>JASDDO010000024.1:57511441-58761441 GCA_030015575.1 Agapanthus africanus
TTGCTCCATCGCCTTCTCTTATATCCTTCAAGATGCTGGAAGGTATAGATTTGCAATATAGTTTTTAACCGACGTCCATTTTTTTTGACGAGTGACCCTGCCGTTATTAATTTTGAATTGATTGCAGCACTACAAATTGAAGGAGGGGACGAGAGAATCGTCGCACCACCAGTACTCCCAACTCTGCCCCCTTTCGTAGCCGGTATAGTAGACTCCATTGTTCATGCATTTTCTTTATCTCTTTAGCCGACATCTGACTACGATTTGTTTTGCAGCAATCGCGCCGACTCCAGACCCCTTCAAGTCTCAGATTCCCATGCCGGCAGGGACTTTTGCTAGACGTTCATCTTCCAAAGGCACTATGAACAGCCTGCGTATGTTGAGTGCATACATCGAGGAGCTTGACGCGGAGGTCCCTGCATTCACTGCAGATTTTGCTGCCGAGATTAATCCAATGCTGGCGACACTCGTGAACTTCCATAACGAAGGCGTCGTTGAGTCTTGGGTTAATCATTGCGGGAAGATTAAGGCCTGCCTTCATGAGCTTGAGCTTAGGCGTCCTGCTTCCAAGGTTCTGGCTCTGAACTCCCAGCAGGCTGCATGGGTTAAGCAAAGTGCCTTTTTCCTTCGCCATTTTGAACAAGAGGCGACCTTCAAGCGAAAGGAACATGAGGCGACTTCCGCTGAGTCTGTCCAACTGTGTGACCAGGTCGAAGCGAATGCTGCGCAGCTGAACTTCCTTTTTGAAAACCTTCAACGATGTATTTCTGATGGGCTGGTGCTGAGGAAGAAGCTTGACTTTACTGAGCAGGCTGTGATTGTTATAGTTTTTGCGTGCTTAGTTAATTACCGCAATCAAGACGGTTTCGCATGTAGCTAGCCGGGTGAGTACGGGTCGTCCGCAGGGAGATGGGAATCTTTTTCTATGTGCTTTAACGAGTTAAGTCCAAATGTCCAGATTTGTTTTGAGATTAACTATGTGCTAAAATGATATCTAAAGAGAGCTTGTTAGGGTTAGGATTAGGTTAGTTTGAGTTAGGAGTCGCTCACTTCTTTCGTTGCCACTCTTAATATCGGTGTTACGGTAATCGGCAACAACGAGGATTAGCACGACTAGGAAGGAACTTACGAGTATAAGCTAGGCTTTCCAACGCTTAAGTTCTTTCTTTTGGTGCTTGTCCGTACATTCTTGGCTCTTAGCCTTAACCTCCGGTTAATTCAACCATAACCGGTCTCACTAAGGAATCACCGCTATCATGTAGGATAGGGTGTCGTAGAGAGCGGATTGTGGTTCAATTAACGGGAGTCCGAATTAAGATGTTGGGCAAGGAAAGAGTGAGAGAGATTTCCTTCTCTCAAACTTTCCTTATCCTACCCTAACAAGTATGAAAACTACTCACCCATTAAAAGAAAAAGGAAAATAAAATAAGGGAGGAAGATAGAAAGAAAGAGGTTAGAAGATTACAACTAGCTATTTGCGACCTCACCTCGGCAAGGATCTAGCGTAAGCATCATTGATGTTTAAGGATAAAGAAAAAGAGAACAAGAAAGAAACAAACAACAAATAACAACAACTAGATTAGCAAATGAAAAATACAAGCAATTATAATTAATAATAAGACAAGCATGGTAACAAAAAGAACTCTTTATTCATCCTTCACTCACAAAAGCTCACTACAAGGTTTTAATGGAGAAGAGATGAGAAGAGGAAGAAGAACAACACCATGTATTCTAAAACTTAAATACAAGAATAAGCACCCCTTCACTTGGCATTTTTCTGGGCTATTTATAGGAAGGAAACTGAAAATCTAGGGCAACAATCTGTCCCTACATGAAATGCCAAAACTGCCCCTGAAATTTCTCCTTCTGCCGAGTCAATACCGCCGCGGTTCCCCGGCCTAAGCGCGCTTATGCCGCGGAACCACGGCCATTAAGTGGAATTAGCCCCTCATTTTTTGTGGTTTTTCCTGGTTTGCTATTTCCTTCAGTCTGGTATATGTTTTTTTCTCAGAAGCTCTTCACAATATTTTCAGAATTTCAGCAGATCAAAAGGTGATTTAATGTGGATCTTTTTCCATAATTTTTCTTGAGCTCCGCGTAGACATGTTGGATCTTGTGTTGACATTGTGCTTTGTGCATGAAAATGACATCGATTTGCCATTTTGTCCCTTAAACTGGTGTGCGGCAACATACAGATAGAGAGCGGAGACCCGTGTTTTATCTGTGGTTGGCAGTAATCCGGAATTTGTCGTGCTTTTCCATGAATTTCACTGTTTAGAGCCGAGAACCTGTATCCTGCAATTAACTAGCAAACACGGATCAAGAGTACCTACCGATAAGCAATGTGATAAAAAATGGGTGGTATAAAAATGCAAAAATCTGATATGAACAAATACCCCCAAACTTATCATTTGCTCGTCCCGAGCAAAGCCAATTTATTCACAAAAATTCCTAACCTCACTTTCGCAGGGAACGCGATTGCACTGAGCATGTGCAACAAGCCGTTAAATCTCTAGGTGTCCCTAGTAGGAGGAGTGTTGTCTCCTGAGGGTTTTCAGCAGATACTACCCACAAAATCCGGTCAAGCTAGTTTTGCAAAATAACTATGATTCAAACCCTAAGGTTTTGTTTCAGAAAATAACAATTCTATTATCCTAAGTCTAGATTATCGAACCTTTATTTTTCACACATCGCTTCTTATTTAACTAAAGATTTTATATGTCTTTACGTGCAGTGCAAATAGTATCGTTAAGTTCCAGAAGGATCGATTAAAGTCATCATGTCACACAATAAAGCCCAGATAAAAATTTCAAAAGGATCACATAAGTTTTATAAAGAGTTAAGTATTTTTCAAATTTCATTTTCCAGTAAAGTTTCAACTTCAGAATTTCTATCTTCCCTAACAGGAAACTAGGTCTTATTTTTCACTCCACCTTTTTCTTGTTTTCATTTCATACACACCTCTGTGAACATGCAATAGTCTTTATCATAGAATAAAACCTTCATATCTCCGCTAGAAATATTTTTTTTAAAAACCTGTCTTTTGTCAAGATTATTCTCACACAAAGAACCGTTAGGAATTTTAACTCGGAGAGAACAATTGCTTGACTTTGTTTTAATCTGGACTTTCTAGGCTTCTTAACGAGCTTTGGGCCAATGCACCCAAACTAGTTGGCTTTAGGGCATTAGGTGTAGAGACACCCCAGTGGACTTAATTACTCAAGTTACCTAGGACCAAAAACAAAGGACAATTTAGCGTGAAAATCATGATGATTCAATGCGAACGGAGATATAACCGGCAGTTCAATTATTTTTTTGGATAAAAGACGTGTTTAGTGGGTTAGGTGTGTAATCATTCCAATCAAGTTTCAGATGGGTTATTTTTCAGAATTAGTTCCAATTAAGGCATCAATAATATCCCTTCATATTCACTTCACTTCACTAACTATTCTTGCTATTACTTATTTCAGAACAAACCTATTTGATCCTCAGAAAATCATTTATCCATTTAAAAGTTTTTAGACATAAAAGACTTGTCATCTAATTTCCAAAACTCACGACACGTGTAGTGTGATGTAAAAACGTATATCAGCTATAGTTAACTTCAAAGGAGAGTTATCTTTCAGGTTTTCAAAATCTAAAAATCATATTTAGTTATTCTTATCTTATCAAACAAAACCGTCGAAATGTTGAATCAGAGTTCTCCCACTAGCTAACTTGACAGAAAAGTTTTTATATTTTTAGAAAATTTTCTGATTTTTATGGATTTTATGGATTTTAATATGCAGATGCAAAATATACCTATGAATGCGAAGGTTAGAAATGCGTACCGAGCGTACCCCCAAACTTAAACTGGACAGTGTCCTCACTGTCATTGCATGAAGAGATCATTGAAGGGTCAAAATTGTCGGTTAGATATACACAATTTTTTTTTGTTTTAGTGTTTAAAGAAAAGAAAAAATAGTAAAAATGGAAAAGAATATTCACAAATATATACAAAAAGGTATATACATACCCCCAAACTTATTTGGAACAGTGTCCACTGTTCTTGGCTGGATAACCAAAGTTTGGTGGTAGGCAGAGGAAGATTATATAGGGTAAACCGGCTCTTGTAAGACCAGGAGCTCCTCTGTTGGTTCGGCGTTAAGGTACGGTTTAAGTCGGTGTCCGTTTAGTTTGAAAAATGAACCGTCCTTTGGATTCTCCAAATCCACAGCGCCATGCGGATACACATTCCGCACAAAGTATGGCCCTTTCCAGCGAGATCTGAGCTTACCTGGATGGAAATGTAGCCGGGTGTCGTAAAGCAGCACCTGTTGACCAGGTGTGAAAGTTTTGCGCAAAAGGTGTTTATCGTGAAACACCTTCGTTCGGTTCTTAACGACAACCGCGTTTTCGTAATCCTCATCCCTAAGCTCGCTCAATTCGTTCAACTGCAGCTTCCGATGGCTGCCCGCATCTTCGAGAGACAAATTCAGCTCCTTGATCGCCCAAAATGCGCGATGCTCTATTTCCACAGGGAGGCGGCAAGCCTTTCCGTACACAAGCCGATAGGGAAACATGCCAAGATCAGTCTTATAAGCGGTTCGAAATGCCCAAAGGGCATCAGTGAGTTTCAGCGACCAATCCTTACAGTTCTTGGAAACAATCTTCTCCAGTATCTGCTTGATTTGCCGATTTGAAACTTTGGCTTGCCCACATGTTTGGGGGTGGTAGGGCGTAGATAGCTTATGATTAATGGAATATTTCCGCATCAAGGCCTTGAAAGTCTTATTGCAGAAATGAGTTCCATTGTCGCTAATGATCGCTCGGGGGTGTCCAAAATGGGAGAAAATGTTTTCTTTAAGAAACCTAACGACAACCTTGCTGTCGTTAGTCCGGCTGGGCACAGCCTCGACCCACTTAAAGACGTAATCAACAGCGAGAAGGATGTACAAGTTCTCGAAAGAGCTGGGAAACGGCCCCATGAAATCTATCCCCCAAACGTCGAAAATCTCCACAACCAAGATTGGTTGGAGCGGCATCTCGTTCCTCCTGGATATCCAGCCCAAGTGTTGGCACCGGGAGCAAGTCTTGCAATAGTCATGAGCATCTTTGAAGAGTTGTGGCCAGTAGAAACCACACTGTAAGATCTTCTCAGCTGTCTTTCTGGGGCCAAAATGCCTGCCACATGCTTGATCGTGGCAAAATGACAGCACACTCTTGAATTCATCGTCAGGGACACACCGACGAATAATCTGGTCGGGACAGTACTTGAACAGATAGGGTTCATCCCAGTAAAAGTGTTTTACTTGGGATAAGAATCGAAGTCTGTCCTGACTTGACCATTCAGTTGGTAGTAGCCCTGTGGCTAAATAGTTCACAATATCTGCGAACCAGGGTTCGCGAGATACTGTCAAGAGCTGTTCATCCAGGAAAATGTCGTTGATCAGAATTTGAAGCGATGGCGAAGAAGGAAGTCGTGAGAGATGGTCGGCGACTACATTTTCACATCCTCTTTTGTCCTTGATGACAAGGTCAAACTCTTGAAGCAAGAGGATCCAACTATTAGCCGAGATTTTGCATCTTTCTTCGAAAAAAGATGGCGCAGAGCAGAATGGTCTGTGTAGACAATGACTGGAGAGCCGATGAGGTAGGGCCTGAACTTTTCTAAAGCAAATACAACAGCTAAGAATTCCTTCTCAGTTGTTGTATAATTAAGTTGGGCGTCGTTCAGGGTTCGGATATCATAATAGATCACGTGTAGCATCTTGTTGATGTGTTGTCCAAGGACAACACCAATGGCAAAGTCGGATGCATCACGCATAATCTCAAATGGGTGCATCCAGTCAGGTGAAGAAAGAACGGGAGCAGAAGTGAGTGAGCTTTTTAATGACTCGAACGCAGTCACACAGCTCAAGTTGAAGTCGAATGGCATGTCCTTGGCCAGTAGAAGAGTCAAGGGCCTAGCAATCTTGCTAAAGTCCTTGATGAACCGTCTATAGAAACCGGCATGGCCAAGGAAGGCTTGGATATCTCTGACGCACCTGGGAGAAGGAAGATTGGAAATGACCTCAATCTTCGCTTTGTCAACCTCTATGCCATTTTGCGAAATGATATGTCCTAAGACAATACCTTCGCGCACCATGAAGTGACACTTCTCCCAATTCAAAGTGAGGTTCTTGTCCTTACATCGGGTAAGGACAGCGTCAAGATGCAGCAAACACTCGTTAAAGGAATCACCGAAGATGGAGAAATCGTCCATGAAGATCTCCAGGAATTTTTCCACCATGTCTGAGAAGATTCCCATCATACACCGCTGGAAGGTAGCGGGCGCATTGCATAACCCAAAGGGCATGCGACGATATGCAAACGTGCCGAAAGGACAAGTGAATGTGGTCTTGGTCTTTTTCGGCGATGGCAATCTGATTATAGCCGGAGTAGCCATCAAGAAAGCAATAATACTCGTGTCCGTCCAATCGTTCAAGCATTTGGTCAATGAAAGGTAGCGGAAAGTGGTCCTTCTGCGTTGCGGCGTTGAGTTTTCTGTAATCGATGCATACTCGCCACCCAGTTTGGGTGCGAGTAGGGATTAACTCGTTCGCCTCGTTAGTGATGACCGTTATGCCTGATTTCTTGGGGACAACGTGAATGGGGCTAACCCACTGGCTATCAGAGATAGGGTAAATGATACCACTATCCAGACACTTTACGATTTCCTTTTTCACAGCCTCCTTTATGACTGGATTGAGTCGCCTTTGTGGATCCCTGGCTGGTTTGGCATCATCCATCAGATGAGTGTGATGTTCAACGATCAGGGGACTAATCCCCTTGATGTCCGCCATGGACCAGCCAAAAGCTTGCCTATTGCTGTGCAAGACCGTAAGAAGGGCTTTCTCTTGCTCTGGAGCTAGAGAAGCCGAGATGATAACAGGGAGGGTCTCGTTCTCACCCAAGTAAGTGTACTTAAGGTGAGACGGCAAAGGCTTGAGTTCGAGAGTTGGAGGTGAAATGATTGAAGGTAAGATTGGTGAAAAGGTCTCGAACTCAGAGGATTCCAGCAAAGGTTCAAAACGAGTGTAAGCGACCGAGTTGGACGGTTCAGGTAACTCATCCGAAAATTCGAAGGATTCAAACTCGGGTGGTGAGTGGCTAAGATCGTTCGAGAAAGTGAAACACTCGTAGTCATTGTCGGGCGCAGAGACAGCAGCAGGTTCGAAGAGGAACGCACTAGTGGCGTTAAGGTTATCGTGATCGAACAAAAACTCCTCGAATTCACACTCTTCTGGGGTTGAGCAAACGTCTGGTATATGAGCATTAGGTTCGGTGGGCTGATTCCCCAACCTAAAAATGTTGAGTTCAATTGTCATGTTTCCAAAAGAAAGGTTCATCGAACCATTTCGACAATTGATCACAGCATTTGAGGTTGCAAGGAATGGGCGACCGAGTATCACCGGAATTTGATTCCGGGGGTTAGCTACAGGCTGTGTGTCTAAAACAATGAAGTCAACGGGGAATATGAAGTCCCCAACCTTGATTAACACATCCTCTAGCTCAACCCTAGGATGGATGATCGATCGGTCGGCCATTTGGAGAGTGCAGTGTGTGGGTTTCAGCTCTCCTACACCTAATTGCTCATATACTGAGTAAGTAAGAAGGTTAACACTGGCACCAAGATCTAATAGTGCTCGGTTGATGTTCTTATCCCTAATGGTAATAGAAATCGTAGGACAGCCAGGGTCCTTCTGTTTTTGAGGTAAAGATTGGGTAAGAGCATCACTCACAGCACTAGCCAAGAAAAATTTCTTGGGTACCTGAGATTTCCTCTTTTTCGTGCACAAGTCCTTTGAGATTTTCGCGTAGAACGGGACTTGTTGGACAGCATCTAAAAGGGGAATGTTGATGTTAACCTGCTTAAACAACTCCAGAATTTTCTCCATTTGTGGATTTTGTTTATTGGACCTCAACCGGTTTGGAAATGGAACGTTTTTAAAATTGGTTGAGTCCAATGCTTGTGGAGGAGATTGTGGAGTTGGAACGGATCCCAGAGCTGGTGTTTTCGTGGAATGAGAAGTGGGTCCGTTCAAAGCAGCAGCAGAAGAAGAGCCTCTTGACGAATGGAGAATAGGCTCAGAAGACGAAGAAGAAGAAGAAGAAGAAGAAGCGGCCGGGGTGTCATTATCCTCAATTGTTGTGCCGATGTTGTTTTGCAGCATCCTTCCCGATCTCAATGTAGTCACGGCACTTACATTATGGTTCTGTTGTTCAAGAGCAACATGTACATTATGTGGGTGACCGGGATTTGGGAGTGGTTGAGATAGAAGCTTCCCCTTTTCTCATTCGCTTAACGCCGTATTCAGCTGTGCAATCTGGGCTTCGATGGTCTTGATGCTTTGCCCGTGTGCAGTAGTGTGTTGCAACAAAGACTGAATAGACGACTGGATGTTGGCGGTGGATTGTGTCGATTGTTTAACGAACGCCTCCAGACTTCGTTCTAGCGAGGAAACCTTATCATTGTTTGACGGAACAAAGTTGTTTTGGGGAAAAGAATTGTTGGGTGAAAAGTTGTTCGTCTGATTTTGAAAAGGTTGGGGTTGGAAGGGCTGCTGAAACTGATGTTGAGTTTGTTGTTGCGCTTGTTGTTGTGGAGGAAGGGGCCTCTGGAAATTGTTGCCTTGGAATTGATGCTGATTCTGATTCCAGGCGAAATTGGGGTGGTTCCTCCAACCGGGATTGTAGGTGGAAGAGTATGGATCATTTCTCGGTCTTTGCTGAAATGCAGCATTAACCTGATCCTTTCCTTGAGATGGTGGATTGTAAGGATACTCTTCGGTTAAGTGAGAAGGATCGGAACAACAAGCACAAATGGTACGAAGGGGAAGAACAGGGGCAGGAGCAGGAGATGAAAATTTGCTCTCTATCGCTTCAAGTTTTCTCGTTATTGCAGCCATTTCAGCTTTCATCGCAATAGAGACATCAAGTTGGTGAATTCCTACCCTAGACTGACCAGTAGAAGTGGAGGAATAAGAAGAAGAAGTTGGTTTGGTGCTCTCCCATTGAAGCGTTTGTTCCGCAAGGTCGTCGAAGAATTGCCATGCTTCCTCGTCAGATTTCGATAGGAAGTGGCCCTGACAAATGGTTTCCAACAACTGCTTGGTTGCTGGGTTCAGGCCCTCGTATAAGGTTTGGCAAAGTTGCCATTTCTCGATACCATGGTGAGGGCACTGAACAAGAAGGACTTTATACAGGTCAAAGCACTTCCAGAAGGGTTCAGTAGGCAGCTGAGAGAATTGGTTGATTTCGTTACGAATCCTTGCGGTTTTATGATCCGGATAGAATTTCTTGAGAAACGCTTTCACAAACTCGTCCCAACTGGTTATGGAGTGGGAAGAGGTGCTATACAGTCATTTTTCAGCAAGATCGCACAAAGTGAACGGAATGACCCGTAACCGTATAGCATCGTCCGACAGCTGGGTAGTTTTCATCATGGCACAAACATTTTGGAACTTGTTGATGAAGATATAGGCATCTTCAGATTCAAGCCCACGAAATTTCGGAAGCATGTTAATATAGTGGGGCTTAATTTCAAAATTATCCCCATTGGCCGGTGGAAGGGAAAGACAGGTGGGGAGTGCAGACCGGGTGGGATAGAAACGATCCTGGAGCGCAATTCGCTGTGGCGCTATGACAGGCGGTGGTGGTGGGTTATTCGTATCCATAGGAGGTCGAATCAATCCCGGGGGAGTTGTAGGGATGTTTGGATTAAATCCTGACATTGCGGAAGAAGAGGTTGGTGATGGTGAAGGTGAGGATGTATGAACAGAATTTGGGTCAACGTCTGAGTTGGCTGGCAAAGGTAAGGGTGAAAGAGGCGTGGATGGAGTTTCGACGTCTGAGTCGATCGCATAGTCGGTAGCGACTAACGTAACGCGGACTAGGCGGGCGCTAGTGTCCCGAGTCCAAGCGGACATACACTAAACGAGTTTAGTATAGTCAAAGCGGAGAAGGTGCGGGTAAGAAAACGCCAATGGAGAAATACGATGGGTGGTGGGTGAAAAAATGGATTCTGGCGACAAAGGGCATGTTTTTATAAAAGTTTTTGGTTTTGTGTGTTTGTTTTAGAAAGAGCTTTACAGAAATATGTACGGACTTACGGCTTCAAGCAATCACAAACAAGATATGCACAATCACACCTAGATCTAGGGTCACCTAGGTCAGCTAGACAGCTCCTAACTGTTCCAAAGGGCTAGAAATAGGACCTCAAACCGCCTCTTCTCCGCCAATTGCGGCCAGGTAAGTGCCAGGTAAGTGAGAGGCTCCCCACTACGTAAGTAGTGGTCCTAATTAAGTAACCACTTGCCTTGGACACACTTGCCTAGACACCGCAAAGTCAGGATAGGATAAACGGCCGATGCCTGTAACTAGTCCTCTGTCCTATTGAGCGCGAAATCCTTAGGGCCGAGTCTAGTATTTTTTAATTAAATAATGGTCAATGCATATGCTTTTTATGATTTCTGGGGTCCTGGGAAGGGTGATGAAATCCCCACCCAATCTGGATTGGTTTCAAGCCCCTTAAAGTCCGTATTAATATATGCAAAGCAGTAACAATCAACTGCAATCAATTTTTATTTTTTTAGCGTGGCGCAAAGAATCCTGCACAAAAACAATTTATTGGAAGGGTAGGAGAGTTTGCGCAAAGAATGCTGCAGAAAACACAGTTCAGTGGAGTTCAGAGGAGTGAGGAAGAGAGAAGAGACACTCACAGGGAATTTGGCACCCTGAAGGCACCAAACGGCCGCGGTTCCGCGGCCTAAGCTTGCTTATGCCGTGGTTCCGCGGCCTAAGCTTGCTTATGCCGCGGTTCCGCGGCAAGATAGTGGAGTTGGGGCTCTGGAATTCTGGTGTGTGCTGCCTTGGCTATCCTCTTCTTTTCTGGGGCTCTTGAATCTTGATTTGCTTACTGGATCTGCTCCAAAATCTTTCAATAGACCGTCTTTTCCGTCTTGTTCACCTGCGGTGTAGCCGCAAGGATATGGGTCTAACTTCCCACGTCTTTGGCACTGAACTCGAACTTCGTTTTATCCTGCACACTTGCACAAAAACTAATCAAAAATAACAAGATAATTTTTTTACAATGTATATGTTTTTTTTGTTTTTCGGTTAGATTTATATTCATAAATTAACCCGAAATTACACAAAAAAATAAACTACCGTCTCCCCGGCAATGGCGCCATTTGATTGTTATAGTTTTTGCGTGCTTAGTTAATTACCGCAATCAAGACGGTTTCGCTTGTAGCTAGCCGGTTGAGTACGGGTCGTCCGCAGGGAGATGGGAATCTTTTTCTATATACTTTAACGAGTTAAGTCCAAATGTCCAGATTTGTTTTGAGATTAACTATGTGCTAAAATGATATGTAAAGAGAGCTTGTTAGGGTTAGGATTAGGTTAGCTTGAGTTAGGAGTCGCTCACTTCTTTCGTTGCCACTCTTAATATCGGTGTTACGGTAATCGGCAACAACGGGGATTAGCACGACTAGGAAGGAACCTGCGAGTATAAGCTAGGCTTTCCAACGCTTAAGTTCTTCCTTTTGGTGCTTGTTCGTCCGTTCTTGGCTCTTAGCCTTAACCTCCGGTTAATTCAAACACAACCGGTCTCACTAAAGAATCACCGCTATCATGTAGGATAGGGTGCCGTAGGGAGCGGATTGTGGTTTAATTAACGGGAGTCTGAATTAAGATGTTGGGTAAGGAAAGAGTGAGAGAGATTTCCTTCTCTCAAACTTTCCTTATCCTACCCTAACAAGTATGAAAACTACTCACCCATTACAAGAAAAAGGAAAATAAAACAAGGGAGGAAGATAGAAAGAAAGAGGTTAGAAGATTACAACTAGCTATTTGCGACCTCACCTCGGCAAGGATCAAGCGTAAGAATCATTGTTGTTTAAGGATAAAGAAAAAGAGAACAAGAAAGAAACAAATAACAAATAACAATAACTAGATTAGCAAATGAAAAATACAAGCAATTATAATTAATAATAAGACAAGCATGGTAACAAAAAGAACTCTTTATTCATCCTTCACTCACAAAAGCTCACTGCAAGGTTTTAATGGAGAAGAGATGAGAAGAGGAAGAAGAACAACAACATGTATTCTAAAACCTAAATACAAGAATAAGCACCCCTTCACTTGGCATTTTTCTGGGCTATTTATATGAAGGAAACTGAAAATCTAGGGCAACAATCTGTCCCTACATGAAATGCCAAAACTGCCCCTGATATTTCTCCTTCTTCCGAGTCAATACCGCCGCGGTTCCGCGGCCTAAGCGCGCTGAACCGTGGCCATTAAGTGGAATTAGCCCCTCGTTTTTTGTGGTTTTTCCTGGTTTGCTATTTCCTTCAGTCTGGTATATGTTTTTTCTCAGAAGCTCTTCACAATTTTTCCAGAATTTCAGCAGATCAAAAGGTGATTTGATGTGGATCTTTTGCCATGATTTTTCTTGAGCTCCGCGTAGACATATTGGATCTTGTGTTGACATTGTGCTTTGTGCATGAAAATGACATCGATTTGCCATTTTGTCCCTTAAACTGGTGTGCGGCAACATACGGATAGCGAGCGGAGACCCGTGTTTTATCTGTGGTTGGCAGTAATCCGGAATTTGTCGTGTTTTTCTATGAATTTCACTGTTTAGAGCTGAGAACCTGTATCCTGCAATTAACCAGCAAACACGGCTCAAGAGTACCTACCGATAAGCAATGTGATAAAAAATGGGTGGTATAAAAATGCAAAAATCTGATATGAACAGGCCGCATAGAGTCAGGAGGCTGTTCAGCAGGAAATTGATGAGAAACTTTCATCCTGTCTGCAGCAACGGGCCCAAGTCGAAGCGGAGCTGGCCGCAGTGGCTGATCTTGAAAAGGAGCTGAGAGGAGTGCTCGAGCAACTTGCTGATTTGTTAAAATCGTCTCCTTCTCAATAGTCGCTTTTGTATCGATTGTACATTTGTAACTTATGAATAACATGTATTCATTTCATTTTTTTATTCCATTCATTTTTATATGATGTAACTTGTATCCAATTGAATTTATAAATAAAGGACACATTTATTTTCTATCTTGTGCTATCGCCTTCTTTTCTTTGTTTTGTTGTCATGTAATTTTAGCAAATTTAGCCTGTAGATGATAGATAATAGTTCATCTTGAACTCTTCGTAGGGTAGTGATGGCTTAAGAAACAGGTTCAGATCTGCCGCTTAAGACTTTTCAATTTTATGGGCCATGAGGGTCTCATAAAGATTTTTCTCCCTACGAGTCGTGAGGATCTTGTAGGTGTATTTTCTCCTTAGGAGTCGTGAGGACTCCTAAATGCGTTTTTGCTTAAGAGTCGTAAGGATCTCACAAGAGAATCTTCCTTACAAGTCGAGAGGACTTGTAAGTGGTTGATGAGTTGACTTGTTCCCGAGCCGAAGCGTTGCTTCGACGGGGAGGTTGAGTGTTGACTTTCTCCGTTTTCTACAGTGTCGGGATCGACTTTCTCCTTTTTCTATGGTGTCGGGGGTTGATTTTCTCCGTTTTCTACGGTGTAGAGGATCGACTTTCTCCGTTTTCTACGGTGTCAGGGATGACTTTCTCCGTTTTCTACGGTGTCGAGGATCGACTTTCTCCGTTTTCTACGGTGTCGGGGATGACTTTCTCCGTTTTCTACAATGTCGGGGATCGACTTTCTCCGTTTTCTACGGTGTCGGGATCGACTTTCTCCGTTTTCTATGGTGTCGGGATCGACTTTCTCCGTTTTCTACGGTGTTGGGGTCGACTTTCTCCACTTTCTGCGGTGTCGGGAATCGACTTTCTCTATTTTCTACGGTGTCGGGGGTTGACTTTCTCCGTTTTCTACGGTGTCGACGATCGAATTTCTCCGTTTTCTACGGTGTCAGGGATGACTGTTTCCATTTTCTACGGTGTCGAGAATCGACTTTCTCCGTTTTCTACGGTGTCAGGGATGACTTTCTCCGTTTTCTATGGTGTCGAGAATCGACTTTCTCCGTTTTCGATGGTGTCAGGGATGATTTTCTCCGTTTTCTACGGTGTCGGGGTCGACTTTCTCCGTTTTCTACGGTGTTAGGGATGACTTTTTCCATTTTCTACGGTATCGGGATCGACTTTCTCCGTTTTCTACGGTGTCGGGGGTCGACTTTCTCCGTTTTCTACAGTGTCAGGGATGACCTTTTCCGTTTTCTACGGTGTCGGGGGTTGACTTTCTCCATTTTCTATGGTATCGAGGATCGACATTCTCTGTTTTCTACGGTGTCAGGGATGTCTTTCTCCGTTTCCTACGGTGTCGAGGATCGACTTTCTCCATTTTCTACGGTGTCAGGGATGACTTTCTCCGTTTTCTACGGTGTCAGGGATGACTTTCTCCATTTTCTATGGCGTCGGGGGTTGACTTTCTCCATTTTCTACGGTGTCAGGGATGACTTTCTCCATTTTCTATGGTGTCAGGGATGACTTTCTCCGTTTTCTACGGTGTCGGGGATCGACTTTCTCCGTTTTCTACGGTGTCGGGAATCGAATTCAGGTTGTCTGTGAACCGTGGAGTCTTAGAACTAGGGACTTTGCCATGGATCCGATTGGTAGTGTCACGTCCATATCCTGCTGGAATGAGGAGGAACAACGTTGTGAGTCTCCAGGCTGTAGATGTCGCCGTTGAAATTTGACTCTCCGTTTGAAAGAGCCTGGTAGGGAAATGTGGCTCTCTTTTTGTTTATGCCCGTAGATTGTATACAGAGGTCGGTATGGACTCGCCTGTAGGGCAAAAGTTTCATTTCATATATATTTTTTGTTTTCTTTTCGCGATGCTCTATCATTTCAGCTTTTGTATCGCGAAAGTCACGATTGCCCAATCATTTCGGCTATTTTTTGCGGTGCCCAATCATTTCGGCTATTTTTTCTTTTTACTCGCTCCTTTTTATTGCGAGTTGCCCAATCATTTCGGTTATTTTTGTATGCATATCTTTTACTTGCTGATTTTGTTGCAAGTTGCCCCGTCATTTCGGCTATTTTTGTATGCATTTTTGGTTTGCTGATTTTTTATCGCGAGTATGGAACTTGGAATCCGGTGCCAGTCTTAGCATCAGTATCGTTGCGACTGGAATATTGCCAGGAGCGAATCATCATTTGCCGTGAAAGGACTTAGAATTTAATTCCGATTCAAGCATCAACATCACTACCACTAGGACATTGCCAGGAGAGAATCACCATTTTTCTTTTGTCGGTTTGAACAAAGGTGACTTAGCAAACAGGGTTAAGATCCTTTCGACTAAGGCTTTTGACTTCATGAGTCATAAGGGTCTCATAAAGGTGTTTCTCCCTACATGTCTGAGGATCTCGTAGGTGTCTTTTCTCCTTAGGGGTCATGAGGACTCCAAAGTGCGTTTTCTTTTGTAAGTCGTAAGGATCTTAAAAGAGTGTTTTCTCCTTATAAGTCGAAAGGACTTACAAGTGTTGTTCACCAAGCGGGGAAATTTCGCGCCATTGGAGGGAACTTGGTGGGGGAGACGTTTATTGGTGCCCGTGGATTGTATACAAGGGTCAATATTGAACCACTTGCAGGGCAGTCTAGGAAAGGTGATGGCTTAAGAATAGGTTCAGATCCCTGTAGCTTAAGACTTTTGAATCTTATGAGCCGTGAGGGTCTCATAAGAGGGTTCTCCTTACGAGTCATGAGGATCTCGTAAGTGTATTTTCTCCTTAGGAGTCGTGAGGACTCCTAAGTATGTCGCTCCTTTGTGAGTCGTATGGATCTCACGCAGGTAGTTTTCTCCTTATAAGGTCGAGAGGACCTTGCAAGTGTCTTTTAACGAGATTGCGTCCTTTCGGGTTTTCATAAACTCGCCGGTAGCCCTGCTGTTTTTACTCATGGAGCCCTTTCGGGTTTTCATCCGTGCCCATTTCGCTTATGGACGTACCGTTTTTTTGCACGTCAGCCTTATGATGCTGCGGGTTTATAATAGTTTACAGACATTTCAGTCAGTTGTTAGTTTTAGGACGTTTCGGTCCATTGTTGTCGTTTTGGAGACAACAGTTTTGATTATAGAGTTTGGGCTTAGGAAGATAGCGACCGGACGTAGACGTCGTCATCTATCGTTGACCTAGGCCGTGACTCATCATGCATAGTATTTCTTCAGGAACCGGCCGTTTATTGGCCTGAAGGGTCTTTCTCTATGCATGTCCATGAGCAAGTAAGCCCCACTTTGGTAAACTTTGTCTATGATGTATGGGCCCTCATAGTTCGGCTCGAATTTCCCCTATTTGGCACGATTGGGGATCATAGGTCTTTTGACCATTAGCACGAGTTCGCCTTGGTGGAATATTCTCGGCCTAGTAAATCTCTCATATGAGCGTGTCATCCTTGCTTTGTAAGCCTCCAAGTTTTGCTGCGCCATGAGCCGGGTTTCGTCAAGGGCGTCGGGTTTCGTCAAGGGCGTCGAGTTCCTCAAGCCGAAGATGAGTATTCTCTTCGTCCGTTAGCTCGTAATGAACCGCCATTCGTAGAGAGGGTAGCTCAATCTCCAAGGTGAGTACTGCTTCAGTGCCGAATACCAATGCATACGACGTTGTGTTTGTGCCCGTTTTGAACGTGGTCCGGTAAGCCCGGAGAGCTTCATGCAGTCTCTCGTGCTAATCCTTCTTATTTTGGACACTGTCTTCTTCATGATTTTTGTTAAGGTCTTGTTGAAAACCTCAGCTAGACCGTTAGCTCGGGGATTATAAACCGAAAAGTATCTCCAGTCTATATTATGTTGCTGTGCGAAGCGGCTGATTCTGTGACTTCTGTAAGCTGGCCCGTTATCGGAGATAATTCGTCGCGGAGTACCAAACCGATGACGTGTGTCTTGATGAAATGGTGGATATTCTCCGTCTTAACTTCTCTCAGCGGTACTGCTTCTGCCCACTTAAATAAGTAATCGGTTGTTGCCAATATGAACCGATGTCCTCTAGATGATGCTGGTTCGATTGGCTCGATTATATCAGTTCCCCGCATTTTGAACGGCCAGCTAGCTACCGTTGGGTATAGCGGATTTGGGGGCTGGTGGATGAAGTCCCCATGAATGTGGCACGAGTGGCACTGCTTCGCGTATTCGAGATAGTTCTGAATCATCGTGGGCCAATAGTAGCCCATCCTTTTGATCTTCAGCTTCATCTTTGGGCCGGCTTGATGAGATCCGCAGAGTCCGCCATGATTTTCTTGGATGATTTTCCTCGCTTCTTCTGGTCCCAGGCATCTTAGCCACAGAGAGTCGAACGATCTTTTATACAGAGTATCATTGACGAAACCGAAAGACAGAGCTCTTTTCATGAGCTGATGTCTTGAGGCCGCATCATCAGGTGTCCGACGGGATTTGAAGTAGTCTATAAAGACTTCTCTCCAATCCCTAGCCTTTTCCTGGTCTTTTATTTGTAAGATCATTTGCTTGGTCGCTCTCTTTTCTTCGAATGACTCCGGAGATATTTCTGCTGGCGCAAGAACCCGACGGCTTTGCACAACGAGCCTCACGTCATCGAGGTTTTCATCAGCCAGTTCTTTAGCGAGTTTGGCTAATGCATCCGCCTTACTATTTTCCGCTCGCGGTATGCTTTCCAGGGCGTAGGAAGGGATTTGAGTCAGCAATTGTTGCACTCTCTCACCGTACTTTACCAACTCTGGTTTGCACGTTTGATGGTCGCTATTTACTTGACTAACGAGCAACTGGGAGCCTCCGTATATGAGGAGGTTTTCAATTCCCATGTCGACAGCGATCTCAAGACCTGCTATCAAAGCTTCATATTCTGCTTCATTGTTTGTCCTCGGTTTGGTTAAGGAAAAGGCAAAGCGCGTTATCCTTCCTTACGGGGTCACGAAGATAAGGCCTACCCCCGATTTGATTATAGGGGTGGTGTGCTTTCTCTTCTTCATGGAAGATGCCCCATCGAAGTAGAGTTCCCATCGGGCATCACTCCTTCCTTTTTCCCTATCGATCGTGTCGAACGTGTGCTCGTCTGGCAATTCGCAGTTTAAGAGAGAGTCGGCAGGTATCGGGTGTTCAGCGAGGAAGTCGGCGATAGCCTGGCTTTTCACTGCCTTGAGGAATCGATAGACTATCGAAAACTCCATCAAGAGGAGGGCCCATTTAGCGAGTCGTCCTGTTAATATGGCTCTTGACATCAAATATTTGAGAGGATCCACTTTTGATATGAGGTGAACCTCATGCGCCAACGCATAGTGCTGAAGCCTCGTTATCGCAAAGATTAGCCCCAGGCAGTGTTTTTCAATGGGGGAATAGTTATTTTCTACCCCGAAGAGAACCCGGCTCAAATAGTAGAGGGCTCTCACCTTCCCTTGGTCATTTTCCTGTGCCCATAGTGCACTAAAAGAACCTTCAAGGGTGGTATTTACAGGATGATGGGCTTTCCTTTGACCGGAGCGGCCAGTACCGACGGATTCTGTAGGTATTGCTTGATTTCGTCCAGTGCGCTTTGGCATTTGCGATCCCAGATGAACGAGTTCCCCTTCTTCATTAGGTGACTGTAGGGGCAACATTTGCTAGAGAGGTTAGCTATGAACCGTCAGATATACGCGAGCTTTCCTTAGAGAGACCGCAGTTGTTTCAGAGTCTTTGGCGGAGGCATTTCCATAATCGTCTTAATCTTTAACAGGTCTGTTTCGATTCCTCGATGTCGTACGATGAATCCTAGGAATTTACCAGAGGAAACCCCGAACGCATATTTGAGAGGGTTCATCTTCAAGTTGTATTTCCGAAGGCATTAAAACACGATCTTCAGATGCTCCCAATGCTCCTCATGCGATTTTCTTTTCACCACGAGATCGTTGATATAACATTCGACAATTTCGTGTATAAGGTCATCAAAAATCTTCATCATGGCCCTCTGATAGGTGACGCCGGCGTTCTTCAGACCGAAAGGCATCACTTTATAGTAGAATATACCCAGAGGAGTCCGGAAAGCGGTATGCTTCTGGTCCTCAGGATGCATCTTTATTTGATTGTACCCTGACGAGCCGTCTATGAAGGAGAAGACTTTGTGAGTGGACGTGTTGTCTATCATCAACTCGGTAACCGGTACGGGAAAGTCATCTTATGGACAGGCTTTGTTAAGGTCCCGAAAGTCCACGCAAATGCGCACCATCCCATTTTTCTGTATTACTGGGACGATGTTAGCGATCCAGTCAGGGTACTGAACTTCTTGGATGAAGCCGGAGTCGATTATCTTCTTGACCTCGACATTGATGCTCATTTCAAGTTCGAGCCGCATTCTTCTTGGTGCTTCTTTGATTGGCTTGACGTCCGGAGATATCGCCAATTTCTGCACCGCTATTTCTAGATCTAGCCCCGGCATCTCGGAATAGTTCCATGCGAAGCAATCTTTATATTGCATGAGCACGTCTTTTAGCGTAGCTACCTGTTCTTTGGACAGCAGCTCACTGACGAACGTAGGCCTTGGGTCATTTACCGTCCCCAAGTCGATTTTCCTTAGGTTGTCTGCAGTAGTATGTATTCCATCTTCTAACTCTTTTGGCGCCGGTGGAAGTTCTGAGATCAACCCATCTTCATCCTCATTTTCGAAGCACCAGGAGAGGCCATCCTTATCCTCGCGTATTCCTTCTTCTGACAGCGTTATCGCGTGACAGGTACGAGATCGTTTCCAAGACCGATGTTGATCTGGTTCTACTCTCGCTATGTACGTTGTTTTTGGAACATGCTTCTGTGGTGGGGTTACCCTCCAACTGCTGGATAGAGCGAACCTGCCTTGATGATACTGGTCTTCGATCTATTTTTTGAAGGTGAAGCAGTCTTCAAGAGGATGTCCTATCACTCGGTGATAGGAGCAATAGTCTGGGTGATGAACCCCATCTGCTTGTTCGGGGTGTTTGGACTCCGGGAGCGTAATCATTTGATGTTTCATGACAAGATCGAATATCTTCCATGTCTTATCTTGGGGAAAAGAATATGCTTGACCCATCTTTTTTATAAGAGACGGATCTCGGCTGCTCAATTCTTGATCGCGTGGTTTCTTGGACTCACTTTGCCTCTGTTTCGTTTTTTTCGTTCTTTAGCTTGTTTCTACCTCTGCGTCGGGTCTTCTGTATGACGGGCTAGCGACGAAGGGCATTGTCATTCTCCGTAGCCTGCTGAAGGAGGCACTGTGTCCTGGCTTTCTCGTAAATGGTCATTTCACGGTTGTGGTCATCCCGGGCCTTTTGACCCGCTTCCCTTATTAGCTTGTCCATCTATTCTTCAAACGAAGGACACTTTTACGGCAGGATCTCGTTTTGGTTCAATTGCAGCGTATTCTAACAGAGCATCTCTTTCTTCATCGAAGTCATGTATAACGTAGCAGCCATGGAATCGCTCTCGTTTCTTAGATCGGACATATCCGAGCCCGATTGTTTCCATTTTCCCGTTGGGCAATTTTCGCTGAGTTCCGGGGACGTTCCAGATCCTGTTGTAGAATTGGGCCTATCGTGTGGTTTTCTTAAAGGGTACGCCTTGGCACCCCATTAACCTTTTCAATCCTTCTGCATAGTATCTGGGCAGATAGATTGGTTGGAGCCTGTCAAGCACAGGTTGGGCACCATGCCAGACTTCTCTCTCGACTTTGGGTTCCCCGGATCGGTAGAATAGGATCGCCTTTTCACCTCTTTGCCTGAGAGGGACGTAGAATGTCTGCATCTCTTACACTCTATATGTCTTAAGCACATCAAGTTCTCTGTAGCGTAGCCGCGGAACTATAGCAATTTGCAAACTCTGATCATCTCCAGTGAGGGCTTGTATTGATGGACGAACTGAGAACACTGTGTTGACTTCATCTTCAGATTCACTCCCAAAGACCAGAATAGGGGTAGATGGTCCCGGCCTGTTGCATTGGGGCAGCCCCGAATAGACTATCTCTTCTTCCTTCTAGGTATCGCTCCCGAAGACCGGAATAGTAGTGATAGCTTTTTTCTTATTCTCCGGTTTATGGAATCTTTCCGTGTCTTCGAAGTCTGGCAGGAAATACTTTGCATCCTCGTACTTTCGGACTTCATTTACGGAAAATGGGTTCAGTTCCCCGTCACGGTATACTCGAGACCATCTTTGAAATACTTCATACACTGATGTTGTGTAAAAGCGATGATGTTGTATTCGTGTAACCAAGGTCTGCCGAGTAAAGCGTTGAAGCAGGTCTTGGCGTCAATGACATCAAACTTGATGTCAGTGACGAGCAGCCTAAAGTGTAACGTCAATATCACTGACCCGAGCATCCATGATGACTGGGAGTCAAACCCGGAGATAGTGATTTTATCCCGAGCGAGGTGTTGAACGCTCATGCTGATTTCTTTTAGAACACTTACATTTAGGAGGTTGACAGAGGACCCGTTGTCAATTAGGATCTTCCCTATCTTGATGTCATGGCAATACTCGGAGACATAGAGGGGATAGTTATGCTCGGACGTCCCGAGGAGGAGGTCCTCGTCCCTGAAGGTGATGTCGGCTGTGTACACTTCTTCCAGCTCATCCTTCATCTTTTCTTCGGCAAGGAAGGCTTGAAACTGCTCAGGGTCCTGTAACACCTTGATCAGTGAATCTCTCGCCACTTTAGATAGCAGAAGGGCATCTAAAATGCTTAGCTGCGAGGGTATCTTCCTCAAGTGTGCCAGAACGTTGTAATCCATCTTGTTTTTCTTGAGAGGGTCCTTGGTTGCCAACTTTATGATGACTTGATCATCGAGGGTGATATCTTCAGGGACTTTTTCTTTCCCCTTATCTTTTCTGTTCGATCCCTTGTTTGTGGATCTGAGATTCTTTTCGGGTAGCGTACGATTGCGCAGCTGAATGTTCTCGCAGGTCTTCATCTCTTCTGTTTCGGAGATGGATTCCTTGAAGAGAGGGCTGAGAGCTATTTCTCCATCAGAATCGCTCCCGAAGGTGAGAACTTGCGATCCCTTGCTATCAACCATATGAAAGTTTCCGGCAGTTTTTTATGCTCATCGGTCGCGCTTCTTTGCTCTCAACGAGTTTTACGCTTCATCCGCTTGAAATGCTGTGAATGAGCAACGTATCCCTGCCACCAATTTTTAAAGGCCATACATTTCTCGGTATGTGATCCTTCGATGGTATAAGCAGTAGTTTGGATGTGCATCTAGTTCGCCAGGGAACGCATTTCTGAAGTGTCTTCTTTGAAAGGTGGCAACTCCATTACCATCGAAAGGGCTTTAGCGAATTGCTTCCTTGTCTTAAACCTGCTTTTGCTGACGGCAGAAGTGCTTCTATCCGGTTGGGGTACTCTATGGCTTCTCATTACCGGAGCTTCTTCAACGTGATGCCGACGATTGGCCCTCTCGTATAAGGCCGTTTCCCGCTCTCTGTCAGCTTTGCTTTTCTGAAGAGCTTCGTTCAGCAGCCCGTCAATCAATTTGTCTGATGGCTCCAGGGATTTTAGTTCCGGTTCTGGATTTGCCCCCAGTTTATCTGTATTAGGAGCTTCTACACCATTTATTGACGAGTGAGAGATCATGTGGCAACTCGCCACATAGTTCTCAAGTTCATCTGACGGGTCTTCTCCCCCATCATTGTCCTCATCTCCGTCCTCAAGGATGTGGTTGAGAAACTCTTAGAGCGTGACCGGGGTTCGCGCCTTCTGGTTATATTCTTCCAACGCGTCAATGTGTTTTTATAGGTATGTGCGCTTGTCATCAGGCTTCACGGGCTTTTTGGTCTTCTTCTTCTTCTTCTTCTTTGAAGACTTTGACGGCTGGCCATGGGCGTTTTGACTATTGCTACCAATTCTTGGCATCGGGCGCGGCTTCAACATTCCTTCAATGACCTTGGGTTCCAGCGGACTTTTCCACCTGATCGCCGGGTATGTTTGGAGATCCTTTAGCATTCTTTTTGTTTTAGCTGAAAGAGCGACCTCCCATGTAGCTTCTTCTATAAAAGAGCACGATACCCCCGGCGTGTCCACCTTTTTAAGAGCGTGCGGCTGGGACTGGCTTACTTTCCAATTCTCGGACAATGCGAATTTGCCCTGTTGGTATTGGTCCTCAATCCAGCCTTTGAAGACGAAGCAATCTTCGATTGGATGGCCTATTACTCGGTGATAGGGGCAGTAATTAAGATTGTTGACATCACCGGGCTGCAGTGGGCATTTTGGATCCGGTAAGGTGATGAGCCTATTGCGCACCGCCAGCTCGAACAGTCTCCTTATTTTATCCCAAGGAAACAAATAAGGGCGCTTCAGCTTCTCGTTAAAGAATCGATGTTTATCGTTTTGGCGATCAGTTGGTTTTGGAACACCGAGCTACTGCTGAGCATTGGCGACGAAGGTCGCTTTCCCTTTTCCCTTTTCATTTCGAGGCTCCATCTTCGAAGAAGACGGTCTATAACCCATCTGATCCATTTGGGCCAGCTTGTCAATCAAGGCCTGGAAGGTAGTCGTTTTAAAAACATCATGAACTGGGATATGGTCGCCTACGGATCAAGAGTTCCCACAAACATGCCCACTGCAGGAGCTTCCTTGATGCGCTGTTCGCACTTCTACCATAGATTTTGCCACCGTATCGCGTATTGAACCCATGTTTCGCTTGGCTTCACCCTGGCGTTAATTAGTGCGGTGATCGGGGTGCGCTCGCTAGCGCTTGCGAATCTCTGTGTAAACAGTAGCTCTATTCTGCAAATGTCTTAACGGAGTCGTTCGGGAGTTCAGAGTATCATTCAAACGCCGTCTCTGACATGCTTCCAACAAACTGGCGAAGCAGCAGTTTGTCGTTACCCCAGTATTACCGCATAAGGCCCTGAATTGAGCAACGTGCTGGTGTGGATTCCCCGTCCCCTTATATACATGGAATTTAGGGATCGTATATCCCGGCAGGTACTTTATTTGGTCATACCAACCCAGATAAGGTCGTCCAGTCTTAACAATTTGGATGGCCACTTCGCTCGCCTGATGGGCTCGTATCTGTTGAGCGATATAGTCATCCAGGGCGGCTTTGGAGATCGTCTCCTCTTTGGCTGCTAATAGAGCCGGAAGAGGGTTTGATGTCTCCCCTCTGTCATCTTCAAGGATAATCGGGGGGTCTTCAGCTGGAGGATCCGGCTGTATCATCATCCTGACCATATCTTGGAATAAAAGCGCCATTCGTTTTATGTTAGCCGCTTGTTCCGCGGCCTCTCTATCTCTCTTCTCGAGGATTCTGCGGAGGAACTCAGCATCGGTTTCCTGTTCTTGACACTGCTCTGGCGACGTCCCCGGGCTTTCTTTTGGCCCGGTGAGTGCAGCCATAGTTGTCAGCATCTCCTGGAGCTTTTACTGTTGTTGCTCCTGAGCCTTTGTCACTGATCGGGTGAGCGGTCGGTGGCCCATAGAAGCACGCCTTTCCTCTTTTCCGGAAGCCATATAAACAGTATGCACTAGCATGCCCCCAGACTTGGGGCGTTTGGATTCAGTGCTTGTGCGATTCGTCACAGGCGCAGGGATCTTCTCTGGCCTTCTCCTTTTGTGAGCGGTCGAAGTTAAGAGGGCCGTTGCTGTGGGCACCTAAGTAGATGACACCTTATGTTGTACGACAGGGTGGTCCTTCTCTTGCCGAACTTTCATCTTCTTCGGTCGGCGGGAGTAGTCTTGGTTGATCACCGAGTCTTGGAGCTATCGCCAGACCTTGTGAATTTTAGAGGAAAGCCGCTGAGGGGGCTGCTCCAGCTTTGTCTTTGTAGAATTCTCCATAGGTGGAGGAGATCTTTTTAGCACGGCAGTCGGAGAGTTCTTGCGGACCCTCCTGAGTGGTTCAAAGCTGTTCCCAGTTGAAACAACAGCATCTACTTCTACCGTTATAGCTGGCGGAGTCAGTCCAGAAGTGGAACTGCCCCTAGCTTTTCTCACTTGACGCCAGTGACGATGTCGAGCATGCCTTGCAGACGTTATTGATTCATCTATGGGGGTGTCTCCCTCATGCCCCCCGCTCTGATGAGGGGTTGTTTTTGTCGTTAGCCTGTCGAAGACCGACGTCCACTGAGAGGGAAAGGCCAACCTATCGAAGGCAGACTTTCGAACAGGGGTAGCAACCTTGATGACTTCGACTGGAACGGGAGATGGAGCGGTCAGTCTTGCAAAGACTGATTCTTTAACAGGAGAAGCCGCTTTGACGACTTCATTTATTGAAGCAGGGATGGCTATCCGTTTCGGAATAACCCCTTCAGGTATTGCGGGCTTCTTTATGGGCCCACTTGAGCTTTGGCCCAGTCCGTTGAAAACTGAGGTGCTGGATTTAGGCGACCCGTTGAGAGGGGCCGTGGTAGTCGTAAGCCGATCAAAGACCGACCTCTTCGAAGCTTCTTGCGACGGCAGTGGGGTGTTGAAGCTCATAGGTGGGAGCATGGTCCCAAAGAACAGCCCAGTGGTGGCTTGCGTCACCTGTTCTACTGGCATCTTGAAAACGGAGGCCGCTTGAGGCCCATAGGTCACTCCTCCAGCAAGGACGGAGTGGGAGTTATTGCCGTTGTTGCAGTTGGTGCAGTTAAAAGCCATTGATCTTTTATTTTCTGCACGGAGCAAGACACCAAATCTTAGTACCTCGAATCCAGGGGCAACCATAGCAAACCGCGATTCGTTCGCGAAACACGACACACAAAGTGTGGAGTGGAAAGAGAAAAATGTCCCACCGGGCGTGCCAGAATCTGTTCACCGCCGAATACCGGGAAGACAAACGTCTTGCCTGAATTTAGGGGCAGATGCTATTTGGTTTTAACCGTCCACATCTCCGAAGATCCTAAGTTGATTTATGGCACCATGTATCGAATGTTTAGACGGATGCGGCCGATGTAGCAGACTTCGTCAGATTTTCCCTCATTATGAGGGGTTTTTTTATTGTGGGGACGCTCTTCCCTGCAGGTGCAAGCCCTTGCAGTTAATTACGATACTGCATCATGGTAACCAATTTCTCCTTCTCCAGATGGTCACTTCGTGTCATGTATGTTTGTTTTATTTTTGGTTGCCTGTAGATTGTATACAGAGACTAGTTTATGTTGTCGCCCGTAGGGTGTGGATCAGTCCAAATCCGTATTTTCTTAGATTTGGTTTTGGATTGGGTTTAAGGATCGTTAATCTCATTTGAGGCTAAGATCAACTTAAACGCTTGTTAAGGATACGTTAGTCTAATTTTAGACTATGATCTACTTAACAGGATCATTTAGATCCAACAAAAAAGCATTTGGGCTCTATTGTTTTAGTTTAGGGACATTGTGGTCCATTGGGTTTAAGGACATCATAGTCCGGTTTAAAGATGTCATAGTCTGTGTGGGTTTGGATCAACCATTTGGGGGTGCACCAAAAGTTATTGGTTGTTGGGACCCTCCATCTCTCTGAAGACGTTGAAGAATTACAACGACATATATCAGAGGTATGAAGAGATGTACCCTTAAGCCAATGATGGTTGGGAGACCTGTAGTCAAGTTTGGGACTAAGATCAGTTAAAAAGATTCATAAGCATATGGGCTCAATTAATCCAAATGAGAGATCTGTGGCCAACTTAGGCTCGGCCCACTCAATTAAAATGTTGGGCATTTAATTAAAATCAGTCCTTTTCATTTAACAATGCTGAGCATTGGTTTTGGGTTCTGACACCCTATTGTCTTTTATTGAGTGTTGAGCATTCATTATGGCTCTGGGGCTTTATTTAAAACAAAGTTTATGTTCCATCACCGCGCACGTGAGGAGCACGTGGTACGCTTGGCGTTGAGCGCCAGACTTAAAGCGCTAAGGCGCTTCCTGTGAGATAGCGCACACGTGAGGAGCACGTGGTGCGCTTAGCGCTGAGCGCCAGTTAATGAGTGCAGAGCGCTCCTTATGAGATAGCGCACACGTGAGGAGCACGCGGTGCACTTGACGCTGAGCGCCAGACTCAGAGCGCTAAGGCTCTTCCTGTGAGATATCACACACGTGAGGAGCATGTGGTGCGCTTGGCGCTGAGTGCCAGTTAATGAGTGCAGAGCGCTCCTTGTGAGATAGCGCACACGTGAAGAGCACGTGGTGATTGAAAGAATTTAAGTTAACCGCAATCAAGACGGTGTCGCTATGCAGCTAGCCGGTTGAGCACGGGTCGATCCACAGGGAGATGGTTGTATGTCCTTTCTTGTTTTAGACGAGTCAATAAAGAATTTGTATATATTTGTTCAATCTAACCTATGTGTATTATTTGCAAGTATAAAGTTGTTAAGAAGAAAATACGAGATTGTAAGCTAAAGAAATCCGTACTCAAAACCTTTGAGCCGAGTCTTAACCAATTGAAGCGAGAGCAATCGGCAACAACGTGGATTAGGGGATTTAAGCGCGGTATTCATGGAATCCGGCTTATTTACCCTTGTCCTTCCGTTCTTGTCTCTTGCTTTTGCCTCCGGCCAAACCGAACGCAACCGGTCGCGGTTAGGAATCACCGTTACCTTGTTAGGGTAGGGTGCCTAACGGAGCGCTTGCGTAACGTTTGGGCGGAGTTCAATGGAAAATAACGGGAAAACGAAATGAGCGAAGAAACATTAACTTACAATACCGTATTTATTCTTAACAACAAAGATAATTACAACATTCACAAAATGAACAACAAAGAGCAAAAGAAAAGAACAAAGAAAAGAAAAGATTACAAGTAAGTAAGTGCATGAATTAAATTGCAAGAAAGTAAAACATGGTAATAAAAAGCAAGTAATAAATAAGAAATAAAAAGAACAATAAACTAGAACTCAAGACAAGCATGGGATCAATAGCCAACCCTCAAACTTGCAAGCTCAATCAAGAGGTTGCAAGATCAAGAGAAGGGTAAAGAACTCATGTGAAGTGAAGAACCAATTCCATAAGAAAATACGACCCTTGAGATCAATAACAAACCCTTAACCATTCAAGCTCAATGAAGAGGTTGAATGATCAAGAGAAAGCAAGAATCTCAAGGGGGAGCTAAACTAACAAGAAAGATACAAAAACCCTCATCTTCATTAACATCCACTCAATGCTCTCACTACATTTTCATGGAGGAAGAATGAAGAAGAAGAAGAAAGAAGAAGAAAAACTAGCAAAAAGAGGCTAAAGAAGTGCTCCCTTGGCTTTGCTCAGATCCGGGGTATTTATAGGAGGGGAATGGGAAACCTAGGGCAACAATCTGCCCATAAATAAAATGACCAAACTACGCAGAAAAATTGACAGGGAGAGGGGCCCACTTGGCCGCGGATCCGCCGCCAATACCCCCTATTGGCCGCGGTTCCGCGGCCCTATGGTGGAATTGGGGTGTTGGGTTTTGGGTGGTTCCCTGGTTTTATATTTCCTCGTGTTTGAAAACTTCATACTGCACAAAAGTCTTCCAGAATATCTTCAGATTTCCTAGTCCAAGATTGCATTCTTTTCTTTACTTTTGACTTTATCTCCCTTGAGCTCCGCGCGCCTGTTGATTCTTGTGCAGCCCCCCTCGTGCTCTGTGCTTGTCCCAGACACGAATGACCACTGTCACATGTCTTGTATCTGGAACCGGTACTCGGCATTGGACGGATATGGATGACCGGAACCTGGCTTTTATCTGCTGTGACAGATGTTTTGTATTTGGTGTAACTGTGGAGATTTTATCTTGATTTGCAATATTTGTACTGGAAACCTGTATTCTGTAAATATGTAACAAACACGGATTAAAAGCACCTACCTATAAACAACCGAGCGTAATAATGGACGGTATAAAATGCAGTATTCTGTTATGAACAAATACCCCCAAACTTAACTTTTGCTCGTCCCGAGCAAAACCAATTATTCATAAAAATAAAATTCTAACCGCACTTTCGC
This sequence comes from Agapanthus africanus, assembly GCA_030015575.1. NCBI lineage: Eukaryota > Viridiplantae > Streptophyta > Magnoliopsida > Asparagales > Amaryllidaceae > Agapanthus > Agapanthus africanus. The sequence goes on from JASDDO010000024.1 coordinate 57,540,258, forward strand.
AGGGAACGCGATTGCACTGAGCGCGTGCAACAAGCCGTTAAACCTCTAGGTGTCCCTAGTAGGAGGAGTGTTGTCTCCTGAGGGTTTTCAGCGGATTACACCCACAAAATCCCGTCAAGCTAGTGTCATAAGTTAACATTGATTCTACTCCTATAGTTTAGTATTTACGTTAGAAATTCTATCATCCTAAGTTAGGCATATCCAACCCTTATTTTTCACGCCTCTATTCTATTTAACCTTAGATCATATACGTTCCAAAGTTTAGAAAGTTGTTGGTTCTCCTGAGTTTTCCTTCTAGAGTGCGGCCTCAAATTATGGATTTTTATCACCTTTACAGAAAACACAAGTCTTATTCTTCATTTCTATCTTTTATCCAAACATCGATTGTATACCCCTACGTGTGTGTATTTGCACCCCTACACTTTAGAATTCAATTCAAGCTATAATACCCTTGCTCTAATACGTAATACTACTTCTTTTCATTAAGGATGGACGGATTTGCTCACACACCTTTCATGCGACTATTAATGCTTCTTGAGGCACTAACGACCGATTACTGAATGTGTGAACTTTAAAGCGTAAATAGCAGTTTCCAGGTCTTGACTTTATTCTATTTTTTCTTTTTCTTTTTTTTCTTTTTCAAGACCGGATATATTTTTCAATATGCTCTTTTGGTGTTTAGCTTTAAATACTGTTTTTTCTTTCATACTAGGCTTTCAGGCAAGAGTATTTCTAGGTATCCTCTACTATCCCAAGTTTCAAGGTGCGTGTAAGTGCAGTTTGTAGGGTATATACTTTCTAAATTTAAACTCAAGAAAAGAAACTATTTTTCAGACTTATCCTCCAGTAAAGTTTCAATACTTTCCCTTCATCTTGACTTAACTCAAGAACTGAATTCAAGATTACCTATTTCTCAAAAAAAACTGTAAGGACGTATAATCACCAAGTTTAAACAGAATGAGGGTTATTTTTAGGATTTTCAATTCCTAAGCCTAGAATTTAGTTATTTCTAACATATCAACTAAACTTCCGGAATAAACATCTAAGTTACCCTATTAGCTAACTTGACGACAAAGTTTATATATTTTTTGGAAAATTTTCAATTTTTGTGGGTTTTTAATAAGGTATGCGAATGCAAAATATACAAATGAATGCGAAGGAAGAAAGCTTACCGAGCACACCCCCAAACTTAAACTTGACAGTGCCCTCACTGTCAGGCTACACCAAGAGGGTCAAAATTGTCGGCGCTCTCCCTAAAAACAAATTATATACAAAACAAAAAGGAAAACAAAAAATATATATAAAAAGGTGTCCCCCTCAAACTTATGTAAAACAATGTTTCCACTGTTAAGCGTTGAAGTTCAGGATTAGGGGGGAAAGAACAGTATTAAGCTATACAAGGCCTTACACAGACCAAAAGTTAACACCAACCATTCAAATATTTTATCATGGTAAAGCAGTGGTTGGTGAAGAAGGTGAAGAGGTAAGAAATGGAGAATACGCGAGACCGTATGGAGATAGAAACGGGATACGGTCTCGGTATATCAGAAGAAGAATGGCGGAAGGGAAAAAGAAGTGGAGTACGAACTTGAGGGTGCAAATGGAGTGAATAGATTAGCACAATTTGTGATGAGCGATATGTAAACAGCGATTGTGCTAATCTATTAACCCGGCGAGAGATTGGGTCAAATCCCTCAAGATTCGTAAGAACCCATTGGTACGCCGAACTCGGTAAACCAGACACAGGAAGTGAAAATGGTACGGGTTCTTGCAAGGTCGGAACGATGGAAAGGATGGAGGGAAGTGGTTGAGGAAGGGTATCGGTTAAGGGTTCTGGAGGGTGTACATAGTCAATGAAAGGAACAGGATGAATTGGAAAATCCGACTCATCATCTAGAACTGTTTCATCCTCAAAAATATCCTCAAAATTCTCCTCAAAGTTAAGCTCATCCATGCATATTTCATCAAAGTCCAGACGCATATGGGGTTCGGGAAAAACATTTAATGACTCGGGATGATGAATTGGAGAGAAAAACTCAGTCAAATTTACGGGTTCATCATCCAAAATAGTCCCAGCGTCAATATCCTTAATCAAGTGAAAGTCAATTTTCTCAGACACCTCATCAAAAGCATGGATTTCAATCAATTCAGGTTCTAAGATGGAGGTGTAGAGGTCAAAAGGATTGGGTGTGGTTTCACATGGCAAGGTCCCTTCACAATTTGGCAAATCAAATACTACAAAGTCGCACAACTCATTAAACATTCTATCTTCAACTGATAATTCATTTGGGACACTTGATAGACTTTCAACACAGGAGTTGTGGGATTCAATTTGAGACGGGTAGGTTTGATTTGGAAGGGAATACAACTCACTTTCTCCACTCAAATTCTCAGCCTGTCCTACCGTCTCATCATACATTGGAAAATTTGGATCTAGCTGGAAACTAGCTACCGGGCCAGTAGGTTGTATGAGAGTGGCCATGGACGCATTCAAATCCATCATCTGTTGGCTTGACGCTACCCTAAATTCTTCCAACGACTGTTCCAGACTAGACATGGGTTGTGAAGGGCTTTCAGTAAAAGATTCAAAGTTGTTTGGATACTGAAAACTCCCAAATGGTGGTTCTGAAGCAATGTCTAGGGAAGGTGCAAAAGTAGGGTAGGACTGGTAGGAATTGAATGGTTGGACAGGGGTAGGATCAATAGTTGGATAAGAAGGTGAATGGAATTGTTGATCCCAAGAATCTGAAGTGGTGAAAGGAGTGAAAGATCGGCTACGAGATTGTTCAATACGTTCAGCAAGAGACATAGGTCTTGTGGCTACAACTGGACTTTCAAAAGGGGTATCAACGCAAGAAGGGGTGAATGTTTGAAACGGTTGATACGAAGTGGATTGCAGGGTCCAGTTGTTCGTCCTAGACGCGTCTATCCGATCTTTCAAAGAAATTTTGGGCATGGAGGGGTCGTTCGATGTTCGGTCAAAGCAAGAACCGTATGAAGTAATGTCTGGTTGTGGGTACCAAAGTTCGGCAAGAGTTTTGCGAGGTGGGGTACCCATGATATGAAGAGAGAAGGAAAGAAAGGAAGAGAAAAGGAGGGGGGGAAATGAATGATTTTTTTTTAAATTTTTTTTTATTATTTTCTTTTTAAATTTTTTTAGTTAGTTGTTAACAAAAGAATGAAATATACACACAAAAATAATATGGACAAAAATAATCACGACACAAAAATACCACACACCTAATCGTTCTAGGGTTCACCTAGGTCAACTAGACCTGCTCCAGAACTTAATTGTCGAAGTAAAACTTGTGTCGAGAAACGGGCTCAAGATACACTGATCATGAGGCCAGGTAAGTGCAAAGATAAGAGGAGGTTTTCCAACGCTTTCGCGAAGTTCCTTAATTAAATAACCCTTTCTCTTTTGGCGGTTTCGCCGTTAACACTTTCCTAGACACCCCGTAAACAATATACCGTTAAGCGAGTTTCTAAACACAGTTAACTTCTCCTAATGAGCGCGAAGTCCTTAAGGCTTAAAGTCTAATTTCTTTTAAAATTTTTGTGGGTAAACGTTATGCTCAAGTTCGTGATTTGTGGGTGATCGCACGCTTTTGGCGTGTCGAGTTTTAAGAGTTTTAAAGTTTACCGCGATCAAGACGGTGTCGCTATGCAGCTAGCCGGTTGAGCACGGGTCGATCCACAGGGAGATGGTTGTATTTCCGTTCTTGTTTTAGACGAGTCAATAAAGAATCTGTATGTTTTTTGATCTAACCTATGTGTATTATTTGCAAGTATAAAGTTGTTAAGAAAAGATACGAGATTATAAGCTAAAGAAATCCGTACTCAAAACCTTTGAGCCGAGTCTTGACCAATTGAAGCTAAGCAATTGGCAACAACGTGGATTAGGGGATTTAAGCGCGGTATTCGTGGAATCCGGCTTATTTACCCTTGTCCTTCCGTTCTTGTCTCTTGCTTTCACCTCCGGCCAAACCGAACGCAACCGGTCGCGGTTAGGAATCAACGTTACCTTATCAGGGTAGGGTGCCTAACGGAGCGCTTGCGTATGGTTTGGGCGAAGTTCAAATGGAAAATAACGGGAAAAGGAATTGGCAAAGAAATGTTAACTTTTAATACCGTATTTCTTCTTAACAATAATAATTACATTCATTCACAAGAAAGAACCAAAAAGAGAGAACAAAAAGAAAAGAACAAAGAAAAGAAAAGATACAAGTAATTAAAGTACATGGAATAAAATTGCAAGTAAGTAAAGCAAGAATGAAGAATGCAAGTAATAAATAAGCAAATAAAAAAAACACGGAAGTAGAACTCAAGCCAAGCATGTGATCAATAGCCAACCCTTAAACTTGCAAGCTCAATGAAGAGGTTGCAAGATCAAGGGAAGGGTAGAGAACGCATGTGAAGTGAAGAACTAGTCCCGTGAGAAAATACGACCCTTGAGATCAATAACTAACCCTTAACCATTCAAGCTCAATGAAGAGGTTGAATGATCAAGAGAAAGCAAAAATCTCAAGGGGGAGAGAAACTAACAAGAAAGATAAAAATCCCTCATCTTCATTAATCTTCCACTCAAAAAGCTCTCACTACAATTTTAATGGAGAAAGAATGAAGAAGAAGAAGAAGAAGAACAAAACTACACAAAAAAGAGGCTAAAGAAAAGCTCCCTTGGTTTGGCTCAGATCTGCTGTATTTATAGGCAGAGGGTTGAAGATCTAGGGCAACCACCAGAACACAGATAAAAAGACCCAAATAACCCTGAAAAATGATGCTCTGTGGAGGCCGTACGGCCGCGTTTCCGCGGCCAATACCCCCTATTGGCCGCGGAAACGCGGCAGTCTAGTGGAGTTGGGCAGTGGGTTTTCTGGTGGTTTCCTGGTTTTGTATTTCCTCGTGTTTGCAAACTTCAAAATGCACAAAAGTCTTCCAGAATATCTGCAGTTTTCTTAGTCCAAGATTGCATTCTTTTCTTTACTTTTGACTTTATCTCCCTCGAGCTCCGCGCACCCATTGATTCTTGTGCAGCCCCTCTCGTGCTCCGTGCTTGTCCGAGACACGAATGACCGCTGTCATATGTCTTGTCCCTGGAACCGGTACGCAGCACCGGACGGATATGGATGACCGGAACCCGGCTTTTATCTGTTGTCAACAGATGTTCTGTATTTGGTGTAACTGTGGAGATGTTGTCTTGAATTGCAATATTTGTACTGGAAACCTGTATTCTGTAAATATGTAACAAACACGGATTAAAAGCACCTACCTATAAACAACCGAGCGTAAGAATGGGCGGTAAAAAATGCAGTATTCTGTGATGAACAGTGGGCCACGGAAAAGGTGATGAAATCCTTTACCGTATATTGTGGGGTTCGCTTGCCCTTAAGTCCGTATTAATTGATGCAATGCGCAATTCAATAAAAATTCTATAAAGAAACAAAAAATTGTTTTTTAGTTTAAGCGCGGCACTGCAACAAATACGGGTTAGTCAATTTTTAGCGTTTGCTAGCGAACTTGCAAAGAATCCTGCAAAGAATAGTATATTGGATGCGTCGGATTTGAGAAGAAAGAGTTAGTAAAGTACATACCGTTAATTTTTGGGTTAGGAAACCCCCGTTGAATCAAATCCGGTAAGCTTGAAAAGTTCGCTTGCGCGGGGCAAACTACCCGGATCTTTGGCACTGTACTTTGCAATCACCTTAGCCTTGAATGTACACTTTGCTCCCCACAATCGTAGTTTGCATATGCGCAAAAATCTGCACTCTTGCCCACAAAAATGATAAAAAACAAAAAACAAAAAACAAAAAGATTTTTTTTTTTATATATATATACAAAAAGAAAATTAACCCGAATAACAAGAAAGAAAATACGCTACCGTCTCCCCGGCAACGGCGCCATTTGATTGAAAGAATTTAAGTTAACCGCAATCAAGACGGTGTCGCTATGCAGCTAGCCGGTTGAGCACGGGTCGATCCACAGGGAGATGGTTGTATGTCCTTTCTTGTTTTAGACGAGTCAATAAAGAATTTGTATATGTTTGTTCAATCTAACCTATGTGTATTATTTGCAAGTATAAAGTTGTTAAGAAGAAAATACGAGATTGTAAGCTAAAGAAATCCGTACTCAAAACCTTTGAGCCGAGTCTTAACCAATTGAAGCTAGAGCAATCGGCAACAACGTGGATTAGGGGATTTAAGCGCGGTATTCGTGGAATCCGGCTTATTTACCCTTGTCTTTCCGTTCTTGTCTCTTGCTTTCGCCTCCGGCCAAACCGAACGCAACCGGTCGCGGTTAGGAATCACCGTTACCTTGTTAGGGTAGGGTGCCTAACGGAGCGCTTGCGTAACGTTTGGGCGGAGTTCAATGGAAAATAACGGGAAAAGGAAATGAGCGAAGAAACATTAACTTACAATACCGTATTTATTCTTAACAACAAAGATAATTACAACATTCACAAAATGAACAACAAAGAGCAAAAGAAAAGAACAAAGAAAAGAAAAGATTACAAGTATGTAAGTGCATGAATTAAATTGCAAGAAAGTAAAGCAAGGTAATAAAAAGCAAGTAATAAATAAGAAATAAAAAGAACAAGAAACTAGAACTCAAGACAAGCATGGGATCAATAGCCTACCCTTAAACTTGCAAGCTCAATCAAGAGGTTGCAAGATCAAGAGAAGCGTAAAGAACTCATGTGAAGTGAAGAACCAATTCCATAAGAAAATACGACCCTTGAGATCAATAACAAACCCTTAACCATTCAAGCTCAATGAAGAGGTTGAATGATCAAGAGAAAGCAAGAATCTCAAGGGGGAGCTAAACTAACAAGAAAGATACAAAAACCCTCATCTTCATTAACATCCACTCAATGCTCTCACTACATTTTCATGGAGGAAGAATGAAGAAGAAGAAAAACTAGCAAAAAGAGGCTAAAGAAGTGCTCCCTTAGCTTTGCTCAGATCCGGGGTATTTATAGGAGGGGAATGGGAAACCTAGGGCAACAATCTGCCCATAAATAAAATGACCAAACTACCCAGAAAAATTGACAGGGAGAGGGGCCCACTTGGCCGCAGATCCGCGGCCAATACCCCCTATTGGCCGCGGTTCCGCGGCCCTATGGTGGAATTGGGGTGTTGGGTTTTGGGTGGTTCCCTGGTTTTATATTTCCTCGTGTTTGAAAACTTCATACTGCACAAAAGTCTTCCAGAATATCTTCAGATTTCCTAGTCCAAGATTGCATTCTTTTCTTTACTTTTGACTTTATCTCTCTCGAGTTCCGCGCGCCCATTGATTCTTGTGCAGCCCCCCTCGTGCTCTGTGCTTGTCCCAGACACGAATGACCACTGTCACATGTCTTGTATCTGGAACCGGTACTCGGCACTGGACGGATATGGATGACCGGAACCTGGCTTTTATCTGCTGTGACAGATGTTCTGTATTTGGTGTAACTGTGGAGATTTTATCTTGATTTGCAATATTTGTACTGGAAACCTGTATTCTGTAAATTTGTAATAAACACGGATTAAAAGCACCTACCTATAAACAACCGAGCGTAAGAATGGACGGTATAAAATGCAGTATTCTGTTATGAACACGTGGCACGCTTGGCGCTGAGCGCCAGTTAACGAGTGCTAAGACGCTTCTTTAAATTGGAGTGCTAGGAGCGCTGCGGCGCTGTGCGTCAGTCTTGGAGCGCTGAGACGCTTCTTTAAATTGGAGCGCTAGGACTCTTCTTAGGCAGCTCTGATCGGTTCTGCGCTCTGAGAATTAAACTCTCATTTATAAGAGACTTTGTCTCGTGGGTCTAAGAACAAATTTCTTATTTTATAGGAGATGTTACAATCTCTTATTTTTTGTGAAAGGCTTTGCCTTTATGAATCTGTGATCTGAAGAGAATTGAATTCTTCTTCCCCCCTTTTTATGATGAGTTGCTATGATCTCTTTTGTGAAAGACGTCTCTCTTATAGATCTATGATCTAGAAATAGAAAACTAAGTTCTTCTTCATTTTATTAGATGATTTTATCTCTATGTTTTATTTACCTTAAAGAAATTCTTCTTCCGAGAGCTTGCCCTTCTCTTTGAAATTTCTCAAAATTTGGGGGGGGGGGGGGGTTCCTCTGTCCAAGACTTGAAGTCTTGGGTCTTTTATATAGGGGAGGCTGATTTGTTGAATCAGTTGAAGAGATATTTTCTCTAATTGATTTGGGAATGGTTCCCGTCATTGGATCTTTGATCTAAGGGATTCTGTTTTACATAAGGCAATCTTCTTGTTTTTTTAACAAGATTGGGAAAATCTTTTCCCATACAGAACTTATTCTATATCTTGGTGATTTTTAATCACCATTGGATCTTTAATCCAATGGCGTTCTAATTTTCAGAGATAATTTGATGACTTTTAGTCATTTTTGTTGGATCTTTGATTCAAGGGTGGGGAACATTTAGTTTCAGCGCTAGCGCGCTAGTGCTTTGCACGCGAGCGTTGCATCAGAGTCTTTGACTCTGGGTGCTAGCGCACTTAGCGCTAGCGCTCTCGTGCTTTGCACGTGAGCGCTGCATCAGAGTCGTTGACTCTTAGCGCTGGCGCTGCTAGTGTTGGCACTGCTAGCGCTAGCACTCTCGTGCTCTGCACGTGAGCGCTGCATGAGAGATTTTGACTCTTAGCGCTGGCGCATTTAGCGTGAGCGCCGCTAGTGCTAGCGCTCTCGTGCTTTACACGTGCGCGCTGCATCAGAGTCTTTGACTCTTAGCGCTGGCACATTTAGCGAGAGCGCTTTTATGAAGCGCTGTTTCATTTCAAATTTAAAATTTGAACAGAGCTTTGTTTTGATTGGGGGAAAGAAGTTGGTGTTGAATTTTGGTCTTTGTAAAGCCCTGTGTAAACCTATAACATTATCTTCCCTCTTACTTTGAACTTCAAATGCTTAAATAGTGGAAACACTGTTTTGATTAAGTTTGGGGGAATTTTATTTAGTGTATATATTTTGTTTTTTATATTTTTATTAAGAAAAACTCTCCGAAAATTTTGAAAACTCAAAAGTTTTGTGATCTCTTTATGCGGCATGACAGCGAGAACACTGTCAAGTTTAAGTTTGGGAGCATGCTCGGTAAGTTTTCTATCCATGCATTCATGTTTACTTTCCGCATGCATTTGCACGTTTATTTTCATTTGCCAATTTTTCTTTTCTTTTGCATGTTTAAATTCCGCATTGCATCATATTTAAATTCTGCATTGCATATATATAAAAAATCCATAAAAATTGAATATTTTTCCAAAATATAAAAAAACTTTGTCATCAAGTTAGCTAGTGGAAAACCTAGATTCAAAATCCGACAGTTTATATTGATAGGTTGGAAATAACTATATCTTAGGATTAGAAGTTGAAAACCTGAAAAATAATCCTCCTGAAGTTTAGCTGCAGCAAATATACGTTTTTGCACCACACTACACGTATCATGATGTTTTGAGAACTAGATGACAAGTTTGATATATCTAAGTTAAAAAAAATTTAATTTTCTTAAGATCAATTAAGTTTATTAGGAAATAAATAATCTTGAGTATGATTCTTGAGTGAAGTTAATATTAAGGGAAAATATTGAATCTTTAATAGAGACTAAATCTGAAAAATAACACATCTTGAGCTTGATTGGAGTGATTATACACCTTTTTCACACTTACACGTTTTTAATCTTTGGGATGAAAAGCATAACTTGAAATATCTCTATTGATTTTCTTTCTAATAATTTTCATGCGTAAAATAAGTCTTTGTTTTGTAGCCTTGGTGACTTGAACAATTAACTCCTTGGGGTGTCTCTCCATCTAATACTCTAAAAACATCTGGTTTGGGAGTCATTGACCCAAATCTTATTAAGAAACCTAGAAAGCCTAATAAAATAAGCCAAGAAAGTGTTCTCTTCAAGTTAAAAGTCCTTTCGGTTCTTTATGGGAGAATAATCTTGGTTAAAGATGAGTTTCGAGTATAAGATATAAAACTTTAAAAGGGAATTTAACGGAGATATGAAAGTTTAAATTGAAGTTACTAGACTAAAGACTATTGCACGTTCACAAAGGTGTATATAAACGAAAACATGTGAGAGGTGGAGTGAAAAATAAGACAAAGTTCTTTGTTAAGGACAATAAAAATCCTAGATTTGAGACTAAACCGTAGAATGAAAACTCAAAAACAGTTTAAGACTTTACAAACTCGCGAGATGCTTTTTGAAGTTATTCTTGGTCTTTATTGAAGTTATGAAGACTTTTAATCGAAATTCTTGAAACAAAATGACACTATTTGCACAAGCACGTAAAGACGTATAGGGGCATAAGTTAAATGAAAAGTGAGGTGTGAAAAATAAGGGTTGAATATTTCTAACTTAAGATAATAAAGTTTCTAATTTAGATACTGAACTTTAGGATTTGAATTGACTATGAACTTACGAAACTAGCTTGATAGGATTTTGTAGGTGTAATCCGCTGAAAACTCTCAGGAAACAACACTCCTCCTACTAGGGATACCCTGAAGTTTAAAGGCGTGTTGCACGAGCTAAGTGCAATCGTGTTACCTACGAAAGTGTGCTAGGTTTTCTTTTTCTTTTAAAATAAAACAGTTTGCTCGGGACGATCAAAAGATATGTTTGGGGGTATTTGATCAGTGATATTTATTGTATATTTTTAGGGCCATTTTCCCTATTTTTATTAATTACTAAACATGTTATTTATAATTTAAGAACATATGTGGGTTTATTTGTAAAAATATTTTGTCATATATTTCATAAGTTATAATTAATATAATTGGGTGTAATATAAGCATACCATATTTAAAATATCCATGTGATTCTTAATTATTAAAATATGCATATCATATCATATCAAATATCCTTGAAACCATTAAGTAATTTATTTGTGAGTAAAATTGGTTGGAATATTTTCTCAAATAAAATAAATGCTACTAATGATTTGATTTGACATATTATATAGGTATTAAAGCAACAAATCAGTTCAAGACTACAAACATGAGTAAGAGATCTAAATAAAATCAAGTTAGCAAATTAAATCTGCAAAATTTAGGAGCAAATTGAAGATTCTCGCAACTTCAAAAAGAAGATAATATTTTCAAGACTTTATCGTTAGAAAAATTTCCTAAAATCAAGAGAAGAAAGAGAAAAAAATTTGGAGACGAGATCTCACAAAAAGACGGCGGATCAGCGGCCAAATAGGGCAATTGGCGGCGGATAAGAGGCCGAATTGTAGTTATTCGATGTGAAATTTGAGGGTCATGATCGTCATTACAAGTACATCAATATTAGGGTTAGGTTTTTGTAATCTAAATCCTATATAAACGACCGAGCAGCAGTGAAGATGGATCATCTAGGGTTTTCTTTTTAAGGTTTTAGAATTCTTGTATATTTTCTTTTAGCCATTAAATATTGAAGTTTATCAATAAAATGTAGTGTTCAATTTTATTTCTTGTCTTTTCTTTTCGTGTCTTAAATTTCTGCACTTTAATTCTTGCGCTTTTATTTTATTAATCGTAGATAGTTTTTTTTTCTTTTATGAATCTTTCTTTTTACTTCTTCTTTCTTAATCTTTTATAAAGTGATGACACTCAAAAGTTGCTCCTTGCATTCGTGAAGGCCCTAGAAGTTAGCTTTAAATCATTATTTTTAATTTGTTTTTCTCCTTTCTTTTTTGTTTTATTTTGATTTAATGTGTGAGTAATTTTCTCGCTCGTTAAGATTTAGGAAAGGGGAGTTTGAGGGATGGAAAAATCCGAGTTTGAGGGATGGAAAAATCCCTTACACTTTACCTTTACCCAACATATGAATCTAAAACTTTTTTTCAATGATAAACCACATATCACTCCTTTTGGGCGCTCTATCCTTCCGTTATAGCTGCAACTCAACTTTTGAGACAAATTGTGCGAACTTTGCTAAAAGCTTGAGATAATAGCGATTAATGGAAGGACAAGAGTCAATGAAGGGTATCCCCGGTACCCCTTTAAATCCTAACCCCAGTGTTTGCTATTATCCTCGCATCAATTCAACAAGTGGTTAAAGGTGAATAATTTTTAATACATCCTTTAAACAACCCAATTCGAAAAACCTAATGAGTTCTTCTAATATTAACATTTTTAAATCCTTTTAGAATAAAAATGACAAATCCAAAGTTTTTTCTATTAACTCGTCTAAAACAAGAGTAGTAATTTACCATCTCCCTGTGGACGACCCGTATCCACTGTCAGCTAGCTATTTACAACACCGTTATTGATTGCGGTATTTAGGACACATAAAAACTCACTTTTTCACCACAATCAAGGGCAGTCCCCCACACAGCGTGAGAGCAGACCTCTCACGTGAGGGAGTTGTCCCCCTCACGTGAGGGGAAAGTATGCTCACGTGAGGTGGCCCATGTGAGGAATGGACCCCCTCACATGAGAAGGCGTGGGAGCCGAGGAGGCCCGCACAGTGACGTCGGCAAGGAAAAGGGGCTAAGCCCCGGCTATGGATTTGGATTTGGCGTTGGACTCCCAAAAGATTTTTGTTTGGAGTTAAACTCTCAAAAGAATTTTTTTATTTAGAGTTAAACTCCCAAAATAAAAGATTTTTATTTGGTGTTAAACTCCCAAAAATTTTTGTTTGGAGTTAAACTCCCAAAAGAAAATATTTTTATTTTGAGTTAAACTCCCAAAGATTTTTATTTGGAGTTAAACTCTTAAAAGATTTTATTTTTATTTGGAGTTAAACTCGCAAAAAATATTATTTGGAGTGAAACTCAAAAAATGAAAATATTTTTATTTGGAGTTAAACTCCCAAAAGATTTTTTGAGAAGAAAACAAAAAAGGGCTCTTGAAGCTTCAAGATCTATATCTTGGATGATGAAAGGGGACATTTTTCTTTTCTTTTGAGCCTGGGATCTTCTCAAATTGAGATTTTCAGAAATGGCTCTCCTTCTTCCTCCTCTTTTTTTTGGATCTTGGAGAAGAAGGGTGATGAGATTTAAAATCTCATCATTTAGCGATTTGATAGAAGATTTGAACTCCCTTTCATTGATTTTATGATGAAAAACTTTTTTTTTGAGAAAAGAAAAGTTAAACTCTTGATTTAAAAGGTTTAAAACCTTAAAGAAGAAGGAGACACAAAACCGTAGAAAATTAAGAGGGAGAATGAATTTGTTATTAATTTCTTGTTATTTTTGCCTTTTATATGCTACAAATTTTACATATAGCCCCCTTGGGCTTTACAAAATAGTACTTGTGCCTTTCTCATGTCATGTACTCTTTTCTTTTTGGACACATGTCATGGGCTTTTACAAAATTGGCTTCTTGTCAATTTATTTTACATTTATTCATGAGAATTACATTAAAATTTATTTATTTCTTAATTAATATTTTTTTCTTGGCATGGGTGTTCCCGCCAAAAATTTCTGCGCAAAAGAGCCCAAGGTATCAAATGGTGGTGATACGCTTAAGAAAATGGGAACCAGTATCTTCCGGGTTGTTTTTTGACAAACTCCCGAATGAGAAACAGATAAATTCTGATGGTATCGAAAGCGGATCGAAAAACCCTTCGATTTGATATATTATGGGCCTCGTAATTCATCCGGGATCAAAAGTTATGAGGAATTACGTGTCCACACGTGATGGGCTTTTAAGAACCCGCTGAAGGAGTTAAAAGATACAATAAAAACTCAGAAAAGACCTCAATGGGGCATCACGTGCAGACACGTGATGGGCTTTTAAAGCCTCTAAAATAATGAATAGAATTTAATTCTAAAAGTCAGAAAATACCTCAACGAGGTATCACGTGCTTACACGTGACCAATGGTCACGTGTTGACACGTGATGGTTAAAACTGAAACATAAATAAGCGGCTGAGAAAGGAACCCAATTGGGGGTCACGTGCTCACACGTGACCAAAGGTCACGTGCCAGCACGTGACTGGCTTTAAAAGCATTATAATTTAATAGAATTAAATTCTAAAAGTTTCTGAATCTTTCCAAATGGAAAAGGGTCATGGGGAACCGTTGGATTAAAAATCCAAGGGTGATTAAAAATCACCAATTTATAGAAAACCCTTGGACAAGGAAAGATTTCCCTGAAAATCTCACCAGGATAACAAATAGAATATCTTTTGGATTTAAAATCCACGGTGAATAAAATTCACTGAATGATCTAAAGGCCCAGATTAATGATAAATATAAATCAAATCTCTCAACAATCAAATCAAATATTTCAATGAGAGATTTGCTAAACAAATTGATTCTTTTCCTTCTCCTATAAATAGGAGCCAAGAAAAGAAGAGAAGGGGATCGACTTTTTTGGAGAGAAAAACAGAGGGAGGAGAATTTAATTCTCAAGAGAAGAAGAAACAGAGAGAGAAGAATTTAATTCTCTGCAAAAGAAAAAACCTAGGTAAGAAAAGAGGGGATTCAAGAGAGAATTTAATTCTCAAAAGAGTTTAACTCTTATTTAAAGAAAAGAACTTAGTTCTTCTTCTGGTTGAAGATCTGTACAGAGCACATCTCCCCATAAGATGAGAATTTAATTCTCATCGGGTTGAGATCCTGCCATGCAGATCCTAAACTTAGAAGGCGAATTGAGTTTTGAGAGTTCAATTCTCCTAAAACAAAACTAGGGTTTAACCCTAATTAAGAATTTAATTCTTTTACATATCTGGGAATTTAATTCCTTTGAAAAGAAATCAGGGTTTTATCCTAAATAAGGATTTAATTCTTTCACGATAGGAATTCAATTCCTTCAAAATCATAATTAGGGTTTAACCCTACCAAGAATTCAATTCTTAAAAGATCTCTGTTCATGAAAAGAACTAGGGTCACGTGCCCCCACGTGACCCCTGAACAGATCCCCCAAAAATGAGAAGAGGAAAGCTTTGAGGCAATGCCTCATGTGTTCCTACGTGACCCTCATTATATATGAAGCAAAAGCAAAGGCAGAAACAATTCTGGGCGCTCTCACGTGTTAGCACGTGACCCCTAATAAGTGTTCTAATAAATTAGGGCATGATTATACATCACGTGCCCACACGTGATGGCTATGAAAATTAAAAGTGTTTAACACTTGTTTGCAGAACAAAATAAAAAGGATCTGGCCTCACTTTTTGATGCCATCACGTGCTCCCACGTGACTCCCAAAACGCAGAAAGAAAGATCAATGGAAATGAAGGCTTTGGGCGCTCTCACGTGTTTACCACGTGACCCCTTAGCAAACGTTCTAACGGTCCGCGCATAAATCCCCATCACGTGTCAACACATGATGCTCGAAATAAAAAGGAAAAGTGTTTAACACTTATTCACAGATTTGAGGATAAAACAAAGGAGATCTGGCTCCGCATTTAGGGCGCTCTCATGTGTCCACACGTGACCCCTCTCTCTTTAGTGTTTAACACTAATCTGGAGACTTTGTTCCCAGTGTTTAACACTGATTTGCTTTAGTGTTTAGCACTAATTTAAAATCTCTGATTACCAGTGTTTAACACTGATTTGCTTTAGCGTTTAACACTAATTTGAAAGCCCCGTTGCTAGTGTTTAACACTGATTATCTTTTAGTGTTAAACACTAACTTGCCAATCTTAATTCCAGTGTTCAACACTGTTGGTCTTTAGTGTTCAACACTATCTTTAGCCCAATTGGCTAAGTTTCTAGAGGCAAAGCCTCTCCTTCAATGGACCGACAGAGGGCCAATATTTCAAACATAATTGGACTTAGCCCAAACTGGCCGTAAGTCCTCAAATCATATTGAATTGAGCACATCTGCTCTTTCAACCAACTCATTGGTTCAAGGGTACATCTCGGAACTCCTCTGATATTTGTCGTTGTAATCCTTCAACGTCTTCAGAGAGGTGACGGGTCCCGACAACCACACATCAACACGGACTGTGGGGTCCTTAAACTCATGGACTTATGCGTCCTTAAACCAAGATACGGACTGTGGGGTCCTTAAACCCGCGGACTTATGCGTCCTTAAACCAAGATACGGACTGTGGGGTCCTTAAACCCGCGGACTTATGCGTCCTTAAACCAAGATACGGACTGTGGGGTCCTTAAACCCGCGGACTTATGCGTCCTTAAACTAACGGACTAATGCGTCCTTAAACACACCCATATGGACTGTGGGGTCCTTAAACCCATGGACTTATGCGTCCTTAAACTACCCATGGACCGCAATGTCCTTAAACTACCAATGGACCACTATGTCCCTAAACTGGAACAATAGAGCCCCCAAATGCTCTCTTGTCGGATCTAAACGATCCCGTTAAGTTGATCTTAGTCCCAAACTGGACTAACGTATCCTTAGCAACCGTTTAAGTTGATCTTAGCCTCAAATATGGCTAACGTATCCTTAAACCTTCAAACAGACTTTAGTCCCAAATTGGACTATGAATCCCCCAAATCAGCTTTGGTTCAAGGGTACATCTCTGAACTCCTCTGACACCTGTCGTTGTAATCCTTCAACGACGTCAGAGAGGTGACGGGTCCCGACGACCATACATGCAATGGACCACCATGTCCCTAAACTGGAACAATAGAGCCCAAACGCTCTTTTGTCGGATCTAAACGATCCTGTTAAGTTGATCTTAGTCTCAAATCGGGCTAACGTATCCTTAACAAACGTTTGAGTCGATCTTAGTCTCAAATATGGCTAACGTATCCTCAAACCAAAACCACAAACCCAAATCTAAGTAAACATAGATTTGGATTAATCCACGTCCTACGGGCGACTACATAAATTAGTCTCCGTATACAATCCACGGGCAACCACAAACAAAACAAACACCCACGACACGAAGTGACCAGCTGGAGAAGGAGAAAGTTGTTACCGCGATGCGGTAGCGTAATTAACTGCAGGGGCTTGCGCCTGCAGGGAAGAGCGTTCCCACAATCAAAAACCCCTCAACGAGGGGGAATCTGACGAAGTCTGCTACATCGGACGCATCCGTTTAAACCTCCGATACATGGTTCCATAAATCAACTTGGCATCTTCGGAGAGGTGGACGGATAGCACCAATTAGCATCTGCCCCGAATCTCAGGCGAGGCATTCTATGTCTCGGCCGCCATTCGGAGGGGAACAGATTCTGGCACGCCCGGTGGGACCTCTTCCTCTTTCCACTCCACACTTCGTGTGTCATGTTCGCGAACGAATCGCGGTTTACTATGGTTGCCTGTGGATTCGAGGTACTAAGATTTGGTGTCTTGCTCCGTGCAGAAAACAGAAGATCAATGGCTTCAAACTGCACTGCCTGCAACTGCAACTCTCGCTCGGTCCTTGTTGGAGGAGTAACTTATGGGCCCCAAGCGGCCTCCCTTTTCAAGATGCCAGTGGAGCAGGTAACTCAGGCCACCACTGGATTATTCTTCGGGACCATGCTCCCACCGTTGAGCTTCAATGCCACAATGACATCGCAAGAGGCTCCAAAGAAGTCGGTCTTCGATTGGCTTGCTACTGCCGCGGCCCCTCTCAACGGGTCGCCCAACTTCAATACCTCAGTTTTCAACAGACTGGGCCAGAACATCTATAAGCCTGTGATACCCGAAGCTGCCATCCCAAAGCGGATAGCCATCCCGGCTCAAGCAGACGAAATCATTGGAAAGGCTCCTCCTTCCAAGAAGTCAGTTTTTACGAGGCTGGCCATTCCGGTTGCTGCTCCAGGCGAGGTCCTCGAAGCTGCTTACCCTGCTCAGAGGTCTGTCTTTGACAGATTAGACATTGCTTCTCAACGGGCGTCAGTCTTCGATAGGCTAGCACCAATAATAGTCTCTCCTCAAAGCAGGGGGCATGAAGAAGCTTATCCAACAACGGAGGTGATCTCATCTGCACGACATGCTCGACGTCGCCACTGGCGCCGGGTAAAGAAGGCTGGGGGCAACACCCCCTCTGGGATAACTCCGCCAGCTCCGATGGTGGAAATCAATGCTGCTGTTCCAACTGGGAATAGCTTTGAACCGCTAAGGGGGGTACGCAAGAACTCTCCGACTGCCACACTAAAAAGATCTCCTCCACCTGCGGGGAGTATTACAGATGCAAAGCCGGAGCAGCCCTCTCAACGGCTATCCTCCAAGATTTATAAGGTCTGGCGACGGGTCCAAGAGTCGGTGATTGATGAAAACTATCTCCGCCGACAGAAAAAGATGAAGGTTCGGCCGGAGAAGGATTACTCCGTCAAGCCGCAAAAAGCAACGGCTACTTGGGTGCCCACTACAGCGGCCCCCTCAACGTCAGCCACTCAGAAAAGAAGGAGGCCAGAGAAAGCCCCAGTAAACGTGGCAGACCACAAAGACGCTGAGCCCAAACGCCCCAAGTCTGGGGGCAGGATGGTGCACACTGTTTATATGGCTTCTGGAAAGGAGGAAAGCCGTGCTTCGACGGGTCGCCGACCACTCACCCGATCCGTGACGAAAACCCAGGAGCAGCAACAGAAGCTTCAGGAGATGATGACTGCAATGGCCGCACTTACCGGGCCAAAAGAAAGCTCGGGGGCATCATCAGAGCAGCGTCATGAACAAGAAACTGACGCTGACTACCTACGCAGAGTCCTCGAAAAGAAGGACAGAGAAGTCGCAGAGCAAGCGGCTAACATAAAGCAAATGGCACCCCTCTTCCAAGATATGGTAGGGATGATGCTACAGCCGGACCCTCCAGTTGAAGACCCTCTGATCATTACTGAAGACGATAGAGGAGAGACATCTAATCCTCATCCGACTCTTTCAATAGCTAAAGATGAAACCATCTCCAAGGCTGCGCTAGATGACTATATAGCTCATCAAATATGGGCTCATCAAGTGAATGAAGCGGCTGGGCAAATTGCTACAACCGGACGACCCTATCCGGGCTGGTATGACCAAATCAGTTACCCGCCGGAATATACGATCCCTAAATTCCATGTGTATAAGGGGACAGGGAATCCGCATCAGCATGTCGCTCAATTCAGGGCCTTATGCGGCAATACTGGAGGCGATGACAAATTGTTGCTTCGCCAATTCGTCGGCAGCTTAGCAGAAACAGCCTTTGAATGGTATTCGGAGCTACCTAACGACTCTGTCAAAACATTTGCGGAAATGGAGCTGCTGTTTACATAGAGATTTGCAAGCGCTAGCGAGCACACCCCAATCACGGCACTGATCAACGCCAGAGTGAAGCCGGGAGAGACGTGGGTGCAATATGCAATCCGGTGGCGGAACCTATGGTCGAAATGCGAACAACGCATGGAAGAAGCTCCTGCCGTGGGCATGTTCGTGGGTACTCTCGACCCTCAAGCGACCATCTCCCAATTCATGATGTTCTTCAAACCGACTACGTTCCAGGCTTTAATTGATAAGTTGGCCCAAATGGATCAGATGAGTCACACACCATCTCATTCAAAGACGGATCCTCGGCATGAAAAGGGGAAAGGGAGAGCAACTTTCGTCGCTAATACTCAACAACAGTCGAGCAACTTGAAGCCGGTTGTCCGTCAAAACGATATGCGTCCACGCCCATCCCTCGAGGAGAGACTGGGACGTCCTTACTCGTTTCCCCAGGATAAAACGAGGAAACTGTTCGAGCTGGCAGTGCGCAACAGACTCATCAATCTGCCGAGTCCAAAACATCCGTTGCAACCAGGCGATGTCAACGATCCCAATTATTGCCCTTACCACCAAGCGGTAAGCCATCCAATCGAAGATTGCTTCGTCTTTAAGGGATGGATCGAGGATCAGTACCTACAAGGCAAGTTTGCGCTATCTGAAAAGTGGAAGGTAAACCCACCACAGCCGCACACTCCAAAAAAGACGGACACACCGGGGGCAAGTTGCCACATGATCTCTCACTCATTGATAGAGGATGAAGAGGCCTCTTGCACCGAGAAACCAGGGGCGGGGCCTGAACCAGAACTTCTGTGGCCATCAGACGAGATGATCGATGCCTTCCTGAACGAAGCCCGTCTTAAAAGCAAAGCTGATCGAGAGCGCGAGATGGCCATATTCGAGAAAGCCAAACGCCGTCGACTAGATGAAAGGGTCGAAACACTTCCACCGGATGAAAGTACATCCGCCGCAAATAAAAGCAGGATCAAGACAAGGAAACGATTCTCCAAAGCCATAGCAATGGGGATGAGGCCGCCCTCTTTCAGAAAAAATTCTCCTGGTGGTATACATTTTGATGAAACGGACGTACACCCTAACTTCTGCTTATATCATCAGAAGATCGTACATCCTACTGAAGACTGCAACTCTTTTAAGTGTTGGTGGCAAGGGTATGTCGCTCACAGGCAACACTTCAACAGGACAAATCGTGAAGCTCGTAGACAGCGAAAAAATACGACAGATGAGCATAAAAGAGTTGCCGGCAATTGTCATAGGGACGAGCCCGGGGGATCACGAGTTCTCACCTTTGGAAGCGATTCTGATGAAGAAGCTGCTCTTAACCCTCTCTTCAAGGAATTCATTTCTAAAACAAAAGAATTGGAGAGTTGCGAGAATGTTCAGCCGTACAATCTCATGCTACCCGGAAAGAATCTCGGACCCGCAAACGACGGAGCAAACGAAATCAGAAAGGAAAAGGAAAAAACGGCCTTTGTTGCCAACACTTAACAACAGCCGAGTAACCCGAGACCGTTTTATCGTCAAAACAACAAGCCGCGACACCTCAATGAGAAGTTGAAACGTCCTTACTCGTTTCCCAAAGATAAAACAAAGAGATTGTTCGAGCTAGCAGTGTGGAGCGGGCTCATCACTCTGCCAGATCCAAAACGTCCATTACAACCAGGTGACGTTAACAATCCTAACTATTGTCCCTACCACAGAGTAAGGGGTCACCCACTCGACAATTGCTACGTCTTCAAAAACTGGGTTGAAGACCAATACCAGCAGGGCAAGTTCGCGCTGCCCGAAAAGTGGATAGTAAACCCGCCATAACAACATGCTCCGAAAAAGGTGAATATGCCGGGGTCATCATGCTCATTCATAGGGAAAGCCCCATAGACCGAAATGTCGTTAAACTAACGATGGACCACTATGTCCTAAAACTGGCGTTGGACCGAAATGTCCTTAAACTAACGGCGGACCGCAATGTCCTGAAACTTGCAAATGACCGAAATGTCGTTAAACTACTCCCAACCCGCAGCATTTTCAGGCTGACGTGGTAAAAAAAAAAAATTAAAAAAAAAAACAAAAAAAAAACTGTATGTCCATAAGCAAAATGGGCACGGATGAAAACCCGAAAGGGCTCCGTAAGTAAAAACAGCAGGGCTACCGGCGAGTGTTCGTGAAAACCCGAAAGGGCGCGACCTCGTTTAAAAAAAAAGAATAAAAAAATACGGTATGTCCACAAGCAAAATGGGCACGGATGAAAACCCGAAAGGGCTCCGTGAGTAAAAACAGCAGGGCTACCGGCGAGTGTTTGTGAAAACCCGAAAGGGCGCAACCTCGTTAAAAGACACTTACAGGATCCTCTCGACCTTGTAAGGAGAAACCACCCGCGTGAGATCCTTACGACTCACAAGGGAACAACACACTTAGGGATCCTCACGATTCCTAAGGAGAAAATACACTTGCGAGATCCTCACGACTCGTAAGGAGAACTCTCTTATGGGACCCTCACGGCTCATAAGATTTGAAAGTCTTAAGTTACAGAAACCTTAACCTGTTCTTAAGCAGCCCCCACAACCTTCGATATTGCCCTACAAGCGGCTCATATTGACCCTTGTATACAATCCACGGGCACGAATAAATATTTCCCTAACAAAGTCTCATCCGTGACTAGGGATATGCTTGTACAGCAAACAACACTTGTAAGTCCTCTCAACTTATAAGGAGAAAACCCTTTTGTAAGATCCTTACGACTTACAAGAGAACATGCACTTAGGAATCCTCACGATTCCCAAGGAGAAAACACACCTACAAGATCCTCACGACTTGTAGGGAGAGATACCTTTGTGAGACCCTTACGGCTCATGAAGTCAAAAGCCTTAGTCGACGGGATCCTAACCCTGTTTGCTAAGCCACCTTTGTTCAACATCGACAGAGGTAAATGATGATTCGCTCCTGGCAATATCCCAGTTGCAGCGATGCTGATGCCTAAACCGGTATCAAATTCCAAGTCCTTTCACGGCAAATGATGATTCGCTCCTGGAAGTATTCCAGTCGCAGCGATGCTGATGCTGAGATTGGCACAAAATTCCAAGTTCCACACTCGCGAGAAAAAATAAGCGAGCCAAAAAAAAATGCATACGAAATAGCCGAAATGATGGGGCAACTTGCAAACAAAATCAGCAAGTAAAAATGTATGCATGAAAAATAGCCGAAATGATTGGGCAACTCGCAATAAAAAGAAGCGAGTAAAAAGAAAAATAGCCGAAATGATTGGGCACCGCGAAAAATAGCCGAAATGATTGGGCAATCGCGATTTTTGCGATATAAAAAGCTGAAATGATAAAGCATCGCGGAAAGAATAAAAAAATATGAAAGAATGAAACTTTTTGCCCTACAGGTGAAATCACATCGATCCCTGTATACAATCCAGGGGCACAGATAAAAAGGGAACCATACCTTCCCAACAGGCTCCATCAGAAAGCGGAGCCAAATCTCGATGGTTAATAGACAACCTAGAGACAATCTCGACATTTATCGCAATATTGCAGACATAATGTCAACAAACGAAGCAAAAAGAAGATCCCGAGCTTCAGGGTCTCGACGTCAACATCGACAACTTAGAGATCACCAACGGCGTTTCTCCTCACTCCAGCCAGATGCAGACGTGACGTCAACAATCGACCTCAGAGTCGCAACGAAACGGAACCATGGAAAAGTCCTTTGTTCCAAATCTCAATGGCCACATCTACAGCCTGGAGACCAACAACGGCGTGCCTCCTCATTCCAGCTGGACACAGATGTTACACCATCAAGCAGAGCGATGGCAAAATCCCAACTCCGCCTTAGCATTCGTCTCATTACAGCAGACGCAATGTTAACAACGGCGTTCCTTCGCAGTCCAGCAGGATGTACATGCAAAGCTAATAAAAGACCCCATGGTCAGCAAAGCGGAGTGATGGCAAAATCCCAACTCCACCTCAGCACTCGTCTCGTCACAGTGGACACATCATCAAGCAAAGCGGAACAGCGATAACTCCCAATTCCATGACTCGACGATGTACTCCCACAGAGAGTCAAATCCCAACTCCGTGAAATGCGGATATAATCAACAAAATTCCTGGTCACGTGGAACACGGATAACGTCACTCTTTGACCCCGTGGAAAACGTCCAGAGCGGATCCTGGTCCTCGCAGAACACGGCAGTGAACCCGTGCAAAGCATCCAGAGCGGAGCCTAGTCCTCGCCTAACGCGGCAGTGAACCCGTGTGAAGCATCTAGTGCAAAATTCCTGGTCACGTGGAACGCGGATAACGTCACTCTTTGACCCCGTGGAAAACGTCCAGAGCGGATCCTGGTCCTCGCAGAATACGGCAATGAACCCGTGTGAAGCATCCAGAGCGGAGCCTAGTCCTCGCCTAACGCGGCAGTGAACCCGTGTGAAGCATCTAGTGCAAAATTCCTAGAGCGGATCCTGGTCCTCGCAGAACACGGCAGTGAACCCTTGCGAAGCATCCAGAGCGGAGCCTGGTCCTCGCCTAACGCGGCAATGAAACCGTGTGAAGCATCTAGTGGAAAATTCCTGGTCACGTGGAACGCGGATAACGTCACTCTTTGACCCCATGGAAAACGTCCAGAGCGGATCCTGGTCCTCGCAAAGCACGGCAGTGAACCCGTGTGAAGTATCCAGAGCGGAGCCTAGTCCTCGCCTAACGCGGCAGTGAACCCGTGTGAAGCATCTAGAGCAAAATTCCTGGTCACGTGGAACGCGGATAACGTCACTCTTTGACCCCGTGGAAAACGTCCAGAGCGGATCCTGGTCCTCGCAAAGCACGGCAGTGAACCCATGTGAAGCATCCAGAGCGGAGCCTAGTCCTCGCCTAACGCGGCAGTGAACCCGTGTGAAGCATCTAGTGCAAAATTCCTGGTCACGTGGAACGCGGATAACGTCACTCTTTGACACCGTGGAAAACATCCAGAGCGGATCCTGGTCCTCGCAGAACACGGCAGTGAACCCGTGTGAAGCATCCAGAGCGGAGCCTAGTCCTCGCCTAACGCGGCAGTGAACCCGTGTGAAGCATCTAGTG
This sequence comes from Agapanthus africanus, assembly GCA_030015575.1. Classification (NCBI taxonomy): domain Eukaryota; kingdom Viridiplantae; phylum Streptophyta; class Magnoliopsida; order Asparagales; family Amaryllidaceae; genus Agapanthus; species Agapanthus africanus. Next base: position 57,564,428 of record JASDDO010000024.1, read on the forward strand.
CAAAATTCCTGGTTACGTGGAACGCGGATAACGTCACTCTTTGACCCCGTGGAAAACGTCCAGAGCGGATCCTGGTCCTCGCAGAGCACGGCAATGAACCCGTGTGAAGCATCCAGAGCGGAGCCTAGTCCTCGCCTAACGCGGCAGTGAACCCGTGTGAAGCATCTAGTGCAAAATTCCTGGTCACGTGGAACGCGGATAACGTCACTCTTTGACCCCGTGGAAAACGTCCAGAGCGGATCCTGGTCCTCGCAGAGCACGGCAATGAACACGTGCAAAGCATCCAGAGCGGAGCCTAGTCTTCGCCTAACACGGCAGCGAACCCGTGTGAAGCATCTAGAGCAAAATTCCTGGTCACGTGGAACGCGGACAACGTCACTCTTCGATCCCGTGGGAAACATCCAGAGCGGATCCTGGTCCTCACACCAACATAGAATGATCACCACCGCGACATTCGTCTCGATACAGCAGACGCGATACTAGCAAACGAATCGAAGGCCAAATTCCTAGCTTCAGGGTCTTGACGGCAAGTCATATAAAGCCTGAAAGACAATCGGAGATCATCCCACACCAGCGCGGAGTGGTCACCACCTTGACGTTCGTTTCGATACAGCAGATGAAATGTCACCCCAGCGTTCTTCCCCCAGCAGGATTCGGACGCGACAAAGCAAACGAAGCGAAGGCCAAATTCCTAGCTTCAACGTCTTGACGGTAAGTCATATAAAACCGGAAAGACATTCAGATATCATCTCATACCAACATGGAGTGATCACCACCTCGACGTTCGTCACGACACAGCAGACGCAACATCACTGAAAGGAGTCACGGCAAAATCCCTGGTTCCAAACCTCGACGGTTCACCAGCAACCTAGAGACAACCGCGACATTCGTCTCGATACAGAGGACGCAATGCCAGCAAACGAAGCGAAGGCCAAATTCCTAGCTTCAAGGTCTTAACGGCAAGTCATATAAAGCCTGAAAGACCACCGGAGATCATCCCACGTGGAGTGGTCACCACCTCGACGTTCGTCTCGATACAGCAGACGCAACATCACCAAAAGGAGCAACGGCAAAATCCCTAGTTCCAAACCTCGACGGTTCACCAGCAACCTAGAGACAACCACGACATTCGTCTCGATACAGAGGACGCAATGCCAGCAAACGAAGCGATGGCCAAATTCCTAGCTTCAGGGTCTTGACGGCAAGTCATATAAAGCCTGAAAGACAATCGGAGATCATCCCACACCAGCACGGAGTGGTCACCACCTTGACGTTCGTTTCGATACAGCAGATGAAATGTCACCCCAGCGTTCTTCCCCCAGCAGGATTCGGACGCGACAAAGCAAACGAAGCGAAGGCCAAATTCCTAGCTTCAACGTCTTGACGGTAAGTCATATAAAACCGGAAAGACATTCAGAGATCATCTCATACCAACATGGAGTGATCACCACCTCGACGTTCGTCTCGATACAGCAGACGCAACATCACTGAAAGGAGTCACGGCGAAATCCCTGGTTCCAAACCTCGACGGTTCACCAGCAACCTAGAGACAACCGCGACATTCGTCTCGATACAGAGGACGCAATGCCAGCAAACGAAGCGAATGCCAGATTCCTAGCTTCAGGGTCTTAACGGCAAGTCACATAAAGCCTGAAAGACCACCGGAGATCATCCCACATGGAGTGGTCACCACCTCGACATTCGTCTCGATACAGCAGACGCAACATCACCAAAAGGAGCAACGGCAAAATCCCTAGTTCCAAACCTCGACGGTTCACCAGCAACCTAGAGACAACCACGACATTCGTCTCGATACAGAGGACGCAATGCCAGCAAACGAAGCAAAGGCCAAATTCCTAGCTTCAGGGTCTTAACGGCAAGTCATATAAAGCCTGAAAGACTATCGGAGATCATCCCACACCAGCGCGGAGTGGTTATGACTCATCGGGGCTCTCCAAAATGAGCCTAACCTCAAGTAAAAAGTGGCATGGCAAATTCCTAGCGCTTGCTCTTCCGACAGTCAAACTGCCAAGGAGGATTGCTTGAAGACGTCTTGTCCAGCCCCCGAAGGGATCAGAGACACGGCAGTCGCAGGGCTACTCGAACGGCACGATTACCTATCGAGGAATACATCGGCTCATGCGACGGTACAACGGCCAAAACCCTAAGTACCACAGACCCTAACGGACTTCTGTCGTAAAGAGCAGAGGTTAACTGTAACGTCAGGATATTCTTGCGAGATCTGCTCGATTCGTTTCGACTCGTGAGGAAAATGATGTCTTTGCGAGAACTTCTCGATTCGTCTCGACTCGTGAGATAAAGCCTTAGGCAGTAGGGATTAAAAAACCTGTTTCCTAAGCACTGGGATCCTGCAAGTCGGCACAAAATGGTCTCTTGCATACTATCCACGGGTCTCACTCTCCGAAGTCGAATTTTGACAAGGAGGGGAACAACCGCTTACGGGTCCTCTCGACTCGTAAGAGGGAAAAATTCTCTCATAAGATCCTTACGACTTATAAGAGAAAACACACTTAGGAATCCTCACGACTCCTAAGGAGAAAATACACCTACGAGATCCTCTCGATCCGTAGGGAGAAAAGTCTTTATGAGACCCTCACGGCTCATAAAGTTGAAAAGTCTTAGGTGGCAGATCCTAACCCTGTCTCCTAAGCCATCACTGCCCTGCAAAGAGGTCAAGATGGACCATCTATGAGCCACACTCGCCAAAGCTACATGCCACTGAAATGGAAATGCTACTCATGAGCATATAAACTACTTCACTCCAGAGTAAAATATAAAGAGATAGAAGGGTGCGGCTCATGGAGTTAAGGGTTTGGAACTATATCTCTTAAGAGTCGAGATTTGAGTCAATGATAAATGACGACGCTTGTGTCCGCTCGTTATCTTCTCAGATCAAGATTCTGAAAGTAATATACTAACCCGAAACTAGTCATACGCTATGCATTACTTTGCACTACTTCACCCATGTAAATACTTACGTGGGCAAAGTAGTGGGGGGCATTTGTTCCCGCCAAAAATTTCTGCGCAAAAGAGCCCAAGGTATTAAATGGTGGTGATACGCTTAAGAAAATGGGAACCAGTATCTTCCGGGTTGTTTTTTGACAAACTCCCGAATGAGAAACAGATAAATTCTGATGGTATCGAAAGCGGCTCGAAAAACCCTTCGATTTGATATATTATGGGCCTCGTAATTCATCCGGGATCAAAAGTTATGAGGAATTACGTGTCCACACGTGATGGGCTTTTAAGAACCCGCTGGAGGAGTTAAAAGATACAATAAAAACTCAGAAAAGACCCCAATGGGGCATCACGTGCAGACACGTGATGGGCTTTTAAAGCCTCTAAAATAATGAATAGAATTTAATTCTAAAAGTCAGAAAATACCTCAACGAGGTATCACGTGCTTACATGTGACCAATGGTCACGTGTTGACACGTGATGGTTAAAACTGAAACATAAATAAGCGGCTGAGAAAGGAACCCAATTGGGGGTCACGTGCTCACACGTGACCAAAGGTCACGTGCCAGCACGTGACTGGCTTTAAAAGCATTATAATTTAATAGAATTAAATTCTAAAAGTTTCTGAATCTTTCCAAATGGAAAAGGGTCATGGGGAACCGTTGGATTAAAAATCCAAGGGTGATTAAAAATCACCAATTTATAGAAAACCCTTGGACAAGGAAAGATTTCCCTGAAAATCTCACCAGGATAACAAATAGAATATCTTTTGGATTTAAAATCCACGGTGAATAAAATTCACTGAATGATCTAAAGGCCCAGATTAATGATAAATATAAATCAAATCTCTCAACAATCAAATCAAATATTTCAATGAGAGATTTGCTAAACAAATTGATTCTTTTCCTTCTCCTATAAATAGGAGCCAAGAAAAGAAGAGAAGGGGATCGACTTTTTTGGAGAGAAAAACATAGGGAGGAGAATTTAATTCTCAAGAGAAGAAGAAACAGAGAGAGAAGAATTTAATTCTCTGCAAAAGAAAAAACCTAGGTAAGAAAAGAGAGGATTCAAGAGAGAATTTAATTCTCAAAAGAGTTTAACTCTTATTTAAAGAAAAGAACTTAGTTCTTCTTCTGGTTGAAGATCTGTACAGAGCACATCTCCCCATAAGATGAGAATTTAATTCTCATCGGGTTGAGATCCTGCCATGCAGATCCTAAACTTAGAAGGGGAATTGAGTTTTGAGAGTTCAATTCTCCTAAAACAAAACTAGGGTTTAACCCTAATTAAGAATTTAATTCTTTTACATATCTGGGAATTTAATTCCTTTGAAAAGAAATCAGGGTTTTATCCTAAATAAGGATTTAATTCTTTCACGATAGGAATTCAATTCCTTCAAAATCATAATTAGGGTTTAACCCTACCAAGAATTCAATTCTTAAAAGATCTCTATTCATGAAAAGAACTAGGGTCACGTGCCCCCACGTGACCCCTGAACAGATCCCCCAAAAATGAGAAGAGGAAAGCTTTGAGGCAATGCCTCACGTGTTCCTACGTGATCCTCATTATATATGGAGCAAAAGCAAAGGCAGAAACAATTCTGGGCGCTCTCACGTGTTAGCACGTGACCCCTAATAAGTGTTCTAATAAATCAGGGCATGATTATACATCACGTGCCCACACGTGATGGCTATGAAAATTAAAAGTGTTTAACACTTGTTTGCAGAACAAAATAAAGAGGATCTGGCCTCACTTTTTGATGCCATCACGTGCTCCCACGTGACTCCCAAAACGCAGAAAGAAAGATCAATGGAAATGAAGGCTTTGGGCGCTCTCACGTGTTTACCACGTGACCCCTTAGCAAACGTTCTAACGGTCCGCGCATAAATCCCCATCACGTGTCAACACATGATGCTCGAAATAAAAAGGAAAAGTGTTTAACACTTATTCACAGATTTGAGGATAAAACAAAGGAGATCTGGCTCCGCATTTAGGGCGCTCTCATGTGTCCACACGTGACCCCTCTCTCTTTAGTGTTTAACACTAATCTGGAGACTTTGTTCCCAGTGTTTAACACTGATTTGCTTTAGTGTTTAGCACTAATTTAAAATCTCTGATTACCAGTGTTTAACACTGATTTGCTTTAGCGTTTAACACTAATTTGAAAGCCCCGTTGCTAGTGTTTAACACTGATTATCTTTTAGTGTTAAACACTAACTTGCCAATCTTAATTCCAGTGTTCAACACTGTTGGTCTTTAGTGTTCAACACTATCTTTAGCCCAATTGGCTAAGTTTCTAGAGGCAAAGCCTTTCCTTCAATGGACCGACAGAGGGCCAATATTTCAAACATAATTGGACTTAGCCCAAACTGGCCGTAAGTCCTCAAATCATATTGAATTGAGCACATCTGCTCTTTCAACCAACTCATTGGTTCAAGGGTACATCTCGGAACTCCTCTGATATTTGTCGTTGTAATCCTTCAACGTCTTCAGAGAGGTGACGGGTCCCGACAACCACACATCAACACGGACTGTGGGGTCCTTAAACTCATGGACTTATGCGTCCTTAAACCAAGATACGGACCGTGGGGTCCTTAAACCCGCGGACTTATGCGTCCTTAAACCAAGATACGGACTGTGGGGTCCTTAAACCCGCGGACTTATGCGTCCTTAAACCAAGATACGGACTGTGGGGTCCTTAAACCCGCGGACTTATGCGTCCTTAAACTAACGGACTAATGCGTCCTTAAACACACCCATATGGACTGTGGGGTCCTTAAACCCATGGACTTATGCGTCCTTAAACTACCCATGGACCGCAATGTCCTTAAACTACCAATGGACCACTATGTCCCTAAACTGGAACAATAGAGCCCCCAAATGCTCTCTTGTCGGATCTAAACGATCCCGTTAAGTTGATCTTAGTCCCAAACTGGACTAACGTATCCTTAGCAACCGTTTAAGTTGATCTTAGCCTCAAATATGGCTAACGTATCCTTAAACCTTCAAACAGACTTTAGTCCCAAATTGGACTATGAATCCCCCAAATCAGCTTTGGTTCAAGGGTACATCTCTGAACTCCTCTGACACCTGTCGTTGTAATCCTTCAACGACGTCAGAGAGGTGACGGGTCCCGACGACCATACATGCAATGGACCACCATGTCCCTAAACTGGAACAATAGAGCCCAAACGCTCTTTTGTCGGATTTAAACGATCCTGTTAAGTTGATCTTAGTCTCAAATCGGGCTAACGTATCCTTAACAAATGTTTGAGTCGATCTTAGTCTCAAATATGGCTAACGTATCCTCAAACCAAAACCACAAACCCAAATCTAAGTAAACATAGATTTGGATTAATCCACGTCCTACGGGCGACTACATAAATTAGTCTCCGTATACAATCCACGGACAACCACAAACAAAACAAACACCCACGACACGAAGTGACCAGCTGGAGAAGGAGAAAATTGTTACCGCGATGCGGTAGCGTAATTAACTGCAGGGGCTTGCGCCTGCAGGGAAGAGCGTCCCCACAATCAAAAACCCCTCAACGAGGGGGAATCTGACGAAGTCTGCTACATCGGACGCATCCGTTTAAACCTCCGATACATGGTGCCATAAATCAACTTGGCATCTTCGGAGAGGTGGACGGATAGCACCAATTAGCATCTGCCCCGAATCTCAGGCGAGGCATTCCATGTCTCGGCCGCCATTCGGAGGGGAACAATGGGCCGGTCTTTTCATGCTTGGGCTCGATTTGGGTATGGGCCTATTTGTTCTGGGCTTGGGCCGGGCTTGGACCCACTTGACTTCGTTTCGGACTTGGGCCCACTTGTTCGTGGTGTTCTTTGACGTTTGGTCAATGTGGTATAAATTTTGACCCTAACAAAGTGCCTCCATCAATGAATGCACACTGCGTATATAGGCCATGCGCATGAAATTGATAGATCTTCTTTCGTGAAAAGCTTAATTCCGAGGCGTGGAGCATAATTCCAGGGGTGGAGCATAGTTCCGAGGGTGTGAAGTATAATTCCGGGAGCAAAGCATGATTTCTTAATGGAGCATAATTCCGGGATGGAGCATAATTCCGAGGGCAGAGCATAATTCCGAAAGCATCATTCCACAGTGGCGCATGATTCCTTAGTGGAGCATAATTCCGGAATGGAGCATAATTCTGTGGGCGCGGAGCATGGTTTCTTGGTGGAGCATAATTCCGGCGACGGAGTATAAATCTCAGAGGCGGAGCATGATTTCTTGGTGGAGCATAATTCCGAGAAGTGAGGCATAATTCTAGAGGCGGGGTATAATTCTGAGGAGTGGAGTATAATTCCATAGGGTAGGGCATCATTCCAAGGTGCGGATATATTTTTAGACGAAGCATGATTTCGACGCAGGGGCGGAAAGTTGGTTGACTTGATTGATTTGGTTTGATTTGGTTCCTTTCCATCCAGCAGGACCTTTGAGCTTGGGAGCACCGTCGGGTGGGACTTTGATTTGATTTGTTTGATTCTTGTCTTATTTGGAGGGACTTTTGAATTCGAGTGGGATTTATAATTTGAATTTTGTTTGGCATCGGCATCGCTACATTGGAATAGTGTCAGGAGCAACTCGTCATTTGCCTTGAGAAAACTTGGAATTTGGGTTTTGGATCGGCATCAACACCGATAACACTGGAATATGGTACCGGAAGCGAATCATCATTTGCTTTTTCCCGTTGGGGAGCGATGGCTTAGGAGTCAGGTTTAGGTCCCTATCACCTAAGGCTTTTCAATTTTATGAGCCGTAAGGGTCTCATAAGAGTATTTTCTCCCTATGAGTCAAAAGGATCTCATAGATGTATCTTCTCCTAAGGAGTCATGAGAATCCCCAAATGTGCTTTTATCTTGTGAGTCGTAAGGATCCCACGAAGGTGTGTTTTGCTTACGAGTTGAGAGGATCTAGCAAATGACATTCTCCTCATCTATTATAAGGACACATGAGTGGGTCTTATTAAATGGAGCATAATTCCAAGGTCCGAGACCGGCCGTAGGGCTGGTGATTGCGGGGGGACATGGGTATGATTTAGCTCGTTTATGCTCATGGATTGTATATAGCGCGCGCGAAGTGTCGGGCCCGTAGGGCTGGAAGAATTTGGGGAAATTGGATTTTGATTTTGGGGTTGTGTCTGCATCGATACACTGGAATAGTGCTAGGAGCGACTCATCATTCACCGTTGGGATATTTAGGGATTTGAAATTTTATTGGCGTCTGCATTGGTACACTGGAATATAGTACCAGGAGCAACTCATCATTTGCCATTGAAGGGGTTGAGATGTTTATTTATATATACATATGTATTCCCAGTTTAACAACTTAGAGGTCAAGCTTTTTTTTACCGCGATTGCTCTATTATTTCATCTTTTCTTATCTCGATGGTCGCGATTGCCCTATCATTTCAGCTATTCATTCGCAGTTGCCCCATCATTCCAGCTTTTCATCTTTGTTTTTACTCGCTGATTCTTATTGCGAGCTGCCCCATCATTTCGGCTTTTTATTTATTTATACACACTTTTTTCCCCTCCCGGTTTAACGACTTAGAGGTTGAAGTTGTGCGCTTATTCAAGCTTCTCGCGCTTTGATTTTTGCGAAGCTGAATCGATGACCGTAACTTAGTGGTTTGCCAGCGCATCAAAGGACAGTGAGGTTTTCTCAACCTTGTATTGGTTCTTCACTCAGTCTTTAAACACATAACAGTCATTGATAATATGACTCACCACCCTATGATATGGGTAGTATATTAGATTGTCAGTCATGTTCGCTTCATGTGGTCTCTTTGGAATGGGCAACTACAAACCGTGACTTAAGGCATTTTCGAATATTTTGTGAACTTCGTTACCCCTGAAGGAGTAGATTTTCTTCCCTCTCTCTATCAGAGTTGGCGCTTTTTCCGGTACCGGTCTTTGACACCGATTGGTCTTTGGTTCACTTGTTATTTGCTTACCCCGGCCAATACGTGCATCAAAGCGGCTGGATGATAATTCCAGTCAACTTTCGCAAAGATGCTCTGCTCTTGGGCTGGAAGGAATATCTGTTGGCTATTTCAGGTTATCAATTCCTGGTTTGTGAACCAAACTTTGATTTTGTCGCGACTACATTCGCGTGACTTGGATCGTGAGATTTTTCACAATATTCGCCAGATCATCAAATTTGGAACGGGTCTTGGCTAGCTCTCTACCACGGTTCCAAAATTGCTCTTGAAAACATTGAAATAAGGCTTGTTCTCTAGTTCTAGCTATGGTAACTGGGTTATCCTTACTGCCTGAGCTCGATTATTCAGGGAACATGGACAACTTTTGCTTAATGGCCTGAGCAAGCTCTTCAATATCTGGACTGGGCCGTTGTTGGGTAGGAACAACCACGTTATTGTCATGGCCATAAAGTGTAGGAGGGCTTGTTCTATCGGGCCCCACCATATAGACCGTATGGATTATGTACCTGTCCACTGCCTCCTTTCTGGTAGTGTTGCTTATTAGGCTTTTGGCTTATTGCCTTGATCCGCTCCTTTTAGAAAAGAGTAAATGATTGAGAACAGTAGATTCCTGAAGTGCTTCGTTCTTTATTTGTATGAAATTATCGGTCGTAGCTTGATTGTTCACTAACACGGATTTGGAAAGTTCTATTTCTCCCGCCTTATATTGTTTCTCAACCCAATCATTAAAGATAAAACAGTTCTCATTGGCATGAGTTTCCACTTTATGATAGGGGCAATATTTAGGGTCGTCGGTCGTATTCGCTTCTTACGGTCTTTTCGATTCTAGCAATTGTAGACCGTTTCTTAGGGCGTCCTTAAATATCTTATGAACTTTGTCCCTATTTACCGCCTAAGACTGGACTGAAACGCGGAGGACGCCTAGCCAGAATTTGGGGGCAGATACTTTTTGGACATATCCATCCACCTCTTCGAAGATACCAAGTTGATTTATGGCACCGTATATCGGATGTTTGGATAGATGCGACCGATGTAGCAGATTTTATCAGATTCCTCCTCATTTGTGAGGGGTTTTTGATTGTGGGAACGCTCTTCCCTGCAGGCACAAGCCCCTGCAGTTAATTACGTTATCGTATTGCAATAACTTTCTTTTGTTTCGGAAGGTCACTTCATGTCATGTGTTATTTTATTTGTTAAGGTTGCCCGTGGATTATATACGGAGACTAGTTTATGTCGTCGCCCGTAGGGCGCGGATTAGTCCAAATCCGTATAGTTTAGATTTGGGTTTGAACTTAGTTTATATGTTCCGCCAGTTCAAAGAATATTTAAGAAACGTTAATCTAATTTGAGATTAAGATCAACTTAAATATATGAGCATCTGGGCTCAATTTATTTTAACTAAGGATACGTTAGTCTTATTTGAGACTAAGATCAACTTAGCAATATTTTAGGAATCATCAAATTTTTGTTGAGATCCAACAATAGAGCGTTTGGGCTCAGCTGCAAGCAACTTCAGAGACTTAGCCAATTTTGGCTTGGTCTACTCAGTCTTGGGCTTTCCTTTTTGTTTTATTCAGAAGCGCTAAGCACTTATCTGTGGCACTGGCGCTCACGTGGGAAACACGTGAGGCGCTCAGACATGGGCGCTGCCGAATCAGTGCTAAGCACTTAGTCATTTTGACTGAATATAGAGTGCTAAGCACTTGGTATGGCGCTCACGTAGGAAGCACGTAAAGCATTCAGCCTTTGTTTCTGTAGCTCACGTGTGTTTCACGTGATTGCTTTGTTTTTGGGGTGCTTGTTCCCTTACAAAATGAATATATAATAATTATAATATATAATAAATAATGAACAAAAAAGCGATAGGAAAAGATCTACAAATGGGGCATCACGTGCCCACACGTGATGCGTCTTGAAGCAAAATCTTAAGCGTTACGCTTAACAAAGAAAGGGCCGAAATTGAGTGTCACGTGCCAACACGTGATGCTTCTCTCTGGGACGGCGGCATATAACCAAATCGGCCTAAAGTTATGGGTCGCATGCTACACGTGAGGGCTCCTAATACCTTCTGAGCCGATAGAATTAAATTCTAAATAAGAGGGATCAGAACCCTATTTTGGGAAAATATTTTCCCAATTTTTCTAAACAAGAAAGATTGTGCTCTATAAATCAGAGCACCGTTGGATCAAAGATCCAATGGTGATTAAAAATTATCAAGATACAGAATAAGCTCTGTATGAGAAAATATTTTCCCAATCTTGTTAAAAACAAGAAAATGCCTTCTGTGAAACTGGAGTCCCTGGATCAAAATCCAACGGTGGATAAAATTCTCGAATCAATCAAAAATCTCTCAATGAGAGATTTCCTTTACAAAAATCAATAAACTTGCCTCTGCTATATAAAGGACTCGAGACGTAGCGAAGAAAAGAGGAGAGGTACGTAAAAAGAATGAGAGAAGAAATAGAGAGAAAACCCCCAGATAAGTTTAAAAGAAAAGAGAATTTAATTCTCTAGAGAGAAGAAGATCTCCTCAAAAGAAAAGAAGAAACCCTAGGTGAGAAGGAACAAAACACAGGGAACATCTTACTTCTTCTTTGCATCCACAAGAGTTTAACACTTTCAAAAAGAACTTAGTTCTTCCTCTGGTTGAGATCTGTAGAAGCAGATCTCCCCACAAGTTGAGAATTTAATTCTCATCGGGAAGATTCTGTTATGTGGATTCAAACCTAGGGGAAAGAACTAAGTTCAAAAAATTTAATTCTTACAAGAACATATAGGAATCTAATTCTTCTAATAAAACTAGGGTTTAACCCTATAGAAGAGTTTAATTCTTATAAAACAACAGGCTTGAAAGTCTCAAAACTCAAGATCTCCATGCACGTAAAAAGATTAGCACCCTGCATGATGATGGCATATCACGCGCTCCCACGTGAGCACCCTTGATAAAAACAAAAAGAACAACTGAGATCAGGTCACGTGTTCTCACGTGACCCCCTAAAGTGCTTAGCACTTTCAAAAAGAAAAAGGTATAAACCCAAAGACAGTTACAATTTTTGGCACCTTACGTGACCCCCTAAAAAGTGCTTAGCACTTCCAAAAAAAAGGGAATAAACCCAAGATAGTTTCCACTTTAGGGGCGCCTCACGTGATCCCACATGACCCTCAATAGGGCTTAGCATTTATGAAAGGAATAAGGGAATAACGCCAACTTTCAAGAGCATCACGTGCAACACGTGAGCAATCCCAAATTCTGGTGTTCAACACTTCTTTAGAGTCTCACGTGCCACACGTGAGCGCCTTCGATTTTCAGTGTTTAACACTGCCTTAGAGCATCACGTGGGAGCACGCGAGCACTAAAGGTACATTAGTGTTTAACACTATAAGGAACCAACTCCAATATCAGATTAGTTAAGTTCCTTCTGAGATTAAATCTCCAAACAAACCGAGCCTCTATGCTCAAAACTGATAACTCCTCGATTTGGAATCTGGTTCAAGGGTACATCTCTCCACATCTCTGATATATGCCGTTGTAATCCTTCAACGTCTTCAGAGAGGTGGAGAGTCCCAATAACCAATAACTCTTGGCACAACTTCAAACCGATAAGCCAAAACCCCATGGACTTTGATGTCCTTAAACCTAATAGACCGCAATATCTTTAAACTAATGACGGACTATGATGTCCTTAAACCACGGACTATGATGTCCTTAAACCCAATGGACCGCAAAATCTTTAGACTAATGACGGACTATGATGTCCTTAAACCACGGACTATGATGTCCTTAAACCCAATGGACTGCAACGTCCTTAAACTAAACTCCATGGACTATGATGTCCTTAAACCCAATGGACCGCAACGTCCCTAAAACTAAACCCCATAGACTATGATGTCTTTAAACCTAATGGACCGCAACGTCTCTAAACTAAACTCTATGGACTATTATGTCAATAAACATGGATCATAATGTCCTTAAACTAGCTATGGACTGCAACGACCTTAAACTAAAATGATAGAGCCCAAATGCTCTTTCTCTTGCTCTAAATGATCCTAAAACCTTTTTAAGTAGATCTTAGTGTAAAAATTAGACTAACGTATCCATAACAAACATTTAAGTTGATCTTAATCTTAAACAAGGTTAAAGATCCTTAAATTAACCAAACCCAAATCTAAGAAAATACAGATTTAGACTAATCCATGCCCTATGGGCGACAACATAAATTAGTCTCCGTATACAATCCACGGGCAACCAAAAATAAAACAAACACACACGACACGAAGTGAACATCTGGAGAAGGAGAAAGTGGTTACCACGATGCGGTAGCGTAATTAACTACAGGGGCTTGCGCCTGCAGGAAAGAGCGTCCCCACAATAAAAAACCCTTCACAAACAAGGGGGAATCTGACGAAGTCTGATACAACGGCCGCATCTGTTCAAACCTCAAATACACGGTGCCATAAATCAACTTGGCATCTTCGGAGAGGTGGACAGATAAAACCAAATAGCATCTGCCCCAAAATTTAGGCCAGACGTCCCAACGTCCCGGTCGTGTCTTTCAGCGGTAAACAGATTCTGGCACGCTCGGTGGGACCTTTTCCTCTTTCCACTCCACATTTCGTGTGTCGTGTTTTCCCGCGATCAGATAATCGTGGTGTATATGTTTGTGGTTGCCCTTGGGTGATGGGATATTGAAGCCGATATTTCGTCTTTATGAAGTATAGTGTTTGCCCCTATCCTAGCAACTCAGGCTCTGTCATATCCGGTGGAGTCAAGTATGAGCCATTTGCAGCCTCAAATCTCAGCAATCCGGCTCTTCAAGAAATTAACGGGATTCTCTTCGGGTCGATACTCCCACCTCCCACCCTCGGTGCCTCAACGCCGATGGAGGAAGCCCAGAGGAAGTCTGTCTTCTACAGGCTGGTTTCCCAAGCTGCAGCTTTGCCAACGGAATCAGTCCTCAAACAACTGGCACCTGCCAAGGACCAAGGTCGACGCATGGGGCAGAATATTCAAGCTATCAAAGAAAACAGGGGGCAGGCTCGGCCGTAAGAAACGGTCGACGTCGATATCGGCATCATACAAAATGAACTGGGGGCAGTTCTCTGTATGGTCCTATTTCAACCCGAATGGTGAATGTTGTTCTAATCAGGAACAGCTTCAAATTGTTGCGAAGGGTCAGACAAAATTCTCCTACCGCAATATTAAAGAAATCTCCGCAACCCATGGAGATCCAACGAGAGCAAAAACCGGTTCGCTCCCTAAAACAACTTTCATCATCTATATATAAGGTGTGGAAGCAAGTGAAGGTCTCTGTCGTCAATCGCGGCCCTTCCTCTAGACGTCAGCCAAATTCTGACAAACCCCTTTTCAAATACAAGGGGATCATCTCATATTGACCACTGTATACAATCCAGGGGCACGAATAAATATTTCTTTGCCAAGTTCTGCAAATAGCAAGAAATGTCCCCGTATGGTGAATAACACTTGTAAGTCTTCTCGACTTATAAGGAGAAAATGCTCTTATGAGATCCTTACGACTTATAAGAGGAAACACCGCTTAGAAGTCCTCACGACTTCTAAAGAGAACATACACCTACGAGATCCTCACGACTCTTAGGGAGAAATAACTTTGTGAGACCCTTACATCTCATAAAGTCAAAAGTCTTAATCGACAGGATCCTAACCCTATCTACTAAGCCACCTTTGTCCAAATTGACAGGGGAAAATGATGAGTCGCTCCTAGCATTATCCCAGTTGTAGCGATACTGATGCCTAAACAGGTGTCAAAATCCAAGTCAACCTCTCCGGCAAATGCCATCCCTACAACCACCTAATGAAGAAGGGGACCCCGTTTGTTTGGGATCGTAAATACCAAAGTGCACAATACCTACAGAATCCACCGGTACCGACCGCTCTGGTCAAGGGAAAGCCCCTTATCCTGTACACAACCACCCTTGAAGGTTCTCTAGGCGTGCTATGGGCATAGGAGAATGACCAAGAGAAGGAGAGAGCCCTCCATTATTTGAGTCGAGTTCTACTGGGGGCAGAAAACAACTACTCCCTTATCGAAAAACACTGCCTGGCGTTAATCTTCGCGATAACGAAGTTTTGGCATTATGCTTTGGCGCATGAGGTCCATCTCATATCAAAAGTGGGTCCTCTCAAATATTTGATGTCAAGAGCCATACTAACGGGACGGCTCGCTAAATGGGCCCTACTGTTAATGAAATTCTCGATAACATACCGACCTCTCAAGCCAGTGAAAGGCCAGGCTATCGCCGACTTCTTCGTTGAGCATCCGATACGTGCTGATTCACCCATAAATTGCGAACTACTAGACGAGCACACATTTGACACAATCAACAGGGAGAGAGGAGAGAGTGATACCCGATGGGAACTCTAGTTCGATAGGGCATCTTTCATGAAAAAGCAAAAGCACAACTCTTCCATAATCAAATCGGGGGTAGGCCTCATCTTCGTGACTCCACGAGGAGGGATAATGCATTTTGCCTTTTCCTTAACAGAGCCAAGAATAAACAATGAAGCGGAATATGAGGCCTTGATAGCAGGTCTTGAGATCGCTGTCAACATGGGGATCGAAAATCTCCTTATATACGGAGACTCCTGGCTGGTCGTTAGTCAAGTAAACGACGACTATCAAACGTGCAAACCAGAGTTGGTAAAGTACGAAGAGAGAGTGCAACAACTGCTGACTCAAATCCCTTCCTACGTCCTAGAAAGGATACCGCATATAGAAAATAGCAAAGCAGACGCATTAGCCAAACTCGCTAAAGAACTGGCTGATGAAAACCTCGATGATATAAGAATCATTATGCAGAGCCGTCGGGTTCTTGCACCAGCAGAAATATCTCTGGAGTCGTCTGAAGAAAAGGAAGAGATAAGCAAACAGCTCTACAAATAGAGGACCAAGAAAAAGATAAGGATTGGAGAGAAGTCTTTATAGACTACTTCAAATCCCATCAAACACTGGAAGATGCATCCTCAAGACATCAGCTCATGAAACGAGCTCTGTCTTTCGCTTTCGTCAATGATACTCTATATAAGAGATCATTCGACTCTCTGTGGCTGAGATGCCTGGGACCGGAAGAAGCAAGGAGAGTTGTCCAAGAAACTCACGACAGACTCTATAGTTCTCATCAAGCCGGGCTAAAGATGAAGCTGAAGATCAAAAGAATTGGCTACTATTGGCCTACGATGATTCAGGACTGCCTCGAATACGCGAAGAAGTGCCACTCATACCAAATTCATGGAGACTTCATCCACCAGCATCCAAACCCGCTACACCCAACACTGGCTAGCTGGCCGTTCGAAATATGGGGAACCGACATAATTGGGCCCATCGAACCAGTGTCATCCAAAGGACATCGGTTCATATTGGCAACAACTGATTACTTCTCTAAGTAGGCAAAAACCATACCGCTAAGAAAAGTGAAGACAGAGAGCATCCTCCATTTCTTCAAGACACACGTCATTTATCGGTTCGGCACTCCGCGATGGATTATCTCTGATAACGGGCCGGCATATAGAAGTCACAAAATCAGCCGCTTCGCACAGCAGCATAATATAGATTGGAGATACCCTTCGGTTTATAATCCCCGGGCTAACGGTCCAGCTGAGACTTTCAACAAAACCTTGACAAAGATAATAAAGAAGACGGTGTCAAAAAATAAAAAGAACTGGCACAAGAGACTGCATGAAACTCTCTGGGCTTATCGGACCACTTTCAAAACGGCCACAAATACAACGCCGTATGCAATGGTATTCGGTGCGGAAGTGGTACTCCCCTTAGATATAGAACTATCCTCCCTACGAGTGGCGGTTTATTACGAATTGACAGATGAAGAGAATGCTCATCTTCGGCTTGAGGAGCTCGACGCCCTCGATGAAACTCGTCTCATGGCGCAACAAAACTTGGAAGTTTACAAAGCAAGGATGACGCGCTCATACGAAAAATTGACTAGGCCAAGATCGTTCCGCCAAGGCGAACTCGTGCTAGTTGTCAAAAGACCTATGATCCCTAATCGTGCCAAACGGGGGAAATTCTAACCAAACTATAAGGGCCCATACATCATAGACAAAGTCTACCAAGATGGGGCTTACTTGCTCATGGATATGCATGGCGAAAGACCCTTCCGGCCAATAAACAACCGATTCCTTAAGAAATACTTCGCTTGACAAGTCGCAACTCAGGTTAATGATAGATGACGACGCTTGTGCCCGCTCGCTGTCTTCCTGAGTACCAAGCTTTGTAAGTGCTATCCGGCAAAACTTCGCCGCAGAAAACTAGCTACGGACCGAAATGTCCCTAAACTAATGATAGACCGTAATGTCCTTAAAATAGCTACGAACCGAAACGTCCCTAAAATAACTATGGATCGTAATGTCCTCAAACTTGCTGCGGACTAAAACGTCCTTAAACTAACGATGGACCGCAATGTCCTTAAACTAGCCGCGAACCAAAACGTCCTTACACTAACGATGGACCGTAATGTCCTTAAACTAGCCGCGAACCGAAACGTCCTTAAACTAATGATGGACCATAATGTCCTTAAACTAGCTGCGGAACAAAATGTCCCTAAAACTAACAATGGACCGCAATATCCTAAAACTAGCTACGGACCAAAACATCCTTAAACTACTATGAACCACAGCAACCTTATGCAGCAGCACAAAAAAAAGGTACGTCCATAAGCGAAATGGATACGGATGAAAACCCGAAAGGGCTCTGTAAATAAAAACAGCAAGGCTACCGGCGAGTTTGTGAAAACCCGAAAGGGCGCAGACTCGTAAAAACTTTTCCTGTGCACTTGCAAGATCCTCTCGACCTTGTAAGGAGAAAATACCCGTGTAAGATCCTTACGACTCACAAGGGAGCAAAATACTTAGGAATCCTTACGACCCCTAAGGAGAAATTACACTTACGAGATCCCCACGACTTGTAAGGAGAATCCTCCCTATGAGACCCTCACGGCTTACAGGATTCAAAATTCTTAAGATACAGGGACCTGAACCTGTTCTAAAGCCATCACATCCCCCAGTTTGCCCTAAAGGCGGTCAATATCGGCCCTTGTATACAATCCATGGGCATAAATAAGCGTTCCCTCGCTTAACCCGACCGATGGTGAGAAATTCCCCTATTTGGTGAACAACACTTGTAGGTCGTTTCGACTTGCAAGGAGAGAATTTCTCTTGTGAGATCCTTACGACTTACAAGAGAAGATATCACTTAGGAATCCTCATGATTCTTAAGGAGAAAATACACCTATGAGATCCTCCCGACTCGTAGGGAGAAAACCCTTTGTGAGACCCTTAAGCTCATAAAGTCAAAAGCCGTAGTTGGCAGGATCCTAACCTTGTTTGCTAAGCCACCTTTGTTCAACTTAACAAAGGCAAATGATGATTCGCTCCTGGCAATCTCCCAGTTGTAGCGGTGTTGATGCCTAAATCGGTATCAAATTCTAAGTCCTTTCACGGCAAATGATGATTCGCTCTTAGCCACATTCTAGTCACAGCGATACTGATGCTAAGATTGGTATCAGATCTCAGGTCCATACTCGCAACAAAATCAGCGAGCCAAAAATACAAAATATATATATATATATAGCCGAAATGATTGGGCAACTCGCAATAAAAAGCAGCGAGCAAAAGAAAATAGCCGAAATGATTAGGCACTGTGAAAAATAGCCGAAATGATTAGGCACCTCGAAAAATAGCCGAAATGATTGGGCAATCGAGACTTTCGCGATATAAAAAGCTGAAATGAAAGAGTATCATGGAAAGAAATAAAAAAAATGAAAGAATGAAACTTTTTCCCTAAAGGCGAGTCTATACCGACCTCCGTATACAATCCATGGGCATAAACGAGAAGAGAACTACATTTCCCAACAAACTCTGTCAAAGGGAGAGTCAGATCTCGACGGCAACATCTGCATCCCAGAAAATCAACACGGCGTTCCTTCCCGACACCGCAGAAAGCGGAGTAAGTCAACCCCGACACCGCAGAAAGCAGAGCAAGTCAACCCCGACACCGCAGAAAGCGGAGCAAGTCAGCCAATGACCTCCCCGCCAGAACAACGCTCCGTCTCGGAAACCAGTCAGTCAATGACCTCTCTGCCGGAACAACGCTCCGTCTCGAAAACAAGTCAGCCAATGACCTCCCCGCCGGAACAACACTCCATCTCGGAAACAAGTCAGCCATTAACCTCCCCGCCGGAACAACGCTCCATCTCGGAAACAATTCATCCAATGACCTCCCCGCCGAAACAACGCTCCGTCTCGGAAACAAGTCAGCCAATGACCTCCCCGTTAGAACAACGCTCCGTCTTGGAAAAAAGTCAGCCAATGAACTCCCCGCCGGAACAACGCTCCATCTCGGAAACAAGTCAGCCAATGACCTCCCCGTCGGAACAACGCTCCGTCTCGGAAACAAGTCAGCTAATGACCTCCCTGCTGGAACAATGCTCCGTCTCGGAAAAAAGTCAGCCAATGACCTCCCTACCGGAACAACGCTCCATCTCGGAAACAAGTCAACCAATGATCCCTCGGTTCATCTCGACTCATAGGGGGAAGCCTTAGGCAATGGGGATAAAGACCTGTTTCCTAAGCACCGGGGCCCTGTAAGTCGGTCCAAGATAGGCCATTGCATACTATTCACGGGCCACACTCTCCAAAGTCGAATCTCGATAAGGAGGGAAACAACCACTTACGAGTCCTCTCGACTTGTAAAGGGGAAAAATTCTCTTGTGAGATCCTTACGGCTCTCAATAGAAAATACACACTCAGGAGTCCTCTTGACCCCTAAGGAGAAATTACACCTACGAGATCCTCATGACTCGTAGGAAGAAATACCTTCATGAGACCCTCACGGCTCATGAAGTTGAGAAATCTTAGGCGGCAAATCCGAACCTGTTTTCTAAGCCATCGCTACCCAACAAGGCGTTCAAAATGAACCGTTATCTACCATCTACAAGACGTATTTCTAAAAAGACACGACAGTATGACTGCGTATGTGTCTAAAGGGAAATGGTGTCCAAAACGTGCTGATTTATGTACGACACTAGTGCTCGCACTTAAAAGAAAATTCCTAAGGGTAAAGTATGAAGCTCATATACAGAGATGGGATTCATGTACGAATATATGATGAAAGGAAAACATTCAACACTCAATAATAAGGGAAGTACATCGATATAAATGTACTATTCTACAGGGAAAAGATCACCAAATACGGGATCAAAGATTCAGGGGTTAACAAAACAAAATACGAGGTTCTCCAATTCCCTCTCTACCCTCTCCACCATGTAAAAGTGACGGTCTTCACGAGGAGTTGATCCCGACCGATTAACGCCATGCTCATCAATGAAAGCAGACATGATGGCCCGCCGGGCCCTTATCTAACTCAGTAAATGAACCAAGCGATCCTTCAGAGCTTGGGTGATTAAGCATGCCTTATGGAAACACTCAATTTTATCCTCCGCCATATCAAGAATTGTCGGGGTCATCTCTTCCGGATGAGGAGGAATATCGGCGAGCACGGATAGAAAATCAGCCGGAGCCAAATGGACCCCATAGGAAGAGGAGAGCCCCTACGAGTCAGGAGCTCATACATCACCGCGTCACATTGAGTGTTGGTGAGAAGGGGATCTAATAGTCACGCAGGAAGGCGAGGAATCATTTCCTTGAGGGGCACCTCCCATGGTTGCCGACAAGCGTGAGGGCGGTTGCAGGCTATAGCTCTGGGTTTGTTTGAGTTCTGTTAATAAAAGAAGGGTTTCTCTTTCAAGGGAAGAAGGAAGATGTAGCCTCGGGTTATAAAAAGACGCATTCAAAGCTGTGCACAAAAAACATCGTGCATGGTGGAGCTATTCCCAAGGCCGGAAAAAGAGGGGCATGGGAAAAGAAAAGGGTAATTCATAATAATCAGAGTAGGGAGGTGAAACGACCTCATCAGCAGAACCCCATGTGCATGGCACGTGAGCACCAGCCTTGATCCTTTTTGAAAACTAAAACGGCACCGCACATGCATAATACATGAGCGCGGGCACTAGTGCAGAATTAAAATCCCCAGCGGTGCCTCATGCGCAAAACACGTGAACACCAACAGCAGTATAATAAAACCTCATACAGAACACATGTAAACATAAAAAGAAAGGAGGGTAAACATGAAGTTTTGTCATTCATACTCCAAAAACTTATACATGATGTAAAAATAAAAGAAAATGTTTACAATGGTAAAACACTAAATCCGGGACACGAATTAAGGAAGTCAGAAGCAAGGTCATCTAAAATGCTCCTAGCTTTTCTGACCATTTTCGTGTGCACCTTCTCACGAATGAGAGCGTCAGGATCCTCGTTGATGTCATCCGTCCTCTGGTAGACAGAGATTATCGTCGTCTGTTGGAAAACTTGATGCAAGGTATCAACAAGGTTATCTCGTCGCCTCTTCGAGATCAGGCCTATCAGATAAACTGAGTGCACCTTGTCTTTAGTATCATCAAGTGCCTTGAGTGGCATGGTTTCATAAAATCCAGGGAGTGCTTCCTAAATCGCTCCCACGATGATCTTCAAAAGAGCGGAATGACGGGGAAGCATTCGATCGTCGTACTCTTCAAAGCGAAGCATAACCTCAGTGCATTGGGCGTTGGTAAATTCCTGGTTTTGACAGTGACCTTAGACATGAATGTCTTCATAAGAAATAATTTCGTCGAGATCATACAGATGAGCGGCCATAGTATCTGAAAAGAAGAATCGGTGAAAGTTTAGTGATCAAACTGATCAAGAAAATTCTCATTAAACGGACACGGGAGTTTAAACAACTCTTGACATCCTCATAAAAAAAACTGTCAAAATACACAACAGATTTGAATTTATGCAAATAAAAACACCCTATGAAAATGTGCTCAAAAACACCAGGGAATGAAATTCCCGAGGGGTCCTATTGATCTTCAGAGCAAAGCTCTTCGCTAAGGAATTAAATTCCTTTTATGCAATGGAATTAAATCCCAGAAACCCTCAAAAAGAGGAAATCAAATGCCATAATGGTCAGAGGAGGAATGCCCAAAGTATTGAGAGTTATTACTCAAAGATCGCGACTTTGGATCTTTAAGAAATGGGTTTCAGAGGAGAGCAAAGATCTCATAATGGATTTAAAATCCAGGAGTTTTCTTTAAAGAAAAGGTTTTCCCTAATGTTCGAGATTTTTACCTAGAAATGGGTCCTTTTTCTAACAGAGTTTAACTCTGAAATTGCAATGAACAGAGAACTAAGCTCTGAAGAGAAGAATTAAATTCTCGAAGAAGACAAGCAAGAAAGAAGATGAAAGAACAGTAGCTTCCCAAAGGCCAAACCCTTGCATTTATAAGACGTGATAAGGGCGGTTCATCTTCCCGTTCCCCTAGGCAGATCCAACGGCTGTAAAGGTGACAGCGTTGCACTCACGTGCAAACTACGTGAGAACAACGCTGTGGGGGCATTTGTTCCCTTACAAAAAGAATATATAATAATAAAAATATATAATAAATAATGAACAAAAAAGCGATAGGAAAAGATCTCCAAATGAGGCATCACATGCCCACACGTGATGCGCCTTGAAGCAAAATCTTAAGCGTTACGCTTAATAAAGAAAGGGCCGAAATTGAGCGTCACGTGTCAACACGTGATGCTTCTCTCTGGGACGGGGGCATATAACTAAATCAGCCTAAAGTTATGGGTCACATGCTACACGTGAGGGCTCCTAATACCTTCTGAGCCGATAGAATTAAATTCTAAATAAAAGAGATCAGAACCCTATTTTGGGAAAAATATTTTCCCACTCTTTCTAAACAAGAAAGATTGTGCTCTGTAAATCAGAGCACCGTTGGATCAAAGATCTAATGGTGATTAAAAATCATCAAGATACAGAATAAGCTCTGTATGGAAAAAATATTTTCCCAGTCTTGTTAAAACAAGAAAATGTCTTCTGTTAAACAGGAGTCCTTGGATCAAAAGATCCAACGGTGGATAAAATCCTCGAATCAATCAAAAATCTCTCAATGAGAGATTTCCTTAACAAAAATAAACAAACTTGCCTCTTCTATATAAAGGACTCGAGACGTAGAGAAGAAAAGAGGAGAGGTACGTAAAAAAGAAAGAGAGAAGAAACAGAGAGAAAAACCCCCTGATAAGTTTAAAAGAAAAGAGAATTTAATTCTCTATAGAGAAGAAGATCTCCTCAAAAGAAAAGAAGAAACCATAGGTGAGAAGGAACAAAATACAGAGAACATCTTACTTCTTCTTTGCCTCCATAAGAGTTTAACTCTTTCAAAAAGAACTTAGTTCTTCCTCTGGTTGAGATCTGCAGAAGCAGATCTCCCCACAAGTTGAGAATTTAATTCTCAATGGGGAGATTCTGTTATGTGGATTCAAACCTAGGGGAAAGAACTAAGTTCAAAAAATTTAATTCTTACAAGAACATATAGGAATCTAATTACTCTAATAAAGCTAGGGTTTTACCTTATATAAGAGTTTAATTCTTATAAAACAACGGGCTTGAAAGTCTCAAAACTCAATATCTCCATGCACGTAGAAAGATTAGCACCTTGCATGATGATGGCATATCACGTGCTCCCACATGAGCACCCTTGATAAAAACAAAAAGAACAACTGAGATCAGGTCACGTGTTCCCACGTGAACCCCCTAAAGTGCTTATCAGTTTCAAAAAGAAAAGGGTATAAACCCAAAGACAATTACCATTTTTGGCGCCTCACGTGATCCCACGTGACCCCCCAAAAAGTGCTTAGCACTTCCAAAAGAAAAGGGAATAAACCCAAGATAGTTTCCACTTTGGGGGCACCTCACGTGATCCCACGTGACCCTCAATAAGGCTTAGCATTTATGAAAGGAATAAGGGAATAACGCCAAAGAAACAGCACCAACTTTCAAGAGCATCACATGCAATACGTGAGCAATCCCAAATTCTGGTGTTCAACACTGCTTTAGAGTCTCACGTGCCACACGTGAGCGCCTTCGACTTTCAGTGTTCAACACTGCCTTAAAGCGTTACGTGGGAGCACGCGAGCACTAAAGGTACATTAGTGTTTAACACTATAAGGAACCAACTCCAACCTCATATTGGTTAAGTTCCTTCTGAGATTAAATCTCCAAACAAACCGAGCATCTATGCTCAGAATTGATAATTCCTCGATTTGGAATCTGGTTCAAGGGTACATCTCTTCACACCTCTGATATATGTCGTTGTAATCCTTCAATGTCTTCAGAGAAGTGGAGGGTCGCAATAACCAATAACTCTTGGCACACCCTCAAACTGATAAGCCAAAACCCCATGGACTATGATGTCCTTAAACCCAATGGACCGCAATGTCTTTAAACTAATGACGGACTATGATGTCCTTAAACCACGGACTATGATGTCCTTAAACCCAATGGACCACAACGTCCCTAAACTAAACTCCATGGACTATGATGTCTTTAAACCCAATGGACCACAACGTCCCTAAAACTAAACCCCATGGACTATGATGTCTTTAAACCCAATGGACCGCAACATCCCTAAACTAAACTCTATGGACTATGATGTCCTTAAACATGGATCGTAATGTCGTTAAACTAGCTATGGACTACAACGTCCTTAGACTAAAATGATAGAGTCCAAATGCTCTTTCTCTGGCTCTAAATGATCCCAAAACCTTGTTAACTAGATCTTAGTCTAAAAATTAGACTAACGTATCCTTAACAAACATTTAAGTTGATCTTAATCTTTAACAAGGTTAATGATTCATAAATTAACCAAACCCAAATCTAAGAAAATACGGATTTGGACTAATCTACACCCTACGGGCATAAATTAGTCTCCGTATACAATACACGGGCAACCAAAAATAAAACAAACACACACAACATGAAGTGAACATCTGGAAAAGGAGAAAGTGGTTACCACGATGCGGTTGCGTAATTAATTGCAGGAGCTTGCGCCTGCAGGGAAGAGCGTCCCCACAATCAAAAACCCATCGCAAACGAGGGGGAATCTGACGAAGTCTGCTAGAACGGCCGCATCTGTTCAAACCTCCGATACATGGTACCATAAATAAACTTGGCATCTTCGAAGAGGTGGACAGATAAAACCATATAGCATCTGTTCCCAAAATTCAGGCCAGACGTCCCAACGTTCCGGTTGCGTCTTTCGGCGGTAAACAGTGCTGCCTTGCTTTGTTTTTGGGTCGCTCATGTGGGGAGCACGTGAGGCATTCAGACTTCGTTTTGGTAGCTCAAGTGTGTTTCATGTGAGGCGTTGAGTTTCTTTGTTTTTAGGCGCTCACGTGGGAAGCACGTGAGGCGTCAAGTTCTTTTCTTTCAGAGATTTAATCTCTGTTAATGGCATTTTGGCCATTAATGATCATCCAGATCTCTACTTTGAAGATCTGAGATCAATTTTAAAATTTTTCTTTTTTTTTAATTTTTTATATAAGAACTAAGTTCTTTACGTAGGGTTAAACTCTATTTTTAGAGAAATTAAATTCCTAGAACATATGTTCTTTTTCTTTCTCTTCTTTTTAACGTGGTTTTTTCCTCCTAGATTTTGAGTTTGAATAACAGAATCTCCTCGATGAGAATTAAATTCTCAACTTGTGGGGAGATTTTCTTTGTAAATCTCAAATCAGAGGAAGAACTAAGTTCTTTTTTTATGAATGGTTAAACCCTTGTTTTCGTTTATACTAGATAAAAGAGATATTTTGATCTCTTCTTTTTCTTTATCTATAGTTTGAAAGGAGGTAGATCTTCTTCTTCGAAGAGAATTAAATTCTCGATTTTTGTGACTTCTGTATTTTTGTTTGCAGAAGCTTGGGGGTTCAATCGTCTCCCTGAGACTTGAAGTCTCAGGTCCTTTATATAGAGGAGGTAAATTTGTTGATTAGTTCTAGAAAATCTCTCATTTGAGAGTGATCGGTCAAATTTATTGCACATTTGTATGGTTATTTTCCCTATTATTATTAACTACTAAGAGGTGTTATTTGTAAATTAAGAACATATATGGGTTTATTTGTAAAAAGATTAATATTATATGTTTATTAATTTATAATTAATAAAATTAGGGAAATATATACTTATCATATTTAAATAAAATATTCATAGCATATCAAATATTCTTAACCAATATTATTAAGATATCATATCAATTATTTGGTTGGAATAATATCTCAAATAAAACAAGTGCTATTAACAATATGATTTGAGATATTGTGCAGATGTTATACTAGATCAGCTTAGGTCTGAACTGTGAGTAGGAGATCCACAGAAAATCGGATTACAAAACCAAATCTGCCGAATATTAGGAGCAAATCAAAGAATCTAGCAATGGCAGAGAATAAGAGATATATTTTCAGAATATTTTTATTAGAAGGATCTCCAAATATCGAGAGAAGAAGCCACGAAAAATTTGGAAGTCCAAATCCACCAAACGGCGGCGGATCCGCGGTCAAATAGGGGTATAGGCGGTGGAAGCGCGGTCTGTTATGGGCCGTAGGATCTAAAATTTCAGGGGCTTGATCGTAATTTCACATACTTCAATATGGAATGTAGGGTTTCTAATTCCAGATGCTATATAAAGGACTGAGATGTCTCTGTCAAAAAGAATATATATTTATCTACCCATCGAGAGAGAGAGATCTAGTGAACAAAACTAGGGTTTTTGTAATATACCTTTTTTCTGCAAGAAATTTTGTAATGCAATAGTTGATCAATAAAATGTAATTCTTTATTTTAATTCTTGTCACATTTACTTTCCGCATTATATTTC
This sequence comes from Agapanthus africanus, assembly GCA_030015575.1. Taxonomy (NCBI): domain Eukaryota; kingdom Viridiplantae; phylum Streptophyta; class Magnoliopsida; order Asparagales; family Amaryllidaceae; genus Agapanthus; species Agapanthus africanus. Next base: position 57,591,184 of record JASDDO010000024.1, read on the forward strand.
CGCATTTTAATTTCTGCAATTCCTTTATGCGATTTTAGTTTTAATTACGGGTTCCGTATTCTTCCACATTTTTTATACTACGCTAATATTCATGAGCGAGTAAATTCTTGCTTGCTAGGTTTTGTAGGATAGGGTAGAATAATGGATGAAAAATATAGCTTAAATTCTTTTTAAAATTTTAATTTTTATAAACTTTAGTAAAATGAATATTAAACCTCTTATCGGGCGCGCTATCAATTCATGATAGTCATGACCACGATTCGAGATTTGTTAATAATCATTTTGTTAAGGGCTTGAGATAAATAAAGATCAATAGAAGGACAAGGGTCAGAAGAGGAAAATCCTAATTCTCTCCAAGAACCCTAATCCGCATTCATCACTATTTCTCTAGTAATAAATAATTAAAAGACAAAAAGAATTAATTTTAAAATTCATTTTATTAACTACTAAATCCTATAAACCCTACAAGCCCTTTTCTTATAAATTTTCAAAGCTTCTTAATAATAAAAGAAAACAATCCTACCTTCCTTCTATCAACTCGTTTAAAATAAGAAAATTAGTTCACTGTTTCCCTGCGGACGACCCGTACTCATCGCGGCTAGCTATTTGCGATACCGTCTTAATTGCGGTTATTTACAACTTACAACACACTTTTCGCATCCAATTAAATGGCGCCGTTGCCGGGAAAACGGTCGTAATTATTTTTCTTGTTATCCGGATTGATTTCTAATATAAAACCAGGGAAAGATAAAATTAATAATAATAAAAAAAACCGCATTTTGTATTTTTAACGACTTTGTGGGAGTTTTGCGAGAAATCTGGAGTATTTGGAGCGAACCAACAAAGATTCAGAAATTTGCAAGTAGGAGTAGATGAGCATTGGAGTTAGGTGCCAACTTTTTGAGAAAAGATTCGATCAACTAGCGTCGGAACCGTGGCCTAAAGGAGCCTTTGGCGGCCGAAGCATGGCCATTTAGGGGAGTTGATCCCCCAAATTTTTTGGTATTATCCTAATGTTTTCTCTTTCCTCTAAACCTCTGATAAACTGTTTTTACCTGTAGAATTCTTTGCAAATAGCGCCGCTAAAAATCTTTTTGCATATTTTAGATGTTGTTTTGTTTTGCATATTTAAACGGACATTAAGGGGTAAGAAAACTAAATTCAGATTAGGTGGGGATTTTATCACCCTTCTTAGGACCTACAAATCACAAACGAGTATATGCATCACCCTACATTAATAAAAAAATATCTTGAACAAAGCTGTAAAGACAGTCGTGATCAATTAGGACGAAAGAGGGTCATGGATAATTTATTGCTTATCTGCATTTTTCTTGTGGTGTCCAAGACAAGTATGACTAAGAAAAGTGGTTACTTAATTAGGTCTGCTATTTCAGTGATTCGTATAGCGGATACTTCCCACTTACCTGCCACTTACCTAGTTTCAAGTTTGATAAGGAGGTGATAAAGGATTTATCCTGTGTCTTGTCCTTTGGAAGGCTAGGAGCGGTCTAGCGATTTGACCTAGGTGACCCTAGATTTAGGGATTGTTTGTGTATTTTTGTGATTAATTGAGTCGAGTCCTTCTTTCAAAGAAAAACAAATTCAAAATTTTAAATATATATATAATATTATCACCTTCTTTTCTTTTCACTTTCTTAAGATGGGTAACCCAAACCGACCAACTCTTAGTGAGCTTTGTTATAAATAACCAGATATCTCTTATTATCGTTATTGCTTCGGTACAAATTCCGACCCTACCATTTCTTTAAGAGATAGGATAGAACGCACTAGAAATAACAGTTGGACACCTCACTCAAATTCCTATAAACCGTATCAAAATTCAACACCTTCTTATGTTGATAATCCTTTTAAGACTATTGAGGAAATTTCTAAACGCATGTCCATTGCTGAGCATATTGCGAAGGCCCGTAGCCAAAGTTTCATATCTTTCACTGCTCCAAAACTGTTAAACAACAATTACAATTATTTCCATATGAACATGTTGATACTCCTTTTGAGGCAAATATCTTCTAAACCGAATACCATTACGGAGCAAATTGCAATAGCCAGTCGCCAACAATTTAAGCAATCTCAATTTTCTTCATATCACAACGTTGATCCTAATCCTAGCTATGAAACTTGGATACTACCTTCCAACTCTTATTAACAATACCAAAGTTTCACACCCTCTTATGTTGTTCCTTCTCTTGAGGCTAATGTGGCAAGTCATAAACCCATTTCTATTGCGGAACACATTGAACTCGCCCGTAGCCAACAACTAAACACATTCCAACCGTACTCAACTATTGCACCTTATCTAGACTGTGCTTCTGAACATAAATTAGGAAGTTCCACGGTTCAAAGAGAATCTTTCAATGAAACTTCTTCACAAATCATGTCTAGTCTTGAAATAGAGTTGGAACTGAGTAGTAAGAAAGAACTTGGGATTCCTTAAAGTCAAACCAGAACCAATTCTTTTGATCTCAACACTTTCAATCCTGAACCCCAACCGAATGTATTTGATGATCAACCGCTTAATAATCAAATTGATGAGGCATCCGAGAATAACATGTTTGACTTATCCAATCATGAGTGTGAAAGAGAGCCTTACACCATTTTAAATCAAACTGATTCTTATCCGACTACATTTGACATTTCAAACCTTCCAATTTCATCAAGTGAACCTAATGATCCATCGATTGAGGATAATATAATTAATGAATTTTTGAAGAACTCCTCGTTTGATTTGACTAAAGGTGATAGTGAGATCGGTGGTGAGAATATCTTTGAAGATGAACTCGCTATGTTGGATGAGTTGGATTCACCGATCCATCATGTCCATTCTATTGAATGTGAACATCTTTTTAGGGTGTTTTTCATCACCCCATTGAGATAGGAATACGCGCGCTTGTCAAGCGTACTACAGATTCCCTCTGCCTAAGGTAGGTGAGGGTTTATTGATTGTGGGGATCCGAATCTCCGGCAGCCGTGAACTAAGCTGTCGTTAATTACCCCTCGCCTTTAGAGCGAGAGAACTTCCGACTGACGGGTCAAACAGGTCATGCGAACTCAATGTGCAGTATTGTGTTTTGGAGGGGAATTGGATATATCGGGGGCCCCGTAGAGTTTTTATGGGGGTCCCGCTATCCGGATAGCGGGTTGGGGGTCAAGGGGGCTAGCAGCCCCCTTACGGGATGCGGGTTAGCACCCCATTAGAATTTTTTTAACAGGGACAGTGTCGTAGAGAGTGTGTATGTGTGTGTGTATACATATATACATATATATAAAGGGGAAAAAGCGTCCAAAGGACGCGTGTAGGCCAACGCCTCATGTGCGTGGCACGCAGGCGCTGGGCGCTGGCGCCTCATGTGCTTGGCACATAGGTGCTAGCGTGCTGGGCACTAGGCGCTGGGCACCAGCGCCCCACGTTCTTGGCACGCGGGCGCTGGACGCCAGCGCCCCACATGCTTAGCACGCAGGCACTGGGCATCAGCAGGAAAAAGGACTTGGTCCCTGCACTGGGAGATGTGCTCACAATTTGACTTATGGAGTTGAACTCCTGACAGAGAGTAGGTTAGTCCCTGCACTGGGAGTTGTACTCCCAAAAAGAAAGATTTTGTGTGTGTGTGTGTGTGTGTGTGTGTGTGTGTGTGTGTGTGTTTTGGAGTTAACCTCCTAACATATTTTTAGAGCTAAACTCCTAACATATTTTTGGAGCTGATGAAATGGGCTTCTCCCTTGAGCCCTGGATCTTCCCCAAGGTGGGATTTTTGGAGATGGGTTTCTTTCTTTTTCCTCTCTGTTGGCCGTATCTTGGATGAAAGGGGGTGAGATTTAAAAATCTCTCCTTTTTGAGATCTGATGGAAGATCTGAGCTCCCCTTTGTAGGTTTTGTGGTGAAAAACTATTTATTTATGGAAAAGGAAGAGTGAAACTCTTGATTTAATTCAAAAAAAGAGAAGGTTTAGAACCTTGAGGTAGGAGATGGAGGCACAAAAACCCTAGAGTTTGAGAGAAATGAAAAAGTCTGCTTTATTTCAGCATCATGTTGCCTTATATAGGCTTACACATTTACACATAGCCCCTTGGGCATTACAAAATGGCATTTTGCCCATCTCATGTCTCATGTGCTCATTTCTTTTACGCATAAGCCATGGGCTTTACAAAAATTTGGCTTTATGCCCATTTTTCTTACATTCATGCATAAAAAATTACATCAAAATTAATTATTACATGATTTTCATTTCGGCATGGGAGAGGCCGGCTGCAGGGCTTAACTTGGGCATGGGCCCACTTGATCTGGGCTTGGGTCCGCTTGGCTTAGGGTTGACTTTGACTTTGACTTGGTTAACCAGGGTGTAATTTTTGACCCCAACAAAGTGCCCCCCATCATTAAATGCACACCACACATGTGGGTCATGTGCATGAAATTGATGGATCTTCTTTCATAGGGAGGCGACTTGATTTGGTTCCCGCTTTTGGGAAGCGGGCACTGCCCTTTTTACGACATGGACGGTCGATGCTTGATGTGTCTCCGAGACGGAGTGTCGGTGGTTGACGGTCCCCGAGGTGGAGTGTATGTTTGACGTGTCCCCAGCACAGAGTGTCGCTGGTCGACTTGTCCCCGGCATGGAGTGTCGCTGGTCGACGTTTCCCCACCACAAAGTGTTGTTGTTCGACTTGTCCCCGGCACGGAGTGTCTGTTTGTGACGTTTTCCCGGCACGGAGTGTCGCTGGTCGACGTTTCCCCGGCATGGAGTGTCTGTGGTCGACGTTTCTCTGGCACGAAGTGTCTCTTTGACGTTCCTCGGGCACAGAGTGTCTCCTTGACGTTTCCCCGGAACGGAGTGTCGCTGGTCGACGTTTCCCCAACACAGAGTGTCGCTGTTTGACTTGTCCCTAGCACGGAGTGATTTGGTTCCCACTTTGTGGGAAGCTCGCAATGCCCTTTTTATGACATGGACGGTCGACGCTTGACGCATCTCCGAGGTGGAGTGTCCGTGGTAGACGTTTCCCTGGCACGGAGTGATTTGGTTCCCGCTTTGTAGGAAGCTGGCACTGCCCTTTTTATGACATGGACGATCGACGCTTGACGTGTCTCCGAGATGGAGTGTCCGTAGTAGACGTTTCCCCGGCACAGAGTGATTTGGTTCCCGCTTTGTAGGAAGCTGGCACTGCTCTTTTTACGACATAGACGGTCGATGATTTACGCGTCTCCGAGATGAAGTATCCGTGGTAGACGTTTCCCCGGCACGGAGTGATTTGGTTCCCGCTTTGTGGGAAGCTAGCACTGCCCTTTTTACGACATGGACGGTCGACGCTTGACGCGTCTTCGAGGTAGAGTGTCTGTGGTAGACGTTTCTCCGGCACGGAGTGATTTGGTTCCCGTTTTGTGGGAAGATGGCACTACCTTTTATACGACATGGACGGTCGATGCTTGACGCGTCTCCGAGATGGAGTGTCCGTAGTAGACGTTTCCCCGGCACGGAGTGATTTGGTTCCCGCTTTGTAGAAAGCTGGCACTGCCCTTTTTACGACATGGACGGTCGACGCTGGATTTGACTTGCTGATTTGGGTTGACATCAGCATCGCTACACTAGAATATGGTACCATAAGCGAATCATCATTTACCATGAGAAGATTATGGGATTTTGGTTTTTGGGTCGGCATCTGGATTGCTGCACTGGAATAATGCCAGGAGCAACTCATCATTTGACTTTGCCTGTTGGGGAGCGATGGCTTAGGAGACAGGTTTAGGTCCCTATCACCTAAGACTTTTCAATTTTATGAGCTGTAAGGGTCCCATAAATGCATTTTCTCCCTACGAGATGAGAGGATCTCGTAGGTGTACTTTCTCCTTAGGAGTCGTGGGGACTCCCAAGTGTGTTTTTCCTTCGTGAGTCGTAAGGATCCCACGAAGGTGTTTTCTTACGAGTCGTGAGGATCCCGTAAGTTTGTTTTCCTCATGTATCGTGAGGACACATGAGTGTGTCTTCCCAAATAGAGCATAATTCCAAGGGTGGAGACCAGCCGCGTGACTGGTGGTTGCTGTAGGACATAGATGTGAGGAGAATTATTTGAGCCCGTGGATTGTATACGGTAGTCAATTTGGGGACCACCCGTAGGGCTGGGAGAATTTTGGGAAATTGGATTTTGGTTGGCGTCTGCATCGCTGCACTGGAATATGGTACCAGAAGTGACTCATCATTCACCGTTTTTGGAATTGGAATTTGGTTGGCGTCTGCATCGCTACACTGGAATATGGTACCAGGAGCGACTCATCATTCGCAGTTGGGAATTTAGGGATTTGAGATTTGGTTGGTGTCTGCATCACTGCACTGGAATATGATACCAGGAGCGACTCATCATTCGCTGTCGAGAATCTAAGGATTTGGGATTTGGTTGGCGTCTGTATCGCTGCACTGGAATATGAAACCAGGAGCGACTCATCATTCACTATTTGGAAGGTTTTTTTTACCGCGATTGCTCAATCATTTCAACTCTTCTTATCGCGAAGGTCGCGATTGCCCTATCATTTCGGCTATTTATTCGCGGTTGCCCCATCATTTCGGCTTTATTTTCTTATTTATTTTACTCGCTGATTTTTATTGCGAGTTGCCCCATCATTTCGGCTTTTCTTTTTTCTTTTATTTACACATTTTTTTATTTACACACATTTTTTTACATTCCCAGTTTAACGACTTAGAGGTCGACTTGTTCCCGGTTTAATGACGTGGTGGTCGTCTGTTTCTATTTTAACAACGTGGTGGTCGTTGTTTGCTTATCCCAGCTCCTCGAACTTTGATCTTAGCGGAGCTGTGTTAATGACCGTACTCTGTGGCTTGTCAGTACATCTGACGACTGTGAGGCTTTCCCAAGTTTGGATTGGTTCTCCATCCAATATTTAAAAATATAGCAGTCTTCAATGGTATGACTCACCATTCTATGATATGGGCAGTATATAGGATTGCCGGTCATGTTCATTTCATATGGCCTCTTTGGAATAGGCAGTTGCAGACCGTTGTTCAAGGCGTCCACGAATATTTCACGGACTTTATCCCTCCTGAAGGAGTACACCTTCTTCTTTCTCTCCATTAGAGTAGGTGCCCTTACCGATGCTGGACCCTAAGGGCGATCAGTCTTTGGTTCGCCTACTGTCTGCTTACCACGTTCAGGGTACATATCGGAGAGACTAGAAGCTGATCACGGCCGTTTTTCGCAAAAGTGTTCCGCTCTTGGGCTGAAGGGGGTATCAGTTGGCTGCTTCCAGATATCAATCCCTAGCTCACGAACCAAAATTTGATTTCATTGTAATTGCAATTGGGCGACTTGGGTCGTGAGATCTGCCACGACATTCGCTAACTCGTCGACTTTGGAATGGACATTGGCCATCTTCTTATCCCTGTCCTGAAGTTGCCTTTGAAGCCATTGGAATAATGCTTGTTATATGGTTCCAGGTATGACAACGGGGTCATCCTTACCACCCGAGCTTGATTCAGCATGAACCACAGGTTCCTTTGGCTTAATGGCCTGAGCGAGCTCTTCATCATTTGGATCGAGCCAGTGTTGGATGGCAACAACCGCATCATTGTCATGGCTATAAGGCGTAGGAGGAATTGTTCCTCTGAGCTCCATCATGTAGACCGTATAGGTTGTGTATCCTTCCATTGCTTCTTCATCGGCAATATTGCTCGCTTGGCTCTTAGCTCGTTGCCTTGGTCCGCTCTTTGCAGAGAAAGGCAGATGTTTGAGAGAATCAGATTCCCGAAGAACTTCGGTCTCCGTTTATATGAAATTGGCGGTCGCGGTTTGACTGTTTATTAACACGCCTTTAGATAGTTCTATCTCTCCTGCCATGTATTGCTTTTCGACCCAATCTTTGAAGATCCAGCAGTATTCAATAGTGTGCCCTAGGACTCGGTTGTATGGGCAAAAATTGGGATGATCAGTCCTGCTCGCTTCACTTAGCTTTTTTGGTTCTGGTAGCCGCAGGCCATTCTTCAGAGCATCTTTGAAAATTTTGTGGACCTTATCCTTTCTGAAAGAGTAGACCTTATTTCTTCTTTCCTCCAAAGTTGGCTCCCGAGATTTAGTCTTTTCTCTGCCCGCTCTCTTCTTATTTAGAGAATTGGTGCTGTTGGAATTTTCGCTTTTCCAGTTGTCGTCCCTCTAATGTCTCGGTCTGTTTGTGAATTGGAGATTCTGAGTGGACTCTGGCATTGAGCGTTCCAACATTTGAACTTTCTTGGTCAGCTCTTGGAATGTTTTGAGGCTTACGGTGCACAGGAAAGGTTTCATCCAGTCGTTTAGATTTTCTATAAGAAGACTAACGGATTGGTCATGCTCCAACGGCGGTTCACATTTGATAGAGAGATTGCGCCATCGGACTATAAAATCAATGTTGCTTTCGTTGTTTTTTGGCTCGGTCCTTACGAGGTCGGCAATGGTGATTTTATTGCTGACACTCATGAACCTTTTCTTGAACATGGATTCTATTTGAGTGAACGTCGTGATCGATTCATCCGGTATGCTTGCATACCAATCGAAAGCAACATCCGTCAAGCTATTGATAAACTGACGGAGAAGGAGCACATCATTTTCCTTAGTATTCGCGTATGATGCTTTAAATTGGGCAATATGTCGGTTCGCATTTTCCGTCACATCGAACCTTTCAAATTTGGGGACGACATAGCCAGTGGGAAACTCCACAAGGTCGTACCGAGCAGGATATGGTTTCCCGCTACTGCTGACATCTTTTTGCTCTCCGGCTTTGGCTACCAATGTTTTGACTTTGTTGGCAACCAAATCCATGATTTGATCTTGAGTTAGCGGGTTGTTGCCATCGGTAGCCAAGACATTTCCCGAGATAGGATGCGACTGACTTTCATGCGGTCCGCCCACCTTTGGATTTAAGGGAACAAGCATTGGCTGCCTCGGGACACCATTTCTCGGTTCATGAGCAGAGACCTGCACTTGATTGGGCGGGTGAGAGGCAAGTTGGGCCGTGAGCTGTAAAACGACATTTATCAAGTCGTCAATTTTTGAGTAGAGCTTGGCCATCTCCTTTTCTTTGTTTCTGAGCTGCTTTCGGAGCTCCTGAAAAAGTTACTGCTCTACGGTCTTAGGAGGATAGTTGGTTCATCTTCGCTTTCCGAGCCTGACTCCTCATGAACTGAGGGCTCTCTCTGCTTATCAGCCTCACTGGAAGGGTCTTCATTACCTTCCAGAGGAGGCTGGTCTTGGAATGTGGCAGCCATATTCATACCAGATTGGATTTGAGATGCGGTGGCCCTATCCTTGCATTTGCTGCGAAGGTTGTCACTGGGACGCGTGCCCACCATGTAGACGGTGTGGATAACACATTTAGCCATCCTTTCATCACTGGCAGCTGGTTTCGCGGAGCGGTCCGGGCTTTGGAAATTCATAAATTTCAACATGGCCGGAGCCCTAGCCTATTTGTTGGCTCTGTATCTGAGCCTTTTCTATCTTAACTTCTCGATTTTGAGGGCTTGGCGGGCATCCGTTTTCTGGGAAGCCACCGTGAGTCGATTGGCGGGGAGCTTAGAGAAGACACCCGATCGAGCACTTGTTAGGGGCACCGCCGGAGCTTTCTCAAGACGCCTTGTTGCTTTGTTGGTGTTGATAGCCTTGCCCCCAGCTGGGGCCAAGGAAAGTCGTTCAAACACCGACTTTTGTTTAGGTAGTGGTGCCTTCGAGATCACCACATTTGGCCTCTTGCCTTTCAAGACCGGTTTTCCTGTTACCGGAGCTTGAGAAGCTAGGATGAGGCTAGCTGGCACGAACAGAATAGATCCAAATGGTAGTGGCAGCTCGTCCTATTGTCGTCCGAGACTGGCCGGTAGGACCGTCCTGGCGTCCATCTTCATCATGTAAGAGATGGGAGCTGTGTCGAGAGCTGAGCTGATCCTTAGAGACATTTTGTTGCGTCCGGAGATTGAAATTTGAAATTTTTTAACCTGCACAAAGAATCATGATTTCAGTACAGGCAATCGATCTGCACATTGATTGAGTTCGCATTAACGTTTAACCCGAAATATAGGAGGAGATATCAGTCCTACCGGGCATGACAGAATCTGTAGGGTGTTTTCGTCGCCCCATTGAGATGGGAATACGCGCTCCTGTCAGGTGTAATGTAGATTCCCCATGCCTAGGGTAGGTGGGAGTTTATTGATTGTGGGGATCCGAATCTCCGGCAGCCGTGAACTAAGATGTCGTTAATTACCCCTCGCCTTTAGAGCGAGAGAACCTCCGATTGACTGATCAAACAGGTCATGCGAACTCAATGTATAGTGTTGTGTTTTAGAGGGGAATTGGATATATTGGGGACCCCGCAGAGTTTTTACGGGGGGCCCACTACCTAGATAGCGGGCTGGGGGTCAAGGGGGCTAGCAGCCCCTTGCGGGATGCGGGGTAGCGCCCCGTTAGAATTTTTTTAACAGGGAAAGTGTCGTGGAGTGTGTGTGTATCTATATATATACATATATACATATATATAAAAAGGGGGGAAAGCGTCCAAAGGACGCGTGGGGGCCAGCACCTCACGTGCGTGGCATGCAGGCGCTGGGCGCTGGCGCCTCATGTTCTTGGCATGTAGGCGCTAGCATGCTGGGCGCCAGTGCCCCACATGCTTGGCATACGGGCGATGGGCGCCAGCGCCCCACGTGCTTTGCACACGGGCGCTGGGTGCCAGTGCCCCACGTGCTTTGCACACGGGCGATGGGCGCCAGAGCCCTACTTTCTTGGCGTCAGCAGGAAAAGGGATTTTGTCCCTGCACTAGGAGCTGTGCTCCCGATTTGACTTATGGAGTTGAACTCCTGACAGAGAGTGGGCCCAGTCCCTGCACTGGGAGTTTTACTCCTAAAAAGAAAGATTTATTATTTTTTTTTTTGTGTGTGTGTATAAATTGAGGAGTTAAAATCCTAAGATATTTTTGGAGCTGATGAAAGGGGCTTCTCCCTTGAGCCCTGGATATTCCCCAAAGTGGGATTTTTGGAGATGGGTTTCCTTCTTTTTCCTCTCTGTTGGCCAGATCTTAGATGAAAAGGGGGTGGGATTTAAAAATCTCCCCTTTTTGAGATCTGAGCTCCCCTTTGTGGGTTTTGTGGTGAAAAACTATTTATTTTTGGAAAAAAGAGTGAAACTCTTGATTTAATTCAAAAGAAAAGAGAAGGTTTAGAACCTTGAGGAAGGAGAAGGAGGCACAAAAACCCTAAAGTTTGAGAGAAATGAAAAAAGTCTGCTTTGTTTCATCATCATGTTGCCTTATATAGGCTTACACATTTACACATAGCCCGTTGGGCTTTACGAAATGGCATTTTGCCCATCTCATGCCTCATGTGCTCAGTTCTTTTGCACATAAGCCATGGGTTTCACAATAATTTGGCTTTATGCCCATTTTTCTTACATTCATGCATAAAAAATTACATCAAAATTATTTATTAAATGATTTTCATTTCGGCATGGGAGATGCCGGCCCCAGGGCTCGACTTGGGCATGGGCCCACTTGATCTGGGCTTGGGGTTGACTTTGACTTTGATTTGGTTAACCAGGGTATAATTTTTGACCCCAACAATCTTCCTGTACATTTAAGCGATCTTATTCTTACCACCGACCTATCTGATATGCAAAACTATATTCAACCTTCATCTCCTATATCTGGGTCAATAACGCTCGACACCCAAGTTCGTTTATCCATTTCATTACAAACTTTCTTTGGTTCTTCTCATTTTCATTCAATTCCAACGAGTTTTGATGAACCACACTCTGATATTTCGAGTTCTATGATTCCTGAAAGACCACTTGACTTAGACTCTTTTAAGGTAGACGATCTTTTCAAGTCTCCCACCTTCATAATTTCTGACGAATTGAGTGTTTTGAATCCTGGTGTGCAACACATTGATCTTGAAACTTTTAATCTTCCTAGTGGCTCTGCCGATTCCACTAACATGGATATAGATTCATTTCTTTCCGATGAGGTTATCATTCAGAACATCGATGAAAATTTCGTAAGTATTTTTGCCGAAGAACTCGCATTCCTTGACGACTTGGATGCTGTAATGAATCAACCTCCACCGGATATTCGTGCACCACCCTTTGAGGATGAAGAAATTGAACCACCACCCCTTCTTCTAATCACATACGAGAATACGACTATTCCACCCATTTCTTATCTTTCAAATTCTCGTTTTCATTCGCATTCACTTTTTCTTCTCCACCAACCGAGACGTAAAACCTTTCGATTGCATCTCTTATTTTCTTCCCACTTCATCTTTTCTCGATACTATTATTTCTGTTTCTTCTATTCGAGATATGATACAACCTTCATACTTATACAGTCTCAAGTATTCTTCCCGTCTATCCGTTGCACGATCTTCTACCAACCATGGTGTTACCTTAATAAGCTATTTGAATGGTTAGTTTTAACTTTTGGTCTTTGTAAAGCTTTATGTAGACCGATAATATTTACCCCCCTCCCCCCCTCTTATGTTGAATTTTAATGAAAACACTGTTTTACTCAAGTTTAGGGGGGAAAGAAAAATATTTTAGCTCTTGAAAGAAAAGAAATTTTTGCACGATTGTGAACCAAAAACAAGTTTGGTAGAGGATTTTACTATCATTCACTCTTGACCCCTTCTTTATACCATCTTATTGAAATATTCCTTCTAGTCTTCAGGTTTTGAGCTTACAGGACAACAGCAGTGAGGACGCTACTGCAAACAAGTTTGGGGGATGGTTTGTATATATCCACACATCATATGTAAATATTACATTGCATAAATTTTGAAAATAAATGTTAAAAAGTGAAAAATACATATGAGAAATAGGAAGAGATTTATGAAATGCAAGAAAATTAGATGTTTTAAAACGAAACTAGTAATACGTAGTCATGAGCTGTTGTCCCAAGGGTTACTAAGATGAAGAAATCACTAATCTGCGATAGAAATAAGCTGAAAAATAGTCCCTATTCTTGTGTCCAAACTCATGAACGTTGATATCCTACTTTACGCACTTGCACATATCTTGAAACTTGGGATAGTAGAGGATATCTTGAAATACTATTATCTAAAAACCTTAGTATGAAAGAAAAAAATTATAAATGGTGCAGAAAAATGAATACTAGTTTTGTAATTACTTAAGACAGCATAAAAAAAATATAGTAAGGATGCCTTGTCACCTAGTGCCTTAAACCAATTGGTTTGGGAGTCACTGGTAAGCCTTAGGTGTTGCAAGGCTAGAATATTGCTAATTACGCCTTAATAACTGAGCACATTCGGTAATCGGTTGGTTAGTAGCTCAAGAAGTATTAACGGTCGTAAGGAAAATGTATGAGCAAATCCATATAAAATATCACTGAATAAAGTACTAAGGAATATGGACAAAGGGTATGATATCTTGAATTTAATTCCCCAAGTGTAGGGATGACTTTTACACACACGTAGGCGTATATGATAGATATTTGGAGGAGAGATAGAGAGGAAAACTAAAAACGATATTTTATTGAGGGATGATATGATTTCCGAAATCTTTTCAAGACCATTAAGATAGGGCTCATGACAACTAAAATACTAGTGTAGTTTGAAACTCTTCTTTTCAAGTTTTTCTTTTATATGCTCTTATTTTAGCATGCAATTTTTGTCTTCTTTCTTTTATTTTGGGATTTTGTAGGTGGAATCCGCTGAAAACCCTCAGGAGACAACACTCCTCCTGCTAGGGATTCCTAGAGGTTTAACGGCTTGTTACACGAGCTAAGTGCAATCATGTTGCCTACGAAAGTTTGCTATGTTTTTTCTTTTTAATAAATAGTTTGCTTAGGACGATTAAAGATAAGTTTGGGGGTATTTAATCAGTCAAATTTATTGTACATTTGTATGGTTATTTCCCTACTATTATTAACTACTAAAATGTGTTATTTGTAAATTAAGAACATATGTGGGTTTATTTGTAAAAAGATTTATGTCATATGTTTATTAATTTATAACTAATATAATTAGGTAAATATATGCATATTAGATTTAAATAAAATATTCATATTATAATATGCATATCATATCAAATATTCTTAACCAGTATTCTTAAGATATCATATCAATTAATTGGTTGGAATAATATCTCAAATAAAACAAGTGCTACAAACAATATGATTTGAGATATTGTGCAGATGTTATACTAGATCAGCTTAGCTCTAAACTATGAGTAGGAGATCCACAGCAAATCGGATTATAAAACCAAATCTATCAAATATTAGAAACAAATCGAAGAATCTAGCAATGGCAAAGACTAAGAGATATATTTTCAGAATATTTTTATCAGAAGGATCTCCAAATATCGAGAGAAGAAGCCATAAAAAATTTGTAAGCCCAAATCCACCAAACGGCGGCGGATCCGCTGTTAAATAGGGGTATAGGCGGTGGAAGCGTGATCTGTTATGGGTCGTAAGGTCTGAAATTTCAAGGTCTTGATCGTAATTTCACATACTTCAATATGGAAACTAAGGTTTCTAATTCTAGAGACTATATAAAGTACTGAGAGGTGTCTATCAAAAAGAATATACATTCAACTACCCATCGATCGAGAGAGATCTAGCGAGCAAAACTAGGGTTTTTGTAATCAACCTTTTTTCAGCAAGAAATTTTGTAATGCAATAGTTGATCAATAAAAGGCAGTTCTTTATTTTAATTATTGTCGCATTTACTTTCCGCATTTTAATTATGCAATTCCTTTCTGCATTTATTTTCTATATTTTTAATTTTAATTCTACTACGCTAATATCCATGAACGAATAAATTCTTGCTTGCTAGGGTTTGTAGGATAGGGTAGAATAATGGATGAAAAGTATAACTTAAATTCTTTTTAAAGTTTTAATTTTTATAAACTTTAGTAAAATGGATGTTAACCCTCTTATCGGGCGTGCTATCAATTCATGATAGTCATGACTACGATTCGAGATTCGTTAATAATCATTTTGTTAAGGGCTTGAGATAAATAGAGATCAGTGGAAGGACAAGGGCCAATAGAGAGAAACCCTAATTTCCTCCAAGAACCCTAATCCGCATTCATCAATATTTGTCTAGTAATAAATAATTAAAATATAAAAAGAATTAATTTTAAAATTCCATCCATTAACTACTAAATCCTATAAATCCTATAAACCCTACAAGGCCTTTTCTTATAAATTTTCAAAGCTTCTTAATAATAAACGACAACAATCCCACCTTCTTTCTATCAACTCATCTAAAACAATAAAAGCAATTCACCATTTCCCCATGGACGACCCGTACTCATCGCGGCTAGCTATTTGCGACACCGTCTTGATTGCAGTTTTTTACAACTTACAACACACTTTTCGCATCCAATCAGAGAGATACCAATCGATTTTGTTGGTCTCAAAAATTATTCGGAGGATTCTATCCACCATTAGATCTTTGATCTAGAGAGTTTCTGTTTAAGAGAACATATTTTCTTATTTTTAACAAGATTAGGAAAATATTTTCCCAACTACCGAATTTAATTCTGTCATACGGTGATTTTTAACCACCATTGGATTTTTAATCAAAGGGAACTCTATTTAACAGAGCACATCTTTCTTTATTTAGAAAGATATAGATACATGTTCTTCCATCTCATTGGATCTTTGATCCAATAACTTTCTGTTTAATAGAAAATATCTTTCTCATTTAGAGAGATTAGGGAGATATTTCCTCACAATAGAATTTAATTCTATTATTTGATGATTTTTTAATCACCATTGGATCTTCGATCCAACGGCTCTCTCTATATAACACAGAATATCTTTCTGTTTTAGAAAGATCGAGGGAAGTATTTTTCCGAAAATAGAATTTAATTCTACATAACAAGGTGCTCTCACGTGTTTAACATGTGACCTCGGTGTGGGTTTTAGTCTTTTTTATTTAGCGCCCATATGCTTTGCAAATGAGCGCTCACGTGTTTAACACGTGACGCCAGTTTGGCCTATAGGCTATTTACTCTCATCGCTTATATGCTTTTGCATATAAGCGCTCATGTGTTTAATACGTGAGTCTCGTTTAGCCTTTAGCTTATTTATTCTCAGCGCTTATATGCCTTGCATATAAGTGCTCACGTGTTTAATACGTGAGGCCATTTTGGCCTTTAACCACTTACTCTTAGTGCTTATATGCTTTGCATTCAAAAAATAGAATTTAATTATATACAGAGAGAGAGTTTAATTCTATTTGAAGCTAATGCTTCAAAAGGGTGTTCTCGCGTGTTTAACACGTGACCCCAATGTGGGTTTTAATCTGTTTATTTAGCGCTTATATGCTTTGTATATAGGCGCTCACGTGTTTAACACGTGAGATTATTTTGGCCTTTAGTTGTTTGCTTTCAGCACTTATATACATTGCATATAAGCGTTCATGTGTTTAACACGTGAAGCCCAAAATGTGGGAATTCTTCTCTCTTTTCTTTTCTCCCTTTTTTTTATAAGGGAACAAATGCCCTCCAGCGTTGCTCTTACGTGGCACGCACATGAGTGCAACGGTGTCCATCTTTACCACCGTTGGATCGCATAAGAGAATGGGAATTTGAACCGATCCCATCACGTCTTATAAATGGGACCCTTGGCCTTGGAGTGACTATCGTTTTTGATCTTCCTCCTTGGAAAAATTTTTCTTGAGAATTTAATTCTCGTTTCAGAGCTTAGATCTCTGCCTTTGAAATTCCTCTGATCAGAGTTAAACTCTGCCAAAATTTTTAGTAAGGATTATAAACAGAATTTAGCTCTTAGAAGACCTTTTGGATATATTTTTTTTATTTTGGATATTATTTTTTTATTTTGGATTTTTAATCCATTAACAAAGCTCGGCTCTTTTTTTGAACCGATCTCTTGGAGATCTAAAAAAACCTTTTTAGTAGACCGTGGGTCTTGATGCCCACATCAAGGTTTGAATCAATGGGCATTCTTGAGAATCACTGATTCTCTTCTTAGGGTTTTACCATATCATTGATCCTGACATTTGAGGGTCTCTGGAATTTAATTCCATTATATTTCCCATCTGTTTCCGAACATGGGGATTTCTGGGATTTAATCCCATTATTGGAGGAATTTAATTCCATTTTGTTTTGCAGAGCTTAGCTCTGATTTTTTTTGAACTTTAGGAATTTTATTCTCTTTACTGTTCTTCAGTATTTTCCTTTTGAGGGTTTTAATATTCCTTTCACAGATTTGAATCTGTTGTTGTTTTTAAAAGAACCCGTTTTCGGAGATATTGGGAGTTTTAACTCCACTGTTCATTTAATGAGAATCTTTTTTGATTCTCACAATGGGCACTTGTCTCATCATTGACGAGCCGCCATTTTGATTTTGTGCGGCCCACTAATTTTGGAGTTAGTAGTCCCATAAAACAAACTCACACCTTTTGCTGATGGTTTTTTTTGTCCCCTTTCTTTAGGTACAATAGCCTCACTTCCCTACTTTCCCTATACCCGCTCAGAGGTCGTTTTCCTACAGTCGCCATCAGACGAGGAAGCGATGGCTATGATTAGGAAATACGACAAGGACCAAAAGAGCCTTCTCCTATAGGGAATCTAGTACGGTCGTATTATCAAGGGTCTTCGTAGTTTTACATGTGGAGTACCAACAGAACCCATGCGCTCGATTCAATTTACAGAGCGTCCGTGTACTACTTATGTAGTGGAGGCGGCTAATTGGACTCCTAAGGGCCGGCTTGAGCCATCAACGACAGGGATACCAAATCAACCTTTGGTGGCTATCGACATTTTGAGACGCTGAATATGTCAAGGCGCAGCTTGACCTTAGGGGCAAGTCTATAAGATAGGCGTCACCCCGCGGCATCCAGTGGACTAATTTCCTTAGGCCCGGTATACTCTTTCCTCCCAACGCTCACAGTTACAGAAAGTTGGACTGTACCAGGCGATGTATGTGTCGTTGTTCTACTACCATACTCCCCACATCTGGTGGGTTAAGATTTTTTTAAACCAATGGAATCTTCCAACGCATACGTTTCTACTAGAGGATCGTGAAGTTTCTATTTCGCTGGGGGAATTCCGAGAAATTTCCGGACTGTCGATCAGGGGAGAACATTATGAGGAGTTACTACCCCCTGACGAGTATGTTTTTGCCACGGTGCCAACCATGCGTGAAGGCCTGACAACTGAGAATGTTGTTCAGCACAAGCATCCAAGTTTAATCAAAGACTTAGGTATTTATGAGAGCCTGCTTGTGGCATCAGAAAGGCAAGGTGTCAGTTTTGACGATTTCATTGCTCGTTTCCTTCATGGTGATGCTCGATCCAAGAAGGCTCCGAAATTTGCAAAGGTCGAGGATCCCTTCAGATTTGGCCTGGGCAAACTTCCGACTAATGAGGAAGATCTGCCATAATTTTATATTCCAAGTACGTCGACCGTGGCTTTTGATGAGATCGTTGCTTCTGATATAGACGAGGAAACATTTTTTATAGGTTTATCAGTGTTTGGCTCAGCTGGTTTGCGATGAGGATGCATCGACGCTTTATGAGAGCCTCCGTCTTCAACCCCGTACACCGCATAGCCGAAGGAGCACGACTAGCCGTTGGTGTTGCAGGGTTATCCCACTTGTATCATGGTTTAAGTACCGCGGCCAACACTTCAAATCCAGGTGCAGATACTGTGAACTTCTCTCTTTATTACTTTACGTCCTGGATTGGGATGCACGAGTTAGGTGCATTTTCTGTGCACCAGCGGACCGATTTCTACGAGTCATATACTTTCCCATGAGTCATGAGACTGGTTGATGCTTCCGCTCCTAATCCGACTCAGTTGGGGGCTTTGCTCAACCCGTATTCAAATGAGGGTGGCATGGTTTTCAATGATCGGGTTCTTTCTGCGCCAACGGGGCCTATTCAACAGTTATTTGATTTATTGAAGAACGAAATGCCGACTTTGAAACACAGAAGATCATGCACCTGTACTCGATCAGGCCGGGGTACTTGGTGTTCCGATTAAATGATGCCACTCTCTTCATGCGATATAATCCACACCGTTTTGCCAAAAAGTTGGGTTATAAGTTGGGTGTACCCCTCGAAGCATTCTTGGTCGAGCCTACTCCCTTGCTGGAGATTGCCCGCGTCGCTATTCATCATTTTATGCGACTGAACGCCGGTTCTCTCTTCATGATCCCCAGGCCTAATTACATTCCAAGGCCCGTGGGAACCTTCAAGGGCTGGTATCGTCACAGGGTCAATCCGATCATTATAGAGGAGAGACGGGTATGATATAATATGCACCTTTAATTTCCAATTATATTAATTATAATTTAAGAAATATATGACAAAATCTTTTTTTCACATAAACCGACATATGTTCTTGAATTACAAATAACACCATTTAGTAATTAATAATAATAGGGAAAATGACCGTAAAAATGTGCAATAAATATGACTAATTAAATACCCCTAAACTTATCTTTTGATCATCCCGAACAAACTGTTTTATTTTTAATAGAAAAAGAAAAACCTAGCACACCTTCTTAGGCAACACGATCGCACTTAGCTCGTGCAAGAAGTTTTTAAAGCTCTAGGCGTTCCTAATATGAGAAGTGTTGTCTCCTGAGGGTTTTCAGCGGATTACACCCACAAAATCCAAAATTTAGGAAACAAAAGAAAGAAAATGAAAATTACATGCAAAGATAAGAACATATAAAAGAAAAACCTGAAAATAAGAGTTTCGAACTACACTAGCTTTTTAGTTGTTATGAGCCTAGTCTTAATGGTCTTGAAAAAATGTCAGAAATCACATCCTCTCTCAATAAAACATCGTCTTTAGTCTTCCTCCCTACATCTCCTCCAAACATCGATCATATACCTCTGCGTGTGTGTAAAAGTCATCCCTACACTTGGAGAATTCAATTCAAGTTATCATACCCTTTGTCCATATTCCTTTGTACTTTTTAGTCGGTAATGTTTTAGATGGATTTGCTCACACATTTTTCATGTGGCCCTTAATACTTTTTGAGCCACTAACCAACTGATTACCGAATGTGCTCACTTATTAAGGCGTACTTAGCAATATCCTAGTCTTGCAATATCTAAGGCTTAGCAGTGACCCCCAAACCAGTTGGTCTAAGGCATTAGGTGATAAGGCACCCTCGCTAAATTTTTTTATATGCTGCCTTAAGTAATTACAAAGCCAGTGTTCATTTTTTCTTTTAAATTTTATTTTATGTGTCGTTTATATTTTGTTGATTTTTTTTATACTAAGGTTATCAGGCAAGAGTATTTCAAGGTATTCTCTAATATCCCAAGTTTCAAGATATTTGCACGTGCGTATAGTAGGGTATCAACATTCAGAAGTTTAGACTTAAGAATAGGGACTATTTTTCAGACTTATTTCTATTCGTAGACTAGTAATTTCTTTATCTTACTAACCCTTGGGACAATAACTCATGACCACGTATTACTTGTTTCGTTCTAGAACATCTAATTTTCTTACATTTCTTAAGTCTCTTCCTTTCTTTCATATGTCTTTTTCACTTTCTAACTTTTATTTTCAAAATCTTTTTGTTTTATTTTTATATTTATTTTTTATTTTTTATAAATACAAATCCCCCCAACCTGTTTGCAACAGTGTCCCCACTGATGCTGTTGTTCGAGCTCAAAAACCTGGAGACTTGGGCGGATAGGATAGGATCAATAGTTAGTCAAATGGAAAGCTTCCCCCAAATTTGTTCTTAGCACACACATATATTTTTATGGATCTACTAATATACACACCTCCATTTTTAGTTGAAACAGTGTTGCCACTGTTTATGGCTTGAAAACCGAAGCATAGAGGAGAAGCGGAGGAAAGTTAGTCTGGATATAGCGGCTCATGCAAGAACTGGAGCTCCTCCGATGGGTCAACGGAAATGTACGGTTTTAATCTATGCCCATTTACTTTAAAAATGGAACCGTTTTTAGGATATTCTACATCCACTGCACCTTGCGGGTATAAATACCGCACCACAAAAGGTTCCATCCAACAAGATCTCAACTTACCCGGATGAAGATGGAGACGTGTATCATAAAGAAGGACTTGTTGTCCTGGTGTGAATTTCTTTCGCAAAAGGTATTTGTCGTGAAACACCTTTTGCCGGTTCTTTACTATAAGCGCGTTATCGTAGGCTTCATCATGAAACTCGTTCAGCTCATTTAATTGCAATTTCCAATAGCTACTTTAATTGCCCACATCACCCTATGTTCGATCTCGACAGGGAGGTGGCAAGCCTTCCCAAACAAAAACCGATAAGGAGACATGCCAAGATCGACCTTATATGCAGTACAAAATTCCCAAAGAGCATCAGTTAGTTCAGAGGACCAATCTTTACGGCTCTTAGAAACCGTTTTCTCCAAAAAAATCCTTGGTCTATCGATTGGAGACATCAGCTTGCCCGCTCATTTGGGGATGATAGGGCGTAGAAAACTTGTGGTTGATTGAATATTTCCGTATCAATGTCTCGAAAGACCGATTGCAGAAATGTGTCTCATTGTCGCTAATGATAGCGCAAGGGTGCCCGAACCGGAAAAAGATAGTTTCTTTAAGGAACTTAACGATTACCTTGTTGTCATTGGTACAGCTCGGTATTGCTTCAACCCATTTAGAGATATAATCAACTGCTAAGAGAATGTATAAGTTCCCAAAAGAGTTGGAAAACGGGCTCATGAAATCAATTCCCCACACATCAAATATCTAAACAACCAAGATTGGTTGGAGCGGCATCTCGTTCCTTCGTGAAATCTGGCCCATGTGCTGACACCATGAATAAGTTTTGCAATAATCATGTGCATCTTTGAATAACATTGGCCAATAAAAACCGCATTGCAAAGCCTTTTCCGTAGTTTTTCTTGAGCCAAAGTGACCGCCACATGCTCGATCATGGCAGAAGGACAATACACTCCTGAACTCATTATTAGGGACACACCGGCGAATGATCTGATCGGGACAATACTTGAACAAATAAGGTTCGTTCCAGTAAAAGTGTTTTATCTGGGATAAAAATCTGTGATTGTCTTAATTTAACCATTTGCTGGGTAGAAGTCACGTTGCTAAATAGTTCACGATATCAGCGAACCAGGGTTCACATGATAAGGTCAAAAGATATTCGTCTGGAAAAGAGTCGTTTATTGGCAAGGTTAACATTGGTGAAAAAGGAAGTCGTGAAAGATGGTCGACTACGAAGTTTTCATATCCATTTTTGTCTCTTATGACAACGTCAAATTCTTGCAACAAGAAGATCCAACGTATTAGCCTAGATTTAGCATCCTTCTTTACGAAAAGATGCCTTAAGGAGGAATGATAGGTGTAAACTACGACCGTTGAGCCAATTAGGTAGGGTCTGAATATTTCTAATCCAAAGACAACTGCCAAGAGTTCTTTCTCGGTGGTTGTATAGTTCATTTGAGCACCGTTCAAGATCCTACTCGCATAATAAATGACATGCGGTATCTTATCGATATGGTGTCCTAAGACTGCACCGATAGCAAAGTCGAATGCATCACACATAAGCTCAAAAGGGTGATTCCAGTCTGGAGATGATAGAATGGGGGTGGTAGTGAGGAAACATTTAATCGATTCAAAAGCATCCAAGCAATCCGAGTCGAAATGAAAAGGTGTATCCTTAGCTAAAAGAAGAG
Organism: Agapanthus africanus; assembly: GCA_030015575.1. NCBI lineage: Eukaryota > Viridiplantae > Streptophyta > Magnoliopsida > Asparagales > Amaryllidaceae > Agapanthus > Agapanthus africanus. Next base: position 57,613,852 of record JASDDO010000024.1, read on the forward strand.
TTAAGGGTTTAGCAATCTGTCTAAAGTCCTTGATGAACCGTCTATAAAAACCGGTATGGCCAAGAAATAATCGTATATTTTTGACACATTTAGGAGGAGGAATGTTGGAAATGACATCTATTTTAGCTTTGTCAACCTCAATTTCATTTCGTGAGATGATATGCTCTAAAGACAGTACCTTCTTAAACCATGAAATGATATTTTTCCCAATTCAAAATTAGATTCTTGTCCTTACAGTGGGTAAAAATAGCGTCAAGATGACGTAAGCATTCCTCGAAGGAATCCCTAAAGATGGAGAAATCGTCCATGAATATTTTCAGAAAATTCTCGACCATGTCAGTGAATATCCCCATCATACACGGCTGAAATATAGGGGTAGCATTGCATAACCTAAAAGGTATGCTTATATAAGCGAAAGTGTCGAAAGGACAAGTAAAATTTATCTTATCTTGATCCTTATCGGTAATGGGAATCTGGTTGTAGCCTGAGTAACCATCCAAGAAACAGTAGAACTCATGCCCGGCTAAGCGTTCCAACATCTGGTCAATGAAGGGTAAACGAAAGTGATCTTTCCTCGTCGCGGCATTGAATTTTCTATAATCAATGTATATCTGCCACCCGGTTTGGGTGCGAGTTGGGATCAACTCATTCGCCTCATTAGTTATGACCGTGATGCCAGACTTTTTAGGGACAACGTGAATAGGAATCACCCACTGGCTATCAGATATTAGGTAAATTATACCACTATCTAAGCATTTGACAATTTCCTTCTTCACAGCCTCTTTCATGACGGGATTCAACCGTCTTTGTGGGTCATGGGCTGGTTTGGTCTCATCCATCATATGTATATGATGTTCAACAATCAAGGGGATAATCTCTTTGATGTCCTCCATTGTCCAACTGAAAGCTTGCTGATTTGATTTCAAGACAGACAGAAGGGCTTTCTCTTACTTTAAGGCTAGAGAAGCTGAGATGATGACGGGCAAAGACTCATACTCACCTAAATATGCATACTTAAGATGAGACGGCAGCGGCTTGAGTTCAAGTGTCGGTGGAGAGACGATAGAAGGTAGGGTAAGGGATCGACGCTCGAACTCAATGAACTCCGTGAGAGATTCATAGCTAGCGTAATAGTCTAACTCGGATAGCTCAATTAACTCATTCAAAAAGTCAAAGGATTTGAACTCGTGGGGTGACTTATTAACAGAAGGGTCCTGTTAATCAAGATCATCAAGGAAAGTGAACCTTTCGTATTCCCTATTCGTGTAAGAAGCGGCGGGATCAAACACACCAGTGGCATCGAGATCATTGTCGTAGAACAAAAACTTCTTAAATTCACAACTGTCGGGAGCTATCTCATGGACGGAACATGTATCTATCATATGAGCAGAAGGTTCGGAGGGTTGACTTCCTACCCTGAAAATGTTAAATTCAATTGTCATCTTCCCAAAGGATAGGTTCATGGAACCGTTACGATAATTGATTGCCGCATTTGAGGTTGCGAGAAATGGTCGACCAAGAATCACCGGGATTTGGTTCCGTGGATTCGCCAAAGGCTGTGTATCTAAAACTTTAAAGTCCACAGGGAATATAAATTCCTCGACTTTAATCAACACATCCTCTAACTCACCCCTAGGGTAGGTGATAGATCGATCGGCCATTTGAAGAGTACAATGCGTGGGTTTCAACTCTCCTATGCCTAATTGCTCATAAACAGAATAAGAGAGCAAGTTAACACTGGCACCAAGATCGAGAAGAGCGCGATTGATATTTTTACCCTTAATAGTTATAGAAATTTTACGGCAACCGGGGTCCTTATATTTCTTGGGCAAATTTTATATAAGAGTATCACTCACATTACTCGCTAAGAAAACTTTTTTAGGTACTTGAGTTTTCCTTTTCTCAGTGCACAAGTCCTTAAAAATTTTTGCATAGGATGGAGCTTGTTAGATAGTATCTAAGAGAGGAATATTAATGTTAACTTACTTAAACATTTCCACAACCTTCTCCATCTGTGGACTTGGTTTGTTGTGTCTCAACCGGTTTGGAAAAGGAGCTTTATTAAAAGAGGTTGGGTCCAGCACTTGTGGAAAAATTTGTGGAGATGGAATGGATTCTAAAATCGTAGTTAGGGTAGCCTGAGAGGGTAATCCATTGAAGGAAGTGGATGGAGAGTTCGAGCCTAGTAGAGAACAGAGAATGGGCTCGGAAGAAGATGATTGATTAGAAGAAGAAGAAGTAGTAGAAGTAGTAGCCGTGATGCCATCGAAGTCATCAACTTATTTTCCAACATGGTTTTTCAGCATTCTTCCCGATCTCAACATAGTTACGGCAATCACATTATGATTTTGTTGGTTAAGAATAATATTAGCGTTTTGTGGGTGGTCGAGATTTGATAGAGGTTGAGATGGAAGTTTCCCTTTCTCTCTTTCACTCATCGCTGCGTTTAACTGTGCAATTTGTGCTTCGATAGATTTGATGCTTCACCGTAGGACACAGTGTGTTGTACTAACGATTGGATAGAAGAAATTAAACTAGCCGACTTTTGCGTGGATTGTATAATAAAAGCTTCTAAGCTTCTCTCGAGTGTAGAGGATTTGTCGGTGCCGACAGGAGGAATATTATTTTGTTGTTGGAAAGAATTGTTATAAGGGGCAAAGTTGTTGGCCAGATTTTGGAATGGTTGCGGTTGAACGGGCTGCTGCATTTGTTGTGGTGGTTGTTGTTTCTGTAGAGGAAGCCTTTGGTAGTTGGTTTGACTTTGGAACTGATTTGGATTTTGGTTTTGAGTTTGGTTTTGGTTCCATGCAAAATTAAGATGATTCCTCCATCCCGGATTATATGTGAATGAATAAGGATCGTTTCTAGGTCGTTACCAAAAAATAGTATTAGTTTGTTCTTGATCTTGAGATAGAGAATTCAAAGGACATTCTTCAGTTAAATGTGACAAGTCATAACAGCAACCACACATGGTTTTAGGGAGAGAAACTTGGTTTAGGAAGGCTGAAAAGAATTTGCTCTCAATAGCTTCAAGTTTATTTTGTATCGCAGTCATTTAGGCTTTCATTGCGATGGAAGCGTCGAGCTGATGGATACCTGCCCTAGATGAAGATGAAGATTATGTTGTCGGTCTTACGCTCTCCCACTATAGTGTTTGATCGGAGAGATCTTCAAAAAATTGCCATGCTTCCTCGTCGGATTTTGACATGAAATGACATTGAAAAATAGTTTCTAGCATTTGTTTTGTCGCTGGATTAATACCCTCATACATAATTTGGCAAAATTGCTATTCTCGAATCCCTGATGAAGGCATTACATAAGGAGATCTTTGAACCTTTCAAAGCATTTCTAAAAGGGCTCATTAGGAAGTTGGGTAAACTGGTTGATCTCGCTCCTAATGTGGACAGTTTTATAATTAGGATAAAATTTTCTAAGGAATGCATTAACAAATTCATCCCAATTGGTGATGGAATGTGATGAGGTGCTATAAAGCCACTTCTCTGGGAGATTGCACAAGATAAAAGGGAGAATACGTAATCGCATAGCATCTCCCGAAAGTTGGGTGGTGCTCATCATTGCACATACGTTTTGAAATTTGGTTATAAAACGTAGGCATTCTTATATTCAACCGCGTGAAATTTGGGAAAAAAGTTGATGAAGTGGGGTTTAATTTCGAAATTATCTCCATTGGATGGTGGAAGAGACAGATACGTAGGAAGGGGTCCGCGTGTGGGGTAGCATCTGTCTTGGAGAGCGATGCGTGGTGGTGTTTGAATTTGCGCGCATAGAGGTGGTGGCATCGTGGTGTTGTTAAAACTTGGTAGAGTTCCGTCCATCTTCGGGGGACATGGTAGGTGAAGGAGAAAAAGATGGTGAAGAAGTATTGACCTCGGAGTCGATAGCGAAAACTCGGACTAAACGGGCGTTAGAATCCCGTGTCCAACCGAACATGCACTAAGAAGGTTTAGTGCACGTAGAAGCATGTTAGAAAGTGGTGAGAACGATTTTAAGAATGCTTTGCTTTGACAAGAATGACGGACGCAAGACTTGACTCAACCAATCACAAAATGCACAAACAGTCCCTAGAGCTAGGGTCATCTAGGTCAACTCACTAGACCGCTCCTAAACTTCCAAAAGATAAGACGTAGGATAAATCCTCTATCACCTCCTTATCAATCTTGCAGCCAGGTAAGTGCCAGGTAAGTGGGAGGTATCCGCTATACGAATCACCAAAATAGCGGGCCTAATTAAGTAAACCAATTTTCTTAGTCACACTTGCCTTAGACACCACAAGAAAAATGCAAATAAGCAATAGATTACCCACGACCCTCGCTTGTCCTAATTGAGCACGATTGTCCTTAGAAGCTTGGTCTAGATAATTTTTTATTAATATAGGGTGGTGTGTATGCTTGTTTGTGATTTTTGGGGCTTAGAAAGGGTAATGAACTCTCTACCTAATATGAATTTGGGTTTCTTGCCCATTAATATCCATTTTAAATATACAAAATAACCCAAAATCTAAAACATGCAAAAAAAAAATTATTTGCGGCGCTGCTTGCAAAGAATTCTATAGATAGAAACAATTTATTAGAGCTTCAGAGGAGAGAGAGGAAGAAGAGTAAATAATACAAGAAAAATTTAAGGGCCTGAATCCACTAATTGGCCGCGGTTCCGCCGCCGTATGGTGGTATCTTGTCTCCAAATTTTGGCACTGAACTCCACTACTCCTCTGCTCTTATTTAAAATTCTCTGAATCTCTATTGGTTTGCTCCAAGTGTTCTAGATTTCTTGCAAAAATCGCACAAGAATCGTTAAAAATACAAGATGTGGTTTTTAATTTATTTTTTAAAAAAATTGTTTTTTTATTTATTAAAAAAAATTAGCTCGAATAACAAGAAAAATATTACTACCGTTTTCCCGGCAACGGCGCTATTTGATTGTTGTGAAAAATTTGAGTTTTTACGTTTCCTAAATACCGCAATCAATAACGGTGTCGCAAATAGCCAGCCGATAATTAGCACGGGTCATCCACAGGGAAATGGTAAACTATAAATCTTGTTTTAGACGAGTTAATAGAAAAATATTTGAGAAATATATTATAAAGCTAGCTTTTAAAATCCCTTACAAAAAACAAGGAGTTTCTTTTGTTAGCATCTTCGCATCAAAATCAATGAGAAATAAGAAGGAAGAAAATGAAATCCATTAAGAAAAAACAATTCAATTTAACTACTAAAATTAAATGCAAAGAAATAAATTACAGAAAAGTAAGGAGACAAGAAATAAAAATTGCTCTACCTTTTATTAATAAAAATTTGCATTACAAAATTTAATTGGCTAAAAGTGATAAAAAAAACTAAAAACCCTACATAGAAAATCCTAGATTGCTGCTCGGTCCTTTATATAGGCTCTGAAACTTGAAACCCTATATGGCATCTCGATGTATGTGAAAATACGATCATACCCATGAAAAAATTCATCAAACGGCCACTAATTGACCGCCGAACCGCCGCCTATGGCTTCATATGACCGCTGAACCGCCGCCTATTGGCAAGATCGCGTCTCCAAATTTTTCCCTTTTTCTTCTTTCAATTTTAGGAGATCTTTTTAATGATAAAATCCTGAAAATATTGTTTTATTTTTGTAATTGCGAGAATCTTCAATTTGCTCCTAAATTTGGCAGATTTTGTTTGCTAACTTGATTTGATTTGGATCTCCTACTCATATTTGTAGCCATGAACTGATTTGTTATTTTAATATCTGCACAATATCTCAAATCAAATCATCGGTAGCATTTATTTTATTTGAGATAATATTCCAATAATTCATTCACAAATAAATTACTTAATGGTTAAGAAATTCAAGGATATTTGATATGATATGATATGCACCTTTAATTTCCATTTATATTAATTATAATTTAAGAAACATATGACAAAATCTTTTTTCCACATAAAAAGACATATGTTCTTGAATTACAAATAACACCATTTAGTAATTAATAATAATAGGAAAAATGACAGTAAAAATGTACAATAAATATGACTGATCAAGAACTTAAGTTTTTCCTCTGAATCATAGATCCTTAAGTCAAATCTTCTCCTTGTCGAAAACTTAAGTTTTCATGGAGGGATTTTTGATCTCAAGATCTGAGTTTTGGAGAAAAACTCAAGTGTTACCTCTATTAAATGATCACCAAGAATACAAAAGAACTGAAGTTTAAATTTCATGGGACATAGCACCCCAGAAAAGATTCATATCTGAGAACTTAAGTTCTGGAAACCATAAAAACATGATTTTTATGAATTTTGACCGAAAGATCACAGAAAAGATTAATCTTTCTGTGAAGATTAATTTTCAAGACTCTAGCAGCGTGCCCACGTGCAAAACACGTGGCGCGGTGCCAAAAATCCCCAAGAGGTTAAGCTCTAAGATTGGTGCACCTTTCGTCAACCAAGCACTAAACCAAGCCGAACCGAGCCCAAGCCAAGCGTCAAGATGTTCCTCGTCCTACCGTTCGCTACGTGATATGCACGTGAGCCTTGAGCCGATATTCGAGCCATGGAACATGCGCAAAACTAATATATGCTACGTGATTTGCATGTGAGCGTGCGCTAGAGCCGCGAGTCAGTACTTGAGCCGTGAGCCATGCGACAAGCTTATATGCGCCAAGCATGTTTGGATGTCAAACAGACCCCATACTTAGCCTAAATCGGTTATGTCTTGAAGCTTAAGTTTCATTGAGCCCATATGCTCAAAATGTTCTAAATTGATCTTACTCTCAAATTAGACTAACGATCCTTAGATAAGACTTATGCAAGCATGTGAACCCATGACCTCATAAGTGTGAGAAATAGGATTTAAGTTCACCCCAATTAGCAAATCAAAACACCAACGTGGACCTCGTCAAGCAAATGATTGACCTAAATCTAAAATATGTATGGATTTGGACTAATCAGCACCCTACAGGCGACGACATAAATTAGTCTTCGTATACATTCCACAGGCAACCCAAAATAAACTAAAACACGACACATGAAGAAGCAACCTAGCGTGTAAAAAGTTTTTATCATTAGCGATAATGTAATTAACTGCAGGGGCTTGCGCCTGCAAGAAAGATGCATCCCCACAATTAATAAACCTCTTATCTCGAGAGAGAATCTGAAAGTCAGCTACATCGGTCGCATTCATCCAAACCTCTGATATACGGTCTTATAAATCAACTTAGTGTCTTTGGAGTGGTAGATAGATCAAACCTATGCATCTGCCCCCAAATTCAGGCAAGACGTTCGACACCAGTTCATCTAACTATTTTTTGGCGGTAAACAAGGATTACTCTTAGCTTGCGGAGTAGACCGACCACTAGTTTTTTACTTCAGATTTTCTTTTCTGTATGCCACCTGTTTAGGCACCTTATATTCATATTTCTTGTTTCAGACATCTTGTATCAGATTGAGCTCTGTAAAGTTTGGAATATAAATATATAAAGTTGGATTTTCATTATCATGTCATTTTTTGTCATTTTTATATTGTTTATATACGCTTAGCGTATTTGTTTCGAGAAAGGACATTCTTGGAATAATACGCTGCGGGCCTCGTCATATGCTTACTCCCGCTCTTTTAGGAAGCGAGGCGTGACACATATAATCTCTTCACATATTCTTAATTTCTTAGAATTGATATCATATCATTTCTACAATAATATAAATCCCGTTTAAATCATACCCTTTTAGTCTATGTGAAATAAGCATAGCACAGGCATGTAGCATAACACAACGCAAGCTAGTAAAAAAATTAGCGTGAACGGGTAATCATAGCGCAATGGATAGTATAAGCGTAGTATAATCGATAAATTAAACATAACGCGGATGAATAACATATAAAGCAAGCGTAGCGTGAAATAACATAGTAGATAAATAAATACTTCCGAATAATCCCATATATGTATTTTAAAGTAGAACGAAACGTTGTTTGAAAATAATGAGGCTGCGGTATTTTAAAATATATATAAATATCCTTTTGAATTCTAAGCAACACATCCTTGGCATTATCGCTTTAAAATATGAAACGAATCGTTATTTGAAAATAGGTGAAAACCTTTATAATTTCATAATCTCCCAATAGGGATAAATAGTAAGACTCCGCAGGTCAATAATATAAAAGGTCGTATTTGGCTCACCATTATCATATCATTCAGTACGGAATCTCACCTCGTACGATAACAACCAAATATTTCATTTAATTAAATCATGATAATTGATACAAACGTCTAGTTTATGTATATAAACACACACTTTAACTAGTACGGACATCTATTCACATACGCACATAGCGACTGCTAAAGACATCTCGTCAATGCACTCGCTCAACTATCGATACAGATATCAAGTCACGTACATGCACAGCGACTGGTACGGACCTCTAGTCACGTACTTTCCCAACAATCAGTACGGACATCTAGTCGAATACACGAACATATTGTCAATCATTCTATAACATGTATAGCATGGAAAGTTCTACTCGTATCGTACTACAATGTAAGGTATAGTAAGGTCTACATGCATCGTACTATAACATAAAGCATGGCAAGTCATACTCGTGTCATGACAATTACTAGTAATGTCTATGTGTTGGCATACACGTTTGTGATTGTGTCATATGGCAATTACTGGTAAACATGCAATTGTTCTAACAAGTGTATTCACGATAAGCATGCTAAAGAGGAACTAATGAAATCTACTAATTAACGAACAAGTGTCAATATACACGTGGCATGAACATAAGCATATAACTTTAAATATTTTTCACGGGGGTGTTATACGCTATCCACCCAATTCTCCACTCGTAGATACAAATCTACTCAGCGAATGTGGCACCAGCTAGTCAAATCTCACGACTGTCGCGCCTCTCCTCCTCGTACCGGGATCACATGCACTCGATCCTATAACCAATGGTAATTATAAATAAATAAGGAAATCCCATCAATATCGATATAAATCCAAGCAAAAGAAATACGATGAAAACAACAAGAAAATCAGGGCATAAAAAGAGCATCAGACCTCTGATGAAGACGTCTCAAAGAGACAGAAAAGAGTAAGACGTCTAAAGAAAGACTTCCAGACATCTGAAGAACAACATCCAAATGTCACAGATTATAGGCAGACGTCTGGTGCTTTAAACCCAGACGTTTGAAGAATAAATATGAATAAATAATAGAGAATTGACAGACGTCTGAAGAACAACGTCTAGACGTTTGAAGAAGAAAAATGCTGGTTCGAAAATCTGGAATTTTGCAAAACTTCAAAAATCAAAATTTTGCTTCAAACTACCCTCTACTTTCTAAAACAGGTTGAAATTCAAAAGAAATTTGCTCGAACACATTACCACTACAAGAATAAATAAAACTTCATTTGCAATAACTTTGTAAACTAAGCATTACCCAAATTTCTAAAGCTAAAATAAGTGAAAACAATTAGGATAGCTACACCCACACTACCACCACTACAAATACCCTCTTAAAAACCTATCCTTGTAAGATTTGAACCATAAAAATTTGATTTTTAAGTAGAAGATGGTGTTTTCATGGCAAAACTAAAACTTGATAAAAAAGGTGGAGTTTTTACTTCTTGAAAGTGGGTGAAAAGAAGATCCAAACTTGGATGGCTTCTAGTTGAGGGTGCTTGAGGGCGATAATTGTCTTGGATGGAGGTGAGCTAATGGTTTATGTTTGGGATTTGAAAGAGGAGATATTCTAGGAGATGGAAGAAGAAGAGGAAATGAGAAGAGAATGAAGGATGAGAGGAATGAGGATAGAAGAAAGAGATGATGAGAGTATAAATAAGCATTAGGGGTGTGCACAGGTTGGGTTGGGCGGGTTTTGAACGAAAAATAAACCCAAACCCATTAGGACGGGAGGGTTTTCGAGCTACCATAAACACACCTGCTACCATGGGTGGATAAACCTGAATCCGCACCTAACGGGTTCGAGCAGGTTTCGGGCTCGGGCTTGGCTCTAAAAGGTTTGGACGAGTTCATTACAGTTTCGGGTATCAAGGGGTTTCATATATCAAACTTGACATATACTATACATAAAAAAACATTTGAGATCACAACATCAATATTACGTATTTACATTTTAAAAATAGTTTCTATATATTAAAAACCAGTCAAAGCGATAAATTATAATAAATTTATATTTCGACAATAATTTCTATAGTTTCATACACATCTTGCTTACAGTAACACAATTGAATTAGAGACAAGTCAACAATACTTACATTAATATAAAGCATACTTATGGAAATACAAAATATAGTGAGATACAAATATTATCACAATTCCACAAGCTACAATTTGCAAATTAGAAATGATCCTGAAACTATTGAGCCATTATTATATTCCACGCCGCGCTTCCCATAGTACGGTAAGGAGACATGACAGGTCGCGCGACGTATTTACTCAGAAGTAAACACGCTAAGCGTAAATAAGCAATATAGTAAAGTACACAAGTAAAATATGAGATGTATATGAACAACAACTTTTATTTATTAAATATCATATACAATACAACCGGAAATGTAAATACAAAACTGAGAAGCAATTCCTAAACAATGGAATGAACTCAAAGTAAAGTATATACACGTGACTAGAGCTCTGGGTCCTCTGAAAACTGCTCCAAGTCGTCTGTGCTAGGCTCGATCTCCGGAGAATCAGATCCCCTGGACAACATTTGATTGATCTCAAAAACTATCTATTACCGCAATCAAGAACGGCGTCGCATGTAGCTAGCCGGTGAGTACGGGTCGGTCCACAGGGATGTTGTGAATTTCCTAATCGCTCATACGAGTTAATTCCAAACGGTGTGAATGGATTAATTAAATCTAAAAAAACTAAATTAATCTAGAGCAATTGAATTAAAGATCTAACTATCTAATTAGGGCAAGGAATTAAATTTAATCTAGGGCAGAGAATGAAAAATTACCTAGGGCAAGAATTGAAATCTAAACTAGGGCAATTAAATAAATCTACTTACTTTACAGATGGATCTCTCCAAACATTTACACAGGGTTGTCAGATCTGAATAGATGATATGAAAAGAGGCATCGATGCTCTCCAAAAGATTTCTAAATTCTATTCATAAAAAGAGGCACGAGGGAGGCATGACCTTTACAATGATTTGGACTTCTATTTATAAGACATAGAAATCCTAGGTTACAATTGATTCGCACGTCTGCATTTACCAAAATATCCTAAGGAAGACCTAGTCAAAGTAGACTCTAAGCTTTGGTAAAATTTTATGTCTGGAAATTTTGGAACTGATTCTGGGTTTCTTGGGCTTTTTATTTCTTTGGATCTTTATTCAATTTGGCTTCTCTATTTCTTCCAGATCTCCAGTGAACAATTGCAGTGGACTTTTAACCGTTTACTTTGTAATCTTAGACCTTGCGTTGCCTTGTACTGATATTTTGTGTAGGCTTGATTAAGATCCTTCTATTTGTTGGTCAAAGTCCCTTTTTTGTGTCGTCTTTTTTCTTTTTCACTGTTTTCGCTCTAAGAACCTGTAACATGTAATATGTAGCAGACATGCGTCAAAAGCACATGTTTATTTGTAAAAAGAATAAGAATGGGAAATATAATAATACAATATTATGGTGTGAACAAATACCCCCAAACTTATCTTTTGCTCGTCCTCGAACAAATTTATTTTTAGTTTTATTCTCGACAAAAACCTAACCTCACTTTCGCAGGGAAACGCGATTGCACCGAGCTTGTGCAACAAGCCGTTAAACCTCTAGATGTTCCTAGTAGGAGGAGTGTTGTCTTCTGAGGGTTTTCAACGCATACTACCCACAAAATCCTATCAATTCGGCCTTTCGACTTTTGTTCTCCAATTAGGTCTTCTAATAAGGAATTATATTATCGTCGACTCATAAATTATTCACCCATATTCTTCATACTTTCTCATTATTTAACTTAAGATTATATATGTTCTATAGACGTACTTAGCTTTCGGCATTTCTTAAGTTTTCCTTCTAAGGTTCCATCTCCACTTAGGAATTTTTATCAACTTTACTAAAGATACAAGTTCTATTCTTCACTCCTTTCTCTTATCTAAATTCCAATTACATACCCCTACGTGTATGTAAATATCATCCCTACACTTGGAAATTCAAATCAAGCAATCATACTCTAGTCCGTTGTCCAAAACACTTATTAATTGGTGAATTTTTAATTGAATTTTGCTTTCACATCCTTCATGCGACCGTTAATACTTCTTGAAGTACCAACAACCGATTACAAGATGCGTCAGCACTTTAAAGCGTACTTCCTAGTCTTGCAACACCCAAGGCTTTAGCAGTGACTCCCAAACCAGTTGGTCTCAGGCACTAGGTGATGAAGCACCCTCGCTAAATATGTTTTTATTTTTTTAGCCTTAAGTAATCACAAAAACAAGTGTTCATTTTTTTTCTTTATTCACACTTGTATATTTTTTTTATTTTATTCGTACTAAGGACTTTAGACAAGAGCATTCAAGGTCTCCTCTACTATTCCAAGTTTCAAGGTGCGTGATTGTGCAATTTGTAGGGTATACATTTTCAGAATCTAGATTTAAGCTAGGAATTCTTTTTCAAACTTATACTCTAATAAAAATATCAATATTTCTCCTTCGTTTCGACTTAGCCCAAGAAGTGAACCCAAAATTTGCCTATTTCTAAATAAAATACAAAGGCATATACTTTCTACCGTTAAACTTTAAGGAAGGTTATTTTTAGGGTTTTTAATTTACTAAGTCTATGATCTAGTTGTTCCTAGCCAGTTAACCTATTTGTCAAACTCAAATCAAATAAGGCCAAAATTGAATACATTAATTTTTATAATTTTTGATATTTTTCAAATTTTTATGGGTTTTAAAATAAGTATGCAAATACAAAAATATACATATGAATGCGAAGGAAGAAGACTTACCGAGCATACCCCCAAACTTAAACTTGACAGTGTCCTCACTGTCATGCCACACCAAGAGGGTCAAAATGCCGGCACTCCCATATTTATTTATTTATAAATTTTTTATATTTTTTTAATGTTTTGAATTTTTTTTTATTTTTTATAGAAAAAGAAAACAAAAAATATATATACATATATACAACAAGATTCCCCCAAACTTAAGCTTGGCCTTACACAAGCCAAAGGTTAACACCAACCATTCAAAAGTCTTATCGTGGTAATGGTCGAGTTGGTGAAAGAATGGTGTGGAAAGAAAAGAGATGAGAAGCACACGAGACCGTGTGGAGGTAGAAACAGGATACGGTCTCGGTGGGGGAGAAGAATGGCGGAAAAGAGAAAGAAGTAGAGTACGATCTTGAGGGTGTAAATCGAGTGAATAAATTAGCACAATTTATGATGACCGATGTGTTAAAAGCGATTGTGCTAACCTATCAACCCGTCGAGAAATGGGGTCAAATCCCTCAAGATTCGCAAGAAAGCATGGGTACGCCGAACTTGGTATTGGAGATGAAAGCATAACGGTCACTTGCACGGTCAGAACGATAGGAAGGATGAAAGGGAGTGAATTAGGGATAGGCTCATTCTCACCGTAGTAAACTGTCTCGAACTTGAAGAATTCCATCAATGGTTCGAAACAACTGTAAGCAACCGAGTCTGATGGTTCAACTAACTCATCTGAAAATTCAAATGACTCAAACTCGGGCGGTGAGACTTCAACATCGTCCGAAAAAGTGAAACACTCGTAGGTGTTATCGGCTGTGAGAACTGTGTCAGATTCAAAGGAAAATTTTTCAAGCTCATAGTCTTTAAGCGTGATCTTATGCGTGGTCGGAACGATGGAAAGAAGGGAGGGTGATTTAGGTGAAGGTTCAAGAGGATGAATTGAAAAATCCGACACATCAAACAAAAATGGTTCAACCTCAATATTATCCTCAATACTCTCCTCAATACTATCCTCATAATTCTCCTCAATATTTAGCCTATCCATGCCATTGTCATCAAAATCAAGACGCATATGAAATTCGGGAGAAACATCAAATGACTCGGTATGATGAGTTGGACATAAAATTTCAATCAAATCAACGGGTTTATCATCCAAAATATTCCCGGCGTCTATATCCTCAATCAAGTGAAAATCAATTTTTTCTGACACCTCATCAAAAGCATGGATATTTATCGATTTAGGTTCTAGAGTGGAGGTGTAAATGTCAAACGGATTAGGTGTGGTTTCACTCGAAAGGGGTTCCTCATAATCTGGCAAATCAAGCACTACAAAGTCGCACAACTCATCATTTTGGACACATGTTTGAAAATTGGAGTTGTTGGATTCAACTGGGCATGGGTAGGTTTGATTTGGAAATCCTCTCACATTCTCACTCTGTCCAACTGCCTCCTTATACATTGAAAAATTTGGAGCTAGCGGGAAACTAGCTACCGGTTCACTTGGTTGCATAAGGGCGGCCACGGACGCTTCCACATTCCTAGTCATTTTGTTTGTTGCTAGGATATAAGCCTCCAACGACTCTTCCAAACTAGACTTGGGTGGTAAGGGGGTTTCGGTAAAAGATTCGAAATTGTTTGGATGTGTGAAACTCCCAAAAGGCTTTGTAGAAACAGTGTCTAGTGAAGGTGGGAAAGTCGGGTAAGACTGGTAGGAAGTGGGTGGTTGGACAGGGGTAGGGTCAACATGTGGATAAAAAGGTGAAGGAACTTGTTGATCCCTAGATGTGTGGAGAGGGGTGAAAGATTGGCTATGAGATTGAGCAATATGCTCAGCAATGGACATCGGTTTAGGAGTTACAGCAGGACATAAAAAAGTGATATCAACATATGAAGGTGGTAAAGGTGGACATGGTTGACACAAAGTGGGTTGCAAAGTCGAACTGTTTCTCCTAGACGCTTCTATTTGATCTTTCAAAGAAATTTTGGGCACGGAGGGATCTTCTTTAAATCGACCGAAACAATTGACGTACGACGCAAAATTAGGTTCGGGATACCAAAGTTTCGAAAGTGATTTTTGATGTGGGGTACCCATGTTAAAAGAAAGGGGAAAAGAAAGAAGGTTGGGTGTTGCAAGGATTTATTTGCGGCAAAAATTTGCAAGTTGTTAAAAAAATTTCGTTTTTCCTTTTTTTTTATTTGGAACTTTTTGCAAAAAAATTTTCGATAAAGGGCTAAGACACACTTTCGATCAACCAAAAATACACAATCAGGCCTAGATCTAGGGTCACCTAGGTCAGCTAGACAGCTCCTAACTGTTCCAAAGGGCTAGAAATAGGACCTCAAACCGCCTCTTCACCGCCAATTGCGGCCAGGTAAGTGCCAGGTAAGTGGGAGGCTCCCCGGTACAAGTAGCGGTCCTAATTAAGTAACCACTTGCCTTAGACACACTTGCCTAGACACCGCAAAGTCAGGTTAGGATAAACGGCCGATGCCTATAACTAGTCCTCTGTCCTATTGAGTGCGACGTCCTTAGGGCTGAGCTTAGTATTTTTTAATTAAAGATTTGGTCAATGCAAATGCCTTATGTGATTTCTGGGGTCCTGGGAAGGGTGATGAAATCCCCACCCAATCTGAATTGGTCAAAAGCCCTTAAAGTCAGTTTTAAAGATATGCAAAACAGTAAATCACTTGCAATCAATTTGCTATTTAGCGCGGCGTAAAGAATCCTGCACAAGATTTGTTATTGAGAAGGGAGAAGATTTTTTAAGCGCAAAGAATCCTGCAGGAGATTTAACAAAAGATATATCGAAAGATTCAGAGGAGAGATCAGAACACTTACAGAGTTTTTTTTACACTGCGTTTCAGCCTTTTTTTTCCTGGTGATGTCACCAGGGAGCGGCGGTTCCGTGGCCGTAATGGGGGTCGCACGGCGGTTCCGCCGCGTGTTGGTCGGGCGGCGTTTTTTTTTTTGGGCCAGATCACCCCGATTCTTATTGTTGACTCGGTCCTCCAAATTTCTTCTGTTGTCCATTATGATATTTCTCTGTTTGTTCGGATTTGATATTTGCTGTTTTGATCTCTGTAGATTTCCAGATCCGAATTTGTTCGTAGATCCTGCAAAATTCACACAAAAATACCCTTCCCAAAAATAACAGATGATATATTTTTATATTTTTTTGATTTTTCAGATTTTTATGATTTTTTTTAAATTTAGATTAACCCAAAATTGCAAAAAGGAAATACTACGCCATCCCCGGCAACGGCGCCATTTGATTTCTCTCAAAAACTATCTATTACCGCAATCAAGAACGGCGTCGCATGTAGCTAGCCGGTGAGTACGGGTCGGTCCACAGGGATGTTGTGAATTTCCTAATCGCTCTTACGAGTTAATTCCAAACGGTGTGAATGGATTAATTAAATCTAAAAAAACTAAATTAATTTAGGGCAATTGAATTAAAGATCTAACTATCTAATTATGGCAAGGAATTAAATTTAATCTAGGGCAGAGAATGTAAAATTACCTAGGGTAAGAATTGAAATCTAAATTAAGGCAATTAAATAAATCTACTTACTTTACAGATGGCTCTCTCCAAAAATTTACACAGGGTTGTCAGATCTGAATAGATGATATGAAAAGAGGCATCGATGCTCTCCAAAAGATTTCTAAATTCTATTCATAAAAAGAGGCATGAGGGAGGCATGACCTTTACAATGATTTGGGCTTTTATTTATAAGACATAGAAACCCTAGGTTACAATTGATTCGCACGTCTGCATTTACCAAAATATCCTTAGGAAAACCTAGTCAAAGTAGACTCCAAGCTTTGGTAAAATTTTATGTCTGGAAATTTTGGAACTGATTCTGGGCTTCTTGGGCTTTTTATTTCTTTGGATCTTTATTCAATTTGGCTTCTCTATTTCTTCCAGATCTCCAGTGAACAATTGCAGTTGAGTTTTAACCGTTTGCTTTGTAATCTTGGACCTTGCGTTGCCTTGTACTGATATTTTGTGTAGGCTTGATTAAGATCCTTCTATTTGTTGGTCAAAGTCCCTTTTTTGTGTCGCCTTTTGTCTTTTTCACTGTTTTCACTCCAAGAACCTGTAACCTGTAATATGTAGCAGACATGCGTCAAAAACACCTGTTTATTTGTAAAAAGAATAAGAATGGGGAATATAATAATACAATATTATGGTGTGAACAACATTCCAAAGAAAGAAGAGAAAAGGAATGTCGTCAGCGAATAATCGCTTGGTAAGTCCCAAAAAGATGTAGAATGAGAATAGACAGGTAGGAGATTATAACTTGTATAAAGTTGATAGTTATGTTAACGCAGTTGTTTGTAACTTGGTATAGAATTATGCCAGTGTATACGAGAGGAGTCCAGCTTACCCCATTGACTATGGTATATGAATCACAAGGCCTCGTCAAAACTCATGGAACAACGGTAACGGATGTTCAGGTTAGGTGTATTAAAGTGACAGTCTCGTGCCACTTTTAACAAATTCCGTACCAGTCTACCCCTTTAAACCCCGTAATGTATTTTTTATTGATGTGTATTGTTTTGTTTAATAGATGTAAGACTTGCCGAAACCATAATATCAGTAGTTCATGTAAATGGAAAAGATATAAACGGATAGTCGTGTAAACAATGTCAAATGTATATCCATGATTCGGTCAAATCAATTCATGTTGATATAGATTGTATTTTGCTATAAATAGATTCATGTTGAATTGGAGTTATACTTGAATTGTATTCAAGAATAGATTGATTTAAGATTAGACTGAGACTCTGACTGAGTCAGATATTTTAAAACGAATTGAAGTCCCGAATTAGTTTTGGAGTTATCCGTAACTGCTGCACATGGACGGAAGAATTTATGACTTTTTCCAAGCCAATTACCATATTGATAACCCTGTTTTAGCTGTCTACCTTAAATAGGCAAGCACCCAAATTCTCCGGCTCCCTGAGGCTCAAGAGAACCGGTCCCGCTTAAACCTATATTCACTAAGATCCTTATTGTAATTTAATATAACTTGAGAGGGTTTTATGAAAAATAGTTTTGATATATTTTCAAAATACATCTCAAGTATTTAATTATCGTATTTAGGATTTTCATGGGTGTAAATTTAAAAGATGAAATATTCTAGTGGATATAAACCTAAATGGTATAGTATATGATATTTTCATGTAATTTGACTTGTCTTGATTCTTGATGGTATTTTCATGAACTTTTGTGATTCTTTTATTTTGATTAGAAAACATGAAATATATTATATATTTAAAATAAATATTTTGATAATATATATATATATAATTATTAAAAATAGAATTTATTTATTAATAGAAATCACGTTTTCTTAGAAATTGTAATAAAAATTCCATCGAGATCGTATGCTCTGTGATCTCGCCCTACTAGTCCGATAAATGTGCGATAACCCGCACCAACCAAATCGGATTCCCCAAAATGGGTTGTAAGGATATAATCGTATGAAATTTGATTAAAACAATTTGAAGAATACGGTTTTGATAGTTTATGGTATGTAAAATTCGTCTTAGCCAAAAAAATATCATTCTCAAGCCACCGTGCTATGTCAAAATGAGTGTTGTGATGAGGTAGGTCATTACCTCGTGTAATTTTCTAAAAGTGATATGAGCAAAATGAAGAAATAATGTCGTAGGTAAACTTGATGGGATTTAACCGTAAAAGTGAACTAAAAGTTGTATAGCATTATAATTTTAAATTGAAACTTGTTCTACATTTTGTCTTATGGTTGTTAAACAAGATATGAAGAGATGGTTAATTTGTGCTTAAGAAAATTTGAGTTTTTAAAGAAATTAGAATCGGAAGTCGGATTAACTCCACTTCCGACGAGTATTGAAAAGAGAAGTCTTTTTAATAGAAATAGAGAAGGGGAGAGGGGACTTACAGATTGAGAAGAGAGAGGGGAGGCAGAGGATGGGTTTGCAAGCATCGTGGAGTCGCCGGATTTGTCCCGAGTCGTCGCCGGAACTTGACCTTGAGCTAACTCCACTTGTACAACTTCTTAGACTTGGAAAATTTAGAGAGTTTTGACAAAGGATTTCTGAATGAGGAGGGCTATGATGTAAGGTGGTATTTATAGGAGAAATTAGCGTTTAGGGTATTGACGAATAGAAATAAAATGCATTAACATTTTGGATTAATATCTCATTTTAATTCTCTTGAAATGTGCAGGGAAAACAAACAGACTAGGGTTAGTGGGATAGGCCAAAGGATGCTAAGGAAAAAAATTTGAGCATTTGCTACGGGGGGACCAACGGCGCCGGCCCCAAGCTCGATCTAGCCGGTCTAATGGGTTGGGTTGGGTCTTGGATGAATGCCACGTGTCCTAGTCATAGTTAATAGTATTTTGCACATGTTTGATTTTTCAGTGATTTTTTATTTTACGTGTATTGCACGTGTAAACTTTTGAGCTTCTAAAATTTTAAAAGAAAAATCAGCAAAAATAATATGTGGCTGAGGGGATTCGAACACAATGGTTATGTCACAGTAGTGCAAGGATTTACCAATGAGCTACAAGTTATTTCTTGTTGTTTAAAAAATAAACCAAATTTATAACTTGTGCTCAGAATTTACAAATACTCCATTTGTATATTAACTTTAAAAAATTTCTGTACATTAAAACAAAGTCATTACATTTTACCCTCCTTATTTTAAATTTCGTCCTGAAATTTAAAATTATTTATGGACTAATTTACAAACAAGTAAGGGTATCTTGCATGCATGTCGTCTTCTCTTTCCCACGTTGATTCTCCTAGTGAGTCTTTCCTCAACATCACTCGAACCAAGTTTACTTCCTTGTTCCGAAGTGACTTTACTTTTCTGTCCAAGATTTCAACGGGTTGTTGCTCACAAGATAGGTCTGTCTGTACCGTGAGTTCGGAGTGATCAAGAAGGTGACTGGGGTCACTCACAAACTTTCTGAGTTAGGATATGGGGAACATATTGTGCACTCCTTCCAATAAGGGTGGAAGTGCCAAGCGGTATGCCACTTCTCCGACTCGTTCGAGTATATCGAATGGTTCAATGAATCTCGGACTTAGCTTACCCCTTCTTCCAAAGCGAATCACTCCACAGTTTGGTGAAATCTTTAGAAAGACATGATCTCCCGGTTAGAACTCCAAGTGAAGGCGCTTTGCATCAGCCAAGTACTTCTGTCGGTCTTGGGCTATGCGCATTCTTTCCCTGATAGTGCGAACTACATCCATTGTTGCTACTATCATCTCAGATCCAAGGAGTTCTCTATTTCCGATGTCGTCCCAACTTAATACTGATCGACACTTCCTTTCATATAGAGCTGCAAAGGGTGCCATTCCAATATTTGCTTAGTAGCTGTTGTTGTATGAAAACTCTACAAGATATGGGTGATCTTATCACGATCCACCGAAATCTAGCATAAAAGCTCTTAGCATATCTTCAAAGATCTGAATCGTTCGCTCAGACTGACCATCTGTTTGTGGATGATAAGCTTGCTAAAGTTCAGACTTGTTCCCAAGCTAGCTTGCAGACTCTGCCAAAATTGCGATCGGAATCTGGTATCACAATCGGAAACAATGCAAACCGGCACTCCATGTAATCTCACGATCTCCTGCATGAGTTCATGGGTATCAGAGATGGTACAATACGAAGAGTTTAAATATTACTAAGATTCTTACCTCCATGTATTTTTTTGCTAGTGTCTCGGTAGATTGGCCAACTCGAAAGGGAATAAAGTGAGCCGACTTCGTGAGTCAATCCACAATAACCCATACAACATCGTTACCTTTCGTATTACGAGAAAGTGCAGTCACGAAATCCATGGTAATGTGTTTCCATTTTTATTCTGGAATAGGTAACGGTTGAAATAAACCAGCAGTCCTATGATGTTCAGTTTTCACTTTCTGACACACCAAACATTTAGCGACACTTCTGGCTACTTCACGCTTCATTCCATACCACCAGTAATGTTGGCGTAGATCTTTGTATATCTTTGTACCACCAGGGTGTACTGAGTATGGGAAGTTGTGAGCTTCTTTCATTAACTCTTCCCCAACAGGACCTTGTGGTACACATAATCTACTGCCGTATCTCAAACATCCGTCTTCATATATGATGAAGTTTGTTCTAAGTCCGCTTTCTACTTGTTCTCTGATCTTTTGCAACTTGGCATCACTTGCTTGAGCTGCTTTGATCTGATTGACAATTGTAGACTGAACTTGTAAGTTCATCAAACTTGAAGCGTTATCTGGCATGTCCACTTCTATCTCCATCTGATGCAAATATTGTTATATCTTCTACTGTGCGGTAAGATTCATTAATAGTGGTTGGCGACTAAGTGCATCAGGTACTACATTCACCTTCCCTAGATGATATTGTAGGTTGATGTCGAAGTCCGCCATAAGTTCTAACCATCTTCTCTGCCGCATATACAACTCTTTCTGAGTAAACACATACTTCAGATTTTTGTGGTCTGTGTAGATATCTACCCGTTCTCCAAGAAGATAATGGCGCCAAATCTTGAGAGCAAAGATAATGGCTGCCAACTCCAGATCATGCGTCGGATAGTTGCGCTCATGAACCTTCAGCTGTCTTGATGCATAAGCTACAACTTTACCATGCTTATGTAGAACACATCCTAATTCCTTACCGGATGCATCGCAATGTACTATGAAACTTCCAGATTGGTCCGGTATTACGAGAATAAGTGCTGATGTCAATCTTGACTTGATTTCTACGAAAGCTTGTTCACATGTTTCTGACCACACGAATTCTTCATATTTGCGTGTGAACTTGGTCAGGGGTGTTGCAATCATCGAAAATCCTTTAATAAATCTTCGGTAGTGTCCCGCTAATCCTAAGAAACATCGAATGTCCTTCACTGACTTTGGTGTCGGCCATTCGTTTACTGTTGATACTTTAGCTGAATCTACAGAGATTCTTTCACCTGAAACGATATGTCCGAGAAATCCGACTTGTTCTAGCCAAAACTCACACTTGCTGTACTTGGCATAGAGTTGATGCTATCGCAAAGTCTACAGGACAATTCGTAAATGTTCAGCGTGCTCTTTCCGATTCTTTGAATATATCAGGATGTCATCAATGAATATGACAACGAACATGTCTAGGTACTCTCAGAAAACTTGACTCATTAGGTTCATGAATATGGATAGTGCATTGGTCACTCTAAATGGCATCACGAGAAACTCATAATGTCCATTGCAAGTCCTGAATGCCGTCTTCGGAATATCAGACTCTTTGACCTTCACATGATGATAAGACGAACGAAGATCTAACTTTGAGAAAACGCAAGACCCACTTAGCTAATCGAACAGATCGTCGATTCACGGTAGTGGATACTTGTTCTTTATCATTACTTCATTCAAAACTCTATAATAAATGCACATTCTGTATGAACCTTCCTTCTTCTTCATAAGCAAAACTGGAGATCCCCAACTTGAAGTGCTGGGATTAATCCATCCTTTCTGTAGAACGTCGTCCAGCTGAGTACGGACCTCCTTCAAACCTTATGGGCTTAATTGATATGGTGCTTTGATCACCGGTTGTGCACCGGGTACTATATCAATTCCGAATTCAAGAGATCGATCAAGAGGCAAACCTGATATGTTTTCAGGAAATACATCATCGAACTCTCGAACTACCTCTGGCTTATCTTCTCCTGCCTGTAGAGTTGCAATCACTGCCTTCTTCGGTTTTGCTTTGTATATGCTAGGCTCCAAGGTACAGTCTCCACTTTTGAAATAAAAAACCAGATGCTCTGGAATCTCGAATACTACCCTCCTTTGACGACAATCGATGGTAGCATAGAATGATCCTAGCCAATCCATACCCAAAACTATATCGAAGTTCGGTATGTCCAGCACCTTGAAGTCAGCATAGAATTCTCTGCTGCAGACGACCACTAGACACAGGTCGTATCCCATTGTTTCCTTTAGAACGTCGTTCCCTGAACTGACATT
Organism: Agapanthus africanus; assembly: GCA_030015575.1. Taxonomy (NCBI): domain Eukaryota; kingdom Viridiplantae; phylum Streptophyta; class Magnoliopsida; order Asparagales; family Amaryllidaceae; genus Agapanthus; species Agapanthus africanus. The sequence goes on from JASDDO010000024.1 coordinate 57,636,794, forward strand.
CCATCTGGATACGAGCGGTTTGACTGGAATCGCATGAGTTCGGACGAACCGTTGCGATATAAAGCAATGAGATGCTCCGGTATCGAATAGAGCTAGTGCAGGAAGTGAGTCTATTAAGATCGTACCTAAGTTATGTGGGATAGGTTTTAGGTTTAGGAAATGCTATATGGATGTAAACAAGTATTGAATATATTTGAAAGATGGGAAGTTACCAGTAATGGCTTAGCCAGTGGCTTCAGCTTCTTCCACAGTCATTGTGAAAGCCTGTTGCCTAGGTACATTCCTCCTTGCTGGAGGAGCATTCCTCTGTCCATTCCTCTGTCCTTGAGGTAGGTTCCTTTGTGCTTGATGGAACTGATGAGGAGGAGGTGCAGTAGGTCTATGAGGAGATGAAGCTGGGAGAGCAAGTGGAAGAGCAGGTGCCTGGATAGCTGGCCGCTGCGGATAGGTGATTGCTGGTCTGTATACGGTATTCTGATTGAGTCTGTAAAGACAAGACCCAATATCATGTGTAGATGAGCCACAGACTAAGCAGAGGAGATTAACACGCCTGCAATCCTTCGCCAGGTGTCCGATTCTTTTGCAGTAAAAATAAAATTCTGGACTGGGCCGGTTGAAAGGTACTCCCAGTCTCCTGGATACAAAAGATAGCCTGGAAGAGGCTACTCCTGCTATCTGAGTAAAAGGGCGCTTCATACCGGCAGATTGAGGTCTGCCCTTCTTCTTCACTACTGCTTCATATCGACGGACAACCTTTAGAGCTAAGTCGTGGGTTGGAAAATCCCCTGTAGCTAAAGCAGCTTGGATTTCCTGGTCCAATCCCTGCTGAAATCTTCTGGCCCTGATCTCAGCAGTCGGTATTCGGTGTGCCGCGACCCTGTTATGGTCTTGTGTTAACTTTGTAGTATGTGATATTAGATAATCGAACATTAAGACATATCTTACCTGCTCAACATGGTAAACTCTACATCATACTCATCCACTAATTTGCTCCACATAGAGCCTTGTTGTAAGTGGACGAATTGCTGCTCCATGTCGAATCAGGAAATCTCTAGAAAATACTTCATGTCGAACATGTCGCTAAAATTCTTCCATTTGATCGATTGGGCAAGATGGCTTTCTTCCGCCTTCCACCATACTCGAGTGTTATCCGTGAGTTGCAGTTTCGCAACCCTTACCCAAGCAATGTCTAGCACTTGTGCTGCTGCCAGATCGTCTTCGATCGACCGAGCCCATTCTTCAGTTTTCAAGGGGCTCTCTTTCCTAGAAAATTGCTTCAGATGAAGTGCTCGGAATTGCTTCACTCCAGGTGCTTCCGCTTCTGGACGGTTCATTAGTATGGCAGTTTGTTGCTGCTGTCCTTCCAGGAGGCTCTTAATTGCCTCGAGCAGTACCGTCTTCTCGTTGATCGGAGCTACAACGGTAGGTGTAAGTGAAAGGGGTGGTGGTAGTGTGTTGTTGACGTTTGTCCTCGTATTGTTGGGAGAATCCATAATCTTGAATGAAAAATAGGGTTAGGATAGATTCAAAGATTATGAAATATAAAGAATTTTTAGTTGCCGGGTCTTATAATTCTTACTTAGGTTTCCATGCAGAACTGACTTGCATGGTAGGGTTCCATGCAGTACTGACCTGCATGGGCCACCAACAAAACCTACCACACCCCGTTTTCCAGAGTACGGTAAGGAGAAATGATGGGTCACGCGACGTATTTACTCAAAAGTAAACACGCTATGCGTAAATAAGCAATATAGTAAAGTACACAAGTAAGACATGAGATGTTGATGAACAGCAACTTTTATTTATTAAACATCCTTTAAAATACAACTGGAAATATAAATACAAGACTGAAAAGCAATGCTTAAACAATGGCATGAACTGAAAGTAAAGTATATACAAGTGACTAGAGCTCTGGGTCTTCTGAGAACTGCTCATCTGTGGTGGGCTCGATCTCTAGAGAATCAGATCCCCCTGATAAAATTCCAAAGAAAGAAGAGAAAATGAATGTCGTCAGCGAATAATCGCTCGGTAAGTCCTAAAAAGATGTAGAATGAGAATAGACAGGTAGGAGATTATAACTTGTATAAAGTTAATAGTTATGTTAACGCAGTTGTTTGTAGCTTGGTATAGAATTATGGCAGTGTATATGAGAGGAGTCCAGCATACCCCGTGGACTATGGTAGACGGATCACAAGGTCTCGTCAAAACCCATGGGACAATGGCAACTGATGTTCAGGTTAGGTGTATTAAAGTGACAGTCTCGTGCCACTTTTAACACATTCCGTACCAGTCTACCCCTTTAAAACCCCATAATGTATTTTTTATTGATTTGTATTGTTTTGTTTAATAAATGTAAGACTTGCCGAAACCATGATATCAGTAGTTCATGTAAACGGAAAGGATATAAACGGATAGTCGTGTAAACAATGTCAAATGTATATCAATGGTTCAGTCAAATCAATTCATGTTGATATAGATTGTATTCTGCTATAAATAGATTCATGTTGAATTGGAGTTATACTTGAATTGTATTCAAGAATAGATTGATTTCAGATTAGACTGAGACTCTGACTGAGTCAGATGTTTTAAAACGAATTGAAGTCCTGAATTAGTTTTGGAGTTATCGGTAACTGCTGCACATGGACGGAAGGATTTGTGACTTTTTCCAAGCCAATTACCATATTGATAACCCCGTTTTAGTTGTCTACCTTAAATAGGCAAGCATCCAAATTCTCCGGCTCCTTGAGGCTTAAGAGAACCGGTCCCGCTTAAATCTATATTTACTAGGGTCCTTATTGTAATTTAATATAAGTTGAGAGGGTTTTATGAAAAATAGCTTTGATATATTTTCAAAATACATCTCAAGTATTTAATTATCGTATTTAGGATTTTCATGGATGTAAATTTAAAGTATGAAATATTCTAATGGATATAAACCTAAATTGAATAGTATATGGTATTTTCATGTAATTTGACTTTTATTGATTCTTGATGGTATTTTCATGGACTTTTGTGATTCTTTTATTTTGATTAGAAAACATGGAATATATTATATATTTTAAATAGATATTTTGATAATATATATATATAATTATTAAAAATAGAATTTATTTATTAATAGAAATCACGTTTTCTTAGAAATTGTAATAAAAATTCCATCGAGATCGTATGCTCCGTGAGAAGGTCTGCATCTCGCCCTACTAGTCCGATAGATGTGTGATAACCCGCACCAACCAAATCGGATTCCCGTTTTAAGGACATAATCGTATGGAATTTGGTTAAAATAATTTGAAGAATACGATTTTGATAGTCTATGGTTTTTAAATGTAAAATTTGTCTTAGCCACAAAAATATTGTTCTCAAACCATCGTGCTATGTCAAGATGAGTGTTGTGATGAGGTAGGTCATTATCTCGTGCAATTTTCTAAAAGTAATTTGAGCAAAATGAAGAAATAATGTCGAAGGTAAACTTGATGGGATTTAACCGTAAAAGTGAACTAAAAGTTGTATAACATTATAATTTTGAATTGAAACTTGTTCTACATATTGTCTTATAGGTGATAAATAAGATATGAAGAGATGGTTAATTTGTGGTTAAGAAAAATTGAGTTTTTAAAGAAATTAGAATCAGAAGTCGGATTAACTCCGCTTCCGACGAGTTTTGATAAAAGAAGTCTTTTTAATTGAAAGAGAGGAGGGGAGAGGGGACTTACAGATTGAGAAGAGAGAGGGGATATAGAGGATGGGTTTGTAAACGTCGTGGAGTCGTCGGATTTGTCCCGGAACTTAACCTTGAGCTAACTCCACTTGTAAGTCCCAAAGAATGAGAGAAGTAGAATAGACAGAAAGAGAGTATTTGATTGTATTGTTAACGCAGTTGTTTGTAGTTTGGTACAGAATATACCAGTGTATACGAGAGGAGTCCAACTTACACCGTGGAATTTGGTAACCCGTAGTACAAGACTCCGTCGAAAATACCACGGAACAACGGTATGGATGTAATTACGTCTTTAGTGACCACCTTGTGCCACCTTTAATATATTCCGTACCAATCTACCTTATTATAAACCCCGTAATGTTTATTGTATTGATTGTATTGTATTATCTTGTAGTAAATGGAAAACTTGCTTAAACCATGATATCGGTAAATGGAATGGATGTAAATGGATAGTCATGTAAACAGAATATATCCATGATTCGGTTCAGTCAATATAAATTGATATAGATTGAATAAACAGATTCATGTTGAATTGTAATTTATACTTGAATCATATTCAAGTCAGATTGATTAGATCGAGCTCGGTCTGAATCAGATACTTTGAAAAGATATTGAAGTCCTGAATTAGTTTTGATGTTATCGGTAATTGCTACAAATGGACAGCAGGATTTGTGTCTTTTCAAAGACTGGAACTCACGTATGCATAACACTTAAATCTATGTTTTTGTTTATGTTCTGACTTTAAATGACTTGATTAACTAGTCGTACATATCACATATTTACAACATTGTTTTTGGACGTTTCTTTTATACTTATCTCATATCATGTTCTATGATTGCTTATCTATTTTTATCTATATAACTTGTTATTAAACCATTACATGCTATAATTGACTTGACCTTGACACGACTCAATCATAAATATCTGAACCCAATAGATACACTTGACTCAACTTGACCCGAACCATGAATACGTAATAACTTGACATGAACACTTGACATGAATACATGAACAATTGACTTGAATACTTGAACTCGACTTGATACTTGAATTGCACCCTCTTATGTATTCATGGATTTGGGCAAGACTTGTAACTTTAATCACAGACTAATATACGCGAAGTGTTGGGGTAGTTTGAGTATGAATCCAATGGAATCTCATGAGTCCCATTATAATAAATAACATTACTGTGGTATCAGGATGAAACGGTATAAATAACGTTGCTGTGGCACCGAGCTGAAACGGTACATCACAAATTCATGAATGAGGGCCCGTGTTTCCAAGCCCCTGGATAATAGCCTGTTGGGTTTGGAATACTTCAATAACAATTGAAATTCCGCTATTTGGGCCCGTAATTCCTTATCCCTGGACGATAGTCATGAGTTCGAGAATACTCTTGAGATTGGTTGACATTCACACTTGAACTCATGTTAGTTAGTTTTACCCTTTTAGAGACCTTTTAGGACACTTACATTCACTTCATGTTCACTATACCTATACTCCACGGCCATGATATACTTATTTGCTATGCTCATGTTACATTTCCATGTTGATATAATTGGCATACAAATTACCATGTACGCTACTATACTTGTTTACATGTTCATGATTTATATACGTGCTATACTATATATCATATTACACCATGCATTTCATTTATATGTATCACACCATCCTTTTGGGGACTTACCGAGCGTTACTTCGCTGATGGGCATTCCATCCACCTATTTCTATTCTTGGAATGTTCGTCAGGTGACATTGAGACAGAGAAGATAGAAGTGGTTGAAAATGAGTACAACCAGTTCGCATCACAAACGGACATATAGTTTCATTCAGCTTTTCATTTCATTTCACCTTATTTATATATGCCTCATTGTTAAGGCTTATTATGTTAAATATCTTGTATTCAGATATTTTTTCTACTATAAATCATGAATGTAATAAATCATAATTAAATTTCTCTCTTTTGTTTGTTCTTGTTATTTTATGTTGCTTATAAACGCTTAGTGTATTTATTACGAGAAAAGGAATTCTCATAATAAATACGTTGCGGGCTTGCCACGTCACCGTTTTCATCTACTGGGACGCGGGGCGTGACATAACTTATGCTAAGGATTTACAAATACTCCATTTGTACATTAGCTTTAAAAAATTTCTATACATTAAAACAGAGTCGTTACATTATATATAGGGTATATAGAACGTACTTATTTATATATGTTTATGGTTTAATATTAGCCGTAGATGAAACAATCAAAGGCTCAGATATTTAGTTGCGGACGGGTTTGGGTCGTTTGTGGGCGGGTTCGGGTACGGGTCCGGACGGGTTTAGAAAATTAAATACCCACCCAATTCTTATGCGGACGGGTTCGATTTTCATACCCGTTAAATGCGGGCGGGTTTAAAATAGGTTTAATACACATCTGATACCGGCGGGTTCGGACGAATAACAGGTCCACCCGATCCGTTGCACAACCCTAATAGGCATGGACTCTCGCATGCCCGTTCTCTCCAATAATTCATCAACCATGCCCAAAATATTAAATCCTAAATTTCCATTTAGAAAATGAAATGAAAACATTAGCATAAAAGATATGCTTGCCATGCCCAAACTAAGTATTAACCGGACAATTAAAATATTGGTTTTATCATTATAAATTGTATAGATATATTTATATATCAAATTATGATAACTCAATTTAAAAATTGGTACCATTTTACTTAAACTCGTAATATCATTATTTAAATTCTAAAATAAACTTCAGAATTTTCTGCAATGTTACACAATACATATATATATGAGAATAATGAAGAAAAGAGGTTCTAGGAGGGGATTTTCTCCTATGGCGTCGAGAAATTACAAGCTCCATCAATTTATTTGACGCTCGGCACTCATCACCTCCATCTTTATTATTTAAGATATGGATACACCAAATTTGATGTGATTCCACCACTTTTTCACTGTTGAATTAGCAATCTAAAAAGTTCTGTTGTCGGTAAATCGATAATTTTGCACCCACCAAATCGACGTTGAAAAGATGGTGGAATCACATGAAATTTGGTGTATCAACATCTTAGATGATAAACATGGAGGTGATGGGTGCCGATCGTCGAAAAAATGGTCGAGGTTGTATTTTTCGACGCCATAGGAGAAAATTCCCTCCCATGCAACATTTCCTTCATTATCCCCTCTCTCAAAATTAAACGTTTACCGACAATAGAACTTTTTATATTGCTAAATCAACGGTGAAAAGGTGTTGGAATTAAATGAAATTTAATGTATCCACATCTTACATGATAAAGAAGATGATAGATATCGATCGTCGAAAAAACTAGTGGGGTTACATTTTTCCGACACCATAGCAGGAAATTCTCTCCTCTCTTTCTCTATATATATATATAGAGAGAGAGTATAGAATCTATGAGAAGGATTTGGAAACAAATCCCTCTCATTATTAATCTAGCTTTTTCCGATTTATAAACAATTTGCATGCATATCACATGCACTTGTGATATATCTTGTGACCCGCTACTTAACAGCCGGATCTGTATGAACAGCCAGAAAGATATGTCAATGTCATATTTTAATATACATATAGATGGCTCAACTTAATAAAAATAGCACCTTCTGTTAGGCAGAAAAAAAAAACGTCAACATTCCTTTTTGATTTTAAAATTTTAATTATCTATCATTAAATGCGAGCATCATCACTATAGTATATAGCTTAGAAAAATTGAAGCTCCAGCTATGACATTTTACCAGAAATCCTTAAATGTGATTAAAAATGGACATATTGGAGTCATGGTTTAATTAATAATTCCCCTGCGATTAAATATATGAACTCATGGATTATACCATATATCATGCTAATTTTATATAGTACCAGCTATCTTTTCAATCCTAAGCCAAATTATAGGTTGCATATAATCAAATTAAACTCATCATAAGTTACCGTACATGTATCGATAAATTTAATAAAACTGATGAAGGTCCTTTTCAGGTCTCCGTCAGATATTGTCTTCCGTTGATCTTCCGGTGGATTTTGGTGGTGATCTTCTATTGCGTGTGGATCTCAATGGGTTTTGGTGAGAAAGATGATATGAGGAGTTTGGCGCCGAGTACCTGCAAAAAAGTCCCGGGGTGGTTTGGTACCACCAAGGACCCTCCGACGATCAAGTTGGTGATGAGATCCGAGCAGAGTAACGGCTTAGTAGAGTAAAGAATAGCTTACTTGACCCCTCTGTGATGGGGGTTTATATAACGGTGATGGCACGCAGCAGCAGGCATGAGAATCTCGCCAGCCGTTACGCTCCCGACGTCATGCCCGCATAGAGAGCGGATCGCCCATTAATGGGAATCGCGGAGGCGTGGAACGTGGGATGTTGCTGGCGGAGAATCCGCGCATGGCGAGATTCGCGGAGTGGCGGTTACGCCTGTGAGCGGTGGAGTTGGTCGGAGGACCGAGGGAGACGGCCTCGGCCGGGGGGCTCGAGGGCGAGCGAGAAGGCCGAGGAGTCTTGGTCTTATGGTAGCTCGGGGCGAGCTGAGGGGCCGAGGAGGCCAATTTGCAGGGGGCCTCGAGGAGGGCCAGCTTGTGCTTGCAGGTCGGATACAGGATGGTCTGGTCGGCCCCTATGGGCCCTTTCTTCTGAGTCCTGAAACACGTCATCTGCCACGTGTTCTGATCCTGGAGATCGCCAATATTGAGCATCATTATTAGCCCCCCACTCTTGTCCCGACCAGCTAGCGGGTCGGGTCAGGAGTGGACTGCCAGGCCTCCCGAGGTGAGCTCCTTGCTAGGGCATTGTCGGGACGAGTCCTCGGGCTGTCAGTTGTCTTTTCTGCTAGCGAATCAAGGCGAGATCTCTGCATTTAAAGAAGCTGCGCCGGTTCGTGCACTCTGCAGCTGAAGTGACGGTCAACGCGTCAAGCCTCGATTGGCTGACGCGACGTATGCAGGCCTGCGGCGTCTGATGGGACGCGGTCCAGCGCAGGATCGACACGTGGAGCGATCGGAGCCGCTGGGCGCGAGGAGTCGTTTCGGTGGGAGATGACAGGCGTCGTTGGATAAGGACGCTCGCAACAATAAACAAGGGTGAGGTCCGCCCTAGGGCCCTTACTCTTTCATATTTCCCTCTCAAGTCCTGGTTGCTCGGCGCTCGTCATTTTTCTCCCGCTTTCGGCCCCTGAAGATTCCCTTTTCCAAGGTTAGATGTCTTCCTTTGTAGAGTCAGTAGATGTTGTAGGAGTAGGTTTCACGGTCCCTTTAGTTGTGTCTGAGTCCCCCGGGGAAGCAGGGGTTGGATCCTCTCCCCGGGATCGTGAGGCGGGGGTAGTCTCCAGGGAGGAGGCAGCAGATGCGGCCCCTGGCTCCTCGTGCTGGGTGAGGCATGAGGACGAGCTCGCCAATGCTCGGGCCCGCTTCTACATCCCCTCGCGCTACACACTCTGACTGGCCAAGGAGGGAGAGAGGGCGGATCAAGTACAGGGCAGGGATATCGCCCTGTATTTGGAAGCTTTTTGGGGCGGAATGCGCCTACCCTTCTTTCCCGAGGTCGTCGCTGTGCTGAATTTTTTTGGTTTGACCCCCGTCCAGTTAGTACCGAACTCGTGGAGGATCCTTCTCGGGTTCCTGATCCGTCTGAAGTTACAGGCGGTTCCCTTCAGCCTTTCCCTTCTCGATTCTTCTCTCGTCTTCAAAAATCACCCTGGTAGTCGAGCAGGCAACCCGAGATGGGTTTATCTCACTTTAAGGAAGAGGCCGGGGGGCGCTGTCGGGACCGGGGTCGTGGCCTTTCCCTCTTCTGCTGGGTTAAGCCGGCACCCTGGCCATCAAAAGTAGCCAGTGCGGAACAAAAACGACGAATAAAAATCTGGCGCTGACGGATCCCAATCCCAAGATCGAACCCATAAACACTATATTAACAAACAAGAGGTTTTAAACTACTATGTTAGAAGGAATATACCGAACGAATCTAGTCCTTCGGGTCTTCATCTTTCTCTATGGCTCCTTAAGGCATGCTCGAACGAAATTGGTCGCCGGTCTTCCTTCATCAAAGACGATCCACCCGAGAGATGTAATTCCAGCTCTAGCTCCACACCAAGATGCTAATGGAGCAACTAGAGTCTCTAGGATGCCACCATAGAGAGCCTAGGATATAGTGTAGAAAATATACTAAGTGTTTGCTATCTCTTATCATGAAGAAGGTGGAAGCAAGCATGAAAGCTAGATGAGGTGAAGCTAATGGTGAAAGAGGAGGAGCTTAAGCTCAAGTGGAAAAACTTAGCATGCACACAAAAAATGAAGACCATGGAAAGAGAAAATCAAGCATGCTTGGTTTTGTAAAAACCATTTTTCCATTTTAAAAATACTACCATGCTTGAATAGTGCACACAAATGAATTAACAATTCATTTGTGAGCACCATTCCAAGCATGGTTGTCACCATACCTCATCAAGCTATTTTCCACCTCATTTATCCATTTAATAAAATGGTCAAACCAAAAATGAGGTGGCACCTTCTAGAATGTTATCCGGTAAAAAATACGGATTACATTCTACAGTATATACATACCTGTATCCGTACCGAAATACGAATATCAAAAAAATAGAATAACACAAAGAATATAAAACTAGAATACACGTATCGAAATACATATACGCAAAATATTAAATCAATACCTGATTTAATAATCTGGCTCAAATCCGAGCCAGCTAGTATTATCAACTGTCCAATCGAAAGTTCGAGTACAATGTACACCAATCGATCGGAAGCCTGCACGTATCCAATACGGCTACTACATCATTTCGCCAGAACCAGGGAAACTCTCTGTGTGGGACTCTAAAGACTCGTCAATATGCTGGCAGTGGGTTTAACCACAAGCACGTCAGCGGCACTAGCTGTACGTAATGGCTACTCAGGTATTGAGCGAAAGGGAGGCCGATGAGCAAACTCATCCTGAACCCCTACTGAGTCTGTCAGTGACAATATCCGTACAGTCTGGTCTGTTCGTCTAAGAGTATCGCATATCGAGTCTAGGGGGGTGGATAAAGTTAGACCCCTAACAACGCGATAAATCGTGTCAGTATGAAACCCATCACTACCCGAGAAACTATCGATCCTGGATCGGTAATTCTCACATACCCCGGCCGAGGATTTCTAGTAATGGTCACCCGTACACTGCGCGACATCAACCCCCAATACCGGGAGAGACGAATCCCCCAAGTTCCGCTCACTGCCTCGATGTGGTTCGGGACTGTACCCAACTAAAACCTATTTGCACGACTCTTTTGAGCCGTGGTAGGATAGTAATCAAAGCACAGTGAGAACTCACACGAGACAAATGATGATCTCAGGTCGACAGACTAACCTGTACACATGTCACCAGGGAACTGCTATCTGACTATAGGTATAATAACAACTAGCATGTTCCCGGCGAGTCTGTCCAGTGTACTCATAACCCAATGAGCACCTGTATACTATCTTAGGTGAACAACTAATACCAATGGCTTGTAAGACCGGCCACCGCCCCTCGTCAGGGTCTAGATAAGTATACACCAGTCTACACCGGAGTATCGATGCCCAGTCTCGATACTCCTACGACTAGGGACATTTAAGGATGTGCTTATAGACCCCTAACTCCCACGTATGTGATTGCCATCACAATGCTGGCAGTCAAGCAAGAATCCTATGGGCTTTATCAACATATACATGATGATAAAGACAAACCAGATAGCATACTATCATCTAGAGTAAGACTGTTTTATCGGTATAGGTACTCGCTCAATCATCATGATCACATGCCTGCGGCTATGATAATTGCCTTAAGGGCACTATAACCAACAATCTCCCACTTGCACTTAAGGCTAATTATTGTGATGCCGCATACTCACAGCCCGTGTGATACCGAACACCCAACTGCTTTACTAATCAGTTTCACAAACCTCGTTTGTAAAACTATTGCGTTCGAGAAATAGCCTCAGTGAGTGGATCCGCTCCAGTGTTTCATTCTATGTCTCTCTTTATCTCAATTTCGCAGAGAAAACTATCTCCCGAAATGATCAATACCCGTCTTAGAATATTTCTGGATATCTGATGGGACCCAGTTCAGAAATGAACTCCAAATCCAGCAAATTTCTTAGACTGTATCGTCTACTGAACTTAATCAGTACACTGTGCCATACCATCCTCAGTATCCACTTGGACCGCCTGTCCAAATTACTGCCCCTCGTCAGAGGAAAAACTATAACTCTGACAGTCACTCTGTCATCCAGGTCATCTTGGAAGCCTGGAATAATAACCGTCTCCTAAAGGAGGCTGCCATTATCAAATCCCTAGAACATCTACTTATGTTCCATAGGCTGCTTCCGATCATTTTCTCCAGGATTGGATTAATATATCAAATTATTGCATCTAATGCAAAAACAATATCTAGTGTGGTACTTGACATGTAACGATTGACTCAATTTCCTAAGCAAGTGATATATCAATCATGCACATCCCTCTTCCTTTACTCTATAAGACAACTTTAGAGAGGGTGACTCCATCACTTGCAGGTATACCACCATGCCAGGAGTCATCTATTCTAAATATCTTTAGAATACTGTCTAAGTATCCAGATTGGGAAACTACCCAAATCTAGATCTAAAACTTTAGATCTAGTAACTAGAATGCCTGATATAATATCCATATCCTATATGGAGAAAACACCGTGTGACAACCATAGTAAAACCGATCGCAGTATAGGAATTTTACTTCCTACTTTGTGTATGTCATCCCAAATATAAGGACATCACACCCTACTACCTTCTTAACAGATCCATCCCCTATTCTGATGAAATCAAAGCCCATGACTGTCACATCAAAAATAGATGATTTTTCTCCGATATATCTGCTTTAATCTATAAATAGACATAAGCTACTTGTCCACTACGTTTCCGCTGCTCCCATTGATTACGACAACCCTCTGGCAGAGTCATATGCATGTGCACTTCTAAAACTAGTTTAGAACGACGCTATACTCAACCTCCTGCCGGGTCTCATAGTGTAGAACAACAGTAGTGTCAAGTCTGGCTAAACAAGAACCTCCCTGTCACCCTTCTTGGGGATGCCAAAATACCTCTCGGGCGCCTGAGGTTACCCACCATATCTGTGGAGTGGCTAATGGAATGTCAATCCTGATTGAATCTTTAGGTCCTATTAAATTTTCCGTAATCGTTTGTGATTCTGGAATCACTTCCAGTTCTACCATACTCCCACTACTGTTTTCTGGAAAAAAAATCCATTTTACTAAAACTGTGGCGAGTCAAGAACAATATCACTATTGATCTTTCAGATGGTAGAAAGTTAACCCTCGTCAAAGCCCGGGATAACCCACAAACAGCCATTATTGAAACGTACCCTAAGTTTATCCGGATTCTTGTTTTAAGCATCAGCCGGACGACTCCCTATATCTTAACATCGTCAAGATATAAATTGACTATATATATATATCTAATATAGAAACAAAGGCACTAATTTAATTGGAACCAGATTCAAATCATGCAACTGTGTCCAGTGCATGTCAACTAAATGGAGAGAGGCCGATCAGCACTACTCAATTTAGGAGTGCGTCCAATTATGAGTAACCTGAAAGAGAAAAAAGTTTCTCAAAACCATTACTATCAACTGAATACCTCATACAAGTATCTATATTTTCGATCACCTTGAAGAATCCCGATACTTGCAACACCTGGTTCTCTACTTTATTCTTGTACCTATAACTTCTCAAACTTGGACCTTATATTTTTACGAAACACTTGTCCAAAACTTGAGAAGTCATAAGTAAACAGAATATAGTACGAGGACCATCCCCTTTGTCCTAATGGACACTGGACAACATACAATATTTTGTATAAGTCCGATGAGTTTAATAACTCAAACCATGTGCGTCGCAGGTTGAAAACTGTACTATGGTTATGAAGACTTACACTGCTGTTGAATGCTCCTTACCTAACCATTAACTGATATAGGTAAATATCATGGATATAATTTCAAAAAGTTATATCTCACTTTATAAAAATAAACGTACAGATATATCAGTTTGAAATTGGTGCATAACAACGGATATTCAAAACCAAATACTTGTCGTCCGGCAAACAACCCAGGCGATGTCCTCAAATATCACCAATTACAACGATTCCGATATAATGAGGATGATCACCTAATTCCCAATAACTTACTCCCACTCATCATCCGTAAAACCATACAGATGTGAGAATTATACCTGGTAAATACATACCCTGGAGTAAGGGTCTAATTGGGAAATCAGTTTTCTATTAACAATACATAGTGAAACTGAAACATGAAAATATTTCGAAGGGATATCCGGGTATTCCTAGTAATGCCTCTTCCATTATCCAGATTCATGACTGAAACCATATATTCCCTTGCCATCTCTCCAAATCCCTTTATTTGTCTTTAGTCGTTACCTTCTGTACACCTTCGTTAGGCTTAAATGGTTTTCTTCCTTCCCTACCGTACGGGACCAGCCTATGGTTTGGAAGAAGACTATCTAATAAGCGTAATAGGTGTACTCTCCTAATCCTAGGAGTACTCACAACCTGAGAGAAGATAAAGATAAAAGACAACTGAATAAACCTTATTCTATTTCTCCTGAACCAGAATCCATCCTCGAAAATGTTCCTTCGAGTTCGTATATAATCATACGATGGATTTATCTAATAGAATTGGATATTCGTAGTGATACGGTGTGTTCTGGAAAAATACAAAGGTGAAGTGGGAGTGGCATTGAAAGACTTGGTTTGGTCGTGAATAGCAGTCGCAATTTACTTTGCCCTTTTTCTAATCCCTTTATTTGTCTTTACTCATTACCTTCTGTACACCATACTTAGGCTAATTTGTTTTCTTCATTCCCTACCTTTCGGCACCTGCCTATGGTTTGGAAGAAGACTATCCAATAAGCGTAATAGCTGTACCGTCTCCTAATCTTAAGAGCCCTCACAACCTGAGAGAAGGTAAAAAGAAAAGACAACTGAATAATCCTATTCATTTTCTCCAGAACCGGAAACCAGCCTCGAAAAAGATCCTTCGAGTTCATATATAACCATACGATGGTTTTATCCAATGGAAGTGGATATTCGCAGTGATACGGGTGTTCTGGAGAAATGCAAAGGGTAAATGAAGGAGTGGCAATGATGTATGCAACTTGGACAATCCAAAAACCAGTATTTTTAAGAAAGTTCGGTTAACTTGATCGCTGAGTTATAATCTAGGGTCGGGTCATGGTCCCTATCAGAGAGAGAGAGAAAAGAAACACTCCGCGTGTACTCTAACCTGAATGTCTCCCACTGTATCCTCAAATTCTCCTCCAAACCTAAAAGGAGAATTAGTTGGAATCACCCGAGGAGTAGTCCTACTCATCAGTGGGAATCGGGATCCAACTATCATCGCATGATAACTTGATGGAAGCCACTCAAGTCACCACACTCCAGAAAGTATGCGCATACCTGGCAAGTTTCCTGTATATTTGAAACTCCCGATATGATTTTTACCCCTAGGATCCAAGTGACCTTGACAAGGTCAACAAGTCAAAAGGTCCTAATCAAGTTCAACCCGTCATTATCTTGATTGCATTAGACCCGCCCGCACAGACCCTTGACAAGGTCAACAAGGTCGAACGACTGTCCTAACCAATCCACATTTGCTTGCGACAGAAAAATATTACAAAGCTACCTCTCACTATGCCTTTATAAGGTCAACAAACGCAGCACGAATACTAAGCAATACTAATATGAAATGGAGAAGGGCTATGGTTGGTTTTTGGTGAAAAACCTTTAACGTAATGAACTTGATCTCGTTGAAGGAATCCAAGTGGTTTTACAAATATATAGTGGCGAAAACTTTTGCTAAAGAGGTCACTCCCGGTGAAGGGATCTCGGCTCTTTCCTCGTCGAATGAGGTGCAGGATATTCCAAACTGAATACGACGATGCAAAGCAAAAAGTAATCGACTATAGTGAAGTTATTACATTGACGCAAAGTTCTGCCCAAGGGGTCACTCTCGATGAAGGGATCTCGGCCCTTACCCCGTCGAATGAGGTGCTGAATATTCATAACCGAATACCACGGTGCAAAGCAAAAGCGGACGTCTGTAATGTCAGTTTTTTTTAAAAACTTGGTTCCAACAACATCATATATATAGGTTTGTTTTCCTTGCATTGATAAGAATCGGCACAGTCCCATTAAATAATCACACCAGAAAAGAACGAAAATAAAATGTACGTATATGCCATCCGCATTCGCCACTGGGTCCCGTCATCACCCGTTAGATTACTTAACTAACGACAGAGCGGGGACTAGGCTAGCGCGGGTGCAACACATATACAACATGTACTAGTATATATAAATATATATAACAATCGTCCCAGGCATGATAAATGCAACATCACACAAAAGTAATAAGTATCACAGAACAATACAAATAATCCGGGAGCCCCAGGTTTCCTTTGAGCCACAACTGAAAACCCGACGTTCCCCTGGTCGTGTGGATATCCTGTGCAATGAACTCCTAGACCCCTACGAGCACGGCGGGTTACCCGCCAAAGCCAGAAGCGAGGCAGCCCCCTTCAACAAAGTGAATGGACCACCCAGCACTTCACGGAATCCGGTAACTTGTGCACCCCTTCTTGGGTCATACCTATACCCCCTACGAGTGCGGCGAATAGCCCGCCAATTCTAGAGTAAGGTCCCCTCTGTCCCAATGCCATGAGATGCGGATCCGTTGCCCTCTAGAACCCGGCTATTCGTGCACTCCACCACGGGGTAATCCTATTACAGAAAAGAAAATAATATACAAGGGTGACATCGACCTCAACCCGGTCGTGCCCCAAATAAATAATATACAAGCTGGCAGTGACGGCAGTCCACATGTTGGACGCTCGCCCCGCAATACAAATATACATGAGTCTGAACTGTACTACTAACATTGCACTACCGGCTATCCACCAGGACAATCCAATCTCAATATCAGCAGAATCGCAGAACATCAACGTGAATGTCACGTTCGCAAACTCGTCTATAAGAACATATAGCAGTTAGACGGGTTTACCGATCGAGTGACATTCACGGTCGCCGATGCTAAACTAAGTAATGATGATTACACAGTTAAAATTTCGATCGATTAAAATTTCCATCTAGCCCCAAGTGCAAACCAGTACTCAAGAGAATCTGGGCTAAAACTAAACATCACAAAAATCATTTTTCCTTGTCAGAGAGCGCCAGAAAAAATTTGGAGGCATTTGGCCACAAAAGAGCGACGGAACCGCCGCCAAATGGCATGTTTTGCGGTGGTTCCACGGCCAAAAAATTGAATCAAGCTTCCAAATTTCTTGTGGTGCTCTACAATTGCCTGCACAGATTTTTAAGCTATACAGAAAGATTTTTCGAGTAGGTTTTAAAATCGACAGAAACTTGGAAAAATAGATAAATGATTTGGAAATTTTGATCGATCGATGTTCTAACTTCGTGCAACCTTGCTAGTAATGGTTTATGGGTGGCTCTGATACCATTGCTGGGTTATGCCGGCGCCCTGGCCATCAAAAGTGGCCGATGCGGAACAAAAATGACGAATAAAAATCTGGCGCCGACGGAACCCAATCCTAAGATCGAACCCATAAACACTATATTAGCAAACAAGAGGTTTTAAACTACTGTGTTAGAAGGAATATACCGAACGAATCTAGTCCTTCAGGTCTTCATCTTTCTCCATGTCTCCTTAAGGCATGCTCGAACGAAATTGGTCGCCGGTCTTCCTTCATCAAAGACGATCCACCCGAGGGATGTAATTCCGGCTCTAGCTCTACACCAAGATGCTAATGGAGCAACTGGAGTCTCTACGATACCACCATAAAGAGCCTTGGATGTAGTGTAGAAAATATACTAAGTGTTTGCTATCTCTTATCATGAAGAAGGTGGAAGCAAGCATGAAAGCTAGATGAGGTGAAGCTGATGGTGAAAGAGGAGGAGCTTAAGCTCAAGTGGAAAAACTTAGCATGCACACAAAAAATGAAGACCATGGAAAGAGAAAATTAAGCATGCTTGGTTTTGTAAAAACTATTTTTCCATTTTAAAAATCCTACCATGCTTGAATAGTGCACACAAATGAATTAACAATTCATTTATGAGCACTATTCCAAGCATGGTTGTCACCATACCTCATCAAGCTATTTTCCACCTCATTTATCCATTTAATAAAATGGTCAAACAAAAAATGAGGTGGCACCTTCTAGAATGTTATCCGGTAAAAAATACGGATTACATTCTACAGTATATACATACCTGTATCCGTACCGAAAAACGAATATCAAAGAGATAGAATAACACAAAGAATATAATACTAGAATATACGTATCGAAATACATATACGCAAATCAATACCTGATTTAATAATCCGGCTTAAACCCGAGCCGGCTAGTATTATCAACTGTCCAATCGAAAATCCGAGTACAATGTACACCAATTGATCGGAACTCTGAACGTATCCAATACGGATACTACATCATTTCGCCAGAACCAGGGAAACCCTCTGTGTGGGACTTTAAAGACTCGTCAATACGCTGGCAGTGGGTTTAACCACAAGCACGTCAGCGGCACTAGCTATACTTAACGGCTACCCAGGTATTGAGCGAAAGGGAGGTCGACAAGCAAACTCATCCTGAACCCCTACTGAGCTTGTCAGTGACAATATCCGTACAATCCGGTCTATTCGTCTAAGAGTATCGCATATCGAGTCTAGGGGTGGATAAAGTCAGACCCCTAACAACGCGATAAATCGTGTCAGTATGAAACCCATCACTACCCGAGAAACTATCGATCCTGGATTGGTAATTCTCATATACCCCGGCCGAGGATTTCTAGTGATGGTCACCCGTGCACTGCGCGACATCAACCCCCAATACCGGGAGAGACGAATCCTCCACGATCCGCTCGCTTCCTCCATGTGGCTCGAGACTGTACCTAACTAAAACCTGTTTGCAAGACTCCTTTGAACCATGGTAGGGTAGTAATTAAAGCACAGTGGGAACTCACACGAGACAAATGACGATCTCAGGTCGACGGAATAACCTGTACACATGTCACTAGGGAACTGCTATCTGACTATAGGTATAATACCAACTAGCATGTTCCCGGTGATTCCGTCCAGTGTACTCATAACCCAATGAGCACCTGTATACTATCTTAGGTGAACAACTAACACCAATGGCTTGTGAGACCGGCCACCGCCCCTCGTCAGGGTCTAGATAAGTATACACCAGTTTACACCGGAGTATCGATGCCTAATCTCGATACTCCCACGACAAGGGACATTTAAGGATGTGCTTATAGACCCTCAGCTCCCACGTATGTGATCGCCATCACAATGCTGGAGTCAAACAAGAATCCTATGGGCTTTATCAACATATACATGATGATAAAGACAAACCAGATAGCATACTATCATCTCGAGTAAGACTGTTTTATTGGTATAGGTCCTCGCTCAATCATCATGATCACATGCCTGCGACTATGATAATTGCCTTAAGGGCACTATAGCCAACATCTCTTATTCACGATTGGAAAAAGAAATTTTTTCTTCGTTTCACCTCCCGAGGGCGAGGACTGGCCCGTGCCTACCAAGTGGTCGAGAGAGAAATGTTTGCCGAGGAACTAGTCCGATGACCCCGCCGCGGTGAGAGTGGCGTCGTGGGAGCCCATCCCCCGACCCGACGTGCTGCTATCTGAGAGGGTCCTGAGCTGGGCTGGGCTTAGCCCCGTCGTGTTCGTCGGTAAGTTAGGCTTGCTTTTCTGCTTGTGTTTTGCTTGTGTCGCTGATTTTTTGGGTATTTGTTTTGTGCAGGATCCATGGACTTCGACTCGCTTAAAACCTCTATGCGCCAGCCGAGGAAGGCTACGAAGGTTGGGGGCGCCAGATCTTCTCGCGCGAAGCCCGCCCCGGCCTCCACTGCTCCGGTGGTGGCATCCCGCGAGCGCTCAGGGGCGGATCCCTCCCCGGGTCCCAGCAGAGTGTCGGGCCGGAAGCGGGCCCTGATTCTGGAGGACACGGTCTCGGAGAAGGAGATCGGCTCTCCCTCGGAGCCGCTTAAGAGGAGCTCCCGGGGACCTTCCCGGGGCCGGTCCTCGCCGACCATGGTGGAGGAAGGGGGCCTCCGGTTTGCTGTGCCATCGGGGCTATCCATTGCGCATAGCCTTCTGCATAAAATAGAGACCTCGGCAGGGGGTAGAGTCCCGGGGGGGCCTTCAGGGCTCAGCTGGCGTCCATCGCCCAGGAGTCTGTGCAGGTAAGTTTTTGGTTCATTGTGAGATTCAGTGCCCCCTTCATCTTTCTGATCTTTTCCGTGTCTCCGAGGTTCTCCAGCATGTAGCCCTCACCCTGTGTATAGAAGCCGAGGTGGTAGCCCCGACGCTGGAGGCCGCGGGTCGGCTCGCCTCGCTGCAAGAGAGCTCCAGGTGGGAGATGGAGGCGATGACGGCGAAGGTCGCCGCCTTAGAAGGCGAGGTGGAGTCCGGGAAACGGGAGGTAGCCTGGCACCGCGAGGCCGCCGTGATTGCCGAGGTCAAGCTCGAGGATGCCCAGGTGCTCGCCGGCAACCTGAAGAGGTTGGTGAAGACCCTCCGAAAGGAGCCGGGGGCGGCGGTCGAGGCGGCCAAGTCGGCTGAACTGAGGGCGGTGGAGAGCTATAATAAGTTGAGGAACTTCTATGATGACTTGGCCATGGACACGACCCGCATTTGGCACGACGCCCTCGATGCCGTTAAGGCCTGGATGCCGGAGTTTGCCGACGGAGATCTCCGGTCCGAGTTCCCCCCCGTGAACATCGATAAGCAGGGGGAAGAGGTTCCTAATGATGAAGCCACTGAGGACCCCGTGCGTCACGTAGTGGAGGTCGACGACCTCGTGATCGTACCTGGCCCCGAGGTGTAGAGCCCCCCGTTTTCCTCCTTTTATTTCATTTTTTGAATTTTGTAAGGCTGGGGAGCCCCAAAAAATACCCTTTGTAAAGCTTTTGTCTTTAGTATTAACAAAGGAAAAAAATTTCTTTGGCTTCATCAAATCGCGTTCTACCATCTGTTTGTGGAGAATGCTCGTAAGATACCTCTGCTTGCACAGTTGTGTTTTCATGTCAGGTTTGCCACATGTCTAGCAATCGCCCGTCGGGTTGATTCCGATCGCTTGCCGACGAGCATGCCAAGTGCTGCCGAGGAGGTATCCCTATGGGCCCCGAAGTCGAGGGGAGATCGCTTAGACCTGGATAGATCTGATGCCCCTCACTGGGGTCTCGGATCCTCTGCAGGTGACGGGAAGAGCGTTGTTCACCGTACTTGAGCCGAGCGTAAGTGGGCGCCTGCTCGGTAGCTCCATGGGGGATGCTATCTTTTGACCTCTGTCAATGCGAGTATCGACCACCAGCTGGGGGCGACTGAGCAGGGTAGCTGCTCAGTTGCCTCTTGCGAGGGCTTTCTAATCCCTGGTGTCGCGGTAGGGAAGCTACCCGCCAGGGACAACCGAGCAGGGTAGCTGCTCGGTTGCCTCTTGCGAGGGCTTCGATCCTTAGCGTTGTAGGGGCTGTAAGAAGCCCACTAAGGATGACCGGGCAGTGAAACTGCGCGGTTGCCTCCTGGCTTGGGCTTTGATCCCTGTCGATTGTGGTAGGAAGCTACCAGCCGGGGATAGCCTAGCAAGGACTCGACTGCCTCTGGGAGGACTTTGGTCCTTAGCGTTGGAGGGGCTGTAAGAAGTCCACTAAGGATGACCAGGCAGTAAGGCTGCGCGGTTGCCTCTTGGCGAGAGCTTTGACCTCTGGCGTCGTGGGTAGGAAACTACCAGCCTGGGATGAACGAGCGGGGTAGCCGCTCTGGTGCCTCTTGTGAGGGCTTTTGATCCCTGGCGTCATGGGTAGGGAGCTACCAGCCGGAGTTGACCGAGCAGGGTAGCTGCTCGGTTGCCTCTTGCGATGGCTTTGATCCTTCAGGACGGGGACCGAGCAGGGTTACTGCCCAGTGCCTCTTGGCGAGGACTTTGATCCCTGTCAGTTGTGGTAGGAAGCTACCAGTCGGGGATAGCCGAGCAAGGACTCGACTGCCTCTGGGAGGACTTTGGTCCTTAGCGCGGGAGGGGCTGTAGAAGCCTACCAAGGACCCTTAGCCGAGCAGGGTTACTGCCCGGTGCCTCTTGGCGAGGGCTTTTGTCCTGAAGGATAGCCGAGCGAGGGAACCTCGGGCTCGACTGCCTCTGGGAGGGATTTTTGATCCCCGGCGTTGCGGCATGGAAGCTGCCTACAGGGGATAGCCGAGCGAGGGATCCTCGGGCTCGACTGCCTCTGGGAGGGCTTTTCGGTCCTTGGCGTTGCGGTAGGGAAGCTACCTGCCACTGTTGTAATTTCCTCTTCCTTTTTGCTTGTGCGGCCGAGGAGACCATAATATCTTTTGAATAAACAAGGTTTTTCCTTCTTTTCCGCAATGTTCCATTGATCTTTATTAAATTAACAACAGATGCTAGGAAGAGTTTACCTTGCTCTAAAAGAAGAGTACATGCTAGTAGATGACTTTATTGGCTCGGCTCGAGCTCCCTGAAGGACTGTTGGCCCCCGTGCTTGGCATAGGGTATGGGGTTCCCTGAGTTCCAGGATGGCCGTCTGCTGAAACCAGTATGATCTGACCGATGGTCAGGTCGGCGGGAGGGCGATGCTGCTCTTGCTCGCGGTCGGCCTATCGTTTGTCCCTCAAGTATGCGGCGAGGTGCCCAGATCGGATGAGCTCTTCGATGTAGTCCCTGAGTTGCTTGCAATCCTCCGTGGCGTGGCCCAGTACCCGGTGGAAAGCATAATAGGGGCCCCGGGTTCGCTTTGCAGCCGGACGCAGGATCGCCGGGAACTTGAAGAACCCCTCATTCTAGGCTTCCTCTAGCAATACTGTGAGGGAGACGTTGAGGGGGGTATACTCCTGGAACTTCGGGTGGTAGGGCTGCTGACGCTCTGGCTTCTCCTCCCGAGCCCTCTTCTTCTGGTCGGATCGTTCTGCTCGGGGGAGGTTAGCGTTCACCTCGATTTCCAACTGAGCCTAGCGCTCGGTCCACGCCTTGACCTCGTCCATGGTCTTAGGTTGTGCCAACGCGAAGGAGCGTAACCACTCCTTGTGCCTCAGACCAGACCTAAGCGCCATGATGACTGTTCATATCATAATTTTGCATTATTATATTCTCCATTCTTAATCATTTTACAAATAAATAGGTGCTTTTGATCCATGTCTGTTGAATAGTTGCAGCTTACAGGTTCTCGGAACAATACAGTGAAAATGGTGAAAAGACGCTATAAAAGTGAGACTACGACCAACAAATAGAAGAATTTTTATCATGTCGCCTACAGTTAAGGAACAAATGAAGATCAATGAACAGTTCGATTACACAAAGTACTAGGGCAGCACAAAGATTCAAGACTTCAACACGAAGCAAACGGTAAAAGTCCACAACATTCTGCACTGTGGAAATCTGGAAGAAACTAGAAGACATTCTGAAGAACCAAGTGAAGAAAATAGAAGGAAAAAGCAACAGAAAGAAGCCCCGAAGAAATCAGCCCACAAGCCCATCAAATGGCCGTGGAACCGCGGCCAAACCAGGCTTATGGCCGAGGATCTGCGGCCGTGTATCGCACGTGTCGGTGCGTGTCGGTGCGTCGGTGCACTGACTCGGTTTTCTTAAGGGTATTTTTGTAATTCAAGATATGGATCAGATGTAAACCCTATGGTTTCTATTATCTATAAATAGGAACCCTACAGCTCTTTTTGGAGCTTGCCTCTTTTTGGGTGTCTCTTTTGAGATGCCTTTTTTAATTTCTAGATCTTATATTTTCAATTCCATGTAATCTGTCAAAGAGTGCATCAATAAAGAAGTAAGTTTTTTTATCTTGAATTTCTTTTCTGCCGTAGTTATAAATTTTTTATCTGCCGTAGTTATAAATTTTTTTATATGCCATAGTTATTAAATTAAAACCATAAAAAAATGAACTTGTTTATCAATTCCCTAATGAGTGAGTAGTTCCTCACTTGTTAGGGTTAGGTTTAGCGATGATTTGAGAGATGAAAATCTCTCATCCCTTTCTTGCCCGTTCAACATTTTAAAATAGGACTCTATGCACATAAACACACACCGCTCACTACGGCACCCTATCCCACGAGGTAGCGGTGATACCATAGTTAAAGACCAATTGTGATTGTTTTCCATAGAGGTTAGGGATAAGAGTTAAGAAAGGACGGACAAGGACCAAAGGGAGGAAACCTAGTTTCTTTTCGATAGTGCTAATCCAATTTGTTAACTATTACCTTAACACCTAAAAAGTACTTAATTAAGGTAAAGAAAGCGGTGAGAATAATTGATTTTCTAAACTAACCTAATCTTAACCCTAGCAAGCTTTTTATAAACTTTTATCTCATTCTTAGATTTTAAAATAAAACCCAAAATGTTTTGGATTTAACTCGTTAAAATATAAAGAAAAGGAATCCATCTCCCTGTGGACCGACCCGTACTCAACCGGCTAGCTACCAAGAGACACCGTTATTGATTGCAGTTAATTCTTTGATTTCAAAACGCGTAAGCACTAAATCTCCTATAATCAATGACGGTCTCGTCCCGGTGCTCGTGCACCTAGAGAAGGGCGTTGTAGAAACGGGTAATGTAGGCCTTGAATGTTTCCTTGTCCCCACTCTTAACCGTGAATAGGTAGTCGACCGTGCGCTTCTGTCAACGGTTCCCAATGAAATGGCCGAGGAACTGAGTAGACAGCTCGTCGAAGGTCGAGATCGAGCGGGGCTCGAGCCCCCGGAACCAGTCCCGACCTGCGCGGATAAGGGTGGCCGGGAAGGCCCTGGACTGGGCGGCGTCGGAGTGGTCCTGGAAGCTCATCCCCGCGGTGAAAGCCTCCAAATGGTCCTTCGGGTCGGTTTTCCCGTCGAACAGAGAGACCTTTGGGGGCTTGTTGCGCGAGGAGACGTGGACGGCGAGCAATTCCTCGGTGAACGGCTTTATGAGCGAATCAAAGGCGTACTTAGCCCCGTCGCTCTAGAGGTAAGCCTCCGGGCGCATGCCCTCGATTTTCTTCTCGAGGGCATCGAGCCGACTGTGGTATCCCGAGGTATCGGCGCCTGGGGATCCCTGGCCTCCGCCGCGGGTGACCTGCGTCTGGGTGCGGCCCCGGTTCCTCTCTATGGGGTTCCTCAGATCCCTGGGTGAGATGGCTCTCGAGCCACCGAGGTGAACCCCCTCTGTGCGGCCCCGCCGAGGGTGGTGGTGTCGACCATGCCCATGGATAGGCGAGGTGACAGATCTCTCCTCAGGGGGATAAGGGTCGCGTGGAGGCTCGAGGCGAGGCGTTCTGGCGGCGGACCTTGGTGTAGAGCCGTGGGGCGCCCAGCGGGCCTCAGGGAGCACCGGCTCGAGAGATCGGTGGCCAGGAGTCGTAGCCTGCTGGTGGTCAGCCGTCCAGACATGGGCAGAGCCTTCTGGAGCGGTGGAACGGCGATCTGGGGCCCAGGCCCGGCCGTTTGGACACGGACGAGCGCCTCTACGAGAGATTGTAGCCGATCTATCCGGCCTGCGAGGGCGTTAATGACGGTCGCTGGAGGAGGCTCATCCCCGCCTTCGGTGAATGGAAGGCGGCGGCTGGTACCGGGATCTTCAGGATGGTTGCTTGCCATGTGGGCGGAGATCGGAAGGCCAACTATGTGTTTTGTGGAGTTGATTCCCACAGACGGCGCCAACTGATGGAGGTCCTTTTCAGGTCTCCGTCAGATGTTGTTTTCCGTTGATCTCCCGGTGGATTTGGGTGGTGATCTTCTGTTGTGTGTGGATCTCAATGGGTTTTGGTGAGAAAGATGATATGAGGAGTTTGGAGCCGAGTACCTGCAAAGAAGTCCCAGGGTGGTTTGGTGCCACCAAGGACCCTCCGACGATCAAGTTAGTGATGAGATCCGAGCAGAGTAACGGCTTTGTAGAGTAAAGAATGGTTTACTTGACCCCTCTGTGATGGGGGTTTATATAACGGTGATGGCACGCAGCAGCAGGCGCGAGTATCTCGCCAGCAGTTACGCTCCCGACGTCACGCCCGCGTAGAGAGCGGATCACCCATTAATGGGGATCGCGGAGGCGTGGAACGTGGGATGTTGCTGGCGGAGAATCCGCGCATGGCGAGATTCGCGGAGCGACGGTTACGCCTGTGAGCGGTGGAGTTGGTCGGAGGACCGAGGGAGACGGCCTCGGCTGGGGGGCTCAAGGACGAGCGAGAAGGCCGAGGAGTCTTGGTCTTGTGGTAGCTCGGGACGAGCTGAGGGGTCGAGGAGGCCAATTTGCAGAGGGCCCCGAGAAGGGCCAACTTGTGTTTACAGGTCGGCTATAGGGTGGCCTGGTCGGCTATAGGGTGGCCTGGTCGGCCCCTGTGGACCCTTTCTTCTGAGTCCTGGGACACGTCATCTGCCACGTGTCCTGATCCTAGAGATCTTCAATATTGAGCATCATCAAAAACACTTCTTAATATATTAATATAGTGCCATCCAACCGTAAAAACGGCATATTAGTTTGAGAAATGGACACATTGAATAATCGCAAAATGATCTTTATAATGAACCAAATAGCTCCAAAAATAATCTGATTGTGACGATTTTGGCAAAAATACTTTGGCAAATATACCCTCCAAGAAAAGTTCATGGCAATTTTAAAGATAAATAACGTCATTTCAAAATAAAAACTCGGAAGTTCGCGGGAAAATAAATTATGTGCACAATCACATAGGGTGCTTGCTCTATTAAAATCCACGCACGTTGATTTTAATGAATAGCAGAGATCAGTGAAGTAATAGGATTAGCATTTATGGTCAATAATTGAAAATTTTATCTTCATTTATTTTTTAATTGATTCAGTTGAGATTGCACTGCTTCGGATTAATTATAAGGTTTTTATATACATGCTCTCTTGAATATTGGTATTTTGAAAAATCCTCCCTAAAACTTTATATTTTTAAATATCTCTAAAACCTATCTCTTAGCTAAAAACACCCGTTTACTTAAGTAAATTAGGATTAATAATTAGAATAAAGCTAATATGATGAATCGTGTGATAAAAAGTCTTATGTAACATCAAATCTCTAATCTCTTTTCATATTTGTGCAAAACTCATTAGTGTTAGTTTTCCAAACCCTCATCTTTAAGTTGTCATTTTAGTTTTTAATGGACATTTCTAAAGATGTTGTAGATGATAATTAAGCATAGGAGATAATTTAGTTTAATTAAGAATTTTAGGGAGTTATAAAAATATGAAGCGCGGGTGTTAATCGAAAGTGCAGTATTTCAGGAGGCCTATACTAAAAACCCCTGATTATAATTATTGCTGTATCAGCTAAACATATCGTCACAATTGGAATTTTTTAATCTGTAGCATAAAATCATAACCATGCTATACATGACGTGGGGTTTAACATTTTCTTTACATTTGGGGGGCAGGCGACGTGCCTGTTTGGATACAGTTATAGAAATTTTTATGATTAATTTACTAATTTAATTATGTGCATCGTATTTATAAAATAATAAAAATGTAATAATTTAATTACATGCGTCACACTTGTAATATAATAATGACCCAGCATGTAATCAATAGCATTACACACATAAAACAATGATATTTTTTATTTGATTTCTCTCGAAAGTCGGGCGTCGCCTATCATATAAAAAAGATGAAGAAATCCCACAACCAATAAATTCAAAATTAAATTACTCTTCCTTTTATCCTATATTAGTAGAGATAACAGTATTTATTGGAATATTTTCTTACCGAAAAAAGGATTCCTACACAACCTTTTTCTGCACAACAAACTACACACTTACAAAATCAGCAGGTCCCACATTTAAATGTGCGGGTACTTGTAAATCCCCAGTTCGTATATATAATTTCCCGTATATTTTTCCGAATTTTTTCCTTCTTATTTGTACTTTTTATATTTTATTTAAATTAAATTCATAATCACTAAACCCAACCCAAACCCAAATCCTAATTTCTAACCGGCCCAACCCATGCCCGACCCCACTCGCTTTCCCCCTCTCCTTCTCCCTCACTCCCTCTCTTTTTCCCGCCACTTTCCCCCTCAACGGCTTCTCGCACCCACGCACGCTTCTCGGGCCGCTCGCTAACTTCCTCGCTCCCATCTTCTCCATGACCCGCTCACTCCCTCAACAGGCACTTCCTCCAACGGCTCCCCTACGTTTCTCCCCACTATTTGCACCCACGCCACAATGGCCACTCTCTGCCACCCCCTCGCTACTTCTCTCTCTCCCCTCCAAACCCCGACTCCATCAACACAAACCATCACCACCGATGACTCCTTCCTCCTCCATTCTCGCAACCACCCCCATGACCTGCTCGCTCAACGACTCTGAGATCTCCTCGCATCGCCTCTCATCTCCTCAACAACCTCTTTCTCCATCTCTATCTCAATTTCTTTGTCTTTCTCTCTAATTCTCTCTATCCCTCAAACTAAAATCACTGAGCTCCCTACTGCCCCTCACCGCCGAAGAACCATCGCCAGCAAGACTCCCTCTCTGCTTTGCTCTCTCTTTCTCTCTCTCTCTCTCTCTCTCTCTCTCTCATTCTCCTCCAAACCAAACCCCCACCTCATATCACCGCCTCCTCCGTCGATCTCGTCGCGGCAACCTCCAGCCACCCTCTTCCTGCGACGAGCTCACGCCGCCACTGGCCGTGTCAACGTCAACGAGCCACCCCTTAGACCGCAGCCGCCTCGACACCAGCACCTCCTCCCGACACGCCGACCCTCGCTGCAACCACCTCGCCGAAAAGCCCCTAGGACCATCTTGCTACCATCATCACTGTCGGCCATCGTCGCTTGCAACCGCCGCCGCCGAGCTCCCCAACACACTACAACACCCCCACGACATCGCCACCATCACCTCTCTCCTCTGCCCTCCTCCAAGCCGAGCTTCCAACAGCAAACTCCACAGTAGCTTCGACACCGCCGACCATCACCTTTGCTTCCCAGCAGCCACCATCGCCTCGTTGATATCCGCAGGGCCACCAACACCTCGCCGATAGAGACCCGAGCTCCCCAAATCTTCACCAACTCCAAGCCCAGTACTGCCGAGCTCGCTGCCGTCGTCGCCATACGAACTGCCCGAGCTCACCGCCATAGCCGCTGCATGACCCATTCCGTGCTGTTGCTCGTGTCGTCGCCGCAAATTTCCTCTCGCCGCAGGAACCCACTGGTTAACCATCGCCAGACAAGTTTAATACTTGCTTATATCATGCTATAATTATAATGGTTAAAACGATTATTATATACCTATATCGTAGTTATTTATTCGTGTTGGATTGAACATATAACGGGTCTAATATCCCGTATTAATATCGGATAGAACTCATAATGGTCAAATATCGTTTTAATCTGTTGGATAAAACCGACATCTCATGTGTTACATATATATCAAAATGTTCGATGCAATTACTCTATCCAAGACCCTATTAAAAATCCCCCAATTTTATTATTAGAAGTTTCTATTGTTGTTAACGAGTGACGTATAAGAAATCGGAATCAAATAGTTAAGGCATCGAATATAAAATGACATCCTAGTTGGTTACGTCAAATCTGAAAATCACCGTACATATCACATTATAAAATTAGTAGTTAATTAAATATAAATCTAATCTTGGTGTTTTAGGGCTCGTATCGAACCTAACTAGATAACCTATAACCATATGTAATTAGTTATTGAATATTGCAATTTCATGACACTGAAAAATGAATGGAAATGCGGCTGTGGACTGCAGTTCGGGCAGCATTCTACGGAGGAAACCTGAATTTAAGCACCTGTACATACCTGCATAAAACGAAAAATGCACGGAGCCCCATATGGTCGCGTAGATAATTTAGTTATCTAACACATGAATCTGGTTCTGTGCTGTTTTACTGTCTTTTGATATTAAATCTGTATTTTAGAGTGTCGCGGGGTTCTTCAGTTTCTGCAGTGACACCTCTTACACAGCTACATTAAACGGGACATAACTTATAATACTGAAATGCTAATGATAATCCGTTTGATGAGTTGGAAACCTAACAGATAGAACTATATTTCATTCAACTGGGGAAACACCTGAAACTGAACATAATTACTGCCAAAACGCGCACGAAGTCGGGCTTCCAGTTCTGAAACTGGAATTCCAGCAATCGGTCGCTACCTTAAAATGATGATAATTCCCTAATATGAATCCCGATTGACATGAAATAAATTTTAATGTTTAGATGATCAAGTGTACTTCATATGTTCTTTATATTATTTTGGTCGATTCTATGCGTATGATTTATCGTAAATTTTGCAAGTTGTATGGTATTAGCCGTCATAGAATAGTGAATACCTGTTCAGTGCATTTCTGCATATTTTCATGCTTGATTTATACTTGCTGCATAGTGATCGTTCACATTGAGACCTAGCGACCGTTCTGCATTGTCGATATATATTAGTGCTAGTGATTGTGTTGTGGCAAATACGACAGTGATAGTGACAAGTGGAAAAGTGATTGAAAATGACAGCGATACGTATTTGTTCACAACCTATCTGATACCCGAATGCATACTATAACCTGGAGAATGGGGAAATTAAGATGGAATTGAACTCGTATTTAGCGAGGTACAGTGATTTAGAGGATGATCATTCGCTATTAGTGATATACATATATATACATTAGGTCGTGGGCCTAGCGGCACGGCTAACAGGGTTATGTCCCGGACACAGTGGACTGTAGTCTCGGGTATGCACGAGACCCTTGTTAAACACGAGCATCCTTTCCACCATTTGATTTCAATGACTCAGTGACCGATAAGTAGTGACATACGTATTGCTTAGTTTACCGACATGATACCCATATTGCAACATTCATATTCAGTCAATATTTATTTTACTCATATTCTGCAATTCATTGTACTCCTCATGTTTAATAATATTGCATGCCCATCATATATATATTTATTTCTATATGTGTCACCCTGGCGACCTGAGTGTGCATGCTCAGAGGACGAAGTGGATCCAGCCCAGGAGCAGGACCTATCTTTCGAGATCGCGGAGATCTAGACTGCTTCATCAACACCTTCTCTTTTGCTTTCTGCACTTGTTTGTTGGTTAATTTATTTTTTTATTCTATAAAATAAATGTACATCGAACTCTTTTATTTGCAATGTAATAAAGTTATGAACTGTGATTTTCCTTTACTCAAGTACTGATTACTGACTACCATGTAATGCTAGAAGCCGAAGTGTGACTACGGCGGGATTATTCCCTGACTGTAGGAGCATGGCTGGCCTCGTCACCCCTCGCATTTCGTAGTTTGGGAAGCAAGGCGTGACATGGTTTTGTTGGTATCAGAGCCAGGTTATGGATGAAATTACAGTTTCGTCGAGGGACCTCTAGATTGAGTTACACCCTTAGCGTACGCCTTATTACATTTCTTCCTCACTTTCTAATCATTGTTGAATCATTGTGTAGCCTTACTTGAATCTAATTTCTTTTAATCTATTCAGGAAAATAGACTCCTCAGGAAACTCCTCAGGTGCCGGTCCCCATGATCGTACCGAGAAGATCCTTAGCATATTGACGGGCCTGGCCCAAGCTCAAAAGAGGAAGACCGATCTTTTGGTCGAAAAATTAAAGGCGGTACAGGAGACCGCAATTACCGCCATGGAGAGATCTACGGCTGTTCCTGCCGCCCCTGAGGGCGCGCTCGTACCGACTACACAGGCTAGAGTTGGTACCGTTTCAGACTTCAGGAGATTTCATCCAGCAGTGTTGACGGTGTTGGGGTAAAAATTTACACCCTGGTTGACCAAGTCAAAATCAAAGTCAACCCCAAACCAAGTGGGCCCAAGCCCAGATCCAGTGGGCCCATGCCCGGGTCGAACCCGAACATGAAGCGGCCGGCCTCCCCCCATTCCAAGATAAAAATTTTGTAATAAATAATTTTGTTGCATTTCTTTTATTTTATTTTATGGATCAATGTAAGAAAAATAGGCATAAAGCCAAATTTTTGTAAAGCCCGTGGCTTATGTGCAAAAAGAAATGGCACATGAGCCATGTGATAGGCAAAATGCTATTTTGTGAAGCCCAAGGGGCTATATGTAAAGTGTATAGCCTATAAAGGCAAGGATAATGAAAATATCTCACAACTTTTCTCTCTCCAAAAAATTTAGATCTGAGATCTTTTCTTCTTCTTCAAGGTTCCAAAATCTTCTTTTTTCTTTTGAATTAAATCAAGAGTTTTACTTTTCATTTTATAAAACAAAATAGTTTTTCACCACCAAACCCACAAAGGGGGACTTGGATCTGTCACTAAATCTCAAAAAGGAGAGATTTTTAAAAATCCCATATCTCTTGATTTTCAAGATCCAGCCAACAGAAGAGGAAGAAGAAGAACCCCCTTCATTAACCCAAAGCATCTTAGGAGTTTAAACTCCACCCTATTTTCTCTTTAGAGAATTTCTGGGGCTAAAAGCCCTTTTTTCCTCGCCGGCGCGCTAGCGCTCGAGCGCAAAGCGCCCACGTGCCGACACGTGGCGCGCTTGCGCTCCAGCGCCCTACGCCCGAGCGCAAAGCGCGCGCTCAAGCGCCAAGCGCCCGAGCGCAAAGCGCCCACGTGCCGACACGTGGCGCGCTTGCGCTCCAGCACTCTGCGCTCGAGCGCAAAGCGCCCACGTGCCGACACGTGGCGTGCTTGCGCTCAAGCGCCTAGGCGCTGGCATCACGCATCCTTTGGATGTCTTTACCCCCCTTTATTTATATATACATGTATATATATACATATGTACACATACACATACTCCACGACACTGTCCCTGTTAGAAAAATTTTCTAACGGGGCGCTGCCCCACTGTCACGACCCAAAAATGGCCCGTGATGGCCCTAATACTACGCAACGCCTAAAGACGCAACGTAGTAAAAGAAAGCCAAACCCAGAAATCTAAACCAAGAAAAATACGGAAAAGATAATATAAGTTTGAAAACATTTGAAATCGCAACCCAAATTCTTTAAAAAGTCTTCCCTTCTTTCTTTAAAATTTTAGCAACACCCCATTTTTATAAAGACTAGTCAATATGAGTACAACAGAAGAATAAGGACAGTAGAGAAAAGCTGTATATATAAAGACATCAAATCCACCATAATACACACTACGTCCTCACCAAGTCTCTATGTCAATAATACAACAGTAGATGGAGAGTACAATACAACGAAGGTACAAAATATAATACAGATAACCGTCTAACCCACCTATGCAAAATAGTACTGTAAGCTGATGCGGTATCTGTAGCAAAAGATGGTAGCTGGATAGCTGGATGGGGGAATAGCCTGCCTCGACTACTCTGGGGAAAAACCTGAAACACCTGTGGCACAACGGGGGTGAGTTGCCAACTCGTGAATAGTATAAAACATATGCAGGTAATCGCAGGAATGCACGTACAGCATGAATCTAAGATATGCGATTACAGTAGTAATAATATGTCATGCAATGCTGGAATAAAGAGAGTACACTAACAGGTACAATCAATAAGTGAAGCGATGATGGCATGATAGTAGTATGCAATGTCTATGCAATAGAGATATGAGAAAGCAAATATGCAAGTATCATAAGGGTACACTACAAGTACTACCAATATATGAATCTGTGCATAAGATAGGTAATGGTGAGGTGTAGGGTGGAATATGTCATTTTCCACGGAAACCTGACGTCGTGGCAGGATCACCATCCACTAAGATACTCCAATCCCAAATCCTCAAACCAGGCCCCACATTGGGCACTCACATCAATAAGTCTCACATCTCCTCAATGTACAATGTCGAGTAATCTCCTATATCCCGAATGTACAAGTCACCAATCACATAGGTATATCCAATGAATCACCTAGTATCCCAAGTCCAATCTCAAGTAAGTTTCTAGCATCCTAAAGGTAAATATATGTACTGAAATAAATATGATGGGGGCAATACACATATATTAGCGTCCCATTCCATTAATATTGGTGTAAGGGTATATATAACAACGGCTAAGTCCCCTGTTATATATACAAAAAGGGGTTTAAAGAAATATCATGAAACCGTGTGCCAAGCATCGACACAGAAATCCTCGTATATGGGGCTCCGTCAGTCCGGATCAGCCCACGGGGTCCGTCTGCAGTGTCGGCCCTCGGCCTCGACAGTACAGGTCATCCCGCATCCATCTCTCTACTCTGGCCAGTAGCTTCCAGACAACTGCCGGGTCTAAACAATCACCGGTAGGTACTCGCCCGCCTCCAGGCTCAATCGGCAAACCCATCGATCTTCTTGCCGAGGGGAACCATACCGGGCCCCACCATGTACTCTCATACGGCAACCACACATCGTATGGAGCATAGAATCAGCACCGATAAAACTCATGGGGGACGCTCGAAATATCATATCAAGGAAACCGGGTTGTTCATGTATGCATAATTTCATGAACTCCCGCGGTTCCCAAATCCCGAAAACATCATATAAAATCCAGATAAACAATGCATAGATACAGGAATAAATGTATGCGATATATCTGAATGCGAGCAGGTAAACACAAGTATATAGCTGAACCAGATGTATGCGAAATCATGATAAGGTACAGCTAAGTAACATCAGTAAATGTGAATATGCGACAACAACTGAATATGTATCTAACATGCAGGTGTAGCAAAGTATAGGTATCTACCTATAGGAACTGATGTCGTATACCCCCCTGGGTATAGTAACATATGTAGGAAATCCCTCCCGGTATAGGTAAACTATGTAGGAGGTATACCTGTAGCTGTATCGCAAAGTGAAAATATACCTATCACTAAAGGTATGATACACTATAGGTATACCGATAAGCTAGATGTCAGGTGTGGCAAGCAATAGTAGCTATAAGGGGTAGTGTGTGACATGGCAATTATTGACGGTGTGTGTGTAGAATGCAATCCGTGCTCGTGCAACATGAACCGTCAATAATGTGTGCAGTGTCCTACGGCTGCTAGTCACAGTATATAGCTATATCTAGGAAATGCAGTAAGGCGCAATTCTACAATGACGTAGAATGTGCGACAGGAATTTGAATCCTAGCCCAGACGCATAACGCCATGCGGGCGATTCCCCTGTAGATGTTATATCTACTCACCTAAACTCCACGCTGGGTGAATCCTATCACTTGCTCCCCTTGTAGCTGTGTCCGTAGCTCCTGCCTGCAAACCTGTAAATACGACATGAAAACACATATAAGCCCAATATATCTCGTGAAACGCGATATCGAAACGAAACGAGAAACTCGCGTCGCGAACTAAACGCGCGTGGCACGATACGCTGAATCGTGTGCGTACGCGTCTAAAAACCATCGCGACACGCGGCGATACGCTGAATCACAGAACTCACTCACGTATCGCGCGTATCGCGCAAACACAACTAAGCACAAAAGCGACATATAGTCCCAGATTTTCCTACAGGCAAGATATTGCAAAACTATACATGCCAAAGACCTAAACAACACAGCAGGGACCCACAGCCAAAAACCCAACACCCAATTCCCCAACTTGGCCGCAATTTGCGGCCAAACTGAAGAAATTGGCGGCCACAGTAAGGAATGGGGGTCTCGTCTTCTGGTGGTGTATTCTAGACCTAGGTATCATGTCCCAGTTTCCACAATTTTACTCTGCAAGGTCCGGGTCTATAGCAGATCACAAATGTCTAGTATATCGCTTTAAAACACCAATTTTACACAAAACACAAACTATATGGTATTTTAGTGTAATCTGGGGATTTCTCAATTGAAGTGGTCTAACTAACACTTAATTAACCTAGGGTAGCTAACCAAATCAACAATTTACCACAATTCCACTTAAACACCATAAACTAGCACTAATCTAGCTAATTAGCACTAATCGACACAAAACCACACACCAATAAGCAAACTAGGGATTGGGTTCAGGAAGTATACCCAAAAGACCTCCAAGAAGCAGGTGAAGAAGGGAAAGGAGCTGCTGTTGCTTGCCTCTGCTGCTTCTACTGCTTGCTGTTGCTTCTGTTATTGCTTCTGCTTCTACTTCTGCTGCTGCTGCTATTGGAGATGATGATGATGCTGATGATGTTGTCGTGGTTGTTGTTGTTGAGCTTCTGCAGGTGATGAGAGCTCCTGCTGCTCCTGCTGCTGCCCTTGCTATTGTTGTTGTTGTTACTGCTGCTGCTGGGGCAGCTGCTGCTGCTGAAGTGTGAGTGTGTGTGTGTGTGAATGAGTGTGAGAGAGAGAGTATGAGAGAAAGAAAGAAAATGAGATAGAGAATGAGCACACACCCAAAACCCCTTTCTCACTCTCTCTCTTTCCTCATTAAATGAGCATGGCATGAGCCATGATGCCCATGCTCACTCTCTCTCCCTCTCTCTCTTCCAAGGTCAACATATTAACAATAAAACAAATAAAACCCTTTTAAAAATTCCTTTACATTCTAAAGAAAACCATCATGCTTAAAACCCAAACTATTAACAACCATAACTTAACACTAGATTAGAGAAATGGCTAACCCCAAAAACAACCTAAGTTACATGCACAAGTGTGTGTGTGCCTAACAAATTTCTAATAAAATACACATTAAATAAGATAAAATATTTAAAACTTAATTTGGTAAACTTTTTATTAAAAACCACATTTTAAAATATAATTAGCTACAAAACATAATCTAAGGTGTTACAATCTCCCCCCCTTAAAAGAAATTCGTCCCCGAATTTAAAACTTATACTGTTACCTGTGCCTTCAAAAAGAAGATTAAAATCCTCAAGTCTCGCTCGCAGCCTCCCAAGTGACTACCTCACTATACGGCTACGTCCAAGAAAACCCTTCACAGATGGCAAGACCTTTGACCGACGTTTCCCCACCTGTCGAGCCATTAACACACATGGCTGCGGGTGAACGAAAGATCGCGTCCAGCTAAATGGTCTGATGCCAAAACATGTGAGAAAGGTCAAGAAGGTAATTGTAAAGTATCATCACAAGTAATACGGGGTGAAAATCCAATAATCTGGGCGGAAGTTCCAAGTTAAAGGCAACGAAACTAACTCGCTTATAGGATCTAAAAGGACCTAAAATCCTGGGACAAACTTCTCAAAATCCAACATGTCATTCATCGGAAGGTCCGTAGGAATACATGATTTGCCACTGCGCACTCAAGCCTGCGACCAACACAGTCGCATAAGACATCTGTTTGCAAGGGACAGTTCTCATCCTGACCTGAACACAACTGGACTAACTCCGAATTCTCTAGACATAGCTGGGGTCCAAAATCCTACCTTCGCAGAGTCAGAAAACAACAGGCTGGCGATCGACACGACCTAACCCCTAAGCCTAAGGGTGGCCAATTAGAGTGTCTCCTGATAACAGCTATCGAAGGAGAACCCTAATGATGGCGAGTGACGATCCCAAGCTGCTGACGACCAAACAAAACAACAAACACACAACTTAAACAAAACAACTGAGCAAACTGAGTAAAACCGGATGACAAGAATCCGAATGGAGTCGCACCCTAACCAAAATTAGGTGGAAACCATAACGAAATTCGTGGAGATCTGCTCCCATTCCTTCTTCGGAACGGTTTGAAAGATTGCAACTCTCCAGCCGGCCTCAGATGCTCGACTCAAGCACACAACAAGACAGACACTTGAAACGAAACCTGAACTTCTCCTTACATTCCTGTCCACTCGTAACTACCTCACAAGTCACGCCAAAGCTGGTGGAACTTGAATGCATAGGGGGAGTTGACAGATGTGCATGCTCTAGGATTTCACGTCTCTACCCGATGAAACCAGGTACACAAACGCGACCCTAACTTAGCACATCATTGTCACAAATCAAGGTCTCTGAATCATTACCCAGCCGAGTATGCTCAAGTATCACGGACGAACGAGCATCGGCGGGCAGTGCCTCGCGGAAACGATTTAAGGAAAGTGGTCGGGCGCGGACATGAGCAAGCTGTCCCCTCCGTAGAGACGAACTAAGCTATACTCAACGATCACACAAGAACTGTAAATCTGCAGAAGACTAACACAACAATCCAAATCTGCTGCAGGAAGATGCACATTAAGCTTTAGCGGTCCGTGGAAAATCTGACACGACTATCAACCAAGTAGTGTCCCCAAATCTCCAACGCAAAACCACCGCGGCCATCTCCAGATCATGAGTGGAATATCCTCCTCGTACTTCCCTCGAGTGTAGGGAAAGCAAAAGCGATATCTCTATAGTGTCACCTCAGTACACCCTCGAGCCCACTCAAGAAACATTACAGTTAAACAACAAAGTCGCCCGAACCAAAAGCAAAGAAAGAACTGATGCAGCTGTTAACTGAATCTTCAACTGCTGAAGACTCCGTACACATGCCTCAGTCCAAAGAGAAGAAACCTCCTTTCTGGTCCATTCAGTCGACGGTGCAGCACTACTCTAGCAATCCTGCATGAGACGGCGGTAAAAACCCTGCTAAGCCCAACAACCCGCGGATCTCCGTCCTGCACACCAGTCTAGGCCTAAGCTGTACGGCCACGATCTCCCTCGGAACCATACGGAACCGTCTCCCGCGACTACAAGACCTAGGAGTCAACACAAACAAGCCTGAAGAAACACTCCGAGAATTTAGCAACTGCTGGTGCTCTCCCAGTATCTGCATAACAAATCCTCAAGTGCTACTCCTGTCCCTCAAGACACATAAAGTAGACCAGAGTGTCGTAAATAACCCAACAAAAACTGGTCGAGGAACGGCCTGCAGAAATCTGGCTTATCATATCTACGAGTGCTGCTAGGGCGACAGTGAATCCAACGACTCACAAAACACACAAGGCCCGTAGCACGCACAAGGCAGTCTTCGGAATGCCGTCATCCCGAATCCGCAATGATGATGACCTGATCCCAAACAAACTTAGAGAAATGTCTCGCACTCTGGAGCTGATCGAAGAAATCGTCACGGCGAGATGAAGGATACCTACCCGCACCGGAAGCCGGTTCAATTGACGATCCGTCGATACACAACCCTAAACTGCCGTCTTCCTCCTCGAAGAACAGAAATCGGAGCTCCCAAAAGCGAAACACTCAGACGCACAAAACTTCCCAAACCAAAACTCTGCAGCTGATCCTTAAGCTCCCTCAGCTTCGCCGGCTCATCTGGAACAACGTCGGAAAACTCTCGCACGAAAAGAACCCGGTCCAACAATCCCACGGTGGCTCCGGTATCACGAATGAACGCCAAGAATCCACGCCATCTCCTCAGTAGCCGACTAGCTAAAAAGGTTGAATTCAAGCTGTGAGAGGCGGCACAACTATCCACATGCACAACAAGAACTAGCTAGCCGGGGGAAACAAAACCTAACTTGTTTCCACACGGTAGTCCACAGACGCCTAACACGTAGTTAACCAGTCCGTGCCCAGGAGAACGTCAAACCCAACATCTCTAGAAGGATAAAAACGTCGGACAAAATCTCTATCTCCTATCCGATTGGCACCAACGGAATACGTGTCGCGCAACAAAAGGATCGCTGACAGAAGTTAGCACAACTACGACTAATCTACCCAACCATAGTACAAACAAGAAACAACAAATACACCAAGAGGAAATAAAATATAACTCAAGGGTACCTGAAAACTCCACATTGGACGTCTGCGCGTCCCGATGAGTAGAAGCAAACTCCTGTGTCTGCCCTCTACTCGCAGCTGGATGAACTCCTCTGGTAGCCTGAGCCCTCTGAGCAAATCTTCCACGTCCACGGCCTCTCTGAATACGATCCCGACGCCGTGCTGAGGAACAATCCCTGACGAAGTGCTGAAGGCTTCCGCATCGAAAACATCCACGTGCTGACTGCTGACCATCCTGGGGATGAGAGCTGAATGACTGTCCTCGTCCCAAGCCTCTGCTACTCCCGTAGTGGCCACGAAATCTGTCTCGACGACCGAACCTCTGTCTCTGGGCTGGTACGCTGGTACGAGTCCTCCACTGTCCTGGAACTCTCTGAGCCTCTGAAATATGTGCCTCGTCAACTGGGGCTGCAACCACTGGTGCTATGTAGGTGACGGACTGCTGCACACTGATCGTAAGGGATAGCTGAGTAACGGGGGTGACAACCTCCTGTCGTAGCTCCCGAACGACGTCAACTAACGAACTCATCGTCTGGCGGAACTCCTGCATCTCTACCAAAAGTCTATCCATAGTATAGATCGTAGGCTGATCCGTCTGCACCTGTGCAACTAGAGTGCCATCCGGCTCAGTACTCGTCCCACTCGAGCTAACTCTGACCTCGGCCCTCGCTGCATCGCTCTGAGTCCCCATAGTCATCGGCGGCAAGGCTATAAATAGATATAAGATGAGATTCGATAAGAATGAAGAAATCGAATCTCAAAGATATGAATCATCAAGGAAGGAATGTCAAGCAATTTGTACTTAGGTCACTTAATGCAAGGTACCGCGCTGTGAGTATGCTGCAGACATACACACACTACGTTACTCTGCTTAAGCTACCTACTCCATCATACTAAGGTCATCCTACACTCCGAAAGGTAAAACCTAACGCTCTGATACCAACTTTGTCACGACCCAAAAATGGCCCGTGACGGCCCTAATACTACGCAACGCCTAAAGACGCAACGTAGTAAAAGAAAGCCAAACCCAGAAATCTAAACCAAGAAAAATACGGAAAAGATAATATAAGTTTGAAAACATTTGAAATCGCAACCCAAATTCTTTAAAAAGTCTTCCCTTCTTTCTTTAAAATTTTAGCAACACCCCATTTTTATAAAGACTAGTCAATATGAGTACAACAGAAGAATAAGGACAGTAGAGAAAAGCTGTATATATAAAGACATCAAATCCACCATAATACACACTACGTCCTCACCAAGTCTCTATGTCAATAATACAACAGTAGATGGAGAGTACAATACAACGAAGGTACAAAATATAATACAGATAACCGTCTAACCCACCTATGCAAAATAGTACTGTAAGCTGATGCGGTATCTGTAGCAAAAGATGGTAGCTGGATAGCTGGATGGGGGAATAGCCTGCCTCGACTACTCTGGGGAAAAACCTGAAACACCTGTGGCACAACGGGGGTGAGTTGCCAACTCGTGAATAGTATAAAACATATGCAGGTAATCGCAGGAATGCACGTACAGCATGAATCTAAGATATGCGATTACAGTAGTAATAATATGTCATGCAATGCTGGAATAAAGAGAGTACACTAACAGGTACAATCAATAAGTGAAGCGATGATGGCATGATAGTAGTATGCAATGTCTATGCAATAGAGATATGAGAAAGCAAATATGCAAGTATCATAAGGGTACACTACAAGTACTACCAATATATGAATCTGTGCATAAGATAGGTAATGGTGAGGTGTAGGGTGGAATATGTCATTTTCCACGGAAACCTGACGTCGTGGCAGGATCACCATCCACTAAGATACTCCAATCCCAAATCCTCAAACCAGGCCCCACATTGGGCACTCACATCAATAAGTCTCACATCTCCTCAATGTACAATGTCGAGTAATCTCCTATATCCCGAATGTACAAGTCACCAATCACATAGGTATATCCAATGAATCACCTAGTATCCCAAGTCCAATCTCAAGTAAGTTTCTAGCATCCTAAAGGTAAATATATTTACTGAAATAAATATGATGGGGGCAATACACATATATTAGCGTCCCATTCCACTAATATTGGTGTAAGGGTATATATAACAACGGCTAAGTCCCCTGTTATATATACAAAAAGGGGTTTAAAGAAATATCATGAAACCGTGTGCCAAGCATCGACACAGAAATCCTCGTATATGGGGCTCCGTCAGTCCGGATCAGCCCACGGGGTCCGTCTGCAGTGTCGGCCCTCGGCCTCGACAGTACAGGTCATCCCGCATCCATCTCTCTACTCTGGCCAGTAGCCTCCAGACAACTGCCAGGTCCAAACAATCACCGGTAGGTACTCGCCCGCCTCCAGGCTCAATCGGCAAACCCATCGATCTTCTTGCCGAGGGGAACCATACCGGGCCCCACCATGTACTCTCATACGGCAACCACACATCGTATGGAGCATAGAATCAGCACCGATAAAACTCATGGGGGACGCTCGAAATATCATATCAAGGAAACCGGGTTGTTCATGTATGCATAATTTCATGAACTCCCGCGGTTCCCAAATCCCGAAAACATCATATAAAATCCAGATAAACAATGCATAGATACAGGAATAAATGTATGCGATATATCTGAATGCGAGCAGGTAAACACAAGTATATAGCTGAACCAGATGTATGCGAAATCATGATAAGGTACAGCTAAGTAACATCAGTAAATGTGAATATGCGACAACAACTGAATATGTATCTAACATACAGGTGTAGCAAAGTATAGGTATCTACCTATAGGAACTGATGTCGTATACCCCCCTGGGTATAGTAACATATGTAGGAAATCCCTCCCGGTATAGGTAAACTATGTAGGAGGTATACCTGTAGCTGTATCGCAAAGTGAAAATATACCTATCACTAAAGGTATGATACACTATAGGTATACCGATAAGCTAGATGTCAGGTGTGGCAAGCAATAGTAGCTATAAGGGGTAGTGTGTGACATGGCAATTATTGACGGTGTGTGTGTAGAATGCAATCCGTGCTCGTGCAACATGAACCGTCAATAATGTGTGCAGTGTCCTACGGCTGCTAGTCACAGTATATAGCTATATCTAGGAAATGCAGTAAGGCGCAATTCTACAATGACGTAGAATGTGCGACAGGAATTTGAATCCTAGCCCAGACGCATAACGCCATGCGGGCGATTCCCCTGTAGATGTTATATCTACTCACCTAAACTCCACGCTGGGTGAATCCTATCACTTGCTCCCCTTGTAGCTGTGTCCGTAGCTCCTGCCTGCAAACCTGTAAATACGACATGAAAACACATATAAGCCCAATATATCTCGTGAAACGCGATATCGAAACGAAACGAGAAACTCGCGTCGCGAACTAAACGCGCGTGGCACGATACGCTGAATCGTGTGCGTACGCGTCTAAAAACCATCGCGACACGCGGCGATACGCTGAATCACAGAACTCACTCACGTATCGCGCGTATCGCGCAAACACAACTAAGCACAAAAGCGACATATAGTCCCAGATTTTCCTACAGGCAAGATATTGCAAAACTATACATGCCAAAGACCTAAACAACACAGCAGGGACCCACAGCCAAAAACCCAACACCCAATTCCCCAACTTGGCCGCAATTTGCGGCCAAACTGAAGAAATTGGCGGCCACAGTAAGGAATGGGGGTCTCGTCTTCTGGTGGTGTATTCTAGACCTAGGTATCATGTCCCAGTTTCCACAATTTTACTCTGCAAGGTCCGGGTCTATAGCAGATCACAAATGTCTAGTATATCGCTTTAAAACACCAATTTTACACAAAACACAAACTATATGGTATTTTAGTGTAATCTGGGGATTTCTCAGTTGAAGTGGTCTAACTAACACTTAATTAACCTAGGGTAGCTAACCAAATCAACAATTTACCACAATTCCACTTAAACACCATAAACTAGCACTAATCTAGCTAATTAGCACTAATCGACACAAAACCACACACCAAT
Source organism: Agapanthus africanus (assembly GCA_030015575.1). Lineage (NCBI taxonomy): Eukaryota > Viridiplantae > Streptophyta > Magnoliopsida > Asparagales > Amaryllidaceae > Agapanthus > Agapanthus africanus. The sequence goes on from JASDDO010000024.1 coordinate 57,680,254, forward strand.
AAGCAAACTAGGGATTGGGTTCAGGAAGTATACCCAAAAGACCTCCAAGAAGCAGGTGAAGAAGGGAAATGAGCTGCTGTTGCTTGCCTCTGCTGCTTCTACTGCTTGCTGTTGCTTCTGTTATTGCTTCTGCTTCTACTTCTGCTGCTGCTGCTATTGGAGATGATGATGATGCTGATGATGTTGTCGTGGTTGTTGTTGTTGAGCTTCTGCAAGTGATGAGAGCTCCTGCTGCTCCTGCTGCTCCTGCTGCTGCCCTTGCTATTGTTGTTGTTGTTACTGCTGCTGCTGGGGCAGCTGCTGCTGCTGAAGTGTGAGTGTGTGTGTGTGTGAATGAGTGTGAGAGAGAGAGTATGAGAGAAAGAAAGAAAATGAGATAGAGAATGAGCACACACCCAAAACCCCTTTCTCACTCTCTCTCTTTCCTCATTAAATGAGCATGGCATGAGCCATGATGCCCATGCTCACTCTCTCTCCCTCTCTCTCTTCCAAGGTCAACACATTAACAATAAAACAAATAAAACCCTTTTAAAAATTCCTTTACATTCTAAAGAAAACCATCATGCTTAAAACCCAAACTATTAACAACCATAACTTAACACTAGATTAGAGAAATGGCTAACCCCAAAAACAACCTAAGTTACATGCACAAGTGTGTGTGTGCCTAACAAATTTCTAATAAAATACACATTAAATAAGATAAAATATTTAAAACTTAATTTGGTAAACTTTTTATTAAAAACCACATTTTAAAATATAATTAGCTACAAAACATAATCTAAGGTGTTACACCCACACCCCGCAAGGGAGCTGCTAGCCCTCTTGACCCCCAGCCTGCTATCCGGGTAGCGGGACCCCCGTAAAAACTCCGCGTGGCTCCCGATATATCCAAACCCCCCCAAAACAAAACACACGTACACTGCACATCGAGTTCGCATGACCAGTTTAACCCATCAATCGGAGCTTCCCTCGCTCCAAAGGCGAGGGGTAATTAACGGCAGTTTAGTCCGCGGCTGCTGGAGGTTCGGATCCCCACAATCATTAAACTCCGGCCTACCTTAGGCAGGGGGAATCTGTAGTACGCCTGACAAGCGTGCGCGTATTCCCATCTCAATGGGGTGACGAAAAACACCCTACAGATTCTGGCACGCCCGGTGGGACCTTTCTCTCCTCACATATTTCGGGTTAAACGTTCATGCGAACTCAATCAATATACATATCGATTGTCTATGCTGAAATGATATTTTTTTTCCGTGCAGCAATCAACTTTCGACGACAATGTCTCCCAAGATGAATTCGTCTTCCAACGCGACCCTGATCCCGTACGTGGTCAAGGTCAATGCTCGTGTGGTTCTCTTCGCAAGCCTCAGTCGATAGTGGGAGGAACCGCACCGCCAGTTTGGCTCTATCATCATCTACCCTGCCGGAAGCGCTCATCTTGCAGAAATCCCAGCAAAGCAGGCGGTCAAGCCGGTCTCAAGGGGTAAGAGGCCGAATATCATGATCGCCAAGGCACCACAACCGAAACTTAAGACGGTGTCTGAACGATTCTCTGGTGCTTCAGCAGGGGGCAAGAACTCCGGTACAAAGGGCAACATCAAATGTTGCGGATGAGCTCAGGCGATGACTCCAACAAATGCACAATTGAGCGTATCTCCAAATCCCTCCATTGCCCGGTCTGCGGCGTCTTCCCAAAGAGCCTGCCAGGTGCTTAGAACAGAAAAGTTAAGGCAGAAGCGGCTCAGGTATCGAGCCAACAAGAGGGCCAGGACTTCGGCCAAATGGAATTTTGTGAAGTTCCAAGTGCAGGGTCGCCCCACGACGACGGCTGAGTCGGACGTGAGAATCAGCAATTCCTTCGAGCCTCTGAGGTGGGTTCAGAAAAATGTCATGACCGCCAGAATCAAGAAGACAGCGGTCCGAACAATGCTATAAAGAGACGTGTCCCGGCCCCAACAGAAAATGTATGACACTGTCTCTTCAAGAGTCTATCGGGCGCTCTGTGCCGCACGAAAGCAGCGGGGAAAATCCAGAAAAGAAGCGCTAGCACCATTCAAGAATCCGGCCAGGCCATCCGCTTTCAATCGACTGCCCGCTACCAAAACAGGAGGGCCAAGACAGCGATCCATGAAATCAGCCACCGATAATAAAAAGATGGCAGGATATGTCGTCCATACGGTCTATATGGCGGGCGGGTGTCCCAGCGACAACCTTCGCAGCAAAAGCAAGGATGGGGCCACCACATCCCTAGTCCAATCTGGCTTGAATGTGGTTGCCGCTTCCCAAGAACAGAAGGCTCCGTTGGATGAAGAAAACCCTCTCGAGGAGGAAGATAGGCAGAAGGACCTCTCGGTCCATGCAGAGTCAAGCTCGGACAGCGAGGAGGAGCCGACTTTCCGCCCCAGGACCGCGGAGCAAGAGCTGCTTCAAGAGCTTCGAAAATAGCTCAGGAGCAAGGATAAAGAGATGTCCAAGCTCTATTCGAAAATTGACGACCTAACAAACGTTGTGATGCAGCTTACGGCTCAAATTGCTCGAGCGCCTCCCAATCAAGCACAAGTCGCTACTAATCAGCTGGGTGATGACAATCCGAAGCAGCCAATGCCTGTTCCTTTGGGTCCAAGGTTGGTCGAGCCGCACGAAAGCCGGCCACATTCCGCTTCTGGGGATGCCTTGGCCCCAGATAGCACTATCCCGCTAATACAAGATCGGATAATGGATTTGGTCACCAGCAAAGTTAAAACATTGGTGGCTGAAGCCGAGGCTCAGAAAGAAATTGGCAGTAGTGGGAGGCCATATCTCGCACAATACGATTTGATCGAGTTCCCGAGCGGCTACACCATTCCTAAGTTCGGAAGATTTGACGGAACGGGGAACGCAAATCAGCACGTCGCCTACTTCAAAGCATCGTGCGGAAATACAGGAGGAAATGACGCGCTCCTTCTTCGTCAGTTTGTCAACAGCCTGATCGGTGTTGCCTTCGACTGGTACGCGAGTATACCAGACAGGTCCGTCATTACCTTTGCCCAAATGGAGTCTCTGTTCCGGCAAAGGTTTATGAGTGTCAGTGATAAAATCTCCATTGCCGACCTTGTGAGGACCAAGCCAGGGAAGAATGAAAGCAACACCGACTTTATCGCCCAATGGCGTAATCTCACAGTCAAGTGTGAACCACCGCTGGAGCAGGACCAGTCCGTCAGCCTTCTCATTGGGAACCTCAGCAATTGGATGGTCCCATTCTTGTGTACAGCGGGCCTCAAGACGTTTCAGGAGCTAACCAAGAAGGTCCAAAAGCTGGAACGCTCGAAGCAAGAGTCCCCGCCGGACTCTCAGAGAGACAAAACTTGGAAAAGCAAACGGGTCGACAGCCGTAGAAGCAGGAGTTCCAGCAGTACCAATGTCTTCAATGCGTCCGACAATGAAGAAAAGCGAAGGGCGGGCGAATCCAAAACCAACCGGTCTCGAAAGCCATTACTGGGAGGAGATGGGCCTTCCCTAGAGGAAAAGAAGAACAAGGTTTACTCTTTTAGAAGGGACAAGGTCTGTAAGATATTTAAAGATGCCTTGAACAACGGCCTACAATTGCCGGAGCCGAAAAGACCCCGAGAAGCAAAAATGACCGACAATCCCCTGTATTGCCCGTACCACCGAGTAGTGAGCCACGCGATCGAGGATTGCTATATCTTCAAGGACTGGGTCGAGAATCAGTACAAGGCTGGAGAGATCGAGCTGTCCAAAAGCGTGTTAGTGAATAATCAAGTTGCAACCGCCAACTTCATACAGACAGAAGTTGAAACCTTCTGGGAGCAGACAGCTGAACCCGCTGTCCTGACAAACGAAACTGACTCATCGCGGCCACCATGGAGTACGCACGTATCTAATAAGACGAAGAAGATGCTAAAGCTGCTTTAGAAAGAGCCCAGGATAGAATGGGAAGAACAGAAGAAGCCTACCATTCCAGCTGCCAATGCGGCTCCATCAGGCTTAAAATCCAAGAAGCTCAAGAAGAAGAAAAGTGCAGCTCGGCGTAAAAAAGAGTCTGCAGGGAGATTGACCATTCAAAAATATATCGATTCCCTCGAAAAATATGAACAAAAGGAAAGAACATTGATTCAATTGAAGGAGTTCTTCCCTGTACAAGCGGCTGAAATTCTGGAGGAGTTAGAAGAAGACTCCAATGAAGAGATCCCAGTAGTGACCTGCTACGCCATCTATCTTGGCAGCGACTCGGAAGAGGAGCTCTATTTTTCCGAAGAGGACGAGGAGCTCGCCACAACGGCCAATCAAATCCAGCTCAGAAGCGGCAGGGCTCTACCGCCAAATCAGGGCAACGCCCCAAAAGGGAAGGAAAAACAAGTCGCTAATGAAGAAGATGGCAGAGAACCGGCTGATGAAAACATATGTCCTTCCTCGGTGGACTATAATGTCTTGGCACATCTCCGGAAGCTTCCGTCTCTCCTGAGCATCTACGATGCTTTGGTCCTATCTAAGGAGCTTAGAGATGTTCTCATTCACGCTCTACAAAACCCCGAGCGGTATCAGGCTCACTTTGCGGAAATTAATATGAAAGAAGCCCAGCACGCTTTTCATGCCGCCGCAGTCACATTTAAGGATGAAGACTTGCTACTGGGAACGGCTGAGCAAAATCGGCCGCTTTACGTGACCGGGTACAGCGACGGAGATCGGATTAATCGCATATTGATTGATCCGGGGTCTTCAGTGAACATCATGAACTTGCGGACGCTGAAGAGTTTGTCAATGGACGTCTGACACCTGTCAAGCGAAAGGATTGTCATTCAAGGATTCAACCAAGATTGCCAGCAAGTTCTGGGGTCCATAGCTCTGCCAATAAAATTCGGGGATCTGCAAACTGAAGCTAAGATATACGTGATCGACGCCGACACGTCTTATAAGATTCTCTTGGGGTGGCCATGGCTCCACGATTACGGTATCATTCCGTCAACTCTCCATCAATGCATGAAGTATACGAAAAATGGCGAAGAAAGACGCATTGACGGAGACATCCAACCGTTCGGTGTGCATGAAGTCTGATATGAAGATTCTTGGAACTTTATGAACCATAAATATGCTAAGCCACAACTGACTAAGGATAGACCGGCCCCAAGACTCAAAAGCAAATCTGCGCCGGCTGTCGCTTTCAAAAGCAAAAATGTCCAAGTGCGCCCGCATATCGGTAGCGACACTGATGAGTCCGACGCTGGAAGTCCGTCCTTCCGTAAAACTCACCCTCATTTCGGTAGTGATACGGATGAATCTGTCACTGAAGCCCCATCTAGCAGTAAAGTCCACCCTCATCTTGGCAGCGACACTGACGAGTCAGAGGAAGAGGACCTATCGTGCAACAGCGGTGCAGATTGGACCCCCATGCAAAATGCGAAACTACGAGAGACCCTCGAAATTGCAGAAGGGTCCTAAGCCGTCACAAGGGTGCCGGAGCAGATGTGCAAAGAGCTCGATGCGTTGTCAGTCTCCACCGTGGACCAGCTGAAAACTTTCTACGTCCCCGGGAGGAAAAATGGACAGAAGGGCATCCTGTTTTACGGGTTAACCCCCGTTGTGCACCCGGACGATCTTTCTATCGCGTGCCTTCCCTATGAGAGAGGCATAGGAGCCGTCCTCAATCCCAGATACTATGCGCCCGAGATGCGGGACTACTTAAAAAAGTGCGGATGCCGGTTATATCAAACGGAGTCCGAAGCAAAGTTTTACGAAGGGCTATGGCATCCACCCCAGGTCCGAGCACTCATCGATGGATGAATTCCAGATAAACGAGGCATAGGCTACGTTCAACCTGATTCCAAAGCATGCTACATGATCCATATTGGTGAGGCCAGCGAAAGATCAAATGATGACGACGAAATAGCCGAGCCAGAAGAAGCTCCTCAAGAGCTCGAAGATGGAGGACAAGCAACCTTTGATGAGCTAACCGAGATTGACTTAGGAACGCCCGATAATCCAAGGCCGACCTACATCAGCTCACTCTTGTCGGAGGAAATGAAAGAGCAGATAATTGCCCTGCTGCATGAGTTCGTCGACTGCTTCGCGTGGACGTACAAAGAAATGCCTGGCCTTTCCCCTGGAGTAGTCGTGCATAAGCTGGCTATATCTCCTGATGCTAAGCCAGTCAAACAAGCTCCTCGAAGAATGAGAAGGGAGTTGGAAGAAAAGGTCATCGAGGAAACCGAGAAACTCATCGATGCCGGTTTCATCAGGGAAGAGAAATATGCGGACTGGATCGCATGCATAGTCCCAGTGAAGAAGAAAAATGGGCAGATCCGAGTTTGTGTCGATTTCAGGGACCTCAACAAGGCATATCCTAAAGACGACTTCCCGCTACCGGTCATGAAAATGATGGTCGATGACACCTCAAATTACGAACTGTTCACCTTTATGGATGACTCGTCTGGATATAATCAAATCAAGATGTCGCCTGAGGATGAGAAACACACAGCATTTCGAACCCTGATCGGAATATATTGCTACAAGGTAATGCCGTTCGGACTGAAGAACGCTGGTGCTACATATCAAAGGGCAATGACCAATATCTTTGATGACCTAATCCATAAAGTTGTCGAATGTTATGTTGATGATCTGGTCGTCAAGACTAAAACCAAGGCCGATCATATCCAAGATCTTAGGACCATTCTCACCAGACTGAGGGAATACAATCTGAAGATGAATCGTCTGAAGTGCGCTTTTGGCGTGTCGTTGGGAAAATTCCTGGGCTTCATAGTCCGACATCGAGGGATCGAAATTGATCCATCAAAGATAAAGGCCATCATGGAGATGCCCCCTCCGAAGAGTCTGACGCAGCTAAGATCTTTTCAAGGCAAGCTTGCTTATATACGGAGGTTTATCTCAAATTTATCGGGAAGGTGTAGGCCCTTCTCAAAGCTCATGAAGAAAGGAGCTCCTTTTATCTGGGATGCCAAATGTCAAGCAGCGTTCGAAAGCATCAAACAATACTTGTTGCACTCTCCAGTGCTGGCCGCTCCCATTCCAAATAAACCGCTGATTCTCTACACTGCCGTGCTGGATGAGTCACTCGGTGCGCTTCTTGCCCAGAATAACGAGGAGGGAAAAGAAAATACCCTCTACTACCTCAGTCAAACTCTAGTCGGGGCGGAACACAACTACTACCCAATCGAAAAGCAATGTCTGGCTCTAATATTTGCTGTGAAGAAGCTGAGGCGCTATTTGCTCGCTCATCGGGTTATGCTGATCTCCAAGGTCGACCCGCTCAAACACTTGATGACCAAAGCAAGCCTAGCCGGCAGAATGGCAAGATGGGCTGTCATGCTACTTGAGTTTGACATAGTTTATACTCCTCAGAAAGCAGTAAAAGGGCAAGCTCTTGCAGACTTTCTCGCTGCTCATCCCATACCAGAAGGGTCGCCGCTAAATTGTGAGTTACCCGACGAATAAGTGCTGCACCTCGAGAAAGATGAGCCATGTTGGGAGCTTTACTTCGATGGGGCCTCATCAATAAGGAGCTCCGGCAGATCAAGCGTCCTGGAGGTAAAAGCGGGGATAGGATTGGTGTTCATCACGCCATCAATGGGAACCCTACGACGTTCTTTTGCTCTCACTGAGCCTCGGACAAACAATGAAGCTGAGTATGAAGCTCTGATAGCTGGTTTGGAACTCGCCATAGAAATGGAAATCCTTCGGCTACGAGTTTACGGTGACTCCCAGCTTGTCGTCAACCAAGTAAGCGGCGACTATAAGATATACAAACCCGAGTTAGCTCGGTACAGAGGCCGGGTGGTGGAACTCATGAAACGGTTCACTCACATTGAACTAATGAGAATCCCCAGAGCGTTGAACGGAAAAGCTGACATACTCGCTCGCTTAGCCAAGGAGATGGCTGATCCTGACATGGATGAAATTCTGATCACAGTCAGGAGCCGGCAAATTCTACTTCCAGTCTCTCTACGAGAAGAGGAAAGCGTGGAACAGAAGAGCAGTCCTGCCGAAGAAGCTTCGATCATCCAAGACGAGCCCGATTGGAGAGAACCCTTCATAGAGTACCTCCGATACGACAAGCTGCCCGAAGAAAAATCTGTGAGGATTCAGCTGAAGAAAAGAGCTCTCCGATACGTGTTTGTAAATGACACGTTATACCGCAGGTCATATGACCAACTCTGGCTCAGGTATCTGTCATTGGCCGAAGCCTAAAAGGTCATGAAAGATGTTCACTCGAGCGTTTGCGGTGCTCACCAATCTGGCCCCAAGATGCGACTTCAAATCAAACGGCTTGGGTATTACTGTCCCACCATGATACGGGATTGCGGAGAGTATGCAAAGAAATGTCAGATTTGCCAAATCCATGGTGATTTCATTCACAAGCATCCCAATCCGTTGCATCCTACGGTGGCGTCGTGACCATTCGAAGTTTGGGGCACCAACATTGTTGGCCCAATCGATCCTCCGTCATCCAAAGGCCATCGGTTCATACTGGCCGCGACAGACTACTTCTCCAGATGGGCTGAAACTGTCCCGCTAAAAGAAGTCAAGACAAAAGATATTCTGACATTCTTCCAGCATAATATTCTATACCGCTTCGGTACACCAAGAAGAATCATTTTTGACAACGGGCCTTCTTTCAAGAGATTCAATGTCTCAAGATTCGCTACTCAGCACAAGATAGACTGGAGATATTCCTCCATCTATAATCCAAGAGCCAATGGGCTAGCCGAAGCCTTCAATAAGACTCTATGCAAGCTCCTGAGGAAAAATGCTTCAGCCAACAAGAGAGACTGGAATCTCAAGCTTCACGAAGCGTTGTGGGCATATCGTACCACGCACCGTACTCCAACTCAGTCCACTCCATACTCATTGCTCTTCGGAGTGGAGGCGATCCTCCCCCTCGAAATCGAGGTTCCAAGTTTAAGAATGGCCATCCGACACGAGTTGACGGAAGAGGAAAACGTGCTCCTTCGGCTTGAAGAGCTCGACACGCTTGAAGAAAAGAGGCTCGCGGTGCAGCAAAACCTGGAGCTATACCGAGCCCAAATGTCACGGGCCTATGACAAGATAACCCGTCTCCGCACTTTTAAGAAAGGTGAATTGGTGTTGGTCCTCAAAAGACCGATTATCCCCAATCGACATGCCAAGGGAAAATTCGAGCCAAACTGGGAAGGACCATACGTCATCGAGAAAGTGTTTGACGGAGGATCCTACCAACTAATAAGTGCCGAGGGAGAAAGGCCCATGCCACCCATCAATGGCCGATATCTCAAGAAATACTACACGTGAATGCTCCAAGTCGCAGGCGAATTGAGCACATCAGCCCTACGGTCTGGATCATACATCCTGCAAAACCGTATACAATCCACGGACGTAAATGACCCCTATCTCTCCCAAATCCTGTCGGTGAGACTACTTTTAAAGTCCCACCAGCGGCCAAAAAAAAAACGGTATGTCCACAAGCAAAACGGACACGGATGAAAACCCAAAAGGGCTCCGTGAGTAAAAACAGCAGGACTGCCGGCGAGTTTGTGAAAACCCGAAAGGGCGCAAACTCGTGAAAAAGAGATGAAATGCACTCGCAAAGTCCTCTGGACTTTGTGAGAAGAAAATTCCCGCGTCAGATCCTTACGACTCACAAAGGAGCAACACACTTAGGAGTCCCCACGACTCCTAAGGAGAAAATACAGCTACGAGATCCTTTCGACTAGTAGGGAGAAAATGCTTTTGTGGGACCCTTACGGTCCATAAAATTGAAAAGCCTTAGGTGATAGGGATCTAAACCTGTCTCCTAAGCCACTAATTCCTAAATCCTTCCGGGCAAATGATGAGTTGCTCCTGGCATTATTTCAGTGCAGCAATGCAGATGCCAAACAAAAACCAATTCCCAAATCCTTCCGGGGCAAATGATGAGTTGCTCCTGGCATTATTCCAGTGCAGCAATGCTGATGCCAAACAAGATCCAAATTCCAAGTCCCCAAACGGCGAATGATGAGTCGCTCCTGGTACCACATTCCAGTGCAGCGATGCAGACGCCAACCAAAATCCAATTTCTCAAAATTCTCCCAGCCCTACGGTTGGTCCCCAAGTTGACTACTGTATACAATCCACGGGCTCAAATAATTCTCGTCATACCCATGCCCCACCATAATTACCAGTTATGTGGCTGGTCTCCGCCTTTGGAATTATGCTCTATTGAGAAGACCCACTCATGTGTCCTCACGATACATGAGGAGAACAAACCTTTGTGGGATCCTTAGGACTCATAAAGGAAAAACACACCTAGGAGTCCTCACGACTCCTAAGGAGAAAATACACCCGCGGGATCCGTACGACTCGTAGGGAGAAAATGCTTTTATGGGACACTCACGGCCCATAAAATTGAAAAGCCTTAGGTGATAGGGACTTAAACCTGTCTCCTAAGCCATTGCTCCCCCAACAGGAATAGGCAAATGATGAATTGCTCCTGGCACGTGTGCTTCAGTGTTAGTAACGCTGATGCCTACCCTAACCCCAAAATCCCAAACTCCAATCCAATAGACCCCTAAGTCTTTAAACTAGGGACAGATGACCCCTAAGTCGTTAAACTAGGAACAGATGACCCCTAAGTCGTTAAACCGGGAACGAGGGAAATCTCCTCATGGCAGATGATGATTCGCTCATGGTACCATATTCCAGTGCAGCGATGGTGATGCCAAACCAAAACCAAAATCCCCAAATCCTATCATGACAAATGATGATTCGCTCCTGGTACCATATTCCAGCGTTGCGATGCTGATGTCAACCAAAATCACATCAAGTCAGCAAAACAACCAATGACCTCCATGGCAGAATCAAATTCCACCTCGAAAACAAGTCAACTTCATTCCTGACACCGCAAGAAGCGGTGCAAGTCAAATCCAGCACTGACTGTCCAAGTCGCAAAAAGGGAAGAACCGACCATCCACGTCGCTAAAAGGGCAGCACCGACCGTCCAAGTCGCAAAAAGGGCAGAACCGACCGTCCACATCGCTAAAAGGGCAGCACCGACCGTCCAAGTCGCAAAAAGGGCAGCACCGACCCTCCAAGTCGCAAAAAAGGCAGCACCGACCGTCCACGTCGCTAAAAAGGCAGCACCGACCGTCCACGTCTCTAAAAGGGCAGCACCGACCGTCCACATCGCAAAATGGGCAGAACCGACCGTCCAAGTCGCAAAAAGGGCAGAACCGACCGTCCAAATCGCAAAAAGGGCAGAACCGACCATCCACGTCGCTAAAAGGGCAGCACCGACCGTCCAAGTCGCAAAAAGGGCAGAACCGACCGTCCACGTCGCTAAAAGGGCAGCACTCCAAGTCGCAAAAAGGGCAGCACCAACCGTCCAAGTCGCAAAAAGGGCAGTACCGACCGTCCACGTCGCTAAAAGGGCAGCACCGACCGTCCACGTCGCAAAAAGGGCAGAACCGACCGTCCAAGTCGCAAAAAGGGCAGAACCGACCGTCCAAGTCGCAAAAAGGGCAGAACCGACCGTCCAAGTCGCGAAAAGGGCAGCATCGACCTTCCACGTCACTAAAAGGGCAGCATCGACCGTCCAAGTCGTAAAAAGGGCAGAACCGACCGTCCACGTCGGTAAAAGGGCAGCACCGACCGTCCAAGTCGCAAAAAGGGCAGAACCGACCGTTCACGTCGCTAAAAGGGCAACACCGACCGTCTAAGTCGCAAAAAGGGCAGAACCGACCGTCCACGTTGCTAAAAGGGCAGCACCGACCGTCCAAGTCGCAAAAAGGGCACTACCGACCGTCCAAGTCGCAAAAAGGGCAGAACCGACCGTCCACGTCACTAAAAGGGCAGCACCGACCGTCGAAATCGCAAAAAGGGCAGAACCGACCGTCCAAGTCGCAAAAAGGGCCGCATCGACCGTCCAGGCAGTAAAAAGGGCAGTGCCAGCTTCCCAAAAGGTGGGAACTCAATCAAGTCGCCTCCACGTGAAAGAATATCCATCAATTTCATGCACACGACCCATATATGTGGCGTGCATTTATTGAATGGGGGCAATTTGTTGGGGTAAAAATTTACACCCCGGTTGACCAAGTCAAAATCAAAGTCAATCCCAAGCCAAGTGGGCCCAAGCCCAGATCCAGTGGGCCCATGCCCGGGTCGAGCCCAAGCGGACGGCCTCCCCCCATGCCAAGATAAAAATTTTGTAATAAATAATTTTGTTGCATTTATTTTATTTTATTTTATTTTATGGATAAATGTAAGAAAAATAGGCATAAAGCCAATTTTTTGTAAAGCCCATGGCTTATGTGCAAAAAGAAATGGCACATGAGTCATGGGATAGGCAAAATGCCATTTTGTGAAGCCCAAGGGGCTATGTGTAAAGTGTATAGCCTATAAAGGCAAGGATAATGAAAATATCTCACAACTTTTCTCTCTCCAAAAAATTTAGATCTGAGATCTTTTCTTCTTTTTCAAGGTTCCAAAATCTTCTTCTTTCTTTTGAATTAAATCAAGAGTTTTACTCTTCATTTTATAAAACAAAATAGTTTTTCACCATCAAACCCACAAAGGGGGACTTGAATCTGTCACTAAATCTCAAAAAGGAGAGATTTTTAAAAATCCTATATCTCTTGATCTTCAAGATCCAGCCAACAGAAGAGGAAGAAGAAGAACCCCCTTTATTAACCCAAAGCATCTTAGGAGTTTAAACTCCACCCTATTTTCCCTTTAGAGAATTTCTGGGGCTAAAAGCGCCCTTTTCCTCGCCGGCGCGCTAGCGCTCGAGCGCAAAGCGCCAACGTGCCGACACGTGGCGCGCTTGCGCTCCAGCACCCTGCGCTCGAGCGCAAAGCGCCCACATGCCGACACGTGGTGCGCTTGAGCTCCAGCACTCTGCGTTCGAGGGAAAAGCGCCCATGTGCCGACACGTGGCGCGCTTGCGCTCAAGCGCCCAGCGCCCGAGCACAAAGTGCCCACGTGCCGACACGTGGCGCACTTGCGCTCCAGCACTCTGCGCTCAAGCGCAAAGCGCCCACGTGCCGACATGTGGCGCGCTTGCGCTCAAGTGCCTAGGCGCTGGCCTCACGCATCCTTTGGATGTCTTTTCCCCCCTTTATTTACATATACATGTATATATATACATATGTATACATATGTACACATACACATACTCCACGACACTGTCCCTGTTAGAAAAAAATTTCTAACGGGGCGCTGTCCCGCACCCCGCAAGAGGGCTGCTAGCCCCCTTGACCCCCAGCCAGCTATCCGGGTAGCGGGACCCCCGTAAAAACTCTGCGTGGCTCCCGATATATCCAAACCCCCCTAAAACAAAACACATGTACACTGCACATCGAGTTCGCATGACCAGTTTAACCCGTCAATCGGAGGTTCCCTCGCTCCAAAGGCGAGGGGTAATTAACGGCAGTTTAGTCCGTGGCTGCCGGAGATTCGGATCCCCATAATCAGTAAACCCCGGCCTACCCTAGGCAGGGGGAATCTGTAGTACGTCTGACAAGCGTGCGCGTATTACCATCTCAATGGGGTGATGGAAAACACCCTACAGACGGGATCAGCAAGTCCACTCGAGGCCGAGCAATGGCTCATCAACGTGGAGAACCTTTTGACGGCCGCTCGAGTTCCTGACGACGACAGAACGAATGTGGTGAAGAATCAGCTTGAAGACGAGGCCTGCACGTAGTGGTCCGTAGAGGAGACCCAGCTAAAGAAACCTATTGGATGGGACACGTTCTCTGCATGCTTCCTGGATCACTACTTTTCGACTACTTCCAAGGCCGAGATGGAGGAGAAATTCATTATGTTGAAGAAGAATGGGCGCTCAGTGGATGTTTACGCCGCGGAGTTAAATCGGCCGAGTCACTTCGCACCGTACATGGTAGCCACCGAAGCCGCCAGGGCAAGACAGTTCCAGCAAGGGCTCGATATTGAACTATACCAACTCATCGCGTCTCTCGACCTACCATCCTTCGCCCAAGTTTTGAACGCTGTCTGACTACAGGAAAGATTGGCAGAGAAGGCCAAGAGCCAACGATCAATAGACAGGAGACCCCACGTGGTTCCAGCATGGCCTACCATCTTCCCCCGTGGAGCGATCCCAGTTCACAGGCCGGGTGTCACATAGATGAAGCGCACCTTTTCACCTCAGCAGCCGCAGCGAAGGGCCCTGTTCTGCGATTATTGCCAGAGGCCAGGACACGTATAGAGAGATTGCTACAGGGCTAAAGGGCAGTGCCTGATTTGCAGATCCAGCAAGCACAGGATCAACAGATGTCCCCAGAGATCTGAGCTATAGGGAGGGTTCGAGCAACAACAACCGTCGTATGGCACTTCAACTTAGAGGGGTCCACCTTGGGTGCCCCAACAGCGGTCCTTCGATCAGAGGCAGACTGGTACAGGTTGGAATCAGGGACGGGCTTTCACCTTATCTGCCGAGCAGGCAGAGGGTTCTGGAGATGTGGTTACAGGTACCATCCTTGTTTATTCTATACCAGTTAGAGTTCTTTTCGATTCGGGTGCTTCGCATTGATTTATTTCTACGCGGTTTGTTGACACACACTGAATACCTCACGAGCCGTTGACCAAGGGTTGGGAGATACATACGGTTAACGGTATTATTGTGTCCAACCAAGAGTGTAGATTATGTCCGGTGGTAGTATGCGGCAGGGAATTCTATGCGAATTTCCTTTTAATTGGGACGGGCAGCTATGACGCGATTCTCGGGATGGATTGGATGAGCACCTTCCATGCGATCATCGATTGCCGAGATAGGAAAGTGAACTTCCGCATCCCCAATCATCCTGAGTTTTTTTTCAAAGGCGGGAGCGAGTCTTTGGAGCCAGCCAAGTTTAGAGCCAAGCCAAAAGCGTTGACAGCTATGGAGATTAATGAGAGTCTAGCTCCAGAGATCGTTCGGGATTTTCTTGATGTGTTCCCTGAAGACTTACCAGGTCTACCACCTCCCCGCTTCTTGGGATTCTTCATTGACTTGATTCCAGAGACAGCGCTAGTTTCTCAGGCTCCTTACAGGATGGCGCCAGTTGAGTTGGCAGAATTGAAGAAACAAATTGGAGAACTCCTTGAGAAAGGATTTATTCGCCCAAGCGCTTCGCCGTGGGGTGCACTAGTCTTGTTGGTGAAGAAAAAGGACGGATCGCTACGGATGTGTATAGACTACAGGGAGCTGAACAAAGTTACGATAAAGAACAAATACCCCATTCCGCTTATCGACGACTTATTTGATCAGTTGGGTAGGGCCAAGGTATTTTCGAAGCTGGATCTTTGTTCGGGCTATCACCGGATCAGAGTAGCGGCTGAAGATATGTGCAAGACGGCTTTCAGGACCCAATACAGGCATTATGAGTTTCTTGTGATGTCGTTCGGGGTTACTAATGCTCCAGCTATATTTATGGATCTGATGAATAGAGTATTTGCGAAATACTTAGACACGTTTGTCATGGTATTCATCGACGACATACTAGTCTACTCTAAGACCCGAGAGGAGCATGCCGAACACTTGCGAACGGTATTACAAATTCTACGGGAAGAGAAGCTATACGCAAAATTGAGCAAGTGCGAGTTCTAGCTTGACAAAGTGCAGTTCTTGGGGCACATTGTTTCGGGCGAAGGCATCTCAATGGACCCAGCGAAGATAGAATCGGTTAGAGATTGGCCGACACCGAAGTCAGTGGCCGAGATCAGAAGCTTCCTGGGATTGGCAGGATATTATCGACGGTTCGTTCAAGACTTCGCACGAGTCACTGAACCTTTGACGAAGCTAACGCGGAAGGAAGTACCGTACGTGTGGACGGAGGAGTGTACTCGGGCTTTTGAGGTACTAAAGCAGAAATTGACCACGGCACCTATTCTTACAATACCAGATAATTCAGGTGGTTTGGTGATACATAGAGATGCTTTAGGGAAAGGCTTGGGCTGCGTCCTTATGCTGCACGGTCGGGTAGTTGCTTACGCCTCACGACAGCTGAAGAATCACGAGAGGAACTACCCAACACACGACTTGGAGTTAGCCGTAGTGGTTTTCGTATTGAAGATCTAGAGACATTACTTGTTAGGTGAAAAGGTGGAAGTGTACACGGATCACAAGAGTCTGAAGTACGCGTTCACTCAGAGAGAACTGAATATGAGGCAACGCCAATGGCTGCAATTAATGGAGGACTACGACTTGGACTTACAGTATCATCCAGGGAAGGTAAATTTCGTACCAGACGCTCTCAGTCGCAAGTCAGCAGTCATGATGTTGACCAGTCAGAAGAGCATCATTGAGGATTTTCAGAAGCTCGAACTAGAGGTTGTTATACCGAGTGCAATCAGGCAGTTCTGGAAGTTACAGGTGCAGTCTTCTCTTGTAGATCGCATTATGGCTGCGCAGGCTGATGATCCTCGATTGCAAAAGTTCAGAGAGCAGGTGGAAGCCGGGCTGAAGACGGACTTACTCATACATCGGGACAGTTCTCTGAGATTCGGTAGCAGACTCTGCATTCCCAATGGGGATGTTTGAGTAGAGGTATTAGCCGAGGCTCATAGTTCGGCTTATTCTGTGCATCCGGGAGGCACGAAAATATATCGAGATCTAAAGCAACACTTTGGTGGAACGGGATGAAGCGAGAGATAGCACGGTTTGTATCCAGGTTTTTAGTATGCCAGCAAGTGAAAGCAGAACACCAGAGAACGGCTGGACTGTTGCAACCGCTTCCAATACCCGAGTGGAAGTGGGAGAACATCACTATGGATTTTGTGACTACCTTACCACGGAGCCCTAAGGAAAACAACGCCGTCTGGGTTATCGTCGACTGTCTTACGAAAGCTGCACACTTTATACTCTTCCGTGTTGAACAGTCGACAGAGTCGCTTGCGGAGAAATACATGCAAGAGGTAGTGCGACTTCACGGAGTTCCGGTCAGTATAGTATCAGATCGAGACACCAGATTTATTTCACACTTTTGAAAGAGCTTACAGGAGAGTCTGGGTACACGTCTCAAGTTTAGCATGGCTTACCATCCACAGACGGACGGGCAGTCCGAGCATACCTGTAATATCTGGTCTTTATCTACGCCAATATCTGTATTCAAATAAAATATTTTTTACATTTTTGTATTATATTCGAATTATTTTTTCTTTCCTATGAACCCAACCCAAAGCCTAAGTCCATGTTTAAATCCCACACTTTTCCTTCAAAATTTTTCTTGAGCCCAAGCACAACAATCCAAGGCCTTATTTTAAAACAACCTATTTATATTTAAATTACTTACCTTTTCCCCTCTTTTCAAAATTCAAAAAGATATATCCTCATTTAAACACAAATCCTACACAAATAAAGTTCATTAAAAACATATTAAATTTTAAATTCCTGTTAATTCTCTCTCTCTCTTCTTTAAAATTTTATTTATTAAAATCACGTTTTTCTCTCTCTCCTCACTCACGTTACCTCTCTTTCTCTCCCCCTTAAATTAATCCTCACGTCTCTCTCTCTCTCTCCCCCCTTAAAATTTCTCCCTATGTTACTTCTCTCTCTCCTTCTTTCTTCTGTTCTCCTCCGTTCCCGCTCCCTCTCTCGAACCCATACCCACGCCCACGCCCGCGCTCGCCCCGTCGCCGTCGTGATCACCGCCGACATCACCCTCGCCTTCCTCCCTCTCTCCTCTCTCCAAAACCCCGAGTCCTTCCTCCCCACCTCACCTGCACACCCGACCGCGCCTGCTCCAAACACCACTGAACCTCCTCCTCTAAGCTTCGAGCTCCTTCCTGACGACCCAACTCCGGCCACCTCCCTCCATCATCCGCGTCAACCCCACCTACTTTCCCGAGCACCTCGTCGTTGCAACCTATCTTGCCGAGCTCAACTCTAGCCTTCAACCCTCAACCTGAGCACCGCCGACCAACATCGTCGACCGCCAACTCCATCAACACAGACCCTCCTTACAACCCAGCCCAGCAATGACCACGTGCTTCGCCTACGGCTACCCTTCGCTGCCCCATACCCGAGCCTTCCCTTGTCAGCCCAACCTCCAAGCTTCGGCTACCCGTCGCTGCGCTTACCTCCTCTGAAGCTTGAGCAGCCGACCTTCAGACCAAGCCAATTCCAGCATCCAAGCCGGAGCCCATCATCACCACTGAGCCATTGCACAAAGATCAATCCGAGGCCAAGTTCAATCCCAAGGCCAAACCCTTGCCGTTGTTGCCCATGTGTGTCGTGCCCGTGCATGCCATCACCGTCATCAACGCTGCGGCACCATCGACACATCATCGCAGGCAAGTGATTTCCACTTACTTTACATGCTATTAGTTTTTATACACATAGTTATATATATATATATATATATATATATATATATATATATATATTATATAACAACCAAATTAATTAGGAAATCATGGATTCTAGATAAGTTTTACAATCCTTGTTAATATATATATAGCTTGACATAGTATATAAATTAGATCTTTTATCCGGCTCTAACGACGTTAAGAATTCATATGAACTAAATCTTACTTGGACCGATTAAACGAAACCAAAACTTCGATTACCATACGTATAAACAAGTATTCGATACTAAAATTTAAGTGAAAACCCATCTTAAAATGGAGGAACTTGTGATCGTTAAACCCTTTTACTGTTCATAGAGGTACCACATAAACCTGGTTGAAAATTTATATCGTTTCACCCACAAAATGTTACCCCTGATAACCATTGCGAAATCAGAATTTTCCTGAACACGCTAGACCGTTAAATTCATATTAAATCTTTTACAAATCGGATTTTAGTGTTCCATGGCTTGTATCAAATCTAACAGATTAACCTATAGTACTATATAGTTGATCTCTGAATTTTAACAAGTTATGATAGAGAAAACTGAGGAGAATTACGATTCTGGATTACAGCCCAGAACAGTAATCCCAGTTAACCTTTGTTTTTAAATCACTGCATATCCTTGGTCAAATGCGAAAATGTGTGAAACCCGATATTGTTATGTAGAAAATTGAGTTAGATTTCTTACCCCACTAGTTTCACTGGATTTCTTTTCAGTATGATATTTTTAACACATTTTATAATGTCGATGTGTCCAGCTGAATTCTGCAATGACAGATTTTACACATCGAACTTAACCTAACCATAACTTCCTGTTGATATAGGATATTACTGCTCTGCCAATTGAGTTGGAAATATAACTGATAACCCTAAATATTGTTCAACTATAGTGTCGCCTAATTTTGAACCCAACAGGGTGCAAACTGTGTTAAGAAATAGATTTTCAGTTCAGAAACTGAATTTCCAGCAGCGAACACGTAAAATGAAATGACTGTAAATTTGCAAACCCGAAACTCGATTGACTTGAAACTAATTTCGTTGAACTTCCGACTGAGTTTACTTGCTATCTCTTTTATATCATTTTACTAAATTCTGAACGTATGATTTAATACGATTTTTTGTAAGATCATAAAACGCATAATAACTTGCATTGCACATGATTGTTTAGCGGCATAAATGTATATATAATACTCGACTGTAATACCTCTAGCGATAGTGCGCGTCATTATTAAGTTTCAGTGTACAATGTATTGTCGAGCGTGAATGGTATCTGTTTAGGAGTGTCAAGTACGCTAGAGAAAAGTGAGTGATTCGTGATAGTGACAATACAGTGAATAGCTAATAATACCGTGTTATTGATGCATACTTGTACACGACAAGCCCAAACTCATAGATAGTGAAACCTGGGAAAAAAGGGGGAAATCGAAGTGGAAAGGAAATCGTATTTAGCGAGGTCAGTGATTTAGAGGATGATCATTCGAACATCGACTCTTATATATTAGGTTTGGACCTAGCGGTCCGGCTGACAGGGTTATGTCCCGGGCGAGAGTGGGCCGTATTCTCGGTTACATATGAGACCCTCGTTAAACATGATCATCCTTCTCCACAACTTGATTTCAAAATGACTTAGAGACCGATAGGGGCACGGATCATATATTGCATCAGTTAGTGACATATTGATTGCCTGCATTTACTAACTCCACCGTTATTATTTTTATTTTCTTGTCTTTCATGATTATTATAATATTGCTACTGCGTCATCCTGACGACCTGAGTATGCATGCTCAGAGTTTGAAAAGGACCGGATTCAGGAGTCAGACCTACCCTTCGAGCTCGCAGAGATCTAAACGGTCGTGACTTCAGTATTTTTACCGCTTTCCATAAATCAACCTTGTATTCGTACTTGGTTAGTAGTTTCTTTTATTTTATTCTATTATAACTGTGAACAATGAAAGTTGGTGTAATAAACTAGTAATGTGTTTCCTTTACTTCTGTGTTGTAATTACTGATTACCATGTAATGCTAGAAGCCGAAGTGTGACTACAGCGGGATTATCCTTGACCGTAGGAGCATGGATGGCCTAGTCGCTTCTCGTATTCCGTATTTTGGGAAGCGGGACATGACAGTACTATCCAGACGCTCGAGGACATGTTGAGGGCTTGCATGTTAGACTTTCAGGGTTCTTGGGAGGATCATCTTCATTTGGTGGAGTTTTCTTATAACAACAGTTTCTAAGCTAGCATCCATATGGCTCCATTCAAAGAACTTTACGGGCGGAAAAGTCGATCCTCTGTTTGTTGGGATGACGTGGGAGAACGGATATTACTGGACCTCGAACTTATTTTTCAGACGGTAGACAAGGTCTAGATAATCAGACAGCGCATTAAGACGGCTCAGGACCGACAGAAGAGTTGGGCGGATGCCAGCAGGAGAGCGCTAGAATTTGAGGTCGGAGATCATGTGTTTCTAAATATTTCTCCTACCCACGGTGTTATCAGGTATGGAGGTCGCGAGAAACTCAGTCCCCGATTCATCGGACCTTTTGAGGTGCTAGAGCGAGTGGGAGAGGTGGCCTATCGACTTGCCTTACCTCCATCGCTAGCTGGTGTGCCCAACACTTTTCACATATCTCGGTTGAGGCGCTATGTTCGGGACGACAGCCACATTCTAAACCATTCGGAGTTAACTTTGGACACCGATCTGTCTTACGAGGAGCATCCCACCACCATTCTCGATCGTCGGGAAAAAGTGCTGAAGAACAAAGTCATTCCTTTGGTTCGAGTTTCTTAGGGTGGTCGTTCTCTAAGGGAGTCTACCTAGGAACGCGAGGAGGACATCCGTGCACATTTTTCGCATCTGTTTGTATAGTGTGTTGTTCCGTAGTTTTCGTTTTAATTTGGAGGACAAAATTTTTGTAAGGAGGGTATGATGTAAATCCCCAGTTCCTATATATAATTTCCCGTTTATTTTTCCGAATTTTTTCCTTTTTATTTAGACTTTTTATATTTTATTTAAATTAAATTCCTAAACTCTAAACCCAACCCAAACCAAAATCCTAACTTCTAACCGGCCCAACCCATGCCCGACCCGACCCGCTTTACCCCTCTCCTTCTTCCTCACTCCCTCTCTTTTTCCCGCTATTTTCCCCTTCAACGGCTCCTCGCCCCGCTTCTCGTACCCACGCACGCTTCTCGCGCCGCTCACTAACTTTCTCACGCCCATCTTCCCGATGACCCGCTCACAACCCTAACGGACACTTCCTCCAATGGCCCCCCATGTCTCTCCCCACTACTCGCACCCATGCCACACCGGCCACTCTCTGCCACCCCCTCGCTAATTCTCTTTCTCCCCTCTAAACCCCGACCCCATCAACACAAATCATCACCACTGACGACTCATTCCTCTTCCATTCTCGCAACCACCCCCGTGACCTGCTCGCCCAACGACTCTGACATCTCCTCGCATCGCCTCTCATCTCCTCAACAACCTCTTTCTCCATCTCTATCTCAATTTCTTTGTCTTTCTCTCAAATTCTCTCTATCCCTCAAACCAAAATCATTAAGCTCCCTACTGCCCCTCATCGTCGAAAAACCATCGCCAGCAAGCCTCCCTCTCTGCTTCTCTCTCTCTCTCTCTCGTTCTCCTCCAAACCAAACCCCCACCTCACATCACCGCCTCCTCCGTCGATCTCGTCGCGGCAACCTCCAGCCAACCTTTTTCTGCGATGAGCTCATGCCGCCACCGACCGTGTCAACGTCAAAGAGCCACCACCTAGACCGCAGTCGCCTCGACACCAGCACCTCCTCCCGTCACGTCGCCCCTCGCTGCAACCACCTCGCCGACAAGCCCCTAGGACCACCTTGCCACCATCATCACCGCCGGCCATCGTCGCTTGCAACCGCCGCTGCCGAGCTCCCCAGCACACCACAACACCCCCACGACATCGCCACCATCACCTCTCTCCTCTGCCCTCCTCCAAGCCGAGCTTCCAGCAAACTCCACAGGAGCCTCGACACCGCCGACCATCACCTTTGCTTCCCAGCAGCCACCATCGCCTCGCTGACATCCGCAGGGCCACCAACACCTCGTCGATAGAGACCCGAGCACCCCAAACCTTTACCAACTCCAAGCCCAGTACTGCCGAGCTCGCTGCCGTCGTCGCCATACGAACTGCCCGAGCTCACCGCTGTAGCCGCTGCGTGATCTATTCCATGTCGTTGCCTGTGTCGTCACCGCAAATTGCCTCTCGCCACAGGAGCCCACTGGTTAACCGTCGGAAGGAAAGATTAATACTTGCTTATATTATGCTATAATTATAATGGATAAAATGATTATTATATACCTATATCGTAGTTATTTAGTAGTGTTAGATTGAACATATAACAGGTCTAATATCCCGTATTAATATCGGATAGAACTCATAGTGGTCAAATATCGTTTTAATCTGTTGGATAAAACCGACATCTCATGTGTTACATATATATCGAAATGTTCGATGCGATTATCCTATCTATGACCCTATTAAAAATCCCCCAATTTTATTATTAGAAGTTTCGATTGCTGTTAATGAGTGACATATAAGAAATTAGGATCAAACAGTTAAGGCATCGAATATAAAATGACACCCCAATTGGTTACGTCAAATCTGAAAATCACCGTACATATCACGTTGTAAAATTAGTAGTTAATTAAATATAAATCTAATCATGGTGTTTTAGGGCTCGTATCGAACCTAACTAGATAACCTATAACCATATGTAATTATTTATTGAATATTGCAATTTCATGACACTGAAAAATGAAGGGAAATGTGGCTCTGGACTGCAGTCCGGGTAGCATTCTACGAGGGAAACCTGAATTTAAGCACCTGTACATACCTGCATAAAACTGAAAATGCGTGGAACCCTATATGGTCGCGTAGATAATTTAGTTAGCTAACACATGAATCTGGTCCCGTGCTGTTTCACCGTCGTTTGATATTAGATCTGTATTTTAAAGTGTCGCGGGGTTCTGCAGTTTCTGCAGTGACCCCTCTTACACAGCTACATTAAACAGGACATAACTTCTAATAATGAACTGATAATGATAATCCATTTGATTCTTTAGAAACCTAAAAGATATAAATATGTTTCATTTACCTAGGGAAACACCTAAAACTGAACACAATTACTGCCAAAACGCGCACGAAGTTGGGCTTCCAGTTCTGAAACTGGAATTCCAGCAATCGGTCGCTACCTTAAAATGATGATAATTCCCTAATCTTTATCCCGATTGACATGAAATAAATTTTAATGTTTAGATGATCAAGTGTACTTCATACGTTCTTTATGTTATTTTGGACGATTATATGCGTATGATTTATCGTAAATTTTGCAAGTTGTATGGTATTAGTCGTCATAGAATAGTAAATACCTGTTCAGTGCATTTCTGCATATTTTCGTACTTGATTTATACCTGCTGCATAGTGATCGTTCACATTGAGACCTAGCGACTATTCTGCATTGTCGATATATATTAGTGCTAGTGATTGTGTTGTGGCAAATACGACAGTGATAGTGACAAGTGGAAAAGTAATTGAAAATGACAGCGATACATATTTGTTCATAACCTATCTGATACCTGATTGCATACTATAACCTGGGGAATGGGGAAATCAAGGTGGAATGAACTCATATTTAGCGAGGTACAGTGATTTAGAGGATGATCATTCGCTATTAGTGATATACATATATATACATTAAGCCGTGGGCCTAGCGGCACGGCTGACAGGGTTATGTCCGGGCACAGTGGACCGTAGTCTTGGGCATGCACGAGACCCTTATTAAACACGAGCATCCTTTCCATCATTTGATTTCAGTGACTTATTGACCGATAAGTAGTGACATACGCATTGCTTAGTTAACCGACATGATACCCATATTGCACCATTCATATCCAGTCAATATTTATTTTACTCATGTTCTGCAATTCATTGTACTCCTCATGTTTAATAATATTGCATGTCCATCATATATATATTTATTGATATATGTGTCGCCCTGACGATCTGAGTATGCATGCTCAGAGGACGAAGTGGATCCAGCCCAGGAGCAGGACCTATCCTTCGAGATCGCGGAGATCTAGACTGCTTCATCAGCGCCTTCTCTTTTGCTTTCTGCACTTGTTTGTTTGTTAGTTTTTTTAATTCTGTAAAATAAATGTACCTTGAACTCTTTTATTTGCAATGTAATAAAATTATGAACTGTGATTTTCTTTTACTCAAGTACTGATTACTGACTATGATGTAATGCTAGAAACTGAAGTGTGACTACGGCGGAATTATTCCCTGACCGTAGGAGTATGGATGGCCTAGTCACCCATCGTATTCCGTAGTTTGGGAAGCGGGACGTGACAGTACTAGACCAAGTGTTTGAATGTGTTATGTAGTTTTGTAGGGAAATTACATGGCTGCTCTTTGCTCTTTCTTATTTAGCTTGGAATTTAATGGAAAAATTGTTAGCTATCCCCTATTTAATCATCTTAATATATTTGGGTCGTGAATTTTTTTATTGACTCTCTGCTCAATATTTACCACTCTTATATGCCATACAGATAGGTTTATATGCTAGAAAAATTCTGATTGGCACACTTCTTTAAAATCTATTTATATTTTTCCTCCACTACTTGTGTTTTACTTCCAAAATATTGAAAAATCTACGATATTTATATTAGCATGGAAAATATTTAAAGAATAAAAACCTAAAAAACTTTAGATTTAAAAATTGTTGATTTTCGTTTGTTGTTTCAAAAAAATATAGAAAACCCAAAAAATGCTGAAAATTTTGATATTTTGAAAATTTTCTCTATTTTCATATACTATAGCATTTAAAATATTAAAATATACAGAAAATTTGATATTTTTGAAAATTTCGCTATTTTTGTTTGTTAAGAATGCATCGAAAGAAAGAAGAAAAAATAAAATTTTGAGAATTTTAAATTTCTTGTAAGTTTATTTTATCATAACATAGAAAATATAGAAAAAAGGATGCAAGCATAAAATATTTGGTCTGGCAAGTGCTGTATACCATATGTTCTTCTTTTTTATATCATGATAATGTGGAGAATGTATTCTATGATTAAACAAGATAACATCATGAACCTAAAAATGTAAAGGATATCAAAAATAAATTTCATTATCCTTGCGCTAATTTTCATAGGATACTTATTGATCATTGTGGTTGTGGGATTAAAATAACTATGCATAAGTTAGCCAATAGTTCTTTTCTCCAACATACAATCAAATGATATTATATAATTATAGGGAAAATAAAGCTAAGGTATGTCTTACTGAGTTATCTAGGCTATGTGAGAGGAGAAACGAGGATGATCCCCATTTTTCTAAGTTATATTTTATTTTAGTTGGATGGACTCATCTTTCTTCTCTCACCGTATCTTGGTTAATTTAACTAAGACATTGCTGGGCTATATTTCCCCCCTATAATTAAGCTTTACTGATTTGGGGATACTGGTGGCAACTATTTTAAAAATGGCTCAAACAATTTTTTTTAAAAAAAAAATTCAGAGTCACAGTACCCTATCCTTTCATCAAACCCCCCTATAAATTCGCCACCCCTCAAAACAATCTCATAACAACCAGGACACACACATTGGCTGCAAGCAGTGCAGTAACTACAAAAGAGATCCTAGATGCCCAAACTCACCTGTGGAGCCAGCTCTTCAGCTTCATGAACTCCTACTCCCTCAAAGTCGCCGTCGAGCTTGGCATCGCCGACGCTGTCCACAACTATGGCAAGCCCATCCCCCTCCCAGCCCTCGCCTCCGCGCTCTCCATCCCTGCCTCGCGCATCCCCTACCTCCAACGCTTAATGCGCCTTCTCATCCATAACAACTTCTTCTCCGAACCCCAACCCGACGTCTATTCCTTAACCCCAAACTCAACCGTCCTCATCACCGAAAAGGGCACATCCATCGCGCCCTTCATCGAGTTAATCATGCACAACTCCATCATCGAACCCTGGACGTACGTGAGCACATGGCTCAAAAGCGAGAAGGCCCGTCCACGGCATTTGAGATGTTACATGGGTTGTATTTATGGGAGGCGACGGCGCAGATGCCGGAACTCGGGAGGTTGTGTTTGATATTTAGCAATAATAAAACATCCGGATGACTTTTTATACTGTTGTTTTGTTGGATCAGTACACTAATTCACATATAAGAGAGTGAGTAGCTTATAGGCTTCGAAAATAGATATGGAATTATATCCTGTGGATAAAATTTCCATTAAAATATGCTCGACTATGGGCATTAAAATCACTATCTTAACGACAATGAGAAGTTGTCTTGTCCAACGTATTGTTCTCAAATTTTTCTTTATTTCTATATAATTATATCCAACAGGTTGATGCTGGATGGGTTGGGGAGCGATTCGGCGGCAGTCGCGAAGGTGATAATTGAGGTCTGTGCTGATCAGTTCGAAGGGGTGAAGACGCTGGTGGAGGTTGCGGGTGGAAAAGGAATGATTGCGAAGGCGATTAAGAAAGGGTTTCTAGGGATTCAGTGTAAGGTGTTGATCTGTCTCATGTGGTGGACAGTGTAGAGAAGAGTGGGGATGTGAGTTTGTAACCGGTCGGTGATATGTTTAAAGGGATTCCAAGCGCTGATGCACTTGTTATGAAGGTAAATTTAAAGTTGTTTGAAAACAAAAATATAACCCTCAACATCGATCCATTGTGTGTGTGTCTCTCCCCTAACATCCTTACATAAACCATTTGCGGTGATCTTATAATTCTATTTTGAAAGGTGTCCGACAAGAATTGAACATGGATGGCTTTGATGCATCATGAACCATCTTAGCCAAAAAAACCCAGCTATTGACCAGTGAGGCTTAAGATGTTTATATATATATATATATATATATATATAGGAAAGATGCCATAGGAGGGAATTTCCTCATATGGCGTTGAAAAATGCACCCTCTCTCATTTTTTCCGCCGATCGGCACCCACCATCTTCATCGTTATCGTCTAAGACGTGGGTACACCAAATTTCATGTGATTCTACAACCATGTCACCGTTGATTTAGCAATGTAAAAAGTTCTATTTTCGGTAAACCGTTAATTTTGAACCCAATTAATCAACGGTGAAAAGGTTGTAGAATCACATGAAATTTGGTGTACCCACATCTTAGACGATAACGATGAAGAAGGTGGATGCTGATCATCGGAAAAAGTAAGGGAGAATGTATATTTTCGACGCCATAGAAGAAACACTACTAAAATAGGGAGTTGCCCCTACGGATATTGAAATCCGTTGGGGCAGATTTATTTTGGCCTTACAGACTAATCCGTAGGGCCAGACGGATGCCCCTACAGTCCAAGACGCACCAACGTAAAAATATTAAATCTTAATTTGTTGTTTGCCCCTACGGAGCCGCAAACCAAGAACCTACGGACAAATCCGTAGGGGCATATATATATGGATTTAATAGAAAAGAAACATAATTTCCCTATGCGCTGATTTATCCTCCTCCTCGATCGAGCGTGTGAAACCTCGCAAAAATCGTCTTTTATCGTCGCCGCGTCGCCGACCTCGCCGATCTCGTCGCCGTTCTTTCTCTGTCGTTCCCGATCTCGTCCCCGTTCTTCGTCGTCGCCGATCCACTGAACATGTAAGTAATTAAATCTTCAATTAAAGAGATATTTGATTATTTTAGGGGTTGGGGTTGGGATTCGGCTAGGGTTGCAGTTGGGGTTGGGTTCGGCTAGGGTTGGGTTGGGGTTGGGGGTTCGGCTAGGTGCTGGTGCTGCGGATGCGGTTAGGTTGGGGTTGGGGTTAAGGTTAGGGTTGGGGTTCGGCTGGGGGCGCATAACTGTTGGGGTTGCGATTGGGGTAGGGTTG
Organism: Agapanthus africanus; assembly: GCA_030015575.1. Classification (NCBI taxonomy): domain Eukaryota; kingdom Viridiplantae; phylum Streptophyta; class Magnoliopsida; order Asparagales; family Amaryllidaceae; genus Agapanthus; species Agapanthus africanus. The sequence goes on from JASDDO010000024.1 coordinate 57,708,461, forward strand.
GGGCTGAGGCTGGGGCTGGTGTTGGTGCTGCGGTTGGGTTGGGGTTGGGGTTAGGGTTACGGTTGGGGTTCGGCTGGGGGGCGCATAACTGTTGTCTTGCATGGTAAACTATAAAGGCGGTTTGTGCAATCAACCCTGATTATTGCGCTGCGCTTGCAATGAGTTATCCATGTTATGCATGTTGATTCCCGCTTTTGCTCGCTTGCTTGCATATATTGTAAATATGAGCTTATTAGTTTGTTGGGTTTGTTTGTTTCTTATTCCATTGATGGGCACATCCAAGCAGTATGAAATTGTATCTTCCTTTTGCTACCAACGATTAGCTACGTTAGATTACGCAGTTGTGTCTTTCTTTCTAGATTTTGGATAGATTTTCCACTTTACATTTCTATCCATAATTGATTGGAGAATTTATCGACCAAAGCTCTATACTTAAGAAACCGAGCGGCATTAGTGTGACAATGTCATCATGTGAAACTTCCGTTGACCGCCTAAATTCACAAATTTCCTTTTCTATCTCTTAGTTTAGGGGCATGCATAATTTGTTTTTAGCCGTAAATGGCTCTAGTTATATATTTCTCCGTCATGTTTGAATTGTGCATCATAAAAGTCGCCTAAATGGTTCATTATATGTTCCCTCATTCATACATGTATAACACACACACACACATTAGCTTTTGTGCCAGATACTTTTGGAAATCAAACTTTCAACACTAATTTTGATATGAGACCCGTGTCATGTAGCATTAATTATGAATTTATATTATATTCATCTTGTTTATTGATTTCTTTTCTATATTGAAGGCATGCATCTCAATCTCAAGTCTAATGCATCTTAGTTCTTTAATACTCAATTCTTCATATATCTTATTCTCAAGTTGCAATTTGCAAGTAACTAAGAAAGTATTATTTCATAAGTTTAAAATCATGTTACACATACAACAAGAATACACAACAAAGGCATCATTAGAGAGTGATTCAAGATATTGAAGTTAAAACCAATATATGGTACTCGATGATAATATGAAACCTTCGTATTCTCATCGATACTCATATTGAAACTAAAAGCGCCACTTAGTCCCCGTTTATCGGTTAAAATACGTTCGATATTCGTCGTGACATAGAACTATACGAAGGTTGTTAAATATCGTACGGTATAGCTCGATACTAACAGCCGTCATATAGTCTATGTGACGAGAAGATTCAATCGTATGATAACCGATAGATTTGTCCCGTGTGGACAAGTTAGGAATGTATAAAGCAAACAACTTCATTCACTTGTGTTTTCATCCGTTTCGAGATATTTCGTCGGTACCTTTCCGCTGGTTCTCCGTGTACAAAGATAGATTAGATGTTCATTTCAACATTGTTTCACAGCTTTGAAATGATTATCTATTCTATTACAGTGTACTCGGAAAACAGCGGGGAGGTGCTGCCGAAATTTACTCGAAACGGTTGAAAGCACAAGCGAATGGGTGTTCGCTCTATACATTCTTAATGGGATAGAAGCCTTACCCCCGACAGCCGAAACACACACACACACAACAAGAATACACAACAAACGCATCATTTGAGAGTGATTCAAGATGTTGAAGTTAAAACCAATATATGGTACTCGATGATAATATGAAACCTTCGTATTCTCATCGATACTCATATATGAAACTAAAAGCGCCACTTAGTCCCCGTCTATCGATTAACATACGTTCGATATTTGTCGTGATATAGAACTATACGAAGGTTGTTAAATATCGGACGGTATAGCTCGATACTAACAACCGTCGTATAGTCTGTGTGATGAGAAGATTCAATCGTATGATAACCGATAGATTTGTCCTATGTGGACAAATTAGGAATGTATAAAGCAAACACCTTCATTCACTTGTGTTTTCATCCGTTTCGAGATATTTCGTCGGTACCTTTCCGCTGCTTCTCCGTGTACAAAGATAGATTAGATATTCATTTCAAAGTTGTTTCACAGCTTTGAAATGATTTTCTATTCTATTACAATATACTCGGAGAACAGCGGGGGGAGGGGGGTGCTGCCGAAATTTACTCAAAACGGTTGAAAGCACAAGCGAATGGGTGTTCGCTCTATACATTCTTAATGGGATAGAAGCCTTACACCTGACAGCTGAAACACACACACACACAACAAGAATACACAACAAGCGCATCATTAGATATTGATTCAAGATGTTGAAATTAAAACCAATATATGGTACTCAATGATAATATGAAACCTTCGTATTCTCATCGATACTCATATATGAAACTAAAAGCGTCACTTAGTCCCCGTCTATCGGTTAACATACGTTCGATGTTCGTCGTGACATAGAACTATACGAAAGTTGTTAAATATCGGACGGTATAGCTCGATACTAACAACCATCGTATAGTCTATGTGATGAGAAGATTCAATCGTATGATAACCGATAGATTTGTCCCGTGTGGACAAGTTAGGAATGTATAAAGCAAACACCTTCATTCACTTGTGTTTTCATCCGTTTCGAGATATTTCGTCGGTACCATTCCGCTGGTTCTCCATGTACAAAGATAGATTAGATGTTCATTTCAACGTTGTTTCACAGCTTTGAAATGATTATCTATTCTATTACAGTGTACTCGGAGAACAACGGGGAGGTGCTGCCGAAATTTATTCGAAACGGTTGAAAGCACAAGCGAATGGGTGTTCGCTCTATACATTCTTAATGGGATAGAAGCCTTACCCCCGACAACCGAAACACACACACACAATAAGAATACACAACAAATGTATCATTAGATAATGATTCAAGATGTTGAAGTTAAAACCAATATATGGTACTCGATGATAATATGAAACCTTCGTATTCTCATCGATACTCATATATGAAACTAAAAGCGCCACTTAGTCCCCGTCTATCTGTTAACATACGTTCGATAATGTATTCTTTTCAACGACAAACGCACACGCAAAGCATATACACGGATTTTCTCCCTTGTCAGTAACTATCCTGTTCTTCGATTTCTCAATATAGTCACCATAACCTACAATTTATATGCTATACAGTCTAACATGAGTACGTCAGAGTTAAGGATTGGATGTATGTGGATTGGCAACAACGTATGCAATCTAAGTTTGTCGCAGGAGTTGCTGCTTTTATTGAATTTGCACGCGCACATAATAAGATCGTGATAGAGAAGATTCTCTACCCGTGCGATAGATGCGGCAATAAGTACCGGTAGAAGGTAGAATTAGCAGAGCTTCATATCGTAAAATATGGGATTACTAGACTTTATACATCTTGGAAATATCACGGGGAAGGAAAAGAACGCAGTAATGCGGCAGAAGAAGAAGGAGAACATAATGCGGTAGGAGAAGAAGGAGAAGACGGTAATTTATTTCCATCAGAAGAAATAGAGGATATGGTAGAGGCTGCCCTAGATGAATCTATTCGTACCGAAGATGACATTCCTTCCGGTCAAGGACCGCGTGCGGATAAATATGAAAATTTCATGAATGATGCTAGAAAACCAATTTATGAGAATGCAAAGTATTCCACCCTCTCATGGTTCGTCCAAATTTTCCAGATTAAGTGTTTAAATGGATGGAGCAACAAGTCATTCACAATGCTTCTTTCGTTCTTGAAAGATTCTATGCCCCCGGGAAATAACGTGCCCAACAGCTGGTACGGAGCCCAGAAGATGATGTCTGATTTGGGTCTAAAGTGCGAGAAAATTCAAGCATGTCCTAAAAATTGCGTGTTGTACCGGAAAGAGAATTCACATTTGAAAGAGTGTCCAACATGCGGAAATGCCAGGTATAAGCCGAAAGATTCTGATAAGAAGCCTGATATACCTGTCAAGATAGCACGATACTTTCCCATAACACAGAGGCTACAGAGGCTATTCAGGTGCAAGAAAATAGCCGAGGCAATGATTTGGCATCACCGTGCTCTTCCAAGTGAAAATGGAAAAATGAGATATCCAAAAGATTCACCGGCATGAAAGGATTTCGATAGGAGGCACGCAATATTCAGTAGCGATCCTCGCAATGTCCGGCTCGGACTGGCTAGTGATGCTTCTGCCCATTCAACTATATGGCTGGAAGTCACAGCACATGGCCCGTTGTAATGATAATTTATAATCTGTCGTCTTGATTGGTTATGGACCAATCATATTTTATGATGCCTCTTCTTATCGACGGACCAAACTCACCGGAAAACAATATCGACGTCTATCTCCGACCTCTGATCGAGGAGTTAAAATCTTTGTTCATTGATGGTGTAGAGACATACGATGCAAACATAAATACAACCTTCATACTGCGTGCGGCTTTAATGTGGACAATTAATGACTTTCCTGCGTATGGGATACTATCAGGTTGGTCCGTACATGGTCACAAAGCATGTCCTCATTGCCATCGACACACAACATCGAAATTCTTGAATTTTAGCAGGAAGGTTTGTTATTGCGGCCATCGACATTTCCTGCCACCAGACTGTTAGTTATATGTATGCCCTAGAGGCCATTACTGTACATTGGATGTATATTGAAGTGGATGCTGGGACATATATAGGGAGGACTTTCTTGCTCGACATGATAGTATGCTATCTGGTTACTCTTTACCTTAACGTGTATACTGATTGTCTCTCTGTTACATGTTGGTAAATCCCTTAGGATGTGTACTTGACTACCTGGACTATGATGCGGATCATACTAGTAGGGACATGGTAGTCCATAAGTACATCCTTCAAAGTCCCTAGTCGTGGGTGTATCGAGACGGGGCATCGATATACCAGTGTAGACTAGCGTATACTTTCTCGACCCATACAGATGGGCGATGGATGATCCCATATCCATTGGTGTTTGACATCAGAGATGATATACGGGTGCTCAGTAGGGACTGAGTACACTGGACGGACTCGCCGAGAACTCCCAGATGGTATTATACCTTACGTCAGATGGCAGTTCTCTGGTGACACTGGTACAGAGTAGTCTGTTGACCCGAGATCGTCATAGAGTCTTGTGTGGTTCCCACTGTGATTTGATTTCCACCTTACCATGTCTAAGAGGGCGTGCAAAACGGTGGTTTTCGGGTACAGTCCCGAATCACATGGAGGCAATGAGCGATAGGAGGGGATTCGTCTCTCCCGGTATAGGGAGTTGATGTTGTGCTGTGTTCGATTGGCTATAACCGGAAATCCCTGGCCAGGGTTGCTGAGATTTACTGGTAAGTGTTACCAGTAGTTTCTCGAACTGTTATAGACCTCATATCGACACGACTTATCGAGCTGCTGGGGTCTGACGTTTACCACCCCTAGGCGAGATATGCGACATATCAGACGAACAGGCCGGACTGTACGGTAAGTGTTACTGGTTGGATTCACAGGAATGTGAGTGGGCTTGCTCATCGATCTTCTGATCGCTCAATACCCGGGTGGCCGTTACGTTTAGCAGACCGCTTGCGGCTTGTGGGTGTTTGATATGATCATCACCTGCTGCCGGCGAATTGACTAGTCTTTAGAGTCCTACACAGAGGTTTCCTGGCTCAAGCGAAACGAAATAGGAGCGCATATGAGATATGTGCGGGACCGAGAATAATACTAGTATGTGATACTGTATTAGATTCTCGCGATTTGTAACATTGATCGGTTATATGCGTTATAGCCGGGTTATCGGATCAAGTGTTGATTCGATAAGTTGTTACTAATTATATTAGTCGGTTATATGCGATATGACCGGGTCGTTAAATCAAGTGTTGATTTAATGATTTAGTGTATAATTATATATTTGATATATCACTTTACATTAACTAATATAGGTTCACTTAAAAAGGATTTTCTCACTTGATGTGCACATTGTATATGTGATATACTTTTGTGCATTTGATTGTATCATGTTTGATGATACATGATAGTTTGGTGTATGGTTTAAACCATGGTTGATCAATGGTTAGGGTTTCTTTTGATTTTATTTACTTATCTATTTATTTATTTATTATTCATTTTGGCAAAAGAAAAAATGGTGGCTTGATTTGTTTTCTAGTTGAAGCTTCATGAAGCTTTGACAAAGTGACCATTTTGTCTTCATGCTTAACCCTAACCATTCATTTAACCCTAGTTAATTCTCTACACTTGACCATGGTTGGATTATGATAAGTATTCATTTATTTTCTATTTGAAAATAACTTATCATAACATACTTCATCTTCTTCTTCTTCTTCTTCAGGATGAAGAAGCTTGATTCCATCAATGGTGATTTGATGAAAAGAATGAGAAATCCAATTCTAAAGTGAACCCACTTCCTATTTCTTCATCCTCTACCTCTTGCCAAGTAGTATAGGGTGTTATCTTCACAAGTTTCATGACTTGGTGAAGTGGGAGCTTGATCTTGTGATGCCTCGACGTAGATCATCTTCGGCATCGTAGTCGATGACCTAGCCCGCCCATTTCTCCGATGAAGCCGACGCTAGAGCCCGGGATTCTATTTGGACAGCGAGGAGACTTCATCATGGAGCTATGGAGGTGGAGAACCGGATCTACAAAGGTTGTATTTCCGTTTACCCTATAGTAAAGTAGTTTACTAGTTTTGTTTCGCCTAAAATTCTAGTTAACGATCCGTATTAGGGTTTCTCGGCACTTGTAATTTTTTGAAATTGGCATGGTTGATGCCTTGTGAGACCTCTTGTGCGTGCCACGGAACCCTACAGTGGTATCAGAGCCTAGCTAGAGCCTTAGGCGATGCGTAGACGGAGTTAGAAGTCCGATCGAACCGAAACCCTAACACAAACATGCTCTCTGGACTTTTTTCAAAAACTGTGTTTTTTCCAGATTAAAAATTCTCAAAAAATTCAGCAGGAAGATCTAAGAGTTATGGTGCAAAATGAGCTTCTGATTCATCTAACCCACCGCGGAACCGCGGCAGAAGCATGGCTTCTGCGGCGGTTCCGCGGCCGTATGGTCTCTTTGCCCAATATGTTTTGCACAGTAATTCCTATTTTGAAGTGCTGGTTTTCCTGGGAATTTTTAAATCTGACTCAAGAGTTGAGTTTTCTGGGTTGTATTGGGGACTCGGTGTTTCGATCGGATTGTCTAATTTTGTCTGTGTGCTTTTCCGGATAATTATAGAATATGTTAAAAAGTTCGACCGGATATAAACACCCACTTTTTCCCCTGCCGGGAAATCTCCAATAGTTGGATCTTTCCGTGGTTTAATCACGTTCTAAGTAGTGCAAGTAACGCGATGGTCCATCTAGAAGACAACAAACCTTAACTCGATTATGTGACCGTTTTGAACTGCCCTTTGAACCTTAGGGTTTGGGGCAGTACGGCGTGCCACATGTGAGGCGTTGGCTTGACCCTTCTACGGCTGGACCGTTGGTACTGAGGCATGAACTGAATGTTTTTAGACTTATTTCATGTGTTGAGCTGTATCGGGAAAACTTGGGTGTTTGAATGTTCAATCGAAAAGTTTAACATTTTCTATTTATCTGGAATGGGATACAATACTTGGAATTCACAAGTAGTTATGAGATAACTGAATGAATGTTATAAACATAGCAGTTTAGTCTCTCTTGATCGGTTGCCACGGAATTTTGATGTGATCAAAAGTCCGTCGCAATCACGTAGTGTATGCGGATACTCGCCGGGTAAACTTAATAGACAGCTACACTCCATAGCCCCGACCAAGTGACTGTAGGAGAACCCCGTCGCCGAAAGCATCCGTTCGGGTGCTCGCGGCAGCGGTGTTCCGCCTTGGTGCACTTCGTCGACGGCGTCGGGGGTGCGGCCGCCTACTAAAGTTTGCGACGGGCATTCGATCAGTTTTTCGGGAATCTTGTTGAATTGCCCGACTTGATATTGAAAAGAGTTTTTGATAATGAGACTAAAATGCGGGGTTTATAATTGTTAGGCATACGATGTCTAAGGAATTCATTTGAAAAGGCATGCGATGTCTATGCAGGTTGCGGATTCCAACTGTTGTAGTTTTACACTTTCTTTTCTGTGACCGTAAGTGTAATATGTGATATCGCCGGTTTCGTTGTGTCAACGACAAATGGGATGCGCATATTTACTTACGTTGATGACATGTGATGTTATGTGTTGCTGGATATGTTATATTGGATTGTCGTGTTTGAATAGCCGGGTTTTTTTTATGTGAGATGAGTGTTTTTCATTTTCATTCATGTAAAAACTTGTATGTAATATTCTTTTATTTGGGGCACTTCCAGGTTGCGGAAGATGTCACCTTTTGTATATTATTTACTTTTCCGCATTAGGATAGACCCAAGGAGGGGAGCACAAGTAACCGGGTTCTAGGGTCCAGTGGGAGACCATCTCGAGGAGTCGAGTCCGGGTCTCCTAACTCTAGAATTGGTAGGGTTGCTTGCCGCTCTCGTAGGGGTCTAGGGGTGTGGGATTGGCTATTCATCACGACCGTGGAATCCGTGTTTTATACTGGCTCGTATTGAAAACACGGACGTCTTAGAATATCCAATATTTCATATGATTCTTCTACTGCGATATCTGTGATGTGATCATGTGATGTTCTGTGATAGATACAATATATAGTATATATGATATATTATATAGATGTTACTTATGTTTTACACCCGCGCTAGCCCTGCCCTGCTCTGCCGTTAGTTACCTAACCTAACGGTGCACGAGGGGATATCGAGGCGAATGCGGATGGCATAAGTGTACGTCGTATTTATCTGTGATGTTTAGGTGACTTAAATGATGGGTCTTCATTAATATGATTAATGAAAGAAAAAGAAACCTAAAGATGTTGTAGAATCGAATTTCAAAATAAAACAGGTAGCTACAGTTCTTGCTTTGCACAGCGGTATATGTGATATATCCTGCACCTTATTCGATAAGGAAAGGACCGAGATCCCTTCACTGGGAGTGACTCCTTTAGCAATAACTGGCAGATGCTACACACTCGGTTTGTCTTTTGATTGCTTTTAAGAGTTCTGCTTTGCACAGTGATATATATGATATATCCCGCACCTCATTCGACGAGGAAAGGGCCGACGATCCCTTCACCGGGAGTGACCCCTTTAGCAAAACTAGAAAAGCCTCAAAAACACTCCATTTCAAAATCATTTGATCCTACAACGATATCAAGTTCATTACGCAATAGGTTTTCTTAAAAACCTTTCGTAGCCCTCCGTCATTTCAGATAAGTTGTATATAGTATTCGTGCTACATTTGTTGGCTTTCGTCAAGGTGTAGTGTGCGGTAGCTATCTGCTGCTTATCTGCTGCATATGATGCGATTGGATTAGGGTAGTCGTGCGGCTTTGTTGGCTTTCATCAAGGGTCGTGCGGGTGGGTTTAATTCAATCAAGAAATGACGGGTTGGACTTGACTAGTAGCTTATGGTTTGTTGGCTTTCATCAAGGTCATAGGATGCTAGGGGCAAAATATTATCGGGAATTTCAAGTGTTGAAATTTGCAATGAGATTGCATAGCTTCTATGAGATAGTTGGATCCCGATACCCGCTGCGAATAAGAGTTACTCCTGGGAGAGTTTTACATATTACAATTAGCCGATCAAGTAGGTGTCTAGAAAGGTGTCAACGAGGTTACGCCTCTGGGAAAACGAGGTTTACATTAATTAGGTTCGTGCGAAAGCACGGGGGACCTCCCTCAAAGTACCGACACTGGCCTGGCTGAAAGATTGGCGAACTTGTAGTGTGTAATTAATCCCGGCTGGTCTTTCCTTTTAGGCTTTGAAGGAAGATTTGATAAAAAAGCAGTGGGAGCCATCCTGATTAGATAAAATAATAACCAATCTATTCTTGCAAGAGTGCACGCTGAGTGTTTTCTTCTCTCTCTCCAGGTAGCGACCATATCACGCCTTAATCAAGATAATAATACGGAATATTGACCGAACCCGCTTGTTATACTGAGCTGGGGAACGTTGGTCCCGCTCCAACTTATAATTGTTATAAGACAGAGCAGGAAATTGGGGATTACCAGAATTCCCGTGCCGCCCAAACGAAGAGAGTGCATGCTGATGCATCATCTTCGGGTGTGTTCATTACAAAGAACTGTTTCTCAGTATCCTCCGCATCCTGGGTATATGATACCGGATCAGGATCCCAGATATGTAATCTGTTACATAGGGCTACAAAAAGGTAGAAAAACTGAAAACGGGTGATAAGTTTCATGAGACAGAAAACGGGGCAAGAGTTGCAGCCAAGTCTGTTGGTCACTGTCACCCTGTATTACCAATACATTGATTCTGAACAAATGTTATTAGATACCGAACCTGATATACAAAATCATATCATTCTCTTTATTACTAAAGAAATGATAAAATTTTGTATTGATGGATAATGTTTTGAACATTTCTTATATCAAAAGTTAATCAGTTCAGGCACGTTATCTAAAAGCATTGACGCTCTAAATCAAACTACAGTTCTTAGTATACGGAACACACACAAGAGGAAGAGTTCAGAAATGAACGGATCCTTTTTGAGGTATTGTAGACTAGGTCATATCAATGCGACCCGACTAGCTAAGTTACATCTAGATGCTTATTTAAATCAGTTTGAATTTACATCTTATGAAATTTGCCAATCATGTCACAGAGATAAAATGACCACAGCTCTGTTTATTGGAAACAGAGAAAGAGTTAGTGAACTCTTGGGATGATACATGATGATGTATGTAGGGTCCCCTGTCTACATATGCCAGGACCGGTTCTTTTTACTTCATTACATTCTCTGATGATCTCTCAAGATTCAGACATATGTTCCTGTTGAAACACAAGTCCGAACCTTTTGAGATATTCACAGAATATAAGCTAGAAGTAGAGAACCTATACGGGTATAAGTATTATGTCCTTTGATGAGATCAAGGAGGAGAATACTTGAGCACGGAAATCCTGGACTATAATAAAGGAGAATGAGATTCTCTCTCAGTATTACTCCTCCGTATACACCATAGCACGATGGTCTATCAGGGCGGAGCAATAACACCCTATATGATATGGTGTGCTCTATGATGAGTACTACTGAGTTACCTGTTTCCTTTTGGGAGTTATGCACTTGAGAAGTTGCATACCTATTGAATAGGGTTTGAATCAAATCAGTTGCCTACCACTCCATATGTGATATGAAAAGGGAAGAGCCCATATCTTAAGTTGGTTAAGATTTGGGGTTGACCGGGCTATGTCTAAAAACATAATCCGGATAAGCTCGAGGCAAGGTCAGTTATGTAGAACTGGAATGGTTTCAGCTATACAAACTACAACATTTGATTTGGTAGAACCAAAGGATTCAATAGTTTCCAACGAACCTCAGCCTCTCCGCCGATCTAGTAGGGTTCCTCAGCCACCTGAGAGATACTTCGGTTTCTCTATGACAGTGGGAGCGAGGATTGCGTCATAAGATGATGACCCAACTAGTTTCGAGCTGGCCATCAGGAGTGGGACTCTGTAAGAATGGCTGGATGCTTAGTGATCTGAGATGGAATCCTTATACACCAACAAAGTATGGACTTTGGTTGCTTTATCTGAAGGGTTAAATCCCCATCAGGAGCAAGTATATCTTGAGAAGATTACTTGGTGTACATGGAAAAGTTGAGACTTTCAAAGCTAGACTTGTTAAAGGTTTGCATCATTGACCAGGTGTGGATCATGATGAAACTTTTTCTAAAAGATCTGTGCTTAAGTCCATACAGATCCTACTTGCCACGGCTACATACCATGACTACGATATCTGGCGGTTGGGTGCCATGACTGCTCTTTTAGATGGTGTTTTAGAAGAGAGCGTCTATAAGTACACAGCCAGAGGGCCTCGTAGACAGTGGGAGCAGCGGAAACGTGTGCAAGATGTTTTATGAGATAAAGCAGGCATCGCGGAGATGGAACATCTGTTTTGATGAGTTAGTCAAACAGTTTGACATCATCAAAATGGTAGATGAACCTTGTATATACAAAAAGGTAGTAGGGAGTATGGTGGTGATCCTCGTAGAGTACGTGGATGACATACTCTTGATAGGGAAGATGTTTCCTATGCTACGCTCGGTCAATCTCCGCTTATCACAAGGATTCTCCATATAGGATCAAAGTGATACCTCCTAAATCCTGTGTTTTCATCTATGAGATAGATCTAATTGGATGTTAGGATTCTCACTAGTTGCAGTGAGATGGTGTTCATATCAGATTTTTGCATTTTCATACCGCCCAATTTTTATCACATTGCATTTCGGTAGATACTCTTGAGCCGTGTTTGCTAGTCAATTGCAGGATACAGGTTCTCGGCTCTAAATGGTGAAATTCATGGAAAAACACGACAAAACCCCTAAAGGGCCGCGGAACCGCGGCCAATAGGAGGTCTAGGCCGCGGTTCCGCGGTCGTATAGTGGCGGCAGTCGACCTATTTTTGTGGGTATTTTGGTCTTTCCATTTTAGTTCTGAATGTTGCCCTAGGTTTTCATTTTCCAGCCTATAAATACCCCAGAACCTTGTGAAGCCAAGGTGTGCATAATCTTGTATTTTTCTAGATTTAGAATACTTGTTTCTTCTTCCTCTTCTCATCTCTTCTCCATTGAAAATCTTGTAGTGAGCTTTTGTGAGTGAAGAATGATGAATAAAGAAAAACCTTTTACTTATCATGCTTGTCTTGTTCTTTAGTTAACTTGTTAATTGTTGTAATTTTCTTTTGTTAACTTAGTTGTTGTTATTTCTTGTTGTTTCTTTCTTCTCTCTTTTTCTTTATTCTTAAAACAACCATGATGCTTACGCTTGATCCTTGCCAAGGTGAGGTCGCAAATAGCTAGTTGTTATCTTCTAATCTCTTTCTTTCTATCTTCCTCTTTTGTGTTGTTTTCTTTTCATTATGATGTGTGAGTAGTTTCATACTTGTTAGGGTAGGATAAGGGAAGTTTGAGAGAAGGAAATCTCTCTCACTCTTTCCTTGCCTAACATCTTAAAATCGACTCCCGTTAATTGAACCACAATTCGCTCCTTACGGCACCCTATCTTACATGATAGCGGTGATTCCGTAGTGAGACCGGTTGTGGTTGAATTAACCGGAGGTTATGGCTAAGAGCCAAGAACGGACGGACAAGCACCAAAAGGAAGAACTTATGCGTTGGAAAGCCTAGCTTATACTCGCAAGTTCCTTCCTAGTCGTGCTAATCCCCGTTGTTGTCGATTACCGTAACACCGATATTAAGAGTGACAACGAAAGAAGTGAGAGACTCCTAACTCAAACTAACCTAATCCTAACCCTAACAAGCTCTCTTTACATATCATTTTAACACTTAGATAATCACAAACAAATCTGGACTTTTGGACTTAACTCGTGAAAGCATATAGAAAAAGATTCCCATCTCCCTGCGGACGACCCGTACTCAACCGGCTAGCTACAAGCGAAACCGTCTTGATTGCGGTAATTTAACTAAACTTGAACACGTAGAATTTCTACCAATCAAATGGCGCCGTTGCCGGGGAGACGGTAGTTTATTTCTTTAAGTAATTTCGGGTTAACTTGTGAATATAAATATAACCAAAAAACAAAAAAAAATATACTTTGTAAAAAAATTATCTTGTTATTTTTGATTAGTTTTTGTGCAAGTGTGCAGGATAATATGAAGTTCGAGTTCAGTGCCAAAGACGTGGGAAGATAGACCCACATTTCGCGGCTACACCGCGACGGATCAAAACGGAACACACGGTCTACTGTCAAGATCTGGAGCAGGTACAGTGAGCAAATAAAAATTCAGAAAATCCAGACAAGCAGAGGACAAACAGAGGAGCTCACACCAAAAATCCAGAAGCCCAACTCCCAATTCCTGCCGCGGAACCGCGGCATAAGAGGGCTTAGGCCGCGGAACCGCGGCCACTTGGTGGCTTCGTCGACTCAAAATATCTGTAAGTCTTTCTTGCTTCCTCCCCACTCCTCTGGACTCCAATAAATTGTGTTTTCTGCAGCATTCTTTGCGCAAACTCTCTTCCCCCTTCCAATAAACTGTTCTTGTGCAGGATTCTTTGCGCCGCGCTAAAAATAAAAATTGTTTGCAGTTGATTTGTTATCGCTTTGCATTCATTAATACGGACTTAAGGGGCTTGAAACCAATTCAGATTGGGTGGGGATTTCATCACCCTTCCCAGGACCCCAGAAATCACAAAAATCATATGCATTGACCATTGTTAAATTTAAAAAATACTAGACTCAGCCCTAAGGACTTCGCGCTCAATAAGACAGAGGACTAGTTACAGGCATCGGCCGTTTATCCTATCTGACTTTTGCGGTGCCTAGGCAAGTGTGACGAAGGCAAGTGGTTATTTAATTAAGGAACTTCGCGAAAGCGTTAGACAACCTCCCACTTACCTGGCACTTATCTGGACGCATTAGACGGAGAAGAGGCGGTTTGAGATCCTATTTCTAGCCCTCTGGAACAGTTAGGAGCAGGTCTAGTTGACCTAGGTGACCCTAGACCTAGGTGAGATTGTGCATATCTTATTTATGATTGCTTAAAGCCGTAAGTCCGTACATATTTCTGTAAAGATCTTTCTAAAAAAAACAAAAAAGGAAAAAATCAAAAACTTTTATAAAAACTTGCCCTTTGTCGCCAAATCCATTTTTCACCCACCACCCACCGTTTTCTCCATTGACGTTTTCTTACCCTCACCTTCTCCGCTTTGACTATACTAAACTCGTTTAGTGTATGTCCGCTTGGACTCGGGACACTAGCGCCCGCCTAGTCCGCGTTACGTTAGTCGCTACCGACTACGCGATCGACTCAGACGTCGAAACTCCGTCCACTCCTCTTTCACCCCTTCCTTTGCCGGCCAACTCCAACGTTGACCGGAATTCTGTTCATACATCTTCACCTTCACCATCACCAACCTCTTCTTCCGCGATGTCAGGATTTAATCCGAACATCTCTTTGACCACCCCTGGATTGGCTCCACCTCCTACGGAGACCAATAACCCACCACCACCGCCTGTTGTAGCGCCGCAGCGAATCACGCTCCAGGATCGTTTCTATCCCACCCGTTCTGCTCTTCCCATATGCCTTTCTCTTCCACTGGCCAATGGGGACAACTTTGAAATTAAGCCCCACTTCATCAACATGCTTCCACGATTTCATGGGCTTGAATCTGAAGATGCCTATATCTTCATCAATAAATTTCAAAACGTCTGTGCCATGATGAAAACCACCCAACTGTCGGACGATGCTATACGTCTACGGGTCATTCCGTTCACTTTATGCGATCTTGCTGAAAAATGGCTGTATAGCACCGCTTCCTATTCCATAACCAGTTGGGACGAGTTTGTTAAAGCGTTTCTCAAAAAGTTCTATCCGAATCATAAAACCGCAAGGATTCGCAATGAAATCAACCAATTCTCTCAGCTTCCTTCTGAACCCTTCTGGAAGTGCTTTGATTGATACAAAGACCTTCTTGTTCAGTGTCCTCACCACGGTATAGAGAAATGACAACTTTGCCAAACCTTATACGAAGGCATGAACCCGGCAACGAAGCAGTTGTTGGAAACCATCTGTCAGGGCCACTTCCTATCAAAATCTGACGAGGAAGCGTGGCAATTCTTTGACGACCTTGCGGAACAAACGCTACAATGGGAGAGCACCAGACCGACTTCTTCTTCTTCTACCACCACTTCTACCGGTCAGTCTAGGGTAGGAATTCACCAACTTGATGTCTCTATTGCGATGAAAGCTGAAATGGCTGCAATAACATGAAAGCTTGAAGTGATAGAGAGCAAATTTTCTTCTCCTGCTCCTGCCCCTGTTCTTCCCCTTCGTACCATCTGCGCTTGTTGTTCCGATCCTTCTCACTTGACCGAAGAGTGTCCTTACAATCCACCATCTCAAGGACAGGATCAGGTTAATGCTGCATTTCAGCAAAGACCAAGGAATGATCCATACTCTTCCACCTACAATCCCGGTTGGAGGAACCACCCCAATTTCGCCTGGAATCAGAATCAGAATCAATTCCAAGGCAACAATTTTCAAAGGCCCCCTCCGCCGCAACAACAAGCGCAACAACAAACTCAACATCAATTTCAGCAGCCCTTCCAACCCCAACCTTTTCAAAATCAGACGAACAACTTTGCACCCAACAATTCTTTTCCACCAAACAACTTTGTTCCGTCAAACAACGATAAGGTTTCCTCGCTCGAACGAAGTCTGGAGGCATTCGTAAAACAATCGACTCAATCCACCGCCAACATCCAGTCTTCCATTCAATCCTTAGTGCAACACACTGCCGCTCACGGGCAAAGCATCAAGACCATCGAGGCCCAGATTGCACAGCTGAACGCGGCCTAAAGCGAGCGAGAGAAGGGGAAGCTCCCGTCCCAGCCACTCCCAAATCCCGGTCACCCACAGAATGTACATGTTGCTCTTGAACAATAGAACCATAATGTGAGTGCCGTGACCACATTGAGATCGGGAAGGATGCTGCAAAACAACATTGGCGCACGGATCAACGATGACACCCCGGCCGCTGCTTCTCCTCCTCCTTCTTCTTCTCCTGCTTCTTCGTCTTCTGAGCCTATTCTCCGTTCTTCACAAGGCTCTCCTTCCTCTTCTTCTGCTTTGAATGGACCCGCTTCTCACTCCACGAAAACACCTGTTCTGGGATCCGTTCCAACTCCACAATCTCCTCCTCCAGCATTAGACTCAACCAATTTTCAAAATGTTCCATTTCCAAACAGGTTGAGGTCTAATAAAAAAATCCTCAAATGGAGAAGATTCTGGAGTTATTTAAGCAGGTTAACATTAACATTCCTCTTTTAGATGCTGTCCAACATGTCCCGTCCTACGCGAAAATCTTAAAAGACTTGTGCACAAAAAAGAAGAAATCTCAGGTACCAAAGAAAGTCTTCTTGGCTAGTGCTGTGAGTGATGCCCTTACCCAATCTTTACCACAAAAATGGAAGGACCCTGGCTGTCCTACGATTTCTATTACCATTGGGAATAAGAACATCAACCGTGCACTATTAGATCTTGGTGCCAGTGTTAACCTGCTTTCGTATTCAGTATACGAGCAATTAGGCGTCGGAGAGCTGAAACCCACACACTGCACTCTCCAAATGGCCGACCGATCAATCACCCATCCTAGGGGTGAGCTAGAGGATGTGTTAATAAAAGTCGGGGACTTTATATTCCCCGTTGACTTCATTGTATTAGACACACAGCCTGTAGCTAACCCCCGGAATCAAATTCCGGTGATACTCGGTCGCCCATTCCTTGCAACCTCAAATGCTGTGATCAATTATCGCAATGGTTCGATGAACCTCTCTTTTGGAAACATGACGATTGAACTCAACATTTTTAGGTTGGGGAATCAGCCCGCCGATCCTAATGCTCATATACTGGACGTCTGCTCGATCCAGGAGATCACCCCAGAAGAATGTGAATTCGAGGAGTTTCTGTTTGATCACGATAATCTTAACGCCACCAGTGCGTTCCTCCTCGAACCTGCTGCTGTTTCTGCGCCCGACAACGACTACGAGTGTTTCACGTTCTCGAACGATCTTAGCCGCGCACAACCCGAGTTTGAATCTTTCGAATTTCCGGATGAGTTACCTGAACCATCCAACTCGGTCGCCTACACTCGTTTTGAACCTTTGCTGGAGTCCTTTGAGTTCGAGACCTTTGCACCAATCTTGCCTTCCATCGTTTCACCTCCAACGCTCAAACACAAGCCTTTGCCGTCTCACCTTAAGTACGCTTACTTAGGTGAGAACGAGACCCTCCCTGTCATCATCTCGGCTTCTCTAGCTCCAGAGCAAGAGAAAGCCCTTCTCGCGGTCTTGCACTGCAACAGGCAAGCTTTTGGCTGGTCCATGGCGGACATCAAGGGGATTAGTCCCCTGATCGTTGAACATCACATTCATCTAATGGATGATGCCAAACTAGCCCGGGATCCACAAAGACGTCTCAATCCAGTCATGAAAGAGGCTGTGAAGAAGGAGATCGTAAAATGTCTAGATAGTGGTATCATTTACCCTATCTCTGATAGCCAGTGGGTTAGCCCCATCCACGTTGTCCCCAAGAAATCAGGTATAACAGTCATAACCAATGAGGCGAACGAGTTAATCCATACTCGCACCCAAACTGGGTGGCGAGTATGCATTGATTACAGAAAACTCAACGCCGCAACGCGGAAAGACCACTTTCCGCTACCTTTCATTGACCAGATGCTCGAACGATTGGCCGGACACGAGTACTACTGCTTTCTTGATGGCTACTCCGGCTATAATCAAATTCCCATCGCCGAAAAAGACCAGGACAAGACCACTTTCACTTGTCCTTTCGGCACGTTTGCATATCGTCGCATGCCCTTTGGGTTATGCAATGCGCCCGCTACCTTCCAGCGGTGTATGATGGGAATTTTCTCTGACATGGTGGAAAAATTTCTGGAGATTTTCATGGATGACTTCTCCATCTTCGGCGATTCCTTCAACGAGTGTTTGCTGCATCTTGACGCTGTCCTTACCCGATGTAAGGACAAGAATCTCACTTTGAATTGGGAGAAGTGCCTCTTCATGGTGCGCGAAGGTATTGTCTTAGGACATATCATCTCGCAAAATGGCATAGAGGTTGACAAAGCAAAGATTGAGGTCATTTCCAATCTACCTCCTCCCCGATGCGTCAGAGATATCCGAGCCTTCCTTGGCCATGCCGGTTTCTATAGACGGTTCATTAAAGACGTCAGCAAGATTGCTAGGCCCTTGACTCATTTGCTGGCCAAGGATACACCATTCGACTTCAACTCGAGCTGTGTGACTGCATTCGAGTCATTGAAAAGCTCACTCACTTCTGCTCCCGTTCTTTCTTCACCTGACTGGACGCACCCATTTGAGATTATGTGCGATGCATCCGACTTTGCCATTGGTGCTGTCCTTGGACAACACATCAACAAGATGCCGCATGTAATCTATTATGCGAGCCGAACCCTGAACGACGCCCAACTCAATTATACAACAACTGAGAAGGAATTCTTGGCTGTCGTATTTGCTTTAGAAAAGTTCAGGCCCTACCTCATCGGCTCTCCAGTCATTGTCTACAAAGACCATTCTGCTCTGCGCCATCTGTTCATATCAGATTTTTGCATTTTCATACCGCCCAATTTTTGTCACATTGCATATCGGTAGATACTCTTGAGCCGTGTTTGCTAGTCAATTGCAGGATACAGGTTCTCGGTTCTAAAACGGTGAAATTCATGGAAAACACAACAAAATCCGGGTTCCTGCCAACCACTGAGAAAACACGGTCTCCGCTCGTCATCCGTATGTTGCCAGACACCAGTTTAGGAAGACAAAATGTCAAATCAATGTCACCCTCATGCACAAGGCTCAATGGTAGCACAAAATCCAAGAGATCTACGCGGAGCTCGAGGTAATCATGACAAAATCTTGACAAAAAGTCCACCTTTCCCTCAACAGAAATTCTGGAAAAATCGTGGAGTCAAATTGAGAAAATACACATACCAGAATAAAGGAGACAGAAAACCAGGGAAGCCCAAAAAAATAGGAAAGCCCAATTCAACTATAGGGCCGCGGATCCGCGGCCAAAGTGGGGTCCAGGCCGAGGATCCGCGGCCATTCTGGCGCCAAGTCTGCAGGGCTTTGGGGGTTACTTTGGTCATTTCGTTTGGGTTCTGGTGGTTGCCCTAGGTTTTCATCTTTTGGCCTATAAATAGCCCAGAACTTTATGAAGGAAAGGGTCCATTCTTGTATTTTCTTTTTCTAGGTTTTAGTTCACATGTTCTTCTTCTTCTCACCTCTTCTCCATTAAACTTGTAGTGAGCTTTTGAGTGAAGAGTGATGAATAAAGAAGACCATTTTATTATCATGCTTGTCTCCTTATCTTTATGCTTGTTGTAATTTTAATTCGTTAAGTAGTTGTTGTTATTTTCTTGTGGTTTCTTTCTTCTCTCTTTTTCTTTATCATTCATACGACAATGATACTTACGCTCGATCCTCGCCAAGGTGAGGTCGCAAATAGTTAGTCGTATTCTTCTAATCTCCTTCTTTCTATCTTCCTCTTTTGTTTTGTTTTGTTTTTCCTTATCATGAAGTGTGAGTAGTTTTATACTTGTTAGGGTAGGATAAGGGAAGTTTGAGAGAAGGAAATCTCTCTCACTCTTTCCTTGCCCAACAACTTAAATCGACTCCCGTTAATTGAACCACAATCCGCTCCTTACGGCACCCTATCCTACATGATAGCGGTGATTCCGTAGTGAGACCGGTTGTGGTTGAATTAACCGGAGGTTATGGATAAGAGCCAAGAACGGACGGACAAGCACCAAAAGGAAGGACTATGCGTTGGAAAGCCTAGCTTATACTCGCAAGTTCCTTCCTAGTCGTGCTAATCCCCGTTGTTGCCGATTACCGTAACACCGATATTAAGAGGGGCAACGAAAGATGTGGGGACTCCTAACTCAAACTAACCTAATCCTAACCCTAACAAGCTCTCTTTAAATATCAACTCAACACTTAGATAATCCAACAAAATCTGAAAACAGGACTTAACTCGTTAAAACACTTTGAAAAAGACTCCCATCTCCCTGCGGACGACCAACCGGCTAGCTACAAGCGAAACCGTCTTGATTGCGGTATTTAAACTAGAACTTGAACACGCACATATCCTAACAATCAAATGGCGCCGTTGCCGGGGATACGGTAGTTTATTTCTTTGTGTAATTTCGGGTTAATTTGTAAGTATAAAAAAAAAACGAAAAAAATATACTTTGTAAAAAAAACCATCTTGTTATTCTTGATTAGTTTTTGTGCAAGTGTGCAGGAAAATACGAAGTTCAAGATCGACGCCAAGGACGTGCAACATACGGAGTTCAAGTACAGTGCCAAAGACGTGGGAAGATAGACCCACAGTTCGCTGCTACACCGCGACGGAAAAAAAAAACGAAGCATCCAGTCTACTGTAAAAATCTGGAGCATATACAGTGAGCATATCAGAATTCCACACATCTAGACAGGCAGAAGACACCAACAGGAGGTCACCACAGAAAAACGAAGCCCCAACTCCTCATTCCTGCCGCGGATCCGCGGCAATAGAGGGCTTAGGCCACGGATCCGCGGCCATTTGGTGGCCTTGGGCTGCCATCTTTTCTCTGTAAGTCTCTCTGCCTCTCTCCTCTCCTCTGAACTCCACTGAATTGTGTTTTCTGCAGGCTTCTTTGCGCAAATTCTTCTCCCCCTTCCAATAAACTGTTCTTGTGTAGGATTCTTTGCGCCGCAAAATAAAAATTGTTTGCAGTTGATTTGTTACTGTTTTGCATTCTTTAATACGGACTTAAGGGGCTTGAAACCAATCCAGATTGGGTGGGGATTTCATCACCCTTCCCAGGACCCCAAAAATCACTAAAGCATATGCATTGTCCATTGTAAATTAAAAAATACTAGACTTCAGCCCTAAGGACTTCGCGCTCATTAGGAGAAGATAAACCGTGTTTAGAACCTCGCTTAACCGTATATTGTTTACGGGGTGTCTAGGAAAGTGTTAAAGGCGCAACCGCCGAAAGAGAAAGGGTTATTTAATTAAGGAACTTCGCGAAAGCGTTGGACAACCTCCCCTTATCTCTGCACTTACCTGGCCTCGTGATCAGTGTATTTTTAAGCCCGTTTCTCGATATTGTTTAACTTCGACAATCAAGTTCAGGAGCAGGTCTAGTAGACCTAGGTTACCCTAGATCTAGGTGTGATTGTGCATATCTTGTTTGTGATTGCTTAAGCCGTATTTCCGTACATATTTCTGTAAAAATCTTTCTAAAAAAAAATAGAAAAAATCAAAAACTTTTATAAAAACTTACCCTTTTGTCGCCAAATCCATTTTCACCCACCACCCATCGCCTTTCTCCATTGACGTTTTCTTACCCTCACCTTCTCCGCTTTGACTATACTAAACTCGTTTAGTGTATGTCCGCTTGGACTCGGGACACTAGCGCCCGTCTAGTCCGCGTTACGTTAGTCGCTACCGACTACGCGATCGACTCCGAAGTCGATACTCCGTCCACTCCTCTTTCACCTCTTCCTTTGCCGGCCAACTCCGACGTTGACCAGAATTCTGTTCATACATCTTCACCTTCACCTTCACCAACCTCTTCTTCCGTGATGTCAGGATTTAATCCGAACATCTCTTTGACCACCGCTGGATTGGCTCCACCTCCTACGGAGACCAATCTTCCACCACCTCCGCCTGTTGTAGCGCCGCAGCGAATCGCGCTCCAGGATCGTTTCTATCCCACCAGTTCTGCACTTCCCACCTGCCTTTCTCTTCCTCCGGCCAATGGGGACAACTTTGAAATTAAGCCCCATTTCATCAACATTCTTCCACGTTTTCATGGGCTTGAATCTGAAGATGCCTATATCTTCATCAATAAATTTCAAAACGTCTGTGCCATGATGAAAACAACCCAGCTGTCGGACGATGCTATACGTCTACGGGTCATTCCGTTCACTTTATGCGATCTCGCTGAAAAATGGCTGTATAGCACCGCTTCCCACTCAATCACCAGCTGGGACGAGTTTGTTAAAGCGTTTCTGAAAAAATTCTATCCGAATCATAAGACCGCAAGGATTCGAAATGAAATCAACCAATTCTCCCAGCTTCCTTCTGAACCCTCCTGGAAGTGCTTTGACCGGTACAAAGACCTTCTTATTCAGTGTCCTCACCACGGTATAGAGAAATGGAAGCTCTGCCAAACCTTATACGAGGGACTAAACCCAGCAACGAAGCAGTTGCTGGAAACCATCTGTCAGGGCCACTTCCTATCGAAATCTGACGAGGAAGCGTGGCAGTTCTTTGACGACCTTGCGGAGCAAACGCTACAGTGGGAGAGCACCAGACCGACTTCTTCTTCTTCTTCTACCTCCACTTCTACCGGTCAGTCTAGGGTAGGAATCCACCAACTTGATGTCTCTATTGCGATGAAAGCTGAAATGGCTTCAATCACAAGAAAGCTTGAAGCGATAGAGAGCAAATTCTCTGCTCCTGCTCCTGCCCCTGTTCTCCCCTTTCGTACCATCTGCGCTTGTTGTTCCGATCCTTCCCACTTGACCGAAGAGTGTCCTTACAATCCACCCTCGCAAGGACAGGATCAGGTTAATGCTGCCTTCCAGCAAAGACCGAGGAATGATCCATACTCTTCCACCTACAATCCCGGTTGGAGGAACCACCCCAATTTCGCCTGGAATCAGAATCAGAATCAATTCCAAGGCAACAATTTCCAAAGGGCCCCTCCACCGCAACAACAAGCGCCACAACAAACTCAACATCAATATCAGCAGCCCTTACAACCCCAACCTTTCCAAAACCAGACGAACAACTTTGCACCCAACAACTCTTTTCCACCAAACAACTTTGTTCCGTCAAACAACGATAAGGTTTCCTCGCTCGAGCGAAGTCTGGAGGCGTTTGTTAAACAATCGACTCAATCCACCGCCAACATCCAGTCTTCGATTCAATCTTTAGTGCAACACACTGCCGCACACGGGCAAAGCATCAAAACCATCGAGGCCTAGATTGCACAGCTGAACGCGGCCTTAAGCGAGCGAGAGAAGGGGAAGCTCCCGTCCCAGCCACTTCCAAATCCCGGTCACCCACATAATGCACATGTTGCTCTTGAACAACAAAACCATAATGTGAGTGCCGTGACTACACTGAGATCGGGGAGGATGCTGCAAAACAACATTGGCACACGGATCAACGATGACACCCCGGCCGCCGCTTCTTCTTCTTCTTCTTCTTCGTCTTTCGAGCCTATTCTCCGTTCTTCAACAGGCTCTCCTTCCTCTTCTTCTACTCTGAACGGACCCACTTCTCACTCCACGAAAACACCTATTCTGGGATCCGTTCCAACTCCAAAATCTCCTCCTCCAGCATTAGACTCAACCAATTTTCAAAATGTTCCATTTCCAAACCGGTTGAGGTCTAACAAACAAAATCCTCAAATGGAGAAGATTCTGGAGTTATTCAAGCAGGTTAACATTAACATTCCTCTTTTAGATGCTGTCCAACAAGTCCCGTCCTACGCGAAAATCTTAAAGGACTTGTGCACGAAAAAGAGGAAGTCTCAGGTACCCAAGAAAGTTTTCTTGGCTAGTGCTGTGAGTGATGCCCTTATCCAATCTTTACCACAAAAACGGAAGGACCCTGGCTGTCCTATGATTTCAATTACTATTGGGGATAAGAACATCAACCGCGCACTATTAGATCTTGGTGCCAGTGTTAACCTGCTTCCGTATTCAGTATACGAGCAATTAGGCGTCGGAGAGCTGAAACCCACACACTGCACTCTCCAAATGGCCGACCGATCGATCACCCATCCTAGGGGTGAGCTAGAGGATGTGTTGATAAGAGTCGGGGACTTCATATTCCCCGTTGACTTCATTGTATTAGATACACAGCCTGTAGCTAACCCCCGGAATCAAATTCCGGTGATACTCGGTCGCCCATTTCTCGCAACCTCAAATGCTGTGATCAATTGTCGCAATGGTTCAATGAACCTCTCTTTTGGAAATATGACGATTGAACTCAACATTTTTAGGTTGGGGAATCAGCCCGCCGAACCTAATGCTCATATACTGGATGTCTGCTCGATCCAGGAGATCACCCCAGAAGAGTGTGAATTCGAGGAGTTTCTGTTTGAACACGATAATCTTGACGCCACTAGTGCGTTTCTCTTCGAACCTGCTGCTGTTTCTGCGCCCGACAACGACTACGAGTGTTTCACGTTTTCAAACGATCTTAGCTGCGCACAACCCGAGTTTGAATCCTTCGACTTTCCGGATGAGTTACCTGAACCATCCAACTCGATTGCTTACACTCGCTTTGAACCTTTGCTGGAGTCCTTTGACTTCGAGACCTTTGCACCAGTCTTGCCTTCCATCGTTTCACCTCCAACGTTCGAACTCAAGTCGTTGCCATCTCACCTTAAGTATGCTTACTTAGGTGAGAACGAGACCCTCCCTGTCATCATTTCGGCTTCTCTAGCTCCAGAGCAAGAGAAAGCCCTTCTCGCGGTCTTGCACAGCAACAGGCAAGCTTTTGGCTGGTCCATGGCGGACATCAAGGGGATTAGTCCCCTGATCGTTGAGCATCACATTCATCTGATGGATGATGCCAAACCAGCCCGGGATCTACAAAGACGTCTTAATCCAGTCATGAAGGAGGCTGTGAAGAAGGAGATCGTCAAATGTCTAGATAGTGGTATCATTTACCCTATCTCTGATAGCTAGTGGGTTAGCCCCATTCACGTTGTCCCCAAAAATTCGGGCATCACGGTCATCACTAACGAGGCGAATGAGTTAATCCCTACTCGCACCCAAACTGGGTGGCGAGTTTGCATTGATTACAGAAAACTCAACGCCGCAACGCGGAAAGACCACTTTCCGCTACCTTTCATTGACCAAATGCTTGAACGATTGGCCGGACATGAGTACTATTGCTTTCTAGATGGCTACTCTGGCTATAATCAAATTCCCATCGCCGAAAAAGACCAGGACAAGACCACTTTCACTTGTCCTTTCGGCACGTTTGCATATCGACGCATGCCCTTTTGGTTATGCAATGCGCCCGCTACCTTCCAGCGGTGTATGATGGGAATTTTCTCTGACATGGTGGAAAATTTTCTGGAGATTTTCATGGATGAATTCTCCATCTTCGGCGACTCCTTTGACGAGTGTTTGCTGCATCTTGACGCTGTCCTTACCCGATGTAAGGATAAGAATCTCACTTTGAACTGGGAGAAATGCCACTTCATGGTGCGCGAAGGTATTGTCTTAGGACATATCATCTCGCAAAATGGCATAGAGGTTGACAAAGCAAAGATTGAGGTCATTTCCAATCTTCCTCCTCCCCGATGCGTCAGAGATATCCGAGCCTTCCTTGGCCATGCCGGTTTTTATAGACGGTTTATCAAGGACTTTAGCAAGATTGCTAGGCCCTTGACTCTTTTGCTGGCCAAGGACACACCATTCGACTTCAACTCGAGCTGTGTGACTGCATTCGAGTCACTGAAACGCTCACTCACTTCTGCTCCCGTTCTTTCTTCACCTGACTGGACGCACCCATTCGAGATTATGTGCGATGCATCCGACTTTGCCATCGGTGCTGTCCTTGGACAGCACATCAACAAGATGTCGCACGTAATCTATTACGCGAGCCGGACCCTGAACGACGCCCAACTTAACTATACAACAACTGAGAAGGAATTCTTAGCTGTTGTATTTGCTTTAGAAAAGTTCAGGCCCTACCTCATCGGCTCTCCAGTCATTGTCTACACGGACCATTCAGCTCTGCGCCATCTTTTTGCGAAGAATTGGTTAATACGTTGGATCCTCTTGCTCCAAGAGTTTGACCTTGTCATTAAGGACAAACGAGGATGTGAAAACGTAGTTGCCGACCATCTCTCACGACTTCCTTCTTCGCCTTCGCTTCCAATTCCGATCAACGACGTTTTCCCGGATGAACAACTCTTGACAGTATCGTGCGAACCTTGGTTCGCAGATATTGTGAACTATTTGGCCACGGGATTACTACCGACCGAATGGTCAAGTCAGGAAAGACTTCGCTTCTTATCCCAAGTAAAACATTTTTACTGGGACGAACCCTACTTGTTCAAGTACTGTCCCGACCAGATTATTCGTCGGTGTGTCCCTGATGAGGAATTCAAGAGTGTGCTGTCATTTTGCCACGATCAAGCGTGTGGCGGGCATTTTGGGCCCAGAAAGACAGCTGAGAAGATCTTGCAATGTGGTTTCTACTGGCCACAACTCTTCAAAGACGCTCACGACTATTGCAAGACTTGCTCCCGGTGCCAACACATGGGCCGGATATCCCGGAGGAATGAGATGCCGCTCCAACCGATCTTGGTTGTGGAGATTTTCGATGTTTGGGGGATAGACTTCATGGGGCCGTCCCAGCTCTTTTGGGAACTTGTACATCCTTCTAGCTGTTGATTATGTCTCTAAATGGGTCGAGGCTGTGCCCAGCCGGACTAACGACAACAAGGTTGTCGTTAGGTTCCTTAAAGAAAACATTTTCTCCCGGTTTGGGCACCCCCGAGCGATCATTAGTGACAATGGAAGTCATTTCTGCAACAAAACCTTCGAGGCCTTGATGCGGAAATACTCCATTAATCATAAGCTTTCTACGCCCTACCACCCCCAAACCTGCGGGCAGGCCGAAGTTTCAAATCGGCAAATCAAGCAGATACTGGAGAAAGCCGTTTTCCAAGAACCGTAAGGATTGGTCTCCGAAACTCACTGATGCCCTTTGGGCATTTAGAACCGCCTATAAGACCGACCTTGGCATGTCTCCCTATCGGCTTGTGTACGGAAAAGCCTACCACCTTCCTGTCGAAATAGAGCATCGCGCGTTTTGGGCGATAAAGGAGCTGAATCTGTCTCTTGAGGACGCGGGCAGCCATCGGAAGCTGCAGCTGAACGAACTATGCGAACTTAGGGATGAGGCTTACGATAACGCGGTTGTCGTTAAGAATCGAACGAAGGTGTTTCACGATAAACACCTTTTGCGCAAAACCTTCGTACCTGGTCATTAGGTACTGCTTTACGACACCCGACTTCACTTCTATCCTGAAAAGCTCAGATCTCGCTGGAAAGGGCCGTATTTTGTGCGGAATGTGTATCCGCAGGGCGCTATGGATTTGGAAAATACAAAGGACGGTTCACTCTTCAAGGTAAATGGACACCGATGCAAACAGTACCTTAGCGCCGAACCAACAGAGGAGCTCCTGTTCTTACAGGAGCCGGTTTACCCTGCATGATCTTCCTCTGCCTACCTCCAAACTTCGGTTATCCAGCCAAGAACAGTGGACACTGTTCCAAATAAGTTTAGGGGTATGTACAAAACTTTTTTTTGTATATATTTGTGTATATTCTTTTTTCTTTTCTTTAAAAACAAAAACAAATAAAAATTGTGTATCACTAACCGACAATTTTGAACCTTCAAACTGCTCTCTTCATGCAACGACAGTGAGGACACTGTCCAGTTTAAGTTTGGGGGTACGCTCGGTACGCATTTCTTACCTTCGCATTCATATGTATATGTTGCATCTGCATATTAATATCCATAAAATCCATAAAAATTTGAAAATTTTTCTAAAAAAATATAAAAACTTTTTTGTCAAGTTAGCTTGTGGAAGAACTCTGATTCAACATTCGAAGGTTTTTGTTTGAAAAAATAGGAATAACTAAATCTTATGTTTGGATTTTGAAAACCTGAAAGATAACTCTCCTTTGAAGTTAACTATAGATGATATAAGTCTTTACATCACACTACACGTGTCGTGAGTTTTGGGAATTAGATGACAAGTCTTTTATGTTTAAACTTTTAAACAGATAAATGATTTTCTGAGGATCAAATAGGTTTGTTCTGAAATAAGTAATGTCAAGAATAGTTTATGAGGTAAAGCGAATATGAAGGAATGTTATTGATGCCGTAATTGGAGCTAAGTCTGAAAAATAACCCATCTGAAACTTGATTGGAATGATTACACACCAAACCCACTAAACACGTCTTTTATCCAAAAAAAAAAAATAATAATTGAACTGCCGGTTATATCTCCGTTCGTATTAAATCATCTGATTTTCACGTCAAACTGTCTTTTGTTTTTGGACCTAGGTAACTTGAGTAATTAAGTCCGCTGGGGTGTTTCTACACCTAATGCCCTAAAACCAACTGGTTTGGGTGCATTGGCCCAAAGCTCGCTAAGAAGCCTAGAAAGTCCAGTTTTAAAACAAAGTCAAGCAAGTGTTCTCTCCGAGTTAAAATTCATAACGGTTCTTTGTGTGAGAATAATCTTGATAAAAGACAGGCTTTTATAAAAATTTTAGCGGAGATATGAAGGTTTTATTCTATGATAAAGACTATTGCACGTTCACAGAGGTGTGTATGAAATGAAAACAAGAAAAAGGTGGAGTGAAAAATACGACTTAGTTTCCTGTTATGGAAGATAGAAATTCTGAAGTTGAAACCTTACTGGAAAACGAAACTTGAAAAATGCTTAACTCTTTATAAAACTTATGTGATCCTTTTAAAATTGTTATCTGGGCTTTATTGTGCGACATAATGACTCTAATCGATCCTTCTGGAACTTAACGACACTATTTGCACTACACGTAAAGACATATAAAATCTGTAGTTAAATAAGAAGCGAGGTGTGAAAAATAAAGGTTCGATGGTCTAGACTTAGGATTATAGAATTGTTATTTTCTAAAACAAAACTTTAGGGTTTGAATCTTAGTTATTTTGGAAAACCAACTTGACCGGATTTTGTGGGTAGTATCCGCTGAAAACCCTCAGTAGACAACACTCCTCGTACTAGGGACACCTAGAGGTTTAACGGCTTGTTGCACATGCTCAGTGCAATCGCGTTCCCTGCGAAAGTGAGGTTAGGAAATTTTTTGTGAATAAATGGGCTTTGCTCGGGACGAGCAAATGATAAGTTTGGGGGTATTTGTTCATATCAGATTTTTGCATTTTCATACCGCCCAATTTTTGTCACATTGCATATCGGTAGATACTTTTGAGCCGTGTTTGCTAGTCAATTGCAGGTTACAGGTTCTCGGTTGTAAAACGGTAAAATTCATGGAAAACACAACAAAATCCGGGTTCCTGCCAACCACTGAGAAAACACGGTCTCCGCTCGTCATCCGTATGTTGCCAGACACCAGTTTAGGAAGACAAAATGTCAAATCAATGTCACCCTCATGCACAAGGCTCAATGGTAGCACAAAATCCAAGAGATCTACGCGGAGCTTGAGGCAATCATGACAAAATCTTGACAAAAAGTCCACCTTTCCCTCAACAGAAATTCTGGAAAAATCGTGGAGTCAAATTGAGAAAATACACATACCAGAATAAAGGAGACAGAAAACCAGGGAAGCCCAAAAAAATAGGAAAGCCCAATTCAACTATAGGGCCGCGGATCCGCGGCCAAAGTGGGGTCCAGGCCGAGGATCCGCGGCCATTCTGCCGCCAAGTCTGCAGGGCTTTGGGGGTTATTTTGGTAATTTCGTTTGGGTTCTGGTGGTTGCCCTAGGTTTTCATCTTTTGGCCTATAAATAGCCCAGAACTTTGTGAAGGAAAGGGTCCATTCTTGTATTTTCTTTTTCTAGGTTTTAGTTCACATGTTCTTCTTCTTCTCACCTCTTCACCATTAAACTTGTAGTGAGCTTTTGAGTGAAGAGTGATGAATAAAGAAGACCATTTTATTATCATGCTTGTCTCCTTATCTTTATGCTTGTTGTAATTTTAATTCGTTAAGTAGTTGTTGATATTTTCTTGTGGTTTCTTTCTTCTCTCTTTTTCTTTATCATTCATACGACAATGATACTTACGCTCGATCCTCGCCAAGGTGAGGTCGCAAATAGTTAGTCGTATTCTTCTAATCTCCTTCTTTCTATCTTCCTCTTTTGTTTTGTTTTGTTTTTCCTTATCATGAAGTGTGAGTAGTTTTATACTTGTTAGGGTAGGATAAGGGAAGTTTGAGAGAAGGAAATCTCTCTCACTCTTTCCTTGCCCAACAACTTAAATCGACTCCCGTTAATTGAACCACAATCCGCTCCTTACGGCACCCTATCCTACATGATAGCGGTGATTCCGTAGTGAGACCGGTTGTGGTTGAATTAACCGGAGGTTATGGATAAGAGCCAAGAACGGACGGACAAGCACCAAAAGGAAGGACTATGCGTTGGAAAGCCTAGCTTATACTCGCAAGTTCCTTCCTAGTCGTGCTAATCCCCGTTGTTGCCGATTACCGTAACACCGATATTAAGAGGGGCAACGAAAGATGTGGGGACTCCTAACTCAAACTAACCTAATCCTAACCCTAACAAGCTCTCTTTAAATATCAACTCAACACTTAGATAATCCAACAAAATCTGAAAACAGGACTTAACTCGTTAAAACACTTTGAAAAAGACTCCCATCTCCCTGCGGACGACCAACCGGCTAGCTACAAGCGAAACCGTCTTGATTGCGGTATTTAAACTAGAACTTGAACACGCACATATCCTAACAATCACCATCTTTTTGCGAAGAAAGATGCAAAATCTCGGTTAATACGTTGGATCCTCTTGCTTCAAGAGTTTGACCTTGTCATTAAGGACAAACGAGGATGTGAAAATGTAGTTGCCGATCATCTCCCACGACTTCCTTCTTCGCCTTCGCTTCCAATTCCGATCAACGACGTTTTCCCAGATGAACAGCTCTTGACAGTATCTTGCGAACCCTGGTTCGCAGATATTGTGAACTATTTGGCCACGGGATTACTACCGACTGAATGGTCAAGTCAGGACAGATTTCGCTTCTTATCCCAAGTAAAACACTTTTACTGGGACGAACCCTATTTGTTCAAGTACTGTCCCGACCAGATTATTCGTCGGTGTGTCCCTGACGAGGAATTCAAGAGTGTGCTGTCATTTTGCCACGATCAAGCGTGTGGCGGGCATTTTGGCCCCAAAAAGACAGCTGCGAAGATCTTGCAATGTGGTTTCTACTGGCCACAACTCTTCAAAGACGCTCATGACTATTGCAAGACTTGCTCTCGGTGCCAACACTTGGGCCGGATATCCCGGAGGAACGAGATGCCGCTCCAACCGATCTTGGTTGTGGAGATTTTCGATGTTTGGGGGATAGATTTCATGGGGCCATTTCCCAGCTCTTTTGGGAACTTGTACATCCTTCTCGCTGTTGATTACGTCTCTAAGTGGGTCGAGGCTGTGCCCAGCCGGACTAATGACAACAAGGTTGTCGTTAGGTTCCTTAAAGAAAACATTTTCTCCCGGTTTGGGCACCCCCGAGCGATCATTAGCGACAATGGAAGTCATTTCTGCAACAAGACTTTCGAGGCCTTAATGCGGAAGTATTCCATTAATCATAAGCTCTCTACGTCCTACCACCCCCAAACCTGCGGGCAAGCCGAATTTTCAAATCGGCAAATCAAGTAGATACTGGAGAAGACGGTTTCCAAGAACCGTAAGGATTGGTCGCTGAAACTCACTGATGCTCTTTGGGCATTTCGAACCGCTTATAAGACCGACCTTGGCATGTCTCCCTATCGGCTTGTGTACGGAAAAGCCTGCCACCTACCTATCGAAATAGAGCATCGAGCATTTTGGACGATAAAGGAGCTGAATCTGTCTCTCGAAGATGCGGGCAGCCATCGGAAGCTGCAGCGGAACGAATTGAGCGAGCTTAGGGATGAGGCTTACGATAACGCAGTTGTCGTTAAGAACCGAACGAAGGTGTTTCACGATAAACACCTTTTGCGCAAAACCTTCGTACCTGGTCAGCAGGTACTGCTTTACGACACCCGACTTCACTTTCATCCAGGAAAGCTCAGATCTCGCTGGAAAGGGCCGAATTTTGTGCGAAATGTATATCCGCAAGGCGCTGTGGATTTGGAAAATCCAAAGGACGGTTCATTTTTCAAAGTGAACGGACACCGACTAAAACCGTACCTTAGCACCGAACCAACAGAGGAGCTCCTGGTCTTACAGGAGCCAGTTTACCCTGCCTAATCTTCCTCTGCCTACCTCCAAACTTCGGTTATCCAGCCAAGAACAGTGGACACTGTTCCAAATAAGTTTGGGGGTATGTATAAACCATTTTGTATATATTTGTGGATATTCTTTTCCATTCTTTTTCTCTTTCTTTTCTTAAAAAAAAAAAAAAAACAAAAACAACAAAAAAAAAATTGTGTATAGCTAACCGACAATTTTGACCCTTCAACTGATCTCTTCATGCGATGACAGTGAGGACACTGTCCAGTTTAAGTTTGCGGGTACGCTCGGTACGCATTTCTTACCTTCGCATTCATATGTATATTTTGCATCTGCATATTTAAATCCAGAAAATCGATAAAAAATTGAAAATTTTCTAAAAACATAAAAACTTTTCTGTCAAGTTAGCTAGTGGGAGAACTCTGATTCAACATTTCGACGGTTTTGTTTGATTAAATAAGAATAACTAAATCTTATGTTTAGATTTTGAAAACCTGAATTACATGGCTGCTCTTTGCTCTTTCTTATTTAGCTTGGGAAGCGGGACGTGACAGTACTAGACCAAGTGCACTTCCGTAGTTTAGGAAGCGGGACGTGACAGTACTAGACCAAGTGTTTGAATGTGTTATGTAGTTTTGTAGGGAAATTACATGGCTGCTCTTTGCACTTTCTTATTTAGCTTGGAATTTAATGGAAAAATTGTTAGCTATCCCCTATTCAATCATCTTAATATATTTGGGTCGTGAATTTTTTTATTGACTCTCTGCTCAATATTTACCACTCTTATATGCCATACAGATAGGTTTATATGCTAGAAAAATTCTGATCGGCCCACTTCTTTAAAATCTATTTATATTTTTCCTCCACTACTTGTGTTTTACTTCCAAAATATTGAAAAATCTACGATATTTATATTAGCATGGAAAATATTTAAAGAATAAAAACCTAAAAAACTTTAGATTTTAAAATTGTTGATTTTCGTTTGTTGTTTCAAAAAAATATAGAAAACCCAAAAAATGCTGAAAATTTTGACATTTTCTCTATTTTCATATACTATAGCATTTAAAATATTAAAATATACAGAAAATTTGATATTTTTGAAAATTTCGCTATTTTTGTTTGTTAAGAATGCATCGAAAGAAAAAAGAAAAAATAAAATTTTGAGATTTTTAAATTTCTTGTAAGTTTATTTTATCATAACATAGAAAATATAGAAAAAAGGATGCAAGCATAAAATATTTGGTCTGGCAAGTGCTGTATACCATATGTTCTTCTTTTTTATATCATGATAATGTGGAGAATGTATTCTATGATTAAACAAGATAACATCATGAACCTAAAAATGTAAAGGATATCAAAAATAAATTTCATTATCCTTGCACTAATTTTCATAGGATACTTATTGATCATTGTGGTTGTGGGATTAAAATAACTATGCATAAGTTAGCCAATCACTAGTAAAATAGGGGGTTGCCCCTACGGATGGAATTATCCGTTTGGGCAGATTTTACTTGGACCTACGGATTACTCCGTAGGGCTAAAAGGTTGCCCCTACGGGCACTGAGGTTCAAGAATAAAAAATTTAATTCTTAATTTGGTGTTTGCCCCTACGGTGGCGCAAACAAAGGACCTACGGATATATCCGTAGGGGCAAGTAAATATCGTTTTAAAACAAAGCCAGATCGAAAAGCCTACGCTCATTTTCTCTCTCTCCCTCAAACGCGCGCGAAAAACCCCAAATCGCCACCGTCGCGTCGCCACCGTCGTTGGGCAGAGTCGCCACCGTCGTCGCCACCGCCGATTTCGTCGCCACCGCCGATTTCGTCGCCACCGCCGGTTTCGTCGCCACCGTCGTCGCCACCGCCGGTTTCTTCGCCAATTCGCCACCGTCGTCGCTCCAGCCCACCAGCGCACTCGTTCAGGTATAAATCTCGAGGTAAATTAAAGCATTTTTGGATTATTCATGGCTGGGTCTGGGTTGCGCGCGCGAGAGTTGGGTTTGGGCAGGGGCGCGGTGGCAGTCGGGGTCGGGGTCGGGGTCGGGGTAGGGTTAGGGTTGGGGTTCGGCTGCTGCTGGGGTGGGGCTGGGGTTAGGGTTACTGTGGGGCTGGGGTAGGGTTACGGTGGGCAAGTTGATTGAGTCTTGATCATAAACCGGTAAAATACAAGTACAATTGATCCAACTTTTTCCAGCTTTAAATATTAATGAGCACAAAAAGTTTTTAAAAAGATTGAATTTTTATAAATGCTGATATGAGAAATGATACATAACACCCAAATCAAAAAGCACTCAAACTCACATGGAGAAGCATAAAATTAGGAAATTTTTTTTAAAAAAAATAAAGGAGTGCGCCAGCTTTGCCGCTCGCTGCCGCCAACGGCCGATCGTGCTGGAGTCGCACGATCTTGTCAAAGAGATCGTTACTCATTGAAATCAGAAGGTCGTTGGTGATGATTTGAGTCAATATGGAAATTGTCAAAGATTGAATCTGAGGCTAGGGTTTGGAAGGATTGGTGGAGGCCGAGGCCTGGATGAGGGGGAGGAGAAGCTTGGAAGAGATTGCGATTACCTAGCTTGGAGGATGTGTCAGCGACGGACGGTGATGGACGGAGAGGGAGGAGAAATGGGGGGGGGGGGGAGAAATTTGAGATCATTTGGAATACTTGACATCGAAGGAGGGGGGAGAGAGAGAGATAAAGAGATTATGAGCGTATTTTAGGTAACACTTTATAAAATTCCAAATCAAATCCTCATTTATATAAGTCGTGGGGTTTTGAAAAAGTATTTAGGCATACGAGATAATGCAAAGAAAGAGCAATAGATCAAGACTCAATCAACTTTCCTATGCTTTATGATTTCAGCGGATAGCTCAAGTTTAGTTTCAACTTTATATTCTTATTTTTCTCTCTTTTTTCTTTAGTGCTTCTTCCTCCATTTCTTTGAAGAGTCTCTCACAGCGAAATACACTCCATTTTTTCTTAATGGGATAGAATCCTACCCCCGACAGCCGGAACACATACATACAAACGCATAATTAGAGAGCGACTCGAGATGTTCGGGTTAAAATCAATATATGATACTCGATGATGATATGCAACCTTCATATTCCCATCGATACCCGTATATGAAACTAAAGCGCCACTTAGTCCCCGTCTATCGGTTAACATACGTGCGATGCTCGTCGTGACCTAGAACTATACGAAGGTTGTTAAATATCGGACAGTATAGCTCGATACTAACAACCGTCGTATAGTCTATGCGACGAGAAAATTCAATCGTATGGTAACCCATAGATTTGTCCCGTGTGGACAAGTTAAGAATGTATAAAGCAAACGCCTTCATTCATTTGTGTTTTCATCCGTTTCGAGATATTTCGTCGGTACCTTTCCGCTGGTTCTCCGTGTACAATGATAGATTAGATGTTCATTTCAACGTTGTTTCACAGCTTTGAAATGATTATCTATTCTATTACAGTGTACTCGGAGAACAGCGGGGAGGTGCTGCCGAAATTTACTCGAAACGGTTGAAAGCACAAGTGATGGGCGTTCGCTCTATACATTCTTAATGGGATAGAAGCCTACCCCCGACAGCCGGAACACATACATACAAACGCATAATCAGAGAGCGACTCGAGATGTTCGGGTTAAAACCAATATATGATACTCGATGATGATATGAAACCTTCATATTCCCATCGATACCCGTATATGAAACTAAAAGCGCCACTTAGTCCCCGTCTATCGGTTAACATACGTGCGATGCTCGTCGTGACCTAGAACTATACGAAGGTTGTTAAATATCGGACAGTATAGCTCGATACTAACAACCGTCGTATAGTCTACGCGACGAGAAAATTCAATCGTATGGTAACCCATAGATTTGTCCCGTGTGGACAAGTTAAGAATGTATAAAGCAAACGCCTTCATTCACTTGTGTTTTCATCCGTTTCGAGATATTTCGTCGGTACCTTTCCGCTGGTTCTCCGTGTACAAAGATAGATTAGATGTTCATTTCAACGTTGTTTCACAGCTTTGAAATGATTATCTATTCTATTACAGTGTACTCGGAGAACAGCGGGGAGGTGCTGCCGAAATTTACTCGAAACGGTTGAAAGCACAAGTGATGGGCGTTCGCTCTATACATTCTTAATGGGATAGAAGCCTACTCCCGACAGCCGGAACACATACATACAAACGCATAATCAGAGAGCGATTCGAGATGTTCGGGTTAAAACCAATATATGATAATATGAAACCTTCATATTCCCATCGATACCCATATATGAAACTAATTAAAAGCGCCACTTAGTCCCCATCTATCGGTCAACATAACGTGCGATAATTTATTCTTTTCAACGACAAACGCATACACAAAGCATATACATGGATTTTCTCCTTTGTCAGTAACTATCCCGTTCTTATATTTCTCAATATAGTCAGCATAACCTACAATTTATATGTTATTCAGTCTAACATGGCCCATGAGTACGTCAGAGTTAAGGACTGGATGTATGCGGATTGGAAACAACGTATGCAACCTAAGTTTGTCGCAGGAGTTGCTGCTTTCCTTGAATTTACACGAGCACATAATAAGATCATAATAGAGAAGATTCTCTGTCCGTGCGATAGATGTGGCAATAAGTACTGGCAGAAGGTAGAATTGGCAGAGCTTCATATTGTAAAATACGGGTTTACTAGACTTTATTCAATTTAGAAATATCACGGGGAAGGAGAAGAATGCAGTACTGCGGTAGAAGAAGGAGAACACGATAATGCGGCAGGAGAAGAAGAAGAATTCGGTAATACGGCAGGATACGGAAATTTATTTCCATCAGTAGAAATGGAGGATATGGTAGAGGCTGCCCTAGGTGAATCAATTCGTACCGAAGATGACATTCCTTCCGGTCAAGGACCGCGTGCGGATAAATATGAAAATTTCATGAATGATGCTAGGAAACCAATTTATGAGAATGCGAAGTATTCCACCCTCTCATGGTTCGTCTAACTTTTCCAAATTAAGTGCCTAAATGGATGGAGCAACAAGTCATTCACAATGCTTCTTTCGTTCTTGAAAGATTCTATGCCTCCGGGAAATAATGTGCCCGAAAGCTGGTACGAAGCCCAGAAAATGATGTCTGATTTGGGTCTAAAGTGCGAGAAGATTCAAGCATGTCCTAAAAATTGCGTGTTGTACCGGAAAGAGCATTCAGATTTGAAAGAGTGTCCAACATGCGGAGAGGCCAGGTATAAGCCGAAAGATTCTGATAAGAAGCCTGATATACCTGTGAAGATAGCACGATATTTTCCCATAACACAGAGGCTACAGAGGCTATTCAGGTGCAAGAAAACAGCCGAGGCAATGATTTGGCATCACCGTGCTCCTCCAAGCGAAAATGGAAAAATGAGCCATCCAAGAGATTCACCGGCATGGAAGGATTTCGATAGGAGGCACGCAATATTCAGTAGCGATCCCCGCAATGTCCGGCTCGGACTGGCTGCCGATGGCTTCTGCCCATTCAACTATATGGCTGGAAGTCACAGTACATGGCCCGTTGTAATGATAATTTATAATCTGTCGCCTTGGTTGGCTATGGACCAATCATACTTTATGATGCCTCTTCTTATCGACGGACCAAACTCACCGGGGAACAATATCGACGTCTATCTCCGACCTCTGATTGAGGAGCTGAAAACTTTGTTCATTGATGTTGTAGAGACATATGATTCAAACACAAATACAACCTTCATACTGCGTGCGGCTTTAATGTGGACAATTAATGACTTTCCTGCATATGGAATGCTTTCAGGTTGGTCCGTACATGGTCACAAAGCATGTCCTCATTGCCATGAACACACAACATCAAAATTTTTGAATTTTAGCAGGAAGGTTTGTTATTGCGGCCATCGACGTTTTCTGCCTCCAGACCACCCCTACAGGTTAGACACGGTTCACTTTGATGGTCATCAGGAGCTTCTTGGGCCTCCATCCCCATTGTCCGGAGATGACGTGACTGCTAAATGGGATGGTTACAATAACGTGACCTTCGGGATGGATCCGACGAGACAGGTCAAACCACAATATTGGAACAAGTTAAGCATTTTCTTCGAGCTTCCGTACTGGTCTACAAATTCAGTGCGTCATTGTCTGGACGTCATGCTTATAAAGAAGGGAGTATCAGAACACATACTTAACTTGCTTCTGTGTAAAGAAGGGAAATCGAAAGACAACATGAATGCCCGGATGGATCTACAAGAGTGGGGAATAAGAAGTGAACTGCACCCTAAACCGGTAGCAGGTAAACCGGGCAAGTTTGTACTTCCCAATGCCGCTTATCATATGTCACAACCGGAGAAGAAAAGATTCCTGCAGGTGTTGCATGATTTGAAAGTCCCCACAGGTTTCTTAGGATCATTCAGCAAGAAAATAAAAATTGTGAAGGGCAAAATCGATGGGCTGAAAAGTCATGACCACCATGTTATCTTGGAGCACCTTCTTCCATTAGCCCTCAGGACTTCTCTCCCCGACTCGGTTGGTCTAGTAATCAACGACCTATGTTGTTTTTTCAGGGAGTTGTGTGCTAAAACGCTGGAGGTTGCGACGCTGGATAAACTAGAAAATTCTATTGCGTTGATACTTTGCAAGTTTGAGCGTATTTTCCCACCGTCATTCTTCGATATCATAATACACTTGACGGTTCATCTTGCAACTGAGGCGAAGTTAGCCGGACCGGTACAATATCGATGGATGTATCCCGTCGAAAGGTACGTGTAATTTTTCGTTTCGCGCAATTTATAAATTTATTTTTGTCATGTATGCCTGTGTTTATTTATTCAACATATTCTCATTAGGTACCTTTACACTCTTAAGAAGTATATACGCAATAAAAATCGACCAGAGGGTTCTATCATGCAAGGTTATCTTCTTGATGAAGCAACCACATTTTGTTCCCGCTATCTGGACGAGAACATTGAGACAAGGCTTAACCGACCACGAAGAATTCAAGACGGGCCATATCGTAAAGCCGAGTATAAGAGGGTAGACACTATGTTTATCAACAAGATATACCGGTTTATCTTGCTTAATTGCGTATGTCTTGAACAAATTAGAGAGTAAGTTCTTTTGGATTAATTGTTATATCTGTGTTTGTGTGTGTATGAAATGACATAATATTAATGTCACAATTATTTGTCGAAAACAGAACTCATTTTAACGAGGTACGTGAGGGGCATCCTGATTGGAACGAAGAGCGTTTGGAAAAATACCATCAGGATAATTTTTGTGATTGGGTCACAGAGTATGTAAGTTATTCGAATTACATTTTATTGCTATCAGTTTTAATCTAAACTTGTATCGTTATGTATTTATCGTAAAATTTGTTTTGTTAGATCCACGATCCGAACTTGTCTGCATCATTTGAGAGTGATTCAAGATGTTTAGCTCAATTTCCTAGTATGGAGGTTGCACATTACAAAGGATTTGGTGTCCTTGGATACAAATTCGAAGTTAAGGACATAGAAACATCTAGAATCACTCAGAATAGTGGTATTGCGACGATAGGATCGGACGGTGTGATTTACTATGGGTACTTAAATTGTATACTCGGCATCCACTATTCCGGACGATCAGAACCCTTTTATATATTCCACTGTACTTGGTACGATCCGCGAACCGATACAGACAGGTGGAGAAGCAGTCTTGGGACTTGGAAAGATGAATATGGATTGACCAGTGTGAACACACTTCGATTTTACGGTCAAGACGATCCGTTTATCTTTCCGAACCAAGCGTTCCAAGTATACTACTCACAGTGTTTGAAGCATCCGGGGTGGAGTGTTGTATGCCGATGGAAACCTAGAGATGTCTACGATGTCCCAGAATACGAGGACAGCGATGAGGACGAAGAAGAGAGAAGGCTTAAAGTGCTCCGACCGTCTGTTTCGAAGGACGGGTTGTCTTCGACCGATCATGAAGTTACGTGGGTTAGAAATGATATCGACGATGAAATCCAAGTAGATATGTATGATGCGCCCACGAAACGAAAAAGGTTATCAGTAATGTTATATTATTACTTCACATTTTACGCTCTAGATCATATATAGTCAATACTTTTAATGATTGTCTAATGCGTCCACGAACCGTTTATCTAGATTTGATGACGATGTCGGGAGCAGCGAGAGGCGGCAGGAGCTCCAGCCGCGGTAGAGGCAGAGGCAGAGCGGTTCTGCCGCCCGGAGAGCTCCGTAGGGAGCTTCAGAGGGCCGGTCTTGCACCCAGATCGGAGACCCCTTCGGATGCCTCCTTCCGTGTGGATTTTGCCACACATCCAGGTATACTGCACGCATATCCATTTTCAATTTAATATTACAGATATTCATGCCTTTTTATGTCAAAATTACTTATATTGTCAATGTTTGATTGTCTAGTTGTTGGTGATGCGTCCACATCTGGGACAGAGGCCACCCCCGCTCCTCCAGGTATGTTTATATATCATATAGTGTATGTATATTGATTTAGAATGCTATATCATAAATATACACATTCCTTTTGCTGTTACTTAGCAATTTTTATTATTGTCTAGCTGTAGGTGGTGACACCACCGCACCTGCGGGTATGTTTATATGTCCTATAGTGCATGCATATTGATTTAGAACGTTATATTATTGATCTACACATTCTTTTTGCAATTACTTATCAAATCTATTTTTAATTGTCTAGTTGTTGGTCCTGCGTCCACATCTGGGACAGAGGCCACCCCCGCTCCTCCAGGTATGTTTATATATCATATAGTGTATGTATATTGATTTAGAATGCTATATCATAAATATACACATTCCTTTTGCTCTTACTTAGCAATTTTTATTATTGTCTAGCTGTAGGTGGTGACACCACCGCACCTGCGGGTATGTTTATATGTCCTATAGTTCATGCATATTGATTTAGAACGTTATATTATTGATCTACACATTCTTTTTGCAATTACTTATAAAATCTATTTTTAATTGTCTAATTATAGGTGGTGCGTCCACACCTTCCACAGGGGCCACTCTTGCCGCTTCCATACCCTCCGCATCGTCTGCAGGTTAGTATGAATAAATTTAAAATATTTATTTATTTTACATATGCTATATAGAATAAATATGAACTTCATGGAGATTTAGCGTCGATGTTTATTTTATAGTTGGAGGGGATGCGTCCGGGTCCGGGACCCCGGTTGTTCCTCACCGGAGGAACTATCACCCCGCTCGTGCTGCTGCTCGGGCACAGGCTCGTGCGCTAATCACCGGAGGTATATATCACACTTGAATTTTTGTTTAACCTTGATATCTTAATACAACTTTGTCTTATTATTGATTGTCTTGATATTTCGTGCAGACGCAGGGCCTCTCCATCCCCAGAGGGGGACTCGAGGCCCGAATCAGTCCCATAGGCTGAGGCCTGATAGAGCTAGGGGGGAGGCAGCATTCCCCCTATTTTTTAACCTTGACTATCGCTATACCGGTCCTCATGCCGAGAGGTTCGGCCGGTATTTTGGGGATGAGAGCCGGATCGTGAAGAACTATCCACTTCACGTTGAGTGGGGCGAGCAGCACCAGCGCTCATTCGCCCTCTTCTTTGATCAGGCTCGGGTATGTATTAATATATATTTTCATTTGATCTATCCAATATATTTATTATTAACACTTGCAATCTAATAACAATGTTTTTTTTGTATTTTCAGTTGGATTACGATTTTCAGCCTGTAGCCGACCCTGATCACGCGGGGAGGGTGCTCGACCTTCATGCTCTGTACAATGGCCTAATGAAGAACATGCAGGCCAAGGTCCGATACAACAGGAATGAGCTGAAGGCCGATTGCTACTCCCTGTGGATAGCGACCCCCGAGGTAGAGAGAGCGGCCCTCCTATCTACTCCGGCGTTTGCGAGAGTCGACGTAGAGACATGGCCTCTATTGTGCGCTTATTTCGACTCCGAACGCAAACAAGTATGTATTTTAAATTTAATTCATTATTTATGATATAATTTATTTCTTTGTGTTTCTTAATTAGAAAACTAAATGTTAATGCGTTGTGCAGAAACAGGCCGCTCAGAATACGGAGAACAGGAAGT
This sequence comes from Agapanthus africanus, assembly GCA_030015575.1. Taxonomy (NCBI): domain Eukaryota; kingdom Viridiplantae; phylum Streptophyta; class Magnoliopsida; order Asparagales; family Amaryllidaceae; genus Agapanthus; species Agapanthus africanus. The sequence continues at coordinate 57,751,095 of JASDDO010000024.1, forward strand.
CGGCGAAGAGGGGTCGCCCCACTTACACAGGTGGCTCGAGGAACATTACTCGAGCCATGGAGTTATCGGTAAATTAAGAGTTATTCTCTAATATTCTGCAATATTAAGAGTTATTCTCTAATATTTCTAATATTAAGAGTTACTTTCTAATATTGCAGACATCTCGGACCGTGGCGTCAGGTGGTACACCGAGCGTGCTGTCCGCATATCTTGCCGTCCACGGCACCTCGACAGATCCCGCCACGGGCGAGCTTCGATGTCCTGACGTCGCTACCCAGGAGTACTGCGTAAGTGTTAATATTTTTTCTACCCAAATTTGAAATTTTAGTTTTGGAAGGTTCAAGTTTAAATTTTATACTTATACTTTACTGCTTAATGTGGGTGTAGGAGCGGGTGGTTGAGCAGGCCCAGGCCTCGGGGATCGATTTTACCGGACAGAACGATCTGAGGCTGCTGACCCCAGTTCTGGACGCCGCACACGGAGGGCACCACGGAGGTTGGGAAAGAGGCCGGGGATTGGGCCCTAGCAGGGCCCATATGAGGTTGGACTCCACCCCGGCGGTTACTTCCTCCGTCTCCAGTGGCCGGCATGTCCATCAGGAACTGGATAGCTTGAGGGCCACCGTTCAGGAGTTGAAGGAGATGCTGGTATGTATACTACTTTATAGTAAAATATCATTTCATATTATATACATATCAACATATCCATAATTAGTACGTAGCTTGAGCTTATTTGGTTTTAGACTTAAGTTTGATTAATCATACATATGTAATTAAAATAAACAACGCTTTTCCAAACTAGATATCCAAACAGGGTTTCGAAATAACTTAATAATGAAACGAATTCGAATAATACACAGTTCTTACACGCTTCTTACACACGTTATGTCCAGACGCGACAGGATAGATCGGCCGAGCCTCCACATGCATCTCCTTCGGCTGCGGCTCCGCAAGCCACTACATCGGCTGCGGTTCCGCAGACAGCTCCTGTAGCTCCACCGCCCACTCAGACTCCCGCAGCCGCGGCTCCGCAAGCGACTACATCGACGGCGGCTGCGCAGACCACATCGCCAGCTCCACATGCCGCTCAGACTCCCTTATATGCAGCATTGCAGAGTGTATTGACCGATGAGCAGGCGCGCGTTATTCTAACGTTATTCGGAGGTGGAGCTGGACCGAACTAGGGTAGCTTTTTGGTTCTTATTTTTTGAAACATGTATTTATATCACATTGTACTACATTTTGAAACGATATTGATATTGGTTTGTATTTATATCATATTTAGTTTTTGGGTTTCTTTTGTATATTATATATATGCGTGAGATGTGATTATGAATACTGCAATATATGATTTGATTGATGTATATAGTATTGTGCACAGGGCGGGAAAAAATCTAGCAGCCCATTTTTAAAAAAAAAATACAGACAATATGTACCTACGGCTTAAGCCGCAGGTACATATGTTGCCCCTACGGGTATATCCGTAGGGGCAAACTATCAGGAAACCTGATATTTTCCCACCTGATATCAGTGCAGGGTGTTGGGGTTGTCCCTACGGATATGTCCGTAGGGGCCACTGTTTATCCCCTACGGATTTATCCGTAGGGACAAAATATCAGGTTTCCTGATATTTTTTCCCCCGATCTCAGTGCAGGGTGTTGGGAGTAGCCCCTACGGACGTAACCGTAGGGGCTACTTTATATCCCCTACGGATGTATCCGTAGGTATATACAATATATTCAAAAAAAAATTACATATATGATTTTATTACCCCTACGGGGTACTCCGTAGGGGCTATAACACCTACTGATATATCCGTAGGGGCTTAAATTTGTCCGTAGGGGCAAGTTCAGGGCCTCAACTTGCACCTGCGGCCTTTGCACCTACGGGGTCTTTTTTCGCCCCTACGTATATATCCGTAGGGGCAGTGGGTTGCCCCTACCGATAAATCCGTAGGGGCAACCCTTATTTGTAGTAGTGAATAGTTCTTTTCTCCAACATACAATCAAATGATATTATATAATTATAGGGAAAATAAAGCTAAGGTATGTCTTACTGAGTTATCTAGGCTATGTGAGAGGAGAAACGAGGATGATCCCCATTTTTCTAAGTTATATTTTATTTTAGTTGGATGAACTCATCTTTCTTCTCTCACCGTATCTTGGTTAATTTAACTAAGACATTCCTGGGCTATATTTCCCCCCTATAATTAAGCTTTACTGATTTGGGGATACTGGTGGCTACTATTTTAAACATGGCTCAAACAATTTTTTTTTAAAAAAAAATTCAGAGTCACAGTACCCTATCCTTTCATCAAACCCCCCTATAAATTCGCCACCCCTCAAAACAATCTCATAACAACCAGGACACACACATTGGCTGCAAGCAGTGCAGTAACTACAAAAGAGATCCTAGATGCCCAAACTCACCTGTGGAGCCAGCTCTTCAGCTTCATGAACTCCTACTCCCTCAAAGTCGCCGTCGAGCTTGGCATCGCCGACGCTGTCCACAACTATGGCAAGCCCATCCCCCTCCCAGCCCTCGCCTCCGCGCTCTCCATCCCTGCCTCGCGCATCCCCTACCTCCAACGCTTAATGCGCCTTCTCATCCATAACAACTTCTTCTCCGAACCCCAACCCGACGTCTATTCCTTAACCCCAAACTCAACCGTCCTCATCACCGAAAAGGGCACATCCATCGCGCCCTTCATCGAGTTAATCATGCACAACTCCATCATCGAACCCTGGACGTACGTGAGCACATGGCTCAAAAGCGAGAAGGCCCGTCCACGGCATTTGAGATGTTACATGGGTTGTATTTATGGGAGGCGACGGCGCAGATGCCGGAACTCGGGAGGTTGTGTTTGATATTTAGCAATAATAAAACATCCGGATGACTTTTTATACTGTTGTTTTGTTGGATCAGTACACTAATTCACATATAAGAGAGTGAGTAGCTTATAGGCTTCGAAAATAGATATGGAATTATATCCTGTGGATAAAATTTCCATTAAAATATGCTCGACTATGGGCATTAAAATCACTATCTTAACGACAATGAGAAGTTGTCTTGTCCAACGTATTGTTCTCAAATTTTTCTTTATTTCTATATAATTATATCCAACAGGTTGATGCTGGATGGGTTGGGGAGCGATTCGGCGGCAGTCGCGAAGGTGATAATTGAGGTCTGTGCTGATCAGTTCGAAGGGGTGAAGACGCTGGTGGAGGTTGCGGGTGGAAAAGGAATGATTGCGAAGGCGATTAAGAAAGGGTTTCTAGGGATTCAGTGTAAGGTGTTGATCTGTCTCATGTGGTGGACAGTGTAGAGAAGAGTGGGGATGTGAGTTTGTAACCGGTCGGTGATATGTTTAAAGGGATTCCAAGCGCTGATGCACTTGTTATGAAGGTAAATTTAAAGTTGTTTGAAAACAAAAATATAACCCTCAACATCGATCCATTGTGTGTGTGTCTCTCCCCTAACATCCTTACATAAACCATTTGCGGTGATCTTATAATTCTATTTTGAAAGGTGTCCGACAAGAATTGAACATGGATGGCTTTGATGCATCATGAACCATCTTAGCCAAAAAAACCCAGCTATTGACCAGTGAGGCTTAAGATGTTTATATATATATATATATATATATATATATATATATATATATATATATATATATATATATATATATATATATATAGGAAAGATGCCATAGGAGGGAATTTCCTCATATGGCGTTGAAAAATGCACCCTCTCTCATTTTTTCCGCCGATCGGCACCCACCATCTTCATCGTTATCGTCTAAGACGTGGGTACACCAAATTTCATGTGATTCTACAACCATGTCACCGTTGATTTAGCAATGTAAAAAGTTCTATTTTCGGTAAACCGTTAATTTTGAACCCAATTAATCAACGGTGAAAAGGTTGTAGAATCACATGAAATTTGGTGTACCCACATCTTAGACGATAACGATGAAGAAGGTGGATGCTGATCATCGGAAAAAGTAAGGGAGAATGTATATTTTCGACGCCATAGAAGAAACACTACTAAAATAGGGAGTTGCCTCTACGGATATTGAAATCCGTTGGGGCAGATTTATTTTGGCCTTACAGACTAATCCGTAGGGCCAGACGGTTGCCCCTACAGTCCAAGACGCACCAACGTAAAAATATTAAATCTTAATTTGTTGTTTGCCCCTACGGAGCCGCAAACCAAGAACCTACGGACAAATCCGTAGGGGCATATATATATGGATTTAATAGAAAAGAAACATAATTTCCCTATGCGCTGATTTATCCTCCTCCTCGATCGAGCGTGTGAAACCTCGCAAAAATCGTCTTTTATCGTCGCCGCGTCGCCGACCTCGCCGATCTCGTCGCCGTTCTTTCTCTGTCGTTCCCGATCTCGTCCCCGTTCTTCCTCGTCGCCGATCCACTGAACATGTAAGTAATTAAATCTTCAATTAAAGAGATATTTGATTATTTTAGGGGTTGGGGTTGGGATTCGGCTAGGGTTGCAGTTGGGGTTGGGTTCGGCTAGGGTTGGGTTGGGGTTGGGGGTTCGGCTAGGTGCTGGTGCTGCGGATGCGGTTAGGTTGGGGTTGGGGTTAAGGTTAGGGTTGGGGTTCGGCTGGGGGCGCATAACTGTTGGGGTTGCGATTGGGGTAGGGTTGGGGCTGAGGCTGGGGCTGGTGTTGGTGCTGCGGTTGGGTTGGGGTTGGGGTTAGGGTTACGGTTGGGGTTCGGCTGGGGGGCGCATAACTGTTGTCTTGCATGGTAAACTATAAAGGCGGTTTGTGCAATCAACCCTGATTATTGCGCTGCGCTTGCAATGAGTTATCCATGTTATGCATGTTGATTCCCGCTTTTGCTCGCTTGCTTGCATATATTGTAAATATGAGCTTATTAGTTTGTTGGGTTTGTTTGTTTCTTATTCCATTGATGGGCACATCCAAGCAGTATGAAATTGTATCTTCCTTTTGCTACCAACGATTAGCTACGTTAGATTACGCAGTTGTGTCTTTCTTTCTAGATTTTGGATAGATCTTCCAGTTTACATTTCTATCCATAATTGATTGGAGAATTTATCGACCAAAGCTCTATACTTAAGAAACCGAGCGGCATTAGTGTGACAATGTCATCATGTGAAACTTCCGTTGACCGCCTAAATTCACAAATTTCCTTTTCTATCTCTTAGTTTAGGGGCATGCATAATTTGTTTTTAGCCGTAAATGGCTCTAGTTATATATTTCTCCGTCATGTTTGAATTGTGCATCACAAAAGTCGCCTAAATGGTTCATTATATGTTCCCTCATTCATACATGTATAACACACACACACACACATTAGCTTTTGTGCCAGATACTTTTGGAAATCAAACTTTCAACACTAATTTTGATATGAGACCCGTGTCATGTAGCATTAATTATGAATTTATATTATATTCATCTTGTTTATTGATTTCTTTTCTATATTGAAGGCATGCATCTCAATCTCAAGTCTAATGCATCTTAGTTCTTTAATACTCAATTCTTCATATATCTTATTCTCAAGTTGCAATTTGCAAGTAACTAAGAAAGTATTATTTCATAAGTTTAAAATCATGTTACACATACAACAAGAATACACAACAAAGGCATCATTAGAGAGTGATTCAAGATATTGAAGTTAAAACCAATATATGGTACTCGATGATAATATGAAACCTTCGTATTCTCATCGATACTCATATTGAAACTAAAAGCGCCACTTAGTCCCCGTTTATCGGTTAAAATACGTTCGATATTCGTCGTGACATAGAACTATACGAAGGTTGTTAAATATCGTACGGTATAGCTCGATACTAACAGCCGTCATATAGTCTATGTGACGAGAAGATTCAATCGTATGATAACCGATAGATTTGTCCCGTGTGGACAAGTTAGGAATGTATAAAGCAAACAACTTCATTCACTTGTGTTTTCATCCGTTTCGAGATATTTCGTCGGTACCTTTCCGCTGGTTCTCCGTGTACAAAGATAGATTAGATGTTCATTTCAACATTGTTTCACAGCTTTGAAATGATTATCTATTCTATTACAGTGTACTCGGAAAACAGCGGGGAGGTGCTGCCGAAATTTACTCGAAACGGTTGAAAGCACAAGCGAATGGGTGTTCGCTCTATACATTCTTAATGGGATAGAAGCCTTACCCCCGACAGCCGAAACACACACACACACAACAAGAATACACAACAAACGCATCATTTGAGAGTGATTCAAGATGTTGAAGTTAAAACCAATATATGGTACTCGATGATAATATGAAACCTTCGTATTCTCATCGATACTCATATATGAAACTAAAAGCGCCACTTAGTCCCCGTCTATCGATTAACATACGTTCGATATTTGTCGTGATATAGAACTATACGAAGGTTGTTAAATATCGGACGGTATAGCTCGATACTAACAACCGTCGTATAGTCTGTGTGATGAGAAGATTCAATCGTATGATAACCGATAGATTTGTCCTATGTGGACAAATTAGGAATGTATAAAGCAAACACCTTCATTCACTTGTGTTTTCATCCGTTTCGAGATATTTCGTCGGTACCTTTCCGCTGCTTCTCCGTGTACAAAGATAGATTAGATATTCATTTCAAAGTTGTTTCACAGCTTTGAAATGATTTTCTATTCTATTACAATATACTCGGAGAACAGCGGGGGGAGGGGGGTGCTGCCGAAATTTACTCAAAACGGTTGAAAGCACAAGCGAATGGGTGTTCGCTCTATACATTCTTAATGGGATAGAAGCCTTACACCTGACAGCTGAAACACACACACACACAACAAGAATACACAACAAGCGCATCATTAGATATTGATTCAAGATGTTGAAATTAAAACCAATATATGGTACTCAATGATAATATGAAACCTTCGTATTCTCATCGATACTCATATATGAAACTAAAAGCGTCACTTAGTCCCCGTCTATCGGTTAACATACGTTCGATGTTCGTCGTGACATAGAACTATACGAAGGTTGTTAAATATCGGACGGTATAGCTCGATACTAACAACCATCGTATAGTCTATGTGATGAGAAGATTCAATCGTATGATAACCGATAGATTTGTCCCGTGTGGACAAGTTAGGAATGTATAAAGCAAACACCTTCATTCACTTGTGTTTTCATCCGTTTCGAGATATTTCGTCGGTACCATTCCGCTGGTTCTCCATGTACAAAGATAGATTAGATGTTCATTTCAACGTTGTTTCACAGCTTTGAAATGATTATCTATTCTATTACAGTGTACTCGGAGAACAACGGGGAGGTGCTGCCGAAATTTATTCGAAACGGTTGAAAGCACAAGCGAATGGGTGTTCGCTCTATACATTCTTAATGGGATAGAAGCCTTACCCCCGACAACCGAAACACACACACACAATAAGAATACACAACAAATGTATCATTAGATAATGATTCAAGATGTTGAAGTTAAAACCAATATATGGTACTCGATGATAATATGAAACCTTCGTATTCTCATCGATACTCATATATGAAACTAAAAGCGCCACTTAGTCCCCGTCTATCTGTTAACATACGTTCGATAATGTATTCTTTTCAACGACAAACGCACACGCAAAGCATATACACGGATTTTCTCCCTTGTCAGTAACTATATATCCTGTTCTTCGATTTCTCAATATAGTCACCATAACCTACAATTTATATGCTATACAGTCTAACATGAGTACGTCAGAGTTAAGGATTGGATGTATGTGGATTGGCAACAACGTATGCAATCTAAGTTTGTCGCAGGAGTTGCTGCTTTTATTGAATTTGCACGCGCACATAATAAGATCGTGATAGAGAAGATTCTCTACCCGTGCGATAGATGCGGCAATAAGTACCGGTAGAAGGTAGAATTAGCAGAGCTTCATATCGTAAAATATGGGATTACTAGACTTTATACATCTTGGAAATATCACGGGGAAGGAAAAGAACGCAGTAATGCGGCAGAAGAAGAAGGAGAACATAATGCGGTAGGAGAAGAAGGAGAAGACGGTAATTTATTTCCATCAGAAGAAATAGAGGATATGGTAGAGGCTGCCCTAGATGAATCTATTCGTACCGAAGATGACATTCCTTCCGGTCAAGGACCGCGTGCGGATAAATATGAAAATTTCATGAATGATGCTAGAAAACCAATTTATGAGAATGCAAAGTATTCCACCCTCTCATGGTTCGTCCAAATTTTCCAGATTAAGTGTCTAAATGGATGGAGCAACAAGTCATTCACAATGCTTCTTTCGTTCTTGAAAGATTCTATGCCCCCGGGAAATAACGTGCCCAACAGCTGGTACGGAGCCCAGAAGATGATGTCTGATTTGGGTCTAAAGTGCGAGAAAATTCAAGCATGTCCTAAAAATTGCGTGTTGTACCGGAAAGAGAATTCACATTTGAAAGAGTGTCCAACATGCGGAAAGGCCAGGTATAAGCCGAAAGATTCTGATAAGAAGCCTGATATACCTGTCAAGATAGCACGATACTTTCCCATAACACAGAGGCTACAGAGGCTATTCAGGTGCAAGAAAATAGCCGAGGCAATGATTTGGCATCACCGTGCTCTTCCAAGTGAAAATGGAAAAATGAGATATCCAAAAGATTCACCGGCATGAAAGGATTTCGATAGGAGGCACACAATATTCAGTAGCGATCCTCGCAATGTCCGGCTCGGACTGGCTAGTGATGCTTCTGCCCATTCAACTATATGGCTGGAAGTCACAGCACATGGCCCGTTGTAATGATAATTTATAATCTGTCGTCTTGATTGGTTATGGACCAATCATATTTTATGATGCCTCTTCTTATCGACGGACCAAACTCACCGGAAAACAATATCGACGTCTATCTCCGACCTCTGATCGAGGAGTTAAAATCTTTGTTCATTGATGGTGTAGAGACATACGATGCAAACATAAATACAACCTTCATACTGCGTGCGGCTTTAATGTGGACAATTAATGACTTTCCTGCGTATGGGATACTATCAGGTTGGTCCGTACATGGTCACAAAGCATGTCCTCATTGCCATCGACACACAACATCGAAATTCTTGAATTTTAGCAGGAAGGTTTGTTATTGCGGCCATCGACATTTCCTGCCACCAGACTGTTAGTTATATGTATGCCCTAGAGGCCATTACTGTACATTGGATGTATATTGAAGTGGATGCTGGGACATATATAGGGAGGACTTTCTTGCTCGACATGATAGTATGCTATCTGGTTACTCTTTACCTTAACGTGTATACTGATTGTCTCTCTGTTACATGTTGGTAAATCCCTTAGGATGTGTACTTGACTACCTGGACTATGATGCGGATCATACTAGTAGGGACATGGTAGTCCATAAGTACATCCTTCAAAGTCCCTAGTCGTGGGTGTATCGAGACGGGGCATCGATATACCAGTGTAGACTAGCGTATACTTTCTCGACCCATACAGATGGGCGATGGATGATCCCATATCCATTGGTGTTTGACATCAGAGATGATATACGGGTGCTCAGTAGGGACTGAGTACACTGGACGGACTCGCCGAGAACTCCCAGATGGTATTATACCTTACGTCAGATGGCAGTTCTCTGGTGACACTGGTACAGAGTAGTCTGTTGACCCGAGATCGTCATAGAGTCTTGTGTGGTTCCCACTGTGCTTTGATTTCCACCTTACCACGTCTAAGAGGGCGTGCAAAACGGTGGTTTTCGGGTACAGTCCCGAATCACATGGAGGCAATGAGCGATAGGAGGGGATTCGTCTCTCCCGGTATAGGGAGTTGATGTTGTGCTGTGTTCGATTGGCTATAACCGGAAATCCCTGGCCAGGGTTGCTGAGATTTACTGGTAAGTGTTACCAGTAGTTTCTTGAACTGTTATAGACCTCATATCGACACGACTTATCGAGCTGCTGGGGTCTGACGTTTACCACCCCTAGGCGAGATATGCGACATATCAGACGAACAGGCCGGACTGTACGGTAAGTGTTACTGGTTGGATTCACAGGAATGTGAGTGGGCTTGTTCATCGATCTTCTGATCGCTCAATACCCGGGTGGCCGTTACGTTTAGCAGACCGCTTGCGGCTTGTGGGTGTTTGATATGATCATCACCTGCTGCCGGCGAATTGACTAGTCTTTAGAGTCCTACACAGAGGTTTCCTGGCTCAAGCGAAACGAAATAGGAGCGCATATGAGATATGTGCGGGACCGAGAATAATACTAGTATGTGATACTGTATTAGATTCTCGCGATTTGTAACATTGATCGGTTATATGCGTTATAGCCGGGTTATCGGATCAAGTGTTGATTCGATAAGTTGTTACTAATTATATTAGTCGGTTATATGCGATATGACCGGGTCGTTAAATCAAGTGTTGATTTAATGATTTAGTGTATAATTATATATTTGATATATCACTTTACATTAACTAATATAGGTTCACTTAAAAAGGATTTTCTCACTTGATGTGCACATTGTATATGTGATATACTTTTGTGCATTTGATTGTATCATGTTTGATGATACATGATAGTTTGGTGTATGGTTTAAACCATGGTTGATCAATGGTTAGGGTTTCTTTTGATTTTATTTACTTATCTATTTATTTATTTATTATTCATTTTGGCAAAAGAAAAAATGGTGGCTTGATTTGTTTTCTAGTTGAAGCTTCATGAAGCTTTGACAAAGTGACCATTTTGTCTTCATGCTTAACCCTAACCATTCATTTAACCCTAGTTAATTCTCTACACTTGACCATGGTTGGATTATGATAAGTATTCATTTATTTTCTATTTGAAAATAACTTATCATAACATACTTCATCTTCTTCTTCTTCTTCTTCAGGATGAAGAAGCTTGATTCCATCAATGGTGATTTGATGAAAAGAATGAGAAATCCAATTCTAAAGTGAACCCACTTCCTATTTCTTCATCCTCTACCTCTTGCCAAGTAGTATAGGGTGTTATCTTCACAAGTTTCATGACTTGGTGAAGTGGGAGCTTGATCTTGTGATGCCTCGACGTAGATCATCTTCGGCATCGTAGTCGATGACCTAGCCCGCCCATTTCTCCGATGAAGCCGACGCTAGAGCCCGGGATTCTATTTGGACAGCGAGGAGACTTCATCATGGAGCTATGGAGGTGGAGAACCGGATCTACAAAGGTTGTATTTCCGTTTACCCTATAGTAAAGTAGTTTACTAGTTTTGTTTCGCCTAAAATTCTAGTTAACGATCCGTATTAGGGTTTCTCGGCACTTGTAATTTTTTGAAATTGGCATGGTTGATGCCTTGTGAGACCTCTTGTGCGTGCCACGGAACCCTACAGTGGTATCAGAGCCTAGCTAGAGCCTTAGGCGATGCGTAGACGGAGTTAGAAGTCCGATCGAACCGAAACCCTAACACAAACATGCTCTCTGGACTTTTTTCAAAAACTGTGTTTTTTCCAGATTAAAAATTCTCAAAAAATTCAGCAGGAAGATCTAAGAGTTATGGTGCAAAATGAGCTTCTGATTCATCTAACCCACCGCGGAACCGCGGCAGAAGCATGGCTTCTGCGGCGGTTCCGCGGCCGTATGGTCTCTTTGCCCAATATGTTTTGCACAGTAATTCCTATTTTGAAGTGCTGGTTTTCCTGGGAATTTTTAAATCTGACTCAAGAGTTGAGTTTTCTGGGTTGTATTGGGGACTCGGTGTTTCGATCGGATTGTCTAATTTTGTCTGTGTGCTTTTCCGGATAATTATAGAATATGTTAAAAAGTTCGACCGGATATAAACACCCACTTTTTCCCCTGCCGGGAAATCTCCAATAGTTGGATCTTTCCGTGGTTTAATCACGTTCTAAGTAGTGCAAGTAACGCGATGGTCCATCTAGAAGACAACAAACCTTAACTCGATTATGTGACCGTTTTGAACTGCCCTTTGAACCTTAGGGTTTGGGGCAGTACGGCGTGCCACATGTGAGGCGTTGGCTTGACCCTTCTACGGCTGGACCGTTGGTACTGAGGCATGAACTGAATGTTTTTAGACTTATTTCATGTGTTGAGCTGTATCGGGAAAACTTGGGTGTTTGAATGTTCAATCAAAAAGTTTAACATTTTCTATTTATCTGGAATGGGATACAATACTTGGAATTCACAAGTAGTTATGAGATAACTGAATGAATGTTATAAACATAGCAGTTTAGTCTCTCTTGATCGGTTGCCACGGAATTTTGATGTGATCAAAAGTCCGTCGCAATCACGTAGTGTATGCGGATACTCGCCGGGTAAACTTAATAGACAGCTACACTCCATAGCCCCGACCAAGTGACTGTAGGAGAACCCCGTCGCCGAAAGCATCCGTTCGGGTGCTCGCGGCAGCGGTGTTCCGCCTTGGTGCACTTCGTCGACGGCGTCGGGGGTGCGGCCGCCTACTAAAGTTTGCGACGGGCATTCGATCAGTTTTTCGGGAATCTTGTTGAATTGCCCGACTTGATATTGAAAAGAGTTTTTGATAATGAGACTAAAATGCGGGGTTTACAATTGTTAGGCATACGATGTCTAAGGAATTCATTTGAAAAGGCATGCGATGTCTATGCAGGTTGCGGATTCCAACTGTTGTAGTTTTACACTTTCTTTTCTGTGACCGTAAGTGTAATATGTGATATCGCCGGTTTCGTTGTGTCAACGATAAATGGGATGCGCATATTTACTTACGTTGATGACATGTGATGTTATGTGTTGCTGGATATGTTATATTGGATTGTCGTGTTTGAATAGCCGGGTTTTTTTTATGTGAGATGAGTGTTTTTCATTTTCATTCATGTAAAAACTTGTATGTAATATTCTTTTATTTGGGGCACTTCCAGGTTGCGGAAGATGTCACCTTTTGTATATTATTTACTTTTCCGCATTAGGATAGACCCAAGGAGGGGAGCACAAGTAACCGGGTTCTAGGGTCCAGTGGGAGACCATCTCGAGGAGTCGAGTCCGGGTCTCCTAACTCTAGAATTGGTAGGGTTGCTTGCCGCTCTCGTAGGGGTCTAGGGGTGTGGGATTGGCTATTCATCACGACCGTGGAATCCGTGTTTTATACTGGCTCGTATTGAAAACACGGACGTCTTAGAATATCCAATATTTCATATGATTCTTCTACTGCGATATCTGTGATGTGATCATGTGATGTTCTGTGATAGATACAATATATAGTATATATGATATATTATATAGATGTTACTTATGTTTTACACCCGCGCTAGCCCTGCCCTGCTCGGCCGTTAGTTACCTAACCTAACGGTGCATGAGGGGATATCGAGGCGAATGCGGATGGCATAAGTGTACGTCGTATTTATCTGTGATGTTTAGGTGACTTAAATGATGGGTCTTCATTAATATGATTAATGAAAGAAAAAGAAACCTAAAGATGTTGTAGAATCGAATTTCAAAATAAAACAGGTAGCTACAGTTCTTGCTTTGCACAGCGGTATATGTGATATATCCTGCACCTTATTCGATAAGGAAAGGACCGAGATCCCTTCACTGGGAGTGACTCCTTTAGCAATAACTGGCAGATGCTACACACTCGGTTTGTCTTTTGATTGCTTTTAAGAGTTCTGCTTTGCACAGTGATATATATGATATATCCCGCACCTCATTCGACGAGGAAAGGGCCGACGATCCCTTCACCGGGAGTGACCCCTTTAGCAAAACTAGAAAAGCCTCAAAAACACTCCATTTCAAAATCATTTGATTCTACAACGATATCAAGTTCATTACGCAATAGGTTTTCTTAAAAACCTTTCGTAGCCCTCCGTCATTTCAGATAAGTTGTATATAGTATTCGTGCTACATTTGTTGGCTTTCGTCAAGGTGTAGTGTGCGGTAGCTATCTGCTGCTTATCTGCTGCATATGATGCGATTGGATTAGGGTAGTCGTGCGGCTTTGTTGGCTTTCATCAAGGGTCGTGCGGGTGGGTTTAATTCAATCAAGAAATGACGGGTTGGACTTGACTAGTAGCTTATGGTTTGTTGGCTTTCATCAAGGTCATAGGATGCTAGGGGCAAAATATTATCGGGAATTTCAAGTGTTGAAATTTGCAATGAGATTGCATAGCTTCTATGAGATAGTTGGATCCCGATACCCGCTGCGAGTAAGAGTTACTCCTGGGAGAGTTTTACATATTACAATTAGCCGATCAAGTAGGTGTCTAGAAAGGTGTCAACGAGGTTACGCCTCTGGGAAAACGAGGTTTACATTAATTAGGTTCGTGCGAAAGCACGGGGGACCTCCCTCAAAGTACCGACACTGGCCTGGCTGAAAGATTGGCGAACTTGTAGTGTGTAATTAATCCCGGCTGGTCTTTCCTTTTAGGCTTTGAAGGAAGATTTGATAAAAAAGCAGTGGGAGCCATCCTGATTAGATAAAATAATAACCAATCTATTCTTGCAAGAGTGCACGCTGAGTGTTTTCTTCTCTCTCTCTCCAGGTAGCGACCATATCACGCCTTAATCAAGATAATAATACGGAATATTGACCGAACCCGCTTGTTATACTGAGCTGGGGAACGTTGGTCCCGCTCCAACTTATTATTGTTATAAGACAGAGCAGGAAATTGGGGATTACCAGAATTCCCGTGCCGCCCAAACGAAGAGAGTGCATGCTGATGCATCATCTTCGGGTGTGTTCATTACAAAGAACTGTTTCTCAGTATCCTCCGCATCCTGGGTATATGATACCGGATCAGGATCCCAGATATGTAATCTGTTACATAGGGCTACAAAAAGGTAGAAAAACTGAAAACGGGTGATAAGTTTCATGAGACAGAAAACGGGGCAAGAGTTGCAGCCAAGTCTGTTGGTCACTGTCACCCTGTATTACCAATACATTGATTCTGAACAAATGTTATTAGATACCGAACCTGATATACAAAATCATATCATTCTCTTTATTACTAAAGAAATGATAAAATTTTGTATTGATGGATAATGTTTTGAACATTTCTTATATCAAAAGTTAATCAGTTCAGGCACGTTATCTAAAAGCATTGACGTTCTAAATCAAACTACAGTTCTTAGTATACGGAACACACACAAGAGGAAGAGTTCAGAAATGAACGGATCCTTTTTGAGGTATTGTAGACTAGGTCATATCAATGCGACCCGACTAGCTAAGTTACATCTAGATGCTTATTTAAATCAGTTTGAATTTACATCTTATGAAATTTGCCAATCATGTCACAGAGATAAGATGACCACAGCTCTGTTTATTGGAAACAGAGAAAGAGTTAGTGAACTCTTGGGATGATACATGATGATGTATGTAGGGTCCCCTGTCTACATATGCCAGGACCGGTTCTTTTTACTTCATTACATTCTCTGATGATCTCTCAAGATTCAGACATATGTTCCTGTTGAAACACAAGTCCGAACCTTTTGAGATATTCACAGAATATAAGCTAGAAGTAGAGAACCTATACGGGTATAAGTATTATGTCCTTTGATGAGATCAAGGAGGAGAATACTTGAGCACGGAAATCCTGGACTATAATAAAGGAGAATGAGATTCTCTCTCAGTATTACTCCTCCGTATACACCATAGCACGATGGTCTATCAGGGCGGAGCAATAACACCCTATATGATATGGTGTGCTCTATGATGAGTACTACTGAGTTACCTGTTTCCTTTTGGGAGTTATGCACTTGAGAAGTTGCATACCTATTGAATAGGGTTTGAATCAAATCAGTTGCCTACCACTCCATATGTGATATGAAAAGGGAAGAGCCCATATCTTAAGTTGGTTAAGATTTGGGGTTGACCGGGCTATGTCTAAAAACATAATCCGGATAAGCTCGAGGCAAGGTCAGTTATGTAGAACTGGAATGGTTTCAGCTATACAAACTACAACATTTGATTTGGTAGAACCAAAGGATTCAATAGTTTCCAACGAACCTCAGCCTCTCCGCCGATCTAGTAGGGTTCCTCAGCCACCTGAGAGATACTTCGGTTTCTCTATGACAGTGGGAGCGAGGATTGCGTCATAAGATGATGACCCAACTAGTTTCGAGCTGGCCATCAGGAGTGGGACTCTGTAAGAATGGCTGGATGCTTAGTGATCTGAGATGGAATCCTTATACACCAACAAAGTATGGACTTTGGTTGCTTTATCTGAAGGGTTAAATCCCCATCAGGAGCAAGTATATCTTGAGAAGATTACTTGGTGTACATGGAAAAGTTGAGACTTTCAAAGCTAGACTTGTTAAAGGTTTGCATCATTGACCAGGTGTGGATCATGATGAAACTTTTTCTAAAAGATCTGTGCTTAAGTCCATACAGATCCTACTTGCCACGGCTACATACCATGACTACGATATCTGGCGGTTGGGTGCCATGACTGCTCTTCTAGATGGTGTTTTAGAAGAGAGCGTCTATAAGTACACAGCCAGAGGGCCTCGTAGACAGTGGGAGCAGCGGAAACGTGTGCAAGATGTTTTATGAGATAAAGCAGGAATCGCGGAGATGGAACATCTGTTTTGATGAGTTAGTCAAACAGTTTGACATCATCAAAATGGTAGATGAACCTTGTATATACAAAAAGGTAGTAGGGAGTATGGTGGTGATCCTCGTAGAGTACGTGGATGACATACTCTTGATAGGGAAGATGTTTCCTATGCTACGCTCGGTCAATCTCCGCTTATCATAAGGATTCTCCATATAGGATCAAAGTGATACCTCCTAAATCCTGTGTTTTCATCTATGAGATAGATCTAATTGGATGTTAGGATTCTCACTAGTTGCAGTGAGATGGTGTTCATATCAGATTTTTGCATTTTCATACCGCCCAATTTTTATCACATTGCATTTCGGTAGATACTCTTGAGCCGTGTTTGCTAGTCAATTGCAGGATACAGGTTCTCGGCTCTAAATGGTGAAATTCATGGAAAAACACGACAAAACCCCTAAAGGGCCGCGGAACCGCGGCCAATAGGAGGTCTAGGCCGCGGTTCCGCGGTCGTATAGTGGCGGCAGTCGACCTATTTTTGTGGGTATTTTGGTCTTTCCATTTTAGTTCTGAATGTTGCCCTAGGTTTTCATTTTCCAGCCTATAAATACCCCAGAACCTTGTGAAGCCAAGGTGTGCATAATCTTGTATTTTTCTAGATTTAGAATACTTGTTTCTTCTTCCTCTTCTCATCTCTTCTCCATTGAAAATCTTGTAGTGAGCTTTTGTGAGTGAAGAATGATGAATAAAGAAAAACCTTTTACTTATCATGCTTGTCTTGTTCTTTAGTTAACTTGTTAATTGTTGTAATTTTCTTTTGTTAACTTAGTTGTTGTTATTTCTTGTTGTTTCTTTCTTCTCTCTTTTTCTTTATTCTTAAAACAACCATGATGCTTACGCTTGATCCTTGCCAAGGTGAGGTCGCAAATAGCTAGTTGTTATCTTCTAATCTCTTTCTTTCTATCTTCCTCTTTTGTGTTGTTTTCTTTTCATTATGATGTGTGAGTAGTTTCATACTTGTTAGGGTAGGATAAGGGAAGTTTGAGAGAAGGAAATCTCTCTCACTCTTTCCTTGCCTAACATCTTAAAATCGACTCCCGTTAATTGAACCACAATTCGCTCCTTACGGCACCCTATCTTACATGATAGCGGTGATTCCGTAGTGAGACCGGTTGTGGTTGAATTAACCGGAGGTTATGGCTAAGAGCCAAGAACGGACGGACAAGCACCAAAAGGAAGAACTTATGCGTTGGAAAGCCTAGCTTATACTCGCAAGTTCCTTCCTAGTCGTGCTAATCCCCGTTGTTGTCGATTACCGTAACACCGATATTAAGAGTGACAACGAAAGAAGTGAGAGACTCCTAACTCAAACTAACCTAATCCTAACCCTAACAAGCTCTCTTTACATATCATTTTAACACTTAGATAATCACAAACAAATCTGGACTTTTGGACTTAACTCGTGAAAGCATATAGAAAAAGATTCCCATCTCCCTGCGGACGACCCGTACTCAACCGGCTAGCTACAAGCGAAACCGTCTTGATTGCGGTAATTTAACTAAACTTGAACACGTAGAATTTCTACCAATCAAATGGCGCCGTTGCCGGGGAGACGGTAGTTTATTTCTTTAAGTAATTTCGGGTTAACTTGTGAATATAAATATAACCAAAAAACAAAAAAAAAATACTTTGTAAAAAAAT
The DNA here is from genome assembly GCA_030015575.1 of Agapanthus africanus. NCBI lineage: Eukaryota > Viridiplantae > Streptophyta > Magnoliopsida > Asparagales > Amaryllidaceae > Agapanthus > Agapanthus africanus. The sequence goes on from JASDDO010000024.1 coordinate 57,769,319, forward strand.
TATCTTGTTATTTTTGATTAGTTTTTGTGCAAGTGTGCAGGATAATATGAAGTTCGAGTTCAGTGCCAAAGACGTGGGAAGATAGACCCACATTTCGCGGCTACACCACGACGGATCAAAACGGAACACACGGTCTACTGTCAAGATCTGGAGCAGGTACAGTGAGCAAATAAAAATTCAGAAAATCCAGACAAGCAGAGGACAAACAGAGGAGCTCACACCAAAAATCCAGAAGCCCAACTCCCAATTCCTGCCGCGGAACCGCGGCATAAGAGGGCTTAGGCCGCGGAACCGCGGCCACTTGGTGGCTTCGTCGACTCAAAATATCTGTAAGTCTTTCTTGCTTCCTCCCCACTCCTCTGGACTCCAATAAATTGTGTTTTCTGCAGCATTCTTTGCGCAAACTCTCTTCCCCCTTCCAATAAACTGTTCTTGTGCAGGATTCTTTGCGCCGCGCTAAAAATAAAAATTGTTTGCAGTTGATTTGTTATCGCTTTGCATTCATTAATACGGACTTAAGGGGCTTGAAACCAATTCAGATTGGGTGGGGATTTCATCACCCTTCCCAGGACCCCAGAAATCACAAAAATCATATGCATTGACCATTGTTAAATTTAAAAAATACTAGACTCAGCCCTAAGGACTTCGCGCTCAATAAGACAGAGGACTAGTTACAGGCATCGGCCGTTTATCCTATCTGACTTTTGCGGTGCCTAGGCAAGTGTGACGAAGGCAAGTGGTTATTTAATTAAGGAACTTCGCGAAAGCGTTAGACAACCTTCCACTTACCTGGCACTTATCTGGACGCATTAGACGGAGAAGAGGCGGTTTGAGATCCTATTTCTAGCCCTCTGGAACAGTTAGGAGCAGGTCTAGTTGACCTAGGTGACCCTAGACCTAGGTGAGATTGTGCATATCTTATTTATGATTGCTTAAAGCCGTAAGTCCGTACATATTTCTGTAAAGATCTTTCTAAAAAAAACAAAAAAGGAAAAAATCAAAAACTTTTATAAAAACTTGCCCTTTGTCGCCAAATCCATTTTTCACCCACCACCCACCGTTTTCTCCATTGACGTTTTCTTACCCTCACCTTCTCCGCTTTGACTATACTAAACTCGTTTAGTGTATGTCCGCTTGGACTCGGGACACTAGCGCCCGCCTAGTCCGCGTTACGTTAGTCGCTACCGACTACGCGATCGACTCAGACGTCGAAACTCCGTCCACTCCTCTTTCACCCCTTCCTTTGCCGGCCAACTCCAACGTTGACCGGAATTCTGTTCATACATCTTCACCTTCACCATCACCAACCTCTTCTTCCGCGATGTCAGGATTTAATCCGAACATCTCTTTGACCACCCCTGGATTGGCTCCACCTCCTACGGAGACCAATAACCCACCACCACCGCCTGTTGTAGCGCCGCAGCGAATCACGCTCCAGGATCGTTTCTATCCCACCCGTTCTGCTCTTCCCATATGCCTTTCTCTTCCACCGGCCAATGGGGACAACTTTGAAATTAAGCCCCACTTCATCAACATGCTTCCACGATTTCATGGGCTTGAATCTGAAGATGCCTATATCTTCATCAATAAATTTCAAAACGTCTGTGCCATGATGAAAACCACCCAACTGTCGGACGATGCTATACGTCTACGGGTCATTCCGTTCACTTTATGCGATCTTGCTGAAAAATGGCTGTATAGCACCGCTTCCTATTCCATAACCAGTTGGGACGAGTTTGTTAAAGCGTTTCTCAAAAAGTTCTATCCGAATCATAAAACCGCAAGGATTCGCAATGAAATCAACCAATTCTCTCAGCTTCCTTCTGAACCCTTCTGGAAGTGCTTTGATTGATACAAAGACCTTCTTGTTCAGTGTCCTCACCACGGTATAGAGAAATGACAACTTTGCCAAACCTTATACGAAGGCATGAACCCGGCAACGAAGCAGTTGTTGGAAACCATCTGTCAGGGCCACTTCCTATCGAAATCTGACGAGGAAGCGTGGCAATTCTTTGACGACCTTGCGGAACAAACGCTACAATGGGAGAGCACCAGACCGACTTCTTCTTCTTCTTCTACCACCACTTCTACCGGTCAGTCTAGGGTAGGAATTCACCAACTTGATGTCTCTATTGCGATGAAAGCTGAAATGGCTGCAATAACATGAAAGCTTGAAGTGATAGAGAGCAAATTTTCTTCTCCTGCTCCTGCCCCTGTTCTTCCCCTTCGTACCATCTGCGCTTGTTGTTCCGATCCTTCTCACTTGACCGAAGAGTGTCCTTACAATCCACCATCTCAAGGACAGGATCAGGTTAATGCTGCATTTCAGCAAAGACCAAGGAATGATCCATACTCTTCCACCTACAATCCCGGTTGGAGGAACCACCCCAATTTCGCCTGGAATCAGAATCAGAATCAATTCCAAGGCAACAATTTTCAAAGGCCCCCTCCGCCGCAACAACAAGCGCAACAACAAACTCAACATCAATTTCAGCAGCCCTTCCAACCCCAACCTTTTCAAAATCAGACGAACAACTTTGCATCCAACAATTCTTTTCCACCAAACAACTTTGTTCCGTCAAACAACGATAAGGTTTCCTCGCTCGAACGAAGTCTGGAGGCATTCGTAAAACAATCGACTCAATCCACCGCCAACATCCAGTCTTCCATTCAATCCTTAGTGCAACACACTGCCGCTCACGGGCAAAGCATCAAGACCATCGAGGCCCAGATTGCACAGCTGAACGCGGCCTAAAGCGAGCGAGAGAAGGGGAAGCTCCCGTCCCAGCCACTCCCAAATCCCGGTCACCCACAGAATGTACATGTTGCTCTTGAACAATAGAACCATAATGTGAGTGCCGTGACCACATTGAGATCGGGAAGGATGCTGCAAAACAACATTGGCGCACGGATCAACGATGACACCCCGGCCGCTGCTTCTCCTCCTCCTTCTTCTTCTCCTGCTTCTTCGTCTTCTGAGCCTATTCTCCGTTCTTCACAAGGCTCTCCTTCCTCTTCTTCTGCTTTGAATGGACCCGCTTCTCACTCCACGAAAACACCTGTTCTGGGATCCGTTCCAACTCCACAATCTCCTCCTCCAGCATTAGACTCAACCAATTTTCAAAATGTTCCATTTCCAAACCGGTTGAGGTCTAATAAAAAAATCCTCAAATGGAGAAGATTCTGGAGTTATTTAAGCAGGTTAACATTAACATTCCTCTTTTAGATGCTGTCCAACATGTCCCGTCCTACGCGAAAATCTTAAAAGACTTGTGCACAAAAAAGAAGAAATCTCAGGTACCAAAGAAAGTCTTCTTGGCTAGTGCTGTGAGTGATGCCCTTACCCAATCTTTACCACAAAAATGGAAGGACCCTGGCTGTCCTACGATTTCTATTACCATTGGGAATAAGAACATCAACCGTGCACTATTAGATCTTGGTGCCAGTGTTAACCTGCTTTCGTATTCAGTATACGAGCAATTAGGCGTCGGAGAGCTGAAACCCACACACTGCACTCTCCAAATGGCCGACCGATCAATCACCCATCCTAGGGGTGAGCTAGAGGATGTGTTAATAAAAGTCGGGGACTTTATATTCCCCGTTGACTTCATTGTATTAGACACACAGCCTGTAGCTAACCCCCGGAATCAAATTCCGGTGATACTCGGTCGCCCATTCCTTGCAACCTCAAATGCTGTGATCAATTATCGCAATGGTTCGATGAACCTCTCTTTTGGAAACATGACGATTGAACTCAACATTTTTAGGTTGGGGAATCAGCCCGCCGATCCTAATGCTCATATACTGGACGTCTGCTCGATCCAGGAGATCACCCCAGAAGAATGTGAATTCGAGGAGTTTCTGTTTGATCACGATAATCTTAACGCCACCAGTGCGTTCCTCCTCGAACCTGCTGCTGTTTCTGCGCCCGACAACGACTACGAGTGTTTCACGTTCTCGAACGATCTTAGCCGCGCACAACCCGAGTTTGAATCTTTCGAATTTCCGGATGAGTTACCTGAACCATCCAACTCGGTCGCCTACACTCGTTTTGAACCTTTGCTGGAGTCCTTTGAGTTCGAGACCTTTGCACCAATCTTGCCTTCCATCGTTTCACCTCCAACGCTCAAACAAAAGCCTTTGCCGTCTCACCTTAAGTACGCTTACTTAGGTGAGAACGAGACCCTCCCTGTCATCATCTCGGCTTCTCTAGCTCCAGAGCAAGAGAAAGCCCTTCTCGCGGTCTTGCACTGCAACAGGCAAACTTTTGGCTGGTCCATGGCGGACATCAAGGGGATTAGTCCCCTGATCGTTGAACATCACATTCATCTAATGGATGATGCCAAACTAGCCCGGGATCCACAAAGACGTCTCAATCCAGTCATGAAAGAGGCTGTGAAGAAGGAGATCGTAAAATGTCTAGATAGTGGTATCATTTACCCTATCTCTGATAGCCAGTGGGTTAGCCCCATCCACGTTGTCCCCAAGAAATCAGGTATAACAGTCATAACCAATGAGGCGAACGAGTTAATCCATACTCGCACCCAAACTGGGTGGCGAGTATGCATTGATTACAGAAAACTCAACGCCGCAACGCGGAAAGACCACTTTCCGCTACCTTTCATTGACCAGATGCTCGAACGATTGGCCGGACACGAGTACTACTGCTTTCTTGATGGCTACTCCGGCTATAATCAAATTCCCATCGCCGAAAAAGACCAGGACAAGACCACTTTCACTTTTCCTTTCGGCACGTTTGCATATCGTCGCATGCCCTTTGGGTTATGCAATGCGCCCGCTACCTTCCAGCGGTGTATGATGGGAATTTTCTCTGACATGGTGGAAAAATTTCTGGAGATTTTCATGGATGACTTCTCCATCTTCGGCGATTCCTTCAACGAGTGTTTGCTGCATCTTGACGCTGTCCTTACCCGATGTAAGGACAAGAATCTCACTTTGAATTGGGAGAAGTGCCTCTTCATGGTGCGCGAAGGTATTGTCTTAGGACATATCATCTCGCAAAATGGCATAGAGGTTGACAAAGCAAAGATTGAGGTCATTTCCAATCTACCTCCTCCCCGATGCGTCAGAGATATCCGAGCCTTCCTTGGCCATGCCGGTTTCTATAGACGGTTCATTAAAGACGTCAGCAAGATTGCTAGGCCCTTGACTCATTTGCTGGCCAAGGATACACCATTCGACTTCAACTCGAGCTGTGTGACTGCATTCGAGTCATTGAAAAGCTCACTCACTTCTGCTCCCGTTCTTTCTTCACCTGACTGGACGCACCCATTTGAGATTATGTGCGATGCATCCGACTTTGCCATTGGTGCTGTCCTTGGACAATACATCAACAAGATGCCGCATGTAATCTATTATGCGAGCCGAACCCTGAACGACGCCCAACTCAATTATACAACAACTGAGAAGGAATTCTTGGCTGTCGTATTTGCTTTAGAAAAGTTCAGGCCCTACCTCATCGGCTCTCCAGTCATTGTCTACAAAGACCATTCTGCTCTGCGCCATCTGTTCATATCAGATTTTTGTATTTTCATACCGCCCAATTTTTGTCACATTGCATATCGGTAGATACTCTTGAGCCGTGTTTGCTAGTCAATTGCAGGATACAGGTTCTCGGTTCTAAAACGGTGAAATTCATGGAAAACACAACAAAATCCGGGTTCCTGCCAACCACTGAGAAAACACGGTCTCCGCTCGTCATCCGTATGTTGCCAGACACCAGTTTAGGAAGACAAAATGTCAAATCAATGTCACCCTCATGCACAAGGCTCAATGGTAGCACAAAATCCAAGAGATCTACGCGGAGCTCGAGGCAATCATGACAAAATCTTGACAAAAAGTCCACCTTTCCCTCAACAGAAATTCTGGAAAAATCGTGGAGTCAAATTGAGAAAATACACATACCAGAATAAAGGAGACAGAAAACCAGGGAAGCCCAAAAAAATAGGAAAGCCCAATTCAACTATAGGGCCACGGATCCGCGGCCAAAGTGGGGTCCAGGCCGAGGATCCGCGGCCATTCTGGCGCCAAGTCTGCAGGGCTTTGGGGGTTACTTTGGTCATTTCGTTTGGGTTCTGGTGGTTGCCCTAGGTTTTCATCTTTTGGCCTATAAATAGCCCAGAACTTTATGAAGGAAAGGGTCCATTCTTGTATTTTCTTTTTCTAGGTTTTAGTTCACATGTTCTTCTTCTTCTCACCTCTTCTCCATTAAACTTGTAGTGAGCTTTTGAGTGAAGAGTGATGAATAAAGAAGACCATTTTATTATCATGCTTGTCTCCTTATCTTTATGCTTGTTGTAATTTTAATTCGTTAAGTAGTTGTTGTTATTTTCTTGTGGTTTCTTTCTTCTCTCTTTTTCTTTATCATTCATACGACAATGATACTTACGCTCGATCCTCGCCAAGGTGAGGTCGCAAATAGTTAGTCGTATTCTTCTAATCTCCTTCTTTCTATCTTCCTCTTTTGTTTTGTTTTGTTTTTCCTTATCATGAAGTGTGAGTAGTTTTATACTTGTTAGGGTAGGATAAGGGAAGTTTGAGAGAAGGAAATCTCTCTCACTCTTTCCTTGCCCAACAACTTAAATCGACTCCCGTTAATTGAACCACAATCCGCTCCTTACGGCACCCTATCCTACATGATAGCGGTGATTCCGTAGTGAGACCGGTTGTGGTTGAATTAACCGGAGGTTATGGATAAGAGCCAAGAACGGACGGACAAGCACCAAAAGGAAGGACTATGCGTTGGAAAGCCTAGCTTATACTCGCAAGTTCCTTCCTAGTCGTGCTAATCCCCGTTGTTGCCGATTACCGTAACACCGATATTAAGAGGGGCAACGAAAGATGTGGGGACTCCTAACTCAAACTAACCTAATCCTAACCCTAACAAGCTCTCTTTAAATATCAACTCAACACTTAGATAATCCAACAAAATCTGAAAACAGGACTTAACTCGTTAAAACACTTTGAAAAAGACTCCCATCTCCCTGCGGACGACCAACCGGCTAGCTACAAGCGAAACCGTCTTGATTGCGGTATTTAAACTAGAACTTGAACACGCACATATCCTAACAATCAAATGGCGCCGTTGCCGGGGATACGGTAGTTTATTTCTTTGTGTAATTTCGGGTTAATTTGTAAGTATAAAAAAAAAACGAAAAAAAATATACTTTGTAAAAAAAACCATCTTGTTATTCTTGATTAGTTTTTGTGCAAGTGTGCAGGAAAATACGAAGTTCAAGATCGACGCCAAGGACGTGCAACATACGGAGTTCAAGTACAGTGCCAAAGACGTGGGAAGATAGACCCACAGTTCGCTGCTACACCGCGACGGAAAAAAAAAACGAAGCATCCAGTCTACTGTAAAAATCTGGAGCATATACAGTGAGCATATCAGAATTCCACACATCTAGACAGGCAGAAGACACCAACAGGAGGTCACCACAGAAAAACGAAGCCCCAACTCCTCATTCCTGCCGCGGATCCGCGGCAATAGAGGGCTTAGGCCACGGATCCGCGGCCATTTGGTGGCCTTGGGCTGCCATCTTTTCTCTGTAAGTCTCTCTGCCTCTCTCCTCTCCTCTGAACTCCACTGAATTGTGTTTTCTGCAGGCTTCTTTGCGCAAATTCTTCTCCCCCTTCCAATAAACTGTTCTTGTGTAGGATTCTTTGCGCCGCAAAATAAAAATTGTTTGCAGTTGATTTGTTACTGTTTTGCATTCTTTAATACGGACTTAAGGGGCTTGAAACCAATCCAGATTGGGTGGGGATTTCATCACCCTTCCCAGGACCCCAAAAATCACTAAAGCATATGCATTGTCCATTGTAAATTAAAAAATACTAGACTTCAGCCCTAAGGACTTCGCGCTCATTAGGAGAAGATAAACCGTGTTTAGAACCTCGCTTAACCGTATATTGTTTACGGGGTGTCTAGGAAAGTGTTAAAGGCGCAACCGCCGAAAGAGAAAGGGTTATTTAATTAAGGAACTTCGCGAAAGCGTTGGACAACCTCCCCTTATCTCTGCACTTACCTGGCCTCGTGATCAGTGTATTTTTAAGCCCGTTTCTCGATATTGTTTAACTTCGACAATCAAGTTCAGGAGCAGGTCTAGTAGACCTAGGTTACCCTAGATCTAGGTGTGATTGTGCATATCTTGTTTGTGATTGCTTAAGCCGTATTTCCGTACATATTTCTGTAAAAATCTTTCTAAAAAAAATAGAAAAAATCAAAAACTTTTATAAAAACTTACCCTTTTGTCGCCAAATCCATTTTCACCCACCACCCATCGCCTTTCTCCATTGACGTTTTCTTACCCTCACCTTCTCCGCTTTGACTATACTAAACTCGTTTAGTGTATGTCCGCTTGGACTCGGGACACTAGCGCCCGTCTAGTCCGCGTTACGTTAGTCGCTACCGACTACGCGATCGACTCCGAAGTCGATACTCCGTCCACTCCTCTTTCACCTCTTCCTTTGCCGGCCAACTCCGACGTTGACCAGAATTCTGTTCATACATCTTCACCTTCACCTTCACCAACCTCTTCTTCCGCGATGTCAGGATTTAATCCGAACATCTCTTTGACCACCGCTGGATTGGCTCCACCTCCTACGGAGACCAATCTTCCACCACCTCCGCCTGTTGTAGCGCCGCAGCGAATCGCGCTCCAGGATCGTTTCTATCCCACCAGTTCTGCACTTCCCACCTGCCTTTCTCTTCCTCCGGCCAATGGGGACAACTTTGAAATTAAGCCCCATTTCATCAACATTCTTCCACGTTTTCATGGGCTTGAATCTGAAGATGCCTATATCTTCATCAATAAATTTCAAAACGTCTGTGCCATGATGAAAACAACCCAGCTGTCGGACGATGCTATACGTCTACGGGTCATTCCGTTCACTTTATGCGATCTCGCTGAAAAATGGCTGTATAGCACCGCTTCCCACTCAATCACCAGCTGGGACGAGTTTGTTAAAGCGTTTCTGAAAAAATTCTATCCGAATCATAAGACCGCAAGGATTCGAAATGAAATCAACCAATTCTCCCAGCTTCCTTCTGAACCCTCCTGGAAGTGCTTTGACCGGTACAAAGACCTTCTTATTCAGTGTCCTCACCACGGTATAGAGAAATGGAAGCTCTGCCAAACCTTATACGAGGGACTAAACCCAGCAACGAAGCAGTTGCTGGAAACCATCTGTCAGGGCCACTTCCTATCGAAATCTGACGAGGAAGCGTGGCAGTTCTTTGACGACCTTGCGGAGCAAACGCTACAGTGGGAGAGCACCAGACCGACTTCTTCTTCTTCTTCTACCTCCACTTCTACCGGTCAGTCTAGGATAGGAATCCACCAACTTGATGTCTCTATTGCGATGAAAGCTGAAATGGCTTCAATCACAAGAAAGCTTGAAGCGATAGAGAGCAAATTCTCTGCTCCTGCTCCTGCCCCTGTTCTCCCCTTTCGTACCATCTGCGCTTGTTGTTCCGATCCTTCCCACTTGACCGAAGAGTGTCCTTACAATCCACCCTCGCAAGGACAGGATCAGGTTAATGCTGCCTTCCAGCAAAGACCGAGGAATGATCCATACTCTTCCACCTACAATCCCGGTTGGAGGAACCACCCCAATTTCGCCTGGAATCAGAATCAGAATCAATTCCAAGGCAACAATTTCCAAAGGGCCCCTCCACCGCAACAACAAGCGCCACAACAAACTCAACATCAATATCAGCAGCCCTTACAACCCCAACCTTTCCAAAACCAGACGAACAACTTTGCACCCAACAACTCTTTTCCACCAAACAACTTTGTTCCGTCAAACAACGATAAGGTTTCCTCGCTCGAGCGAAGTCTGGAGGCGTTTGTTAAACAATCGACTCAATCCACCGCCAACATCCAGTCTTCGATTCAATCTTTAGTGCAACACACTGCCGCACACGGGCAAAGCATCAAAACCATCGAGGCCTAGATTGCACAGCTGAACGCGGCCTTAAGCGAGCGAGAGAAGGGGAAGCTCCCGTCCCAGCCACTTCCAAATCCCGGTCACCCACATAATGCACATGTTGCTCTTGAACAACAAAACCATAATGTGAGTGCCGTGACTACACTGAGATCGGGGAGGATGCTGCAAAACAACATTGGCACACGGATCAACGATGACACCCAGGCCGCCGCTTCTTCTTCTTCTTCTTCTTCTTCTTCGTCTTTCGAGCCTATTCTCCGTTCTTCAACAGGCTTTCCTTCCTCTTCTTCTGCTCTGAACGGACCCACTTCTCACTCCACGAAAACACCTATTCTGGGATCCGTTCCAACTCCAAAATCTCCTCCTCCAGCATTAGACTCAACCAATTTTCAAAATGTTCCATTTCCAAACCGGTTGAGGTCTAACAAACAAAATCCTCAAATGGAGAAGATTCTGGAGTTATTCAAGCAGGTTAACATTAACATTCCTCTTTTAGATGCTGTCCAACAAGTCCCGTCCTACGCGAAAATCTTAAAGGACTTGTGCACGAAAAAGAGGAAGTCTCAGGTACCCAAGAAAGTTTTCTTGGCTAGTGCTGTGAGTGATGCCCTTATCCAATCTTTACCACAAAAACGGAAGGACCCTGGCTGTCCTATGATTTCAATTACTATTGGGGATAAGAACATCAACCGCGCACTATTAGATCTTGGTGCCAGTGTTAACCTGCTTCCGTATTCAGTATACGAGCAATTAGGCGTCGGAGAGCTGAAACCCACACACTGCACTCTCCAAATGGCCGACCGATCGATCACCCATCCTAGGGGTGAGCTAGAGGATGTGTTGATAAGAGTCGGGGACTTCATATTCCCCGTTGACTTCATTGTATTAGATACACAGCCTGTAGCTAACCCCCGGAATCAAATTCCGGTGATACTCGGTCGCCCATTTCTCGCAACCTCAAATGCTGTGATCAATTGTCGCAATGGTTCAATGAACCTCTCTTTTGGAAATATGACGATTGAACTCAACATTTTTAGGTTGGGGAATCAGCCCGCCGAACCTAATGCTCATATACTGGATGTCTGCTCGATCCAGGAGATCACCCCAGAAGAGTGTGAATTCGAGGAGTTTCTGTTTGAACACGATAATCTTGACGCCACTAGTGCGTTTCTCTTCGAACCTGCTGCTGTTTCTGCGCCCGACAACGACTACGAGTGTTTCACGTTTTCAAACGATCTTAGCTGCGCACAACCCGAGTTTGAATCCTTCGACTTTCCGGATGAGTTACCTGAACCATCCAACTCGATTGCTTACACTCGCTTTGAACCTTTGCTGGAGTCCTTTGACTTCGAGACCTTTGCACCAGTCTTGCCTTCCATCGTTTCACCTCCAATGTTCGAACTCAAGCCGTTGCCATCTCACCTTAAGTATGCTTACTTAGGTGAGAACGAGACCCTCCCTGTCATCATTTCGGCTTCTCTAGCTCCAGAGCAAGAGAAAGCCCTTCTCGCGGTCTTGCACAGCAACAGGCAAGCTTTTGGCTGGTCCATGGCGGACATCAAGGGGATTAGTCCCCTGATCGTTGAGCATCACATTCATCTGATGGATGATGCCAAACCAGCCCGGGATCTACAAAGACGTCTTAATCCAGTCATGAAGGAGGCTGTGAAGAAGGAGATCGTCAAATGTCTAGATAGTGGTATCATTTACCCTATCTCTGATAGCTAGTGGGTTAGCCCCATTCACGTTGTCCCCAAAAATTCGGGCATCACGGTCATCACTAACGAGGCGAATGAGTTAATCCCTACTCGCACCCAAACTGGGTGGCGAGTTTGCATTGATTACAGAAAACTCAACGCCGCAACGCGGAAAGACCACTTTCCGCTACCTTTCATTGACCAAATGCTTGAACGATTGGCCGGACATGAGTACTATTGCTTTCTAGATGGCTACTCTGGCTATAATCAAATTCCCATCGCCGAAAAAGACCAGGACAAGACCACTTTCACTTGTCCTTTCGGCACGTTTGCATATCGACGCATGCCCTTTTGGTTATGCAATGCGCCCGCTACCTTCCAGCGGTGTATGATGGGAATTTTCTCTGACATGGTGGAAAATTTTCTGGAGATTTTCATGGATGAATTCTCCATCTTCGGCGACTCCTTTGACGAGTGTTTGCTGCATCTTGACGCTGTCCTTACCCGATGTAAGGACAAGAATCTCACTTTGAACTGGGAGAAATGCCACTTCATGGTGCGCGAAGGTATTGTCTTAGGACATATCATCTCGCAAAATGGCATAGAGGTTGACAAAGCAAAGATTGAGGTCATTTCCAATCTTCCTCCTCCCCGATGCGTCAGAGATATCCGAGCCTTCCTTGGCCATGCCGGTTTTTATAGACGGTTTAACTTTAGCAAGATTGCTAGGCCCTTGACTCTTTTGCTGGCCAAGGACACACCATTCGACTTCAACTCGAGCTGTGTGACTGCATTCGAGTCACTGAAACGCTCACTCACTTCTGCTCCCGTTCTTTCTTCACCTGACTGGACGCACCCATTCGAGATTATGTGCGATGCATCCGACTTTGCCATCGGTGCTGTCCTTGGACAGCACATCGACAAGATGTCGCACGTAATCTATTACGCGAGCCGGACCCTGAACGACGCCCAACTTAACTATACAACAACTGAGAAGGAATTCTTAGCTGTTGTATTTGCTTTAGAAAAGTTCAGGCCCTACCTCATCGGCTCTCCAGTCATTGTCTACACGGACCATTCAGCTCTGCGCCATCTTTTTGCGAAGAATTGGTTAATACGTTGGATCCTCTTGCTCCAAGAGTTTGACCTTGTCATTAAGGACAAACGAGGATGTGAAAACGTAGTTGCCGACCATCTCTCACGACTTCCTTCTTCGCCTTCGCTTCCAATTCCGATCAACGACGTTTTCCCGGATGAACAACTCTTGACAGTATCGTGCGAACCTTGGTTCGCAGATATTGTGAACTATTTGGCCACGGGATTACTACCGACCGAATGGTCAAGTCAGGACAGACTTCGCTTCTTATCCCAAGTAAAACATTTTTACTGGGACGAACCCTACTTGTTCAAGTACTGTCCCGACCAGATTATTCGTCGGTGTGTCCCTGATGAGGAATTCAAGAGTGTGCTGTCATTTTGCCACGATCAAGCGTGTGGCGGGCATTTTGGGCCCAGAAAGACAGCTGAGAAGATCTTGCAATGTGGTTTCTACTGGCCACAACTCTTCAAAGACGCTCACGACTATTGCAAGACTTGCTCCCGGTGCCAACACATGGGCCGGATATCCCGGAGGAATGAGATGCCGCTCCAACCGATCTTGGTTGTGGAGATTTTCGATGTTTGGGGGATAGACTTCATGGGGCCGTCCCAGCTCTTTTGGGAACTTGTACATCCTTCTAGCTGTTGATTATGTCTCTAAATGGGTCGAGGCTGTGCCCAGCCGGACTAACGACAACAAGGTTGTCGTTAGGTTCCTTAAAGAAAACATTTTCTCCCGGTTTGGGCACCCCCGAGCGATCATTAGTGACAATGGAAGTCATTTCTGCAACAAAACCTTCGAGGCCTTGATGCGGAAATACTCCATTAATCATAAGCTTTCTACGCCCTACCACCCCCAAACCTGCGGGCAGGCCGAAGTTTCAAATCGGCAAATCAAGCAGATACTGGAGAAGACGGTTTCCAAGAACCGTAAGGATTGGTCTCCGAAACTCACTGATGCCCTTTGGGCATTTAGAACCGCCTATAAGACCGACCTTGGCATGTCTCCCTATCGGCTTGTGTACGGAAAAGCCTACCACCTTCCTGTCGAAATAGAGCATCGCGCGTTTTGGGCGATAAAGGAGCTGAATCTGTCTCTTGAGGACGCGGGCAGCCATCGGAAGCTGCAGCTGAACGAACTATGCGAACTTAGGGATGAGGCTTACGATAACGCGGTTGTCGTTAAGAATCGAACGAAGGTGTTTCACGATAAACACCTTTTGCGCAAAACCTTCGTACCTGGTCAGTAGGTACTGCTTTACGACACCCGACTTCACTTCTATCCTGAAAAGCTCAGATCTCGCTGGAAAGGGCCGTATTTTGTGCGGAATGTGTATCCGCAGGGTGCTATGGATTTGGAAAATCCAAAGGACGGTTCACTCTTCAAGGTAAATGGACACCGATGCAAACAGTACCTTAGCGCCGAACCAACAGAGGAGCTCCTGTTCTTACAGGAGCCGGTTTACCCTGCATGATCTTCCTCTGCCTACCTCCAAACTTCGGTTATCCAGCCAAGAACAGTGGACACTGTTCCAAATAAGTTTGGGGGTATGTACAAAACTTTTTTTTGTATATATTTGTGTATATTCTTTTTTCTTTTCTTTAAAAACAAAAACAAATAAAAATTGTGTATCACTAACCGACAATTTTGAACCTTCAAACTGCTCTCTTCATGCAACGACAGTGAGGACACTGTCCAGTTTAAGTTTGGGGGTACGCTCGGTACGCATTTCTTACCTTCGCATTCATATGTATATGTTGCATCTGCATATTAATATCCATAAAATCCATAAAAATTTGAAAATTTTTCTAAAAAAATATAAAAACTTTTTTGTCAAGTTAGCTTGTGGAAGAACTCTGATTCAACATTCGAAGGTTTTTGTTTGAAAAAATAGGAATAACTAAATCTTATGTTTGGATTTTGAAAACCTGAAAGATAACTCTCCTTTGAAGTTAACTATAGATGATATAAGTCTTTACATCACACTACACGTGTCGTGAGTTTTGGGAATTAGATGACAAGTCTTTTATGTTTAAACTTTTAAACAGATAAATGATTTTCTGAGAATCAAATAAGTTTGTTCTGAAATAAGTAATGTCAAGAATAGTTTATGAGGTAAAGCGAATATGAAGGAATGTTATTGATGCCGTAATTGGAGCTAAGTCTGAAAAATAACCCATCTGAAACTTGATTGGAATGATTACACACCAAACCCACTAAACACGTCTTTTATCCAAAAAAAAAAAATAATAATTGAACTGCCGGTTATATCTCCGTTCGTATTAAATCATCTGATTTTCACGTCAAACTGTCTTTTGTTTTTGGACCTAGGTAACTTGAGTAATTAAGTCCGCTGGGGTGTTTCTACACCTAATGCCCTAAAACCAACTGGTTTGGGTGCATTGGCCCAAAGCTCGCTAAGAAGCCTAGAAAGTCCAGTTTTAAAACAAAGTCAAGCAAGTGTTCTCTCCGAGTTAAAATTCCTAACGGTTCTTTGTGTGAGAATAATCTTGATAAAAGACAGGCTTTTATAAAAATTTTAGCGGAGATATGAAGGTTTTATTCTATGATAAAGACTATTGCACGTTCACAGAGGTGTGTATGAAATGAAAACAAGAAAAAGGTGGAGTGAAAAATACGACTTAGTTTCCTGTTATGGAAGATAGAAATTCTGAAGTTGAAACCTTACTGGAAAACGAAACTTGAAAAATGCTTAACTCTTTATAAAACTTATGTGATCCTTTTAAAATTGTTATCTGGGCTTTATTGTGCGACATAATGACTCTAATCGATCCTTCTGGAACTTAACGACACTATTTGCACTACACGTAAAGACATATAAAATCTGTAGTTAAATAAGAAGCGAGGTGTGAAAAATAAAGGTTCGATGGTCTAGACTTAGGATTATAGAATTGTTATTTTCTAAAACAAAACTTTAGGGTTTGAATCTTAGTTATTTTGGAAAACCAACTTGACCGGATTTTGTGGGTAGTATCCGCTGAAAACCCTCAGTAGACAACACTCCTCGTACTAGGGACACCTAGAGGTTTAACGGCTTGTTGCACATGCTCAGTGCAATCGCGTTCCCTGCGAAAGTGAGGTTAGGAAATTTTTTGTGAATAAATGGGCTTTGCTCGGGACGAGCAAATGATAAGTTTGGGGGTATTTGTTCATATCAGATTTTTGCATTTTCATACCGCCCAATTTTTGTCACATTGCATATCGGTAGATACTTTTGAGCCGTGTTTGCTAGTCAATTGCAGGTTACAGGTTCTCGGTTGTAAAACGGTGAAATTCATGGAAAACACAACAAAATCCGGGTTCCTGCCAACCACTGAGAAAACACGGTCTCCGCTCGTCATCCGTATGTTGCCAGACACCAGTTTAGGAAGACAAAATGTCAAATCAATGTCACCCTCATGCACAAGGCTCAATGGTAGCACAAAATCCAAGAGATCTACGCGGAGCTTGAGGCAATCATGACAAAATCTTGACAAAAAGTCCACCTTTCCCTCAACAAAAATTCTGGAAAAATCGTGGAGTCAAATTGAGAAAATACACATACCAGAATAAAGGAGACAGAAAACCAGGGAAGCCCAAAAAAATAGGAAAGCCCAATTCAACTATAGGGCCGCGGATCCGCGGCCAAAGTGGGGTCCAGGCCGAGGATCCGCGGCCATTCTGCCGCCAAGTCTGCAGGGCTTTGGGGGTTATTTTGGTAATTTCGTTTGGGTTCTGGTGGTTGCCCTAGGTTTTCATCTTTTGGCCTATAAATAGCCCAGAACTTTGTGAAGGAAAGGGTCCATTCTTGTATTTTCTTTTTCTAGGTTTTAGTTCACATGTTCTTCTTCTTCTCACCTCTTCACCATTAAACTTGTAGTGAGCTTTTGAGTGAAGAGTGATGAATAAAGAAGACCATTTTATTATCATGCTTGTCTCCTTATCTTTATGCTTGTTGTAATTTTAATTCGTTAAGTAGTTGTTGATATTTTCTTGTGGTTTCTTTCTTCTCTCTTTTTCTTTATCATTCATACGACAATGATACTTACGCTCGATCCTCGCCAAGGTGAGGTCGCAAATAGTTAGTCGTATTCTTCTAATCTCCTTCTTTCTATCTTCCTCTTTTGTTTTGTTTTGTTTTTCCTTATCATGAAGTGTGAGTAGTTTTATACTTGTTAGGGTAGGATAAGGGAAGTTTGAGAGAAGGAAATCTCTCTCACTCTTTCCTTGCCCAACAACTTAAATCGACTTCCGTTAATTGAACCACAATCCGCTCCTTACGGTACCCTATCCTACATGATAGCGGTGATTCCGTAGTGAGACCGGTTGTGGTTGAATTAACCGGAGGTTATGGATAAGAGCCAAGAACGGACGGACAAGCACCAAAAGGAAGGACTATGCGTTGGAAAGCCTAGCTTATACTCGCAAGTTCCTTCCTAGTCGTGCTAATCCCCGTTGTTGCCGATTACCGTAACACCGATATTAAGAGGGGCAACGAAAGATGTGGGGACTCCTAACTCAAACTAACCTAATCCTAACCCTAACAAGCTCTCTTTAAATATCAACTCAACACTTAGATAATCCAACAAAATCTGAAAACAGGACTTAACTCGTTAAAACACTTTGAAAAAAACTCCCATCTCCCTGCGGACGACCCGTACTCAACCGGCTAGCTACAAGCGAAACCGTCTTGATTGCGGTATTTAAACTAGAACTTGAACACGCACATATCCTAACAATCACCATCTTTTTGCGAAGAAAGATGCAAAATCTCGGTTAATACGTTGGATCCTCTTGCTTCAAGAGTTTGACCTTGTCATTAAGGACAAACGAGGATGTGAAAATGTAGTTGCCGATCATCTCTCACGACTTCCTTCTTCGCCTTCGCTTCCAATTCCGATCAACGACGTTTTCCCAGATGAACAGCTCTTGACAGTATCTTGTGAACCCTGGTTCGCAGATATTGTGAACTATTTGGCCACGGGATTACTACCGACTGAATGGTCAAGTCAGGACAGATTTCGCTTCTTATCCCAAGTAAAACACTTTTACTGGGACGAACCCTATTTGTTCAAGTACTGTCCCGACCAGATTATTCGTCGGTGTGTCCCTGACGAGGAATTCAAGAGTGTGCTGTCATTTTGCCACGATCAAGCGTGTGGCGGGCATTTTGGCCCCAAAAAGACAGCTGCGAAGATCTTGCAATGTGGTTTCTACTGGCCACAACTCTTCAAAGACGCTCATGACTATTGCAAGACTTGCTCTCGGTGCCAACACTTGGGCCGGATATCCCGGAGGAACGAGATGCCGCTCCAACCGATCTTGGTTGTGGAGATTTTCGATGTTTGGGGGATAGATTTCATGGGGCCATTTCCCAGCTCTTTTGGGAACTTGTACATCCTTCTCGCTGTTGATTACGTCTCTAAGTGGGTCGAGGCTGTGCCCAGCCGGACTAATGACAACAAGGTTGTCGTTAGGTTCCTTAAAGAAAACATTTTCTCCCGGTTTGGGCACCCCCGAGCGATCATTAGCGACAATGGAAGTCATTTCTGCAACAAGACTTTCGAGGCCTTAATGCGGAAGTATTCCATTAATCATAAGCTCTCTACGTCCTACCACCCCCAAACCTGCGGGCAAGCCGAATTTTCAAATCGGCAAATCAAGTAGATACTGGAGAAGACGGTTTCCAAGAACCGTAAGGATTGGTCGCTGAAACTCACTGATGCTCTTTGGGCATTTCGAACCGCTTATAAGACCGACCTTGGCATGTCTCCCTATCGGCTTGTGTACGGAAAAGCCTGCCACCTACCTGTCGAAATAGAGCATCGAGCATTTTGGACGATAAAGGAGCTGAATCTGTCTCTCGAAGATGCGGGCAGCCATCGGAAGCTGCAGCGGAACGAATTGAGCGAGCTTAGGGATGAGTCTTACGATAACGCAGTTGTCGTTAAGAACCGAACGAAGGTGTTTCACGATAAACACCTTTTGCGCAAAACCTTCGTACCTGGTCAGCAGGTACTGCTTTACGACACCCGACTTCACTTTCATCCAGGAAAGCTCAGATCTCGCTGGAAAGGGCCGAATTTTGTGCGAAATGTATATCCGCAAGGCGCTGTGGATTTGGAAAATCCAAAGGACGGTTCATTTTTCAAAGTGAACGGACACCGACTAAAACCGTACCTTAGCACCGAACCAACAGAGGAGCTCCTGGTCTTACAGGAGCCAGTTTACCCTGCCTAATCTTCCTCTGCCTACCTCCAAACTTCGGTTATCCAGCCAAGAACAGTGGACACTGTTCCAAATAAGTTTGGGGGTATGTATAAACCATTTTGTATATATTTGTGGATATTCTTTTCCATTCTTTTTCTCTTTCTTTTCTTTAAAAAAAAAAAAACAAAAACAACAAAAAAAAATTGTGTATAGCTAACCGACAATTTTGACCCTTCAACTGATCTCTTCATGCGATGACAGTGAGGACACTGTCCAGTTTAAGTTTGCGGGTACGCTCGGTACGCATTTCTTACCTTCGCATTCATATGTATATTTTGCATCTGCATATTTAAATCCAGAAAATCGATAAAAAATTGAAAATTTTCTAAAAACATAAAAACTTTTCTGTCAAGTTAGCTAGTGGGAGAACTCTGATTCAACATTTCGACGGTTTTGTTTGATTAAATAAGAATAACTAAATCTTATGTTTAGATTTTGAAAACCTGAATTACATGGCTGCTCTTTGCTCTTTCTTATTTAGCTTGGGAAGCGGGACGTGACAGTACTAGACCAAGTGCACTTCCGTAGTTTAGGAAGCGGGACGTGACAGTACTAGACCAAGTGTTTGAATGTGTTATGTAGTTTTGTAGGGAAATTACATGGCTGCTCTTTGCACTTTCTTATTTAGCTTGGAATTTAATGGAAAAATTGTTAGCTATCCCCTATTCAATCATCTTAATATATTTGGGTCGTGAATTTTTTTATTGACTCTCTGCTCAATATTTACCACTCTTATATGCCATACAGATAGGTTTATATGCTAGAAAAATTTTGATCGGCCCACTTCTTTAAAATCTATTTATATTTTTCCTCCACTACTTGTGTTTTACTTCCAAAATATTGAAAAATCTACGATATTTATATTAGCATGGAAAATATTTAAAGAATAAAAACCTAAAAAACTTTAGATTTTAAAATTGTTGATTTTCGTTTGTTGTTTCAAAAAAATATAGAAAACCCAAAAAATGCTGAAAATTTTGACATTTTCTCTATTTTCATATACTATAGCATTTAAAATATTAAAATATACAGAAAATTTGATATTTTTGAAAATTTCGCTATTTTTGTTTGTTAAGAATGCATCGAAAGAAAGAAGAAAAAATAAAATTTTGAGATTTTTAAATTTCTTGTAAGTTTATTTTATCATAACATAGAAAATATAGAAAAAAGGATGCAAGCATAAAATATTTGGTCTGGCAAGTGCTGTATACCATATGTTCTTCTTTTTTATATCATGATAATGTGGAGAATGTATTCTATGATTAAACAAGATAACATCATGAACCTAAAAATGTAAAGGATATCAAAAATAAATTTCATTATCCTTGCACTAATTTTCATAGGATACTTATTGATCATTGTGGTTGTGGGATTAAAATAACTATGCATAAGTTAGCCAATCACCAGTAAAATAGGGGGTTGCCCCTACGGATGGAATTATCCGTTTGGGCAGATTTTACTTGGACCTACGGATTACTCCGTAGGGCTAAAAGGTTGCCCCTACGGGCACTGAGGTTCAAGAATAAAAAATTTAATTCTTAATTTGGTGTTTGCCCCTACGGTGGCGCAAACAAAGGACCTACGGATATATCCGTAGGGGCAAGTAAATATCGTTTTAAAACAAAGCCAGATCGAAAAGCCTACGCTCATTTTCTCTCTCTCCCTCAAACGCGCGCGAAAAACCCCAAATCGCCACCGTCGCGTCGCCACCGTCGTTGGGCAGAGTCGCCACCGTCGTCGCCACCGCCGATTTCGTCGCCACCGTCGTCGCCACCGCCGGTTTCGTCGCCACCGTCGTCGCCACCGCCGGTTTCTTCGCCAATTCGCCACCGTCGTCGCTCCAGCCCACCAGCGCACTCGTTCAGGTATAAATCTCGAGGTAAATTAAAGCATTTTTGGATTATTCATGGCTGGGTCTGGGTTGCGCGCGCGAGAGTTGGGTTTGGGCAGGGGCGCGGTGGCGGTCGTGGTCGGGGTCGGGGTCGGGGTAGGGTTAGGGTTGGGGTTCGGCTGCTGCTGGGGTGGGGCTGGGGTTAGGGTTACTGTGGGGCTGGGGTAGGGTTACGGTGGGCAAGTTGATTGAGTCTTGATCATAAACCGGTAAAATACAAGTACAATTGATCCAACTTTTTCCAGCTTTAAATATTAATGAGCACAAAAAGTTTTTAAAAAGATTGAATTTTTATAAATGCTGATATGAGAAATGATACATAACACCCAAATCAAAAAGCACTCAAACTCACATGGAGAAGCATAAAATTAGGAAATTTTTTTTAAAAAAAATAAAGGAGTGCGCCAGCTTTGCTGCTCGCTGCCGCCAACGGCCGATCGTGCTGGAGTCGCACGATCTTGTCAAAGAGATCGTTACTCATTGAAATCAGAAGGTCGTTGGTGATGATTTGAGTCAATATGGAAATTGTCAAAGATTGAATCTGAGGCTAGGGTTTGGAAGGATTGGTGGAGGCCGAGGCCTGGATGAGGGGGAGGAGAAGCTTGGAAGAGATTGCGATTACCTAGCTTGGAGGATGTGTCAGCGACGGACGGTGATGGACGGAAAGGGAGGAGAAATGGGGGGGGGGAGAGAAATTTGAGATCATTTGGAATACTTGACATCGAAGGAGGGGGGAGAGAGAGAGATAAAGAGATTATGAGCGTATTTTAGGTAACACTTTATAAAATTCCAAATCAAATCCTCATTTATATAAGTCGTGGGGTTTTGAAAAAGTATTTAGGCATACGAGATAATGCAAAGAAAGAGCAATAGATCAAGACTCAATCAACTTTCCTATGCTTTATGATTTCAGCGGATAGCTCAAGTTTAGTTTCAACTTTATATTCTTATTTTTCTCTCTTTTTTCTTTAGTGCTTCTTCCTCCATTTCTTTGAAGAGTCTCTCACAGCGAAATACACTCCATTTTTTCTTAATGGGATAGAATCCTACCCCCGACAGCCGGAACACATACATACAAACGCATAATTAGAGAGCGACTCGAGATGTTCGGGTTAAAATCAATATATGATACTCGATGATGATATGCAACCTTCATATTCCCATCGATACCCGTATATGAAACTAAAGCGCCACTTAGTCCCCGTCTATCGGTTAACATACGTGCGATGCTCGTCGTGACCTAGAACTATACGAAGGTTGTTAAATATCGGACAGTATAGCTCGATACTAACAACCGTCGTATAGTCTATGCGACGAGAAAATTCAATCGTATGGTAACCCATAGATTTGTCCCGTGTGGACAAGTTAAGAATGTATAAAGCAAACGCCTTCATTCACTTGTGTTTTCATCCGTTTCGAGATATTTCGTCGGTACCTTTCCGCTGGTTCTCCGTGTACAATGATAGATTAGATGTTCATTTCAACGTTGTTTCACAGCTTTGAAATGATTATCTATTCTATTACAGTGTACTCGGAGAACAGCGGGGAGGTGCTGCCGAAATTTACTCGAAACGGTTGAAAGCACAAGTGATGGGCGTTCGCTCTATACATTCTTAATGGGATAGAAGCCTACCCCCGACAGCCGGAACACATACATACAAACGCATAATCAGAGAGCGACTCGAGATGTTCGGGTTAAAACCAATATATGATACTCGATGATGATATGAAACCTTCATATTCCCATCGATACCCGTATATGAAACTAAAAGCGCCACTTAGTCCCCGTCTATCGGTTAACATACGTGCGATGCTCGTCGTGACCTAGAACTATACGAAGGTTGTTAAATATCGGACAGTATAGCTCGATACTAACAACCGTCGTATAGTCTACGCGACGAGAAAATTCAATCGTATGGTAACCCATAGATTTGTCCCGTGTGGACAAGTTAAGAATGTATAAAGCAAACGCCTTCATTCACTTGTGTTTTCATCCGTTTCGAGATATTTCGTCGGTACCTTTCCGCTGGTTCTCCGTGTACAAAGATAGATTAGATGTTCATTTCAACGTTGTTTCACAGCTTTGAAATGATTATCTATTCTATTACAGTGTACTCGGAGAACAGCGGGGAGGTGCTGCCGAAATTTACTCGAAACGGTTGAAAGCACAAGTGATGGGCGTTCGCTCTATACATTCTTAATGGGATAGAAGCCTACTCCCGACAGCCGGAACACATACATACAAACGCATAATCAGAGAGCGATTCGAGATGTTCGGGTTAAAACCAATATATGATAATATGAAACCTTCATATTCCCATCGATACCCATATATGAAACTAATTAAAAGCGCCACTTAGTCCCCATCTATCGGTCAACATAACGTGCGATAATTTATTCTTTTCAACGACAAACGCATACACAAAGCATATACATGGATTTTCTCCTTTGTCAGTAACTATCCCGTTCTTATATTTCTCAATATAGTCAGCATAACCTACAATTTATATGTTATTCAGTCTAACATGGCCCATGAGTACGTCAGAGTTAAGGACTGGATGTATGCGGATTGGAAACAACGTATGCAACCTAAGTTTGTCGCAGGAGTTGCTGCTTTCCTTGAATTTACACGAGCACATAATAAGATCATAATAGAGAAGATTCTCTGTCCGTGCGATAGATGTGGCAATAAGTACTGGCAGAAGGTAGAATTGGCAGAGCTTCATATTGTAAAATATGGGTTTACTAGACTTTATTCAATTTAGAAATATCACGGGGAAGGAGAAGAATGCAGTACTGCGGTAGAAGAAGGAGAACACGATAATGCGGCAGGAGAAGAAGAAGAATTCGGTAATACGGCAGGATACGGAAATTTATTTCCATCAGTAGAAATGGAGGATATGGTAGAGGCTGCCCTAGGTGAATCAATTCGTACCGAAGATGACATTCCTTCCGGTCAAGGACCGCGTGTGGATAAATATGAAAATTTCATGAATGATGCTAGGAAACCAATTTATGAGAATGCGAAGTATTCCACCCTCTCATGGTTCGTCTAACTTTTCCAAATTAAGTGCCTAAATGGATGGAGCAACAAGTCATTCACAATGCTTCTTTCGTTCTTGAAAGATTCTATGCCTCCGGGAAATAATGTGCCCGAAAGCTGGTACGAAGCCCAGAAAATGATGTCTGATTTGGGTCTAAAGTGCGAGAAGATTCAAGCATGTCCTAAAAATTGCGTGTTGTACCGGAAAGAGCATTCAGATTTGAAAGAGTGTCCAACATGCGGAGAGGCCAGGTATAAGCCGAAAGATTCTGATAAGAAGCCTGATATACCTGTGAAGATAGCACGATATTTTCCCATAACACAGAGGCTACAGAGGCTATTCAGGTGCAAGAAAACAGCCGAGGCAATGATTTGGCATCACCGTGCTCCTCCAAGCGAAAATGGAAAAATGAGCCATCCAAGAGATTCACCGGCATGGAAGGATTTCGATAGGAGGCACGCAATATTCAGTAGCGATCCCCGCAATGTCCGGCTCGGACTGGCTGCCGATGGCTTCTGCCCATTCAACTATATGGCTGGAAGTCACAGTACATGGCCCGTTGTAATGATAATTTATAATCTGTCGCCTTGGTTGGCTATGGACCAATCATACTTTATGATGCCTCTTCTTATCGACGGACCAAACTCACCGGGGAACAATATCGACGTCTATCTCCGACCTCTGATTGAGGAGCTGAAAACTTTGTTCATTGATGTTGTAGAGACATATGATTCAAACACAAATACAACCTTCATACTGCGTGCGGCTTTAATGTGGACAATTAATGACTTTCCTGCATATGGAATGCTTTCAGGTTGGTCCGTACATGGTCACAAAGCATGTCCTCATTGCCATGAACACACAACATCAAAATTTTTGAATTTTAGCAGGAAGGTTTGTTATTGCGGCCATCGACGTTTTCTGCCTCCAGACCACCCCTACAGGTTAGACACGGTTCACTTTGATGGTCATCAGGAGCTTCTTGGGCCTCCATCCCCATTGTCCGGAGATGACGTGACTGCTAAATGGGATGGTTACAATAACGTGACCTTCGGGATAGATCCGACGAGACAGGTCAAACCACAATATTGGAACAAGTTAAGCATTTTCTTCGAGCTTCCGTACTGGTCTACAAATTCAGTGCGTCTTTGTCTGGACGTCATGCTTATAGAGAAGGGAGTATCAGAACACATACTTAACTTGCTTCTGTGTAAAGAAGGGAAATCGAAAGACAACATGAATGCCCGGATGGATCTACAAGAGTGGGGAATAAGAAGTGAACTGCACCCTAAACCGGTAGCGGGTAAACCGGGCAAGTTTGTACTTCCCAATGCCGCTTATCATATGTCACAACCGGAGAAGAAAAGATTCCTGCAGGTGTTGCATGATTTGAAAGTCCCCACAGGTTTCTTAGGATCATTCAGCAAGAAAATAAAAATTGTGAAGGGCAAAATCGATGGGCTGAAAAGTCATGACCACGATGTTATCGTGGAGCACCTTCTTCCATTAGCCCTCAGGACTTCTCTCCCCGACTCGGTTGGTCTAGTAATCAACGACCTATGTTGTTTTTTCAGGGAGTTGTGTGCTAAAACGCTGGAGGTTGCGACGCTGGATAAACTAGAAAATTCTATTGCGTTGATACTTTGCAAGTTTGAGCGTATTTTCCCACCGTCATTCTTCAATATCATAATACACTTGACGGTTCATCTTGCAACTGAGGCGAAGTTAGCCGGACCGGTACAATATCGATGGATGTATCCCGTCGAAAGGTACGTGTAATTTTTCGTTTCGCGCAATTTATAAATTTATTTTTGTCATGTATGCCTGTGTTTATTTATGCAACATATTCTCATTAGGTACCTTTACACTCTTAAGAAGTATATACGCAATAAAAATCGACCAGAGGGTTCTATCATGCAAGGTTATCTTCTTGATGAAGCAACCACATTTTGTTCCCGCTATCTGGACGAGAACATTGAGACAAGGCTTAACCGACCACGAAGAATTCAAGACGGGCCATATGGTAAAGCCGAGTATAAGAGGGTAGACACTATGTTTATCAACAAGATATACCGGTTTATCTTGCTTAATTGCGTATGTCTTGAACAAATTAGAGAGTAAGTTCTTTTGGATTAATTGTTATATCTGTGTTTGTGTGTGTATGAAATGACATAATATTAATGTCACAATTATTTGTCGAAAACAGAACTCATTTTAACGAGGTACGTGAGGGGCATCCTGATTGGAACGAAGAGCGTTTGGAAAAATACCATCAGGATAATTTTTGTGATTGGGTCACAGAGTATGTAAGTTATTCGAATTACATTTTATTGCTATCAGTTTTAATCTAAACTTGTATCGTTATGTATTTATCGTAAAATTTGTTTTGTTAGATCCACGATCCGAACTTGTCTGCATCATTTGAGAGTGATTCAAGATGTTTAGCTCAATTTCCTAGTATGGAGGTTGCACATTACAAAGGATTTGGTGTCCTTGGATACAAATTCGAAGTTAAGGACATAGAAACATCTAGAATCACTCAGAATAGTGGTATTGCGACGATAGGATCGGACGGTGTGATTTACTATGGGTACTTAAATTGTATACTCGGCATCCACTATTCCGGACGATCAGAACCCTTTTATATATTCCACTGTACTTGGTACGATCCGCGAACCGATACAGACAGGTGGAGAAGCAGTCTTGGGACTTGGAAAGATGAATATGGATTGACCAGTGTGAACACACTTCGATTTTACGGTCAAGACGATCCGTTTATCTTTCCGAACCAAGCGTTCCAAGTATACTACTCACAGTGTTTGAAGCATCCGGGGTGGAGTGTTGTATGCCGATGGAAACCTAGAGATGTCTACGATGTCCCAGAATACGAGGACAGCGATGAGGACGAAGAAGAGAGAAGGCTTAAAGTGCTCCGACCGTCTGTTTCGAAGGACGGGTTGTCTTCGACCGATCATGAAGTTACGTGGGTTAGAAATGATATCGACGATGAAATCCAAGTAGATATGTATGATGCGCCCACGAAACGAAAAAGGTTATCAGTAATGTTATATTATTACTTCACATTTTACGCTCTAGATCATATATAGTCAATACTTTTAATGATTGTCTAATGCGTCCACGAACCGTTTATCTAGATTTGATGACGATGTCGGGAGCAGCGAGGGGCGGCAGGAGCTCCAGCCGCGGTAGAGGCAGAGGCAGAGCGGTTCTGCCGCCCGGAGAGCTCCGTAGGGAGCTTCAGAGGGCCGGTCTTGCACCCAGATCGGAGACCCCTTCGGATGCCTCCTTCCGTGTGGATTTTGCCACACATCCAGGTATACTGCACGCATATCCATTTTCAATTTAATATTACAGATATTCATGCCTTTTTATGTCAAAATTACTTATATTGTCAATGTTTGATTGTCTAGTTGTTGGTGATGCGTCCACATCTGGGACAGAGGCCACCCCCGCTCCTCCAGGTATGTTTATATATCATATAGTGTATGTATATTGATTTAGAATGCTATATCATAAATATACACATTCCTTTTGCTGTTACTTAGCAATTTTTATTATTGTCTAGCTGTAGGTGGTGACACCACCGCACCTGCGGGTATGTTTATATGCCCTATAGTGCATGCATATTGATTTAGAACGTTATATTATTGATCTACACATTCTTTTTGCAATTACTTATCAAATCTATTTTTAATTGTCTAGTTGTTGGTCCTGCGTCCACATCTGGGACAGAGGCCACCCCCGCTCCTCCAGGTATGTTTATATATCATATAGTGTATGTATATTGATTTAGAATGCTATATCATAAATATACACATTCCTTTTGCTCTTACTTAGCAATTTTTATTATTGTCTAGCTGTAGGTGGTGACACCACCGCACCTGCGGGTATGTTTATATGTCCTATAGTTCATGCATATTGATTTAGAACGTTATATTATTGATCTACACATTCTTTTTGCAATTACTTATAAAATCTATTTTTAATTGTCTAATTATAGGTGGTGCGTCCACACCTTCCACAGGGGCCACTCTTGCCGCTTCCATACCCTCCGCATCGTCTGCAGGTTAGTATGAATAAATTTAAAATATTTATTTATTTTACATATGCTATATAGAATAAATATGAACTTCATGGAGATTTAGCGTCGATGTTTATTTTATAGTTGGAGGGGATGCGTCCGGGTCCGGGACCCCGGTTGTTCCTCACCGGAGGAACTATCGCCCCGCTCGTGCTGCTGCTCGGGCACAGGCTCGTGCGCTAATCACCGGAGGTATATATCACACTTGAATTTTTGTTTAACCTTGATATCTTAATACAACTTTGTCTTATTATTGATTGTCTTGATATTTCGTGCAGACGCAGGGCTTCTCCATCCCCAGAGGGGGACTCGAGGCCCGAATCAGTCCCATAGGCTGAGGCCTGATAGAGCTAGGGGGGAGGCAGCATTCCCCCTATTTTTTAACCTTGACTATCGCTATACCGGTCCTCATGCCGAGAGGTTCGGCCGGTATTTTGGGGATGAGAGCCGGATCGTGAAGAACTATCCACTTCACGTTGAGTGGGGCGAGCAGCACCAGCGCTCATTCGCCCTCTTCTTTGATCAGGCTCGGGTATGTATTAATATATATTTTCATTTGATCTATCCAATATATTTATTATTAACACTTGCAATCTAATAACAATGTTTTTTTTGTATTTTCAGTTGGATTACGATTTTCAGCCTGTAGCCGACCCTGATCACGCGGGGAGGGTGCTCGACCTTCATGCTCTGTACAATGGCCTAATGAAGAACATGCAGGCCAAGGTCCGATACAACAGGAATGAGCTGAAGGCCGATTGCTACTCCCTGTGGATAGCGACCCCCGAGGTAGAGAGAGCGGCCCTCCTATCTACTCCGGCGTTTGCGAGAGTCGACGTAGAGACATGGCCTCTATTGTGCGCTTATTTCGACTCCGAACGCAAACAAGTATGTATTTTAAATTTAATTCATTATTTATGATATAATTTATTTCTTTGTGTTTCTTAATTAGAAAACTAAATGTTAATGCGTTGTGCAGAAACAGGCCGCTCAGAATACGGAGAACAGGAAGTCGGCGAAGAGGGGTCGCCCCACTTACACAGGTGGCTCGAGGAACATTACTCGAGCCATGGAGTTATCGGTAAATTAAGAGTTATTCTCTAATATTCTGCAATATTAAGAGTTATTCTCTAATATTTCTAATATTAAGAGTTACTTTCTAATATTGCAGACATCTCGGACCGTGGCGTCAGGTGGTACACCAAGCGTGCTGTCCGCATATCTTGCCGTCCACGGCACCTCGACAGATCCCGCCACGGGCGAGCTTCGATGTCCTGACGTCGCTACCCAGGAGTACTGCGTAAGTGTTAATATTTTTTCTACCCAAATTTGAAATTTTAGTTTTGGAAGGTTCAAGTTTAAATTTTATACTTATACTTTACTGCTTAATGTGGGTGTAGGAGCGGGTGGTTGAGCAGGCCCAGGCCTCGGGGATCGATTTTACCGGACAGAACGATCTGAGGCTGCTGACCCCAGTTCTGGACGCCGCACACGGAGGGCACCACGGAGGTTGGGAAAGAGGCCGGGGATTGGGCCCTAGCAGGGCCCATATGAGGTTGGACTCCACCCCGGCGGTTACTTCCTCCGTCTCCAGTGGCCGGCATGTCCATCAGGAACTGGATAGCTTGAGGGCCACCGTTCAGGAGTTGAAGGAGATGCTGGTATGTATACTACTTTATAGTAAAATATCATTTCATATTATATACATATCAACATATCCATAATTAGTACGTAGCTTGAGCTTATTTGGTTTTAGACTTAAGTTTGATTAATCATACATATGTAATTAAAATAAACAACGCTTTTCCAAACTAGATATCCAAACAGGGTTTCGAAATAACTTAATAATGAAACGAATTCGAATAATACACAGTTCTTACACGCTTCTTACACACGTTATATCCAGACGCGACAGGGTAGATCGGCCGAGCCTCCACATGCATCTCCTTCGGCTGCGGCTCCGCAACCCACTACATCGGCTGCGGTTCCGCAGACAGCTCCTGTAGCTCCACCGCCCACTCAGACTCCCGCAGCCGCGGCTCCGCAAGCGACTACATCGACGGCGGCTGCGCAGACCACATCGCCAGCTCCACATGCCGCTCAGACTCCCTTATATGCAGCATTGCAGAGTGTATTGACCGATGAGCAGGCGCGCGTTATTCTAACGTTATTCGGAGGTGGAGCTGGACCGAACTAGGGTAGCTTTTTGGTTCTTATTTTTTGAAACATGTATTTATATCACATTGTACTACATTTTGAAACGATATTGATATTGGTTTGTATTTATATCATATTTAGTTTTTGGGTTTCTTTTGTATATTATATATATGCGTGAGATGTGATTATGAATACTGCAATATATGATTTGATTGATGTATATAGTATTGTGCACAGGGCGGGAAAAAATCTAGCAGCCCATTTTTAAAAAAAAAATACAGACAATATGTACCTACGGCTTAAGCCGCAGGTACATATGTTGCCCCTACGGGTATATCCGTAGGGGCAAACTATCAGGAAACCTGATATTTTCCCACCTGATATCAGTGCAGGGTGTTGGGGTTGTCCCTACGGATATGTCCGTAGGGGCCACTGTTTATCCCCTACGGATTTATCCGTAGGGGCAAAATATCAGGTTTCCTGATATTTTTTCCCCCGATCTCAGTGCAGGGTGTTGGGAGTAGCCCCTACGGACGTAACCGTAGGGGCTACTTTATATCCCCTACGGATGTATCCGTAGGTATATACAATATATTCAAAAAAAAATTACATATATGATTTTATTACCCCTACGGGGTACTCCGTAGGGGCTATAACACCTACTGATATATCCGTAGGGGCTTAAATTTGTCCGTAGGGGCAAGTTCAGGGCCTCAACTTGCACCTGCGGCCTTTGCACCTACGGGGTCTTTTTTCGCCCCTACGTATATATCCGTAGGGGCAGTGGGTTGCCCCTACCGATAAATCCGTAGGGGCAACCCTTATTTGTAGTAGTGAATAGTTCTTTTCTCCAACATACAATCAAATGATATTATATAATTATAGGGAAAATAAAGCTAAGGTATGTCTTACTGAGTTATCTAGGCTATGTGAGAGGAGAAACGAGGATGATCCCCATTTTTCTAAGTTATATTTTATTTTAGTTGGATGAACTCATCTTTCTTCTCTCACCGTATCTTGGTTAATTTAACTAAGACATTCCTGGGCTATATTTCCCCCCTATAATTAAGCTTTACTGATTTGGGGATACTGGTGGCTACTATTTTAAACATGGCTCAAACAATTTTTTTTTTAAAAAAAATTCAGAGTCACAGTACCCTATCCTTTCATCAAACCCCCCTATAAATTCGCCACCCCTCAAAACAATCTCATAACAACCAGGACACACACATTGGCTGCAAGCAGTGCAGTAACTACAAAAGAGATCCTAGATGCCCAAACTCACCTGTGGAGCCAGCTCTTCAGCTTCATGAACTCCTACTCCCTCAAAGTCGCCGTCGAGCTTGGCATCGCCGACGCTGTCCACAACTATGGCAAGCCCATCCCCCTCCCAGCCCTCGCCTCCGCGCTCTCCATCCCTGCCTCGCGCATCCCCTACCTCCAACGCTTAATGCGCCTTCTCATCCATAACAACTTCTTCTCCGAACCCCAACCCGACGTCTATTCCTTAACCCCAAACTCAACCGTCCTCATCACCGAAAAGGGCACATCCATCGCGCCCTTCATCGAGTTAATCATGCACAACTCCATCATCGAACCCTGGACGTACGTGAGCACATGGCTCAAAAGCGAGAAGGCCCGTCCACGGCATTTGAGATGTTACATGGGTTGTATTTATGGGAGGCGACGGCGCAGATGCCGGAACTCGGGAGGTTGTGTTTGATATTTAGCAATAATAAAACATCCGGATGACTTTTTATACTGTTGTTTTGTTGGATCAGTACACTAATTCACATATAAGAGAGTGAGTAGCTTATAGGCTTCGAAAATAGATATGGAATTATATCCTGTGGATAAAATTTCCATTAAAATATGCTCGACTATGGGCATTAAAATCACTATCTTAACGACAATGAGAAGTTGTCTTGTCCAACGTATTGTTCTCAAATTTTTCTTTATTTCTATATAATTATATCCAACAGGTTGATGCTGGATGGGTTGGGGAGCGATTCGGCGGCAGTCGCGAAGGTGATAATTGAGGTCTGTGCTGATCAGTTCGAAGGGGTGAAGACGCTGGTGGAGGTTGCGGGTGGAAAAGGAATGATTGCGAAGGCGATTAAGAAAGGGTTTCTAGGGATTCAGTGTAAGGTGTTGATCTGTCTCATGTGGTGGACAGTGTAGAGAAGAGTGGGGATGTGAGTTTGTAACCGGTCGGTGATATGTTTAAAGGGATTCCAAGCGCTGATGCACTTGTTATGAAGGTAAATTTAAAGTTGTTTGAAAACAAAAATATAACCCTCAACATCGATCCATTGTGTGTGTGTCTCTCCCCTAACATCCTTACATAAACCATTTGCGGTGATCTTATAATTCTATTTTGAAAGGTGTCCGACAAGAATTGAACATGGATGGCTTTGATGCATCATGAACCATCTTAGCCAAAAAAAACCCAGCTATTGACCAGTGAGGCTTAAGATGTTTATATATATATATATATATATATATATATAGGAAAGATGCCATAGGAGGGAATTTCCTCATATGGCGTTGAAAAATGCACCCTCTCTCATTTTTTCCGCCGATCGGCACCCACCATCTTCATCGTTATCGTCTAAGACGTGGGTACACCAAATTTCATGTGATTCTACAACCATGTCACCGTTGATTTAGCAATGTAAAAAGTTCTATTTTCGGTAAACCGTTAATTTTGAACCCAATTAATCAACGGTGAAAAGGTTGTAGAATCACATGAAATTTGGTGTACCCACATCTTAGACGATAACGATGAAGAAGGTGGATGCTGATCATCGGAAAAAGTAAGGGAGAATGTATATTTTCGACGCCATAGAAGAAACACTACTAAAATAGGGAGTTGCCCCTACGGATATTGAAATCCGTTGGGGCAGATTTATTTTGGCCTTACAGACTAATCCGTAGGGCCAGACGGTTGCCCCTACAGTCCAAGACGCACCAACGTTAAATCTTAATTTGTTGTTTGCCCCTACGGAGCCGCAAACCAAGAACCTACGGACAAATCCGTAGGGACATATATATATGGATTTAATAGAAAAGAAACATAATTTCCCTATGCGCTGATTTATCCTCCTCCTCGATCGAGCGTGTGAAACCTCGCAAAAATCTCCTTTTATCGTCGCCGCGTCGCCGATCTTGTCGCCGTTTTTTCTCTGTCGTTCCCGATCTCGTCCCCGTTCTTCCTCGTCGCCGATCCACTGAACAGGTAAGTAATTAAATCTTCAATTAAAGAGATATTTGATTATTTTAGGGGTTGGGGTTGGGGTTGGGGTTGGGATTCGGCTAGGGTTGCAGTTGGGGTTGGGTTCGGCTAGGGTTGCGGTTGGGGTTGGTGCTGGTGCTGCGGATGCGGTTGGGTTGGGGTTGGGGTTAGGGTTAGGGTTGGGGTTCGACTGGGGGCGCATAACTGTTGGGGTTGCGATTGGGGTAGGGTTGGGGTTGGGGCTGAGGCTGGGGCTGGTGTTGGTGCTGCGGTTGGGTTGGGGTTGGGGTTAGGGTTACGGTTGGGGTTCGGCGGAGGGGGGGGGTGCATAACTGTTGTCTTTCATGGTAAACTATAAAGGCGGTTTGTGCAATCGACCCTGATTATTGCGCTGCGCTTGCAATGAGTTATCCATGTTATGCATGTTGATTCCCGCTTTTGTTCGCTTGCTTACATATATTGTAAATATGAGCTTATTAGTTTGTTGGGTTTGTTTGTTTCTTATTCCATTGATGGGCACATCCAAGCAGTATGAAATTGTATCTTCCTTTTGCTACCAACGATTAGCTACGTTAGATTACGCAGTTGTGCCTTTCTTTCTAGATTTTGGATAGATTTTCCACTTTACCTTTCTATCCATAATTGATTGGAGAATTTATCGACCAAAGCTCTATACTTAAGAAACCGAGCGGCATTAGTGTGACAATGTCATCATGTGAAACTTCCGTTGACCGCATAAATTCACAAATTTCCTTTTCTATCTCTTAGTTTAGGGGCATGCATAATTTGTTTTTAGCCTTAAATGGCTCTAGTTATATATTTCTCCGTCATGTTTGAATTGTGCATCACAAAAGTCGCCTAAATGGTTCATTATATGTTCCCTCATTCATACATGTATAACACACACACACATATTAGCTTTTGTGCCAGATACTTTTGGAAATCAAACTTTCAACACAAATTTTGATATGAGGCCCGTGTCATGTAGCATTAATTATGAATTTATATTATATTCATCTTGTTTATTGATTTCTTTTCTATATTGAAGGCATGCATCTCAATCTCAAGTCTAATGCATCTTATTTCTTTAATACTCAATTCTTCATATATCTTATTCTCAAGTTGCAATTTGCAAGTAACTAAGAAAGTATTATTTCATAAGTTTAAAATCATGTTACACATACAACAAGAATACACAACAAAGGCATCATTAGAGAGTGATTCAAGATATTGAAGTTAAAACCAATATATGGTACTCGATGATAATATGAAACCTTCGTATTCTCATCGATACTCATATTGAAGCTAAAAGCGCCACTTAGTCCCCGTTTATCGGTTAAAATACGTTCGATATTCGTCGTGACATAGAACTATACGAAGGTTGTTAAATATCGGACGGTATAGCTCGATACTAACAACCGTCATATAGTCTATGTGACGAGAAGATTCAATCGTATAATAACCGATAGATTTGTCCCGTGTGGACAAGTTAGGAATGTATAAAGCAAACAACTTCATTCACTTGTGTTTTCATCCGTTTCGAGATATTTCGTCGGTACCTTTCCGCTGGTTCTCCGTGTACAAAGATAGATTAGATGTTCATTTCAACATTGTTTCACAGCTTTGAAATGATTATCTATTCTATTACAGTGTACTCGGAAAACAGCGGGGAGGTGCTGCCGAAATTTACTCGAAACGGTTGAAAGCACAAGCGAATGGGTGTTCGCTCTATACATTCTTAATGGGATAGAAGCCTTACCCCCGATAGCCGAAACACACACACACACAACAAGAATACACAACAAACGCATCATTAGAGAGTGATTCAAGATGTTGAAGTTAAAACCAATATATGATACTCGATGATAATATGAATCCTTCGTATTCTCATCGATACTCATATATGAAACTAAAAGCGCCACTTAGTCCCCGTCTATCGATTAACATACGTTCGATGTTCGTCGTGACATAGAACTATACGAAGGTTGTTAAATATCGGACGGTATAGCTCGATACTAACAACCGTCGTATAGTCTGTGTGATGAGAAGATTCAATCGTATGATAACCGATAGATTTGTCCTGTGTGGACAAATTAGGAATGTATAAAGCAAACACCTTCATTCACTTGTGTTTTCATCCGTTTCGAGATATTTCGTCGGTACCTTTCCGCTGCTTCTCCATATACAAAGATAGATTAGATATTCATTTCAAAGTTGTTTCACAGCTTTGAAATGATTATCTATTCTATTACAGTGTACTCGGAGAACCGCGGGGGGAGGGAGGTGCTGCCGAAATTTACTCGAAACGGTTGAAAGCACAAGCGAATGGGTGTTCGCTCTATACATTCTTAATGGGATAGAAGCCTTACCCCCGACAGCCGAAACACACACACACAACAAGAATACACAACAAACGCATCATTAGAGAGTGATTCAAGATGTTGAAGTTAAAACCAATATATGGTACTCGATGATAATATGAAACCTTCGTATTCTCATCGATACTCATATATGAAACTAAAAGCGCCACTTAAATATCGGACGGTATAGCTCGATACTAACAACCGTCGTATAGTCTGTGTGATGAGAAGATTCAATCGTATGATAACCGATAGATTTGTCCCGTGTGGACAAGTTAGGAATGTATAAAGCAAACACCTTCATTCACTTGTGTTTTCATCCGTTTCGAGATTTTTCGTCGGTACCATTCCGCTGGTTCTCCGTGTATAAAGATAGATTAGATGTTCATTTCAACGTTGTTTCACAGCTTTGAAATGATTATCTATTCTATTTACAGTGTACTCGGAGAACAACGGGGAGGTGCTGCCGAAATTTATTCGAAACGGTTGAAAGCACAAGCGAATGGGTGTTCGCTCTATACATTCTTAATGGGATAGAAGCCTTACCCCCGACAACTGAAACACACACACACAACAAGAATACACAACAAATGTATCATTAGATAATGATTCAAGATGTTGAAGTTAAAACCAATATATGGTACTCGATGATAATATGAAACCTTCGTATTCTCATCGATACTCATATATGAAACTAAAAGCGCCACTTAGTCCCCGTCTATCGGTTAACATACGTTTGATAATGTATTCTTTTCAACGACAAACGCACACGCAAAGCATATACACGGATTTTCTCCCTTGTCAGTAACTATCCCGTTCTTCGATTTCTCAATATAGTCACCATAACCTACAATTTATATACTATACAGTCTAACATGAGTACGTCAGAGTTAAGGATTGGATGTATGTGGATTGGCAACAACGTATGCAATCTAAGTTTGTCGTAGGAGTTGCTGCTTTTATTGAATTTGCACGCGCACATAATAAGATCGTGATAGAGAAGATTCTCTACCCGTGCGATAGATGCGGCAATAAGTACCGGTAGAAGGTAGAATTAGCAGAGCTTCATATCGTAAAATATGGGTTTACTAGACTTTATACATCTTGGAAATATCACGGGAAAGGAGAAGAACGCAGTAATGCGGCAGAAGAAGAAGGAGAACATAATGCGGTAGGAGAAGAAGGAGAAGAAGATAATACGGCAGAAGGAGAAGACGGTAATTTATTTCCATCAGAAGAAATGGAGAATATGGTAGAGGCTTCCCTAGGTGAATCTATACGTACCGAAGATGACATTCCTTCCGGTCAAGGACCGCGTGCGGATAAATATGAAAATTTCCTGAATGGTGCTAGAAAACCAATTTATGAGAATGCAAAGTATTCCACCCTCTCATGGTTCGTCCAAATTTTCCAGATTAAGTGTCTAAATGGATGGAGCAACAAGTCATTCATAATGCTTCTTTCGTTCTTGAAAGATTCTATGCCCCCGGAAAATAACGTGCCCAGCAGCTGGTACGGAGCCCAGAAGATGATGTCTGATTTGGGTCTAAAGTGCGAGAAAATTCAAGCATGTCCTAAAAATTGCGTGTTGTACCGGAAAGAGAATTCACATTTGAAAGAGTGTCCAACATGCGGAAAGGCCAGGTATAAGCCGAAAGATTCTGATAAGAAGCCTGATATACCTATCAAGATAGCATGATATTTTCCCATAACACAGAGGCTACAGAGGCTATTCAGGTGCAAGAAAACAGCCGAGGCAATGAT
This sequence comes from Agapanthus africanus, assembly GCA_030015575.1. Classification (NCBI taxonomy): domain Eukaryota; kingdom Viridiplantae; phylum Streptophyta; class Magnoliopsida; order Asparagales; family Amaryllidaceae; genus Agapanthus; species Agapanthus africanus. Next base: position 57,806,910 of record JASDDO010000024.1, read on the forward strand.
TTGGCATCACCGTGCTCTTCCAAGTGAAAATGGAAAAATGAAACATCCAAGAGATTCACCGGCATGAAAGGATTTCGATAGGAGGCACGCAATATTCAGTAGCGATCCTCGCAATGTCCGGCTCGGACTGGCTAGTGATGCTTCTGCCCATTCAACTATATGGCTGGAAGTCACAGCACATGGCCCGCTGTAATGATAATTTATAATCTGTCGTCTTGATTGGCTATGGACCAATCATACTTTATGATGCCTCTTCTTATCGACGGACCAAACTCACCGGAAAACAATATCGACGTCTATCTCCGACCTCTGATCGAGGAGTTAAAATCTTTGTTCATTGATGGTGTAGAGACATACGATGCAAACATAAATACAACCTTCATACTGCGTGCGGCTTTAATGTGGACAATTAATGACTTTCCTGCGTATGGGATACTATCAGGTTGGTCTGTACATGGTCACAAAGCATGTCCTCATTGCCATCGACACACAACATCGAAATTCTTGAATTTTAGCAGGAAGGTTTGTTATTGCGGCCATCGACATTTCCTGCCACCAGACTGTTAGTTATATGTATGCCCTAGAGGCCATTACTGTACATTGGATGTATATTGAAGTGGATGCTGGGACATATATAGGGAGGACTTTCTTGCTCGACATGAGTATGCTATCTGGTTACTCTTTACCTTAACGTGTATACTGATTGTCTCTCTGTTACATGTTGGTAAAGCCCTTAGGATGTGTACTTGACTACCTGGACTATGATTCGGATCATACTAGTGGGGACATGGTAGTCCATAAGTACATCCTTCAAAGTCCCTAGTCGTGGGTGTATCGAGACGGGGCATCAATATACCAGTGTAGACTAGCGTATACCTTCTCGACCCATACAGATGGGCGATGGATGATCCCATATCCATTGGTGTTTGACATCAGAGATGATATACGGGTGCTCAGTAGGGACTGGGTACACTGGACGGACCCGCCGAGAACTCCCAAATGGTATTATACCTTACGTCAGATGGAAGTTCTCTGGTGACACTGGTACAGAGTAGTCTGTTGACCCGAGATCGTCATAGAGTCTTGTGTGGTTCCCACTGTGATTTGATTTCCACCTTACCACGTCCAAGAAGGCGTGCAAAACGGTGGTTTTTGGGTACAGTCCCGAATCACATGGAGGCAATGAGCGATTGGAGGGGATTCGTCTCTCCCGGTATAGGGAGTTGATGTTGTGCTGTGTTCGATTGGCTATAACCGGAAATCCCTGGCCAGGGTTGCTGAGATTTACTGGTAAGTGTTACCAGTAGTTTCTCGAACTGTTATAGACCTCATATCGACACGACTTATCGAGCTGCTGGGGTCTGACGTTTACCACCCCTAGGCGAGATATGCGACATATCAGACGAACAGGCCGGACTGTACGGTAAGTGTTACTGGTTGGATTCACAGGAGTGTGAGCGGGCTTTCTCATCGATCTTCTGATCGCTCAATACCCGGGTGGCCGTTACGTTTAGCAGACCGCTTGAGGCTTGTGGGTGTTTGATATGATCATCACCTGCTGCCGGCGTATTGACGAGTCTTTAGAGTCCTACACAGAGGTTTCCTGGCTCAAGCGAAACGAAATAGGAGCGCGTATGAGATATGTGCGGGACCGAGAATAATACTACTATGTGATACTGTATTCGATTCTCGCGATTTGTAACATTGATCGGTTAAATGCGTTATAGCCGGGTTATCGGATCAAGTGTTGATTCGATAAGTTGTTACTAATTATATTAGTCGGTTATATGCGATATGACCGGGTCGTTAAATCAAGTGTTGATTTAATGATTTAGTGTATAATTATATATTTGATATATCACTTTACATTAACTAATATAGGTTCAGTTAAAAAGGATTTTCTCACTTGATGTGCACATTGTATATGTGATATACTTTTGTGCATTTGATTGTATCATGTTTGATGATACATGATAGTTTGGTGTATGGTTTAAACCATGGTTGATCAATGGTTAGGGTTTCTTTTGATTTTATTTACTTATCTATTTATTTATTTATTATTCATTTTGGCAAAAGAAAAAATGGTGGCTTGATTTGTTTTCTAGTTGAAGCTTCATGAAGCTTTGACAAAGTGACCATTTGTCTTCATGCTTAACCCTAACCATTCATTTAACCCTAGTTCATTCTCTACACTTGACCATGGTTGGATTATGATAAGTATTCATTTATTTTCTATTTGAAAATAACTTATCATAACATACTTCATCTTCTTCTTCTTCTTCAAGATGAAGAAGCTTGATTTCATCAATGGTGATTTGATGAAAAGAGTGAGAAATCCAATTCTAAAGTGAACCCACTTCCTATTTCTTCATCCTCTACCTCTTGCCAAGTAGTATAGGGTGTTATCTTCACAAGTTTCATGACTTGGTGAAGTGGGAGTTTGATCTTGTGATGCCTCGACGTAGATCTTCTTCGACATCGTAGTCGATGACCTAGCCCGCCCATTTCTCCGATGAAGCCGACGCTAGAGCCCGGGATTCTATTTGGACAGCGAGGAGACTTCATCATGGAGCTATGGAGGTGGAGAACCGGATCTACAAAGGTTGTATTTCCGTTTACCCTATAGTAAAGTAGTTTACTAGTTTTGTTTCGCCTAAAATTCTAGTTAACGATCCGTATTAGGGTTTCTCGGCACTTGTAATTTTTTGAAATTGGCATGGTTGATGCCTTGTGAGACCTCTTGTGCGTGCCACGGAACCCTACACAGACCACCCATATAGGTTAGACTCGGTTCACTTTGATGGTCATCAGGAGCTTCTTGAACCTCTATCCCCATTGTCCGGAGAGGACGTGACTGCTCAATGGGATGGTTACAATAATGTGACCTTCGGGATGGATCCGACGAAACAGAACAAACCACCATTTTGGAACAAGTTAAGTATTTTCTTCGAGCTTCCGTACTGGTCAACAAATTTAGTGTGTCATTGTCTGTACGTCATGCATATAGAGAAGGGAGTATCAGAGCACATACTCAACTTGCTTCTTTGTAAAGACGGGAAATCGAAAGACAAGCTGAATACTCGGATGGATCTACAAGAGTGGGGAATAAGAAGTGAATTGCACTCTAAACCGATAGCGGGTAAACCAGGCAAGTTTGTACTTCTCAATGTCGCTTATCATATGTCATAACCGGAGAAGAAAAGATTCCTGCATGTGTTGCATGATTTGAAAGTTCCCACATGTTTCTCAGGATCATTCAGTAAGAAAATAAAAATTATGCAAGGCAAGATCGATGGACTGAAAAGTTATGATCACCATATTATCGTGGAGCACCTTCTTCCATTAGCCCTCAGGACTTCTCTCCCCGAATCGGTTGGTCTAGTAATCAACGACCTATGTTGTTTTTTTCAGAGAGTTGTGTGCTAAAACACTGGAGGTTGTGACTCTGAATAAACTAGAAAATTCTATTGCGTTGATACTTTGCAAGTTTGAGCGTATTTTCCCACCGTCATTCTTCGATATCATAATAAACTTGACGGTTCATCTTGCAACTGAGGCTAAGTTAGCCGGACCGGTACAATATCGATGGATGTATCCCGTCGAGAGGTACGTGTAATTTTTCATTTCGCGCAATTTTTAAAATTATAGTTGTCCTGTATGCCCGTATTTATTTATTCAACATATTTTCTTTAGGTATCTCTACACTCTTAAAAAGTATATACGCAATAAAAATCGACCAGAGGGTTCTATCATGCAAGGTTATCTTCTTGATGAAGCAACCATATTTTGTTCCCGCTATCTGGACGAGAACATTGAGACGAGACTTAACCGGCCTCGAAGAATTCAAGACGGACCATATGGTAAAGCCGATTATAAGAGGGTAGACACTGTGTTTATCAACAAGATATACCGGTTTATCTTGCTTAATTGCGCATGTCTTGAACAAATTAGAGAGTAAGTTTTTTTGGATTAATTGTTATATTTGTGTTTGTGTGTGTATGAAATGATATAATATTAATGTCACTGTTATTTTTCGAAAACAGAATTCATTTTAACGAGGTACGTGAGGGGCATCCTGATTGGAACGAATAACGATTGGAAAAATATCATCAGGATAATTTTTGTGATTGGGTCACAGATCATGTAAGTTATTCGAATAACATTTTATTGCTATCAGTTTTAATCTAAACTTATATCGTTATGTATTTGTCGTAAAATTTGTTTTGTTAGATCCACGATCCGAACTTGTCTGCATCATTTGAGAGTGATTCAAGATTTTTAGCTCAATTTCCTAGTATGGAGGTTGCATATTATAAAGGATTTGGTGTCCTTGGATACAAATTCGAAGTTAAGGACATAGAAACATCTAGAACCACTCAGAATAGTGGGATTGCGACGGTAGGATCGGACGGTGCGATATATTATGGGTATTTAAATTGTATACTCGGCATCCACTATCCCGGAAGATCAGAACCCTTCTATATATTCCAGTGTACTTGGTATGATACGCGGACCGATACGGATAAGTGGAGAAGCAAACTTGGGACTTGGAAAGATGAATATGGATTGACCAGTATGAACATACTTCGATTTTACAGTCAGGAAGATCTATTTATCTTTCCGAACCAAGCGTTCCAAGTATACTACTCACAGTGTTTGAAGCATCCGGGATGGAGTGTTGTATGCCGCTGGAAACCTAGAGATGTTTACGATGTCCCAGAATTCGAAGACAGCGATGAGGATGAAGAAGAGAGAAGCCTTAGAGTGCTCCGACTGTCTGTTTCGAAGGACGGATTGTCTTCGGCCGATCATGAAGTTACGTGGGTTAGAAATGACATCGATGATGAAATCCAAGTAGATATGTATAATACGCCCACGAAAGGAAAAAAATTATCAGTAATGTTATATTATTACTTCATATTTTACGATCTATACATATATAGTCAATATCTGTAATGATTGTCTAATGCGTCCACGAACCGTTTATCTAGATTTGATGACGATGACGGGAGCAGCGAGGGGCGGAAGGAGCTCCAGCCGCGGCACCGGCAGAGGCAGAGGCAGAGGCAGAGGCAGAGCGGTTCTGCCGCCCAGAGAGCTGCGTAGGATGCTTTAGAGGGCCGTTCTTGCACCCAGATCGGAGACCCCTTCGGATGCCTCCTTCCGTGTGGACTTTGCCACACCTCCAGGTATATTGCACGCATATCCATTTTGAATGTAATATTATAGATATTCATGCCTGTTCATGTCAAAATTACTTATATTGTCAATGTTTGATTGTCTAGTTGTTGGTGATGCGTCCACATCAGGGACAGAGGCCACTCCCACTCCTCCAGGTATGTTTATATATCATATAGTGCATGTATATTGATTTAGAATGCTATATCATAAATATACTCACATTCCTTTTGCTCTTACTTAGATAGTAATTTTTTTTATTGTCTAGCTATTGGTGGTGACACCACCGCACCTGCGGGTATGTTTATATATCCTATACACTACTACAAAGAAGGGTTGCTCTTACGGATTTATCCGTAGGGGCAACCAACTGCCCCTACGGATATATACGTAGGGGCGGAAAAATACCCCGTAGGTGCAAAGGCCGCAGGTGCAAGTTGAGGCCCTGAACTTGCCCCTACGGTTAAATTTTTGTCCCTACGGATATATATGTAGGTCCCGTTGCCCCTACGGAGTACGCCGTAGGGTATAAGATTTTATATTATTTACGGTTTATTTTAATAAATTACTTGGCCCTACGGATTTACCCGTAGGGGTATGTACAGACCCCTATGGATATATGGGTAGGTACTTTTCCGCAGGGGCACAAATTCAGGATTCCTGACATTTTGCCCCTACGGATAACGCCGTAGGGGAGACTCAGTGGCCCCTACGGATATAGCCGTAGGGGCTTTCCCAACCCCCTGGCACTGAGATCTGGGGGAAATATCAGTTACTGCTGATATTTTGCCCCTACGGACATATCCGTAGGGGTATCATGTGTGCCTACGGAGTAATCCGTAGGTACATATTGTCTGAATTTTTTTTTTAAAAATGGGCTGCTTGATTTTTTCCCGCATTGTGCACAATAATATATACATCAATCAAATCATATATTGCAGTATTCATAATCACATCTCACGCATATATATAATATACAAAAGAAACACAAAAACTGAATATGATATAAATACAAACCAATATCAATATCGTTTCAAAATGTAGTACAATGTGTATGATATAAATAAATACATGTTTCAAAAAAAAAGAACCAAAAATCTACCCTAGCTCGGTCCAGCTCCACCTCTGAATAACGATAGAATAACGCGCGCCTGCTCCTCGGTCAATAAACTCTGCAATTCGTCGCGAGCGGGAGTCTGAGCGGCATGTGGAGCCGGCGATGTGGTCTGCGCAGCCGCCGTCGAGGTAGTCGCTTGCGGAGCCGCGGCTGCGGGAGTCTGAGTGGGCGGTGGAGCTACATGAGCTGTCTGCGGAACCGCAGCCGATGTAGTGGCTTGCGGAGCCGCAGCCGAAGGAGATGCGTGTGGAGGCTCGGCCAATCTACCCTGTCGCGTCTGGATATAACGTGTGTAAGAAGCGTGTAAGAACTGTTTATTATTCGAATTCGTATCATTATTAAGTTATTTCGAAACCCTGTTTGGATATCTAGTTTGGAAAAGCGTTGTTTATTTCAATTACATATGTATGTATGATTAATCAAACTTAAGTCTAAAACCAAATAAGCTCAAGCTACGTACTAATTATGGATATGTTGATATGTATATAATATGAAATGATATTTTACTATAAAGTAGTATACATACCAGCATCTCCTTCAACTCCTGAACGCTGGCCCTCAAGCTATCCAGTTCATGATAGACATGCCGGTCACTGGAGACGGAGGAAGTAACCGCCGGGGTGGAGTCAACAGCCTCGAATGTTGCCTTCCCCCTACCAACTGTCAGAACATTATATTTAGCACATACTGGTCTATAAAATTGACAAGAAATACCAAAATCAACAAATTCAAAGCCTTACCTACAGAGATAGAAGATGTGCTCCTCTGGTATCTGCATGTATCAAAATTTGAATAATATGAAATGATTTCAGTACATACATACTAACAAGGTAAACTCGCATATAGCGCTGCTTACACATATGACAGGGAGTGAACAAGCTCTTGTAGATCATCAGGCGTAAATCTAATCTCATCAAGCAGCCCATGATAATGAGTTGGACGACTAAGAGCAAAAGGAATGTGTGTATATTTATGATATAGCATTCTAAATCAATATACATGCCCTATATAATATATAAACATACCTGGAGGAACGGGAGTGGCCTCTGTCCCTGATATGGACGCATCACCAACAACTAGACAATCAAACATTGACAATATAAGTAATTTTGACATAAAAAGACATGGATATTTATAATATTACATTCAAAATGGATATTAGAGAGCGCACCTGCAGTGAGAAGTGGTAAAAGTATCACCCAACTAGGGTGTAATTTACAGAATCAGTTGAGACTCTTGAAAGTCATAGAAGAACCCGACCTGCACAAATCTGATGTATGCTTTCCATTGGACACTAAGAAGTCTCTAAAGGGAAAAGCCTATGTGAAAGACATCATTAGTTCATATCAGAAGATTGATGCTGAAACAGAGAACGAGGAATGTCATTTTTTTCTTCTTCCGCCACATTACTGTCTTCTCCTTCTGCCACATTACTGTCTTCTCCTTCTTATTATGTGCGCGTGCAAATTCAATGACTATATTGAGAATATGGATTAATAGTGGGTAGGAAAAGTATTTCTCAAATGGCTTTTGCGTCTTAAAACCATAAACTACTAAGTAATGGCATACATAATTTTTTTAGTATAAAGGTTGTTATTTTAAGTTTTCCCTTATAGAGATATGATCTAACTGCATCTATCAACTATAAGTGTGCAGAAAATTATGATAAGAAACTATAAGAAAGGGTCGTAGCCATGCATAACCTTGAATCTACATACCAAATCATGCAAAAGCATGCACTTATTGTCACCTTGCCTTGGAATATAAAATATCTTGGAAGACTATAAGCGAGCATTTAAATCTTGATAGCTTTTGACTTCAACATATATTTTTCTTAAGTACCATGAAATATACTTGCTCCGTATAAACCGTTTTCAGGAAGATGGATTAATAATGACAAATTATCCATTGTGGCTCACTAGGTTAGTATTTTCTCTTCTATTGACCATCTTTCTAATCTGCTTGGTAAATTTATTCGGAACCGGCTGCGAATCATTAAAAGACATGCATAAGAAAGAAAGCTAAAATACAGATATATAGCACCGATACATCGAAACTTCATAGTTGCGATGGCAATCCAGAGATATTTATTTCTACACACGTGATGCGCGTGCGAATGCGTCAGGCATCATGGACAAATATTTCAGAACATGGAAAGTATTAATCCATATTCTGTAATTAAAACTTTTATACACCTTGGGTAGATATTTTCTTAGTTGATGCAATCATATCATGAGGACTAAATTTAAGCTATTATACATATGCATATGTATTTTTCTAACCTAATATATCACACACACACACACACAGAGAGAGAGAGAACACCTGGTAGGTAAAAAAATCAGATAGCAGGATCCTGAAGAAATGGAGTCCATAGCATTGCTCATCATCATCATCCATGATCCCTTTGATAATATTTTTTCAAAGGGATCACGGATGATGATGATGAGCAATGCTATGGACTCCATTTCTTCAGGACTACCTGATTTCTCTATCTACCTGGTATTCTCTCTCTCTCTCTCTCTCTGTGTGTGTGTGTGTGATATATTAGGTTAGAAAAATACATAAGCATATGTATAATAGCTTAAATTTAGTCCTCATGATATGATTGCATCAACTAAGAAAATATCTACCCAAGGTGTTTAAAAGTTTTAATTACTTTATACGAATAATACTTTCCATGTTCTGAAATATTTGTCCATGATACCTGACGCATTCACACGCGCACCACGTGTGTAGAAATAAATATCTCTGGATTGCCATCGCAACTATGAAGTTTCGATGTATCGGTATGCTATATATCTGTATTTTAGCTTTCTTTCTTATGCATGTCTTTTAATGATTCACAGCCGGTTCCGAATAAATTTACCAAGCAGATTAGAAAGATGGTCAATAGAAGAGAAAATATTAACCTAGTGAGCCACAATGGATAATTTGTCATTATTAATCCATCTTCCTGAAAACGGTTTATACGGAGCAAGTATATTTCATGGTACTTGAGAAAAATATATGTTGAAGTCAAAAGCTATCAAGATTTAAATGCTCGCTTATAATCTTCCAAGATATTTTATATTCCAAGGCAAGGTGACAATAAGTGCATGCTTTTGCATGATTTGGTATGTAGATTCAAGGTTATGCATGGCTACGACCCTTTCTTATGATTTCTTATCATAATTTTCTGCACACTTATAGTTGATAGATGCAGTTAGATCATATCTCTATAAGGGAAAACTTAAAATAACAACCTTTATACTAAAAAAATTATGTATGCCATTACTTAGTAGTTTATGGTTTTAAGACGCAAAAGCCATTTGAGAAATACTTTTCCTACCCACTATTAATCCATATTCTCAATATAGTCATTGAATTTGCACGCACACATAATAAGAAGGAGAAGACAGTAATGTGGCAGAAGGAGAAGACAGTAATGTGGCGGAAGAAGAAAAAAATGACATTCCTCGTTCTCTGTTTCAGCATCAATCTTCTGATATGAACTAATGATGGCTTTCACATAGGCTTTTCCCTTTAGAGACTTCTTAGTGTCCAATGGAAAGCATACATCAGATTTGTGCAGGTCGGGTTCTTCTATGACTTTCAAGAGTCTCAACTGATTCTGTAAATTACACTCTAGTTGGGTGGTACTTTTACCACTTCTCACTGCAGGTGCGCTCTCTAATATCCATTTTGAATGTAATATTATCGATATTCAAAATGGATATTAGAGAGCGCACCTGCAGTGAGAAGTGGTAAAAGTACCACCCAACTAGGGTGTAATTTACAGAATCAGTTGAGACTCTTGAAAGTCATAGAAGAACCCGACCTGCACAAATCTGATATATGCTTTCCATTGGACACTAAGAAGTCTCTAAAGGGAAAAGCTTATGTGAAAGCCATCATTAGTTCATATCAGAAGATTGATGCTGAAACAGAGAACGAGGAATGTCATTTTTTTCTTCTTCTGCCACATTACTGTCTTCTCCTTCTTCTTCTGCCACATTATTGTCTTCTCCTTCTTATTATGTGCGCGTGCAAATTCAATGACTATATTGAGAATATGGATTAATAGTGGGTTGGAAAAGTATTTCTCAAATGGCTTTTGCGTCTAAAAAACATAAACTACTAACTAATGGCATACATAATTTTTTAGTATAAAGGTTGTTATTTTAGGTAGGACAACTGCCAATTCTATGGCTTGTGGCCACCAGCGACTGCTTTCTCACCACAGTAAAAATAATGAGGGACTATAACATATCATGAATTCGATATGCACCGTGATTTCATAGCATATGTCTATTAACCTATAATGTATAAGTTCTCGGCGTTGATTGCAGAGGTGCATACAGTCTGAACTAGTAAATATACGTAAGAAGGAAAAAGAAGAAACGATTCATAAATATGGTTGGGCCAGAAACAGACTTAGTCACTGAATGACATATAACTGATATTCCTTGATGTAGAAATCAATACACCTTTGATAACAAACTCATTCTTTTTTGGGAGATATATGAATAACCGACTCTGACCCTCAGCATTCCATTGAACACATGGAAATCCATCGTATCTCATATCCAGCCACCTCACTTCACCGATCCTATGATCGCCCTCTTGAGGACGCACAGCCCTAGCCGCAGCCCCAGCCCAAACCCTAGCCTTAGGTGGTGGTGATGAATGTGAATCCTCATGTGATTTTGCATATTATTGCAAGAGCGTTAATGGGTTTTCAAGATTTGTACGTAGTCAAGAGCAATTGTGAGCAAGGAAAGTAAAACTAGTTTTGGAATTTTATCAAACGGCTGGTGAGCAAACTAGCAAAACGTTTTGAATGAAAATATAATGTAAAATAATTTCGAGAATCAAAAGTGATAAGCTTTGTTAATGATATGGGAGAGAAGCTTGCTTTTTCTTTTTTGTGAAAAATATTTTAGGTTTTTTTTCCTTATTTCTGTTACATCCTGACCGAAGAACTTTCACAATTGTTAAAATTCAACATTTTGGTCAGTCCTCTCCTTTATTGATATGCATGTGATGTGAGGGTTGGATTTAACACAGCAACCATTGTTCATCAATATATATTACCAAATAAAGCTCTTTATTGTTGGTTATGTTGGTTTCATCCTATTCTTGCCTCAATTTGGTGTAATTTGAAATGGCCCACGATTCTAGGGTTTGATATGGGATGGCAATGGAAAAGAGAATTTGTTCTCAAGTTATGATCGAATACCATAATAAATTGGGAGTTGGTTAGGATTGTGAAATTGTGAAAGTAGTTGCATTTTTTTCAAGTATGATCTTGTGAAAATCGGATGAAATATTTAACATCATTTTGTTGTTATTTAGGATTAGCACCCTCTAAAGGATTTTAAGTTAAGATAATGGATATGGATCTTTTGTCAGGATAAAGAAGATCTGCACATGCATAAATACTAGTATAAGATAATTCAAAATTTGGGACAACGGATACATACCGCTAAAAGATATAAGAGATTAATGGAGGGAAGAGGCCATAGGAGGGGATTCCCTCCTATGGCGTCAAAAAAATACCCCCTCCCTAATTTTTTCCGATGATCGGCACCCACCATCTTCATCGTCATCATCTAAGATGTGGGTACACCAAATTTCATGTGATTTTACAACTTTTTCACCGTTGATTTAGTGGGTTCAAAATTAACGGTTTGCCGACAATAGAACTTTTTACATTAATGCTAAATCAACGGTGAAAAAGTTGTAGAATCACTTGAAATTTGGTATACCCACATCTTAGATGATGACAATGAAGATGTTGGGTGCCGATCGTCGGAAAAAACCATGGAGGGGGTATTTTTTCGACGCCATAGGAGGGAATTCCCTCCTATGGCATCTTTCCTCCATTATTCTCAAGATATAAATCGAAAGCCCAAACAATATTTTGTGATAAACTTAAGTGTTCTTGCAAACTAATACAAATCTTGTTAAAAATTTGATAAATTGACCTTCCCCTTCCCCAGCCCTAGCCCTAGCCCGCAGCCCCAGCCCGCAGCCCCAATAAAAAATTTGATAAATTCTACCCCGACCCCGACCCCGACCCTAACCCTAACCCTAACCCGACCCCGACTGCGACCCTAACCCTACCCCGACCCCGACCCCGACCCTAACCCTTCCCCTTCCCCGACCCCGACCCTAACCCTACCCCGACCCTGAACCCGACCCCGCAGCCCAGCCCCTGCCCCAACCCTAACCCGACCCCGACTGCGACCGCGACCCCAGCCCAACCCCAACTCGCGCGCCATGAACCTTAAGCCCAAAATAATCCAATAAATTCTTTAACTTACCTCGAGATTTACTCACCTAAACGGCTGCTGGGGCAGGGGCGACGATCTGAACGGCGGTGGCGACGACCTTAACCGCGGTGGCGACGAGAACTCCAGTGGCGACGAAACCGGCGGTGGCCACGAGGAGAACAACCTTGGCGGCGACGGCGTGGCGCATTGGGGTAGGCGATCGAACTCCACTGGCGATGAAACCCTAACCTTATTTTCGCGCCCGATCGAGAGAGAGAGGGAAATGAGCGTAGGCGATCGAGATCTGGGATTTTATTAAATCGATATTTACTTGCCCCTATGGATATATCCGTAGGTACTTTGTTTGCGGCTCCGTAGGGGCAAACACCTAATTAAGAATTAATATTTTTATTCTTGGACGTCTTTGCCCGTAGGGGCAACCATTTAGCCCTACGGATATATCCGTAGGGCCAAGTTATTTCTGCCCCTACGGATTAAACTATCCGTAGGGGCAAACCCCTATTTTACTAGTGATAGTGAATGCATATTGATTTAGAATGTTATATTATTGATCTACACATTATTTTTGCAATTACTTATATAATCAATTTTTAATTGTCTAATTATAGGTGGTGCGTCCACATCTGACGCAGGGGTCACTCCTGCCACTTCCGTACCCTCCGCATCGTCTGTAGGTTAGTATGAATAAATATAAAATATTTATTCATTTTACATATCCTCTATAGAATAAATATGAACTTCATGGAAATTTAGCGTCAATGTTTATTTTCTAGTTGGAGAGGATGCGTCCGCATCCGGGACACCGGCTGTTCCTCACCAGAGGAACTATCGTCCCGCTCATGCTGCTGCCCAGGCCCAGGCTTGTGCTTTAGTCACCGGAGGTATATATCACACTTCAATTTTCGTTTAACTTTGATTTCTTAATACAACTTTGTCTTAATATTGATTGTCTTAATATTTCTTGCAGACGCAGGGCCTCCCCCATTCCAAGAGGGGGACTCGAAGCCCGAATCAGTCCCATAGGCTGAGGCCTGACAGAGCTAGGAGGGAGGCAGCATTCCCCCTCTTTTTTACCCTTGATTATCGCTATACCGGTCCTCATGCCGAGAGGTTCGGCCGGTATTTGGGGGATGAGAGCCGGCTCGTGAAGAACTATCTACTTCACGTTGAGTGGGGGGACCAGCACCAGCGCTCATTCGCCCTCTTCTTTGATCAGGCTCGGGTATTAATATATATTTTCATTTCATTTATCCAATATATTTATTATTAACACTTGCAATCTAATAACAATGTTTTTTTTTGTATTTTCAGTTGGATTACGATTTTCAGCCTGTACCCGACCCTGATCATCCTGGGAGGGTGCTCGACCTTCATGCTCTGTACAATGTCCTGATGAAGAACATGCAGACCAATGTCTCATACAACAGGAATGAGCTGAAGGCCGACTGCTACTCCCTGTGGATGGCGACCCCCGAGGCAGAGAGAGCGGCCCTCCTATCTACTCCGGCCTTTGCGAGAGTCGACGTAGAGACATGGCCTCTATTGTGCGAATATTTCGACTCTCAACGTAAACATGTATGTATTTTAAATGTAATTCATTGTTTAGTATATAATTTATTTTTTTGTGTTCCTTAATTAGAAAACTAAATATGAATGTGTTGTGCAGAAATAGGCCGCTCAAAATATAGAGAATAGGAAGTCGACAAAGAGGGGTCGCCCCACTTATACAGGTGGCTCAAGGAATATTACTCGAGCCATGGAGTTATCGGTAAATTACAATAGACCGGCTTTTGTGATATAATGCAATATTAAGAGTTATTTTCTAATATATCTAATATTAAGAGTTATTTTCTAATATTGCAGACAGCTCAGACCCTGGCGCAAGGTGGTACACCGAGCGTGCTGTCCGCATATCTTGCCGTCCACGGCTCCTCGACAGATCCCGCCACGGGCGAGCTTCTATACCCCGACGTCGCTACCCAGGAGTATTGCGTAAGTGTTAATATTTATTCAACCCCTATTTGAAATTTTAGTTTTGGAAGGTTTAAATTTAAATGATATACTTATATTTTTCTGGTTAATGTGGGTGTAGGAGCGGGTGGTTGAGCAGGCCGAGGCATCGGGGATCGATTTTACCGGACAGAGCGATCCGATGCTGCTGACCCCAGTCCTAGACGCCTCACACGGAGGACACCACGGAGGTTGGGAGAGAGGCCGGGGACTGGGCCCTAGCAGGACCTATATGAGGTTGGACTCCACCCTGGCGGTTACTTCCTCCATCTCCAGTGAGCGACGTGTCCAGCAGGAACTGGAGAGCTTGAAGGCCACCGTTCAGGAGTTGAAGGAGATGCTGGTATGTATACTACTTAATAGTAAAATATCATGTCATATTATAGATATCAGCATATCCAATATTAGTACGTAGCCTGAGCTTATTTGGTTGTAGACTTAGCTTTGATTAATCATACATACATATCTAATTAAAATAAACTACGGTTTTCCAAACTAGATATCCAAATAGGGTTTCGAAATAACTTGATAATGATACGAATTCGAATAATACACAGTTCTTACTCGCTTATTACACACGTTAGGTCCAGACGCGACAGGGTATATTGGCCGAGCCTCCACATGCATCTCTTTCGGCTGCGGCTCCGCAAGCCACTACATCGGCTGCGGTTCCGCAGACAGCTCCTATAGCTCCACCGCCCGCTCATACTCCCGCAGCGTGGCTCCGTAACCCACTACCTCGACGGTGGCTGCGCAGACCACATCGCCAGCTCCATAGCCCGCTCAGACTCCCGCACGCTCCGCATTGCATGATTTATTGACCGAGGAGTAGGCATGCCAGATTCTGGCGTTTATCCGAGGTGGAGCTGGACCGAGCTAGGGTAGCTTTTTTATTCTTATATTTTGAACATGTATTTATTTATATGATACATATTGTACTATATTTTGGATGATATTGAGATTGGTGGTGTTTGCGTGTTTATATTGATATCATATTCTGCTTTTTGGTTTCTTTTGTGTATATTATGCGTGAGATGTGATTATGAATACTGAGATATATGTTCTGCGTGATGATTAATTTTATATATGATCGATGTATATATTATTGTGCACTGGGCAAGAAAAAAAATAGGCAACCCTTTTTTAAAAAAAACCTGATAATATGTACCTACGGATATCTCCGTAGGGCCCTGCATTGCCCCTACGGATTAATCCGTAGGGGCAAAATATCAGGATACCTGATATTTTGCCCCTATGATCTCAGTATCAGGGGTTAAGCTTGCCCCTATGGATATATCCGTAGGGGCAAACAAATGCCCCTACACAGTTATCCGTAGGGGCAAAATATCAGGAATCCTGATATTTTGCCCCTACGGATATATACCTACGCACTTATCCGTAGGGGCCACTACTTGGCCCTACGGATACATCCGTAGGTACACCTAATCTATTTTATAAAACCGTAAATAAAATAAATTTTTTGCCCCTACGGCCTATTCGGTAGGCAAACCGGACCTACACATAACTCCGTAGGGAAAAATTTTAGTCCGTAGGGGCAAGTTCAAGGTTTCGACTTGCACCTATGGCGTTTGTACCTACAGGATATTTTCTTGTCCCTACGGATATATCCGTAGGGGCAGTGGTTTGCTCCTACGGATAAATCCATAGGGGCAACCTATATTTGTAGTAGTGGAAATTCCCTTTCCTCCATTAACACCTCTCTCTCTCTATATATAATCTTAATTAACAACTTCTTCCAATGCATTAAAATTCCGTAGAGACGCGTACGTGTACATTCTAATAATCATGCCTAGATGAACTTAAGGTCATCCCCCATCCAATGCTTATATATGTTTTGGAGCTGATGACATGGAACGAATGAAGAATCCGTAAAGAACTTGAAAAATACAAAGAGGCTGTTCCAAGCAAGGAAAATGGAGGCAAGATAATAACAGTGGAAAAAGTCCTCGATGTCAAGCCCGACGGCATGCATCCAAAACAAACCGAAGCCCAGTTATACTTCGATATACAGATGATGGTTCACTTGACCGGAAGGCCAAGGACAGAAAACAAATTGAAGAAGATATTTGTTGTGGCTGGGTTCAAAGAGTACAAGATAATCCCTGCACTTGGTGCACGCTGCATCATTGAGTTATATCACTGATTAATGATGGGATTATACGTTAAATTTGTAGTTTGGTTAATATAGAATTAAAAGTTTTGAGGTGTGTATGGTACATTTTCTGAAAGATAATATCGTCCTCACTATGGAAGTACAGCAGAGGGCAATCACCCCCAAGATACAACAAAACTCATGAAACTCTCTTAGAAGATAATAAGAAGAAAATGCAAAATCTGTGAAGAGAAAAACTTAATTTATAAAATTGAACAAACACAACTGTTTGGACGGTTGTGACTGTTCAGATAATAGAACTGCAGTAGACAGTTTTCAGACAACCTTTGAATTCGAAATTCGGAAAAGGCAAACTCTATTAGTAAGTGCCCAAGTGCCCTATTAAAGACAATAATAAATAAATATTATGGGTCCACTAGAAATTAGGCCCACTTAACTCATAACCCATTTTGTTCAAGATATTACCTAAACATTTGGAATTATTATAAAGATTTAGACATTCGTCTCTCCATCCAATGTGGGACTATTTCCCACATACAATTACTACCAATAGATTCAAACTACCAACAATCCGGCCCCCATTAGTTTGTATATATTGGTTGTAACCACATCTCTCTCGTGATAAATATTATGCATAAAAAAAGATATCTCTCGATTTAAACCTTCCATTAGTGTGTGTGTGTGTATCAATCGTCTAACAAAGTTATTGGTGTCCGCAGATTAAACCAAATTAAAATTTTATTATTAGAATTTGAAATATAACACACACAATATTTATCTTATTTTCTAAGAGGTTTATAACCGTTTTAGCACTATTATGGCCATGCACTACTCTTGTTCTTCATAAATATTTATAAAAGAACACTTCATTTACCTTGTTGAAGCGGCACCGCTTCTATGCTAATATAGATGGGGTTTCTTTTATTATTTCCTTATTATTGGGGATATTTAAAAATTAAATAAGTCCATTGAGAGCTTTCGCTCATCCGCTTTATCGTAACAGATTATTTATATAAGAATGAGATGTCAGGTGCAATACATGCACATAACAGTAACTTGTTATTACCTATTGAACTATTAAAATTAGTTTTTACTAATTAAAGTTGGGTTACCATTACTGGTGCCAAATTGTAAAAGTTTAAGTCCCATTCCGATCGACGTATTCCTTACCAAATCACTAGATAATGCCTTAGTAAAAGGATCTGCTAAATTCTTTGCAGATCTCACATAAACTATGATAATTATTTCATTAGTAATTAAATCTCGAACATATTCATGCCTTAAGCTAATGTGTCTAGATTTACCATTATAAATATTATTATAAGCTCTAGACATAGTTGCCTCATTATCGCAGTGCAAGAAAATAGATGACATTGGTTGTGATCACAACTCTATATCTAATAATAAATTTCTCAGCCATTCCGCTTCTTGCCGGCAGCAGCCAAAGAGAAAAATTCAGATTCCATTGTTGAATGCGTGGTACAGGTTTGTTTCTTAGAAACCCAACTAATGGCACCGCCTCCGATTGTAAATACCCAAGCTGTTGTGGATTTATTAACAGTTGCACTTGTGATCCAATTTGCATCCGAATAAGCTTCTAGTACTACAAGATAATAGGAATAAAATAGACTAAATTTGTTTGTTCTTTTTAGATATCCAAGAATAATACTGATGGCCTTCCAATGATTAGTACTGGGTTTATTGGTGAACCGTGACAATTTGCATATTGCAAAAGCTATATCAGGCCTTGTACAATGTATTGCATACATAAGACTTCCAATAGCACTAGCATATTTTAATTGTGCAATCACATTGTTACAATTCTCATTTAGTTTCATACTCGGATCATACAGAGTAACACTTTCTTTAATATTAAGATGTTCGAATTTATTTAATAATTTCTTCATATAATGAGATTGATTTAGCATAAACCCTTCACTATATTTTTTCACTTTAATTCCTAAAATAGTATCTACTTCATTCAAATCTTTCATTTTGAATACTGAAGTTAAATACTTTTTTGTTTCATTTATTCCAATCATATTTATACCAAATATTATCATGTCATCAAGATAGAGACATATAATTACTCTATAATTCTGATTGAATTTGGAATATATACATTTATTCGCACTATTATGCTTAAAACAATTTGATATTATTGTTTTATCAAATTTCTCATACCATTGTTTAGCGACCTGTTATAAACCATATAGCGACTTAGTTAATTTACAAACTTGGTTTTCATTTTCAGAAAGTATGAAACATTCGGTTTGTTCCATGTATACTTTCTTATTTAATTCACCATTTAAAAAAGGTTGTTTCTACATTCATTTGATGTACATATAAATTATATATTGAAGCCAAAACCATAAGAACTCTAATGGATGTTATTCTAGCCACATGTGCATAAATATCAAAATAATCTATGCTTTCTTTTTGTGTGAATTTTTTAGCCACTAATCTGGGCTTGAAAGTTTGTATAGCGCCATCTGTTTTTTGTTTTCTTCTAAATACCCATTTGCACTTTATAGGCTTAGATCTTTGAGGCAAGTCAACCAATATCCAAGTATTGTTAGATATTATTGAGTCCATTTCTGCATCAATAGTATCTTTCCAAAATGCAGCATCACTTGATGACATTACTTCGCTAAATGTTTTAGGATCATCTTCTATATTAAATAGAATAGGTACTTTGTTAAGCACTTTGGTTCTATCTCTTTCAACGAGAAAGACTATCGAACGTGAATCAATAAAATCATGACCAAAAGATTTTTTTTCCTGATTTTTTTTTGACTTTTTCTTGGTTCAATACTTTCATTACTTTCTCTTTTTTCTCATTGGTAATTTTCTTAGAAGTTACTGCATCTTCCTTATTATAAAAATTAGAATCAATATTGTCATGCATAATTTTTTTTTCAAAAAATTCAACATATATCGATTCAATTATGACATTTGATTTTAAATCTAGAAGTCAATATGCTTTAAAATTTTGTGCATATCCAACAAATACACTTCTAATGCATCTCGGCCTTAATTTAGATTTATATGGATCAGTCACTTTAGAATATGCTATGCACCCCCACATTTTAATTTAGTTTAAATTGGGTTTTCTACCATTCCAAATTTCATACGGTGAAATGAGTTTTCTTGGATGGTTTTCTATTATGAATATAACGTGCTATTAAAAGAGTCCTACCCCAAAAATTAAAAGGTAATTTAGTATTTAAAAGCATAGTATTTACCATTTTAACTAAAGTTATATTTTTTCTTTCTGCTAATCCATTATATTGAGACGTATAAAGTGTAGTTCTTTGATGAATAAAATCAGTCATAACCCGAAATTTAGTTCGTGACCGGCACTTAAATCACGCAACGTCGCGTAACGTAAATTAAGTAAGCTGAAGCCTAGAAATCTAAACTTTTTAAAGAAAATAAAAAATGTGAAGTTTTGAAATAAAGGTATGATGAAATCAAACGTTTTCTTAAATGCATAAATAAAGGAACATGAAAATGCAAATGGATTATACTAGTTGAAAAATATGTTTCGTCTTTTAAAAATTTGGGCAGCACCGCACTTGTATATTTTGATCCAAAACCACATATACATGATAATATAAAAGGTATCCCTAAGCGGGAGCTAGCTCTTCACCAATTGGCGGAATCACAACCACGCAACTCAGAAATATAAGTATACGGTACCCAACGGCGAAGATCAAAACAAAGGATAATGAATAAAGCAAGACATCAACCCACCAAGCGAACATATAACCCATCACTCTAAGTTTCGCAACCACGAGTCTTGCTAAGTCTTACTACTCATACAAATACTAGTTTCTGATTGATGGAGTTAACTAGATACAACAGGAATAATAACACAATAGTGGGCACGATCCAATATGTCCTACTACAATAGCAAATCATCCGAAAGCAAGCAATGTACCAGCGATACCGCTTCTGATCCATGCGATCAACCAGCAAGAACAATGGCACAATGGGGGTGAGTTGCCAACTCGTGAGTAGAAAACATCAGCAGGTAGAAATCGAATAAAACAACGATTTCTGGATCAACTATATCATAAAGGTAATACTATGATATCTTGGGTGACCGTATCTGTATATATGCCAACAATATAATCAATGCCTGCATGCATGTGGATATCATTCACGTGTCCATCAACACACGAAATATCATGAATGTAAATATCATAAAAGCATATGCATGTAAATATGAGGATATCAACCAACGTGTGTCTATCAACGACACATCAAAATCATGGAACCTGAGTATCCAACATCGACTCTCGAAACATCATGAAACCCGTGTCCAGATGTAAATCCTCATATCTCGGGCTCCATCTGTCCGGATCGGCCCACGGGCTCCATCAGTCCTGATCGGCCTATATCATCTCACGACTCTGTTCGGTATCCTTCGAATAACCGCCATGTCCAAACTATCACCGATAGGTAGTGCTCCCCTGCAAGGCTCGCTGCCTAACTATACAAGTCTTCTTGCCCCGGGGTACCTCACCGGGTCCACCATGTACTCACAGACGGACCCTACCGCTCCTCGAATCGGGTATCACAAACCAATCTCAGAACAGGGAAAACTCATGGTGGATGCCTCGGAATATCATATCAAGAGAAACCGGGTTTTTAAAACAATACATAATTTCCTTTGAAATATTACCATGGTTCTCAAATCCAGAATCTCATGAAAACAGTATCTCAACGCGTATAATCATAAAGCATGATGTATGCAAACATAGAACATAAATGTGAGCATATCAAGTATATTATGCGACATAGTATAGTGATGTAAACATAACAAGTATATCATGCAACATAGCATAATGATTTGACAATTCTACTGTGTAAGTGACATAGCAATTATCGATGATGAAAATGTGTGAGCCGGCAATCTATGTAAGTGTAAAATACGCATCATCGATAATTGTGTAGGTGTACTAGTATAGGTATATGTAATGCAATGAGAATATCATTAACGTAGCATAAATTACATCGTAAGCGAAATGCTACAAGGTATACGTATCTATAACATAACCGAGTCGGTGAATCTATCAATCGGCATCCAACCCTACAACATCATGTATGGGATCCATCGTACGGCGGCATTCTCTAGTCAAGGGTATGGATCGATCATTCGGTAAAACATCGTGCAACGACAATAAACAGAATAGGGATTCTATCGACCTAAACAACAATTAGGGTACAGATATAAAGTCTCGTACAGCATATCACACATCATTCACATAATTACACACACACACACACACAACCCCCCTATATCTCAGGTCACATACGTATCAATCTCATATCATGGGACTTGACAAAGGTATCAATATTCTCTTATCGCCTCGCATCTGTAACGACATATCAAGCCCAGTCATCTTATTTCTTCACATTCTCTTTTCATCACCTCAATATCTCACATCAAGTAATCTTATATACATTTATCTTATTTTACCGATCTCATAACACATCTATCTCAATTTTATCATATTCATCGATCTCATGTGATATCCTTATACATCTCGTTTCATGTCTTATATCAATCGTATCCGCTAGTATTATCTCATCTCATCGCCTACTAATTCTTTTAACCATATCCATAAACTTCTCACACGGTTTCTCCAACCATATTCTATATATATATATATATATATATATATATCGGTTTTTCAATTATAATTTGCAGGGGCTCTATACGCGATCTACTAGTTATATGTATGCCCTACAGGCCATTGCTATACATAAGATGTATATTGTAGTGGATGCTTGGACATATATAGGGAGGACTTTCTTGCTCGATATGATAGTATGCTATCTGGTTACTCTTTACCTTAACGTGTACACTGATTGTCTCTCTGCTACATGTTGGTAAAGCCCTTAGGATGTGTACTTGACTACCTGGACTATGATGCAGATCATACTAGTGGGAACATGGTAGTCCATAAGTATATCCTTCAAGGTCCCTAGTCGTGGGTATATCGAGATGGGGCATCGATATACCAGCGTAGACTAGCGTATACCTTCTCGACCCATATAGATGGGCGATAGATGATCCCATATCCATTGGTGTTTGACATCAGAGATGATATACGGGTGCTCAGTGGAGACTGGGTACACTGGACGGACTCGCCGAGAACTCCCATATGGTATTATACCTTACGTCAGATGGCAGTTCTCTGGTGACACTGGTGCAGGTTAGTCTATAGACCCGCGATCTTCATAGAGTCTTGTGTGATTCCCACTGTGCTTTGATTTCCACCTTACCACGTCCAAGAGGGCGTGCAAAACGGTGGTTTTTGGGTATAGTCCCGAGTCACATGGAAGCAATGAGCGATAGGAGGGGTTTCGTCTCTCCCGGTATTGGGGGTTGATATTGCGCTATGCTCGATTGGCCATAACAGGGAAGTCCTGGCCAGGGCTAGTTTAGAGATATACTGGTAAGTGTTACCAGTAGTTTCTCGACCCGTTATGAGCCTCATATCAGCATAACTTATCGGTTATTGGGGTCTGACGTTTACCACCCCTAGACCTGATATGCGACATATCAGACGAGGAGACTGGACTGTACGGTAGTGTCACTGTCAGGCTTTTACAGGAGTTGGAGTGGACTTTCTTGCTGATCTTCTGATCGCTCAATACCCGGGTATCCGTTACGTCCAGCTAGTACCGCTGACGGCTTGTGGGTGCTTGATATGATCATCACCTACAGCCGGCGTATTGACGAATCTTTAGAGGTTGTACTGGCTCAGGCAAAACGAAATAGGAGCGCATATGTGATATGTGCGGGACCGAGAATAATGCGTGTATATAATACCGTATTCTATTCTCGCGATATTTGTGTCGATCGGTTATATGCGATATAACCAAGTTATCGAATCAAAGGTTGATTCGATAAGTCGATATATTACATGTTAGTCGGTTATATGTGATATAACCGGATTATTAAGTCAAGTATTGATTTAATAATTTAGTGTATAATTGTATATGTGATATACTAATTTACATTAACTAACATTGGTTCACTTAAGCTTTTATTTTTCTCACTTGTGCACAAGTTAATATGCATGTGATATATATTCATTAGTGTGCATATTTGTATCATGGTTGTTGATACACTTGTCATGGGTGTATGAGACATACACCATTATATATATTGGTATGGTTTTTAATATTCAAAGTAAATACAAAATTAGTGAATATTTGTTAAATGCATGAAGCTTATAGAAGCTTGTGAGTGCTTTGACAAATTCAACTCTTTTTGTTTTACTTTGGATATTATTTAACCTAACCAATATATTTAGCCATGGTAATATCTCTACATGAGTTAAGTATATGATACTCACTCACCATGGTTAGCTCATTTTCTCTTTCTTGAAAAGTTTCATTCTCATTTGAGCTCATCTTCTTCCTCCTTGATTTTCTTTCTAGGGTTTGAAAAAGAGAGAGATACAAAGTGAGAAAAGAAATTCTAAAGTGTACTCATTTCCTATCTCACCATTCTCTACTAGACTAGCACTTTAGTTTAGGGTGTTTGCTTCACTAATTCTTTGGTTAGTGAAGTAGAAGCTTGAGTCCGTATTCCCTCGACGTAGATCATCTTCGGCCTCGAAGACTTCAAACAATACCGTTGTCTCTTCTCATGGAGCCGTCCTAGAGTCCGGGTGTTTGATGATCGCAGCGAAGGGACCACTACAAGGAGCTTAAGAAGTGAAGGACCGATCTACAAAGTTTGTATTTCGCATACCCTTAGTGTAAATGTGATTTACTTGCTATTAGTTTCGCCTAATCTCTAGTATACGATCTTGCTTAGGATTGTTCGGCACCTAAAAAAATTTAATCCGGCATGGTTGATGCCTTGTAGATCCTTATTAGAGTGCCTAGTAACCCTACAGTGGTATCAGAGCCTAGCTAGAGCATTAGGCGTTGTGTTTACGAAGATAAAACCCCGATCGAACCCGGAAACGACAAAGTAAACCCCTCTCTGGAAAAATTTTCAAAACTGGGATTTTCTGAATTAAAAATACCTAAAAAAATCAGCAGGTAATTATAAGGGTTACCATGAAAAACGAGCCTTCAATACCTCGACGTGGCCGTGGAACCGCGACACTAATCCACCTTTGGCGGCGGTTCCGCGGCAGAAAGTGAGTATTGGGGACGGTTCTTTATGCAGTAATATCCAGTATAATTCCTGCATCTTTCTGGGTATTTTTTATTCTGACTCAAGTGTTGAGTATTCTGGGGTTTATTTTGTAATCATTGTTTCGATCGGAAAATTTAATTTCGTTGTGTTTTCCGGATATTTAGAAAGTATTAAAAAGTTCGAACAGATATCAATAACTCACTTTTTCCCGACCCGGAAAATTTCCAAGTGTTGGATTTTTTCCGTTTGTTTAAGAACGTCTAGATCGTGCAAGTTACGCGATGGACCCTCTAGAAGACAACAAACCTTAACTCGATTATGTGACCATCTTGAACTGCCTCTTGAACCTTAGGGTTTGGGGCAGTACGGCGTGCCACATGTGAGGCGTTGGCTTAACCCTTCTACGGCTGGACCATTGGTATTGTGGCATGTGATGAATGTTTTTAAACTCCCCTCAAGTGTTGAGAACCATTTGGGAAAACTTGGGTGTTTGATCATTCGATCGGAAGCTTTAACATTATCTATTTATCTAGAATGTGATACAATATTTGGAATCCACAAGTAGTTATGAGATAACTAATTTGGATGTTATAAATATAGCAGTTTAGTCTCAAATGATCGGTTGCCACGAAATTTTGATGCGATCAAAAATCCGTCGCAATCATGTAGCGTACGCGGATACTCGCCGGATAAACTTAATAGACAGCCATGCCCCATAACCCCGACCAAGTGACTATAGAAGAACCCCGTCGCCAAAAGCATCCGTTCGGGTGCTCGCAGCAACGGTGTTCCGCCTTAGTGCACTTCGTCGATGGCATCGGGGGGTGCGGCCGTCTACTAAAGTTTGTGACGCGCATTGGATCACTTATCGGGAATCTTGTTGAATTGCCCGATTAGATATTGAAAAGTGTTTTCGATATAGAGACTAAAATGCGGGGTTTATAATTGTTAGGCATGCGATGTCTAAGGAGGTTACGGATTCCAACTGTTGTAGTTTTACACTTTCTTTTCTGCGACCGTAAGTGTAATATGTGATATCGCCGGTTTCGTTGCTATATGTCAACGACAATTGGGATGCGCATATTTACTTACGTTGATGACATGTGATGTTATGTGTTGCTAGATATGTTATATTGGATCGTCGCGTTTTGAATAGCCGGGGGTTTTATGTGAGATGAGAGTTTTTATTTTCATTCATGTAAAATTAAATGTATGTAATATTATTTTATTGGGGCACTTCCGAGATGAGGTCGATGTCACCATTTGTATATTATTTACTTTTCCGCACTAGGATAACCCAAGGAGGAGAGCACAAGTAACCGGGTTCTGGAGTCCAGTGGGAGACCAACTCGAGGAGTCGAGTCCGGGTCTCCTAACTCTAGAGTTGGTAGGGTTGCTTGCCGCTCTCGTAGGGGTCTAAGGGTGTGGGTTTGGCTATTCATCGCGACCGTGGAATCCGTGTTTTATAGAGACTCAAAATAAAACACGGACTTCCTACTATATCCAATATTTCATATGTTTCTTCTGCTGCGATATCTGTGATGTGATCATTTGATATGTTGTGATAGATACTGTATATAGTATATATGATATATTATATAGACGTTACTTATGTTTTACACCCGCGCTATCCCTGCCCCGCTCTGCCGTTAGTTACCTAACCTAACGGTGCACGAGGGGACATCGAGGCGAAAGCGGATGGCATAAGTGTACGTCGTATTTATCTGTGATGTTTAGGTGACTTAAATGATGGGTCTTCATTAATATGATTAATGAAAGAAAAGAAACCTAAAGATGTTGTAGAAACTTGTTTTAAAAACTGGTAGCTCTAGTTTTTGCTTTGCATAGCGGTGTTCCTTGTAGAACATCCAACACCTTATTCGATGAGGAAAGAACCGAGATCCCTTCACCGGGAGTGACCTCTTTAGCGAAACTAACATATGCTACACATTCGGTTTGTCTTTTGATTACTTCTATAGTTATTGCTTTGCATAGTGGTATATATAATATACCCGCACCTTATTCGATGAGGAAAGGGCCGACGATCCCTTCACCGGGAGTGACCCCTTTAGCAAAACTAGAAAAGCCTAAAAAACACTCCATTTAAAAATCACTCGTTTCTACAACGATATCAAGTTCATTACGCAATAGGTTTTCAGAAAAACCTGTCGTAGCCCTCCGTCATTTCAGATAAGTAGTAGTTAGTATTCGTGCTGCGTTTGTTGGCCTTTGTCAAGGCGTAGTGTGCGGTAGCTCACTAGTGCTTATCTGCTTATGCATATGATGCAGATTGGGTTAGGGTAGTCGTACGACCTTGTTGGCCTTTGTCATGGGTCGTGCGGGTAGGTTTAATTCAATCAAGAAATGACGGGTTGAACTTGACTAGCATCCTATGGTTTGTTGGCCTTTGTCAAGGTCATAGGAGGTTAGGGGCAAAATATTATCGGGAATTTCAAGTGTTGAAATTTGCAATGAGATTGCATACCTTCTTTGAGATAGTTGGATCCCGATACCCACTGCGAGTAATTGTTACTCCTGGGAGAGTTTTACACATTACAATTAGCCGATCAAGTAGGTGTCTAGAAAGGTGTCAACGGGGTTACGCCTCTGGGAAAACGAGGTTTACATTAATTAGGTCCATGAGAAAGTACGGGGAACCTCCCTCAAAGTACCGACACTGGCCTGGCTGAAAGATTGGCAAAATTGTAGGGTGTAATTAATCCCGGCTAGTCTTTCCTTTTAGGATTTGAAAGAAGATTTGATAAAAACAGTGGGAGCCATCCTGATTAGATAAAATAATAACCAATCTGATCTTGCAAGAGAATACGCTGAGTGTTTTCTTCTCTCTCTCTCTCCAGGTAGCGACTATATCACGCCTTAATCAAGATAATAATACGGATGTATTGACCGAACCCGCTTGTTATACTGAGCTGGGGAACGTTGGTCCCGCTCCAACTTATAATTGTTATAAGACAGAGCAGGAAATAGGGGATTACCAGAATTCACGTGCCGCCCAAACGAAGAAAGTGCATACTGATGCATCATCTTCGGGTGTGTTCATTACAGAGAACTGTTTCTCAGTATCCTTTACGTCCTGGGTATGAGATACCGGATCAGGATCCCGCATATGTAATCTGTTACATGGGCTACAGATAGGTAGAGAACTGAGAGCGGGTGATAAGTTTCATGAGATAGAAAACGGTGCAAATGTTGCAGCCAAGTCTGTTGGTCACTATCACCCTGTATTACTAGAATACATTGATTCTGAACGAATGTCATCAGATACCGAACCTGATATACAACATCATATCAATCTCTTTATTAGTAAAGAAAGGATATAATTTTGTATTGTTGGACAATGTTTTGAACATTTCCTATATCAAGAGTTGATCGGTTCAGGCACGTTATTTAAAAGCATTGACGTTCTAAATCAAACTACAGTTCTTTGTATACAAAACACACACAAGAGAAAGAGTTCAGAAATGAACGAATCCTTCTTGAGGTATTGAAGACTAGGTCATATCAATGTGACCCGACTAGCTGAAGTTACATATAGATGCCTATTTAAATTAATTTGAATTTACATCTTCTGAAACTTGCTGGTCATGTCACAGAGATAAGATGACCATAGCTCTGTTTATAGGAAACAGAGAAAGAGTTAGTGAACTCTTGGGATGATACATGTTGATGTATAAAGGTCCCCTGTCTACACATGCCAAGACTGGTTCTTTGTACTTCATTACATTCTCTGATAATCTCTCAAGATTTAGACATATGTTCCTGTTGAAACACAAGTCCAAACTTTTTGAGATATTCATAGAATATAAGTTAGAAGTAGAGAACCAAAACGGGTATAAGTATTATGTCCTTTGATGTGATCAAGGAGGAGAATACTTGAGCACGGAATTCCTGGATTATTCTAAAGGAGAATGAGATTCTCTCTCAGCACTAATCCTCCGCATACACCACAGCACGTCGGTGTATCGGGGCGGAGCAATTACACCCTATTTGATATGGTGTGCTCTATGATGAGTACTACTGGGTTTCCTATTTCCTTTTGGGAGTTATGCACTTGAGAAGCTGCGTACCTATTGAATAGGGTTCAAATCAAATCAGTTGCCTACCACTTCATATGTGATATGGAAAGGGAAGAGTTCATTTCTTAAGTTTGTTAAGATTTAGGGTTGTCCGTCCTATGTCTAAAAGCAAAATCGGACAAGCTCGAGGCAATGTCAGCTCTGTAAAACTGGAAGGAGTTCCAGCTATACAAACTACAGCAGATGATTTGGTAGAACCAAAGGATTCAGTAGATTCCAACAAACCTCAGCCTCTCCGCCGATCTAGTAGGGTTCCTCACCCACCTGAGAGATACTTCGGTTTCTCTATGGCAGTGAGAGCGAGGATTGCATCATGAGATGATGACCCAATTAGTTTCGAGCTGACCATCAGGAGTGGGGACTCTGTAAGAATGGCTGGATGCTTAGCAATCTGAGATGGAATCCATATACACCAACAAAGTATGGACTTTAGTTGCTTTATCTGAAAGGTTAAATCCCCATCAGGAGCAAGTATATCTTGAGAAGACTACTTGGTGTACAAGGAAAAGTTGAGACTTTCAAATCTATACTTGTTAGAGGTTTGCATCATTGACCAGGTATGGATTATGTTGAAACCTTTTCTAAGTACCTATGCTTAAGTCCATCCAGATCCTACTTGCCACGGCTACATACCATGACTACGATATCTGGCGGTTGGGTGTCATGACTGCTTTTCTAAATGATGATTTGGAAGAGAGCGTCTATAAGTACACAGTCAGAGGGCTTCGTAGATAGTGGGAGCAGCGGAAATGTGTGCAAGATGTTTTATGTGATAAAGCAGGCATCGCGGAGTTGGAACGTCTGTTTTGATGTGGTAGTCAAAGAGTTTGACTTCATCAAAATGGTAGATGAACCTTGTATATACAAAAAGGGTAGTAGAGAGTATGGTAGAGATCCTTGTAGAGTGCGTGGATAACATACTCTTGATAGGAAAGAAGTTTCCTATGCTACGCTCAGTCAATCTCCACTTATCACAATGATTCTCCACATAGGATTAAAGCGATACCTACTAAATCTTGGGTTTTGTATCTATGAGTTAGATCTAATTGGATGTTAGGATACTCACTAGTTGTAGTGAGATGGTATCAATTGATCCTGGGGAGAATCACTGGAAGGTTCCAGGGTGATAAGGACAACTGAATGTCAGTCGCAGGCATTGTCTTTACCCTCAGTAAACGGACGGTATGTTGGAAGAGTTCCAAGCTAGATACCGTGGCATACTAGACGATAAAGGCTTGATACATCACTACCAAAGATACTACCAAAGAGGCAGTCTGGGTGTATATTAGTTCATGAGATGAACTTCATTCCTACCATTGTGAGACAATGGAGTTGTGGCTTATGCCTAGGAACGCCCGTCCCATCAGTGATCCAGACATATTCTATGGCAGTGTCACCTGATCATGGAGATGGTTGATCTCCAGGGAATCGAGGTCAGGAGAGTAGACTCAGTGGACAACACGGCGGATCCACTCACAAAGGCCTTTTCCCAGAAAGAGACTATTATGGGATGGTTAAGTATGAGATACTACAACCACTGTTATCAGATGGCCCTAGTGCAAGTGGGAGATTGTTAGTTATATGTATGCCCTAGAGGCCATTGCTATACATAAGATGTATATTGTAGTGGATGCTTGGACATATATAGGGAGGACTTTCTTGCTCGACATGATAGTTTGCTATCTGGTTACTCTTAAGCTTAACGTGTACACTGATTGTCTCTCTGCTACATGTTGGTAAAGCCCTTAGGATGTGTACTTGACTACCTGGACTATGATGCGGATCATACTAGTGGGGACATGGTAGTCTATAAGTACATCCTTCAAGGTCCCTAGTCGTGGGTGTATCGAGACGGGGCATCGATATACCAGTGTAGACTAGCGTATACCTTCTCGACCCATATAGATGGGCGATGAATGATCCCATATCCATTGGTGTTTGACATCAGAGATGATATATGGGTGCTCAGTGGAGACTGGGTACACTGGACGGACTCGCCGAGAACTCCCAGATGGTATTATACCTTACGTCAGATGGCAGTTCTCTGGTGACACTGGTACAGGTTAGTCTGTAGACCCGAGATCGTCATAGAGTCTTGTGTGATTCCCACTGTGCTTTGATTTCCACCTTACCACGTCCAAGAGGGCGTGCAAAATGGTGGTTTTTGGGTACAGTCCCGAGTCACATGGAGGCAATGAGCGATAGGAGGGGTTTCGTCTCTCCCGGTATTGGGGGTTGATGTTGCGCTATGCTCGATTGGCCATAACAGGGAAGTCCATGGCCAGGGCTGGTTTAGAGATATACTGGTAAGTGTTATCAGTAGTTTCTTGACCCGTTATGAGCCTCATATCAGCATGACTTATCGGTTATTGGGGTCTGACGTTTACCACCCCTAGACCTGATATGCGACATATCAGACGAGGAGACTGAACTGTACGGTAGTGTCATTATCAGGCTTATACAGGAGTTGGAGTGGACTTGCTTGCTGATCTTCTGATCGCTCAATACCCGGGTAGCCATTACGTCCAGCTAGTACCGCTGACAGCTTGTGGGTGCTTGATATGATCATCACCTACTGCTGGCGTATTGACGAGTCTTTAGAGTCCTACATAGAGGTTGTACTGGCTTAGGCAAAACGAAATAGGAGCGCATATGTGATATGTACGGGACTGAGAATAATGCGTGTATATGATACCGTATTATATTCTCGCGATGTTTGTGTCGATCGGTTATATGCGATATAACCAAGTTATCGAATCAAGGGTTGATTCGATAAGTCGATACATTGCATGTTAGTCGGTTATATATGATATAACCGGATTACTAAGTCAAGTATTGATTTAATAATTTAGTGTATAATTGTATATGCGATATACTAATTTACATTAAATAACATTGGTTCAATTAAGCTTTTATTTTTCTCACTTGTGCACAATTTAATATATATGTGATATATATTCATTAATGTGCATATTTGTATCATGGTTGTAGATACACTTGTCATGGGTGTATGAGACATACACCATTATATATATATATATTGGTATGGTTTTTAATATTCAAAGTAAATACAAAATTAGTGAATATTTGTTAAATGCATGAAGCTTGTAGAAGCTTGTGAGTGCTTTGACAAATTCAACCCTTTTTGTTTTGCTTTGGATATTATTTAACCTAACCAATATATTTAGCCATGGTAATGTCTCTACATGAGTTAAGTATATGATACTCACTCACTATGGTTAGCTCATTTTCTCTCTCTTGAAAAGTTTCATTCTCATTTGAGCTCATCTTCTTCCTCCTTGTTTTTCTTTCTATGGTTTGAAAAAGAGAGAGATACAAAGTGAGAAAAGAAATTCTAAAGTGTACCCATTTCCTATCTCACCATCCTCTACTAGACTAGCACTTTAGTTTAGGGTGTTTGCTTCACTAATTCTTTGGTTAGTGAAGTAGAAGCTTGAGTTCGTATTCCCTCGACGTAGATCATCTTCGGCCTCGAAGACTTCAAGCAATACCGTTGTCTCTTCTCATGGAGCCGTCCTAGAGTCCGGGTGTTCGATGATCGCAGCGAAGGGACTACTACAAGGAGCTTAAGAAGTGAAGGACCGATCTACAAAGGTTGTATTTCGCATACCCTTAGTGTAAATGTGATTTACTTGCTATTAGTTTCGCCTAATCTCTAGTATACGATCTTGCTTAGGGTTGTTCGGCACCTAAAAAAATTTAATCCGGCATGGTTGATGCCTTGTAGATCCTTATTAGAGTGCCTAGTAACCCTACACCATCCATCCGACTTCCCCCGTAGATATAAATCTACTCACCTGCAGAACTCCTTGTTCAGCCATAGTCGATGTGCTTCTTCGTCTCGGAATCCACGCGAAGGTATCTATAATCAATACAAAATCGAAATGCTATTAAAATCAATTCCGAAATCCGATATGGCACACGAATTGCCTATAGGTTAGAACCTATAGCCTATGCATGCAAAAAAAACCAAACAACCATCGTCGTTGACGTATAAATATCCAACGACCCAATACAATATTAAATACCAAAACCCAAATTCATGAAACACAAATACCAAATTCAGCAACATAGGAAATCACTCCCATATTTCATCTCAGGCTAATTGTGACTAAACAAGCAAGTACAGGGTATAGGTTATAGGGATTAGGAGCTACAGAAAAAAACTCAACACCAGACTCCACCAGAAATCCGGCGACCAAGCCCCAGAATCCGAGCTCGCCGGCCTAGTTAGGGGGAAATGGGCTCGTATTTTGGTGGTGGGTTTCTAGTGGTTAATCTAAGTCAGTGATATTGCTAGTTTTTCTCGTAAACATCCCAGGTTGCTCCAGATTCCCTGTAGGCCAATAAAATGTCATAAAACCGACATGGGACAGTTTTAGAATTCATGTATTGGGTTTAAATCTCTGTTTTGGTCCAGGAAATCAACACTAAGGTCTTGTAAACAGTCACTACATGTCACAAGTCCGCATAATCACCAAAACCCCCTCTTGGAATTTCCAAACATCACATACCTAACTAATACAAACTCTGAACTAAACTAAGGTATAATAAACATAATAACATAACTAAAATATATGGGCTTTACCTCATTTGGCAACTCAAGAATTTTCTTGAGTTGCTCAAAGTCTTCAAAATCCAAGTTTGGAAGGTCCATAAGGTGTAGGATGAGGTGGGGATAATTTTTAATGAAGGTAGTATACGGTTTTAGCAAGGATTTTGAGGTGATCCATAGAGGTAGAGGAGGCGGAGGGAGAGCTGAAGAAGATGAAGGAGGAGTTGAGGAAATAAAATGTTGAAGGAAAATGAATGAGGGAGAATTGGTCAAGGATAGGAGCCTCTCTCTCTCTCCTTAATAATGCACTCTTTCTTTTCTTTTCTCACATGAAAAACAAAATACCACAAACACAAAAGAAACAACATGTAACAAAATGCAACATGTCATGGTGCACTAGCCATGATTAATTAAAAAGAAGGATTTAGCCTAACCGCGATTAGTAGTGCACTAATCAATTTTTATTTAAACTGCATATAATTAATTATAAAAATGCCAAATACAATAAATATATTTTTAAATGAATAAATCATTTTAATCTCCAATAATTTCATAAATATTGGTATATATTTATAACATTTTACGAAAATCCCCATTTCGTAAATTGACTAGTTTTCGTGAAATATATTATTTTAATATTAAATTCCAAAAATAATATTTTATGTTTTCTGAAATGTTACAATCTTCCCCCTTAAATAAATTTGGTCCCTGAATTTTAATTTAAATCCCTAAATATTAAAACATTTCAATAATCAGCTCAAATCACGGGGCTTCGAAATCACGGAAAATACAGAAATACCACAGCGCATCGTGTGTGCCTGAAAACGAGTACGAAACTCAAAATCGAACTCCGTCAGGCGTCACGCAAATTATCGGATTTGCACGCAAACCATCAGAGTTACAATGGAGATAGAGATCTCGAAATCTAGTACTGAAATCCAATATACACTAGTTAAATACTATAATACGTGTATAGTACGCATCCTTGGAAAAATCTCCTAAAACAGAATAAAATACATGCAAAATCTTTTTTGAATCACCGCGTGATGCGTAACTCACGGCACAAGTGACGGACGCTCATTTGTAAAGTAATAAATATACGTTCATATATGTTTTGCTCAAATATACGTCCCACCGTTTTGAAATATCCCAAAAGGTTTTCTTTTATAAATGTTCGTGTCGCTCGCAGACATGTAGGAAATAGCGAGATTATAGCTCTTTTTCGAAACCCTTTTGGTAAACTATTGATGCATGCAAAGTACTCAGGTACTGTTCTCGGATTAGTCTTGTTCGGCTACTATATAATATAGTGCCCATCATGAAAACAATGTGCTCAAGAGCAAAATCAGCCTCAAAAGGCGTATCCAACAATCATGTGCGTCTGGTGCGCATGGAAATCAAAGCTAAATACAAGTGCTACGAGTGTGCACAAAACCAAACTAAGTGCAATCGGTGTGCACGAAAGCATATGTACAGTGCAACGGATGTGCACGACAACAATATCAAGTGCATCTATAGTGCACGAAAATCTCAACCCAGTACAACTAACCTGCACGAATGAAAATCTCAATCAAGTGCACTCGTCATGCACGAATGAAATCTAAATCAAGTGCATCCAACATACACGAATAAAATTTAAATCAAGTGCATCCAACATGCACGAAATCCCATACCAAGTGCCTAATATGCGCAAAAATCCAACCCAAGCGCGTCGGGTCTGTATAAATACCCAGTGCAGTAAAGTGCATGAAATTGAACGTCAAGTGCAAACGCGCACAAAAACATAAATCTGGTGCAACCAATGTACGAAATACAAATCCGGTGCAACCAATGCATGAAATACAAATCCAGTGCATCCAATGCACGAAATATAAATCTGATGCATCCAATGCACGAAATACAAATCTAGTGCAACAACTGCACAAAATACAAATCGGGTGCAACAAGTGCACGGAAACTCATCAATAACTCAAATGCGTATAAGAACAACACCGAGTGTACCAAGGTGTATAAAATCATAAAAGTGTGCAACTGCGTGCACCAAACACGTATCAATGCACTGCAAGCACATGTGAGCTATATCGAGTGCAAAAATCAAATCGACTGCGTACCACATACACAAAATCAAATCGATAATATTGAAATCCATAATAATAAGTACGTGCAACCAAGGCACAAATCGATATCAAGTGCAATAAATATGCACAAATCGCAGATCGATGTAGCGATGCATAAACATAAATCAAGTGCATTAACTATGCACAAAAATATAAATACCCAGTAGGTGCAGCCATGGTGCACGAAAACAATATCATGAAAATCAATCATCAAAACTCAAATCTAAGCGATATAAGCGTGATACTCGGATCATAAACGCAAATCGCAACAAATGATATTGAGGTACATCTTCTACAATGTCGAAAAATGTTGGTGCGTCCAAAACTGGGAGAGCAAGAACATCCGCTTGCCTCCTGCTCACGGTCTGGCGTCCTCGATCTCTGGGTCCTCATTTACTTTATGGATTACCAATCTCGCAATCTTTCAGCTCATCGGCCTGGTCAGGTGTGCTAATGGAAACGATTCCACTCTGGCACTCCTCTGGTCATCTCTCGGACAATTAGCATAACCACTCATAAAGCAGCACGTCACTGGCGTCGGCCTTTGGCCCTCTGAATACATGTGACACAACCGATCCTGGGTGCAAATCTTTTTGCAGCAGTCTCCTGGAAGGAACCTGCTCAAGGTATCTTTCAATCTCGCCTATGCCGAACTATACGGAGGCTGGTACTCTTACACAATCTTTTCTCGTTTTCTGGATATCTGCATTCTCAGCACAACTTTTCTTCTGGAACTGGCTGTATCCCAATGCCTCTGTATACATATCAGACCTCTAATCTCAACGAGGAGTAACAATAGCTTGTTAACATCTCGCATGAACCTCTTGTTCCACTCGCCTTTATTATTGCCCACTTCAACGTCACATCAAGCTATCTGCGTACTGCAATTGTTCTCGGCTACAGTCAATCCAGCGTCTCTCACATGGACTCGAAATTACAAACTCGGTATCTTCATCACTCTGTAGAAGATATCTAGCCGAACACGTCTTCGGGAAGTCGTCCCAACTATCGAAGGAATACTCTATATTCGTCCGCTCTCGATCAACTCACAACACATCTGGATGAGGTCCTCTATCCAAAGCTGGTCAACTTACTGATCTCCTATCGGATCATCCAACGAACAAAATCATCTCTGGATCGATCTACTCTAGATCTGAATAAGGTTCTCCACACTGGAAATTTTTGACTCAACCGAGCCTGTGTCGGCGAATAAAATCAGACGAATCATCTCAGTCGCCCAACTCAACTCAAGATAGACTATCTATCTTCTGTCGCATCTCTACCTGAAAGCTCCAGCGATCTCAGCTCATGAACTCTGGAAGCGACATCCCATCAGTCTCAGCAACAGCTGGGTCATCTGTTTCCAAGGTAGACGACATCACGATCTCTGAGGTAGGTTGTACATCAACAGTCGGGAAGTCGTCCCAACTATCGAAGGAATACTCTATATTCGTCCGCTCTCGATCAACTCACAACACATCTGGATGAGGTCCTCTATCCAAAGCTGGTCAACTTACTGATCTCCTATCGGATCATCCAACGAACAAAATCATCTCTGGATCGATCTACTCTAGATCTGAATAAGGTTCTCCACACTGGAAATTTTTGACTCAACCGAGCCTGTGTCGGCGAATAAAATCAGACGAATCATCTCAGTCGCCCAACTCAACTCAAGATAGACTATCTATCTTCTGTCGCATCTCTACCTGAAAGCTCCAGCGATCTCAGCTCATGAACTCTGGAAGCGACATCCCATCAGTCTCAGCAACAGCTGGGTCATCTGTTTCCAAGGTAGACGACATCACGATCTCTGAGGTAGGTTGTACATCAACAGTCCTCTCACAACAGGCAGCCTATAACAATGTCCCGAGCATCTGGTGCAAAAACGAATACTCGCTTCAAACGAGAGTTTATAACACAAACATTAAATCGAGACGTTCCTATCTTACCAAAAAACATGATGGTCAGTCCTCGTCCATGACGAGCTCGCCCTGACCGCATCACTAGCAGCAGCTCAATCTGCGCTCAAACCATGGTGACAGGAATCTCAAGCATGTATCGATGAAGATAGATCAAAGGAACGAAAGGAATCAACAGATCCAGAATGGATACACGATCATAAGAAGGAACAAAATCAATGAGAGTATGATCATTGGAACGAATAGAATCAAGGATCTCAAATGGGTGTATAATCATGGAAACAAAAAGAATCACAGATCTCAAGATATGTACATCCTAAGGTCATTTAAGAAGAGTATCGTATTGTAAGTATGCCGCGGAACATACGCACGGTACGCCACTCTCCTTGAGTTACCTACTCCATCAATCAAGGTCAACCTATGTAACAAAAGTTCGGGTCTAATACCCCCCTGTTCAAGTCTAAGTTCCGTAAGGTCAAGCCTAGGTTCCGAAATAGATTACGTCCGAGACTCCGCATAATCAAACCTAGACTCGAACCAAGGTTAAACCTAACGGTCTGATACCAACTTTGTCATGACCCAAAATTTAGTTCATGATCGGCACTTAAATCACGCAACGTCTAAAGACGTAACGTAAATTAAGTAATACGAAGCCCAGAAATCTAAACCTTTTAAAGAAAATAAAAGAGGTGAAGTTTTGAATAAAGTTATGATGAAATCAAACGTTTTCTTAAATGCATAAATAAAGGAACACGAAAATGCAAGTGGATTATACTAGTTGAAAAACATGTTTCGTTTTTTAAAAATTTGGGCAGCACCTCCCTTGTATATTGATCCAAAATCACATATACATGATAATATAAAAGGCATCCCCAAGCGGGAGCTAGCTCTTCGCCAATCGGCAGAATCACAATCACGCAAGTTAGAATATAAGTATACGATACCCAACGGTGAAGATCAACACAAAGGATAATGAATAAAGCAAGATATCAACCCACCAAGCGAACATATATCCCATCGCTCTAAGTCTCGCAACCATAAGTCTTGCTAAGTCTTACTATTTATACAAATACTAGTTTCTGATTGATGGAGTTAACTAGATACAACAGGAATAATAACACAATAGTGGGTATGATCCAATATGTCCCACCAACCATAGCAAATCACCCGAAAGCAAGCTGTGTGCCAGCGATACCACTACTGATCCATATGATCAACAAGAAAAAACTGTGGCACAACGGGGGTGAGTTACCAACTCGTGAGTAGAAAATATCAGCAGGTAAAAATCGAATAAAACAACGATTCCTAGATCAACTATATCATAGAGGTAATTCTATGATATCTAGGTTGACCGTATCTGTATATATGCCAACAATATAATCAATACCTGTATGCATGTGGATATCATCCACGTGTCCATCAACACTCGAAACATCATGCATGTAAATATCATAAAAGCATATGGATGTAAATATGAGGATATCAACCAATGTTTCCATCAACGACACATCAAAATCATGGAACCTGAGTGTCCAATATCGACTCTCGAGACATCATGAAACCCGTGTCTAGTATCGACACGTAAATTCTCATATCTCGGGCTCCGTCAGTCCGGATCGGCCCACGGGCTCCGTCAGTCCGGATCGGCCCATAACATCTCACGACTCCGGTTGGTATCCTCCGGATAACTGCCAGGTCTAAACTATCACCGGTAGGTAATGCTCTCCTGCCAGGCTCACCGCCTAACTATACGAGTCTTCTTGCCCCGGAGTACCTCACCGGGTCCACCATTTACCCACAGACGGTGCCTACTGCTCCTCGAATCGGGTATCACAAACCAATCTCAGAACCGAGAAAACTCATGGTGGACGCCTCGAAATATCATATCAAGAAAAACCGGGTTTTTAAAACAATACATAATTTTCTTTGAAATATTACCACGGTTCTTAAATCCAGAATCTCATGAAAATTGCATCTCAATGCTTATAATCATAAAGCATGATGTATGCAAATATAGAACAGAAATGTGAGCATATCAAGTATATAATGCGACATAGTATAGTGATGTGAGAATAGCAAGTATATCATGCAACATAGCATAATGATGTGACAATTCTACTGTGTAAGTGACATAGCAATTATCGATAATGAAAGTGTGTGAGCCGGCAATCTGTGTAAGTGCAACATACGCATCATCGATAATTGTGTAGGTGTACTAGCACAGGTATATGTAATGCAATGAGAAGATCATGAACGCGGCATAAAGTACATCGTAAGAGAAATGCTACAAGGTATACGTATCTATAACATAACCGAGTCAGTGAATCTATCAATCGGCATCCAGCCTCACAACATCATGTACGGTATCCATCGTACGGCGACATCCTTTAGTCAAGGGTATGGATCAATCATCCGGTAAAACATCGTGTAGCGATAATAAACAGAATAGGGATTCTATCGACCTATACAACAATAAGGGTACGGATCTAAAGTCTTGTACATCATATCACTCATCATTCATATAATTATATATATATATATATATATATATATATATATATATATATATATATATATATATATGGTCATATCCGTATCAATCTCATATCATGAGACCTGACAATGGTATCAATATCCTCATATCGCCTCGTATCCGTAATGACATATCAAGCCCAGTCATCTTATTTCATCACATTCTCTTTTCATCACTTCAATATCTCACATCAAGTAATCTTATATACATTTATCTTGTTTTACCGATCTCATAACACATCTATCTCAATTTTATTATATTCATCGATCTCATGTCATACCCTTATACATCTCGTTTCATATCTTATATCAATTGTATCTGCTCGTATTATCTCATCTTATCGCCTACTAATTCTTTTAACCATATCCATAAGTTTCTCACACGGTTTCTCCAACCGTATTATATATATATTAGTTTTCCATTTGTAATTTGTGGGAGTGTTATACGCCATCCACCCGACTTCCCCCGTAGATATAAATCTACTCATTTGCGGAACTCCTTGTTCAACCATAGTCGATGTGCTTCTTCGTCTTGAAATCCACGCGAAGGTACCTACAATCAATACACAATCAAAATGCAATTAAAATCTATTCCGAAATCCGACACGGCACACGAATTGCCTATAGGTTAGAACATATAGTCTACGCATGCAAAAATAACCAAACAAGCCTCATCGTTGACGTACATGTAGGGTTCCTAAGCACAACAGCAAGATTTCGGGTGGCATCATCCATGCCAAATTAAAATTTTTCCATGCTTAAAAGAACCCTAACCTAGATCTTTAACCAGAGAATCATACGGAAACATAAATTAAACAACTTTACAACTAAGTGATTAGGGATTACAACCTTTGTATTCCTCTCCTTCACTTCTATAGCTCCTTGTTGTGGTCCATTCGCTGCGATCATCGAGCTCCCGGACTCTTGAGAGGCTCCAAACAGTGTATGATGCATGCTTGCTTTAAGTCTTCAAAATCCAAGATGATCTACTTCGAGGAAACACGAACTCAAGCTATGACTTCACTAATATGGAATTAGTGAAGCCAACATGCTAAACTATATGGCTAGTATAGAAGAGGATGATGAAATAGGAATTTTGCTCACTTTGGATTTTATTTTCTCACAATATTTTATCAATTCATCACAAGTTAGCGAGCTAAAATGAGATGAAGAAGAAGATGATCAAGTGATGAATGAATAATTGAGATAAGGTTAGAAATGCAACCATGGTGAGTTATGTCATGCTTAACCATTGTAGAGAGTTAACCATGGTTTAGAATAATGGTTGGTTTAACAAAATATCTTAAGTAAAACAAATTTGGAGGACTTAGTCAATGATTCACACAAGCTTCTCCAAGTTTCTAATCATGACCAATTTCTACCAAATAATGAATTACTTTAAATGAATGTTAACCATAATTATCTCATGGTCATAGTGTAACTCTCATACACACAAGTTGCATGTGTAACCTAGCATGTCACAATATTATATATCATATATATAATATTTATGAACAAATAAAAACATATATCACATATATGTTAAAAGTATAAGTGAGAAAAATAAATATTTAAGTGAGCATATATTAATTAATGCAATTTAATATATTAAATATATAATTATATATTACATTATTAAATCAAAACTTGATTTAATAATCTGGCTATATTACATATAACCGACTAATATAATATGTATCATTTTATCGAATCAACACTTGATCCGATAATCCGGTTATATCGCATACAACCGGCCGATATCACATATCGCGTGAATAGAATATGGTATCACATACACGCATTAATCTCGGTCCTGCACATATCACATATGTGCTCCTACTCCATTTCGCCTGAGCAAGAAAACCTCTGTGTAGGACTCTCAAGACTCGTCAATACGCCGGCAGTAGGTGATGATCATATCAAAAAACCACAAGCCGCAAGCGATCAGCCAAACGTAATGGCCACCGGATATTGAGCGACCAGAAGATCAACAAGCAAGTCTGTGCATACTCCTGCGAATCCAATCAGTAACACTACCGTACAGTCTGGTCTCTTCGTCTGATATGTCGCATATCCAGTCTATGGGTGGTAAACATCAGACCCCGGTAACCGATAAGTCGTGTCGATGTGAGGATCATAACGGGTCGAGAAACTACTGATAACACTTACCAGTAGATCTCCATATCAGCCCTGGCCAAGGACTTCCAGTTATAGCCAATGGAGCACAACATAACATCAACCCCCAATACCGGGAGAGACGAAACCCTTCCTCTCGCTCATTGCCTCCATGTGATTCGAGACTGCACCCAAAAGCCACTATTTTGCACGTTCTCATGAACGTGGTAAGGTGGAAATCAAAGAACAATGGGAATCACACAAGACTCTATGACGATCTCGGGTCTACAGATTAACCTATACCAGTGTCACCAGAGAACTGCTATCCGACAATAGGTATAATACCAACTAGGAGTTCTCGGCGAGTTCGTTCATTGTACCCATTCTCCACTGAGTACCCGTATACCATCTTTGATGTCAAACACCAATGGATGTGGGATCATTC
The DNA here is from genome assembly GCA_030015575.1 of Agapanthus africanus. Taxonomy (NCBI): domain Eukaryota; kingdom Viridiplantae; phylum Streptophyta; class Magnoliopsida; order Asparagales; family Amaryllidaceae; genus Agapanthus; species Agapanthus africanus. Next base: position 57,849,601 of record JASDDO010000024.1, read on the forward strand.
ATCACCCATCATATGGGTCAAGATGCGTATACGCTAGTCTACTCTGGAGTATTGATGCCCTGTCTCGATACATCCTCGACTAGGAACAATTATAGGATGTACTTGTGGACTACCTTGGCCTCCCACAAGTATGATCTCAATCATAGTCCTAGTAGTCAAGTACAAATCCTAAGGGCTTTATCAACATGTGAGAGCAAGACAATAACATAATACAAGTCAACATGTTATGACAGAGAGCAACCAGAGAGCATACTATCATATCGAGCAAGAAAGTCCTCTCTATATATATCCAAGATGTTAGTTGTATGTATGCCCTAGAGGCCAGTATTGTACAGATGATGTATATTATATTGGATGCTTGGACATATATAGAGATGACTTTCTTGCTCGATATGATAGTATGCTATCTGGTTACTCTTTATCATAACATGCACACTTGTCTCTTTAAACTGTCTTATAGTTACATGTTGGTAAAGCCCTTAGGATGTGTACTTGACTGCCTGGACTATGATGCAGATCATACTAGTGGGGACATGGTAGTCCATAAGTACATCCTTCAAAGTCCCTAGTCGTAGGTGTATTGAGACGGGGCATCGGTATACAAGTGTAGACTAGCGTATACGCTTCTCGACCCATGAGATGGGCGATGGATGATCCCATATCCATTGGTGTTTGACATCAGAGATAGTATACGGGTGCTCAGTGGAGACTGGGTTCACTGGACGGACTCGCCGAGAACTCCCAGATGGTATTATACACGTCAGATGGCAGTTCTCAGGTGACACTTGTGCAGGTTAGTCTGTAGACCCGAGATCGTCATAGAGTCTTGTGTGATTCCCACTGTGCTTTGATCTCCACCTTACCACGTCCATGAGGGCGTGCAAAACGGTGGTCTTTGGGCACAGTCCCGAGTCGCATGGAGGCAATGAGCGATAGGAGGGGTTTCGTCTCTCCCGGTATTGGGGGTTGATGTTGCGCTGTGCTCGATTGGCCGTAACAGGGAAGTCCCTGGCCAGGGCTGATCAGAGATTTGCTGGTAAGTGTTACCAGTAGTTTCTCGACCCGTTATGAGCCTCACATCGGCACGACTTATCGGTTATTGGGGTCTGACGTTTACCACCCCTAGACTTGATATGCGACATATCAGACGAACAGACCGGACTGTACGGTAAGTGTTACTGGTTGGATTCACAGGAGTGTGAGCGGGCTAGCTCGTCGATCTTCTGATCGCTCAATACCCGGATGGCCGTTACGTTTAGCAGACCGCTTGCGGCTTGTGGGTGCTTGATATGATCATCATCTGCTACCGGCGTATTGACGAGTCTTTAGAGTCCTACACAGAGGTTTCCTGGCTCAAGCGAAACGAAATATGAGCGCATATGAGATATGTGCAGGACTGAGAATAATGCGTGTATGTGATACCGTATTTCATTCTCGCGATGAATGTTTTGATTGGTTGTATGCGATATAACCTAGTTATCGAATCATTGATTCGATAAATCGATACATTGTATACTAGTCGGTTATGTGCGACATTACCGGATCATTGAATCAAGTGTTGATTTAATGATTTAATGTATAATTGTATATTTGATATATTAATTTGCATTAACTAGTATTAGTTCATTTTAAAAGGATTTTCTCATTTGAAGTGCACATTGTATATATGATATGCTTTTGTGTGCACTTGATTGTATCATGTTTGATGATACATACTTACTTGGGTTTGTGCAAAGAATTAAACCATGGTTATGATAATGGTTAGGGTTTTGTGTTATTCATCTATTTATTTATCCCTTCTTTATTTATTTAAATAGATAAAAGAAAAGAAAATGGTTTCTTTTTATCATGAAGCTTATTGAAGCTTCATGAAGCTTTGACTAAAGAGACCATTTGTCTTCATGCTTAACCCTAACCATTCCCACTTACCATGGTCTATTCTCTACACTTAACCTTAGTTAGCTTATGATAAGTATTGATTTATTTTCATTTTAATTCAACACGTATCATAATATTTCCTTTTTCTTCTTCTTCATCTTCAAGAAAGAAAGCTTGATGCCATCAATGGCTACTTGAGTTCTAAAGTGAGAAATCCAATTCTAAAGTGAACCCACCTCCTATTTCTTCACCCTCTACCTCTTGCCATGTTGTTTTGGGTGTTTTCTTCACAAGTTTCACAAATTTGCGAAGTCGGAGCTTGAACTTGTGATGCCTCGACGTAGATCATCTTTGGCACGAAGCCGACGACCTAGTCCGCCCAATTCTCCGATGAAGCCGACGTTTGAGTTCGGAATTCGAGATGGACAGTGAGAGGACGACTACATGGAGCTAAGGAAGTGGAGAACCGGATCTACAAAGGTTGTAGCCTCTCTCCTTTAGTTAAGTTGTTAACTAGATTCGTCTATCGCCTAAACTTCTAGTCAACGATCCGTATTAGGGTTTCTCGGCACCCGTAAAATTTGAAATTGTCATGGTTGATGCCTTGTGAGACTTCATTAGCGTGCCTAGGAACCCTACAGTGGTATCAGAGCCTAGCTAGAGCCTTAGGCGATGTCTAGACGACGTTTGAAACCCGATTACACATCGAAACCCTAACACATCATGCTCTCTGGACTTTTTCTAAAAACTGGGATTTTTCTAGATTAAAAATGCTTAAAAAATTCAGCAGGGAATTCTAAGAATTACGGTGCAATTTTTTTCCAGTGAACAGTATAGTGTGCGGCGGAACCGCGGCAGAAGCATGGCTTCTGCGGCGGTTCCGCGGCCTAATGATGACGTCAGCCCTCCTCCTTTGCACAGTAATTCATCATTTCAGTAGCTGAGTTTTATGGGTATTTTTAATATTTATTCAAGAGTTGAATATTCTCGGGTGTTTTAGAGCTTCGATGTTTCGATCGGATTATTAAATTTCGTCTTTGTGTTTTTCCGGATGACTTTAGAATATGTTAAAAAGTTCGACCGGATATAAATACCCAACTTTTCCCCTGCCGGAAAATATCCAAGTGTTGGATTTTTGTGTGGTTTAAGGACGTTCTGAGTAGTGCAAGTAACGCGATGGTCCCTCTAGAAGACAACAAACCTTAACTCGATTATGTGACCGTCTTGAACTGCCCTTTGAAGCTTCGGGTTTGGGGCAGTACGGCGTGCTACATGTGAGGCGTTGGCTTGACCCTTCTACGGCTGGACCGTTGGTACTGAGGCATGAAGTGAATGTTTTTGAACCTATTTCATGTGTTGAACGGTTTCGGGAAAACTTGGGTGTTCGAATATTCGATCGGAAAGTTTAATATATTCTATTTATTCGGAATGGGATACAATAATTGGAATTCACAAACAGTTATGAAATAACTGAATGAATGTTATAAATCTAGCGGTTTAGTTTCATTTGATATTGAAAAGAGTTTTCGATAATGAGACTAAAATGCGGGGTTTGTAACTGTTAGGCATGTGATGTCTAAGTATTTCATTTGATTAGGCATGTGATGTCTAAAGAGGATGCGGATTCCAATTGTTGTAGTTTTACACTTTCTTTTCTGTGACCGTAAGTGTAATATGTGATATCGCCGGTTTCGTTGCTATATGTCAACGACAATTGGGGTGCGCATATTTACTTACGTTGATGACATGTGATGTTATGTGTTGCTGGATATGTTATATTGGATTGTCGTGTTTGAATAGCCGGGGGTTTTATGTGAGATGAGTGTTTTTCATTTTCATTCATGTAAAAACTTGTATGTAATATTCTTTTATTTGGGGCACTTCCAGGTCACGGATGATGTCACCCTTTGTATATTATTTACTTTTCCGCATTAGGATAGACCTAAGGAGGGGAGCACAAGTAACCGGGTTCTGGGGTCCAGTAGGAGACCAACTCGAGGAGTCGAGTCTGGGTCTCCTAACCCTAGAATTGGCAGAGTTGCTTGCCGCTCTCGTAGGGGTCTAGGGGTGTGGGATTGGCTATTCATCACGACCGTGGAATCCGTGTTTTATACTGGCTCGTATTGAAAACACGGACGTCCTAGTATATCCAATGTTTCATATGTTTCTTCTGCTGCGATATCTGTGATGTGATCATGTGATGTTCTGTGATAGATACAGTATATAGTATATATGATATATTATATAGACGTTACTTATGTTTTGCACCCGCACTAGCCCTGCCCTGCTCTGTCGTTAGTTACCTAACCTAACGGTGCACGAGAGGACATCGAGGCGAATGCGGATGGCATAAGTGTACGTCATATCTATCTGTGATGTTTATGTATTTAAATGATGGGACTTCATTAATGTGATTAATGAAAGAAAAGAAACCTAAGATGTTGTAGAATCAAATTTTAAAACAAAACAGGTAGCTACAGTTCTTGCTTTGCATAGCGGTATATATGATATACCCTGCACCTTATTCGATGAGGAAAGGACCGAGATCCCTTCACCGGGAGTGACTCCTTTAGCAATAACTGGCAGATGCTACACACTCGGTTTGACTTTTGACTGCTTCTATAGTTTCTGCTTTGCACAGTGATATATATGATATATCCCGCACCTCATTCGACGAGGAAAGGGCCGACGATCCCTTCACCGGGAGTGACCCCTTTAGCAAAACTAGAAAAGCTTCAAAATCACTCCATTTCAAAACTTCATTTGATTCTACAACGATATCAAGTTCATTACGCAATAGGTTTTCAGAAAAACCTGTCGTAGCCCTCCGTCATTTCAGATAAAAACTGTTTAGTATTCGTGCTGCGTTTGTTGGCCTTTGTCAAGGCGTAGTGTGCGGTAGCTGAATAGTGATTATCTGCTTATGCATGTGATGCAGATTGTTTCAGGGTAGTCGTATGACCTTGTTGGCCTTTGTCAAGGGTCGTGCGGGTGGGTTTGATTCAATCAAGAAATGACGGGTTGATCTTGACTAGCATGCTATGATTTGTTGGCCTTTGTCAAGGTCATAGGACGCTAGGGGCAAAATATTATCGGGAATTTCAAGTGTTGAAATTTGCAATGAGATTGCATACCTTCTATAAGATAGTTGGATCCCGATACCCACTGCGAGTAAGAGTTACTCCTGGAAGAGTTTTACACATTACAATTAGCCGATCAAGTAGGTGTCTAGAAAGGTGTCAACGGGGTTACGCCTCTGGGAAAACGCGGTTTTACATTAATTAGGTTCGTGCGAAAGCCCGGGGGGCCTCCCTCAAAGTACCGACACTGGCCTGGCTGAAAGATCGACGAAGTTGTAGGGTGTAATTAATCCCGGCTAGTCTTTCCTTTTAGGGTTTGAAGGAAGATTTGATAAAAACCAGTGGGAGCAATCCTGATTAGATAAGATAATAACCAATCTGATCTTGCACGAGCATACGCTAAAGTGTTTTCTTCTCTCTCTCTCCAGGTAGCGACCATTTCATGCCTTAATCAAGATAATAATATGGATGTATTGACCGAACCCGCATGTTATACTGTGCTGGGGAACGTTGGTTCCGTTCTTTCTTATAAGAGTTATAGGAATGAACAGGATATAGGGGAATACCAGGATTCCCATGCCACCCGAATGAAGAAAGTACATGTTGATGCATTTTCTTCGGATGTGTTCGTTACAGAGAACTGTTTCTCCATTTGCTCTACGTCCTGGGTATTAGATACCGGATCAGGATCCCATATATGTAATCAGTTACATGGGCTCAAGAAAGGTAGAGAACTTGGAGAAGGTGATAAAGACATTAGAGTTGGAAATGGTGCAATTGTTGCAGCTAAGACTGTCGGGGAATATCACCTTGTATTACCAACTGGTAATACATTGGTTCTGAACGAATGCTATTACATGCCAAACCTGATATGCAACATTTTATCGATTTCTTTGTTGAGTGAAGAGGGATATAATTTTGTATTACAGGACAATGTTATGAACATTTTCCGTGACCAAAAGTTGGTTGGATCAGGCACGTTGTGCAATGGCATTTATGTTCTAAATCAATCAACAGTTCTAAGCATAACAAACACACACAAGAGGAAGAGTTCTGAACTGAACGAATCCTTCTTGTAGCATTGTAGACTGGGTCACATCAATACGACACGACTAGCTAAGTTGCATAAAGATGGATATTTAAATCCGTTTGAATTTTCATCTTATGACACTTGCCAGTCATGTCTCAAAGGCAAGATGACCAAAACTCCGTTTACGGGACACGGAGAAAGAGTTACCGAACTCTTAGGACTAATACATAGTGATGTATGCGGTCCCATATCTACACATGCCAGGGATGGTTCTTCGTACTTCATTACATTCACTGACGATCTCTCTAGATTCGGATATGTGTTCCTGATGAAACACAAATCAGAAGCTTTTGAGAAATTTAGAGAATATAAACAAGAAGTCGAGAACCAAACCGGAAAAAGTATTAAAATCCTTCGATCTGATCGAGGAGGTGAATACTTGAGCAATGAATTCCTGGACTTCCTAAAAGAGAATGGGATTCTCTCTCAGCAGACTCCTCCATATACACCACAACACAACGGTGTATCAGAACGGAGGAACCGCACCCTATTAGATATGGTGCGCTCTATGATGAGCACAGCTGAGTTACCTATTTCTTTCTGGGGATATGCGCTGGAGACAGCAGCATACCTATTGAATCAAGTTCCATCTAAATCTGTACCTACCACACCATATGAGATATGGAGTGGGAAGAGACCATGTCTTAAACGAGTTAAGATATGGGGTTGCCCGGCCTATGTCAAAAGACAATATCCGGACAAACTCGAGGCACGGTCAGTTCTATGCAATTTTGTGGGATATCCCAAACATTCACATGGATATCTTTTCTACCATGGAGAGGAACAAAAAGTGTTTGTTTCTCGACATGCCACCTTTTTGGAAATGGAATTTCTTGCAAAAGAAATTAGTGGCGATAAGGTAGAACTGGAAGAAATTCCGGCTACACAAACTCAAACTGAAGATTTAGTGGAACCAGAAGATTCAGTAGCTCCCAATGAACCTCAGCCTCTCCGCCGATCTAGTAGGGTTCCTCGCCAACCTGAGAGATACTACGGTTTTCTCATTGATGGTGGCAGTGAGGATTGCATCATGGAGGATGATGACCCAACTAGCTTCGAGCAGGCCATCACGAGTGGGGACTCAGTGAAATGGCTGGATGCTATGCTGTCCGAGATGGATTCCGTGTACACCAACAAAGTATGGACTTTGGAAGTTGCTCCTGAAGGGGTAAAACCCATTGGGAGCAAGTGGATCTTCAAGAAAAAACTTGGTATAGATGGGAAAGTGGAGACTTTCAAAGCTAGACTTGTTGCAAAGGGTTTTCGTCAAAGACCAGGCGTGGACTATGACGAAACCTTTTCTCCAGTGGCTATGCTTAAATCCATCCGGATCATGCTTGCCATCGCTACATATCATGATTACGAAATCTGGCAAATGGATGTTAAGACCGCCTTTCTAAATGGTGATTTAGTAGAGTGCGTGTACAGGACTCAGCCAGAGGGCTTCGTAGACAGTGGGAGCAGCGGGAAGGTGTGCAAGCTGCTTAAATCCATTTATGGATTAAAGCAAGCATCGCGGAGTTGGAACATCTGCTTTGCGTCGTTATCAAAGAGTTTGATTTCGTCAAAAACCCAGATGAACCTTGTATTTACAAGAAGGTGGCAGAGAGTAAGATTGTCTTCCTCGTATTGTACGTGGATGACATACTCTTGATAGGAAATGATATTCCTATGCTGCAATCGGTCAAGCTCTTCTTATCACAAAGATTCTCGATGAAAGATCTTGGTGATGCCTCCTGCATATTGGGAATTAGGATCTATAGAGATAGATCCAACGGATTTTGGGATTGTCCCAATCCAGGTACATTGACACCATACTAAAGAGGTTTAGTATGGAAGAATCCAAGCGTGGGAACTTGCCCACGATCTCTGGAGTCACTCTCTCCAAAGAGATGTCTCCCAAGACTGATTTGGAGAGAGCTCGCATGCAAGGGATACCCTATGCTTTGGCAGTAGGCTCTATCATGTATGCGATGCTATGTACCAGACCCGATGTAGCATACTCACTAAGTATAGTGAGCAGGTATCAAGCTGATCCTGGAGAGAGTCACTGGACAGCTGTGAAGAGCATTCTCAAGTACTTACGAAGGACTAAAGAGATGCTCTTGGTGTATGGTAACGGACAACTCCAAGTGGAGTCCTTTACCGATTCGAGCTTCCAGAGTGATAAGGACGACTCTAAGTCGCAGTCAGGATTTGTCTTTACCCTTTACGGAGGGGCGGTTAGCTGGAAGAGTTCCAAGCAGGAAACCGTGGCAGACTCGACGATGGAGGCTGAATACATCGCTGCCAACGATGCTGCCAAAGAGGCTGTCTGGATCAAGAAGTTCATTACTGAACTTGTAGTGGTTCCATCCATTGAGCATCCAATACTTTTGTATTGCGATAACAATGGAGCGGTGGCTTTGGCCAAGGAACCCAGGTCCCATCAGCGATCCAGGCATATTCTGAGGCGGTATCACCTGATCCGGGAGATAGTTGATCGCCGGGAGATCGAGGTCAGGAGAGTTGACACGAAGGACAACACGGCGGATCCACTCACGAAGGCCATTCCCCAGATACAGTTTGAGAGACTCTTCGGGATGCTCGGTATGCGATACTACAGCAGCTGGCCCTAGTGCAAGTGGGAGATTGTTAGTTGTATGTATGCCCTAGAGGCCAGTATTGTACAGATGATGTATATTATATTGGATGCTTGGACATATATAGAGATGAATTTCTTGCTCGATATGATAGTATGCTATCTGGTTACTCTTTATCTTAACATGTACACTTGTCTCTTTAAACTGTCTTATAGTTACATGTTGGTAAAACCCTTAGGATGTGTACTTGACTGCCTGGACTATGATGCACATCATACTAGTGGGGACATGGTAGTCCATAAGTACATCCTTCAAAGTCCCTAGTCGTAGGTGTATCGAGACGGGGCATCGATATACTAGTGTAGACTAGCGTATACGCTTCTCGACCCATGAGATGGGCGATGGATGATCCCATATCCATTGGTGTTTGAGATCAGAGATAGTATACGGGTGCTCAGTGGAGAATGGGTACACTGGACGGACTCGCCGAGAACTCCCAGATGGTATTATACCTCACGTCAGATGGCAGTTCTCAGGTGACACTTGTGCAGGTTAGTCTGTAGACCCGAGATCGTCATAGAGTCTTGTGTGATTCCCACTGTGCTTTGATCTCCACCTTACCACGTCCATGAGGGCGTGCAAAACGGTGGTCTTTGGGCACAGTCCCGAGTCGCATGGAGGCAATGAGCGATAGGAGGGGTTTCGTCTCTCCCGGTATTGGGGGTTGATGTTGCGCTGTGCTCGATTGGCCGTAACAGGGAAGTCCCTGGCCATGGCTGATCAGAGATTTGCTGGTAAGTGTTACCAGTAGTTTCTCGACCCGTTATGAGCCTCACATCGGCATGACTTATCGGTTATTGGGGTCTGACGTTTACCACCCCTAGACTTGATATGCGACATATCAGACGAACAGACCGGACTGTACGGTAAGTGTTACTGGTTGGATTCACAGGAGTGTGAGCGGGCTAGCTCATCGATCATCTGATCGCTCAATACCCGGATGGCCGTTACGTTTAGCAGACCGTTTGCGGCTTGTGGGTGCTTGATATGATCATTATCTGCTACCGGCGTATTGACGAGTCTTTAGAGTCCTACACAGAGGTTTTCTGGCTCAAGCGAAACGAAATAGGAACGCATATGAGATATGTGCAGGACTGAGAATAATGCATGTATGTGATACCGTATTTCATTCTCGCGATGAATGTTTCGATTGGTTGTATGCGATATAACCTAGTTATCGAATCATTGATTCGATAAATCGATACATTGTATACTAGTCGGTTATGTGCGACATGACCGGATCATTGAATCAAGTGTTGATTTAATGATTTAATGTATAATTGTATATTTGATATATTAATTTGCATTAACTAGTATTGGTTCATTTTAAAAGGATTTTCTCACTTGAAGTGCACATTGTATATATGATATGCTTTTGTGTGCACTTGATTGTATCATGTTTGATGATACATACTTACTTGGGTTTGTGCAAAGAATTAAACCATGGTTATGATAATGGTTAGGGTTTTGTGTTATTCATCTATTTATTTATCCCTTCTTTATTTATTTAAATAGATAAAAGAAAAGAAAATGGTTTCTTTTTATCATGAAGCTTGTTGAAGCTTCATGAAGCTTTGACTAATGAGACCATTTGTCTTCATGCTTAACCCTAACCATTCCCACTTACCATGGTCTATTCTCTACACTTAACCTTAGTTAGCTTATGATAAGTATTGATTTATTTTCATTTTAATTCAACACTTATCATAATATTTCCTTCTTCTTCTTCTTCTTCTTCATCTTCAAGAAAGAAAGCTTGATGCCATCAATGGCAACTTGAGTTCTAAAGTGAGAAATCCAATTCTAAAGTGAACCCACCTCCTATTTCTTCACCCTCTACCTCTTTCCAAGTTGTTTTGGGTGTTTTCTTCACAAGTTTCACAAATTTGTGAAGTCGGAGCTTGAACTTGTGATGCCTCGACGTAGATCATCTTCGGCACGAAGCCGATGACCTAGTCCGCCCAATTCTCCGATGAAGCCGACATTTGAGTTCGGGATTCGAGATGGACAGCGAGAGGACGACTACATGGAGCTAAGAAAGTGGAGAACCGGATCTACAAAGGTTGTAGCCTCTCTCCTTTAGTTAAGTTGTTAACTAGATTCGTATATCGCCTAAACTTCTAGTCAACGATCCGTATTAGGGTTTCTCGGTACCCGTAAAATTTGAAATTGGCATGGTTGATGCCTTGTGAGACTTCATTAGCGTGCATAGGAACCCTACACAAGCATCCACTATAATATACATCATCTGTGCAATAATGGCCTCTAAGACATATACATAACTAACAATCTCCCACTTGCACTAAGGCCAGCTGTTGTAGTATCTCATACCCAATATCCCAAAGAGTCTCTCAAATTGTATATGGGGTATGGCCCTCGTGAGTGGATCCACAGTGTTTTCGTTCGTGTCAACTCTCCTGATCTCGATCTCTCGGCGATCAACTATCTCCCGGATCAGGTGATACCGCCTCAGAATATGCCTGGATCTCTGATAGGACCTGGGTTCCTTGGCCAAAGCCACAGCTCCATTGTTATCACAATACAAAGGTATTGGATGCTCAATGGACGGAACCACACCAAGTTCAGTTATGAACTTCTTCATCCAGACATCCTCTTTGGCAGTATTGTTGGCAGCGTTGTATTCAGCCTCCATCGTCAATTCTGCCACGGTTTCCTATTTGGAACTCTTCCAACAAAGCCCCCATCCATTGAGGGTAAAAACAAATCCCGAGTGCGACTTAGAGTCGTCCTTATCACTTTGGAAGCTCGAATCGGTAAAGGACTCCACCTGGAGTTCTCCATTACCATACACCAAGAACATCTCTTTAGTCCTTCTCAAGTACTTGAGAATGTTCTTAACAGTTGTCCAATGACTCTCTTCTGGATCTGCTTGATACTTATTCACTACACTTAGTGAGTATGCTACATCAGGTCTGGTACATAGCATCGCGTACATGATAGAGCCTACTGCCGAAACATAGGGTATCCCTTGCAAGCGATCTCTTTCCAAATCAGTCTTAGGAGACATCTCTTTGGAGAGAGTGAGTCCAGAGATCGTGGGTAAATTCATATGCTAGGATTCTTCCATACTAAACATCTTTAGTATGGTGTCAATGTACCTGGATTGGGACAATCCCAGTATCCGTTAAATCTATCTTTATAGATCTTAATCTCCAAGATACAGGAGCTATCACCTAGATCTTTCATTGAGAATCTTTGTGATAAGAAGATCCTGACCGAGTGCAGCATAGGAACATCATTTCCTACCAAGAGTATGTCATCCACGTACAATACGAGGAAGACAACCTTACTCTCTGCCACCTTCTTGTATATACAAGGTTCATCTACGTTTTTGATGAAGTAAAACTCTATCACTACCACTTTAAAACAGATGTTCCAACTCCGAGATGCCTGCTTTAACCCGTAGATAGATTTAAGCAGCTTGCGCACCTTCCCGCTGCTCCTACTGTCTATAAAGCCCTCTGGCTGAGTCATGTACACGCACTCTCCTAAATCACCATTTAGAAAGGCGGTCTTAACATCCATTTGCCAGATTTCGTAGTCATGGAATGCAGCAATGGTAAGTAGGATCTGAATGGACTTAGACATAGCCACTGGAGAAATTTTTCCATCATAATCCACTCCTGGTCGTTGACAAAAACCTTTTGCAACAAGTCTAGCTTTGAAAGTCTCAACTTTTCCATCTACACCAAGTTTCTTCTTAAAGATCCATTTGCTCCCAATAGGTTTTATCCCTTCAGGAGCAACTTCCAAAGTCCATACTTTGTTGGTGTACATGGATTCCATCTCAGATCGCATTGCATCCAGCCATTTCACAGAGTCTTCACTCGTGATGGCTTGCTCGAAGCTAGTTGGGTCATCATCTTCCATGATGCAATCCTCGCTCCCACCATCAATGAGAAAACCGTAGTATCTCTCAGGTGAAGGAGGAGCCCTACTAGATCGGCGTAGCGGCTGAGGTTCGTCGGGAACTACTGAATCGTCTGGTTCCACCAAATCTTCTGTTGCAGTTTGTGTGGCTAGAATTTCTTCCAGAGTTACCTCCTTGCCACTAATTTATTTTTCAAGAAATTTTTTTTCTAAAAAGGCGGCTTGTCGAGAAACAAATACCTTTTGTTCCTCGGTGCGGTGGAAGATATACCTGCGCAAATGTTTGGGATATCCAATAAACTTACACAGAAAAGACCTTGCCTCGAGCTTGTCCAGATTCTGTGTTTTCACATATGCCGGACAACCCCATATCTTAACATAATTAAGATATGGTCTCTTTCCTTTCCATATCTCATATGGAGTGGTTGGCACAGATTTGGTGGGAACCATATTCAATAGGTCTGCAGCTGTTTTCAGTGCATATCCCCAAAAGGAAATAGGTAACTCAGCGGTGCTCATCATAGAGTGCACCATATCTAATAGGGTGCGATTCATTCGTTCCGATACACCGTTGTGCTGTGGTGTATACGGAGGAGTAAGCTGAGAGAGAATTCCATTCTCTTTTAGATAGTCCAGGAACTCATTGCTCAAGTATTCTCCTCCTCGATCAGATCTAAGGATCTTAATACTTTTATCCGTTTGGTTCTCTACTTCGTTCTTATATTCTTTGAATTTCTCAAAAGTTTCAGACTTGTGTTTCAACAGGAACACAAGTCCGTATCTTTGAGAGACCGTCGGTGAATATAATGAAGTACGAGGAATCATTCCTGGCATGTGTATACATGGGACCACATACATCACTATGTATCAGTCCCAAGAGTTCCGTAACTCTTTCTCCGTGTCCACTAAATGGAGTTTTGGTCATCTTGCCTTTGAGACATGACTGAAAAGTGTCATAGGATGAAAATTCAAACGGATTCAAATATCCATCCTTATGTAACTTAGCTAGTCGTGTCGCATTGATATGACCCAGTCTACAATACCACAAGAAGAATTCGTCCATTTCTGAACTCTTCCTCCTGTGTGTGTTTTGTACATTAAGAACTGTGGTTTGATTTAGAACATATATGCCATTATTTAACAAGCATGATCTAATCAACTTTTGATTCAGGAAGATGTTCATAACATTATCCTGTACTACAAAATTACATCCTTCTTTACTCAATAAAGAAACTGATATAAGATTGCATATCAGGGTCGAAATGTAATAGCATTCGTTCAGAATCAATGTATTACCATTTGGCAATACAAGGTGATATTCGCCAACTACTTTGGCTGCAATATTTGCACCATTAACTACTCTTATGGAATGATCACCCATTCCCAGTTCCCTACCTTTCGTTAGCTCTTGTAACATATTACATATGTGGGATCCTGATCCGGTATCTAAAACCCAGGACGTAGAATGAACTGAGAAACAGTTCTCGATAACAAACACACCCGAAGAAGATGCATCAACATGCTTATTCTTTGTTTGGGCGGCGTGAGAATCCAGATATTCTCCTATTTCCTGCTCAGTCTTATAACAATTATAAGAAAGAACGGAACCAACGTTCTCCTGCTCAGTATAACAAGCGGGTTCAATCAATACATCAATATTATTATCTTGATTAACGCCTGAAATGGTCGCTATCTGGAGGGGGGAGAGAGAGAGAGAGAGAGAGAGAAGAAAAACAATTTAGCGTATACTCTTGTAAGATTAGATTGGTTATTATCTTATCTAATCAGGATGGCTCCCACTGTTTTTATCAAATCTTCCTTCAAACCCTAAAAGGTAAGACTAGCCTGGATTAATTACACCTTACAAGTTTGCCAATCTTTCTGCCAGGCCAGTGTTGGTATTTTGAGGGAGGTTCCCCGTGCTTTCGCATGGACCTAATTAAAATAAATCTCGTTTTCCCAGAGGCATAACCCCGTTAACACCTTTCTAGACACCTACTTGATCGGCTAATTGTGATGTGTAAAATTCTCCCAGGAGTAACTCTTACTCGCAGTGGGTATCGGGATCCAACTATCTCATAGAAGGTATGCAATCTCATTGCAAATTTTAACACTTGAAATTCATGATATTGCTTTTGCCCCTAACGTGTTATGACCTTGACGCAGGCCAACAAACCATAGTCCGCTAGTCAAGTTCAACCCGTCATTTCCTGATTGAATTAAACCCATCCGCACGACCCTTGACGCAGTCCAACAAAGTCGCACGACTACACTAATCCAATCTCATCTTATGTTGCAAATAAGCACTAGTTAGCTACCGCACAATACGCCTTGACGCATGCCAACAAACGTAGCATGAATACTAAGTAATACTTATCTGAAATGGCGGAGGGCTATGCAGGTTTTTCAGAAAACCTTTTGCGTAATGAACTTTATATCGTTGTAGAAACAAGTGATTTTGAGGTTTTTACTAGTTTCGCTAAAGAGGTCACTCCCGGTGAAGAGATCTCGGCTCTTTCCTTATCGAATAAAGTGCAGGATATTTCCATAAATACCACTATGCAAAGCAAGAACTATAGAAGCAATCAAAAACAAAATCGTGTGAGTTGTGGCATCTGCTAGTTTCTCTAAAGAGGTCACTCCCGGTGAAGTGATCTCGGCTCTTTCCTTATCGAATAAGGTGTTGGATATTCTACAAGGAATACCGCTATGCAAAGCAAAAACTAAAGCTACCCTTTTTGAAAATTTGATTCTACAACATCTTTTAGGTTTCTTTTTCTTTCATTAATCTCATTAATGATGTCCCATCATTTATGCTTCCTAAGTATCACAGAAGAAACAAAAATACAACGTACGCTTATGCCATCCGCATTCGCCACAATGTCCCGTTATGCACCGTTAGATTACTTAACTAACGACATACCAGGGCGGGACTAGCGCGGGTGCAAAACATAAGCAACGTTTATTATATATCATATATACAATAATAAAGCATTCGTTCCACGCATATAAAATGATCACATCACAGAATGTCAGCAGCATAAGATAACATATGAAATATTGGATATACTAGGAGGTCCGTGTTTTATTTTGAGCCTGTAAAAAACACGGATTCCACGGTCATGATGAATAGGCAAACCCACATCCCTAGACCCCTACGAGAGCGGCAAGTAACCCTCCCAATTCTAGGGTTAGGAGACCCGGTCTCGACTCCTCGAGATGACCTCCCACTGGACCGTAGAATCCGGTTGCTTGTGTTCTCTTCCTTGGGTCTATCCTAATGCGGAAAAGTAAATAATATACAATGGTGACATCATTCTCAACCCGGAAGTGCACCAATAAAAGAATATTACATACAATGAATTTTACATGAATGAAAATGAAAAACTCTCATCTCACATAAAACCCCGGATATTCAAAAGCGACGATCCAATATAATATATCACAGCAACACATAACATCACATGTCATCACGTTAGTATATATGCGTATCCCAATTGTCGTTGACATATAGCAACGAAACCGGTGATACACCACATATTACACTTACGGTCGCAGAAAAGAAAATGTCAAACTACAACATTTGGAATCCACAATCACCTTAGACATCATAAACACGAAATATCACATACTACGCATTTCATGCCTAACTATACGAATTCCACATATTGTATCACATTCCAGGAAAAGCTAGACGATGTTAAACATTCCGATCGAATCAACAAATACCTAAAATTTTCCAAAAAGCTCAACACTTGAGCGTAGTTTAAAAATACTTAGTACATGCCACAATACCAATGAACCAGCCATAGAAGGGTCAACCAATGCCTCACCTGTGGCACCGCGGAACTACCGCAAACCTTAGGGTTTAGCGGCGATTCTTACGGTCACAGAATTGAGTTAGGGTTTCGTTCTTCTAGAGGGTCCACTGCATCACTTGCACGATATTTGAATGTTCTTTAATTATGAAAAAATCCAACTCTTGGAAAAAATTCGGCAAGGGTTAAAGTGGGTATTTGATACCCGATCGAACTTTTTAACACCGTCTAAATAACCCAAAACAAAACTAGAATTACGAATATGAAACACTCCGAATAGCCAATGCACAAAGATAACATCACATGCAAATTTAGAAAATACAAACAACGCCTGAAATACCAGACCCCAGAGACTGGAACACAGTAGAAATTTCAACCCAAAATCCCTCATCTGGGCCGAGCAGGCAGGTTCTAAGACTGATTTGGCCAGCTAAAATCCGACGAGGGGGGCTGAAATTTTTACTGTGTTCATGTTGCATCTCATACAACATTCTGCAGTTGTTTAAAAAAAATTTGACTCCTTAAAAAATTCGACAGAAACTAGGGTTTTAAATCGGATGTTTCGGAGTTGTTTCGGTTTCGTAATCCTACACATCCGTCTAATTCTCTAGTTAGGCTCTGATACCACTGTAGGGTTTCTAAGCACAACAGCAAGGTTTCGGGTGGCATCATCCATGCCAAATTAAAAATTTTCCATGCTTAAAAGAACCCTAACCTAGATTTTTAACTAGAGAATCATACGGAAATATAAAGTAAACAAATTTACAACTAAGTGATTAGCGATTACAACCTTTGTAGTCCTCTCCTTCACTTTTATAGTTGTGGTCCCTTAGCTGCGATCATCGAGCTCCCGGACTCTTGAGAGGCTCTACACGGTGTATGATGCATGCTTGCTTGAAGTCTTTAAAATCCAAGATGATCTATTTCGAGGAAACACGAACTCAAGCTATGACTTCACTAATATGGAATTAGTGAAGTCAACACACTAAACTATATAGCTAGTATAAAAGAGAATGATGAAGTAGGAATTTTTCTCACTTTGGATTTTATTTTCTCACAATATTTTATCAATTCATCACAACCAAGAGAGCTAGAATGAGATGAAAAAGAAGATGATCAAGTGATGAATGAATAATTGAGATAAGCTTAGAAATGCAACCATGGTGAGTTATGCCATGCTTAACCATTGTAGAGAGTTAACCATGGCTTAGAATAATGGTTTGGTTAACAAAATATCTTAAGTAAAACAAATTTAGAGGACTTAGTCAATGATTCACACAAGCTTCTTCAAGCTTCTAACCATGACCAATTTCTACCAAATAATGAATTACTTTAAATGAATGTTAAACCTAATTATCTCATGGTCATGGTGTAACTCTCATACACCCAAGTTGCATGTGTAACCTAGCATGTCACAATATTATATATCACATATATAATATTTATGAACAAAAGAAAACATATATCACATATATGTTAAAAGTATAAGTGAGAAAAATAAATATTTAAGTGAGCATATATTAGTTAATGCAATTTAATATATCAAATATATAATTATACATTAAATTACTAAATCAAAACTTGATTTAATAATCCGGCTATATTACATAAACCGACTAATATAATATGTATCATTTTATCGAATCAACACTTGATCCGATAACACAGCTATATCACATACAACCGGCCGATATCACATATCGTGAGAATAGAATACGGTATCATATACGGGCATTAATCTCGGACCCGCACATATCACATATGTGCTCCTACTCCGTTTCACCTGAGCCAGGAAATTTCTATGTAGGACTCTGAAGACTCGTCAATACGCCGGCAGTAGGTGATGATCATATCAAACACCCACAAGCCGCAAGCAGTCAGCCAAACGTAACGGCCATCCGGTTATTGAGCGATCAGAAGATCAACAAGCAAGCATGTATATACTCCTGCGAATCCATTCAGTAACACTACTGTACAGTCCGGTCTCTTCGTCTGATATGTCGCATATCCAGTCTATGGGTGGTAAACGTCAGACCCCAGTAACCTATAAGTCATGTCGATGTGAGGCTCATAACGGGTCGAGAAACTACTGATTACACTTACCAGTAGATCTCCATATCAGCCCTGGTCCGGGACTTCCAGTTATAGCCAATGGAGCACAGCGCAACATCAACCCCCAATACCGGGAGAGACGAAACCCCTCTTATCGCTCATTGCCTCCATGTGATTCGGGACTGCACCCAAAAGCCACCGCTTTGCACGTTCTCATGAACGTGGTAAGGTGGAAATCAAAGAACAGAGGGAATCACACAAGACTCTATGACGATCTCGGGTCTACAGACTAACCTGTACCAGTGTCAACAGAGAACTGCTATCTGACGATAGGTATAATACCAACTAGGAGTCTCAGCGAGTCCGTTCAGTGTACCCAGTCTCCACTGAGCACCCGTATACCATCTTTGATGTCAAACACCAATGAATGTGGGATCATCCATCGCCCATCATATGGGTCAAGATGCGTATACGCTAGTCTACTCTGGAGTATCGATGCCCTGTCTCAATACACCCTCGACTAGGAACAGTTATAGGATGTACTTGTGGACTACCCTGGCCTCCCACTAGTATGATCTCCATCATAGTCCTAGTAGTCAAGTACACATCCCAAGGGATTTATCAACATGTGAGAGCAAGACAGCAACACAATACAAGTCAATATGTTAAGACAAAGAGCAACCAGATAGCATACTATCATATCGACCAAGAAAGTCCTCTCTATATATATCCAAGCATCCACTATAATATACATCATCTGTACAATAATGGCCTCTAAGGAATATACATAACTAACAGTACAAACATTTAACGACCCAATACAATATCAAATACCAAAACCCAAATTCATAAAACATAAATACCAAATTCAGCAACATAGGAAATCACTCCCAGATTTCATCTCAGTCTAATTGTGACTAAACAAGCAAGTACATGGGATAGGTTAGAGGGATTAGGATATACAGCCAAAAACTCAACACTGGACTCAACCAGAAATCCGGCGACCAAGACCCAGAATCCGAGCTCGCCGGCCTAGTTAGGGGTAAGTGTGCTCATATTTTGGTGGTGGTTTTCTAGTGGTTAATCTAGGTCAGTGATATTGCTAGTTTTCGTCATAAACATCCCAGGCTGCTCCAGATTCCCTGTAGGCCAATAAAATGTCACAAAACCGACACGGGACAGTTTCAGAATTCATGTATCGGGTTTAAATCTCTGTTTTGGTTTAGGAAATCAACACTAAGGTCTTGTAAACAGTCACTACATATCACAAGTCCGCACAATCACCGAAACCCCCTCTTGGAATTTTCAAACATCACATACCCAACTAATACAAACTCTAAACTAAACTAGGGTATACTAAACATAATAACTTAACTAAAAGATATGGGTTTTACCTCATTTGGCAACTCAAGAATTTTCTTGAGTTGCTCAAAGTCTTCAAAATCCAAGCTTGGAAGGTTCATAAGGTGTAGGATGAGGTGGGGATCATTTTTAATGAAGGGAGTATAGTATTTTAGCAAGGTTTTTGAGGTGATCCATGAAGGTAGAGGATGTGGAGGAAAAGATGAAGAAGATGAAGGTGGAGTTGAGGAAATAAAATGTTGAAGGAAAATGAATGAGGGAGAATTTCTCATGGGTAGGAGCCTCTCTCTCTCTCTCTCATGCCCTCACATGGCATGCCATGCCCCAAGTCATGAGTGTGTCCCCCCTCTCTCTCCTCAATAATGAACTCTTTTTTTTTCTTTTCTCACATGACAAACACAATACAACAAACACTAAAGAAACGACATTAAACAAAATGCAACATGTCATGGTGCACTAGCCATGATTAATTAAAAAGACGGATTTGGCCTAATCGCGATTAGTAGTGCACTAATCAATTTTTATTTAAACTGCATATAATTAATTATATAAATGCCAAATCCAATAAATATATTTTAAATGAATAAATCATTTTAATCTCCAATTATTTCACAAATATTGGTATATATTTATACCATTTTACGAAAATCCCCATTTCGTAAATCGACTGGTTTTCATGAAATATATTATTTTAATATTAAATACCAAAAATAATATTTTATATTTTCTGAAATGTTACAATATCATGCATTTCGCAAAATTGAGAAAAAAATCAGAAAAATATTCTCCGTCTCTATCACTTCTAAGGATTTTAATTCTTTTATTTTTCTGATTTTCTACAACAGACTTATACTCTTTAATTTTCTCAAATACTCTATCTTTTGTTCTCAATAAATATATATGTAAATCGAGAATGATCATCCATAAAAATTATAAAATATATTTTTTCTCCTCTAATTAATTGACCATTTAATTTACAAATATCATAATGAACAAGTTCTAATAAATTATTATCTCTTTCAATTTTAGGAAAATGTTTTCTAGTCATTTTTGCTTCTACGCAAATTTCATATTTATCATTCTAATCATTCTGACATGAAATTTAACCATATCAAGATATATATTTTAAAGAGCGAAAATTTAAATGGTATAATCTAGCATGCCACAAAAAAGAAGAATACTCAACAATATAAGCAAACACACAATTTATTTTATTAATACTGAGTTTGAACATGCCATGACAGGAATATCCATTTCTTACAAACATATCATTCTTCAATATTACAACTTTGTCAGACTCTAGAATAATTTTAAATCCCTTTGTGCTTAACGGATTTGTAGATACAAGATTTTTTCTCAAATCAGGAACATGAACTATATTAAGCAGAGTAAGTTTCTGTCCAGATGTAAACATCAATTCAACACTTCCTTTACCGAGCACTTTGGCCGAAACGTGGTTTCCCTTTAACATTTCTTCAGGTTCTTTCTGATCCGTGTAGCTTTTAAATATTGCTTTGTTATTGCATAGATAGATGGTTACGCCAGAATCCAGCCACCAATCTGCAGTTCCAGTTACCACAACCATATACAATCCCGTAATCATGTCTATCTGTATGTCAGATACCATACTAACAAGTTCTTTGACTTTATTTTCTATTAGATTTGCCTTTTTGTTATTTTCTGATCCGAAACCAAGTTTTTTCCTGGTATTTCTAAATTTGCAATTTTTAATATAGTGGTCTTTCTTTCCACAGTTATAACAAGGCCATTCTTCTTTGCAAAATTAGATTTCTTAAAAGCTTTTCCCTTCTTATGGACTTTGAAATTGTTCTGAAATTTTCTATGACCATTTTCACTGATATCATTAAGTTTAGAGTTAGATTTAGAACTAAAAAAATTATGTCACGTGCACGGTTCTCTGCCTCAATCTGCAGATGAGTCTGAAATTACTCTATGGTAAAATTTTCAGGAGAGGACATAATTTTTTTTGTATTCATTCCAAGTGGGAGGAAGTTTAGTTAGAATTGCTCCAACTTGAAACGAATCAGGAACTTTAATTTAAAGTTCGCTCAGTTTAAAGATTAAAATTTGTAATTCATGCACTTGATCCATGATTAGCATGTCATCAGTCATCTTAAATTCAAAATATTTAAGCGTCATAAATTTATCCGTACCTTTTTTCTCATTTCTGTACTTTGTTTCAAAGGCAGTCCTGATTTCTTTTGGTGTCTTCATATTTCTGTAAAGATCATACAGACGATTGGTGAGGGAATTAAGAATGTACCCGCGACAAACCAGTTCATCTTCTTCACGCTTGTTTTTCTTTGTCTTGGCACTCTTGGCATCATTTGCAGTTAAGGTTGAAACTGGGATTAGGGGCAAAGTCTGGATGGAGCACGTAAAACTTCTTCAAAGCGGTCAGCAAGAACACCATCTTTTCTTTCCATCTAGTATAATTGCTCCCATCAAATCGATCCAGTTTGAAAATATCATGGTTCTGAAAATGAACCTTGACACTTGAATTTAACTCTGTCTCCATAGGATATCATCTTTCGATTGTTAAATTTGTAGTTTGGTTAAGACAGAATTAAAACCTTTGAGACGCTCATGATACACTTTCTGAAAGGTGATATTACTCCCACTATGGAAGTACAGCAGAAGGCAATCACCCGCAAGATACAACAAATCCCTTGGAACTTTCTTAGAAGATAATGAGAAGAAGATGCAAAATCTGTGAAGAGAAAGATTTAATTTATAGTGTTGAACATACACAACTGTTTGGACGGTTGAGACCGTTCAGACAACAAAACTGCAGTAGACAATTTTCAGACAATCTTAGAATTCGAAATTCAAAAAAGGCAAACTCTCTTATCAATTCAAATCCAAGATGCCCCAATTGTCGAAGTGCCCTATCAAAGAAAATAATAAATAAATATTATAAGCCCACCAGAAATTAGGCCCACTTGGCTCATAACCCACTTTGTTCAAGATATTTCTTAAAGATTTGGAATTATTATAAAGGTTTGGACATTCGTCTCTCCATCCAATGTGGGACTATTTCCCATATACAAATGCTACCAATAGATTTGAACTACCAACATTATATATATAAACTATCATGTATTGTGTGTTTTATTTGCATGGTTTGGATATTGTGAGAGAATTAATCAGCATATGTATATTTTGAGTAGCATAATATGCAAGCCATGGCAAAAGAAATAAATAAGTGGATGTTATATGCTACTGATTGGGTGATTTAGCGTGCTTGCGCTTTCTAAAAGATAGATCAAAAATATTTGTAACCGCAATCAAGAACGGCGTCGCTTTGCAGCTAGCCGGTGAGTACGGGTCAGTCCACAGGGATGTTGTGAATTTCCTAATCGCGCTAACGAGTTAATTACGAAGGGTGTTCGGATTGATTATTAAATCTAAAAATTGAAGTTGTATGATACTAGGATTAGAAACTTGCTAGGATTAGGTTTAGGGAAAATTTGGTAAACAAAGATCTACATCTCTTTCCATTGCCTTTAAAAGATATCATATTAGTGTTATGGTAAATCTTAACAAAGGGGATTAGGATGATTGGGAAGATTGATTCTTCCTCTAGATTCTTATCCTTCCTTTCTTAATCTTTACCCTAACATCCATGGAAAACCTTAAAATCCGGGCCTTTAGACTACGGAATCACCGTTACCTCGAGGGTAGAGTGCCGTAGGGAGCGGAATAAGAAGGTATGCATGGAGTTCTAATTTTCATAAAAGATTGGCAAAGAAAAGAGATGAGAGATCTTCATCTCTCAAATCCTTCCCCATTCCTAACCCTAACAAGCGAGGAAACTACTCGCTCATTAGAGAATTGAAGAACATTTATCTAGGACAGAGAATAAAAATTACCTAGGGCAAGAATTGAAATCTAAACTAGAGCAAGGAATTAAATCTACTTACAGATGCATCTCTCCAATCATCAACACAGGGTTGTCAGATCTGAATTCATGAATTGAAAAGAAACACCGATGCTCTCCAAAAGAATTCTAAAATTTATTAATGAAGGGAGGCATGAGAAATTACAATGAGTAGAGTTCCTATTTATAGAGAATAGGAAACCCTAGGTTACAATTGATTTGCATGTCTACATTTACCAAAATATCCTTAGGAAGACCTAGTCAAAGTAGACTTCAAGCTTTGGTAAAATTTTATGTCTCTTTAAAAGAAAGTATTGGGCCTTGGATCTTTGAGCTTCCTTATTATTTGGTTCTTTGTTAAAATAGCTTCTATGTTTCTTCCAGATCTCCAGTGAATAATTGCGGTGGGCTTTTAACCGTTCGCTTTGTAATCTTGGACCTTGCATTGCCTTGTACTCTGTGAATTTTATGTTTGATGTAGGCTTGATCAAGAGTCTTCTATTTGTTGGTCAAAGTCCACTTTTTGTATCATCTTTTGTCTTTTTCACTGTTTTCGCTTCAAGAACCTGTAACCTGTAATATGTAGCAGACATGCATCAAAAGCACCTGTTTATCATTGTAAAATGCATAAGAATGGGGAATAGAAAATGCAATATTATGGTATGAACAAATACCCCCAAACTTATCTTTTGCTTGTCCTCAAGCAAACTTATTTTTTTATTCTCAATAAAAATCTAACCTAGCCGCACTTTCGCAGGGAAACGCGATTGCACTGAGCTCGTGCAACAAGCCGTTAAACCTCTAGGTGTCCCTAGTAGGAGGAGTGTTGTCTCCTGAGGGTTTTCAGCGGATACTACCCACAAAATCCTATCAATTCGGCCCATTAACTTTTGTTCTCCAATTAGGTTTTCTAACAAGGAATTCTATTATCTTTTGACTCGCAAATTATCCACCCATATTCTTCACACTTCCTCATCATTTAACTTAAGATTATATATATCATGCAGATCTACTTAGCTTTCGGCATTTCCTAAGTTTTCCTTCTAGGGTTCCATTTCCACTTAGGAATTTCTATCAACTCCATTAAAGATACAAGTTCTATTCTTCATTCCTCTCTCTTATCTAAATTCCAATCACATATCCCCACGTGTGTGTATAAATCACCTCTATACTTGGAAATTCAAATCAAGCAATCGTACTCTCGTCCTTTGTCCAAAGCACTTCTTAGTAGGTGAATTTAAATGAAATTTGCTTACACATCCTTCATGCGACCGTTAATACTTCTTGAGGTACCAACAACCGATTACAAAATGCATTTGCACTTTAAAGCATACTTCCTAGTCTTTGCAACACCCAAGGCTTTAGCAGTGACTCCCAAACCAGTTGGTCTAAGGCACTAGGTGAGGAAGCACCCTCGCTAAGTATTTTTCTATTTTTGCAGCCTTAAGTAATCAAAAAAACCAGTGTCCATTTTTTTTTTATTCATTCACACTTTTTCATACTAAGGACTTTAGACAAGAGCATTTCAAGGTCTCTTCTACTATTCCAAGTTTCAAGGTGCGTGATTGTGCAAATTGTAGGGTATACATTTTCAGAATCTAGACTTAAGCTAGGAACTATTTTTCAAACTTATACTCTAATAAGAACATCAATACTCTTCCCTTGTTTCGACTTAGCCCAAGAAGTGAACCCAAAATTTGCCTATTTCTAAATAAACTACAAGGCATATACTTTCTACCGTTAAACTTTAAGGAAGGTTATTTTTAGGGTTTTTAATTTACTAAGTCTAAGATCTAGTTGTTCCTAACCAGTTAACCTATCTGTCAAACTCAAGTCAATTAGCCAAAATTGAATACAATAATTTTTATAATTTTTGAAATTTTTCAAATTTTTATGGGTTTTCAAATAAGTATGCAAATGCAAAAATATGTACAAATGAATGCGAAGGAAGAAGACGTACCGAGCATACCCCCAAACTTGAACTTGACAGTGTCCTCACTGTCATGCTAAACCAAGAGGGTCAAAATACCGGCACTCCCCTGTTTATTTATTTATAATTTTTTATATTTTTAATGTTTTGAAATATTTTTTTATTTTTTTTTATAGAAAAGAAAACAAAAAATATATACATATATACAAAGATTCCCCCCAAACTTAAGCTTGGCCTTACACAAGCCAAAGGTTAGCACCAACCATTCAAAAATTCTATCGTGGTAATGGTAGAGTTGGTGAAAGAATGGAGTGGAAAGAAAAGAAATGAGAAGCACACGAGACCGTGTGGAGAGAAAGGGATAATATGGTCTCGGTGGAGGAGAATGGCGGAGGGGAAGAAGAAATGGTAGGGGTTCTACTTCTTCGAGTGGAGGTTGATTAATCACAAAATCCATATCATTTAAGAATGCGAGTTCGTCGGCGAAAATATTTTCGAAACTTTCCTCGAAGGTCCAATTGAAAATTATCGAACTCAAAATGTCGGATTGTGATTCATCAACACTCGATATCATTAAAGGAAGATTAGAAGAACCAAAGAAAGTGGGAATACGAAGTTGAGGGTGTGGATGGAGCGTATAGATTAGCACAATTTGTAATGACCGATGTGTAAAAAGCGATTGTGCTAATCTATCAACCCGCGAAAAAATGAGATTAAATCCCTTAAGAGTCGTGAGCAAACATGGGTACGTCGAACTAGGTATTGGAGATGAAAGCGTAACGGTCTCTTGCACAGTCGAAACGATAGGAAGGACGGAAGGAAGTGAGTGAGGAAGGGTATCAGTTAAGGATTTAGGAGGGTGTATTGGAAAATTCGACACATCAAAGAAAAATGGTTCAACCTCAATATGATTCTCACTACTCTCCTCAATATTATCCTCATAATTCTCCACAATATTCAACTCATCCATGCCATTATCATCAAAATCAAGACGCATATGAGATTCGGGAGAAACATTTAATAACTCGGGATGATGATTTGAACATAAAATTTCAATTAAATCGACAGGTTCATCATCCGAAATATTCCCGGCGTCTATATCCTCAATCAAGTGAAAATCAATTTCTTTAGACACCTCATCAAAAGCATGGATATTTATCGATTTAGGTTCTAGAGTGGAGGTGTAAAGATCGAAAGGATTAAGTCTGCTTTCACTCGAAAGGGGTTCTTCACAATCTGGCAAATCAAACACTACAAAATCACACAACTCGCTTTTATTTTGAACTTGTGAATCATTTAGGACATTCGATGGAAAACTGGAGTTGTGGGCTTCAATTGGGTAAGGGTAGGTTTGATTTGGAAATCCTCTCTCATTCTCACTCAGTCCAACCACCTCCTCATACATTGGAAAATTTGGAGCTAGTTGGAAACTAGCTACCGGTTCACTAGGTCGCATAAGGGTGGCCACGGACGCTTCCACATTCCTAACCATTTTGTTTGTTGCTGCGATATATGTCTCCAACGCCTCTTCCAAACTAGACTTTGGTGGTAAAGGGGTTTCGGCAAAAGATTCAAAATTGTTTGGATATGTGAAACTCCCTAATGGCTGTGTAGAAGCAGTGTCTAGTGAAGGTGGAAAGGTCGGGTAGGACTGGTAGGAAGTGGGTGATTGGACTGGGGTAGGGTCAACATGTGGATAAAAAGGTGAATAGTCTTGTTGATCCCTAGAACTAGATGTGTGGAGAGGGGTGAAAGATCGGCTACGAGATTGAGCAATATGCTCAGCAATGGACATCGGCCTAGGAGTGACAGAAGGACTTAAAGAAGTGGTGTCAACATATGTAGGTGGTGAAGGTTGACTTGGTCGACACAAAGTGGGTTGAAAAGTCAAACTATTTCTCCTAGACTCCTCTATGTGATCTTTCAAAGATTTTTTAGGCATGGAAGGATCGTCTTTAAATTGATCGAACAAATTGCCGAACGACGCAAAATTAGGTTCGGGATACCAAAGTTCGGCAAGTGATTTGTTATGTGGGGTACCCATGTTAGAAGAAAGGGAGAAAGAAAGAAAGTTTGTTGGTGCAAGGATTTCCGAGCGACAAAAGTTGCAAGTATTTTTTATTTATTTTTTTAAATTCCTCTTATTTTTCTTTTTTATTTGTTTTGCAAAAATTTTCGATAAAGGGCTAAGACACAAATGCAAATAACCAGAAATGCACAATCAGTCCGAGATCTAGGGTCACCTAGGTCAGCTAGACAGCTCCTAACTGTTCCAAAGGGCTAGAAATAGGACCTTAAACCGCCTCTTCACCGCCAATTGCGGCCAGGTAAGTGGGAAGGAACCACCACGACAGTGGGCCTAATTAAAAACCACTAGCCTAGACACCGCAAAATCAGTTAGGATAAACGGTCGATGCCTATACTAGTCCTTTTCCTATTGAGCTCGATTTCCTTAGGGCTGAGTCTAGTATTTTTTATTAATTGTGGCCGATGCAAAATGCTTTAGATGTTTTTTGGGGTCCTGGGAAGGGTGATGAAATCCCCACCCAATCTGATTTGGTCAAAAGCCCCTTAAAGTCCGATTAAAGATATGCAAAACAGTAAATCATTTGCAATCAAATCTTTTTTTTTTGTGAATTTCAAAATTTGCAAGTTTTCTAATTAAAATTTTCCTTTTTTTTCTTGCTCTTTATTTGGAAAGATATTTTTAGCAAAAAAAAAAATTAAGGATATGCAAATCAGAAAAGATCACTTGTAATCAATTATTATTTTAAGAATATCACAAAGAATCTTTATTTGAAAAAAAATGTTGCAAAAAGATTTTCGAGAAAAGATATGCACAAAAAGATTACTTGCAATCAATTTCTATTTTAATCTAGGCGCAAAAATCCTGCACCAGATTGTTATTTGGAAAGAGAAAGATTTTTAAAGCACACAAAATCTGGCAGGAATTTTTCAGAAAATATATGCAAATTTTTGCAGAGGAGGAACAGAGAAATTTACAGAGTTTTTTTTTTCCTCTCCCGCGCTTCTGCCCCCTGTTTTTTTTTTTTTGAACAGACCAGGCCGCGGCGGTTCCGCGGCCAGAAGTGGTCTC
This sequence comes from Agapanthus africanus, assembly GCA_030015575.1. Classification (NCBI taxonomy): domain Eukaryota; kingdom Viridiplantae; phylum Streptophyta; class Magnoliopsida; order Asparagales; family Amaryllidaceae; genus Agapanthus; species Agapanthus africanus. The sequence continues at coordinate 57,878,342 of JASDDO010000024.1, forward strand.
CGGCGCTTTTTTTTTTGTTCTTCAAATCTTCCTCATTTCTGATGTGTTATTTTCTGTTTCGCTTTCTGCAGATTTCCAGATCCGTCTTTCGATTGTAGATCCTGCAAAATTTAAACAACAAAATACCCTTTCTAAAAATAACAGATAATATATTTTTATATTTTTTAGATTTTTTCAGATTTTTATGATTTTTTTTTTAATTTTGATTAACCCGAAATCGCGAAAAGAAAATTCTACGCCATCCCCGGCAACGGCGCCATTTGATTGGGTGATTTAGCGTGCTTGCGCTTTCTAAAAGATAGATCAAAAATATTTGTAACCGCAATCAAGAACGGCGTCGCTTTGCAGCACGCGGGTGACCCGGGTTCGATCCCCGGCAACGGCGCCATTTGATTGGGTGATTTAGCGTGCTTGCGCTTTCTAAAAGATAGATCAAAAATATTTATAACCGCAATCACGAACGGCGTCGCTTTGCAGCTAGCCGGTGAGTACGGGTCGGTCCACAGGGATGTTGTGAATTTCCTAATCGCGCTAACGAGTTAATTCCGAAGGGTGTTCGGATTGATTATTAAATCTAAAAATTGAAGTTGTATGATACTAGGATTAGAAACTTGCTAGGATTAGGTTTAGGGAAAATTTGGTAAACAAAGATCTACATCTCTTTCCATTGCCTTTAAAAGATATCATATTAGTGTTATGGTAAATCTTAACAAAGGGGATTAGGATGATTGGGAAGATTGATTCTTCCTCTAGATCCTTGTCCTTCCTTTCTTAATCTTTACCCTAACATCCATGGAAAACCTTAAAATCCGGGCCTTTAGACTACGGAATCACCATTACCTCGAGGGTAGAGTGCCGTAGGGAGCGGAATAAGAAGGTATGCATGGAGTTCTAATTTTCATAAAAGATTGGCAAAGAAAAGAGATGAGAGATCTTTATCTCTCAAATCCTTCCCCATTCCTAACCCTAACAAGCGAGGAAACTACTCGCTCATTAGAGAATTGAAGAACATTTATCTAGGGCAGAGAATAAAAATTACCTAGGGCAAGAATTGAAATCTAAACTAGAGCAAGGAATTAAATCTACTTACAGATGCATCTCTCCAATCATCAACACAGGGTTGTCAGATCAGAATTCATGAATTGAAAAGAAACACCGATGCTCTCCAAAAGAATTCTAAAATTTATTAATGAAGGGAGGCATGAGAAATTACAATGAGTAGAGTTCCTATTTATAGAGAATAGAAAACCCTAGGTTACAATTGATTTGCATGTCTACATTTACCAAAATATCCTTAGGAAGACCTAGCCAAAGTAGACTTCAAGCTTTGGTAAAATTTTATCTCTCTTTAAAAGAAAGTATTGGGCCTTGGATCTTTGGGCTTCCTTATTATTTGGTTCTTTGTTAAAATAGCTTCTATGTTTCTTCCAGATCTCCAGTGAATAATTGCGGTGGGCTTTTAACCGTTCGCTTTGTAATCTTGGACCTTGCATTGCCTTGTACTCTATGAATTTTATGTTTGATGTAGGCTTGATCAAGAGTCTTCTATTTGTTGGTCAAAGTCCACTTTTTGTATCATCTTTTGTCTTTTCCACTGTTTTCGCTTCAAGAACCTGTAACCTGTAATATGTAGCAGACATGCATCAAAAGCACCTGTTTATCATTGTAAAATGCATAAGAATGGGGAATAGAAAATGCAATATTATGGTATGAACAGCTACTCGTGAAGGCTAAATATTCTTTCAAAATATATAAGTTTTTTAAGTTAAAAAAATTGTTTCAGGAATCATTTACAAATCCTTTTTTATATTCCGACATTAATTTACGTCGAAATAAGTCTATTTCAATATGTCAGTTCCGTCGAAATAGTCTATTTCGACAGAAATTTCCCGTCCAAATAGAGTGAATTAAAGTAAAAAAAAATTAAAACAGCCAACAAAATCTGCAATCTAATCTATTTCAATTTAATATCGATTCCATTCCAGTCAAATTACGATTCTAATACAAATTCCATTCCATTCAAATATCGATTATTCAAATATGATTACAATACATATTACACGTTCCTTTACAATCTTAACATCATAAATTTACAAAAATAGGAAATGAAAAATCAACAGAGGACAAAAGGTGGAAGAGTCAATCACGAAAGAGGTAATCATGGATTTTCTAGGTAAAGCCCCTACGATTAAAAGTTTAAAATACATAAATTAGTATAGATATTTTATATTAATCAAATGTGTATGCGCGAACTTGTTTGTGTGCGTGTGTGTATGCTTGTGCGCGCGCGCGTATTTGTTTGTTTGTGTGTATGCTTGTGCGTGCGCGCGCGCCTGTTTGTGTCTGTGTATGTGCATGTGTGTATGTTTGCGTATGCGCATGTGTGTGTATGTGTGTGTACGCGATATGTGCGTATGTATGGATGTGTGTGTATGCTTGTGTGTATGTGATATGTGCATATGTATGCATGTGTGTTTGTGTCTGTGTGTATGTATGCATATATGTACAATTGTGCGTGTATGTATGATTGTGCATGTATGTATGCATGTGTGTGTGTGTGTGTGATATGTGCATGTGTATCCATATGTGCGTATGTGAAAGGTCTATGTTACCCACCCCGGTTCTTTCGGGGAGGCGGAATAGGTAAAGATCAAAATTTTCTCACAAGGAAATATAGACCAACCATGAAGGATCTTTGATAAACAAAAACTATCAAACAAACTACAAGTTCTAGCTACTAGGTTAAATGGTTATACCTAGTTCTTGAACTCCTTCTCTTCTTATAGTGGTTGACCTTGTTGCTAGCTCCTTAGAGTGGTGTAGACGGCTCCTCCTTTTCGTCTTCTCTTTGCGGAAGAAATATCCAGCCGAAGGCCTCTACCTTGAGCTCCTACCTCAACCAAGAGGTAACTAGAGTGCTTGGCTTGCTAGACTAAGAACCCCAGAATGAATAGAGAGTTGTCTTGACGGTTTTATCTCACAAAGCTCATAATTTTCAGCACATGAAACAAGAGAGCTTTGAGAGAGGAAGAGGGAGAGCTTTTTCAAGAGAGAGAATGAGTGGATAAATCCTAACCTTGCTCTCATATGAGAAAATATGAGAATAATAATAATAATTAGGAAAATTATGATGTTTAGTTGATTTGACAATTACCATTTTACATTAAATGCAAATGCAAGCTTCAAGAAGCATCTTTGCAAAAGATATCATCATGGTCAAATAGTCAACAAAAGTCAAATGGTCAACCCAACCCTAACCATGGCACAATTATCTTTAATTAATATTATTAATCATATTTCTCATTCTCATTAGGGTTTAGAAAAAGTCAACCGTCAAAAACCCTAATGAGATTCCTCTGTCTCTGTCAACTGTGCATGCACACCCGCATCCGTGTTCCGAGGAACACGAATACAATGAGACAAAACCAATCCCAAAAAAAATACTAGGATCTGGCTTAAACCAAAGCCCGCTAGTAATAACTGCTCGGACACCAAACGTGCACAAGTGCGTGGATATGAACGAACCCCGTCGCAAAACCATGCGCCCTCTACTCTGTTTTGCCCAAAGACGAACAACCCTCTGTGTGGGACTCTAAAGACTCGACACTACGCTGGAAATGGGTTTAACCACAGGCCGCAAGCGGTACTAGATGTATGTAACGGTCTCCAGGTAGATGCCGATAAGAAGACCGATGAGGTGAACCCATCCGAACTCCTACTGAGCCTGAATGTGACAATCTCCGTACAGTCCGATCTGTTCGTCTAAGAGTATCGCATGTCAGGCCTAGGTGGTGGTAAACGTCAAACCCTTAAAAGCGGTAAAGTCGTGTTGGAGTGTATCCCAGAACACCCTGAGAAACTACTGGAAACACTACCAGTAAATCTCGCTTGCCCTGACCAGGGACGACTATATGTAATGGCTCTCCTAGACACAGCGTGATATCAACTCCCAATACCGGGAGAGACGAATCCTGTCTATCCGTCACTGCCTCCAAGTGCTTTGGGACTGGACCTAACTACTACCTGTTTATACGACTCAAAATAGCCGTGGTAGGGTAGTAATCTAAGAACAGTGGGAACACACTCGAGGAGAAGTGACAGTGTCAAATCAATGGACTAAGCGGTACTCATGTCACCTGGGAACTGTTAACTGACGATAGCTATAATACCAACCAACAGTTCCCAACGAGTCTTCTCCAGTGTACTCGTACCCTAACGAGCACCTGCATACTATCTTCAGTACGATGTACTAATGGCTGTGGGACAGACCATCTCCCCTGCTGGGATAAGAAGCGTATGCACCAATCTACTCTGGAGTATCAATGCCATGTCTCGATAATCCTACGACTAGGGACCAAAATAAGGATGTGCTTATAGACTACCCAGCCCCCACTAGTGTGATCGCCATCACAACGCCGGTAATCAAGCAAAGATCCTAAGGACTCCATCAATATGTATTAGCGATATGTTAAAAGAAACATACACACATATTAAGATAGAAACAAACCAAGTAGCATACTATTATATTGAGCAAGACTGTCGAAAACCCGTGTATATATCCCAAGCTTCCAAAATGTATTATACAAACTAGTACTAAACAATAATGGCCTCTAGGGCATACATATCCAACAATCTCCCACTTGCACTAAAAACCGGTAATTGGTGTACCGCATACCCAACATCTGCTCTATGGCCAGCTGCTGGCGTATCGCATACCCAATAGCTCAAAAAGTCGCTCGAACTGTGTTTGAGGGAGGGCCTTTATGAATGGATCCGCCGTGTTGTCTTTAGTGTCCACTCTCCGTCTCGATCTCCTGGCGATCAATGATCTCCCTGATTAGGTGATACCGCCTTAAGATGTGTCCGGACTTCTGATGGGATCTTGGTTCCCTTGCTAAAGTAATAGCCCCATTGTTATCGCAATACAAAGGTATTGGGTCGACCACCTCTTTTGCGGTATCGCTTGCAGCAATGTATTCAGCCTCCATCGTCGAGTCTGCGACGGTATCCTGTTTGGAACTCCTCCAACACACCGCCCCTCCGTTGAGGGTAAACACAAAACCCGAGACAGACTTGCTGTCATCCTTGTCACTCTGGAAGCTTGAATCGGTAAAGGACTCGACCCTGAGGTCTCCATTACCGTAAACCAGGAACATCTACTTAGTCCTTCTCAGTTACTTGAGAATGTTCTTCACTGCCGTCCAGTGGTTCTCACCTGGATCTGACTGATACCGGCTCACCACGCTCAGCGCGTAAGCTACATCTGGCCTTGTACATAGCATCGCATACATTATAGATCCTACCGCCGAAGCGTAGGGTATAGTGCTCATGCAAACCCTCTCCTCGTCAGTCTTGGGAGACATCTTCTTGGAGAGAGTGATTCCGTGCAATGCTAGTATATTACCGCATTTGGAATCTTCCATACTAAATCTCTTTAGTATGGTCTCTATGTACCTGGACTGCGAAAGTCCCAGTAATATCTTGGATCTATCTCTGTAGATCCTGATCCCCAGTATGCATGTGGCATCACCCAGGTCCTTCATGGAGAACCGTTGTGACAAGAATATCTTGACCGATTATAGCATAGGAATGTCATTTCCTATCAAAAGAATGCCGTCCACATAAAAGACTAGGAATACGACAGTTCGTCCTACAATCTTCTTATAAATACATGGCTCATCTTCGTTCTTGATGAAATCAAATTCCTTGATTGCTTCATCAAAACAGATGTTCCAGCTCCGCGATGCCTGCTTTAGTTCATAAATGGATTTAAGCAACTTGCACACCTTACCGCTGCTCCCACTATCTACAAAACCATCTGGCTGATCCATATAAACACACTTTTCCAAACCGCCGTTTAGAAAAGCCGTTTTCACGTCCATCTGCCAGATCTCATAGTTATGGAAGGCAGCAATGGCAAGTAGGATTCGAATGGATTTGAGCATAGCCACTGGAGAAAAAGTTTCGTCAGAGTCCACACCAGGTCTTTGACGGAAACCTTTTGCAACAAGTCTAGCCTTACAGGTTTCCACTTGCCCATCTACACCAAGTTTCGTTTTGTAGATCCATTTGCATCCAACGGGTTTTACCCCAGGTGGAGCAATATCCAAGGTCCACACTTTATTGGTGTACATGGACTCCATTTTGGATCGCATAGCATCCATCCACTTATCAGAGTCCCTACTGATAATGGCCTGCCTGAAACTGGTAGGATCATCTTGTTCTAAGATGCAATCCTCTCGATCCCCGTCTATGAGAAAACTGTAGTATCTCTCGAGCGGATGAGAAATCCTACCAGATCTGCGGAGTGGCTGAGGTTCGTTGGGTATAACTGAATCTAGCGGTTCCACCAAATCTTCAGTTATGGTTTGTGTCTCTGGAATTTCATCGAGTTCTACCGTGCTGCCACTAATATTTTTAACAAGAAATTCTTTTTCCAAAAATGTGGCGTTCCTGGAAACAATAATCTTCTGTTCCTCTGCATGGTAGAATAGATACCCACTAGAATCTTTTGGGTATCCCACAAACTTACACAAAACTGACCGTGCCTCAAGTTTGTCTGGGTTCTGCTTTTTGACATAAGCTGGGCAACCCAAATCTTAATAGGTTTAAGATACAAACTCTTACCACTCCATATTTCATACGGAGTCTTAGGCACGGATTTGGATGGAACTTGATTCAATAGATGTGCTGCTGTTTGAAGTGCATATCCCCAGAATGAAAGAGGCAACTCAGCACTACTCATCATGGAGCAAACCATATCCAATAGGGTACGATTCCTTCGCTCCAATACACCGTTGTGCTGTGGTGTATAAGGAGGAGTAAGCTGAGAGAGAATTCCATTCTCTTTTAAGTAATCTAGGAATTCCGTGCTTAAGTACTCCCTTCCTCTATCCGATCGGAGGATCTTGATACTTTTGCCAATCTGGTTCTCCACTTCGTTTCTGAATTCTCTAAATTTCTTAAAAGCTTCAGATTTGTGTTTCATCAGATACATATATCCGAACCTAGAGAGATCGTCAGTGAATGTGATGAAGTATGAGAACCCACCCCTTGCATGTATAGACATTGGACCACATACATCACTGTGTATGAGTCCTAAGAGCTCTGTTGCTCTTTCTCCATGTCCGGTGAAAGGAGATTTGGTTATCTTTCCTTTGAGACAAGACTGACAAGTTTCATAAGATGAAAACTCGAACGTATTCAAGAGTCCATCTTTATACAACTTACTCATTCTTTTCTCTCCGATATGATCAAGTCTACAATGTCACAAGTAGGATTCATTCGTATCTGAATTCTTCCTCTTGCGTGTGTTTTGTACATTGAGAATTGTATTCTGATTTAGAACATAGATACCATTACACAGTGTACCTTTTGCAACCAGTACCTTATCAAGGTAAATGTTCATGATATTTCTATCAAGAACAAAGTTATATCCATCTTTATCGAGTAAAGAAACTGATATGATATTGCAAACCATGGAAGGTACATAGTAGCAATTGTTCAAAACCATAGTATTGCCATTTGGCAATATTAGGTGATATTCACCGACGGCTGCAGCATTAACCAGTGCTTCGTTCCCTACCCTGAGGAACATATCACCAGGTGAAACTTTACTACTTTTTCTCAGTCCCTGTAATAAATTACAGATATGAGATCCTAATCCGGTATCAAGTACCCAGGAGGTAGGACTGACCGAAAAGCAGTTCTCAATTACAAGAACACCTGAAGTAGATGCAAAACTATGCTTTTTCTTCAACTGGGTCACCTTGGAATCCATACAATACTTTTTCCCTTGCTCATACTTATGACTGTTGTCATAAGTTAGAGCCGAACCGACATTCCCTAGCCCTGAATAAGAATTCGGATTGGTCAAGTGATACATTTTATTATCTTGATTAGGGCATGAAATGGTTGCTACCTGGAGAGAGAGAAAAGAAACACTCAGCGTGTGCTCTTGCAAGATTAGATTGGTTATTAATTTATCTAATCAGGATGGCTCCCACCGTTTCCTCAAATTCTTCTTTAAACCCTAAAAGAAGAACTAGTCAGGATTAATCGCACGTTGCAATACTTGCTTAACCTTTCAGCCATGCTAGTGTTGGCACTTCGAGGGAGGTTTTCCAACGTTTTCGCGAAGTTACTTAAATATGTAACCTCTTTTCCTTGGAGGCGTAGCCCTGCTAACACCGTTCTAGACACCCACTTGGTTTATAGCATTAATTATTAAGTGAAATAATCACCCGAGAGTAATCCAACTCATCAGAGGGATCGGGATCCAACTATCATTGTGTGATGACCTAGATGGAATCCACCCTAGTCACCACACTCCAAAATGTATGCTGAATCTGCAAGTTTCCTGTATGTTTGAAACTCTCGATGTGGATTTTTGCCCCTAGGACCCAAGTGACCTTGACACAGTCAACAAATCAAAGAGTCCTAGTCAAGTTTAACCCGTTATTATCTTGATTGCATTAAACCCACCCGCATAACCCTTGACACGGTCAACAAGGTTACACGACTGTCCTAACCAATCACATTGTATGCTACAGATAAGCAATACTCAGCTACCGTTCACTGCGCCTTGACACAGTCAACAAACGCAGCAAGAATACTAAGTATAAATTATTAGAAATGACGGAGGGCTGCGGCTGGGTTTTTGGCGAAAAACCCGTTAACGTAATGAACTTGATATCGTTGAAGGAACATATAGCCCTTTTAAAAATATATAGTGGCGAAAACTTTTGCTAAAGAGGTCACTCCCTGTGAAGGGATCTCAGCTCTTTCCTCGTCGAATGAGGTGTAGGATATTCCAAACTGAATACCTAGATGCAAAGCAAGAATAATCGACTATAATGAAGTTATTACCCTGACGCAAACTTCTTTCCAAGGGGTCACTCTTGATGAAGGGATCTCTACCCTTGCCTCGTCGAATTAGGTCCTGGGTATTCATAACCGAATACCTCTGTGCAAAACAAAAGAGAACATCCTTGCAATAACAGCTTTTTGAAAATTGTTCCAACAACATCTTTTAGGTTTAATTTCTTTGCATTAATATAATGCGTCCCATCAATTAATCCTACCATTGCAGAAAACAACGAAAATATGACGTACGCTTATGCCATCCGCATTTGCCACGGGGCCCCGTCATCACCAGTTAGGTTACTTAACTAACGACAGAGCGGGGGCTGGACTAGCGCGGATGCAAAACATAAGCAACGCCTACTAGATATCATATATAGATATATATACATTCGTCAGATGCAATGATAGCCATTCCAGATCACAGATGAACACATTGGATATGCTAGGAATCCGTGTTTCGCTCGAGCCTGCAACGAAAGACGGATTACATGGTCGCGATGAATAGCCACACCCCACCCTAGACCCCTAAGGATGCGGCAAACTACCCGCCAAGTACCCGAAGTGAAGTAACCTCCCTCAACAACGTGAGTAGGCCACTCGGCACTTCAATGTACCCGGTAGTTTGTGCACCCCTCCTTGAGTCTATCCTAGGAGCAAAAACAGTAAAAGAAATAATATACAATGGCGGCTACAACCTCAACCCGGATGTGCAGCCATAAAAACAAATATTACATCAATTTACAATTTACATCAAATGAAAGATAAATAAACTCTCATCTCACAAACCCCGGCTATTCATCCGCGACAATCCAATAAGTTCATATACACAATCCAACATCACAGATCACAGATATGTACAACCCCTACTAATCGACGTATAGCGATTAGTCGACGTTCAGTACATATATCACATTACAGATATAATCAATTAGCAAAAGTTTATAGAACTTCGATCAAAATTTCAATTTGAAACTACCCCAAACACAACACTGTTCTCAGAAGAATCTGGGCAGAAATAAAGCATCTTAAAAATCACAAAACCTACACAGACAACCCCAGAAGAAATTTGGTGCGCAGCCGAGTTGACTCGGCCGCGGATCCGTGGCAGATCGCTTGTATCGGCCGCGGATCCACGGTCTACTGAGCGACTCAGGCGCCCAAATTTCTACAGTTTTCTCTAAAAAGCCTGCGTGTATTTTTCAGGTCTCTGGAAATATTTTTAGACCTCTTTTTAAAAACTGAAGAAAACACTAAAATTTGATGTATTTTGCGATTTTTTCTGGATCTAAGTTCTAAACACTTTACCAACATGTTATTTGTTGTTTAGCTAGGCTCTGATACCACTGAAAGGTCTATGTTACCCACCCCAGTTCTTTCGGGGAGGCGGAATAGGTAAAAATCAAAATTTTCTCACAAGAAAATATAGACCAACCATGAATGATCTTTGCTAAACAAAAATTAACAAACAAACTACAAGTTCTAGCTACTAGGTTAGATGGTTATACCTAGTTCTTGAACTCTTTCTATTCTTGTAGTGGTTGACCTTGTTGCTAGCTCCTTGGAGTGGTGTAGACGGCTCCTCCTCTTTGTCTTCTCTTTGCCGAAGAAAGATCCACCTGAAAGCCTCTACCTTGAGCTCCTACCTCAGCCAAGAGGTAACTAGAGTGCTTGGCTTGCTAGACTAAGAACCCTAGAATAAGTAGAGAGTTGTCTTGATGGTTTTATCTCACAAAACTTATGCTTTTCAACACATGAAACAAGAGAGCTTTTAGAGAGGAAGAGGGAGAGCTTTTTCAAGAGAGAGAATGAGCAAGATAAAATGAGAAGATAAATCCCAACCTTGCTCTCATATGAGAAAATATGAGAATAATAATAATAATTAGGAAAATTTTGATGGTTAGTTAATTTGATCATTATCATTTCACATTAAATGCAAATGCAAGTTTCAAGAAGCATCTTTGCAAAAGAAATCATCATGGTCAAATGGTCAACAAAAGTCAAATGGTCAACCCAACCCTAACCATGGTACAATTATCTTTAATTAATATTATTAATCATATTTCTCATTCTCATTAGGGTTTAGAAAAAGTCAACTGTCAAAAACCCTAATGAGATTCCCCTGCCTCTGTCAACTGTGCATACACACCAGCATCCGTGTTCCGAGGAACACGAATACAATGAGAAAAAACCAATCCCAAAACAAATACTAGGATCTGGCTTAAACTAAAGCCCGCTAGTAATAACTGCTCGGACACCAAGCATGCACAAGTGCGCGGATGTGAACGAACCCCGTCGCAAAACCATGCGACCTCTACTCTGTTTTGCTCAAAGGTGAACAACCCTCTGTGTGGGACTCTAAAGACTCGACACTACGCTGGCAGTGGGTTTAACCACAGGCCGCAAGCGGTACTAGCTGTAGTAACGGTCCCCAGGTAGATGCCGATAAGAAGACCGATGAGGTGAACCCATCCGAACTCCTACTGAGTCTGAATGTGACAATCTCCGTACAGCCCGGTCTGTTCGTCTAAGAGTATCGCATGTAGGGCTAGGGGGGTCGTAAACGTCAGACCCCTAATAGCGGTACAAGTCGTGTCGGAGTGTAGCCCAGAACACCCTGAGAAACTACTGGAAACACTACCAGTAAATCTCGCTTGCCCTGGCCAGGGACGACTATGTGTAATGGCTCTCCTAGATACAGCGCGATATCAACTCCCAATACCCGGAGAGACGAATCGTGTCTAACCGTCACTGCCTCCAAGTGCTTCGAGACTGCACCCAACTACTACCTGTTTGTACGATTCAATAGAGCCGTGGTAGGTAGTAATCTAAGAACGGTGGGAACACACTCGAGACGAAGTGACATTGTCAAGTCAACAGAGTAAGCTGTACTCATGTCACCTGGGAACTGTTAACTGACGATAGGTATAATACCAACCAACAGTTCCCAACGAGTCCTGTCCAGTGTACTCATACCCTAACGAGCACCTGCATACTATCTCCAGTACGACGTACTGATGGTTGTGGGACAGACCATCTCCCCTGCTGGGATAAGAAGCGTATGCACCAGTCTACTCTAGAATATGAATGCCCTGTCTCGATAATCTTATAACTACGGACCAATATAAGGATGTGCTTATAGACTACCCAGCCCCCACTAGTGTGATCTCCATCACAACGCTGGTAATCAAGCAAAGATCCTAAGGACTCCATCAATATGTATTAGTGATATGTTAAAAGAAACATGCACACATATTAAGATAGAAACAAACCAAGTAGCATACTAATATATTGAGCAAGACTGTCGCAAACCCGTGTATATATCCCAAGCTTCCAAAATGTATTATACAAACTAGTACTATACAATAATGGCCTCTAGGGCATACATATCCAACAATATGATTGTGTGTATGTGACATGTGATATGTATGCATGTGTGTATGTGATATGTGCGTATGCATGCATGTGTGTGTATGCTTGTGTGTGTCTATATGATTGTGTGTGTTTGTGATATGTGCGTATGTGTGTATATATATGTAAGGGTTATCAAACTTACCGGAGGTACGGGCCTCCCAGTCTGGACATACACGTCGATAAGATTAAGCCTCTACTCAAGAGTCCAGCCAGCAAATAAATCAGCAGCGGAGCGGGAGCAGCAGCGGAGCGGGAGCGGCAGTCGATCGGCGTGAGGAACCGCCGGATTCCGGCATCTACTCCTGGGACGATCCTTGAAACATAGGGGTACTGGTCCTAGAGTCCCTGGTCTGTATCGGCATATCCGAAGGCGATTCGTCAGCCGGTTGAAACCTAGGAGGTGGATGCTCGGTCGGCTAAAAAGGAGTGTTATACTAATGCGGAGTGATCTTGGAGGACACGCACTGTACTCTCCTATGACGATCCAGCCTAAACACCGTGAAATCCCTATCTATGGTAGATGTTCTCTACGCATCATCAACCAGGTGTCTCTGCTCCGCCTCCATCGCCTGGATCAATTGATCTTTCTCATCCGCCATCGCCGCCTGTTTATAGAAGAAATGTATTACTGCCATTCTAAAAGCTACACAATAATTATTCTTTAAGAAACTTCACATATATAGAGTCTTACATATATCTCATGTGCCTCAATTGATGCAGGCGTTCATCGTCCCATACAAATTGAGCCCGTTAGATTTCGATACGATCAAGGGACTCTCCACCATGACTTTCTTCCTGCATATAAAATTTAAAAAGTTCATAAATAAATTTCTAAGATAATTTTAACGTATTAATATCAAATATGATACTTACATGTTCGATGGCAACCTGCTGGGAACTTTTGCTCGCACCCCTATAAATATTGTGAAGTTGAGCGCGAAATGCTTTTCCTCGCTCGCTCTTCTCCTACAGTTACATCAAATATTGTTTATTGAGTTGCTATAAAATAGTAAAAAGGCATTGTCAAAGACCCTAAACTCTCCGGACAAGAAATGATCGACCAAGGCATGCCAGTATTCATCTGACCAATCTGGATCCGGCTTAATTGAATACATCTCATCCAGTGAAGCGCGGTTTTTAAGCTTTCTAAATATTTTGTTCTTATGGTCTCTCCAATTTTTCTCCATATGACTACACATCTTATCATAAACTGCGCGTTCATTGCAAACCCACTGGAGGCCCTCTACGCCAATCCACAAGTACTCGAACCAGGCCTGCGAAACGGGATAATTCATTATTGTATTGGTATTTTATAGCAATTTAGTAAATGTGTATGTATATATGTGTGTGTTTGTGATATACGCGTATGTGCGTGCACATGTGTGCATATAAAAAAAGTGCAGTATTGAATTGTATAAAGAAATCTAACCATCATCTCTCATATAGCGACATATTTCTTTAGCCCTAACGCTTCACTGTCCTAATCTAAGACCTCCCAGTTGTCATCTTCGTCTTTCAAAAAATGAGGCATGTGGTCTTCACTGTTCACTATCAACGAAATTATTTTTTTCACTTCTTTACCGGCTCATGTCACAACGTCCCTTATGAATGCAAGGTATACAATCGGCTTGCCAGGAGCAAGTGGCATCCTCCTCTATATATCATTAGCCCGTGTGGGTCTACTCCCAGTCCGTTTCTTTTTCTGAGATGACAGCCCCTCGTCCCTGGTAGAATGATCGGTCCTGCTATCTGAATCTGACATATCTAAAACAACTTCATGAAATATAGTTTAATGTGTTAGATAAAAAATAATAGTGAAAATTATTGCTGAAAAGAATATCATACATGAACAATAAATGGTGGAAATAATATGCAGGGAAAAAAAATGAAATACGGAAATAATATAAATTAACTTGAAAATCCCTGTACATTAGAATTTGAAACTGTAGGAGATAATATGAGGAGATAATATGCAGAAAAAGATAAAATGTATGAAATAATATGCGGAAAGAAAGATGCAATAAATTGTAAGTTTCACATTTCTTAAGTTATGAGTATCATACACGAGTGAATTAATATATCAAGATATTTAAAGTCTTAATTAGACTTTTGGTTCTACAACCACCGATGGCACATCATAGACTATTTCCGGCTTTATGCCTGTTCTTGATAAAGCACTGTTGAATTCGACAGGAATAACATTATCTTGTATAATCAGGATTGTAGGACAACTAATCTTGCTTACATCACTTTCACCCATGTTGTAATAGTCTTGTGGATTCGTCACAACAGCAACATTCCACTGGGCATCCGTAGGGTCTGCGACATAAAAGTATTGACGGGCTTGACTGGCGAGAATATAAGACTCTTCACCAAAAGCAAGTTTCGATGAATTGAGTAAAAATAGACAATTTTCAACTTTCCATGCAGTATGTTCATGATTGATATCGTACCATAGACACTTGAACATGACAACCGTCTGTTCACGATAACGCGCCCGAATTATTTTTTTAAGCACCCCGTAATGGTCCAATTTTCCCATGGTTGGATTTGAATCTCTAGAAGATGAATATCCAGTAATGATGGATATGATAAAGACGCCACAATTCTAAAACTTTTTATTTTGATCTCTTTTCCTGGTGTGAAATCTAAACCCATTAATAATGTAACCGGAGAGGTACTCAGCTTGTTCATCTGGACCATACGCTAGCGCTTTTATATCTTCTGAAACATATCTATCATTAGGATTTCTTTCAACCTATTAGGGTAAAACAGATTAAGTTATGTGTGTGTATCAACATGAGTTGTACTTTAGTTTTTATAGTTTACAACTTACACGTACTTTCCACCAAGCGGGAAAGTGTTCACGTCGCTCCTTATCGATATCCCATTGCCGAGTTAGTTTGGTAGGTGGAGGGTATTGTGTTTTCCAAATGTTGTATATATCGCAAATAAATATTTAATTTTGACTTGAAGATATTCTATAATTATGTTAAGAAAAAGTAATAAATAGTTACATGATAAAACTGTTCATATCTGAACAGTTAAATAAAACGTAACGGTGAATCATGCTGAGCTGCTCAGATGCAATGTGACCCGACTTAACTTTACCCAGTTCCTTTCCTTATGCCCGGAAGACGGATATTACAGGTCTATTGTCAACTATATCCTTATTACATCTCGGCCTATTAAATGCAGTCTCAATACCCTCTAGATATATAGAACAGAATATCATACATTACTCTGCGAGAAACCCTTTAGCGATCGACCCTTCAGGCCGACTACTGTTACGGATGTACCGTTTTATTTTGTATATGAACCTGACAAAAGCAAATAAATTTAGTCCGTTTTATTATAAATATTTGATTTATTATGAATAGTAAAGAGTTATATAAATTTTACTTTTCGAATCGATACATCCACCGATAATTCATGAAACCACCTAAACGTGCCTCTTGAGCAAAGTGAACCGTGAGATGCAACATTACGGTGAAAATAGAAGGCGGAAACAATATCTTCATTCTACAAAGTATGCGAGGTATTTTATTCTCCAGGATTCTAAAATCATTTGCTGAGTAATCTTTAGAGCATAACTCTGTGAGGAAATGACACAAATCAGTCACAACTAATACAACGCCATTACCTAGTAACGCCCTAACAGTAATAGGAAGCAATTACTGCATAATCACATGAAAGTCGTGACTTTTCAGGCCAACGAGAGTTTTCTTTTTCAAGTTTACGCATTTAATAATGTTCGCAGAATATTCATCCAGTACCCTTACTTGTTTAAGTATTTTAAGGAAACTCAGCATCGTGTGCTTTGCTGGTGGAATAGCCCATTTACTATTCTCTTTCGGAGTTGGATGCAATTCTGGCCGCAAATTCTTTGTAGAAAACCATTGTCATATCGCTAATATGTCTCAGTTCTTGAATTTGGTATTCAACAGGGTACCCAGCAAGAGCCCACAGACATTCTTCTCGATGTGCATGGCATCCAAATTATGGAGAAGATTAAGAAAACGATAATACGGAAAATCATAAAATATAGATTTCTTTCTCCAGTTATTTGATATCTCATTCAGAAGAGTATGCTTATATTTCTTACCAAAAACAACATTGATGTGCTCTATGTCCACAAACTCCTTTATCCCATTTGGCTCAGGAGGAGGGGCCGATTCTCCTGCTCACCATTGAATTCGATTCCATTGCGTCGATAAGGATGATCAACATCTAGCCAACGACGATATCAAGTGTAACAGAAATCCGATTTATTGGCGTTTCACAGATGATATTCTCTTGACAACAGGGGAAAGCACGATTACCTTTCGTACTCCATCCTGACAACATGGTATATGCTGGGTAATCGTTTATTATCCAAAGCAATGCTGCTCGCAGTGTGAATCTCTCATTTCTGTGGATATCATAAGCAATGATGCCGGTCTCCCACAGCTCATTCAACTCATCGATCAACAGTTTCAAATAAATATCGATATCAATACCATGAGAGTTGCTTTCAGGGATCAACAGAGGCATTTGGATGTAAGATTGTGTCATACTCATCCACGGTAGGAAGTTATAAACTAATAGTGTAACGGGTCATACACTGTGAGATGCACGTCCTTTAAACGGTTCCAATCCATCAGTCGATAATCCAAGTTTCACATTACGAGCTTCTGCTGCGAACGCGGGAAATTGAGCGTTAAATTTTTGCCACTCTTCACCATCAGCGGGATGCCGTAAGACTCCATCCTTCCTGTGAGCATCTGCATGCCATGTCATATGTTCGGCGGTTTTAAACGACAGAAATAATCTCTGTAGTCTTTTCTTAATAGAAAAAAGCGCAACATCTTCACAGGAATTTTCGAAATTGACTCCTCATCCCTCAGCGGCTTTTTAGGTAATATCCATCTTAATTCCCCATAAGTTCTACACTTATTTAAATTCATGTCATCATCTGTTGTGGATAACATGCAATCATTTGGATATGCATTGATTTTTTGATAACTGAAACCATTGTCGGTAATAATCTTCTTCATCTCTTGAAAATTTGCAAGGAGATCGGAATTCACGTGAGCCTCCTTCTCTATCTTTATAAAGTCATTGACTGACTTGTTGCTCCATAAACTTTTGCGTTTAAGATGAAACATGCAAACCATCCAATCCAACTTCGTCATTGTCGCACCTTCGTAAAGATGTTTCTTAACATCCTCTATATACTTAAAAAACTAGCAGATTCGGAATTTCGAACCGCATCATCCGTAGAGGTATCATCGTTCATGCCATCATATAACTCGTCCATCATATCATTTAAACCAGTGGTTGATAAGGTTCTCATAGATGGCGGTAACAGACGATGTGCACCGATTCCATAGTCCACGACCTCTCCATACAAGTGCCAGATAGTGTAACCTTCACAGAATCCGTTAGCAAGTATATGCAGTCGAACCGCCCATCGACTATCACTTTTGTTCCCTTATAAAAAAGGGGAGAGAAAGAAAAGGGGGAAATCCTCACTAAATAAGTCTCACGTGCTAACACGTGCATATAGGAGCTGCAATTAAACTACAAATAGGATAAACAAGCCTCACGTGCTAACACGTGAACGCCTATATGCAAAGCATATAGGCGCTGAAATAAAACTATAAGTAGGCTAAACAAGCCCCACGTGGTAACACGTGAGCGTCTATATGTAAAGCATATAGGTGCTGCAATTAAACTACAAATAGGCTAAACAAGCCCCACGTGCTAACACGTGAGTGCTTATATTCAAAGCATATAGGTGCTGCAATTAAACTACAAATAGGCTAAACAAGCCTCACGTGCCACATGTGAGTGCCTATATGCGCTACAATTATACCGCAACTAGGCTAAACAAGCCTCACGTAAGGATACCTTATTGCGTAGAAATAAATTCTACTTAATAACTTAATAAACTGTTGGATCAAGGATCCAGCGGTGATTAAACATAGAATTAAATTATATTGGAGAGAATATTTTTTATTAAACAGAGAGTTAGTGGATCAAAGATCCAAAATATTTCCTATATCTTTCTAAACAGAGAAAGATTATACTCTGTTAAATTGAGTACCCTGTAAGGCTACGACAGCGTCCCGACCGTCAATCCGAGACCAAATGCGGAACAAAAACTTTTCAAACCGCCGCTATCGTAACCTTAAAACCCGGATCGTGCCACTAACCCAATACTAGTTATCTGTAAAAGGGGGTTTAGAGATTATACCGATCGATCCGTGTCCTTCGGTCTTCAATCTCTACACCTTGCTAGTTGCGGCTGCCCCGACGACTTTCGCTCTCCGATCACGCTCGTCGAAGAGGACACATGTCAAGGATTCTTTATACGGGCTCCCGCTTCTAAATCAAAGTAATTCGGACATCAAGTTTACTAACCGAGATGTCCAAGGATGAAGAAGAGAGTGTGTGAGGATGCTTTGTCTCAATACACCCTAGATTGCTCAACATATGAGACATGATAGGGTGGACGTGAAAGGATTGCCATTGATATGAAGAAGTGAGCACAAGCTTTGCACAAAAGAAAAAACAACACAAGAAAGTATCTGATACTTTTTTGTGAATGAGAAGTGTGTAGTGTTTTGTGAAGGCTTAGAAAGAAAATATCTCTACACAAAAGATCTAATCCCATCACAAATATCTCACACCCACTTGCACCATGCCATCAATGCACCATGACAAAAACCCATGAACCAAGACTATGAGTCACAAGTGAGCACATGCACCATGAATGCCCTAGGTCAAAACTTTTACTCACAACTTCTACACAATTTCAACATTTAAACCAAAATGTTTAACACAAAAAGAGAATAGCAACCCTAAAGTAAACTCGTAACGGATTACAAGACTACCCCTCAACTGTATATACGTACCTGCATCCATATTCCGACTGAATATGGATACAATAAGACGAAAAAAATCCATCACAATATAATATTAGGATCCGGTTTAAACCAAAGCTCACTAGTATTATCCGTTCGAATCATGACACGTGCACAAGTGCACGTGTACGTTCGAACCCTGCCATAAAACTATACGGCCTCTACAATGTTTCGCCCGAACATGGGAAACTTTCTGTGTGGGACTTTAAAGACTCATCAGTATGCAGGCAGTGGGTTTAACCATAAGCACGTCAGTGGTACTAGCTGTACGCAACGGCTGCCTATGTATTGAGCAAAAGGGATGCCGATGAGCGAACTCATCCTGAAACCCTACCGAGCCTGTCAGTGACAATATCCGTACAGTCCGGTCCGTTCATCTATGAGTATCGCATATCGAGCCTAGGGGCTGGTAAACGTCAGACCTCCAAAAGCGGTATAAGTCGTGTCGGAGTGTAGCCCAGAACACCCTGAGAAACTACTGGAATACCTACCAGTAAATCTCACTTATCATGTCCAGGGATTTTGTGTAATGGCTCTCCTAAACACAGCACGATCTCACCCCCAATACCGTGAGAGACGAATCTCCTGCCGATCCGCTCACTGCCTCCATGTGGCTCGGGACTGTACCAAACTAAAACCTGTTTGCACGACTCCTTTGATCCTTGGTAGGGTAGAAAACAGTCAGAACTCACACGAGATAAATGACGATCTCAGGTCGATGGACCAGCCTGTACACATGTAATTAGGGAACTGCTATCTGACGATAGGTATAATTTCCAACTAGCATGTTCCCGGTGAGTCCGTCCGATGTACTCATAACCCAATGAGCCTCTGTATACATCTTAGGTGAACCAATTGACACCAATGGCTTATGAGGTCGGCCACCACCCCTCGTCGGGGTCTTGACTGTATACACTAGTCTACTAATAGAGTATCGATGCCCAGCCTCAAAACTCCCACGACTAGGGAAACTTTAAGGATGTGCTTATAGACTACCCAACTCTCACGTATATGATCGTCATCATACTGCTGGTAGTCAAGCAAGAATCCTAAGGGCTCTATCTGTTAGTGTTTATGCCCTAGAGGCCATTATTGTATCATACTAGATCGTATATTACTTAATGGAAGCTTGGGATATTCACAGTTGTATTGACAGTTTTGCTAAAAATGGTAGTATGCTATTTGGTTTGTTTTTACTTTATTATGTGCATATGTTTCTTTTAACATATCGCTTACACATATTAGTAGAGCCCTTAGTATCTTTGCTTGATTACCAGCGTTTTGATGGTAGTCACACTAGTGGGGGCTGGGTAATCTATAAGAAACATCCTATACAGGTCCCTGGTCGTAGGATTATCGAGATAGGGCATCGATACTCCGGTGTAGATTGGTGTATACGCTTCTCATCCCAGCATGGGAAGATGGTCTGTCCCACAGCCATCAGTACGTCGTACTGGAGATAGTATGCAGGTACTCGTTAGGTTACGAGTACACCGGACAAGACTCGCTGGGAACTGCAGGTTGGTACTATACCTATCGTCAGATTGCAGTTCCCAGCTGACATGAGTACAGCTTAGTCCGTCGACTTGACATTGCTACTTCGCCTCGAGTGTGTTCCCACTGTATTTAGATTACTACCTTATCACGGCTCAAAGGAGTCGTGCAAATAGGTAGTAGTTGGGTGCAGTCCTGAAGCACTTGGAGGCAGTGACGGTTAGACAGAATTCATCTCTCCCGGTATTGGGAATTAATATCGCGCCGTGTATGGAGAGCCATTACGCAAGGTCCCTGGCCAGGGCAAGCAAGATTTACTGGTAGGTGCTCCAGTAGTTTCTCAAGGTGTAATGGGCTTCACTCCGACACGACTTATACTGCTATTAGGGGTCTGACGTTTTCCGCCCCCTAGGACCGATATGTGATAGTCCTAGACGAATAGACCGGACTGTACGGAGATTGTCAGATCAGGCTCAGTAGGAGTTCGGATGTGTTTACTCATCGACCTTCTTATCGACAACTACCTGGGGACCGTTACGTACAGCTAGTACCGCTTGCAGCCTATGGTTAAACCCACTGCCAGTGTAGTGTCGAGTCTTTAGAGTCCCACACAAAGAGTTTTCCTACACCGGGAAAAAGGTGTAGAGGCCGTTTGGTTTTACGGCAGGGCCACGATCACTTACGTACACTTGTGTACATCCTATGATCGGGCAAATAATACTAGTGGGCTTTGGTTTAAGCCGGATCCTAGTATTATACAGATGGATTTGTTCAGTTTCAGTTTATCCGTGTTTTTCGAAAATACGGATGGGAGGGACAGTCTCGTAATTTGTCGGGAAGCTTCTAGAAGGAGGTGACTTATTTGTGTTTATTTCTTTTTAGATTTAAACTAAATGAGGTGGAGGAGATGAGGTGTAGTTTCATTAAATGATCCATGACTCATTAGGTGACTCATTAGATGATTCACCTTGTGAATTAAATGAAGCATGATGAATATTAGCTAGATATTTATTTTGATGATATTATTATGCTTCATGATATTCACAAATGAGAATAGTTCATTCATTATCACAAACACTTTCTTTCTCCTCAAGTCATCATCTTCTTCCTCAAACCCTAATAGCTCTCATGAGTTGAGAATCTTAGGATTTAAAGTGACTAAGTAATCCATCTAAATACTCTACACCCTCTAAGACTTCTAGATTAGCAAACTAGAAGCCGTAGTTATCTCAGATTCGAGATAGGAGCTCAGACTATAGACTCTCGGGTGGATCGTCTTTGACTCGAGGAGGCCGTTGAGGTGCTCATGTTCCATAGAGCCTACGAGGTGTGGAGGATAGTGATGAAGACCCGAAGGACAAGTAACGTGAAGTATAATTTCGAATCCGAGTAGTTAAATCTCTCGTAGTTTGTTAGTAATGGTTTAGACACGATCCGTGTGCTCAAGTCCGTATTACGAAGCTTTGATAATTGTTCTTCATATATTCCACCTCCCTGCATACATGTGGGGTGCGTGACATGGACTTACAGTGGTATTAGAGCCTACTAAACCATAGCTAATAGTTTAAACAACAAGTTAAACTACGAAACCGAAACTACCAAAAACAACGATCCTTAGATTCAAGTTTCTGTCGATTTTGAAAGAGCTCTGAAAATTATTTAAACAAGTACAGAGTGCTATTTGAACAGTAAAAAGAATACCAAACAAAAACGAGACATTTCCTCGAAAAATGGGCCGGCCATATTGGGCACATATCCGGCGAGCTCGGCCTGGGCATGGAGGAAATGCTTCATTTTTGGGGTGTGGCTTTTTGACTTTAATCTAGGGCTTCAGGAGTTGTTTGTATTTGCCAATTTTGATTTTACTGTAAACTCTTTACTGTGGCAAATACAGGGTGTTTCGAAGTCGCAGTTTTATATTGTTTGACGTTTTAAGTTGTGTTTGATGTGTTCGTAAACCTCCGCTAATTGCTAGTATGTCGTTAAGTTGGGGGTTGCACATTTCTGTAATGGATATATTGGTTTGTGGATATGAACTTCATTGGATCATCGTGGATGAATAGCCGGGGATGTGAGATGAGATTTTTTATCTTTCATTTGATGTAAATTGTAATATGTTGTAATATTCTTTTGCGGGGCACATCCGAGTTGAGGTTGTAGCCACCGTTGTATTATTTCATTTACTGTTTTTTGCTCCTTGGATAGACCCAAGATGGGGTGCACAAACTACCGGGTACATTGAAGTGTTAAATGGCTTACTCATGTTGTTGGGGGAGACTGTTTCACTTCTGGTACTAGACGGGTAGTTTGCCGCATCCGTCGGGTCTAGGGCGGGGTTTGGCTATTCATCGCGACTGTGTAATCCGTCTTTTGTTGCAGGCATAAACGAAACACGGATTCCTAGCATATCCAATATGTTCATCTATGATTTGGAATGCCTATTATTGCGTTTGACGAATGTACAATATCTATATATGATATCTAGTAAGCGTTGCTTATGTTTTGCATCCGCGCTAGCCCAGCCCCCGCTCTGTCGTTAGTTAAGTAATCTAACAGGCGAATGACGAGATCTAGTGGCGAATGCAGATAGCATAAGCGGACGTTGTATTTTCGTTGTTTTCTGCAATGATAGGATAAATGATGGGACAAATTATATTGATGCAAAGAAAACAAACCAAAACTGAATTGTTGGAACAAATTTAAAAGAAATCACTCGGTTATTTTAAACGAGCAGAATTTTTAATTGCGGAGCTTTAACCACTCCTTTTAAAAATTTATCAGGTTCCTTCGATTATATCAAGTTCACTACGTTCACGGTTTCGCCAAAACAAGTCGTAGCCCTCCGTCATTTCATATGGATGGTCAGTAGTATTCATTGTAGGGTGTTTTTCGTCACCCCATTGAGATATGAATACACGGGCGCTGGTCAGGCGCATTATAGATTCCCCCTGCCTAGGGTAGGCTATGGTTTATTGATTGTGGGGATCCGAATCTTCGGCAGCCACGAACTAAGCTGCCGTTAATTACCCGTCGCCTTTGGAGCGAGAGAACCTCCGATTGACGGGTTAAACTGGTCATGTGAACTCAATGTGCAGTATTGTGTTTTAAAGGGGTTTTGGATATATCGGGGGCCCCGCAGAGTTTTTACGGGGGTCCCGCCACCCGGATGGCGGGCTGGGGGTCAAGGGGGCTAGCAACCCCCTTGCGGGGTGCGGGGCAACGAAATTTTTTTTCTAACAGGGATAGTGTCGTGGAGTGTGTGTGTATAAGAGAAAAAGGCATCCAAAGGTTGCGTGGGGAAAGCACACGCTTTGGGCGCGAGCGCCTCACGAGCCAGGCGCTCGGGCGCTAGCGCTTTGAGCGCCAGGACTCTAGCTCCTCACGTGACAGGCATGTGGGCGCTCGGGCGCTAGCGCTTTGGGCACTAGCGCTTTGAGCGCCAGGGCGCTAGCGCCTCACGTGCCAGGCACGTGGGTACTCGGGTGCTAGCACTTTAGGCGCTAGCGCTTTGAGCGCAAGAGCGCTCGGGCGCTAGCGCTTTGGGCGCTAGCGCCTCACGTGCCAGGCACATGGGCGCTCTGGAGGCAAAAGGGACTTGGTCCCTGCAATGGAGTTGTACTCTCAGAAAGGAACACTTATTTTTTTTTGTGTGTGTAAATATATATGAGGAGTTAAACTCCTAGGATATTTTGAAGCTGATGAAGGAGCTTCTCCCCTTGAGCCCTGGATCTTCTCCAAAATGGGGTTTCTGGAGATGGGTCCCCTTCTTCTTCCTGTCGTTTGGCCGGATCTTGGAGAAAGGGGGTGAGATTTAAAAAAATCTCCCCTTTTTGAGATCTAATGGAAGATCCAACTTCCCCTTTGTGGGTTTTGTGGTGAAAAACTATTTAGTTTTGGAAAAGAAGAGTAAAACTCTTGATTTAATTCAAAAGAAAGAAGAAGGTTTTAGAACCTTGAGCAAGGAGAAAGAGGCACATGCCCTAATTTTTGAGAATGAAAAGTTGTCTTAGATATTTTCATCATGTTTCCTTATATACTCTTACACATTTACACATAGCCTCTTGGGTTTTACAAAATGACATTTTGTCCATCTCATGGCTCATGTGCCATTTCTTTTTGCACATAAGACATGGGCTTTACAAAAATTTGGCTTTATGCCCATTCATGTATAAAAAATTACATCAAAATTATTTATTACATGATTTTTTTATTTCAGCATGGGGAAGGCCGGCCGCTTCATGTTCGGGCTCGACTCGGGCATGAGCCCACTTGATCTGGGCTTGGGCCCACTTGGCTTGGGGTTGACCTTGACTTTGACTTGGTCAACCGGGGTGCAATTTTCGACCCCAACAAAGTGCCCCCCATCAATAAATGCACACCGCACATTTGAGTTGTGTGCATGAAATTGATGGATCTTGAAGCTGGACTTCGAGGTGGAATATCATTCCGGGGGCGGAGCATCCCTCGAGGAGCATGATTCCCGGGGATCGGAGCATCATTCCGATTTGGGGAGCATAATTCCGATTTGCAGAGCATCGTTCCGAAGAGTCGGAGCATAGTTCCAGGGATCGAAGTATCATTTCGAAGAGCGGAGCATGATTCCAGGGATTAGAGCATCATTCCAATGAGCGGAGCATGATTCTAAGGATCGGAGCATCATTCCGAAGAGCGGGGCATGATTCTAAGGATCGGAGCATCATTCCGAAGAGCGGAGTATGATTCCAGGGATCAGAGCATCATTCCGAAGAGCGGAGCATAATTCCAGCGATCGGAGCATTATTCCCAAGAGCTGAGCATGATTCCAGGGATCGGAGCATAATTCCGATGGGCGGAGCATGATTCTAGGGATCCGAGCATCATTTCGAAGAGCGGAGCATGATTCCAGAGATCGGAGCATAATTCCGATGGGCGGAGCATAATTCCAGGCATCAGAGCATCATTCCGAAGAGCGGAGCATGATTCCAAGGGGGTCGAAGTATAATTCCGACGAGCGGTAGACATTCTGACCGAAGCATAATTTCGATGCAGAGGTTGATTCCCAGGCGAAGCATTATTCCGACAGGGAAGGCAAATACTCCGAGGCGAAGTATGATTTCGACGCGGGGTACATTCTGAGACGGAGCATGATTCCGGCGCAGAGCTTGTTGGCCGACTTGATTCCGAGACGAAGCATAATTTCGACAGGGAAGGCAGGTACACCGAGGAGAAGCATGATTTCGGCACGGGGTGCACATTCCGAGACGAAGAATGATTCCGACACAGTGCTTGCTGGTTGACTTGATTCCGAGACGGAGCATAATTCCGACGAGGAGGTCATTGGTTGATTCCGTTCCGAAGCATAATTCCGACAGAGAAGGCAAGTACACCGAGGCGAAGCATGATTTCGGCACGGGATGCACATTCTTAGACGAAGCATGATTCCGATGCATAACTTGCTGGTTGACTTGATTCCGAGGCGGAGCATAATTCCGACGCATAGCTTGCTGGTTGAATTGATTCCGAGGCGGAGCATAATTCCGACGAGGAGGTCATTGGTTGATTCCGAGCCGAAGCATAATTCCGACAGGGAAGGCAGATACACCGAGGCTGTAACGACCGTGTTTTCTAATACCTAATAAAATATATTTTATTTAAATTTCTACTATCAAATAATTATTTACGTATTTCGTTGATAGAAGAATATTTTTAAAGTAATGTTAATAATTTTCAAAGCATTGAAAATGATTAAAGGAATTTTCTAAAATCTATTTATCTTTTTTATAGGCTTAAAATGTTTTATAATGCCTTAAAATAATCTGCATATTTTTATTATCGATTAAAATAATTAATTCGTAATTAAAAATGTTTTAGAGGATAAACTAGATTTTTATAACTAGCTAAAAGCATAGGAATGGATATATTATTTAGTTTTAGCCCAAAATTATTTTTATACTAAATATAACAATAAAATATATTTTCTGAAATTTTTTTCATAATTCTCCCGTATTTTTAACTATTTTTAACAATTATTTTAAAATCAAATTCAATTTTTAAATAACAAATAGTTTATTATTCTTTTATTATATATATATATATATATATATATATATATATATATATATATATATATATATATATTTAAATTCCCCTTGATCCTGGACCATTGGATCATAAGATCCAACGGCCCAGACTCTCTGTTAGCGCCCACGTGGTGGGGACCACACGAAAACGCGTGGTCCCCCACACGCAGATGCATGCGCGACGTGTGGCGCGTGGCAGAGGCGACGACGGCGCGATCCAGACCGTTGGATCTTGATCCAACGGCTGGCACGAAGGGGCAGTGGCGGCAATCACGAGCCAATGATTCTGAAATCATTAGGCGGCGCGGATTTTGGGGAAATTTAACGTATTTCTTGGATTTTATGGTTGGTGAAAATATCCTATAAATAGACACATTCAAACACTGATATCTCACGTCTCAGAACTCCAAGAATTTTGAAAAAATACCCACGCCTTCGTATCGACGCCGCCGACGCTATGGTTCCACCTAAACATCAAGGAAAAATCTGAAAACGGAGCTATTGAGGATTTTGTCCATGCCTACGCTTTCAACCCATCGGCATCCGACTCAAACAAAAGTTAGGATCCGCCTCTCTCCACTCCTCTGTCACCTTCTTTCTTATAATAGTCTTGGTTTCAACGCCTAATCCCTAATCTCATATTAAAATGATATTAAAAATTATTCTTGCATGCTTATTCTTTTGTACCTCTCAACTGAAAAAATACCCACGCCTTCGTATCGACGCCGCCGACGCTATGGTTCCACCCAAACATCAAGGAAAAATTTGAAAACGGAGCTATTGAGGATTTTGTCCATGCCTACGCTTTCAACCCATCGGCATCCGACTCAAACAAAAGGTAGGATCCGCCTCTCTCCACTCCTCTGTCACCTTCTTTCTTATAATAGTCTTGGTTTCAACGCCTAATCCCTAATCTCATATTAAAATGATATTAAAAATTATTCTTGCATGCTTATTCTTTTGTACCTCTCAATGATGATAATATTAACTTATGTTTAAAATGGCTTCCTTAATCACTCCTATACAAAATATTGCACCCCCGTACTACATGAAATGTGATATGCTTAATGTTATAACCTATGGGTTATCACTTCTCCCCTCACATACCCACACTTACCCATACTACCAATTTGATCTCGAAATAACGTACTTCCACAAAATACCCTCGTTTTATTAAAATGCTGTATTTGTTTAAAATATCCACCTGAGATAAAATATTTGGAATAATTGTTTTAGATACGATATATATATTTTACTTACACTTTTCCACCAACTACTTTAGTATTGTTAAAAATCCCTTCACCTTTTGAAAGGGGATAATACTAAATCTAAATAACGGCATATGGTTTTTCCAACTTAGCCCCTTTCGCTCGAAAGGATGTTTCTATATTAATTCTTCTTAGAATGTTAACTAAAGTTTAATGAGTTACCATAATAATAGGGTAATGTTTTACGCTAGTATCTCGTGGTTGATAGGCAATCGTCCTTGAAAAGAACACAAATCCTGTCGTCCATGCGCAGCAGTTGCTAACACGAACGTATTTTCTAAAACGTTAGCTCAAACTTAAAACGCTATAATTTCATAAAATTATTATTTACAATAAAATATCTCAATCCATCCTAAAAAGAGATAATTTCATTTAAATACCTTGACCTTTACTAAAAGGCTATTTTCAACAAAGGCCATAACCCTTATAAATGATATTTTCTAAAAGGATATCTAAAACTTTATTAAAAGATAATTTTCAAACAAATACCATAACCTTTTATTAAAAGGATATTTTCTCAGTAAAATATTATGGGTTTCTAAAATGATAAATATTCCAAACATTATGGTTTTCTTATAAACAATAAATATAATTAAACACTATTATCCTTTATTAAGTAAATGTTTTATAAGATGATACGAAATACATTACAAAATTTAAAAGATAACAAGATAAAACGAGCAGTTGTGGAAAGCTATATTAATGAGATCAACTTCTTGATTACAAGTCTATGACATATACAACACATGATACGGTTAGGGTTAGAATGCGCGGACCTAGGTATGGAATACTTATATATGAAGATCCCTGCAGGCAGGGTGACCAGTCCAATGTGTGGACGACTACTAACCCGATATTCAGGCGAATACTAACCCTATTGAGGGCGAATGATCCAAAATGTGGATGACATACAATGTGGAAATTCCATGCCTAGAGGTATACGCACTAACTCTAAATTGTCAAAACCTTTATACTGAACCACGGGGATAGGTAGTTTGATTAGGAAAGGAGATATCGGAACTCGGATTCCCCTACTACTCGATCATGATCCCGGGAGGTGAAACGGTACATTTCACTTCCCCAGTTGTTGTTCCGTGACCACAACGGAATAATCGCGAGTATTCGGACCCTTGTTTAACAAACTAAAACGTTTACAATACCTATTGATACTCAATACTAAACCCACATCATGTGATATACCTACCTATTATCTTATCTACCATTCTTCGTGGGACACGAATTATTCAGTATCTTGAATGTGGATATATTACCAGTTTAGACTTGTTGTTTATTATGGAACTGAAGGGTGGTAATACCTGTGCACTTGTGTGATATTCACGCTAGACAAAGCCCCATCGTAGTTATGGGACATCTTTCGGGGATGTTCATGCTACCGCATTGATTGCCCCCCCAGGCACGAGCACCAGCTCATACTGCTTCCAGCTAGTCATGGGATACTTCAAGGATACGAGCATGTTCACCAGTCAATTGCATCAATACACACCTGGTTTAACCTGATCTAACTCTTAGGATCTGGAATGTAAAACCCTACATGACATATTGAAATGTGTGAAATTACAAGCATAACCCTAAAGTTTCAGATCCTGCGGCCGCTAAATTACCGCTGAACCGCCGCCTATAGCCCTATTTTACCACGATTCCGCCATCGTTTGGTGGGTTCATGCCTCCAATTTTTTTTCCTTTTCTTCTCAATATTTGGAGATCCTTCTGATAAAAAGATTCTAAAAATATATCTCTTAGTCTCTGCCGTTGCAAAACTCTTCGATTTGCTCCTAATATTCGGCAGATTTGGTTTGGTGAATCGATTTGTTGTGGATCTCCTACTTGTATTTCAAACCTGAGATGATCTATTATAATACCTGCACAATATCTCAAATCATCTTGTTAGTAGAATTTATTTTATTTGAGATATTATTCTAACCATCTATATGCTATGATATCTTAAGAATATTGATTAGGAATATTTGATTTGTTATGCATATTTTAATATGAATATTTTATTTAAATATTATATGCATTTATTTTCCTTAATAGTATTAATTATAAATGAAGAAATATATGATAATAATCTTTTTACAAATAAACTCACATATGTTCTTTATTTACAAATAACACATTTTAATAGTTAATAATAGTAGGGAAAATTTCCATACAAATGTGCAATAAATTTGACTGATTATTACCCCTCTTGCCAAAACGTATCACTCCTATGTTCGGAGAGATCTTTAGAAACGCATGCTCTCCGGGTTAGAACTCCAGGTGTCGACTCTTTGCATCTGCCTAATGCTTTTGTCGGTTCTGGGCTATGCGCATCTTTTTCCTGATCATGTGATTTATATCCACAGTTGCTACGATCATCTATGGTCCAAGGAGTGCACAATATCCAACGTGTCCCAACTCAGCGGTAAACGACACTTCCTTCCGTAGAGTGCGGCGAATGGTGTCATCTCAATACTTTCCCGGTAGCTGTTGTTATATGAAAACTCCATAAGGGGTAGGTGATCTTCCCACGAACCTCTGAAGTCTAACATACAGGCTCTAAGTATATTTTTCAGGATCTGAATTGTTTGCTCAGACTGTTCATCTGTTTGTGGATGATACAACGTACTGAAATTCAGACTCGTTCCCAGGCTAGCTTGCAGACTCTGCCAAAACTGTGATCGGAATCTCGTATCACGATCGGAGACGATGCAGACAGGTACTCCATGTAATCTCACGATCTCCTGCTCGAGTTTATGGGTATCAAGACAAGTATGGTACATCTTGAAGGTATAAATTTTATTTTAGATTTCTACTCACCTCCATGTACTTTCTTACCAACGTCTCGGTTGATTGGCCAACTCTGAATGGAATAAAGTGAACCGATTTATTGAGTTGATCCATAATAACCCAGATTATGTCGTTACCCTTCGTGCTGCGAGCAGTCACGAATTCCATGGTAATGTGCTGCCATTTCAATTCCGGGATTGGTAACGCCTGAAGTAGACCGGCAGTTCTGTGATGTTCAGCCTTCACTTGCTGACACACAAAACACTTTGCTACGCTCCCTACTACTTCTCACTTCATTCTATGCCATTAGTAGTCTTTCTATAAATCCTTGTACATCTCCGTGCCACCGGGATATACCGAATACGGAGAGTTGTGAGCTTCTTTCATCAACTCTTTTCGAACAGGGCCAACCGACACGCATAAACGGCTCCCATACCATAAAGATTTATCTTTGTGGATGATGAAGTCGGTTCGAAGTCCACTTTCTACTTATTCTCGGATCTTTTATAGCTTGGCATCATTTGCTTGAGCTGCCTTGATCTGATTGACAAGAGTGGACTAGACTTGTAGGTTTATCAAAAATGAAGCATTACCTGGCACAACTACATCAATCTCCAATCCTTGAAGTTCTTGATGGTGCTTCCACTGAGCGGTGAGGTTCATTGCTGATGGTTGGTGACTAAGTGCATAGGGAACTACATTCACCTTTCCAGGATGATACTGTAGGTTGATGTCGAACTCCGCCATGAGCTCGAGCCATCTTCTTTGCCGCATGTTGAGTTCCGTCTGAGTAAATATATACTTCAGACTTTTGTGGTCGGTGTATATATCCAATTTCTCTCCTAATAAGTAGTGATGCCAAATCTTGAGTGCCAAGATTATGGCTGCCAATTCTAGATCAAGCGTTGGATAGCTGTATTCATGAACTTTTAACTGCCTGGATGCAAAAGCCACAACTTTTCCATACTGATGTAGAACACATCCTAATCCTTTACCAGACGCATCACAATGCACATCAAAACCGTCAGATTGATCCGGTATTACAAGAATAGGTGCAGAGGCTAATCTCGACTTGAGTTCTACAAAAGCCTTCTCACATGCTTTTTACCACACGAATACTTCGTCTTTACGTATGAGCTTGGTCAAGGGTGCTGCGATCTTTGAAATTTTTTCGATGAAGCATCTGTAATGTCCTGCTAAGCCCAAAAAACATCTTATATCTTTCACCGTCTTTTGTGTTGGCCACTCTTTGACAGCTGACACCTTAGCTAGATCTACAGAGATTCCTTCACCTGAAACGATGTGTCTAAGAAATCTGACTTGATCTAGAAAAAATTGATACTTGCTATACTTGGCATAGAGCTAGTGTTCTTGTAATATCTCCAGGACAACACGTACGTGCTCGGCATGTTCTTTCCGATTCTTTGAATACATCAGGATGTCATCGATAAAGATAAGAACAAATCTGTCTAAGTACTCTCTGAAAACTTAGTTCATCAGGTTCTTAAAAATGGAAGGTGCATTGATCACTCCAAATGGAATTATGAAATATTCATAATCGCCATAAAGAGTCTTAAACGCCGTCTTCGGAATGTCGGACTCTTTGACCTTCACCTGATGATATCCTAAACGAAGATCAAATTTTGAGAAGATACAAGATCCACTTAGCTGATCGAAAAAATCATCGATGCAAGGCAGTGGATACTTGTTCTTAATTGTCACTTCGTTCAGTACTTGATAATCCACGCACATCCGGTAGGTACCTTCCTTCTTCTTCACTAGTAACACCGGTCATCCCCAACTTGAAATACTGGGTCTGATCCAACCTTTCTTCAGGAGCTCGTCTAACTAGAAACGAATTTCTTTCAATCCTTCCGGACTTAGTATTTATGGAGCTTTGATTATAGGTTGTGCACCAGGTTGTAAATCAATACTGAATTGAAAAGCTTGATCAGGAGGCAAACCTGATATGTCTCCAGCGAAAACATGCTCGAACTCTCGAATTATCTCAGAATTTTCTCATTCGGCTTGTAGGGAGAACACTTCCGCATTCTTTGGCTTGGTACGGTAGCTTCCTAGTATCAGGGTTCTGTCTCCACTTTAAAATAGAAGACTGGGTGATCTGGTATCTCAAATACTACCCTTCTTTGATGGCATTCAATGGTAGCATAAAATACTCCCATTCAATCCATTCCCAATACAACATCGAAATTTGGTATTTCCAGTACTTTGAACTTTGCGTAGAATTCTCGACCACAAACTACATTGTAGGGTGTTTTTCGTCACCCCATTGAGATGAGAGTACGCGTTGCTTGTCAGGCGTACTACAGATTCCCTCTGCCTAGGGTAGGTGGGGGTTTAATGATTGTGGGAATCTGAATCTCCGGCTGCCACGGACTAAACTGCCGTTAATTACCCATCGCCTTTGAAGGGAGAGAACCTCTGATTAACGGGTCAAAACGGTCATGCAAACTCAATGTGCAGTATGAGTGTGTTTTGTTTTGGGAGGGCTTGGATATATCGGGAGCCTCGCAAAGTTTATGGAGGTCCTGTTACCCGGATAGCGGCCTGGAAGTCAAGGAGGCAAGCAACCCCTTGCGGGGTGCGGGGCAGCGCCTCGTTAGAAATTTTTTCAAACAGGGACAGTGTCGTAGTATGTGTATCTCTCTCTCTCTCCCTCTCTCTATATATACATACATACATACATACATACATACATACATATATATAAAAAAGGAAAAATAAAGCGTCCAAAGGACACGTGGGGGCTAGCGCCTCACTACCCAACACGCAGGCGCAGGACGCTGGACGCCAGCGCCTCACATGTGTGGCACGCGGGCGCTGGCACAGGCGCCTCATATGCTTGGCATGTGGGCGCTGGCGCGGGCGCCTCACATGCCTGACATATGGAGTTGTACTCCCGATTGACTTTTAGAGTTGAACTCCTAGAAAGAAATACTTTTTTATGTGGAGTTAAACTCCCAGAAGCTTTGATTTTTGTAGTTAAGCTCTAAGAAAATGTTTATAAATGCTCAAAAGGACCCCTTTCTTCTCCCCTGTGCCTTGGATCTTTCCCAAAATAAGGTATTTGGAGATGGGTCTCCTTCTTCCTCCTCTCTGTTGGCCGGATCTTGGAGAAAAGAGGATGAGATTTAAAAATCTCCCTTTTTGAGATCTGATGGAAGATCTGAGTTTCCCTTTTTGGGTTTTGTGGTGAAAAACTATTTATTTTTGGGTAAGGAAGAGTTAAACTCTTTATTTAATTCAAAAGGGGAAGAAGGTTTTAGAACGTTGAGAAAGGAAAATGGGGCATAGAAACCCTAACTTTTTTAGAGGAAAATTTTCTTTTTAATTTCATTATAAAGTTGACTTATATAGGCTTACAAATTTACATATAGCCTTTTGGACTTTACAAAATGTCATTTTGCCTATCGCATGCTTCATGTGCTCATTTCTGTTGCACATGAGCCATGGGCTTTACAAAATTTTGGCTTTATATCCATTTTGCTTAGATTCATGCATAAAAAATTACATCAAGATTATTTATTACATGATTTCATTTTGGCAAGGGGGAGATTGGCCGCAGGGCTCGACTCGGACATGAGCCCACTTGATCTGGGCTTGGTCCCGCTTACTTGAGGTTGACTTTGATTTTGACTTGGTCAACAAGAGTACAATTTTTGACCCCAACAAA
Source organism: Agapanthus africanus (assembly GCA_030015575.1). Classification (NCBI taxonomy): domain Eukaryota; kingdom Viridiplantae; phylum Streptophyta; class Magnoliopsida; order Asparagales; family Amaryllidaceae; genus Agapanthus; species Agapanthus africanus. The sequence goes on from JASDDO010000024.1 coordinate 57,912,831, forward strand.
GTGCTCCCCATCAATAAAGGCACACCACACATGTGAGTCGTGTGCATGAAATTGATAGATTTTCTTTTGCATGGAAGCGACTTGATTTAATACCCGCTTTGTGGGAAGATGGCACTGCCTTTTTTACGACATGGACGCTTGACGCTTGACGCATCTCCGAGATGGAGTGTCCGTGGTAGAGGTTTCCCTAGCACAGAGTGATTTGGTTCTCGCTTTGTAGGAAGCCGGCACTGCCTTTTTCATGACATGGACGGTCAAAACTTGACGCGTCTCCGAGGCGGAGTGTCCATGGCAGACGTTTCCCCGGAACGGAGTGATTTGGCTCCCGCTTTGTAAGAAGCTGGCACCGCCCTTTTTCGAACATGGACGGTCGACGCTTGACGCGTCTCCGAGATGGAGTGTCCATGGTAGACGTTTCCCCGGCACGGAGTGATTTGGTTCCCGCTTTGTGGGAAGCCGGCACCGCCCTTTTTACGACATAGACGGTCGACGCTTGACGCGTCTCCGAGATGGAGTGTCCATGGTAGACGCTTCTCCTGCACAGAGTGATTTGGTTCTCGCTTTGTGGGAAGCCATCACTGCCCTTTTTACGACATGGACGGTCGACACTTGACACGTCTCTGAGACGGAGTGTCCGTGGTAAACGTTTCCCCGGCACGGAGTGATTTGGTTCCCGCTTTGTAGGAAGTCGGCACTGCCGTTTTTACGACATGGATGGTCGACGCTTGACGCGTCTCTGAGGAGGAGTGTCCGTGGTAGACGTTTCCCCGGCACGGAGTGATTTGGTTCCCGCTTTGTGGGAAACTGGCACTGCACTTTTTATGACAAGGACGGTCGATGCTTGACTCGTCTCCAAGGCGGAGTGTCCGTGGTAGACGTTTCCCCCGGCATGGAGTGATTTGGTTCCCACTTTATGGGATGCTGGCACTGCCCTTTTTATGACATGGACGGTCGACAACACGTAGTGTCGCTGGTTGATTCCGAATCGAAGCATAATTCCTACAGGGAAGGTAGATACACCGAGAATAAGCATGATTTCGACACGGGGTACACTCTGAGACGAAGTATAATTCCGACGCAGAGATTGTTTCTTGGGTTGACATCAGAATCGCTACACTGGAATATGGTACCAGAAGCGAATCATCATTTGCCTTGAGAGGATTTGGGGATTTTGGTTTTGGTCGGCATCTGCATTGCTGCATTGGAATAATGCCAGGAGCAACTCATCATTTCCCCGGGAGGATTTGGGAATTGGATTTTGGGTCGACATCTGCATTGCTGCACTGGAATAATGCCAGGAGCAACTCATCATTTGCCCCGGGAGGACTTGGGAATTGGTTTTTTGGGTCGGCATCAGCACCGCTACACTGGAATATGGTACCAGGAGCGAATCATCATTTTCCTTCGCCTATTCGGAAGCGATAGCTTAGGAAACAAGTTTAGATCCCTATCACCTAAGGCTTTTCAAATTTACAGGTCATAAGGGTCCCATAAAAGCATTTTCTCCCTATGAGTCGTAAGGATCCCGTAGGTGTATTTTCTCCTTAGGAGTCGTGAGGACCCCCAAGCGTGTTTTTCCTTTATGAGTTGTAAGGATTCCATGAAGGCGTTTTCTTACGATTCGTAAGGATCTCGCAAGTTTTGTTCTCCTCATGCATCATGAGGACACATGAGTGGGTCTTTCCAGATGGAGAATAATTCCAAGGGCGGAGACCGGCAGCTGGATTGGTGATTGCGGTGGCGCATGAGTGTGATGAGAATTATTTGAGCCCGTGGATTGTATACGAAAGTCAATTTGGGGACTAACCATAGGGCGGGAAGAATTTTGGGAAATTGGATTTTGGTTGGCATCTGCATCGCTGTAATGGAATATAGTACCAAGAGCGACTCATCATTCACCGTTTGAGAATTTGGATTTTGGTTGGCTTCTGCATCGCTGTACTGGAATATGGTACCAGGAGCGACTCATCATTCTCCATTGGGGATTTGAGTTTTGCACAGCGTCTCCATCGCTGCACTGGAATATGGTACCAGGAGTGACTCATCATTCGCCATTGGGATATTCGGGGATTTTAGTTTTGGTTGGCGTCTGCATCACTAACACTGAAATATAGTTTCAGAAGCGACTCATCATTCGCCTTTGGAGGAGTTTTTTTTACCGCGGTTGCTCTATCATTTCAGCTTTTCTTATTACGAATGTCGCGATTGCCTTATCATTTCGGCTATTCAATCGCGGTTTCCCCATCATTTCGGCTGTTTATTTTCATATTTATTTTACTCGCTTATTTTTATTGCGAGTTGCCCCATCATTTTGGCTTTTTTTCATATCATTTCAGCTTTTCTTATTACGAATGTCGCGATTGCCTTATCATTTCGGCTATTCAATCGCGGTTTCCCCATCATTTCGGCTGTTTATTTTCATATTTATTTTACTCGCTTATTTTTATTGCGAGTTGCCCCATCATTTTGGCTTTTTTTCATTTTTTTATTTACACATTTTTACAACCCTAGTTTAACGACTTAGAGGTCGATTGTTCCCAGTTTAACAATGTAGTTGTCGAATGTTCCCAGTTTAACGACATGGTGGTCGAATGTTCCTAGTTTAACAACGTCGTGGTCGACTGTTCCCAGTTTAACGACGTGGTGGTTGAATATCCCCAGTTTAACGATGTGGTGGTTGAATGTTCCCTGTTTAACGACGTAGTGGCCGAATGTTCCCAGTTTAATGACGTGGTGGTCGAATGTGTTTGCTTATCCCAGCTCTTCAAACTTTGATCTTGGCGGAGCTGTGTTGATGAACGTAGCTCTATGGCTTGCCGATACATCTGAGGACTGTGAGGTTTTTCAATGGTATGACTCGCCACTCTATGATATGGGCAGTATATGGGATTGCCGGTCATATTCATTTCATGTGGACTCTTTGGAATAGGCAGTTGCAGACCTTTGTTCAAGACGTCCTTGAATATATTGCAGACCTCATCCTCCTAAAGGAGTATACTTTCTTCTTTCTCTCTATTATTAGAGCAGGTGCCGTTCCTGATGCCATTCCTCGAGGCCAATCAGTTCTTGGTTTGCCTGCTGCTCGCTTACCTCGTTCACTATACGTGTCGGAGGGATTGAAAGCTGATCGCGGCCGTTTTTCACAAATGTGTTCCCCTCTTGGGCTGGGGGTATCAGTTGGTTGCCTTCGGGTATCAATCACTGGCTCATGAACCAAAACTTGATTTTGATGTAATTTCAATCGGGCGATTCGAGTTGTGAGATTTGCCACGATGTTTGCCAACTCGTCGACTTTGGAATGGACCTTGGCCAACTTTTCGTCTCTGTCCTGAAACTGCCTTTGAAGCATTGGAATAACACTTGTTCTGTAGTTCTGGATATGACAACGAGGTCATCTTTACCGCCTGAGCTTGATCCGGCGAGAACCACGGGCTCCTTTGGCTTATTGGCCTGAGCGGGCTCTTCATTATTTAGACCGAGTCGACGTTGGGTAGCGTCAACCATACCATCACCATGGCTATGAAGCATAGGAGGGTTCATTTCTTCATGTCCGACCATATAGACAGTGTGGACCACATATCCAGCCATCTCTTTATCTTTGGCGACTGATTTTGTAGAGCGCTCTGGGACTTGGAAATTCATAAATTTTAACATGCCACAGCCCTAGCCATTTTGTTGGCTCGGTATCTAAGCTGCTTCTGCCTCAGCTTCTCTTATTTGAGCACTTGGCGGGCTTCTGCTCTTCGGGAAGCCGCCATAGGGCGAGTGATAGGGAGTTTTAAGAAGACATCCACTCGCGTGTCAGTTGAAGGGATCGCCTGGGTTTGCCCGCGACGTCTGGCAACTTCTTTCGTTCTGACGGCTTTGCCCCCAGCTGGGGCCATGGAGAGTCGTTCGAACACCGACTTGCATTTAGGTCGGGGCACCCTCGAGATCACCACATTTTGCTTCTTGCCTTTCGAGGCCGGATTGTCGGTTACCGGAGCTTGAGAAACTGGGATGGTGCTAGCTGGCATGAACATAATAGAGCCGAACTGTAGCAGCGGCTCCTTCCACTGTCACCCGAAACTGGTCGGAAGGACTGTTCTGGCGTCCATCTTCATCGTGTAGGAGATGGGAGCGGTGTTGAGAGCCGAGCTTGTCCTCGGAGACATTTTCGCCACGTCCGAAGTTTGCAATTGGAAACTGTTAACCTGCACAAAGAGGCATGATTTCAGCACATGTAATCGATATTTATATTGATTGAGTTTGCATGAACGCTTAACCCAAAATATAGGAGGAGAGATTGGTCCCACCGGGCGTGCCAGAATCTATTGGGTGTTTTTCGTCACCCCATTGAGATGAGAGTACGCGTCGCTTGCCAGGCATACTACAGATTCCCCCTGCCTAAGGTAGGCTGGGGTTTAATGATTGTGGGGATCCGAATCTCCGACAACCGCAGACTAAGCTGCCGTTAATTTCCCATCGCCTTTGGAGCAAGAGAACCTCCGATTGACAGGTCAAACTTGTCATGCGAAATCAATGTGTAGTATGCGTGTGTTGTGTTTTGGAAGGCTTGGATATATCGGGAGCCTCGCAGAGTTTACGGGGGTCCCGCTACCCGGATAGCGGGTTGGGGTCAAGGGGGCTAGCAGCCCCTTTACGGGGTGCGGGGTATGGGACAGCGCCCCGTTAGAAATTTTTTCCTAACAGAGACAGTGTCGTGGTGTGTGTGTGTGTGTCTCTCTCTCTACACACACACACACACACACACATAAAAAGGAAAAAAAAACGTCTAAAGGACGCGTGGGGGCCAGCGCCTCATGTGCGCAGCACACAGTCGCAGAACGCTAGGCGCCAGCGCCTCACGTGCGTGGCACGTGGGCACTATTGCCTCACGTGCCTGGCACACGGGCGCTGGGCGCCAGCGCCTCACATACCTGGCACACAGGCGCTGGGCATCAGCGCCTCATGTGCCTGGTGCTGGGGTTAAAAATTACACCCCGGTTGATCAAGTCAAAATCAAAGTCAACCCCAAGTAAGTTGGCCCAAGCCCAAATCAAGTGGGCCCATGCCCAAGTCGAGCCCCGCGGCCAATCTCCCCCATGCCAAAATAAAAATCATGTAATAAATAATTTTGATGTAATTTTTTTTTGCATAAATGTAAGGAAAATGGGCATAAAACCAAATTTTTGTAAAGCACGTGGCTTATGCGCAAAAAGAAAAAGCACATGAGATATGGGATGGGCAAAATGCCATTTTATAAAGCCTAAGGGACTATATGTAAATTTGTAAACCTATATAAGGCAACATGATGTTGAAATAAAAAGTGCTTTTCATTCCCTTGAAAATCTAGGGTTTTTGTGCCTCCTTTTCCTTCCTCAAGGCTCTAAACCTTCTTCCCATTTTCAATTAAATCAAGAGTTTTACTCTTCCTTTTCCAAAATTAAATATTTTTTCACAACAAAACCCGCAGAAGGGAGCTCAGATATTCTATCAGATCTCAAAAAGGGGAAATTTTTAAATCTCACCCCGCTTTCTCCATGATCCGGTCAACCGAAAGGAAAAAGAAGGAGACCTATCTTCAAAAATCTCATCTAGGGAAGATCCAGGGCCAAAAGGGAGAAACAAAGCAACCCCCTTTGAACATTTCTAAAGATTTTTAGGAGTTTAACTACATTCAAGATCTGTTGGAGTTCAACTACATAAATTAATCTCTTTTTAGGACTTTAACTCCAGAAGACAAATCGGGAGCACAACTCCTAGTGCAGGGACAATGTCCCTTTTCCTGTTGACTCCCAGCGCCCGAGTGCCAAGCACGTGGGGCGCGGGCGCCCAGTGCCCGCGTACCAAGCATGTGGGGCGCGGGTGCCCAGCGCCCGCGTGCCAAGTACGTGGGGCGCTGGCGCTCACGGGTCCTTTGGACGCTATTTGTCCCTTCATTTTATATACACTCCACACTAAAAATACCTCCCCTGTTAGAAAAAATTTCTGACGGGCGCTGCCCCACTGCCAGCAAGGGGGCTGCTCCCTTGACCCCAACCCGCTATCCAGGTAGCGGGACCCCCGTAAAAACTCTGCGGGGCCCCCGATATATCCAAAAACCCCTTTAAAACACAACACTGCACATTGAGTTCGCATGACCTGTTTAACCCGTCAATCTGAGGTTCTCTCGCTCGAAAGGCGAGAGGTAATTAACGGCATCTTAGTCCGCGGCTACCGGAGATTCGGATCCCCACAATCAATAAACCCCAGCCTACCCTAGGCAGGGGGAATCTGTAATGCGCCTGATGAGCGCGCGCATTCCCATCTCAATGGGTGACGAAAAACACCCTATAGATTCTGGCACGCCCGGTGGGACCTTTCTCTCCTCCCATATTTTGGGTTAAACGTTCATGCGAAATCAATCAAGATATACATTGATTGCTTGTACTGAAATCATGCTTCTTTGTTCAGGTTAATAATTTCCAATTGCAATCTTCGGACGTAGCAAAAATGTTTCCAAGGACAAGCTCAGCTCTCGACACAGCTCCCATCTCCTACACGATGGACGCCATGACGGTCCTCCCGGCCAGTCTCGGGCGACAATGGGAGGAGCCGCTGCTACCATTCGGCTCTATTATGTTCATGCCAGTTAGCATCATCCCAGCTCCTCAAGCTCCAGCAACAGACAGACCGGCCTTGAAAGGCAAGAGGCCAAATATGGTGATCTCGAGGGCACCACTGCCCAAACATAAGTCCGTTTTTGAACACCTTTCCTTGGCCCCAGCTGGGGGCAAGGACATCAACACCAACAAAGCAACAAGGCATCTCGGCCAAGCTCCAGTAATGCGCCTGGAAACTGCTCAATCAGGTATCTTCTCTAAGCTCCCCGTTAATTGACTCATGATGGCTTCCAGGATGACGAATGCCCATCAAGCCCTCAAGATTGAGAAGCTAAGACAGAAAAGGCTCAGATACAGAGCCAACAAATGGTCTAGGGCTCATGTTAGGCTGAACTTCATGAGGTTCCAAGAACAGGGTTACCACGCCAAAGAGGAGGAAATGGCTGGATATGTGGTCCACACTGTCTACACGGTGGGCACGCACAACAAGAGCAAGGACGAGGCCACCACATCTCAAATCCAATCTGGTGTGAATGTAGCTGTCACTCCCCAAGACTAGTATCCTCCGGAGGGTGATGAAAATCCCCCCACTGAGGCTGATAGGCCGGGAGATCCCTTGGTTCATGAGGAGTCGGGCTCGGAAAGCAAAGATGAGCCAATCTTCCGTCCCAAGAACGCAGAGCAGCAACTTCTACAAGAGCTCTAAAAATAGGTCAGAAGTAAAGACAAGGAGATGGCCAAAGTTTACTCCAAAATTGACGACTTGATGAATGTCGTGATGCAGCTCACGACCCAAGTTGCCTCTCAGCTGTCCAATCAAGTGCAGTGTTCTGCTAATGAACCGAAAAACGGTGTCCCGATACAGCCGACACCTATTCTCTCAAAACTAAAGGTGGGGGACCGCATGAAAGTCAGTCGCATCCTATCTCGGGAAATGTCTTGGCTACCGTTGACAGTAGCCCGCTAACTCAAGATCAAATAATGGGTTTGGTTACCAAAAAAGTCAAAACATTAGTAGCCGAAGCCGAAGAGCAAAAAAATATCAGCAGTAGTGGGAGACCAAATCCTTCTTAGTATAATCTGGTAGAATTTTCTAGCGGCTATGTCATCCCTAAATTCGGAAGATTTGATGTGACGGGAAATGCGAATCAGCACATTGCCCACTTTAAAGCCTCATGCGGGAATACGGGGGGCAATGATGCGCTTCTCCTCCGCCAATCCGTTAACAGCTTAATTGATTTTTCCTTCGACTGGTATGCTAGCATACTGGATGGCTCCGTTACTACTTTCTTCTAAATGGAATCTCTGTTCCGACAAAGATTTATGAGTGTCAGCGATAAGATTACCATTGCCGACCTCGTAAGGACCAAGCCAAAGAACAACAAAAGCAGCACGGATTTTATAACCCGTTGGCGCAATCTCTCCGTCAAATGTGAACCGCCAATAGAGCAGGACATATCTATCAACCTCCTCGTCGGAAATCTCAACAATTGGATGGCCCCGTTTCTATGCACCGCGGGTCTTAAAACATTCCAGGAGCTAACCAGGAAAATCCAGATGTTGGAGTGCTCAAAGAAGGAGTCCTCCTCGGATTCCCAAAATAACAATAGGGCCTGGAAAAACCGAAAGGACGATAGTCGTAAAGACGGAAATTCCGATGATACTGAATCTTTTAACACTTCGACTAACATAAACAAGTAAGGGATGAGCGGGCCTAATGCCAACCGGCCTCGGAAGCCAGTGTTCGGAGAGGGAGGAGAATCTCTACTGAAAGAGAGGCTAGAAAAGGTCTATTCCTTCAAAAGGGACAATGTCCGTAAAATATTCAAAGACACCCTAAGAAACGGTCTACAACTGCCAGAATCAAAGAGACCATAAGAAGCGAATCTGACCGACGATCCCAAATATTGCCTCTATCACAGAGTGATAGGTCATACCATTGAGGACTGCTTTTTCTTCAAAGATTGGGTCGAAAAACAATACAAGGCAAGAGAGATAGAACTGTCTAAAGGCGTGTTAACAAACAGTCAAGACGCGACCGACAATTTCATATAAACGGAGACCGAACTCCTTCGGGAACCTGATTCTCTCAGCATCTGCCTTTCCATGAAAGGAGTTCACCACCACGTCGTTAAACTGGGAACAATGGACCACCACGTCGTTAAACTGGGAACAATCGACCTCTAAGTCGTTAAACTAGGGATGTAAAAATGTGTAAATAAAGCAAAAAATAAAAATAAAAAAAAGCCGAAATGATGGGGCAACCCGCAATAAAAATCAGCGAGTAAAAATAAAGATGAAAACAGCCGAAATGATGGGGCAACCGCGAATGAATAGCCGAAATGATAGGGTAATCACGACCTTCGCGATAAGAAAAGCTTAAATGATAGAGCAATCGCGGTAAAAAAAAAAGAATAAATGAATGTAAAAAAACGGCGAATGATGAGTCGCTCCTGGTACCATATTCTAGTGTAGCGATGCAGACACCAACCAAATTCCAAATCCCAAAACGGCGAATAATGAGTCGTTCCTGGTACCATATTCCAGTGCAGCGATGCAGAAGCCAACCAAAATCCAATTTCCTAAAATTCTCTCAGCCCTACGGTTGGTCCCCAAGTTGACTACTGTATACAATCCACGGGCTCAAATAATTCTCATCATACCCATACCCCACCGCAATCACCAGTTACGCGGATGGTCTCCGCCCTTGGAATTATGCTCCATTTGGGAAGACCCACTCATGTTTCCTCACGATACATGAGGAGAACAAACTTACGGGATCCTCACGACTCGTAAGAAAACATCTTCGTGGGATCCTTACGACTCACAAAGGAAAAACACACTTGGGAGTCCCTACGACTCTTAAGGAGAAAGTACACCTACGAGATCCTTTCGACTCGTGGGGAGAAAATGCTTTTATACGACCCTTACGGCTCATAAAATTGAAAAGTCTTAGATGATAGGGACCTAATCCTGTCTCCTAAGCCATCGCTCCCCAATAGGAAAAGGCAAATGAAGAAATTCTCCTGGCACATGTACTTCAGTGTTAGCAACGCTGATGCCTACCCTAATCCCAAAATTCCAAACTCCAATCCAATAGACCTCTAAGTCTTTAAACTGGGAATAGATGACCCCTAAGTAGTTAAACTGGAAATAGATGACCCCTAAGTTGTTAAACTGGGAACGAGAGAAATCCCCTCACGGCAAATGATGATTCGCTCCTGGTACCATATTCCAGTGCAGTGATGCTGATTCCAAACCAAAATCCCCAAATCCACTCATGGCAGATGATGATTCGCTCCTGGTACCATATTCTAGTGTAGCGAAACTGATGTCAAGCCAAATCATATCAAGTCAGCAAGACAACTAATAACCTCCCTGGCGGAATCAAGCTCCACCTCGGAAACAAGTCAAATCCTGATACCGCAGAAAGCAGAGCAAGTCAAATCAAAGAATCTACCGTCCATGTCGCTAAAAGGGCAGCATCGACTGTCCACGTCGCCAAAAGGGCAGCACCGACCGTCCGAGTCGCTAAAAAGGCAGCACTGAACGTCCACGTCGCTAAAAGGACGGTATCGACCGTCCAAGTCGCTAAAAGGGCAGAACCAACCGTCCAAGTCCCTAAAAGGGCAGCAACGACCGTCCAAGTCGCTAAAAGGGCAGCACCGACCGTTCACGTCGCTAAAAGGACGGCACCGACCGTCCACGTTGCTAAAAGGGCAGCATCAACCGTCCAAGTTCCTAAAAGGGAAGCACCGACCGTCCAGGTCGCTAAAAGGGCAACACCGACCGTCCAGGTCGCTAAAACGGCAGAATTGACCGTCCACGTCACTAAAAGGACAGCACCGACCGTCCAAGTCGATAAAAGGGCAGCACAGACCTTCCACTTCGCTAAAAGGGCGGCACCGACCGTCCAAGCTACTAAAAGGGCATAATCGACCGTCCACGCCGCTAAAAGGGCAGACCCGACCGTCTAAATCGCTAAAAGGGCAGCACCGACCGTCCATGTCGCTAAAAGGGCAGCACCGACCGTCCACGTCGCTAAAAGGGCAGCACCGACCGTCCAAGTCGCAAAAAGGGCAGCACCGAACGTCCACGTCGCTAAATGGGCAGCACCGACCGTCCACGTCGCTAAGAGGATAGCACCTACCGTCCACATCGTAAAAAGGGCAGCACCGACCGTCCATGTCGTAAAAAGGGCAGCACCGACCGTCCAAGTCGCAAAAATGGCAGCACCGACCGTTCACGTCGCTAAAAGGGCAGCATCGACCGTCCACATCGCAAAAAGGGCAGCACCGACCGTCCAAGTCGCTAAAAGGGCAGCACCGACCGTCCAAGTCGCTAAAAGGGCAGCACCGACCATCCAAGTCGCAAAAAGGGTAGCAACGACCTCCTCGTCGGAATTATATTCTGCCTTGGAATCAGGTCAACCAGATACTCCATGCTGGGGAAACGTCTACCACGGACACTCCGTCTCGGAGACGCATCAAGCGTCGACCGTCCATGTCGTCAAAAGGGCAGTGCCAGCTTCCCAAAAAGCGGGAACCAAATCAAGCCGCCTCCTTGCAAAAGAAAACCCATCAAGTTCATGAATACGACTCACATGTGTGGTGTGCATTTATTGATGGGGGACACTTTGTAGGGACAAAAATTGCACCCCGGTTGACCAAGTCAAAATCAAAATCAACCCTAAGTAAGCGGGCCCAAACCAGTTCAAGTAGGCCCATGCCCAAATCGAGCCCCGCGGCCAATCTCCCCCATGCCAAAATAAAAATCATGTAATAAATAATTTTGATGTAATTTTTTAAACATAAATGTAAGGAAAATGGGCATAAAGCCAAATTTTTTAAAGCCCATGGCTTATGTGCAAAAAGAAACAGCACATGAGACATGGGATGAGTAAAATGCCATTTTGTAAAGCCCAAGGGGCTATGTGTAAATTTGTAAGCCTATATAAGGAAACATGATGTTGAAATAAAAAAAGAGCATTTCATTCCCTTGAAAATCTAGGGTTTTTGTGCCTTCTTTTCTTTCCTCAAGGTTCTAAACCTTCTTCCCATTTTCAATTAAATCAAGAGTTTTACTTTTCCTTTTTCCAAAATTGAATAGTTTTTCACCACAAAACCCACAGAGGGGAGGTCAGTTCTTCCATCAGATTTCAAAAAAGGGAAATTTTTAAATCCCACCCCCTTTCTCCAAGATCCGGTCAACCGAGAGGAAGAAGAAGGAGACCCGTCTTCAAAAATCCCATCTTGGGAAGATCCAGGGCCAAAGGGGAGAAACAAAGCAGCCCCCTTTGATCATTTCTAAAGATTTTTAGGAGTTTAACTCCAGAAGTCAAATCGGGAGCACAACTCCCAGTGCAGGGAAAAAATCCTTTTTCTTGCTGACTCCCAGTGCAGGGACAAAGTCCTTTTTCCTGCCGACTCCCAATGCCCACGTGCCAAGAACGTAGGGAGCTGGCGCCCAGCGCCCGCGTGCCAACCAAGTGGGACGCCGGCGCCCGCGTGGTTGGCACGTGGGGCGCCGGCGGCCAGCGCCCGTGTGCTAGGCACGTGAGGCGCTGGCGCTCACGCGTCCTTTGGACGCCATTTCCTCCCTAATTTTATATACACTCCACACTAAAAATACCTCCCCCGTTAGAAAAAATTTCTAACGGGATGCTGCCCCGCATCCCGTAAGGGGCCTGCTAACCCCCTTGATCCTCAGCCTTCTATCCGGGTAGCGGGACCCCCGTAAAAACTCTGTGGGGCCCTCGATATATCCAAAACCCCCTTTAAAACACAACACTGCACATTGAGTTTGCATGACCTGTTTGACCCGTCAATCGGAGGTTCTCTCGCTCTAAAGGCGAGGGGTAATTAACGGCAGTTTTGTCCGTGGCTGCCGGAGATTCGGATCCCCACAATCAATAAACCCCAGCCTACCCGAGGCAGGGGGAATCTGTAATGCGCCTGAAGAGCGCGTGCATTCCCATCTCAATGGGGTGACGAAAAACACCCTACACCTGGCACACGAGCGCTGGGCGCCTGAGGGAAAAATGGGCTTAGCCCCTGCACAGGGAGTTGTACTCCCGATTAACTTTCAGTGTTGAACTTCTAGAAAGAAAGACTTTTTTATTTGGAGTTAAACTCCCAGAATCTTTGATTTGTGGAGTTAAACTCCAAGAAATATTTGTAAATGCTCAAGAGGACCCCTTTCTTCTTCCCTGAACCTTGGATATTTACCAAAATTGGGTCTTTGGAGATGGGTCTCCTTCCTCCTCTTTGTTAGCCGGATCTTGGAGAAAAAAGGGATGAGATTTAAAAATCTCCCCTTTTTGAGATCTGATGGACGACCTGAGTTCCACTTTATGGGTTTTGTGGTGAAAAACTATTTACTTTTGGGAAAGGAAGAATTAAACTCTTGATTTAATTCAAAAGGGGGAAGAATGTTTTAGAATCTTGAAGAAGGAGAAGGAGGCACGGAAACCCTAACATTTTTAGTGGAAAAAGTTCTTTTATATTTCATTATCAAGTTTCCTTATATAGGCTTACACATTTACATATAGCCCCTTGGGCTTTACAAAATGGCATTTTGCCCATCCCATACCTTATGTACTCATTTTTTTGCACATGAGCCATGAGCTTTACAAAAATTTAGTTTTATGCCCATTTTTCTTACATTCATGCATAAAAAATTACCTCAAGATTATTTATTACAAGATTTCATTTTGGCATGGGGGAGATTGGCCGCGGGGCTCGACTCGGACATGGGCCCACTTGATCTGGGCTTGGGCCCGCTTGCTTGTGGTTGACTTTGATTTTGACTTGGTCAACCGGAGTGCAATTTTTGACCCCAACATACATGTCACGCCCCGATTCTCAATAGACGAAAATGGTGATGTGGCAAGCCCGAAACGTATTTACTATGAAAATACATTAAGCGTAATTAAGTAATATAACAATGTGCAAGAATGAAAAGAGTAATAAAATAAAACAGCAATTTTATTTACATTCAACCTTACATACAGCTGTCTAAAATAAAATGATACAATAATAATGCAAATGCCTATACAATGGCATACTGGAAATAAGTACAGGCAAGAGCTAGTAGTTAGACCAAGCTGTAAACTGGTCCAAGTCCTCCGGGCTCGGCTCAATCTCTTCTAAATCCGGTCCTCCAAACGAATATTCCAAAGAAAGGCACAAAGAGGAATGTCATCAGCGAACTAGCACTCGGTAAATCACTAAAGAAGTTAAAAAAGATGGTATATAAATTGAAGCGATACTAACTAAAAGTGAACATACAAGGTTATATATGAGAGTATCTAAGCATGTTTATTTACAGGTATAAGATAATTATTCTAACATGATTTTTTGTAGTTTGATAAAGAAAGTATTCATGTATACGAGAGGAGTCCATCTTACCCGGATGGACTATGGTAACATGTACGACAAGGCTCTGTCGTAACTCATGAGACAACGGCACGTGAATTCATATAGGTGTCTTTTAAGTGATCTCTCATGCCGCGATATACGTTTCGTACCAATCTACCCCTTTATCACACGTATTGTATTGTATAGTTTTAAGATTACAGGTCTTGGCCCAATTCATGAATATAAAAAGGTACAGGTTCATATTCAAGATGTAATCATGTATTCAGGTATTCATGTCAAGTTCATGTCAAGTTATATCCCTGGTTCGGTCAAGTCGAGTCAAGTATTCAAAATCAAGTTTGATATTTGAGTGTTCACGTTCATGATCATGTATTCGAGTTTGTGTTTATTTTTGGATTCTAGTTTGAGTTTGGATTCAAATTGGGGTCAGTATCTTTTTGTAACAACCCTAATTTTCTTATACACTTTTCCATACAAAATTTTAAATTGTTTATTTTTCAAAATCCTTAAAGGGGTATTAATTGCCTGAGCACAAGACTTAAGTAATTAATTAGCAATTTAATTAAAAGAAGGAGCTTGTAGCTCATTGGTAATACCTTGCATTGCTGAACCAAGTCACCAGAGTTCAAATCCCATGCCCCACATTATTTTTAATTTTTATTTTGTTTTAAATTTTATAGAAGCCCAACAGTCCACACAAGATAACTCCAGATTTTCCCACTACACTTAGAAAACTGAAAGTACCAGAGCCTACATCCTGTGACTCCCCACCTCCCAACAACTCGACTCGGCCGGGATCGGCCGAGTCGGCCGGCGGACCGGCCGAGTCAGGCCGGCGCCGCCGGCCTGACTAGGCCGGACCGCCGAGTCGTCAACTAAAAATTTGTGTCTTTTCCTCTCTCCTACTCCCTTGCACACTTCATTTTCTCAGATCGGTTCCATAGACCTTTGAAATCCCTATTTACTCCATATTTTAATGAATTTTAATATATTTTTTTACATTTTTTATTTAAACTCTTCACCTACCCTAACCCTAGTCTAACCCTATAAATACCACCCTTACTCTCTACCCTCTCACCCCAAACTCTGAGCCAACTCTAAAAAATTCCCAACAAATCTTGTGTACTTTGAAAACGAGCTCGAAGCGAAGCTACGGCGAAATTCCCGGCGAACTTCCGGCGATCGTTCTAGGAGCTCTCGGCGACGAAGCGACACACCGTCAATCCCTCTCCTTCCATCTCACTCTGATTATTTTCCAAAGCCCGTAATTCACATTTTCTATCTCTCCTTTCTATTCTAAAAATACGGATTTACAAAACCCGAAGGAATCGGAACAAATCCGATTTCCGATTCGGATTCTTATAAAACTTCATTTCTCGTTAATACAATTATGCTTAAACTCTCTCAGGTTGACTATTAAACATTAATCAACCAAATTGATCAAGTTTCATTTAATAAAATGATGTCTATTTAAATTTATCGTATTTTTCACTTAAATACCACATTGTTTCAATTCTACATTTAACTCCATTAAAGTTGCTATACCTTTAAGTAGATTACGAGGTAACGACCTACCTCCTCACACACTCATATGCAACATAACACGATACCCTCATGAACCCAGAATACGGGAAAACAAACATTTTCATTTAAATACCCTTTACTAAATAAAACCATTTCTAAAAGATTTAGTATTGATACATCTTTACAAATAAGTACCACTTATTATGAAATTAAGATAAGGTTGTGGGCATCAGTCATTTATCTAAACCTGACTTTGTGGTGTCTAGGCTAGGCAAGTGAGAAATGTAACTTTAAAAAGCCCGTCACACGGAGATTCGTTAGCGGACCTCTCCTTTCTTCACTTGTACATACCTGGTCACAATTGGCGGTGAAAAGGCGATTTGAGGTATCTCACAACTTGTCGTTTTGGACTAGTTAGGAGCAATCTAGTTGACTTAGGAGACCCTAAAACATAGAATACGGGAAATTTTACAACTTTACAATTAATTACCATTTACTTCATAAAAACCGTTTTCTAAAAGATTTAGTATTTATACAAATATTTGCAAAGCGCCGCTACAACCCATTTGGGGAACCCGTTCGGGATGATGCGGATTATCGCACATCGTCGGGCTTAGTAGTGCAAGATGCAGACCTCCGCAAGGAGCATTCGGTCTCGAGAGATTTAAAATACGACATCTTAAGAAAAAGAGATTTCTAGAATATTATATATATATTAAAATTATTTTCATATAAATATATGTATATGTTACGTAAAAATATCTAATTTGAATTATTATAAATATTCTATCTTTTTCTAAAAATTTCACAAGAATCAATTTTACACTAAAATACCATGAATTCCATGCAAAACCAATATTGCAAATAAATACCTTTATTTATGAAATTAGGATATTTTCACTAGAAATATCACAATATAAAATCTACATTCATTACAACTCTAAAGATGAATAATAAATATTTGGGATGTATTTTGAAAAGTATATAAAAATATTTTTATATAAACCCCCTCAAGTTCTATAAATTACCCTAAGGACCCTAGTAAACATAGGTTTAAGCGAGGCCAATCTCTTGAGCCTCAGAGAGCCGGAGAAGTGGGTGCTTGCCTATCTTAGATAGAAAAATTAATAAAAACAATTAGGACTTCAATTTATTTTGCTAATTGTCTGACTCGGTTTGAGTCTCAGTATAATCTGACTAGAATATGATTCAAATATAATTTACAATCTACAATCTACAATATTACAATCCAACATGAATCCATGAATCGAAAAATCCAATTATCAATCTATACAACTTGACTGAACCGAACCATGGATATACAATCTATTTACATGATCTCCAGTTTACATCCATTTACATGATTCTACGGTTACATCCGTTACAGATATAATGGTTTCGGTCAGTCATCCAATTATACAATCTATACAGTTTACAATACAATACAATCAAAACATTACGGGGTTTAAGGGGTAGATTGGTACGGAAGGTGTTAAAAGTGGCATGAAACGGTAAGATTAAGACACCTAACCTATATTCCGTTGCTGTTGTACCGTGGCCCAACGGTTCCTTGAGTTTCTGATACCTTAGTCTCCGGGGCAAGTGAGACTCCTCTCGTATATACTGGTATCTTTCTGTACCAAGCTACAAACAACAGTGTTAACACAACATTATAACGATATAATACAACTTTAAAACATACCTTCTTATTCTGTCTATTCTATTTCCCTCTTATCTTTGAGACTTACCAAGCGACCTGTTCGCTGACGACATTCTCTTTCTTTCTTCTTTGAATGTCGTCAGGTGATCTGGACACTTCAGAGATCGAGCCCACTGCTGAAGACTTGGACCAATTGAGTGAAGACCCCGAGCTCTAGTCATTGTACACTTTCCATTTCAGTACTTTTTCATTTCTGTTATACCATTGTTTAGTCATCGCTTTATTCCATGTATTTACTTTTCCATGCATTGTACAAAAGAATGTTAATAAATAAAGTTGTTGTTCAGTTCATATCTTGGTTCTTGTGATTTTACTTTTATATTGCTTAGATAGGCTTAGCGTATTTACTTCAGAGTAAATACGTAGCGGCCTCGCCGCGTCCTCTGCCCGTATACTGGGAAGTGGGGCGTGACAGGTTTTGTTGGTGGTCCATACAGGTCAGAGCTGTAAAGAACCATACTATGCAGTTCTGTTCTGCATGAACAACCTAAGAAATATAACATAAGAACCAGCAACTAAAATATTATTTATAATCATGTTCCTTGAATCCTATCATTTCTTATTCGTTGAATCATATACTTTGAATCTTTCCTAACCTAAATTTTTCATTCAAGGTTATAGATTCACCTGTCGGACCCGGTTCTTGCTCACGGAGCAAAGTGCCACGCCAAGTGTCGTGTTAAGTGGGCGGGGCCACCTCTTGAATCCGTGAGGGCCACCTCTTGAGTCCGTAGGACCCACTGTAGAACAATGGGGAATCTTCGGAATACATTCCGAAAGGGGACAGATCTGTACTATAAATGGAATGATACCACTCTTCAATACAGATGCGCCTTTTAAGTGAACCGGAACTACAGGAGCTTAGGAACTCCGTAGTTAAGCGTGCTCGGGCCAGGGAAGTCTTGGGATGGGTGACCTCCTGGGAAGTGGCCCCTGGTCGGGTCCGGTTCGCTCTAAAGGGAAAAACCGTGCGTTTGGGCTAAAGCGGACAATACTCTCTGTATTGGGGTGGAGCGTGACATCACCAAACACCACCAGCACCAATGTCAACAACACACCTCTACCACTGCCACTCACACCTGCCGTTCCTGCTCCACTCAACGAGCAAACGGTTCTGCTTGAAGCGATCCGCAGTCTCCTTGAGGGACAGCAACAACTGCTGAACCATCCCGAGACTGACGCACCTGGGGTAAAGCAATTCAGGGATTTACATCCTAAGCAGTTCTCTAGAAAGGGAAGTCCAGTTGAAGCTAAGGAATGGGCACAAAGCATTGAGGATGATCTGGCGGCGGCACAAATGCCAGACATAGCTTGGGTCCGTGTGGCGAAATTGCAGCTCACGGACAATGCTTGCAACTGGTGGAAGGTGGAAGAAAGCCGTCTTGAACAGCCTATTGAATGGAAGACTTTTCGCGGTAAGTTCGATACGAAGTACTTCCCTCTGACAGCGAGGTTTGCCATGGAACAGCAGTTCATTCATCTACAACAAGGTTCGATGTGGGACAAGTCAGTAGATGAGTATGACGCTGAATTCACCATGCTCGGTCGATTTGCGGCACACTTCTTACCGACGGATGAGATCAGAGCCCGTTGATTTTAACAAGGCTTGAACACAGAAATTCAGGCTGCACTAGCCTCAGGGAAATTTCTGACTCATGAAGATGCTCTGGAAGCTACCCGTAGTTATGAGGCAGTAATAAAGGCGAGGGGCAGACCTCAATCTACCGGTTTGAAACGCCCTGCCACTCAAATGGCAGGAGGAGCCTCTTCCAGGCCAACGTTCGAACCCAGGAGAACTGAAGAACCCAATAACCAGCCAAGACCACATTTCTGTTTCCATTGCAAAAGAGATTGACATTTGATAAAGGACTGTAGGCGCGCAAAAGGCCTGTGCCTAGTTTGTGGCGCGTCCAATCACAGAATTGAAACCTGTCTATATAGATACAACTCAGCTTACACACCTACCAACTACCCGCAGCGGCCAGCTATCCAGGCTCCTGCAACTCGTCCTGCACTCCCAGCACCACCTCCACATAGAACTCCTGCACAGCCTACTCGCCAATTCCAACAGGCAATGAGGGACATACCTCGAGGGCAGAGAAACAGGCCTCAAGGACAGATGTGCCTCCAGCTAGAAGGAATGTACCACGACGACATACATTCACCTTAGTAGCCATAGAACCTGAGAATATGAACCAAAGTAACCCAAGTAACTCCCTCACAACTTTGACCAAATTTTTTTTTACAATCTTTAGTTCTGTCACCAAACTGTTATACTTTCCTTTCACAAATTTTGAGGAAATTTTTTTTATAAGGAGGGTAGAATGTAACAACCCTAATTTTCTTATACACTTTTTCCATACAAATTTTTAAATTGTTTATTTTTCAAAATCCTTAAAGGGGTATATATTGCCTGAGCACAAGACTTAAGTAATTAATTAGCAATTTAATTACAAGAAGGAGCATGTAGCTCATTGGTAATACCTTGCATTGCTGAACCAAGTCACCAGAGTTCAAATCTCGTAGCCCACATTGTTTTTAATTTTTATTTTGTTTTACATTTTATAGAAGCCCAATAGTCCACACAAGATAACTCCAGATTTTCCCACTACACTTGAAAAACTGAAAGTACCAGAGCCTACATCCTGTGACTCCCCACTTCCCAACACCTCGACTCGGCCGGTCCGGCCGGACTCGGCCGGACCGCCGAGTCGTCAACTACAAATTTGTGTCTTTTCCTCTCCCCTACTCCCCTGCACACTTCATTTTCTCAGATCGGTTCCAGAGACCTTAGAAATCCCCATTTACTCCATATTTTAATGAATTTTAATATATTTTTTTACATTTTTTTATTTAAACTCTTCACCTACCCTAACCCTAAGCCTAACCCTATAAATACCACCCCTACCCTCTACCCTCTCACCCCAAACTCTGAGCCAACTCTTAAAAATTTCCAACAAATCTTGTGTACTTTGAAAACGAGCTCGAAGCGAAACTACGGCGAAATTCCCGGCGAACTTCCGGCGATCGTTCTAGGAGCTCTCGGCAATGAAGCGACGCACCGGCGATCCCTCTCCTTCCATCTCACTCTCATTATTTTCCAAAACCCGTAAGTCCCATTTTCTATCTCTCTTTTCTATTCTAAAAATACGGATTTACAAAACCGGACGGAATCGGAACAAATCCGATTTCCGATTCGGATTCTTATAAAACTTCACTTCTCATTAATACAATTATGCTTAAACTCTCTCATGTTGACTATTAAACACTAATCAACTAAATTGATCAAGTTTCATTTCATAAAATGATGGCTATTTCAATTTATCGTATTTTTCACTTAAATATCATATTGTTTCAATTCTACATTTAACTCCATTAAACTTGCTATACCTTTAAGTAGATCACGGGGTAACGACCTACCTCCTCACACACTCATATGCAACATAACATGATACCCTCGAGAACTCAGAATACGGAAAAACAAACATTTTCATTTAAATACCCTTTACTAAATAAAACCATTTCTAAAAGATTTAGTATTGATACATCTTTACAAATAAATACCATTTATTATGAAAATAGGATAAGGTTGTGGGCATCAGTCATTTATCTAAACCTGACTTTGTGGTGTCTAGGCTAGGCAAGTGAGAAAGGTAACTTTAAAAGGCCCGTCTCACGGTGATTCGTGAGCTGATCTCTCCTTTCTTCACTTGTACTTACCTGGCCACAATTGGTGGTGAAGATGCGATTTGAGATATCTCACAACTTATCGTTTTGGACCAGTTAAGAGCAGTCTAGTTGACTTAAGAGACCCTAGAACATAGAATACGGGAAATTTGACAACTTTACAATTAAATACCATTTACTTCATAAAAACCGTTTTCTAAAGGATTTAGTATTTATACAAATCTTTGCAAAGCGCCGCTACAACCCATTTGGGGAACCCGTTCGGGATGCTGCGGATTATCGCACATCCTCGGGCTTAGTAGTGCGAGATGCAGACCTCCGCAAGGAGTATTTGGTCTCAAGAGATTTAAAATACGACATCTTAAGAAAAAGAGATTTCTAGAATATTATATATATATTTAAATTATTTTCATATAAATATATGTATATGTAACATAAAAATATCTAATTTGAATTATTAGAAATATTCTATCTTTTTCTAAAAATGTCACAACAATCAATTTTACACTAAAATACCATGAATTCCATGCAAAACCAATATTGCAAATAAATACCTTTATTTATGAAATTAGGATATTTTCACTAGAAATATCATAATATAAAATCTACATTCATTACAACTCTAAAGACGAATAATAAATACTTTGGGTGTATTTTGAAAAGTATATAAAAATATTTTTACATAAAACCCCCTCAAGTTCGATAAATTACCCTAAGGACCCTAGTAAACATAGGTTTAAGCGAGACCAATCTCTTGAGCCTCACGGAGCCGGAGAAGTGGGTGCTTGCCTATCTAAGGTAGACAAATTAATAAAAACAATCAGGACTTCAATTTACTTTGCTAATTGTCTGACTCAGTTTAAGTCTCAGTATAATCTGACTTGAATATGATTCAAGTATAATTTATAAATTACAATGTACAATCTACAATATTACAATCCAACATAAATCCATGAATCTAATTATCAATTTATACAACTTGACCGAACCGAACCATGGATATACATTCCATTTAGATGATTTCCAGTTTACATCTATTTACATGATTCTACGGTTACATCCGTTATAGATATCATGGTTTCGGTCAGTCATCTGATTATACAATCTATACAGTTTACAATATAATACAATCAAAACATTACGGGGTTTAAGGGGAAAATTGGTACGAAAAGTGTTAAAAGTGGCACGAGACGGTAAGATTAAGACACCTAACCTATATTCCGTTGCTGTTGTACAGTGGCCCAAAGGTTCCTTGAGTTTCTGATACCTTAATCTCCGGGGCAAGCGAGACTCCTTTCATATACACTGGCATCCTTCTGTACTAAGCTACGAACAACAGCGTTAACACAACATTATAACAATATAATACAAATTTAAAACATACCTTCTTATTCTGTCTATTATATTTCCCCTTTATCTTTGGGACTTACCGAGCGACCTGTTCGCTGACGACATTCTCTTTCTTTCTTCTTTAATTGTCGTCAGGTGATCTGGACTCTTCAGAGATCGAGCCCACTGCTGAAGACATGGACCAGTTCAGTGAAGACCCCGAGCTCTAGTCATTGTATACTACTTTTTCATTTCTGTTATGCCATTGTTTATGCATCGCTTTATTCCATGTATTTACTTTTCCATGTATTGTACAAAAGAATGTTAATAAATAAAGTTGTTGTTCAGTTCATATCTTGGTTCTTGTGATTTTACTTTTATATTGCTTAGATACGCTTAGCGTATTTACTTCAGAGTAAATACGTAGCGGCCTCGTCGCGTCTTCTGCCTGTATACTGGGAAGCGGGGCGTGATAGGTTTTATTGGTGACCTATGCAGGTCAGAGCTGTATAGAACTATACTATGCAGTTCTGTTCTGCATGAACAACCTAAGCAATATAACACAAGAACCAGCAACTAAAATATTATTTACAATTATGTTCCTTGAATCCCATCATTTCTTATTCTTTGAATCATATACTTTGAATCTTTCCTAACCTAAATTTTTCATTCATGGTCATGGATTCACCAAACACCACCAGCACCAATGTCAACAACACACCTCCACAACTACCACTCACACCTGCCATTCCTGCTCCACTCAACGAGCAAATGGTTCTGCTTGAGGCGATCCGCAGCCTCCTTGAGGGAAAGCAACAACTGCTGAACGATCCCGAGACTGACACACCTGGGGTAAACCAATTCAGGGCTTTACATCCCAAGCAGTTCTCCGGAAAGGGAAGCCCACTTGAAGCTGAGGAATGGGCAAAAAGCATAGAGGATGATCTGGCGGCGGCACAAATGCCAGACATAGCTTGGGTCCGTGTGGCGAAACTGCAGCTCACGGACAATGCTCGCAACTGGTGGAAGGTGGAAGAAAGTCGTCTTGAATAGCCTATTGAATGGAAGACTTTTCGCGATAAGTTCGACGTGAAGTACTCCCTGTGACAGCCTGGTTTTCCATGGAACAGCAGTTCGTTCATCTACAACAAGGTTCGATGTGGGACAAGTCAGTAGATGAGTATGACGCTGAATTCACCATGCTCGGTCGATTTGCGGCACACCTGATACCGACGGAAGAGATCAGAGCCCTTCGATTTCAACAAGGCTTGGACACAGAAATTCAGGCTGCACTAGCCACAGGGAAATTTCTGACTCATGAAGATGCTCTGGAAGCTTCCCGCAGTTATGAGCCAGTAATAAAGGCGAGGGGCAGACCTCAATCTGCCGGTTTGAAACGTCCTGCCACTCAAATGGCAGGAGGAGCCTCTTCCAGGCCAACGTTCGAACCCAGGAGAACTGAAGAACCCAATAACTAGCCAAGACAACATTTCTGTTTCCATTGCAAGAGAGATGGACATTTGATAAAGGACTGTAGGCACGCAAAAGGCCTGTTCCTAGTTTGTGGCGCGTCTAATTACAGAATTGAGACATGTTCATATAGATACAACTCAGCTCACACACCTACCAACTACCCGCAGCGGCCAGCTATCCAGGCTCCTGCAACTCGTCCTGTACTCCCAGCACCACTTCCACATAGAACTCCTGCACAGCCTACTCGCCAATTCCAACAGGTAATGAGGGATATGCCTCGAGGGCAGAGAAACAGGCCTCAAGGACAGAATGTGCCTCCAGCTAGAAGGAATGTACCACGGCAAAAGACATTCACCTTAGCAGCCATAGAACCTGAGACTGTTACGTGGGAGCTGGGTGGTCTATACGTGGGAGCTGGGTGGTCTATAAGCACATCCTTAAATATCCCTAGTCGTGGGAGTTTTGAGACCGGGTATCGATACTCCAGAGTAGACTAGTGTATACTGATCGAGACCCCAACGAGGGGCGGTGTCCAGGTCTCACAAGCAATTGGTGTTAGTTTGTTCACCTAAGATAGTATACAGGGGCTCATTGGGTCCTGAGTACACTGGACGGACTCGTAGGGAACATGGTAGTTAGTATTATACCTATTGTCGGATGGCAGTTCCCTTGTGACATGTGTACAGGTTAGTATGTTGACCGGAGATCGTCGTTTGTCTCGTGTGAGTTTCCATTGTGTTTTGATTACTACCCTACCATGGCTTAAAAGGGTCGTACAAACAGGTTTTAGTTGGATACAGTCCCGAGCCGCATGGAGGCAGTGAGTGGATCGTCGGGGATTCGTCTCTCCCGGTATTGAGGGTTGATGTCGCACAGTGCACGGGTGACCATCACCAGAAATTCGTGGCCAAGGTATTCGAGAATTACTGATCTAGGATCAGTAGTTTCTCAGGTGGTGATGGGTTCCATACCGACACGAATTATCGCGTTATTAGGGGTATGACTTTATCCACCCCCCTAAACTCGATATGCGATGCTCTTAGACGAACAGACCAAACTGTATGGAGATTGTCACTGTCATGCCCAGTAGTGGTACGGATGAGTTTGCTTATTGGCCTTCCTTTCACTCAATACCTGGGTAGCCGTTACGTACAGCTAGTGCTGCTGACGTGCTTGTGGTTAAACCTACTGCCAGCGTATTGATAAGTCTTTAAAGTCCCACACAGAGGGTTTTCACGGTTCAGGCGATATGGTGTAGATGACGTATGTTGGTACATAAATATGTCCGATTAAATATGTGTACATGCTGCACAGACTTTAATCGGGCAGTTGATAATGCTAGCGGCTTAGGACTGAGCCGGATTATTAAATCAGGTTTTGCTTTAATAATTTATATATGTATATATATACATATACATATACATATATATATATATATGTATGTATATATATATATGTGTGTGTGTATATGTATATATATATATATACATATATATATATATATATTCAAGTATTATTGTTCACTATTCTTTTTCTCTCTTGGCTATTCGTATTTTTGTACGAATATGCGTATATGTATTTTGTTCATATCAGAAAATTGCATTCTAATACCGTTATTTAATTCTTGTATTTATCGGTATTATTGACCAGTGTCTGCTCAGTATTACAGATTACAGGTATCCATGACAAAATACTGGAAATGCATCCAACAGCACGGATATATCACTTGAGGGAAGACACAGCGACCAGAAATGCTAACCGACCGATACTTCAGGAGTTTCTTTATGCAACAAGTTGTGTACACATTTTTTTTCTAAATGGTCCAACATAACAAGTGTGTACACAAGACTTTTAAGCACATGTGGATATGATTCTATATGCAATCAAGGATATGATTCTATATGCAATTATCAAGGATATGATTTTATATGCAATCATCAAGGATATGATTTTATATGCAATCAAGGATATGATTTTATATGCAATCATCAAGGATATGATTTTATATGAAATCAAGGATATGATTTTATATGCATATGATATTATATGCATTCAAGACCAAAAAGCATGTGTTCAAATCAAAGGCAATCAAACAAATCAGCATGAGCCATAATGGGGCAGATATGAATATTTCTTTCTGAGCCTATAAATAGAGACCAGAGGCAAGAGGAAAGGGTAGCTTTTTCTTTAGTTCTATCTTAGAATTCTTGTAATTTTTCTTTTCATTCATGAGCTCTTGCCCCTTTGTCTTGACCTTGCAACTTCTCATTTAGAACTTGCAAGGTTAAGGCTTAGATTCTTGACTTCAAGATCTCTTGTAACAAGTTTGTTCTTCAATAAAAGTTCGTATTTTTATTACATGTCTTGTTCCACTTTACATGATTTCAATTGTGAAATTCATGCTTTGCTTTGATCTTGCAACCTCTTAAGTGAGCTTGCAACCTTAAAGCTTGGTATTTGGATCTCACACGTTGCCGGGGATTGAACACTGGGAGATAAAACGCTTGAACTCATCGGTTCTCTTTGCCTCTTTATTTCATTGCATGTTTTTATGTATCTTCTTTTTTCTTTCTTGTTAATTTGTAAATATGTGTGAGTAATCTTTTCACTTGTTAAGGATGTAATATGTTAGATCGTATTCGAAGATTTTCTTTGTCCAAACTTTAAAACCTAAAACTTGCCTATTGAAACTTCGTGCAAATCACCCGCAACTCCGCTCACTAGGCATCCTATCCTACCCCGATAGTGATGATTCCTAATCATGACCGGATTGCCCGTGGTTTGCCGAAGGCTAAAGTCAAGAGATAACAACGGAAGGACAAGGGACAAGGAAAACGGATTTAGCGAAATACCGCAAATACCGTATTTCAAGTTCCCTAATCCGCGTTGTTACCTATTGCTTTAGTATCAATACCAAGTCGGGGCTATAAGGAATTGGCAAACATCACCTTCATACAATCTAACTTATTACTACCCTTAACAAGTCCTTTTTATTCATATCTTTGTTACGACAATTAGTTAACCAACAAATCAAAACACGATATTAACTCGTTAAAACAAGCAATAAGAAACTTACCATCTCCCTGCGGATGACCCGTATTCATCGCGGCTCGCTACAAGCGACACCGTTTTGATTGCGGTAATTTCAGAATTCTTTTTAAACATGACACAGTTAGATCGTGACAATCAAATGGCGCCGTTGCCGGGGAGTGGGAAGCGGTGCTATACAGCCACTTTTCAGTAAGATCGCACAAAGTGAACGGAATGACCCGTAGCCGTTTTGTTTGATCACGACGACCTTAACGCCACTAGTGCGTTCCTCTTCGAACCTGCTGCTGTTTCCGCGCCCGACAATGACCATGAGTGTTTCACCTTCTCGAACGATCTTAGCCAGTCACCACCCGAGCTTGAGTCTTTTGCTTTTTTGGATGAGTTAGTTGAACCATCCGACTCGGTTGCGTACACTCGATTTGAACCTTTGATGGAATCCTTCGAGTTTGAAACAGTTACTCCATTGTTACCATCTATTGTTTCACCTCCTAAACTCGAACTAAAGCTTTTGCCGTCGCACCTAAAATATGCTTATCTAGGTGAGAATGAGACCCTACCCGTTATCATATCGTCCTCTCTAGCTCTTGAGCAAGAGAAGGCCCTTTTAGTGGTCTTGCAAAATAATCGGCAAGCTTTTGGCTGGTCTATGGCGGACATCAAGGGGATTAGTCCCCTCATAGTCGAACATCATATACACTTGATGGATGATGCCAAGCCAGTAAGGGATCCACAAAGACGCCTCAACCCCATTATGAAAGAGGCTGTCAAGAAGGAGATTGTTAAATGTCTTGATAGTGGTATCATTTACCCTATCTCGGATAGCCAATGGGTTAGCCCCATTCATGTTGTGCCAAAGAAATCGGGCATCACGGTCATTACCAATGGGGCAAATGAGTTAATTCCTACTCGCACCCAAACTGGGTGGCGAGTTTGCATCGACTATAGAAAACTCAATGCCGCGACAAGGAAAGACCACTTTCCTTTACCTTTCATTGACCAAATGCTAGAACGATTGGCTGGGCACGAGTTCTATTGCTTTTTAGATGGCTACTCCGGCTATAACCAAGTCCCCATAGCCAAAGAGGATCAAGACAAGACCACATTTACTTGTCCTTTTGGCACTTTTGCTTATCGTCGCATGCCCTTTGGGTTATGCATTGCGCCCGCTACATTTCAGCGGTGAATGATGGGGATCTTTTCAGACATGGTTGAAAAGTTTTTGGAGATCTTTATGGATGATTTCTCCATTTTTGGTGACTCCTTCGACGAGTGTTTGCTACACCTTGACGCAGTTCTTACCCGCTGTAGGGATAAGAATCTAACTTTGAATTGGGAGAAGTGCCACTTTATTGTACGAGAAGGTATTGTCTTAGGACATGTCATCTCGCAAAACGGCATAGAGGTTGATAGAGCCAAAATTGAAGTCATTTCTAATCTTCCTCCTCCTAAATGCGTCAAAGACATTCGAGCTTTTCTTGGCCATGCCGGTTTTGTAGACGGTTCATCAAGGATTTTAGCAAGATTGCTAGACCTTTGACTCTCTTATTGGCCAAGGACACAACATTTGATTTTGACTCAACTTGCATGGAAGCGTTCGAGTCATTGAAACACTCTCCCATTTCTGCGTCCATTCTTTCATCTCCAGACTGGACGCACCCATTCGAAATTATGTGCGACGCATCGGATTTTGCCATTGGTGCTGTTCTTGGACAGCACATTAATAAAATGCCGCACGTGATTTATTACGCTAGCCGTACATTAAATGAGGCCCAACTAAACTACACAACAACAGAAAAAGAGTTCTTAGCAGTTGTGTTTGCACTTGAAAAATTTCAGCCTTATTTAATCGGCTCTCCAGTCATTATCTATACGGACCATTCAGCTCTTCGCCACCTTTTTGCGAAAAAAGATGCTAAATCTCGGCTAATACGTTCGATCCTCTTGCTTCAAGAGTTTGACCTTGTCATCAAGGACAAAAGAGGATGTGAAAACGTGGTCGCCGACCATCTCTCACGACTTCCTTCTTCGCCGTCGCTTCAAATTCTGATCAACGATGTTTTTCCGGATGAACAACTCTTGACGGTATCTTGCGAACCCTGGTTCGCAGATATTGTGAACTATTTGGCCACAGGACTACTACCGACTGAATGGTCAAGTCAGGACAGACTTCGATTCTTATCCCAAGTGAAACACTTTTACTGGGATGAACCCTATCTGTTTAAGTACTGTCCCGACCAAATTATTCGTCGCTGTGTCCCTGACAATGAAGTCAAGAGTGTGCTGTCGTTTTGCCACGATCAAGCATGTGGCGGGCATTTTGGCCCTAGAAAGACAGCCGAGAAGATCTTGCAGTGTGGCTTCTACTGGCCACAACTCTTCAAAGACGCTCATGATTACTGCAAGACTTGCGCCCGGTGCCAACACTTGGGCCGGATATCCAGGAGAAACGAGATACCGCTCCAACCAATCTTGGTTGTGGAGATTTTCGATGTTTGGGGGATTGATTTCATGGGGCCGTTTCCCAGCTCTTTTGGGAACTTGTACATCCTTCTAGCTGTTGATTATGTCTCTAAGTGGGTCGAGGCTGTGCCCAGCCGGACTAACGACAACAAGGTTGTCGTTAAATTTCTCAAGGAAAACATTTTCTCCCGGTTTGGGCACCCCCGATCGATCATTAGCGACAATGGAACTCATTTCTGCAATAAGACTTTCGAGGCCTTGATGCGGAAATATTCCATTAATCATAAGCTATCTACGCCCTACCACCCCCAAACCTGTGGGCAAGCCGAAGTTTCAAATCGGCAAATCAAGCAGATACTGGAGAAGACGGTTTCCAAGAACCGTAAGGATTGGTCGGTAAAACTCAATGATGCCCTTTGGGCATTTCGAACTGCTTATAAAACCGATCTCGGCATGTCTCCTTATCGGCTTGTTTACGGAAAGGCTTGCCACCTTCCAGTCGAAATAGAGCATCGCGCATTTTGGGCGATTAAAGAGCTGAATCTATCTCTCAAAGATGCGGCCAGCTATCGGAAGCTGCAGTTGAACGAATTGAACGAGCTTCGGGATGAAGCTTACGACAACGCGGTTATTATAAAGAACCGAACGAAGGTGTTTCATGATAAACACCTCACGCGCAAAACTTTCACACCTGGACAGCAGGTGCTTCTTTACGAGACCCGACTGCATTTTCATCCCAGCAAGCTCAGATCTCGCTGGAAGGGACCATTTGTTGTGCGGACTGTATATCCGCACGGCGCGGTGGATTTGGAAAATCCAAAGGACGGTTCGCTTTTCAAAGTAAATGGACACAGACTGAAACCGTACCTTAGCGCTGAACCATCAGAAGAGCTCCTGCTCTTGCAGGAGCCAGTTTACCCTGCATAATCTTCCTCTGTCTACCACCAAACTTCGGTTATCCAGCCAAAAGAGTGGACACTGTTTCAAATAAGTTTGGGGGTATGTATATACGATTTTCCTTTGTATATATGTTAAAATATATATATATATATATATATATATAATAAAAAATAAAAAATAAAAATT
Source organism: Agapanthus africanus (assembly GCA_030015575.1). Taxonomy (NCBI): domain Eukaryota; kingdom Viridiplantae; phylum Streptophyta; class Magnoliopsida; order Asparagales; family Amaryllidaceae; genus Agapanthus; species Agapanthus africanus. The sequence continues at coordinate 57,943,124 of JASDDO010000024.1, forward strand.
CTATATCTAACCTTCAGTATTTTTGCCCTTTTAATGTACAATGACAGTGAGGGCACTGTCAAGTTTAAGTTTGGGGGTACACTCGGTACGCATTTCTAACCTTCGCATTCATTTGTATATTCTGCATTTTCATACTTATTTAAATATAAAAAAACCCCATAAAAATCAGAAAATTTTCTAAAAACATAAAAACTTTATCGCCAAGTTAGCTAGTGAAAAAACTTAGATTCAATATTTCGACGGTTTTGTTTAATAAGATAGGAACAACTAAATCCTATTTTTAGATTTTGAAAACCTGAAAAATAACTCTCCTTTGAAGTTAACTAATGCTGTTATATGTCTTTATATCACACTACACGTGTTGTGAGTTTTTGAGAAATTAGATGACAAGTCTATTATGTCTGAAATTTTTTTTTTGATAAACTATTTTCTGAGGATCAAATAGGTTTGTTCTGAAATAAGTAATATCAAGAATAGTTTATGAAGTGAAGCGAATATGAAGGGATGTTATTGATGCCTTGATAAGATCTAATTCTGAAAAATAACCCATCTGGAACTTGATTGGAATGATTACACACCTGACCCACTAGACACGTCTTTTATCCAAAAAATAATTGAACTACCGATTATATCTCCGTTCGCATTAAATCGTTATGATTTTCACGCCAAAATTGTCTTTTGTTTTTAGGCCTAGATAACTTGAGTAATTAAGTCCGCTGGGGTGTCTCTACACCTAATGCCCTAAAGCCAACTGGTTTGGGAGCATTGGCCCAAAGCTCGCTAAGAAGCCTAGAAAGTCCAGATTAAAACAAAGTCAAGCAAGTGTTCTCTCCGAGTTAAAATTCCTAACGGTTCTTTGTGTGAGAATAATCTTGACAAAAGACAGGTTTTTATAAAAAAAAAAGTATTTCTAGCGGAGATATGAAGGTTTTATTCTATGATAAAGACTATTGCACGTTCACAGAGGTGTGTATGAAATGAAAACAAGAAAGAGGTGGAGTGAAAAATAAGACCTAGTTTCCTGTTAAGGAAGATAGAAATTCTGAATTTGAAACCTAACTGGAAAACGAAACTTGAGAAATACTTAACTCTTTATAAAACTTATGTGATCCTCTTTAAATTTTTATCTGGGCTTTATTTTGTGACATGACAACTTTAATTGATCCTTCTGAAACTTAACGACACTATTTACACCGCACGTAAAGACATATAAAATCTTAAGTTAAATGAGAAGCGAGGTGTGAAAAATAAAGGTTCGATAGTCTAGAATTAGGATAATAGAATTGCTATTTTTGAAAACAAAACCTTAGGGTTTGAATTATAGTTAATTCGCAAAACTAGCTTGACGAGATTTTGTGGGTAGTATCCGCTGAAAACCCTCAGGAGACAACACTCCTCCTACTAGGGACACCTAGAGGTTAAACGGTTTGTTGCATATGCTCAGTGCAATCGTGTTCCCTGCGAAAGTGCGGTTAGGATTTTATTTTTATTTTTTTTTGTGAATAAACGGTTTTGCTCGGGACGAGCAATAGATAAGTTTGGGGGTATTTGTTCATATCAGAAAATTGCATTCTAATACCGTTCATTCATTATCTAATTGTTGTATTTATCGGTATTATTGACCAGTGTCTGCTCAGTATTACAGATTACAGGTATCCATGAAAAAATACTGGAAATGCATCCAACAGCACGGATATATCACTTGAGGGAAGACACTGCGACCAGAAATGCTAACCGACCGATACTTCAGGAGTTCCTTTATGCAACAAGTTGTGTACACATTTTTTTTCTAAATGGTCCAACATAACAAGTGTGTACACAAGACTTTTAAGCACATGTGGATATGATTCTATATGCAATCAAGGATATGATTCTATATGCAATCATCAAGGATATGATTTTATATGCAATCATCAAGGATATGATTTTATATGCAATCAAGGATATGATTTTATATGCAATCATCAAGGATATGATTCTATATGCAATCAAGGATATGATTTTATATGCAATCATCAAGGATATGATTTTATATGAAATCAAGGATATGATTTTATATGCATATGATATTATATGCATTCAAGACCAAAAAGCATGTGTTCAAATCAAAGGCAATCAAACAAATCAGCATGAGCCATAATGGGGCAGATATGAATATTTCTTTCTGAGCCTATAAATAGAGACCAGAGGCAAGAGGAAAGGGTAGCTTTTTCTTTAGTTCTATCTTAGAATTCTTGTAATTTTTCTTTTCATTCTTGAGCTCTTGCCCCTTTGTCTTGACCTTGCAACTTCTCATTTAGAACTTGCAAGCTTAAGGCTTAGGTTCTTGACTTTAAGATCTCTTGTAACAAGTTTGTTCTTCAATAAAGGTTCGCATTTTTATTACATGTCTTATTCCACTTTACATGATTTCAATTGTGAAATTCATGCTTTGCTTTGATCTTGCAACCTCTTAAGTGAGCTTGCAATTTTAAAGCTTGGTATTTGGATCTCACACGTTGCCGGGGATTGAACACTGGGAGATAAAACGCTTGAACTCATCGGTTCTCTTTTCCTCTTTATTTCATTGCATGTTTTTATGTATCTTCTTTTTTCTTTCTTGTTAATTTGTAAATATGTGTGAGTAATCTTTTCACTTGTTAAGGATGTAATATGTTAGATCGTATTCGAAGATTTTCTTTGTCCAAACTTTAAAACCTAAAACTTGCCTATTGAAACTTCGTGCAAATCACCCGCAACTCCGCTCACTAGGCATCCTATCCTACCCCGATAGTGATGGTTCCTAATCATGACCGGATTGCCCGTGGTTTGCCGAAGGCTAAAGTCAAGAGATAACAACGGAAGGACAAGGGACAAGGAAAACGGATTTAGCGAATACCGCAAATACCGTATTTCAAGTTCCCTAATCCGCGTTGTTACCTATTGCTTTAGTATCAATACCAAGTCGGGGCTATAAGGAATTGGCAAACATCACCTTCATACAATCTAACTTATTACTACCCTTAACAAGTCCTTTTTATTCATATCTTTGTTACGACAATTAGTTAACCAACAAATCAAAACACGGTATTAACTCGTTAAAACAAGCAATAAGAAACTTACCATCTCCCTGCGGACGACCCGTATTCATCGCGGCTCGCTACAAGCGTCACCGTTTTGATTGCGGTAATTTCAGAATTCTTTTTAAACACGACACAGTTAGATCGTGACAATCATATTTCGATACGTGTACCGGGTTGTATTCCGTATTTTTATGGAATAGCTTCTAGAAAATGGCCACCTCATTAATTGATTTTCATTTTAGAAATCATTTTGGAAATGAGGTGTAGGGTGAGTTGGCATGAGGTTGGACTTGGCATGTACAGAGGCATGGCACACATTTGTTTATTAGAAAATTGGAGGAGATATTTTTTGTGTGCATGATTGAAAGAGAGAGGGAGGCACCCACCATTATAGACTTGGCCATGCTTTGATTTTTCTTAAGTTGCTTCATGAAATTCTCATTCTCACTTGGAGAAACACTTGGCCATTTTCTTTAGTTGCTCATGCCACATGTTTCCTCACCTCCTTCATCTTCTTGAGTTGCTCTTTTGAGCATTAATGATGAGAGAAAATTATAGTGAGATAATCCTACTCCTCCACTCTCCATTGCTAGCAACCTTGGAGTGTCGGTTGCCTTGTTAGGCAAGTCTGAAGCTTGCGCCGTTTCCCTCGGATGGATCATCGTAGATGGAGTAAGACTGGCAACCAAATTCGATCCGCGACCACTAGGAGCTTGGGATGATGGTTGAAGACCCGAAATACTTGGTTCATTCGGTATAACCATTCCTAACTCTTTATATTGCTTGCCAGTTTAGGGTTTAGGGAAGATCCGGGTATCGGGTTGTGGTAGCGCCAGTTTTTATAAATTTTTGTTCCGCATTTGGCCACAGTTTAATGGTCGGGCGCTGCCGTAACCCAAACACAACTGCTGCACATGAATGACAGAATTTATGTTTTTTCTAAGACAATTGCTATTGATAACTCCGTTAAATTTTTCCAACCTAAATAGGCAATTACTCACTTTCTCCGGCTCCCTAGGGCTTAAAAGAAATGATACCGCTTAAATTTATATTAATCTAGGGTCCTTAAATATTTATTATTGTTGTTTACTTTGTATTTATATTGTTTACATTTCTCGAGTGGGTTTTATGAAAAATATTTTAATATTGTTTAAAAATATATCTCGAGGGTGATTTATAATATTTAGAGTTTTTATGAACATGAATTTTAATTTTTATGTTATTTTAGTGATAAAAACTAGGTTTTAAAAATTTATGGTACTTTTATAAAAACTACTACTTTTGAAAATTTGTTGGTATTTTATTAAAATTCTAATCTTTTATTTTAAAAAATATAGTTTCATAATTTATTTTTATTGAAAATACGAATTCATAGTTTTATATAATTTTCCAAACATTAGTTTTGTTTAGAAAAGTCGTGTTTCTTAAAAATCCCGTATTTTTCCTTTTGAGACCGAATACTCCGTGAGGAGTTCTGCATCTCGCTCTATTATCCCAAGGATGTGCAATAATCCATACCATCTATTAGCGGGTCTCCTAACGAGAGTTGTAGAGGCGCAATTACCAAAGATTCAAAAATATCGATTAAAAGAAACCCTTTTTTGAAAAAATATGGTATTTTAATGTAAAACTTATTATTTAAATTAACCATATATCAAGAACATCGTGTTATGAAACATAATGTGCGTATGGGGCAAGACGTTACCCCATGAAATTTTCTTAAAAGTATATATAATAATTATCGAAATAACGATTAGACTATAGTTCATAGTATTTTTCTAAAAACTTCATTTTATGATTATTTCTCAAGGAAAATTTTATTACGCTAAAAGTTGAATGATGTAAATAAGGTTAATAGTGGTGTTAGGATATTAGTTTGACCCAATTTGCATATCAAGTGGATTAAAAGTGTTAAAAAGAAATTAGATCGGTGCTAACTCCACTTTATCGATGTGCTTTTAGAAGGCGGTTTGAGATGAAAAGAAATAGAGAGAGAAGGGATTTACGGTTTTAGAGTGTCGAGAAAAGAGAAATGAAGTAGGAAAGGTCATTAGGTCGTCGTGATGAAGTGGTATTTATAGTGAAGAATTCAGGGTATGAGAATTAAAAAATTGATTAAAAAGAATTAAAATGGTATTAATTAAGGATTTGAAAGGTCTCTGTTTGATTGCAGGAAAATCAAACAGTGCAGAGGAGTAGAAGCGAGCTGAAGGGGTGTGTGTGGAAAACACGGAGGTGATTGGAGCCATCTCAACCATCAGCGGCAGGCCAAATGAGAAAACAGGCGGTCGGATCTTGGTGCCTCGCCTTGAGATTCATGCCACCTGCGTTAATCAGTGTTAACTCTGCACTTTTCCCATTTGATTTTCTTGAAACTTTTCGATTCACTGTGTATTGCACGTGCAACTCTTGGGCTTTCGAAAAGTTAAAAAGAAAAATACAAAAAATAAATGGAACTGATGGGAATCGAACACACAGGCTATGTCACAGCAGTGTAGAGGCTTTACCAATAAGTTACACGTTGCTTCTTATTTTTATTGAACAAAAATAACTTATAACTCCTAATCAGGCTAAAATACCCTTTCCAATCATTAAACCAGTAAATTTTTGTACAGGGATTTCAGAGTCATTACACTACAATTGGACATTGATCATATCCCAAAGTTGCCTTCAAGACTCCATTCCCGGAACTAACATTCTATCTTGAAATGAGTGGCTTCATGGGAATCGCGTGCGTTCTCACGAATCGTTGTGACATGAACCAATGTGAAGCTCTAGTGTCGAAAAGTGTGAGTACAGGAAGGATGGTTACTAGTATAGTACCTAAGTTGTTTGAGTTTGAGTTTAGATATAGAAAAAAAATTAACGATGTACTAGTAGCGAAGGTTGAAAGGATGGGAAGAATTTACCAGTGATGCCTTGTCCTGTAGCTTCAGCCTCTTCGACCGTCATTGTAAAAGCCTGACGTCTCGGTACATTCCTCCTCGCCGGAGGCACATTCCTCTGCCCTTAAGACACGTTTCTCTATGCCTGATGGAATTGACGCTGAGGCTGTGTAAGTGGTCCTTGTGGAGCCGGTTCAGAGAGAGCTAGGAGGGGTGCAGATGCCTGAATAGTTAGCCTCCGCGGAGCTGGCATTGCGGGTCTAGGTACTGGTACTGTGTTACCTCAATATAGGCATGCTCCTATAGCGTGAGTGGATGCGCCACAAACCAGACACATGCCATTTGCATGCCTACATTCCTTCACCAAGTGTCTGGTTCTCTTGCAGTAGAAATAGAAATCCAGACTGGATTGGTTGAACGATCTTTCTGGCCTCTTAGGTGCAAAAGTCAGTCTAGAAGATTCTCCTCCTGTCATCTAAGTAGCAGGGCGTTTGATTCCGGCTGCTAATGGCTTACCCTTCTTCTTAACTATAGTTTCATAACGGCACGCTGCCTTCAGAGCGAGTTCATGAGTCAGATAGTTGCCTGTGGTTAAAGCCGCTTAAATCTTCAGGTCTAAACCTTCTCGGAATCGTCTAGCCCGAATCTCATCAGTCGGGATCAGGTATGCTATGAACCTGATAAGATGTCGATGTCAGGATAGTTATGTGTTTTATGGAACAGAATTTGAGACGAATTCTTTACCTGCTAAGCATGATGAATTCGGCATCATATCCATCCACTGATTTTACCCACATAGAGCCTTATTGCATGTGGATGAACTGTTGTTCCATCTTAAAACGGTCGATCTCGGGTAAAAACTTCGTGTCAAACAGATCGCGGAACGTTTTCCACTCTATTGGTTGTGTAAAACGGCTTTCCTCGGCTTTCCACCAGACACTTGCATTTTCTGTGAGCTGGAGTTTTGCCACACAAGCCCAAGCTATATCTGGTACCTACGCTGCTATAAGATCGTCCTCGATACTTTGGGCCCATTCTTTAGCCTCAAGAGGACTCTCTTTCCCTGAGAAGATCTTTGGAATAAACACCCGAAATTGCTTTACTCCAGGTGCTTCGGCTTTAGGACGGTTCATAAAGATAGCCGTCTGCTGCTGCTGACCCTCGAGAAGGCTTTTGATGGCCTCCAAAAGCACTGTCTGTTCGTTGATTGGTACCGCAACGGTAGGGGGAGGCGGTAGGGAAGGCGGTGTGGTGTTGCCACTTACGTTGGCGCTGGTGTTGTTTGGAGGATCCATCACCTTGATAGAAGAGAAAATGTTAGGATGGATTCAAGAAGTTTGAAAATACAAAGAATGTATAGTTGTTGATTCTTATAATTCTTGTGATATATTACTTAAGACTTCATGCAGAACTGACATGCATGGGCCACCAACAAAACATGTCATGCCCTACTTCAAAGTAGATGGAAACGGTGATGTGGCAAGCCCGCAACGTATTTACTATGAGAATAGGTTAAGCGTAATTAAGCAATATAACAATGTGTACGAAAGACAAGAGTAATAAAATGAATTAGCAACTTTATTTATATTCAAACTTACATACAGTTGTTTATAATAAAAAGATACAATGATAAAGCAAATGCCTAAATAATGGCATACTGGAAGTAAGTACAAGCAGAAGCTAATAGTCAGGCCGAGAAGCAAATTGGTCCAAGTCCTCCGGGCTCAACTCTATCTCCTCTGAATCTGGTTTTCCTGATGAACAATCCAAAGAAAGAAATAGAAAGGAATGTCGTCTGCGAACTAGCGCTCGGTAATTCCCCAAATAATTTAAAGAAGATGGTATATAGAGTGAAGAGAAACCAAGTAAAAGTGAACAGGCAAGATTATATAAGCGAGCATTTAAGCATGATCATTTACAGGTATAAGATTGCAATTCTAGCGTGGTTGTTTGTAGTTTGATAAAAAAAGGTATTCATGTATACGAGAGGAGTCCATCTTACCCGTGGACTATGGTAACATATAGTACAAGGCACCATCATAACCCATAGGACAATGGCACGTGAATTCATGTAGGTGTCTTTTAAGTGACCTCTCGTGTCACGATATACATTCCGTACCAATCTACCCCTTTATTTCTGCGTATTGTATAGCTCAAGTTTACAGGTCTTGGTCGAATGCATGAATATAAAAAATATACAGGTTCATGTTCAAAATGTAATCATATATTCAGGTATTCATGTCAAGATCATGTCAAGTTATATTCATGGTTTGGTCAAGTCGAGTCAAATGCTCAAGTTCAAGTTCGTTATTTGAATTCAAGTGTTCAGATTCATGATCAAGTATCCAAGTTTGTATTTGATTTTGGATTCTGTTTTGAGCTGGGATTCAGGTTGGAATCAGTATCTTATGAAAGGATTTAGCTCTTGAATTTCTTAAGTTCGGGAATAATCGAACAACTGTTGCACATAGACGGCAGGATTTGTGTCTTTTTCCAAAACAATTGCCATTGATAACTCCGTTAATTTGTCTAAACTGATTAGGCAAGCACTCACTTTCTCCGAATCCCTGGCGCTTAGGAGAAATGATACCGTTTAAACCTATACTAATCTAGAGTCCTTAACATTTATTATTGTTATTTATATTATATTTATATTGTTTGCATTCCTCGAGGGGATTTTATGAAAAATACTTTAATATTGTTTAAAAATAAATCTCGAGAGTGACTTATGTTATTTAGAGTTTTTATGAACATATATTTTAATTTTAGTGATAAAACCTAGATTTTAAAAGCTTATGGTATTTGTATGAAAACTATACTTTTGGAAACTTGGTGGTATTTTTTTTGTAACATTAATTTTTCATTTTAATAATATATTCTTCAAAAATTAGTTTTCATAGAAAAATACGGATTTATAATTTATGAAAATTTTCAAATGATTTAATTTGTTAAAAAAATCGTAAATTGTATTTTCATTTCCTTTCGAGACCGAATTTTCCGTGAGAAGTTCTGTATCTCACTCTATTATCCCAATGACGTGCGATAATCTACACCATCCGTAGATGGGTTCACTTAAAATGGTTGCAGAGGTGCAATCAAAGGATTTTAAAAATAATGATTAAAAACATATTTTTATAAAGTGGTGGTATTTTGTTGAAAATTGTTTCATTTAGATGAAAAATTCTAACCAAATATCGTGATATGAATAAAAAATGTGCGTGTAAGGTAGATCGTTACCCTGTGAATTTTCTAAATGTATGTATGACTAATTATCAAACAAAGGGTTATAATTAAAAATCATGGTATTTTGATGAAATTTCGCTGTATGATGTATTTAGCCCAAAATAATGAACTCAAAAATAATTTGGATGAAATATTGTGTTCTGATGCTTAGAAGAGTTATTGAAATTTTGACATAGTAAAAGCGACAAAAACTTATTAAAGAAGTTTTACCTAACCTAACTCCATTTTAGTCAAATAGTTTTAAATATTGGTTTGAGATGAAAAGAAAGAGAGAGCAAAGGACTTACGATTTTAGAGTGTTGAGAAAGAGCAAGAAATAGGGAGAAGTCTTTGTGGCGTCGTGGCAGCTCCGGAACAACTCCGATTTTCAACGAAAAGAACTTAGTTGCTAACTCCACTTGACTTCACTTGCACTTAGAAAACTTTGGACGAATTTTGATAAAGGTTTTTCAAAATAGGTGTAGTGTTACTAGGCACGCTCAAGAGGTTCCACAAGGCATCAACCATGCCAAAATCAAATTTTTCCGGTGCCGAGAAACCCTAATGCTAGATCGTTAACTGGAGATTAGGAGAAACATGCAAGTAAACGACTTTACTGCTAAGTGAAAGAGACTACAACCTTTGTAGATCCAGTCCTCCACTTCCTCAGCTCCGTGATGATGTCCCTCCGCTGTAATCATCGGATCCCGGACTCTAGCGATTGTTTCGTCGAAGAAATGATCGGGCTAGGTCGTCGACTTCGATGCCGAAGATGATCTACGTCGAGGCAACACAAGATCAAGCTCCAACTTCACCAAGCCATGAAACTTGTGAAGAAAACACCCTATACTACTTGTCAAGTGGTAGAGGATGAAGAAATAGGAAGTGGGTTCACTTTGGATTTGGATTTCTCACTCTTTTTCTCATTTCACCATTGAAGCTAGCAAGCTTTTTCTTCTTGAAGAAGAAGAAGAAGAAGAAAAGAATATGATAAGAATTATCTAATAATTGAAAATAAAGTGATTCTTATCATATTAGCAACTATGGTTAAGTGTAGAGAGTAAACTAAGGTTAGGTGAATGGTTAGGTTTAGGAAAGAAACAAAATGGTCAAAGCTTCATGAAGCTTCTAAACAATTCCAAAGAAAGCCACCATTTCATTTCTTGCCAAAATGATTAAATAAATAAATAAATAAATAAATCAAACCCTAACCACCTAATAATAGTTTAAAGCATACACACACCCAAGTTTGCATGTATCATCTAACATGATACAAACTAGTGCACAAAACTATATCATATATACAATGTGCACATCAAGTGAGAAAATCCATCTTAAGTTAACCAATATTAGTTAATATAAAGTAATATATCAAATATATAATTATACATTAAATCATTAAATCAATACTTGATTTAATGATCCGGTCATATCGCATACAACCGACTAATATCATGTGTATCAATGTATCGAATCAACACTTGATTCGGTAACCCGGCTATATCATATATAACCGTCCAATGATACAAATCGCGAGAATTGAATACAGTATCACATACTGGTATTATTCTCGGTCCCGCACATATCTCATATGCGCTTCTATTTCGTTTCGCTTGAGCCAGGAAACCTCTGTGTAGGACTCTAAAGACTCGTCAATACGCCGGCAACAGATGATGATCATATCAAGCACCCACAAGCCGCAAGCGGTCTGCTAAACGTAACGGCCATCCGGGTATTGAGCGATCAGAAGATCGACGAGCAAGCCCGCTCATACTCCTATGAATCCAACCAGTAACACTTACCGTACAGTCCGGTCTGATCGTCTGATATGTCGCATATCTCGCCTAGGGGTAGTAAACGTCAGACCCCAGTAGCTCGATAAGTCGTGTCGATATGAGGTCTATAACTGTTCGAGAAACTACTGGTAACACTTACCAGTAAATCTCAGCAATCCTGGCCAGGGATTTCCGGTTATAGCCAATCGAACACAGCGCGACATCAACTCCCTATACCGGGAAAGACGAATCCCCTCCTATCGCTCATTGCCTCCATGTGATTCGGGACTGTACCCAAAAACCACCATTTTGCACGCCCTCTTGGACGTGGTAAGGTGGAAATCAAAGCACAGTAGGAATCATACAAGACTCTATGATGATCTTGGGTCTACAGACTAACCTGTACCAGTGTCACCAGAGAACTGCCATCTGACGTGAAGTATAATACCATCTGGGAGTTCACGGCAAGTCCGTCCAGTGTACCAAGTCTCCACTGAGCACCCGTATATCATCTCTGACGTAAAACAACAATGGATATGGGATCATCCATCACCCATCTGTATGGGTTGAGAAGGTATACGCTAGTCTACTCTGGTATATCGATGCCCCGTCTCGATATACCCATGACTAGGGACCTTGAAGGATGTACTTATGGACTACCATGTCCCCACTAGTGTGATCCGCATCACAGTCCAGGTAGTCAAGTACACATCCTAAGGGCTTTACCAACATGTAACAGAGAGACAATCGGTGTACACGTTAAGGTAAAGAGCAACCAGATAGCATACTATCATGTCGAGCAAGAAAGTCCTCCCTATATATGTCCAAGCATCCACTACAATATACATCCTATGTATAGTAATGGCATCTAGGGCATACATATAACTAACAATAGGGAGAGCTAGTAGATAGGATGTATTTATAATGTAGGGATGAGGGTGTGTGAGTTAAAGAATTGGAATTAAAATGAATTAAAATAAGATTAATGGTGAAATGAAAGGTCTAAGGATGAATGCAGAGTAATCAAATAATATAGGGGAGTAGAGGGGAGTCAAAGAGACACATGTGCGAAACACGGAGGCGATTGAGGTCGATCTAACCACCAGTAGCGGTCAAAAGGTGAATTTGGGTGGTCGAATGGGCGCCACGTGGCTCGAGACTTTGGGTAGGGGTATTATTCTGTGTTAACTCTTCATTTATCCCGTTTGATTTTTTTTGAAACCTTTCGTTTCTCCGTGTATTGCACGTGCAACTCTTGGGCTTCCGAAAAGTTAAAAAGAAAAATATTAAAAAATAATTGGAACTGATTAGATTCGAACACGCAGGATATAGAACAGCAGTAGTGAGTCTTAACCAGTGAGGTACAAGTTGTTTCTTATTTTTATTAAACAAAAATAATTTATAACTCCTAATCAGGTTGAAATATCATTTCTATACATTTCAATAATTTACATTTTTACAGGGATTTCAGATTCGTTACAACAATTTTTTTAGGTAGCCTCATTTCTCTTGTATATCTCCCCAGAACTGTTACATCTGGTTGCTGAATTTGGTCATCACCCTGTTCTTGAACCTGATCTTGCACTGCAGCTTCCTCCATGTTTTGATCTCTACTCATAGGCACGTGATTGCTCTCTTGCGTTCCGTCTAACTCCACGAACTCAGATACCGCACCATTTTTTACTTGTTTTCTTCTTTGTACAGGTGTTGCTCATCAATCTTGCTTGTGTAATCCCACAGCCGATATTCGAACTTGTCTCTACCATACCCGATGAAAGCACACTTCTTAGACTTGGAGTCAAGCATACTCCTTTTTGCCTTATCAATCAAAGAATATGCAATACGGCCAAATATTTTGAGGTATGAATAGTTGATCGGTTTACCCGACCAAATTTCTTCTGGAATGCCTTCATCGAGAGCGCTCGCTGGGATTCTGTTGATTAGATACACACCTGTATCGACCGCTGATGCTCATAGGAATTTTGGCACATCCGTATCCAAGGTCATACTTCGCACTCGCTCTAGGATCGTTCTATTCCTCCTTTGAGCGTTGTCATTCTGCTGTGGCGTCCCTGATACCGTTTTCAACCAACGAATACCTTTTTATGAGCAAAATGTCTCGAACTCCTGTGTGCAATATTCCCCGCCATTATCGGGCTTTAGATATGTAACCTTCGGCCGCGTTTGGTTCTCCACCGGCGCAATCCAGTGTTTGAAAATATCAGACACATCGGACTTCTTTTTTATCGCAAACACCCATGTCTTTCGGCTTGGATTATCGATCAACGCCACGAATTACCATTTTCCTCCATAAGAATCCACCAAGGCCGAACCCCATACGTCCGTATGCACCATCTCCATTTTCTTGGTCATTTTTGTTATACCTCCAATTTAAAAATTGAGCGCGTTTTGCTTCTGACAAACGCAGTTCTTATGAAGCCCAACTCCACTTTTTTCAGCTCTAAAAGAAGCCTCTCAGCTTGAAGAATTTTCATGTTCTTCCCGCTGAGATGCCCCAATCTTTTATGCCGCGACGAAGTCTCCGAATCTATCTCTGAAACTTGCCACTAATGCAACCGAGCCTTCGCTGCTCCCACCGAATGGGTATAACGAACCGCTCAACTTACCCCTTGAGACCACCAACGACCCTTTGAAAATCTTCCAATGAGAAGTCCCAAACGTCGTATTAAATCCTTCGTTGTATAGCTGACTTGTAGAAATCAAGGTTTTTCTTCAAATCCGGAATATGACGAGCATTCTTCAATTTGATTTGACCATCTTCTGACATTTGCAAGATGATCGTCCTCTTTCTAACGATCTTGCATGATTGACTGTTTCCACCCGTCACATGTCCAAAATCGTCCTGAACATACTCTCTGAAGTGATGTCTTCCCGAAGTGTAATGAAAAGATACCGAAACCAGGTATCTGCCATTGTGTTCTCGCTCGCCGATAGATAGAGTCCATGTTCATCATGTTCTTGTGTAGACACCACATTCGCTTTCTTTTTATCCGTCTTCTCATCTGAGCCTTTTTTCGGAAGCCTGTATTCAATTTTTCTGTGGCCCTTCTTTCTGTAAGTCTACGCTAGCGCCCCGGCAGTCTACAGACGCCAAATGCGGAACAAAAACTTTTTAACTGGCGCTATCGTATACTTTAACCCGGATCTGCCATTATTGCTAAACTAACAAACTGTAAAGAGTGTAGAAAGGTTATACCGAACGATCCGAGTCCTTCGTTCTTCAACCATCATCCCATGCTCCATTGCGGCTGCTCCGATCTCGTCGATCTCCGATATCCTCGTCGAGGTGGCACCACATCGATGATTCTTTAAACGGGCTCCCGCCTCTGACTTGAGGCAACTCGATCGTTAAGTTTGCTAAAAGAGACGACAAAGAATGATGTAGAGAATGAGTAGATGAATTTGTTTCACTTCGTCCAAGTCCGTGGACGATCGGTTAATGAAGTTGCTGAGGGAATTGGGTGATGGAATGAAATGAACTGTAAAATTCCATACACCCCAAAATCTATCATATCTTTTTAAGTGAAACCTCAAGTGAGATTGATCAAGAGAGGAGGGGGAAGGGGCCGACCATATATATAGAATGAGGAGGGTGAGTGTAGGAGCAAAGGTGGTGACCATAAGAAGCTTCTCACTCAAAATATCAAGAACAAATATCCTTAAGTAAACAAAATGCTTTAATGATAAAGCATGAGTCACTAATACACATCATCAAGCCTTTAATGCATCCAATGAAAACTCAACACCAATTAATCCTAGTCACCTCATCTAGAACCTTCTAGAACCATCTAGAAGCATGACTCACTCTCATCCAAGAAAAGATAAATCCGTCTTTAACCGAATGTTAAAGACGGCTGATAGAAAACTGGAAACTGGCAACTTCCAAAAGTGATCCTGAAACGACTTTCAGGATAACCCCGTAACTGTATAAATATACCCGCATTTGTATTACGACCGAATACAAATGCAACTGAGACAAAGATATTATACCTACTCAATATAATACTCGGATCCGGCTTAAACCAAAGCCGACCAGTATCATCTGCCCGAAAAATAACACGTGCGTAAACGCACGTGCATTTTCTGAACCCTGCCATAAAACCATACGGCCTCTACAACGTTTCGCCCGAACTTAGGAAACTGTCTGTGGGGGACTCTAATGACTCGTCAGTACCCTGGCAGTGGGTTTAACCACAAACCGTCAGCGGCACTAGCAATGCGTAACGGCTGCCCATAGACTGACCTCAAGGGATGCCGATGAGCGAACTCATCCGGAAAACCCTACTGAGCCTAACAGTGACAATGTATATACAGTCCGGTCCGTTCGTCTATGAGTATCACATATCTGCCTAGGGGGCTAGTAACGTCAGACCCCCAATAGCAGTATAAGTCGTGTCGGAGTGAAGCCCAATAACACCCTGAGATACTACTGGAGTACCTACCAGTAAATCTCCTGCCACGACCGTGGGCTTTGTGTAATGGCTCTCCTAGACACAGCACGATCTCGCCCCCAATACCAGGAGAGACGAATCCCCTGCCGATCCGCTCACGTGCCTCCATATGGCTCGGGACTGTACCCAAAAGCTACCTGTTTGCACGACTCCTTTGAGCCGTGGTAGGGTAGAAATCAAAGCACAGTGGGAACTCACACGAGACAAATGACGACCTCAGGTCGATGAACTAACCTGTACACATGTCACCAGGGAACTGCTATCTGACGATAGATATAGTACTAACTAGCAGATTCCCGGCGAGTCCTGTCCGGTGTACTCATAACCCAATGAGCACCTGTATACATCTTAGGTGATCCAACTGACACCAGTGGCTTGTGAGACCGGCCACCGCCCCTCGTCGGTTTCTCGACTGTATACACTAGTCTACTCCGGAGTATCGATGCCCTGTCTCGAAACTCCCACGACTAGGGACCACAATTAAGGATATGCGTATAAACCACCCAACTCTCACGTATATGATCGCCATCATACTGTTGGTGGTAAAGCAAGATCCTAAGGGCTCTATCAAAGTGTAACATGTAATCAGTCACCTGAACATGTACACGACTGATAAAGACAAACCAGATAGCATACTATCATCTTGAGTAAGACTGTCCTACCGGTATAGGTCCTCCGCAATCATTGCAATCACGTACCTGCGATCCAATAATTGACTATGAGGGCACTATCTCCAACAATCTCCCACTTGCACTCAAGGCTAATTATTGCGATGTTGCGTACTCACAGCCTGTGTGAAACCAACACCCAACTCCTCTACTAATCAGTATCACAAAGCCCGTTTGTAAAACTATTGTATTCGAGAAATAGCCTTAGTGAGTGGATCCGCCTAGAAGTTTCTTTCTATATCTCTCTAAATCTCAAGTTCGCGGAGAAAGCCATCTCCCGAATCGAGTAATACTTGTCTTAGAATATGTCTGGATATCTGATGGGACCTAGTTCATAAATGAACTCCAAATCCAAACTTCTTAGACTGTATCGATCACTGAACCTAATCAGTATCCGGCACCATGCCACCCACAGTATCCTCTTGGACCACCTGTCCATAATACTGTCCCTCTTCGTCAGAGGGAAAAACTATAACTCTGACAATCACTCTGTCAACCATGTCACCTTTGAAGCCTGGAATGATAACCGTCTCCCGAAGGAGGCTGCCGTCATCAAATCCGTAGAACATGTACTTATGTTCTAAAACTGCTTCCTTATGTTTCTCCAGGATTGGATTAATACAAACTTATTGCATCTAGTGCAAAACCAACATTTGGTGTGGTACTTGACATCTCATGATTGACTCAATTGCCTAAGCAAGTGATCTGCCAATCATGCACATCCCTCTCCCATTTAGTCTGTAAGACACCTTTAGAGAGGGTGACTCCATCACCTGCACGTACACCACCATGCTAGGAGTCGACTATTCCAAAAACCATTAGAATATCTGTCAAAGTACCCACATTGGGAAACTACCCAAATCCAGATCTAAAACCATAGATCTAGAAACCAGAATGTCAAATATTATATCCATATCCTGTCTGGAGAAACAACTGTGTGACGACCACAGTACAACCGATCGTAGTATACGAATTTTACTTCCTACTCTGTGTATGTCATCCAGATCTCATGACATCACACCCTACTACCTTCTTAACTGATCCATCCCCTATTCTGATGAAGTCAAACCTATGACTGTCACATCAAAATTAGATGATCTATCTCCGCTATAACTGCTCAAGTCTATAGATAGATATAAGCATCTTGCCCACTATGCTTCCGCTGCTCCCACTGACTACGACAACCCTCCTACCGGGTCTCATATCCTGGAACAACAGTAGTGTCAAGTCTGGGTAGATAAGAACCTCCATGTCACCGTCCTTGAGGCTACTGGAGTACCTCTCGGGTGTCTGAAGTTACCTACCATATCTGCGGAGTGGCTATTGGAATGTTAAATCTGATTGAATATATAGGTCCTATTAAATTTTCCGTAATCGTTCGCGGTTCTGGAATCACTTCCAGTTCTACCATACTCCCACTACTGTTTTTCTAAAAAAGATCCATTTTACTAAAACTGTGGCGAGTCAAGAACAATATCACTATTGATCTTCCAAATGGTAGAATATCAACCCTCGTCATAGCCAGGGTCAACCCACAAACAGCCATTACAGAACCGTGCCCTGAGTTATCCAGAGTCTGGTTTTAAGCATAAGCTGGACAACTCCCCGTACCCTAATATCTTTTAAGGTACGAACTATTCTATATCCAATATAGAAACTTTGGCACTTATTTAATTGGAACCAGATTCAAATCATGCAACTGTCTCCAGTGCATATCAACTTAATGGAAAGAGGCTAATCAGCATTACTCAACTTAGGAATCCATCCAATTATGAGTAACCTGAAAGAGAAACACGTTTCTCAAAACCATCACTATCATCTGAATACCAATCACAAGAATCTACATCTTCGATCTCTTTGAAGAATCCCGATACTTGTGATACCTGGTTCTCTACTTTATTCTTATACCCACAACTTCTCAAAACTTAGACCTTGTATTTCTACGAAACACTCGTCTAAATACTAGAGAAGTTATAAGTAAATAGAACATAGTACGAGGACCTACCCCTTTTGTCCTGAAGGACACTTGGACAACATACAATACTCTGTATAAGTCCGCTGAGTTAAACTACTCATAACCTGTGCGTCGTAGGTTGAAAACTGTACCCTGGAGATTTCCTCAAATATCACCAATTACAACGAATTCCGATATAATGAGGATGATCACCTAATTCCCAATATCTTACTCTCACTCATCATCTGTAAAACCATACAGATATGAGAATGAAACCTGGTAAATACATACCCTTGGAGTAAGTGTCTAATCGGGAAAACAGTTTTTCTTTAACAATGCACTGAAACATGAAAATGTTTCATAGGGGTATCCTGGTATTCATAGTAATGCCTCTTCCATAATCCAATTCATGACTTCAACCGTATATTTTATTGCCATCTCTCCAAATCCCTTTATTTGTCTTTAGTCGTTACCTTCTGCACACCATCGTTAGGCTAAATGGTTTTCTTCCTTCCCTACCGTTCGGCACCAGCCTATGGTTTGGAAGAAGACTATCCAGTAAGCATAATAGGTGTACCCTCCTAAACCAAGGAGTACTCGCAACTGAGAGAAGGTGATGATAAAAGACAACTGAATAATACCTTACTCTTTTAAAGGTGAAATAGGAGTGGCGATGAAGTACGCGGTTTTGGTCGTGAATGATATCAGTCGCAATTTACTTTGCCCTCTTTCTAATCCCTTTATTTTGTCTTTACATATTACCTTCTGCACACCCTACTTAGGCTAATTGGTTTTCTTCATTCCCTACCTTTCGGCACCAGCCTATGGTTTGGAATAAGACTATCCAATAAGCGTAATAGGTGTACTCTCCTAAACCAAGGAGCTCTCGCAACCTGAGAGAAGGTGATAATAAAAGACAACTGAATAAACCAATTCTATTTCTCCTGAACCTAGATCCATCCTCGAAGAAGTCCCTTCGAGTTCGTATATAACCATACGATGGATCTATCCAATGGAAGTGGATATCCGTAGTAATACGGGTGTTCTGAGAAATTCAAAGGGTAAAAGAAGGAGTGGCAATGACTTATGCAACTCAGACAATCCAAAAGCCAGTATTTAAGAAGGTTCGGTCAACCTGATCACTGAGTCATAGTCTAGAGTCGGTCAAAGGTCGCTGCCAAAGAGATAGAGAAAAGAAACACTCTGCGTGCACTCTAACCTAGATCAGAATGGTTATCACTTTATCTAATCCGGAAACCTCCCACTGTCCTGTCAAATTCTCCTCCAAACCTAAAGAAGAATCAATCGGGATCACCCGAAGAGTAAACCAACTCATCAGTGGGAATCAGGATCCAACTCTCATCGCATGATAACGTGATGGAATGCATCCACGTTACTCATACTCCAGAAGGTATGCGCATACTTGGCAAGTTTCAGTTTCTTTAGAAACTCCCGATATGGTTTTTGCCCCATGCACTTATAACCTTGGCTTTGGTCAAAGTGTTATAAGTCACATACCAAGTTCTACCCGTCACTATCTTGTCAATTTGAACCCACCCGTACATGCCCCTGACTTTAGCCAATCGGCAGAACGACTGTCCCAAACTAACTCATCTATCTATGCAACAATTGAATACCCAGCAGCTACCAAACACTATGCCTTAACTTTGGCTAAAATGCATAGCTTGAATACTACTAAATACCCAAAAGAAGTGATGGAGGGCTACGGCTGGTTTTTGGCGAAAAACCTTTAACGTAGTGAACTTGATATCGCTGAAGGAACCTGATAGCTTTTTAAAATATAGTGGCGAAAACCTTTTGCTAAAGAGGTCACTCCCGGTAAAGGGATCTCAGCTCTTTCCTCGTGGAATGAGGTGCAGGATATTCCAATGAATACCGCTATGCAAAGCAACTTGTAATCGACTATAGTGAAGTTTTTACGCTGACGCAAACTTCTGCCCAAGGGGTCAGTCCCGGTGAAGGGATATCGGCCCTTGCCCCGTCGAATGAGGTGCAGGATATTCCACTGAATACCGCTATGCATAACAAAAGAAAACGTCTTTGCAATAACACTTTTTAAATTTGTTCCAACAACTGTAAACAGGTTTGCTTTACTTTGCATTGATCAGAATCAACGCAATCCCATCAATTGATCCCACCAGAAAAGAACGAAAATAAAATGTACGTATATGCCATCCGCATTCGTCACTGGGTCCCGTCATCACTCGTTAGGTTACTTAACTAACGACAGAGCGGGGACTGGACTAGCGCGGGTGTAAAACATATACAACATCTAATAGTATATAAACCAATATACAATAATCGCTCCAGGCGTGATAATACGCAACATTACAGAAAAGTAATAAGCATCACAGAACAGTTAGATAATCTGGGATCCCCGAGTTTCACAGAGCCGCTGCTGAAACTCGACGTTCCCCTGTCGTGTGGATAGCCTGTGCAATGAAACCTAAACCCCTACGGGTGCGGCAAGTTACCCGCCAAAACCTGAAGCGAGGCAACCCCCTACAGCATAGTGAATGGACCACCCAGCACTTCACGGAATCCGGTAATCTTGGGCACCCCTCCTTGGGTCAACCTGTACCCCCTACGAGTGCGGCGAATAGTCTGCTAATTCTATAGTGGGGCCCCTCTGCCTCTCAAAGCCATGAGATGCGGACCCGTTGCTTCTCAGAACCCGGCTATCCGTGCACTCCGTCTCGGGGCAAAACCTAGTACAGTAATGAAAAATAGTATAATAGGTACATCGACCGCAACCTGGTCGTGCCCCAAAAGAACATTATACAACAGGCAGTGATGGCAGTCCACAAGTTGGACGCTCGCCCCGCAATATCAAATGTACAAATAAACACAAACTGTACTACCATTGCACACTGCTATCCACCACGACAAATCCGCAACATCACAGCACAACACAGAACATCAACGCGAATGTCACGTTCGCAAACCCGTCTAAAAGAACTATAGCAATCAGACGCAGTTTACCGATCAAATGACATTCCCGGTCGGAGATATAATGTAAGCACTGTAAACTAACGTGTTTAAATTTCGATCGACCAAATATCAAAAAGTGGGCCCCACGACTTACTGGTGAACAGTAACAAAATCTGGGCCAAAACGATATTTACCAAAAACCACAAAATCCAACAGAGAACTCACTGTACAAATTTGGGAGCATGAGCTCACCAAGTGGCCGCGGATGCGCGGTCAAACCATGGGTTTGACCGCGTTTCCGCGGCGGTTTGGTAGGGTCACGAGCCCAAATTTTGTCGTCGTTCTAATAAAACCCTGCACAGTTTTCTGAGACATGTAGAAAAATTTTAGGAGGCCATTTAAAATCAACAGAAACTGTCAAGTTGGAATTTTGCAATTTTCGATTTCCGGTTCGATCGATATTTTAAACGCGTTAGCACAAGTTAGTATAGCAAAATGGTGAGGCTCTGATACCACTGTAAGTCTACGCTAGCGCCCCGGCAGTCTACAGACGCCAAATGCGGAACAAAAACTTTTTAACTGGAGCTATCGTATACTTTAACCCGGATCTGCCATTATTGCTAAACTAACAAACTGTAAAGAGTGTAGAAAGGTTATACCGAACGATCCGAGTCCTTCATTCTTCAACCATCATCCCACGCTCCGTTGCGGCTGCTCCGATCTCGTCGATCTCCGATATCCTCGTCGAGGTGGCACCACATCGATGATTCTTTAAACGGGCTCCCGCCTCTGACTTGAGGCAACTCGATCGTCAAGTTTGCTAAAAGAGACGACCAAGAATGATGTAGAGAATGAGTAGATGATTTTGTCTCACTTCGTCCAAGTCTGTGGACGATCGGTTAATGAAGTTGCCGAGGGAATTGGGTGATGGAATGAAATGAACTGTGAAATTCCATACACCCCAAAATCTATCATATCTTTTTAAGTGAAACCTTAAGTGAGATCGATCAAGAGAGGAGGGGAAGGGGCCGGCCATATATATAGAATGAGGAGGGTGAGTGTAGGAGCAAAGGTGGTGACCATAAGAAGCTTCTCACTCAAAATATCAAGAACAAATATCCTTAAGTAAACAAAATGCTTTAATGATAAAGCATGAGTCACTAATATACATCATCAAGCCTTTAATGCATCCAATGAAAACTCAACACCAATTAATCCTAGTCACCTCATCTAGAACCTTCTAGAACCATCTAGAAGCATGACTCACTCTCATCCAAGAAAAGATAAATCCGTCTTTAACCGAATGTTAAAAGACGGCTGATAGAAAACTGGAAACTGGCAATTTCCAAAAGTGATCCTGAAACGACTTTCATGATAACCCCGTAACTGTATAAATATACCCGCATTTGTATTACGACCGAATACAAATGCAACTGAGACAAAAATATTATACCTACTCAATATAATACTCGGATCCGGCTTAAACCAAAGCCGACCAGTATCATCTGCCCGAAAAATAACACGTGCGTAAACGCACGTGCATTTTCCGAACCCTGCCATAAAACCATACGGCCTCTACAACGTTTCGCCCGAACTTGGGAAACTGTCTGTGGGGGACTCTAATGACTCGTCAGTACCCTGGCAGTGGGTTTAACCACAAACCGTCAGCGGCACTAGCAATGCGTAACGGCTGCCCATGGACTGACCTCAAGGGATGCCGATGAGCGAACTCATCCGGAAAACCCTACTGAGCCTAACAGTGACAATGTATATACAGTCCGGTCCGTTCGTCTATGAGTATCGCATATCTGCCTAGGGGGCTAGTAACGTCAGACCCCCAATATCAGTATAAGTCATGTCGGAGTGAAGCCCAATAACACCCTGAGATACTACTGGAGTACCTACCATTAAATCTCCTGCCACGGCCGTGGGCTTTGTGTAATGGCTCTCCTAGACACAGCACGATCTCGCCCCCAATACCGGGAGAGACGAATCCCCTGCCGATCCGCTCACGTGCCTCCATATGGCTCGGGACTGTACCCAAAAGCTTCCTGTTTGCACGACTCCTTTGAGCCGTGGTAGGGTAGAAATCAAAGCACAGTGGGAACTCACACGAGACAAATGAAGATCTCAGGTCGATGAACTAACCTGTATACATGTCACCAGGGAACTGCTATCTGACGATAGATATAGTACTAACTAGCAGATTCCCGGCGAGTCCTGTCCGGTGTACTCATAACCCAATGAGCACCTGTATACATCTTAGGTGATCCAACTGACACCAGTGGCTTGTGAGACCGGCCACCGCCCCTCGTCGGGGTCTCGACTGTATACACTAGTCTACTCCGGAGTATCGATGCCCTGTCTCGAAACTCCCACGACTAGGGACCACAATTAAGGATATGCGTATAAACCACCCAACTCTCACGTATATGATCGCCATCATACTGTTGGTGGTAAAGCAAGATTCTAAGGGCTCTATCAAAGTGTAACATGTAATCAGTCACCTGAACATGTACACGACTGATAAAGACAAACCAGATAGCATACTATCATCTTGAGTAAGACTGTCCTACCGGTATAGGTTCTCCGCAATCATTGCAATCACGTACCTACGATCCAATAATTGACTATGAGGGCACTATCTCCAACACTTTCCGCAATTCCAACAAGTGCCTTGAAATTTTCCTTGAGATTTTTCTTATCTTTTAGACTTGCTCTTCTTCCACTTTCCCCTTTCCATCGTTCTACCGCGATTCTGCACCGAAAGTGCAGAAGTTCCAGAACTCTCATTCACGGCCTTTCTCCACATTTCATCATTTAATATGCAGCTCACCACATCATTAAACGTGAGAATCCCCAAGATAGAGTTGCTAACCGCCGTCACTAGATTTTCCCAACTCTCTGACAACGAATATAGGAATAGTAGGGCTCGAATCTCGTCTTCAAAGGCGATTAAAACCGATTCGAGTTTGCTCATTACGCCGTTAAACTCGTTCAAGTGCTCTATCGCCGAGCCGTTCTCTGCAATCTTCATGTTGAAAAACTTCTTCATTACAAATATTTTATTTGTTATCGATGGCTTTTCATACAATTTCACCAACGTCGTCATTAGCGTCTTGGATGATTTCTCTTTTGAGATATTAAACGTCACTTATGGAGTCAACAACAATCTGGTTATCGCCAAGTCTTTCCTATCCAAAAGATTCCACTCCTCATCGGTTATTTTCTCGGGCTTTTTCTCCGAGCAAGGAAAAATACAGATCCATTTGGTATAGATAGTCCTCCAACTGCATGCGCCACCAACCAAAATTGTGACCATTGAATTTCTCGATTATTATCTTATTCTCCACCATCTTTCGTTTGTATCACAGCAAACTCGACTTTCCCCTAAATCTGAACTAACGCCTTCAAAACTACAGGTCTAAGAAAGTGGGAAGAGGATACAGACGTCGTTACCCACCATTGACTTAGATTGTAGAATCGAAAAACCCTAGCTTCTCTTAATCTTGCTCTGATACTAGTTGTTGGGAGATAATTGAATCCACGGAACAGTGCTCGGGACAAATAATCACGCAAAACAATCACGTAATTAAACAACGAAAGATACAAATTTGTAAGTGCGATAATAAATAAGAAATCAAACACGGAATATAGATGCATAAGAAATTTGTTAACGAAATTCACCCACCGTATGGCTAGTTCCTGGCAGAGCGGAACCTGTAAACGTATACTATATTTGGATCAAGTTTACAAACAAGAGCAAATCTCTCTATAAAAATCTCCCTGCCTCTCTCTTTCTCAAATCTCTCTCGGCCTCCCCCAACAATGTGCCACGCTACATGTTTTAGCAAACCCCTCCGGGTTTTATAATACTGGCATACCCCTCCGGGTTTTATAATACTGCTGCTGCAGATTAATTGATCGGAAGCGCAACCAATTAATGCCACAGACTGCACATTAATTTGGTCCCATACTTTGTTCGTAATGTCTATGTTGCTCCCCTATGAATTAATTTGATGTTGACCCTTAATTCATGCTTTGCCGGCATCTTTAGAGATCAGAGGCTCTATGTGTAGCCTAGCCTTAAGAGATACAATTATTGGAGATAACCTATGGGACCTTACCTTCTCTGCACATTAAAGGCTCTTTTCTTTTGGCATGCTATTACCGTATTTGTATAGTAATACACTATTCTATATGCAGAGCATGTGTTTTAAATAATTTCTTATCACATTTTAACATATATATAGGGGGTGAAACCAATTAATGCCGCATACTACACATTAATTTAGCCCCATACTGATGGAGTGGTGGAAATCTCCCTCAGATGTTGTTCTCCGTCAATTTGGCTGTGAGCGGTTTTAGACGGTAGAGATTGGGTATGAGAATGGTTGTGTGGATCTCAATGGGTTGTTAGATGTTGTCGACGCCGAGCTACCTGTAAAGTAAGTCCCTGGATTGGAAAACCACCGTAGGACACTCCGACGATTAAGTTCGTACCAAGATATAAAGAAAGGATAGCAGAGTATTAGAATGAGCTCGAGTTACCTGAGTCTTTTGAAAAGAGGGGCTTATATAGTGGTTACATGGAGAGGGCCGGTGCGAGATCCTCGCCGTCAGTTACGCTCCCTCGTTGCACCCGTGTTGATGACGGGATCCGCTCATTAATGGGGGGGAACGCCCGCGCGGGACATGGGACATAAGGCGGCGGATATCTCACTTTGGCGAGATACACGGAGCCGTTGCGGGGACACTTGGGTTCCATGCTTTCTGTTGACCGGGAAAGCCGAGAAAGCTCAGCTCATCGGGTGGCTCGGAGATAAGCCGGGAGGCCGAAGAAGCTCAGCCCTTACAAAAGCTCAGAGACGAGAGAAGGGGATGTAAGTTCGGATGCTGGATGGCTCAGGGGCGAGAGGTGGGGGCATAAGCCCAGAGACGAGGCCCCGACGAAAGTCCCCGGGGAGCCACGTTGATTCCACCTCTGCAGCACCAGGAGCCTAGTGGGTTTAAGTGGACGACACGCCATCTGCTGTGTGTCGTAAGCTGGGGAACTCCCGTTCATGAGCCTCATCACTGGACCCCACTCTCGCCCTGACCTATTTGTAGGTCAGGGTCGAGAGTGGTAAGCCCGGTTTTTAACGGTTTAGCCTAGGATTCCCGGGCTACCTGACGACTGTGGGATATTTGGCGGCTACTCCACTCGGATAACTAAGCCTACGTGGCAGGTCACGGAATGCCTTGATCACCGCACATATCTTTAATGACGTCAGTGGATCGATGAAATGATTGCGCTTTAAAGAGGGTGCGCCATTTCGCTCGACCGTCGGTTAGGCTATGCGCCACGTGCCCATTATTGGTTGGCGGGGCGCAAGAGGTTGTCTCCGACTTCCACTGCGAAAGGGTGTTCCCAATGGCCGATCGCCACATAGAGCCTCGACGGCCGTTAAGTGCAACAATACGTTTTGGTAGGAGTCGATTTGGGCCGTAGGATGTCCCCTTTAGCGTGTATAAATTGGAGAGAGCCATCTCAGGGCCGACACTTTTCCTTAGTTGTCTCTCGTTGTTTAAAGATTGCTCGGTGCACTTCCTCTTAGGTCGGATCTTCCGATGAATTTTCCCCGGCGAACCCTTTCCTTGAATTAGATTAGATTTCTTCCTCCAAAGTATCTGTGGATGTAGTAGGGGTTGAGTCGGGCGATGATGCCTCAGTTTCTGGGGCCGAGCCCAGCGGGTCTTCCTCCTCCTCGGCTTCAGATAGCTGAGAGAGCTCTTCTTCTTCTTCTTCTACTTCCTCTGTGTCGGGCTCGTCCCTTCGGGGGATAGTGTCGTTCTTGTCTCTCGCCGTCGGGCGGCGACAATGGCTCTTAAGGTGTACATCGTGAATACCTGCGATGCGCCCTTAGTCTTGAATCATCTGGACTAGCTTTCCAACATCCGGGCTCGATTCCATATCCCCTTTAGCTATTCACTTCGTCTGGCCAGAGAGGGTGAGCGGGAAGACCAGGTACATGGCAAGGAGATTGCTCTGTATCTGGAAGCATTCTGGGCAGGGATGCGTCTGCCCTTCTCGTCTGAGGTTTGTGATGTGCTCCATTATTTCCGTCTTGCACTGGGCCAGCTAGCGCCGAACTCGTGGAGAATTCTCCTCAGGTTTCCGGTTCGGTTAAAAATTGATCGGATCCCCTTCGATTTGAGCCTCCTCTTATCTTTCCTCTGCTATAAAAATCATTCCGGCACCAGTAAGGAAAAGCCGGGCTGGGTATATCTCTCGTTTAAAAAGCGTAAGAGTAGGACGACCGGGTCGGGGGTAGTGGTCGTCTCTTCTTCCATCCACGAATGGAAGGAGAAGTTTGTCTTCGTCGTGTCACTGGAGAGTGAGAATTGTCCTGTTCCCACCTAGTGGCATAGGGCCGACTGCCCGAAGGTGAGCCAGTCGAACGTCCCCTAGGCGAAGGTAGTGTCCCAGTAGGAACCAATCCAGCGGGCCGATGTCCTTCTTTCTGAGCAGGTACTGAGCTGGGCTGGACTCAGCCCCGTGCATTTTTTGGGTAAGTTTAGGGCTTTTGCCGGTCTGTTTAGACTTCGACAACATTCTATTGCCGTTTCTGCGTCGCTAACCATATTTTTCTTTTGCTTTTCATGCAGAGTCCATGGATCGATCGAAAATTATGGCCGCTATGTCTGCCAAGGCATATGGGAAAAAGACTGGTGGCGCAAGCTCGTCCTGACCAGGTTCGAGCGTGGCTCCTAGGAAAACTCCTCCTGCCAGGGCTTCTGCAGCTTCTCCCGTCCCGGAGGAACGTCGAAGGGGAGGACAGAAACATGTGCGTGACCCGGCGCCTCGTGCTAGGGCGGAGGTGACTCCCCCGCCGAATCCCCCCTCAATAGACAGAAGCGGGTAGTTTCTCGGCTACCCCCAGCCGGGATCCAAGTGCAGGAAGGTGACTTCTGCATCAAGGTGCTCTCGGGACTATCTATGGCCGACAGCTTGATGGCGGACATAGAGAAGGCCGCTGGGGCCAAGATTCCCCGGGGGACCATGAAGGCCCAAGTTGCCGCTATAGCTCAGGAGACGGTTCAGGTCGGTAGCTGTTTATCACAGAAAACTGCATTTTAATATCACTCATTCATTATCTGTTTTGTTATTGATCGACACTATTAACCAATGTCTGCTCAGTAAATACAGATTATAGGTATCCATGACAAAATACTGGAAACACACTCAAAATCACGGATACAATGTTTGTGAGCCGACACTACAACCGGAACTGCAATACGATCAATATTCAAAGAGTTTTTGCTAATAAACTAGTGTACACACATTTTGGTCCAACACATAGCAAGTGTGCTCTAGCTCTTTGATGCTTGGACCTAAGTGGGGGCTGCCCAAAGCACAAATGAGGGTGATGTATTATAAATGCAAAAAGTTGTGATGTGATTTAAAGCATCAAGTTTCCCTCCAATCTACTGAATACAACATAGGTTTCTACAAAGAAATCAAGCAATACCAGTGGGATTGTGGAGACAACACTAGACCACCACACCAACACGAGCCTATTTGCCTTCACTTGGACCGGCGACATGCCCTAAAGACCAGCCCTACCGGTTTTATTGTGGCCAAAGTGCTCCAATTTTGTCCTGCCCATCCCTTGCTGTCATATCATCCATATTTTATTGCTTATTTAATCTCATTTTGTGCCTATAAAAGCAGATCAGTGAGCAAGAGATGGGGGGCTCATACATATAAACTTGGACACAACTCTTTTTCTCCTTTTCATTTTGTTCTTATACATAGCTAGTTGCCTTGAGTTCCTTGTCTTCTCTTGATCTTGCAACCTCTTTATTGAGCTTGCAAGTTTAAGTTTTGGTTATTGAACTCATGGTTGTATCTTCTCTTGGAATCAATAAAGCTTTCATTTTGTCTTCATTTCACCTTGAGTTCTTTGCCTTCTCTTGATCTTGCAATCTCTTCATTGAGCTTGTAAGTTTAAGTTTAGGTTATTGAACCCATGGCTTGTATTGTCACTTTGAGTTAATGAAGCTTTCATTTTGTGTTCTTGGTTCTTAGTATTTTCTATCTTGCTTTACTTAATTGCATTTCTATTTTTACCCTTTACTTACTTGCTCATTTTATTATCTTGCCATTTAGTTTCTTGTAATATTTTTTATTATTTTCTTTGTATCATTTCTTTGCTCTTTTTCGTTGTTGTTTTGATGTTTTTGAATATGGTGATGTTAGGAAAAGAATGGAATTGAAAGTTAAGGTTTTTGTTTCTCATTTCCTTTGCCCGATATTTTTCTATTTGAACTCCGTCCAAACCTTACACAAGCGCTCCGTTAGGTATCCTATCCTACCAAGGTATCGATGACCCCTAACCGCGACCGGTTGCGTTCGGTTTGCCCAGAGGCGAAAGCCAAGAGACAAGAACGGACAGACAAGGATCAATAAGCCGGATTTCACTAATACCGTGCTTAAATATCCCAATCCACGTTGTTGCCGATTGCTCCAGTTTCAATAGTCAAGTTCGGCACAAAGGATTGAGTAAGAATTTCCTGAATTTACACTAACCTATCTATTCCTAACAACTTATACTTGCATATAAACACTTAGGTTAGAAACGAACAATTCCGACCCGCGCATTAACTCGTGATAACAAGAACGTAAAACGCACCGTCTCCCTGCGGACGACCCGTACTCATCACGGCTAGCTACCAAGCGAAACCGTCCTAATTGCGATAACTAAAATTTTATCAATCAAATGGCGCCGTTGCCGGGGTGAAGGTAACGTTTTTATTCTTGTTATTTCGAGTTAATCTCTGTACATCTTGTTTATAAATCTAATGCATTCTTAAAAATAAACTAAAAATCAAAAAATTTCAAAAAAGAACCCACAAAAATTAACACATCTAACTTTTTTGTTCTCTGGATTTTTGGCCTGCAAGCACTCTGGAACTAAACAGAAAAGTTAAACAATAATATTGAGACACTAGTAGAATAATTAGATCACAGAAGAAATTTGGAGCCCCAATTCACAGAAAAATCCGGCGAGACCCCTCCTTTTTCCGACGCCGCCGGCCTGATCTTCATATTCTGCTCCTAATTTTTTTTGTGCTCCAGTGTTCTAATTTTGTCCTAATTTTATAGCTTGATTTTTATATTTTTGAGTGTGCAGGAGTTTGTACATTCATATCATTTTTTCGCACTAATAATCCGTTTTCCGACATTTTTATATTTTTACGGATTTGCGAACTGCGGTCATGTGGAGCAAAATGTACATTAAAAGCTAAGCTGATTATGAAGTATAGTGCCAAAAATCCGGGTACTTTGACCCGCGCAAGCTAAATTTTCAAGCTAGCCGGATTCAATTCAAGGGGGGTTTCTTAACCCAAAAATTTATCGGTACGTATTTTCTTAACACCTTCATCTCAAATCCGACGCATCCAATATAATATATTTGCAGGATTCATTGTAAGTTTTCTGTCAAACGCCAAAAGTGACTAACCTGTATTTATTGCAGTGCCGTGCTTAAATATAAAAATCGATTTTTTAAAGGTTTTTAACAACCTTTTCATTAATTTGAGCATTGCATCCATTAATACGGACTTAAGGGCAAGCGAACCCTGCAACATACGGTAAATGATTTCATCACCTTTTCCATGGCCCACAAATCACGAAATTAAGCATAACGTTTACCCACAAAAATTTTAAAAGAAACTAGACTTTATGTCTTTAAGGACTTCGCGCTCGTTAGGAGAAGTTAACTGTGTTTAGAATACCGCTTAACGGTATATCGTTTAAGGGGTGTTTAGGAAAGTGTTCATGGCGAAACCGCCAAAAGAGAAAGGGTTATTTAATTAAGGACCTTCGCGAAAGCATTGGAAAATCTCCCCTTATCTCTGCACTTACCTGGCCTCGTGATCAGTATATCTTGAGCCCGTTTCTCGACACAGTTTTACTTTGACAATCAAGTTCTTGAGCAGGTCTAGTTGACCTAGTTGAACCCTAGACTGATTAGGTGTGTGGTATTTATGTCGTGATTAATTTTTTTATTTATATTTCATTCTTTTGTTAATAACTAACGAAAAATTTAAAAAAAATCGCATTCTTTCTCCTCTCCTTTTCACTTCTTCTTCTTCTTCTCTTCATATCATGGGTACCCCACCTAGAAA
Organism: Agapanthus africanus; assembly: GCA_030015575.1. NCBI lineage: Eukaryota > Viridiplantae > Streptophyta > Magnoliopsida > Asparagales > Amaryllidaceae > Agapanthus > Agapanthus africanus. The sequence continues at coordinate 57,974,287 of JASDDO010000024.1, forward strand.
AACTCCTGCCAAACTTTGGTAATCTCAACCAGACATCACTTCCTACGGTTCTTGCTTTGGTCGAATTTCGAACGATCCCTCCATGCCCAAACTTTCTTTGAAAGATCAGATAGACGCGTTTAGGACAAACAACTGGACTCCGCAATCCACGTTGTCTCAACCATTTCAACATCCCCCACCATCTTACGTTGATACCCCTTTTAAGAGTCCTATTATAACTCCAAGACCTATGTCTATTGCTGAACGTATTGAACAATCTCAGAACCAATTTTTCACTCTTTTCAACACTTCCAATTCTTTGATCAACAATTCCATTCACCTTCTTATCATAACGTTGATCGTAAACATGTCCAACCATTCAATTCCTATCCATCCTATCTAACTTTTGCACCTTCCCTAGACATTACTTCTGAACAACCTTTTGGGAGTTTTCAGTATCCAAACAACTTTGAATCTTTTACTGAAACCCCTTCACAACCCATGTCTAGTCTCGAACAGTCATTGGAAGACTTTCGAGTAGCGTCGTACAAACAAATGATGGATTTGAATGCGTCCATGACCGCTCTCATACAACCTAGTGACCCCGTAGCTAGTTTCCAACTAGCTCCTAATTTTCCAATGTATGATGAGGTGATAGGACAGATTGAGAATTTGAGTATGTGAGAGTGAGCGGTACACCATTCCAAATCAAACATATCCATTGCAAATTGAATCCCACAACTCTGGTTTTCAAAGTCTATCAAGTGTCCCAAATGATTTACCAATTAAATATAGAATGTTTAATGAGTTGTACGACTTTATAGTGTTTGATTTACCAGATTGTGAAGGGACCCTGTCAAGTGAAACTACACCCAAACCCTTTGATCTCTACACCTCCATGCTAGAACCAGAATATTGAAATCCATGTTTTTGATGAGATGTCTGAGAAAATTAATTTTCACTTGATTGAGGATATTGACGCTGGGAATATTTTGGATGATGAACCCACAGTTTTGGATGAGTTTTTCTCACCAATTCATGTGTACATCATCCCGAGTTATTAACTATTTTTCCCGAACTCCATATGCGTCTTGATATTGATGATAAAGGCATGGATGGGCTTAATTTTGAGGAGAATCTTGACGATAGAATTGAGGATGAACCAGTTTTATTTGATGATTCGGATTTTCCAATTCATCATGTCCTTTTCGCTGACTGTGTACACCCTCCTGAACCTTTAACTGATACCATTTCTCGATCACTCCCCTCTATCCTTTCCTTCGTTCCGACCTTGCAAGACACCGTATCACTTTCATTTCCAGTGTCTGGTTTACCAAGTTCGTTCTACCTATGTTTTCTCACGAATCTTGAGAGATTTGACCCTATTTCTCGACTGGTTAATATATTAGTACAATCGCTTTTTACACATCGGTCACCACACATTGTACTAATTTATTCACTCAATTTTCACTCTCAAGTTTGTACTCCATTTCTTTTTCCCTTCCCCCATTCTTCTCCTCATATACCGGGACCGTATACCACTTCTATCCCCATACGGTCTCGCGTATTCTCCATTTCATTCCTTTCAGCATTCTTTCACCAACCTGCACGTTATCCCGATAAAATTTCTGAATGGTTGGTGCTCACTTTTGGCCTGTGTAAGGCATTGTATAGATTAATGTTGTTCTCTCCCCTATAACTCTGAACATTAACGCCTAAACAGTGGAAACACTATTTTACTTATGTTTGGGGAGCTTTTGTGTATATATATTTTGTTTTCTTTTTCTGTTCATAAATATAAAAAAAAAAACAGAGGAATGCCGACAATTTTGACTCTCTTGGTGTAGCCTGATAGTGAGGGCACTGTCAAGTTTAAGTTTGAGGGTGTGCTCGGTAAGCTTTCTATCTTCGCATTCATATGTATATGTTGCATTTGCATACTTATTTAAAAACCCATAAAAATCGAAAATTTTTACAAAAATATAAAAACTTTGTCGTCAAGTTAGCTAACATGGTAACTTAGATTTTTATTCTGAAAGTTGAGTTGATACGTTAGAAATAACTAAATTCTATACTTAGGAATTGAAAGCCCTAAAAATAGACCTCCTTCTGTTTAACCTTGGTAATTATATGTCCTTGCATTTTTTTATAGAAGTAAGCGATCTTGAGTTCAGTTCTTGAGTTAAGTCGAGAAGAAAGGAAAGTATTGAAAGTTTTATTAAAAGATAAGTCTGAAAAATAGTTTCTATTCTTGAGTCCAAATTTAGAATGTTTATACCCTACAAACTGCACATACAAGCATCTTGAAACTTGGGATAGTAGAGGATACCTAAAAATACTTTTTCCTGAAAACCTAGTATGAAAAAAACGGTATTTAAAGCTAACCACCAGAAGAGCATCATTGAAAAATATATCCGGTCTTGAAAAATAAAATAAACAAAGAAAAAAAAATTAAAGTTAAGACCTGGAATCTGCTATTTACGCTTTAAGCTCACACATTCAGTAATCGGCTGTTAGTGCCTCAAGAATTATTAATAGTCGCATGAAAGGTGTGTGAGCAAAACCGTCCATCATTAAGGAAAAGAAGTAGTATTAGGTATTAGGGAAAGGGTACTAAACCTTGAATTGAATTCTTAAGTGTAGAGGTGAAATTTTGCACACACGTAGGGGTATACAATCGATGTTTGGAGGAAAGATAGGAATGAAGAATAAGACTTATGTTTTCCGTAAAAATGATAAAAATCCCTGATTGGAGACCGCACTTTAGAAGGAAAACTCAAGAGAAACTGAGTTCTTTCTAAACTGTAAAATGTATAGGATCTGAGGTTGAATAGATAGGAGGCGTGAAATATAAGGATTGAATATTTCTAAGTTAGGATGATAGAATTTCTAACCTAGCTACTAAACTGTAGGAGTAGAATCAACGTTAACTTGTGAAACTAGCTTGACGGGATTTTTTGGGTGTAATCCGCTGAAAACCCTTAGGAGACAACACTTCTCCTACTAGGGACACCTGAAGGTTTAACGGCTTGTTGCACGAGCTCAGTGCAATCACGTTCGCTGCGAAAGTGAGGTTAGGATTTTTTGTTTTGCTCGGAACGAGCAATAGATAAGTTTGGGGGTATTTGTTTAGCACAGAAAACTGCATTTTAATACCACTCATTCATTATCTGTTTTATTATTGATCGATAATATTAACCAGTGTCTGCTCAGTAAATACAGATTACAGGTATCCGTGACATAATACTAGAAACACACTCAAAATCACGGATATAACGTTTATGAGCCCACACTGCAACCGGAACTTCAAACCGATCGATATTCAAAGAGTTTTTGCTAATAAACTAGTGTGCACACATTTTGGTCCAACACATAGCAAGTGTACTCAAGCTCTTCGATGCTTGGACCTAGGTTGGGGCTGCACAAAGCACAAGTGAAGGTGATGTGTTATAAATGCTAAAAGTTGTGATGTGATTTAAAGCATCAAGTTTCCCTCCAATCTACTGAATACAACACATGTTTCTATAAAGAAATCAAGCAATACCATTGGGATTGTGAAGACAACACTAGACCACCACACCAACACGAGCCCATTTGCCTTCACTTGGACTGGCGACATGTCCCTAAAGACCGGCCCCACCGGTTTTATTGTGGCTAAAGTGCCCCAATTTTGTCCTGCCCATCCCTTGCTATCATATCATCCATATTTTATTACTTTTTTAATCTCATTTTGTGCCTATAAAAGCAGATCAGTGAGCAAGAGATGGGGGGCTCATACACATATACTTGGACACAACCCTTTTTCTCTTTTTCATTTTGTTCTTGTACATAACTAGTTGCCTTGAGTTCCTTGCCTTCTCTTGATCTTGCAACCTCTTCATTGATCTTGCAAGTTTAAGTTTTGGTTATTGAACTCATGGTTGTATCTTCACTTGGAATCAATAAAGCTTTCATTTTGTTTTCATTTCACCTTGAGTTGTTTGCTTTCTCTTGATCTTGCAACCTCTTCATTGAGCTTGCAAGTTTAAGTTTAGGTTATTAAAACCATGACTTGTATTATCACTTTGAGTTAATGAAGCTTTCATTTTGTGTTCTTGGTTCTTAGTATTTTCTATCTTGCTTTACTTACTTGCATTTCTATTCTTACCCTTTACTTACTTGCTCATTTTATTATCTTGCCATTTACTTTCTTGCAATGTTGTTTATTCTTTCCTTTGTATCATTTCTTTGCTCTTTTTCGTTGTTGTTTTGATGTTTGTGAATATGGTGTTGTTAGGAAAAAGAATAGAATTGAAAGTTAAGGTTTTCGTTTCTCATTTTCTTTGCCCGATATTTTTCTATTTGATCTCCGCTCAAACCTTACGAAAGCGCTCTATTAGGCACCCAACCCTACCAAGGTATCGGTGACCCCTAACCGCGATCGGTTGCGTTCGGTTTGGTTAGAGGCGAAAGCCAAGAGACAAGAACGGACGGACAGGGGTCAATAAGCCGGATTTCACTAATACCGTGCTTAAGTACCCTAATCCACATTGTTGCCGATTGCTCTAGCTTCAATATTCAAGTTTGCACAAAGGATTGAGTACGGATTTCCGTAACTTACACTAAGCTATCTATTCTTAACAACTTATACTTGCATATAAACAATTACATTAGAAACGAACAATTCCGACCCGCGCTTTAACTCGTAATAACAAGAACGTAAAATACATTGTCTCCCTGCGAACGACCCGTACTCATCGTGGCTAGCTACCAAGTGAAACCGTCCTGATTGCGGGTCTGTACAACACCCTGTCTCCGCAGTTGATGGACGGGGGGTTTGATAAAATGCAAACGGTCTACGAGTTTGGTATGATCTCGAAGAGCAGGCAGGATTGCTCGGTGGACCTTCTTCTTGAAAGTTTCCAGCAAAGGTTGGCCGTTGTATCTTGCTCGGCGGGTAGGGGCCCCAGCGTGTCTGTGGCTTCTAAGGTCCACGGGTACCGTCAGAGGGAGCGGCCGGAGGCTGCTTGGGCTCGGCTGGAGGAACTTTATCTGAGTATCACCGACAATGTTTTCTTAATCCTCACCCTCTTCTGTTGTAATCGTTGTAAGGCTGGGGATTCCATAATACCTCCGAATAAATAAATTTGTCTTTGGCTATAGCGTATTGTCTCTTTCCTCCTTTCCGTACCTTCTTTTTTTTAAAACCCCGGATCTCGAGGCTGAGGAAAGTAACGAAGGGCTGGGGCCCCAAGGTGGTGTAGGAGTTTCCACTGTGAGAGGGTTTTAAAAAATTTGGTTAATGCTGAAAGGAATTGCATTATTTAAAAGAGGCTACATTTTTATTTATATAACTTAAGCTTTTCAAAGTTTTATGGCCGAGGAAATTATGTCCCCCGGAGTCCCGTAGGCAGTATGCTCCACCGGGAAATTCTTCCGTTACGAAAAATGGTCCGTCCCACTTTGGGGAGAACTTATGTAGCTTCCCTTGGTCTATGAACTCGTTTTTTCGTAAGATCAGATCTCCTTTCTTGAAGGCCTGATGTTTAAATCGGGCACTGTAGTAGCGAGCGGATTGCTGCTGAAAGGTGGCTGCTCTGATTTGTGCCTGATCTCGCTTTTCTAACAAGATGTCCAAGTTGCTTAGGAGTGCCAAGGTGTTAGCTTCATTGTCAAAGTGTTCGACCCGATAACTGGGTAGTCCAATTTCTGCGGGGACCATTGCCTTGGTACCGTAGCAGAAGCTGAATAGGGTTTCTCCCGTGGGTGTCTTTTTCGATGTCCGCGATGCCCATAGCACCCGTGGCAGTTTCTCGACCCAGCTGCCTTGTCTACCCTCCAAGCGGGCTCTGAGTCCATGGATGACGTTTCGGTTCGCTACTTCGGCATGCCCGTTGCATTGAGGATGTGCAGCGGCGACAAACATCATCAATATATGGTAGTCGCTGCAAAACTCTTTGAACTTACCGTTTTCGAAATTGGTCCCATGGTCGGTAATTACGCACCTCGAGATTCCAAATCGGGAGATTATGTTGTTCTGCAGGAATTTTATCATAGAGGCGGTGTCCGGTTTCCTGATGAGTATGGCCTCTATCCACTTCATGAAGTAGTCTACAGCGACAAGTATGTATCTGTGTCCGCCCGTGCCGGTAGGGAGTTGGCCCACTATATCCATCCCCCATTGCACAAACAGCCAAGGGGAACTGAGTGGTGTTAGTTTAGTAGTGGAGAAACGAGGTATGTTGCAGAAGAGTTGGTGATTCTTGCATCTTCTGATCAGCTTCTCGGCATCTTGGTATATTCTCGGCCATTAGTAACCCTGGAGCAGTGTCTTCTGGACCAGGGTATAGGCCCCTTGATGCGCTCCCTCAACCCCTTCATGTATCTCTCGTAAAGCGTAGTCTGCCTTATGGAGGTCAACGCACCGGAGCAAAGGTTGAGTGTATGACTTCTTGTACAGGTTTCCGTTGCTCCATACGAAATGGCGTGCTTTTTCCTGAAGCTGGCGAGCTTCTCCCCGGTCTTCGGGGAGTACACCGTCCTTCAGGAATTCGACGCGGGGCTTTCTCCAATCTTGGCCTTCTTCCTGAGTTGTGTAGATTTGGAGAGTTACCTCTCCATCTTCCACGTTGGGTTGTGGTATGACTTCAAAGAGAATATTTCTTTTATTATTGGCAGAATAGGAAGAAGCGAGCTTACTCAAGGCGTCAGCCTACGTGTTCAAGCTTCCAGGAATCTGGTCCATTTGGACTTCGTCAAAATTTTTCCGAAGCCTTTTTACTTTTGCCAGGTATTTTATCATAAGTGGCTATCGGGCCTTGAAACGCCCGGTTACTTGGCCGACGACTACTGCGGAGTCTCTGCGTACCCTGATGGTCTTCAGCCCTACCCCGGAGGTGATTTGTAGCCCTGCCAATAAGGACACTTATTCCGCGGCTTTGTTTGTTGCCCTAAAACCGAAATTTAGAGAGTTCCATTTCGGCCTCCTCCGGGCCACTAATGATCAGGCCAGCCCCGATCCCTTCCTCTGTGGAGGATCCTTCTACGTAGAGTACCCAGTCTGGGATACGGTCGGGCACCTCCTTTATCGAGGGTCGTAGTTCGTGGCCCCACGTTGCCGTTCCTTCTTCAGTGAGGATGGTGAATTCGACAACAAAATCAGCTAAGACCTATGCTTTGATGACTTGTCTGGGACGGTATTTGATGTTGAATTGAGACAACTCCCACCTCCATTTCTCCAGACGACCTGACGATTCGGGGGAGGCGAGAATAGACCCTAAGGGCCGCTCAGTGAGGACGAGGATCGTGTGTGCCTGAAAATAGTGTCGAAGTTTCCTAGAGGCGACGACAAGTGCTAGGACTATTTTCTCTATGGCCGGGTATCTTGTTTCCGCGTCCTCGAAAGCATGGCTCATGTAGTGACTGGTCTCTGTATGCCTTCAAATTCTCTGACGAGCACTGAGCCTGCAGCTTGGTCGAAGACGGCTAGGTATAGTAATAGCTCCTCGCCCTCGACCGGTCGGGTGGGTAGCGGTGGTGTTGCTAGGTGCGCCTGTTCATATCATAATATTGCATTTTATATTCCCCATTCTTATGCGTTTTATAAAGAAACAGGTGCTTTTGACACTTGTCTGCTACATGTTACAGGTTACTGGTTTTTGGAGCGAAAACAGTAAAAAAGACACAAGACAACAGAAAAGGGACTTTGTACCAACAAATAGAAGGATCCTAGTCAAGCCTAGACGAAGAATAGTGTAAGGTCCAAAATGTCAAGGCAAACGGTTAAAAGATCGCTACATGTTTTTCACTGAAAGATCTGGAGAAGAATAAGAAGCCAAACAGAGAAATGAGACGAAGAAATAACAAGCCCAGATAACTACAAACAAGCCTAGAAAAGATGGTGAGATGATCTCACCAAAGGGCCGTGGAACCGCGGCCTAAACCCCCCCATGCCGCGGTTCCGCGGCCATTTAAAGCCCGTGTCGGTACAGTTTTCTCGTGTCGGTGCGTCGGTGCGGGGGTTTGGATTTTTCGTAGGCAAATCTGTAATTGCACATGTGCGAATCCCGTAACCCTAAATTCCCCTGTTTACTTATAAATTGTAATCAAAAAAATTGTAAAACCTATGCCTCTTTTCAATCAATAAAATTTCAGAATTGTTGGGAGGAAAAGAGCATCATTTCTGTAAGTTTCTATTTTTAATTTCTGTCTTAGTTATAATTTAAATGTTGCCCTAGCTCTCTAGTTTAATTCTTGCCTTAGAGTAATCATACAATTGCCTTCGTTAATTTAGTGTAGTCTTTCAAATGCAATCGGTAAGTTCTTTAAAAATGCTATTTTTAAAAGACACCCTAATGAGCGAGTAATTTCCTCGCTTGTTAGGGTTAGGAATAAAGGAGGGAATGAGAGATGAATATCTCTCATCTCTTTCAATGCCGAATATTTTTTAAGTAGAACTTCATGCACGCATGCATGATCCGCTCCCTACAGCACCCTACCCACGAGATAACGGTGACACCGTAGTATAAAGGACCGAACATGCACGACGTCCATGAAGGTTATAACAATTAGTAGGAAAGGATGGACAAGGATCAAGAGGAAGAAACGTCCTAATCCCCTTTACTAATAATTATTATGATTTCTAAAAAGTTTTAGTCAAAAGTATTGAAAGAGGTGTAAATACCAATCTTATCAAACCCTACTTTAAACCTAACCCTAACAAGTTCCTTAACCAGCATACAACTTAGTTCTTAAAATCGATCAACAAAATCAAACCACATTTGAAATCAATTCGTAAAAACACATAAGAAAATTACACATCTCTGTGGATCGACCCGTATTCACAGGCTAGCTGCAAAGCGACGCCGTTTCTGATTACGGTTAACATATATTTTTGAACTAATCAGCACCTTGAGTTGATCGAAAGCGTTTTGGCAGTCCTCAGACCATTCGAACATAAGAATTTTCCTCAGGGTCCTGAAAAAAGGAAGGCACTTTTCTCCGGATCTAGACATAAAGCGACTCAGGGCAGCCACCCTTCCCAAGAGTCGCATGATATCAACATTGCTCTTGGGCTTTGCCATGTTGAGGATGGTGCTGATTTTTTCTAGGTTCACATCGATTTCTATGTGGGAAACCATGAACCCGACGAACTTTCCACTGGTGACTCCAAACGTGTATTTAGCTGGATTCAGCTTTATCTTGTACTTGCGCAGGACGTCGAATGTCTCGCCGAGGTCTTTATTGTTCCCGGCGGTCGAGGCGGATTTTATTAGCATGTCGTCGACGTATACTTCCATGCTTCTCCCAATCTGTGGTTTGAAGAACATATTGACCAGCCGCTGATACATGGCCCCGGCATTCTTGTGTCCGAAGGGCATCACTTTTTAGCAGTAGACTCCTCGGTCAGTGGTGAAGGCAGTAAGTTCTTCGTTGGCTGGGTCCATCTGGATCTGATGGTAACCGGAGAAAGCGTCCATGAAGCTCAGTAATTCGTGGCTGGCTGAGCAGTCCACCAGCTAGTCTATCCAAGGAAGTGGATAATTGTCTTTCAAGCAAGCCTTATTCAAGTCCGTGAAATCGACGCATATGCGACATTTCCTGTTTGCCTTCTTGACCATGACCACGTTCTCCAGCCACTCCGAGTAGTCCAGGTTTCTAATGAAGTTGGTGGCGAGCAATCGATCCACCTCGTTTTCAATCTCCCTTTGTTTAACCAACACAAAGGTTCTCTTCTTTTATCGGATAGGCCGGGCTTTCGGATTGACCCCGAGCTTATGGGTTGATGCCTTGCGTCAGTTAAACAAAAGGAGATAGAAACCGAGCTTCAGGCTTTCGCGGGGATCAACCCTGAAGCTCGGATCCGAAGGCCTTATTCCTCGAGGTTCCAGGAGTACATCCCTTTGAACATTTTTCAGACCGAGCTGTTGGAGGAAACTAAGGATGATAGGTTCTTTAAGCTCTCGCTAGCTACCTAAAGGATAGGAAAGCATCTCCGCGGCCCATACTACGCCTATCATTGGTCACAAGGTCACGCGACTGAAAGATGCAAACATCTCCATAACTATATCAAGGAACTGATCCGCTCTGGTCACCTGTTGAAATACCTACGGGACAAGCGACAGACGGAATGAGAGAAAAAGACCAAACCCCTCCCGAGGAATTAACAATTGAGCAAATCATGGTCATTTCAGCGGATCCAGCTCTGCGAAGTAGGGGGAACCACCACCTCCTACCAGTCGAGGGCATAACCAATCCTCCCCACAAGAAGCGTAAGAAGGATGACCAGATCATCTTCACCGATGATGACCTCTATGGCATAGCACTTCCTCACAATGACCCTCTTGTGATAACGGGCCGAGTTCACCGTTACGGGGTCCATAGAATATTGGTCGACTCAGGGAGCTCGGCGGATATCATGTTCTACGACTATTTCCAGCGTATGGGGTTATGTTCATTAGATCTTCAGCCGACCTCTTACGTCCTCTCTAGGTTCACCAACCATTCCGTCCTGGCCGAGGCATCGGTCGCCCTCCTCCAAAACATAGGGGAAGCGGGCAAGACGCATACCGTACCGGTAAATTTCCTCGTTGCTAAGGTCCCGTCGTCCTACAACATTCTCATGGGATGCCCTACCTTAAACGCCCTCCGGGCTCATATCTCGACTTATCACCTTGCGCTCAAATTCCCTTTGGATAATGCGTGGATAAGCCGAGCCTATGGTGACTAGCAAACCGCCAGGATTTGCCTTGCCTCGGCGTTCTCCACCGAAGAGCAGGGCGGCGATTTTGAAGACACACATGATTTCTAGGGGTCTTTAGATACACGCGACGACCAAAAGGAAGTTCGAGGTGTCCCGGTAGAATCATTGACAGAAGTCCCCCTCATAGAAGGAGTCGACAGTCGGACAGTCTATATCGGATCTCTCTTGACTAGGGACACCCGCGAAGGCCTGATCTGGTTCCTCCGAGATAACTCAGACGTATTCGCTTGGACGCCAGCGGACATGCCCAAGATCAACCCTGAAGCTCGGTTTCTAATGAAGTTGGACGCAAAGCTCCTCTTCTTTTGTCGGACATGCCCGGGATCAACCCTGAAGCTCGGTTTCTAATGAAGTTGGCGGCTCTCTCTTCCGATCTTCTTGGTCGCCTTCGGGTAGGTTGGAGTTCAACTCGGACTCGAGTTGGATTTCTCGCTCGGTCCATACTTTCACTTCGGCCATGGTCTTAGGTTGCGCCAATGCAAAAGAGTGGAGCCACTCTTTGTGTCTATAACCCGACCTCAGTATGGTGATAACGGTTTCATCACGGTGCTCGGGAACCTCGAAGAGGGCATTGAAGAAGTAAGTGACATACCCTTTGAAGGATTCCTTGTCTCTGCTCTTGACAGTGAGCAGGTAGTCGACCGTCTTCTTCTTTCGTCGGTTACCGACGAAATGACCAAGGAATTAGGCAGCCAGCTCGTCAAAAGTCAAGATAGAACACGGCTCAAGCCTTCAGAATCAGTTCCGGCCAGCATGGATTAAGGTGGTAGGAAAAGTTCGGCATTGAGCTGCGCCCGAGTTGTCTTGGAAGCTCACGCCCAGCGTAAACGCGTCGAAGTGGTCCTGCGGGTCGGACTTCCCATCAAAGAGAGACACTTTATGGGGCTTGTTCCTGGACAAGACGCGCTTGGCAAATAGCTGTTCTGTAAATGGCCTTGTGAGCGAATCGGAGGAGTACTTTGCCCCTTTGCTGGACATATGGTCATCTCGTTGTATGCCTTCAATTTTCTTTTCGAGGGCTTCGATTCGTTGGTGATACTCAGAGGATTCAATACAGTCGGAGCGGCAGCTATCCCCGCTCCAAGCCTATGGGATGGTGAGGCTTCGATTCCGCTCTATCACATTTATTAGATCCTCGGGCGAGGCCCTTCTTGAGTAGTCCCGACGTTCTCCATTTGCGCCGCCTCGTCGGGAGTTGGGGCGCCGGTTGTGCCTGGAAGCAGGCAAACAGACCGACACCTCCTCATGGGGTGAGAGCGTGCGGCAGGCGTTGGAACGACGGCCTGGTCTCCCCTGAGATCGGGCTGTGGAGCTGTCTGCCGCCCAGCGGGACATGGAATCATTCGCCGTATGCGGGTCATAGTTGCCGGAGTTGGCACGCCGCCGTTCAGTGATGTTGAGGTGAGCATGAGTGAGATCGAGGGCCTAAGCATGCCCAGCGGGCATCGTCATCCAGGGGAGAGGGAACTACGGTCTGGCCTATAGGGCCTGCAGCTTGAACGCGGAAAAGTGTATCCACCATCGCTGTGAGTCTGTCGATATGAGCAGATAAGGCGTTGATGACGTTAGGAGGGGGAGTAGAACCGCTCCTGCCTCCATTATGGTGGGTGGGGCGGTTCACATTGGGATCGTTGCGGTTGCCACTCGTCAATGGATCGAAGGCGGAAGAGAAACTTTACAGGTGGAGAAACTTATAGCCTGGTTTCCTACAGACGGCGCCAACTGAAGGAGGTTGAAATCTCCCTCAGATATTGTCCTCAGTCGATTTGGCTGCGAGCGGTTTTAAACGGCAGAGATTGGGTATGAGAATGGTTGTGTGGATCTAAATGGGTTGTTGGATGTTGTTGACGCCGAGCTACCTGTAAGGGAAGTCCTGGGATGGGAAACCACCGTAGACCCTCTGACGATCAAGTTAGTACCGACATATAAAAGCAGGGTAGCGGAGTATTAGAATGAGTTCGTGTTACCTGAGTCTTCTGAAAAAATGGGTTTATATAGTGGTCACATGGAGCGAGCCGGCACGAGATCCTCACCGTCAATTACGCTCCCTCGTTATGCCAACGTTGATGGCGGGATCCGCTCATTAATAGGGGAACGCATCCGCACAGGATGCGAAACATGGGGCGGCGGATATCTCACTTTGGCGAGATACACGGAGCCGTTACAGGGGTGCTTGGGCTTCTTTTTCTCGGTTGACCAGGGAAGCCGAGGAAGCTCAGCTCGTCGGGTGTCTCAGAGATGAGCCGAAAGGCCGAGGAAGCTCAGCCCTCGCAATAGCTCAGAGATGAGAGAATGGGATGTAAATTCGGCTGCTGGATGGCTCAGGGACGAGAGGTGGGGGCTAAACCCGGAGAAGAAGCCCAGAGGAAAGTCCCCGGGGCGCCATGTTGATTCTATCTCCGCAGCTCCCAAATGCCTATTGGGTTTACGTGGACGACACGCCATCTGCTACATGTCATAACCTGGAGAACTAACGTTCATAAGTCTTATCAGGTTTATATAGTGGTCATATGGAGTGAGCCGGAGCAAGATCATCACCGTCAGTTATGCTCCCTCGTTACGCTCGTGTTAATGGAGGGATCCGCTGATTAATAGAGGAACGCGCCTGTGCAGGACGTGGAATGTGGGGCGGCGGATATCTCGCTTTAGTAAGATACACGGAGCCATTATGGGGGTGCTTGGGCTCCATGCTCTCGGTTGACCGGGGAAGCCGACGAAGCTCAGTTCATCGGGTGGCTCGGATATGATCCTCGAGACCGAGAAATCTCAACCCTCGCAACAGCTCGGAGACGAGAGAAGAGGATGTAAGTTCGACTGTTGGATGGGTCAGGGTCAAGAGGTAGGGCCGTAAGCCCGGAGACGAGGCCCCGTGGAAAGTCCCCAGAGCGCCATGTTGATTCCACCTCCGCAACCCTGTTCATCATAGAAAATTGCATTTTAATACCACTCATTCATTATCTGTTTTGTTATATATCAGTATTATTAACCAGTGTCTGCTCAGCAATTACAGTTTACAGCTATCCGTGAAAAAATACTGGAAATACACTCAAAATCATGGATATAACGTTTGGGAGCCGACACTGCAATTAGAACAGAAAACCGATTGTGATTTAAAGAGCTCTTTTGCGAATAAACTTGTGCACACAATCATGGATATAACGTTTGGGAGCCGACACTGCAATTAGAACAGAAAACCGATCGTGATTTAAAGAGATCTTTTGCGAATAAACTTGTGCACACAATTTTAGTCCAACACAATAACAAGTGTACACTAACTCATTGGTACATGGACCTAGATGGGGGGTTGCCTTGGTGCAAGTGGGCATAACAACTTGTGAGTGTGGGGAAGTGGGGATATGTGTTAAAGTGAAGAAAAGTTTAGAGGTGATACAAAGAATGATTCCTCTCAAATTCCACCGAGTATGAACCATGTTTATTTAGAGAAATCTGTTGCGCCACGGCAGCGCCCCGGCCTTCTATCCGAGGCCAAAATGTGGAATCAAAATTTTCTTAACTTTCAAACTGGCGCTACCGCCGACAATACACCCGGATCGTAACCATTAACCGATACTAGCTATCAAGAGAAAGGGTGAGAGATATACCGAGTGATCCGAGTCCTCCGGTCTTCTCGTCATCGTCCCGATCTCCCGCGGAAAGTCTTGTCTCCATATCGTCGCCTCCTCGACGGAAGGGCACCACATCGTCTGCATCTTTTACGGGCTCCCGCCTCAATACCGAGGCAACTCGGGCACGAAGCTGGCAAGTCGACGTGCCCAAGATTTGCTGTAGAATGTAGTGTAGAATCATAGTCTCTTTTGGGATGGTGAGGTTGCCATGGTGGGAGAAGGGAATCATGAACTTTGGAGAGGGTTTTTGGTGGCAAGATAAAATGAGATGAATGATAAATTTCCAACACCAAAATCAAATGAACCATCCTCACTCCTCCAAGAAGTGGCCGGCCCCCCCTTTTTACCAAATGGTGGAGGAAAATCAAAACTCATGAAGGGAGGTGAGTGTAGGATAAAGCAAGAGGTGACCATACCAAAAGCATGCCTCAAATCAAAGATGCAAATCAATCTCATCCTAATCCTTTCTCATTAATGCAAAAACCATGATGAAGAAAGAATGGAATCTAATGATGATAAGAATATCATAATCCCACATATGCAAGAAACCCCCTCTACAAATGTTATTTGCAAACCTGCAAATAACCCCCTCCATCGGAAAAGTCCGGCCGGGAAAGAACAAAGGAAAACCGGCCGGAACGGAATGCAAACTGGCAACCTCAGAAAACTGGTCCCGTAATAAATTACAGGAAAACCCCGATACTATGCATACACACCCGCATCTGTATTCCGTCCGGATACAAATGCAATGAGACAAAATCTACACTGTACTAAACTAGGACCGGCTTAAGCCAAAGCCGGCTAGTAATATCCGTTCGATCCTGATCCGTGCAATACCGCACGTATCAGATCGAACCCTGCCATATAACTATACGGCCACTAGTACAAAACTGTCCGATCCTGATCCGTGCAATACCGCACGTATCTGATCGGACCCTGCCATATCTCCATACGGCCTCTACAGCGTTTCGCCCGAAAGCTTGAGTAACTGTAAGTGTGGTGGACTTTAAAGACTCGTCAATACTATGGCTGTGGATTTAACCACTAGCACGTCAGAGGTATTAGCCAATACGTGACGGGCCACCAGCTATTGACCAAAAGGGACGTCGATGAGCGAACTCATCCTGACACCCTACTGAGCCTGTCAGTGACAATATCCGTACAGTCCGGTCCGTTCGTCTATGAGCATCGCATGTCGGGCCTAGGGGGTTGGTAAAAGTCAGACCCCCAAAAGCGGTACAAGTCGTGTCGGAGTGTAGCCCAGAACGCCCTGAGATACTACTGGAATACCTACTAGTAAATCTCCTGCCTCGGCCGAGGGCTTTGCGTAATGGCTCTCCTAGACAGAGCGCGACCTCACCCCCAATACCGGGAGAGACGAACCCCTGAAGATCCGCTCACTGCCTCCATGTGGCTCAGGACTGTACCCAACTAAAACCTGTTTGCACGACTCCTTTGATCCGTGGTAGGGTAGTAATCAAAGTACAGTGGGAACTCACACGAGACAAATGACGATCTCAGGTCGATGAACTAACCTGTACACATGTCACCAGGGAACTGCTATCTGACGTCAGGTATAAGACCAACTAGCATGTTCCCGGCGAGTCCTGTCCGGTGTACTCATAACCCAATGAGCACCTGTATACATCTTAGGTGAACCAACTGACACCAGTGGCTTGTGAGACCGGCCACCGCCCCTCGTCGGGGTCTCGACTGTATACACTAGTCTACTCTGGAGAATCGATGCCCTGTCTCGAAACTCCCACGACTAGGGACCTTTTAAGGATGTGCTTATAGACTACCAGCTCTCACGTATATGATCGCCATCATACTGCCGTCTGTCAAGCAAGAATCCTAGGGGCTCTATCAGCGTGTAATAGTGACCTGTAAGGTCACCTGAAGCAGTACACGATGATAAAGGTAAACCAGATAGCATACTATCATCTCGAGCAAGACTGTCCTACCGGGATAGGTCCTCCCTCAATCATTGCAATCACGTGCCTGTGATCCAATAATTGACTCTGAGGGCATTATCTCCAACAATCTCCCACTTGCACTCAAGGCTAATTATTGCGATATCGCATACTCACAGCCCGTGTGATACCGAACACCCAACTCCTCTACTAGTCAGTCTCACAAAGCTCGTTTGCGAAACTATTGCGTTCGAGGAATAGCCTCAGTGAGTGGATCCACTGTGATGTTTCTTTCTATGTCTCTCTATATCTCAAGTTCGCGGAGAAAGCCATCTCCCGAAATGAGCAATACCTGTCTTAGAATGTCTGGATGTCAGATGGGACCTAGCTCATAAATGAACTCCAAATCCAAACTTCTTAGACTGTATCGTCAACTGAACTTAATCAGTATCCTGCGCCATGCCACCCTTAGTATTGACTTGGACCACCTGTCCAAAATACTGCCCCTCGTCGGAAGGAAAACTATAACTCTGACAACCTCCTTGTCGTCCATGTCATCTTGGAAGCCTGGAATGATAACTGTCTCCCAAATGAGGCTGTCGTTATCATATCCCTAGAACATCCACTTATGTTCTAAAACTGCTTCCGACTGTTTCTCCAGGATTGGATCAATGTCAACTTATTGCATCTAGTGCAAGAACAACATCTGGTGTGGTACTTGACATCTCATGATTGACTCAATTGCCTAAGCAAGTGATCTGCCAATCATGCACATCCCTCTCCCCTTTAGTCTGTAAGACACCTTTAGAGAGGGTGACTCCATTACCTGCAGGTACACTACCATGCCAGGAGTCGTCCATTCTAAATACTCTTAGAATGCTGTCTAAGTACCCAGATTGGGAAACCACCCAAATCTAGATCTAAAACCATAGATCTAGTAACCAGTATGTCAGATATTATGTCCAAGTCCCATGTGGAGAAACCACTGTGTGACGACCAAAGTATAACCGATCGTAGTATAGGAGTTTCCTTTCCTACTCTGTGTATGTCATCCAAAACCAGGACATCACATCCTACTACCTTCTTAACAGATCCATCCCCTATTCTGATGACGTCAAACCTATGACTGTCATGTCAGAAATAGATGATCTATCTCCGCTACATTTGCTTTAGTCTATAAATAGACATAAGCCACCTGTCCACCAATGCTTCCGCTGCGCCCACTGACTACGACAACCCTCTGGCAGAGTCATATAGACGTACACTTCTAAAGCTAGTTTAGAACGACGCTATACTCATCCTCCTGCCGGGTCTCACAGTCTGGAACAACAACAATGGTAAGTCTGGGTAAACAAGAACCTCCCTGCCACCGTCCTTGAGCATACCGAAGTACCTCTCGAGTGCCTGAGGTTACCCATATCTGCGGAGTGGCTAATGGAATGTCAATCCATATTGAATCTTTAGGTTCCTTATCAAATCTTCAGTAATCGTTTGTGGTTCTGGAATTACTTCCAGTTCTACCATACTCCCACTACTGTTTTCTGAAAAAATCCATTTTTATTAAAACTGTGGCGAGTCAAGAACAATATCACTATTGATCTTCCATATGGTAGAAAGTCAACCCTCATCATAGCCTGGGTCAACCCACAAACAGCCATTACAGAAACGTGTCTTGAGTTATCCAGAGTCTGGTTTTAAGCATAAGCCGGACAACTCCCCGTACCTTAACAATGTCAAGATATGAACTGTTCTATATCCAATATAGAAACAGAGGCACTGATTTAATTGGAACCAGATTCAAATCATGTAGCTGTCTCCAGTGCATGTCAACTAAATGGAAGGAGGCCGATCAGCGTCACTCAACTTAGGAATGTTTCCAATTATGAGTAACCTGAAAGAGAAGCTAGTTCTCTTAATCATTACCATCAACTGAACACCATACACAAGTATCTACATCTTCGATCACTTTGAAGAATCCCGATACTTGCTACACCTGGTTCTCTACTCTATTCGAATACCTATAACTCCTCAAAACTTAGACCCTGTGTTTATACGAAACACATGTCTAAGAACTAGAGAAGTTAAAAGTAAACAGCATATAGTATGAGGACCAACCCCTCTGTCCTAATGGACACTGGACAACATACAATACTCTGTATAAGTCCGCTGAGTCTAACAACTCTTTCATTTTGCGTCGTAGGTTGAAAACTGTACTTATGGCTAAGAAGAATTACACCGCTGTTTGATGCTCCTTACCTAACCATCCACTGATATAGGTAAATGTCATCGACATAATATCAAAAGGTATATCTCACTCTATGAAAATAGACGTACAGATATATCAATTTGAAATTGGTGCACAACAGCGGATATTCAAAACCAAATATTTGCCGACCGGCAAACAGCCCAGGTGATCTCCTCAAATATCACCGATTACAATGAATCCCGATATAATGAGGATGATCACCCTATTTCCAATAACTTACTCCCACCCATCATCTGTAAAACCATACAGATGTGAGAATAAAACCTGGTAAATACATACCCTGGAGTAAGTATCTAATCGGGAAATCAGTTTTCTTTTAACATTACACAGTGAAACTGAAACATTGAAATGTTTCGGTGGGGTATTCCGGTATTCTTAGTAATGCCTCTTCCATTATCCAGATTCACAATTATAACCGTATAATTCTTTGCCACCTCTCCAAATCCCTTTATATGTCTTTAGTCATTACCTTCTGCACACCCCTTTAGGCCAATTGGTTTTCTTCCTTCCCTACCGTTCGGCACCAGCCTATGGTTTGGAAGAAGACTATCCAATAAGCATAATGGGTGTACTGTCCTAATCCTAGGAGCACTCGCAAAGCGAGAGAAGGTGAAGATAAAAGACAACCGAATAAACCGTATTCCTATTTCTCCTGGACCAGAATCCATCCCCGAATTGGAACAAGTTCCTTTCGAGTTCGTATATAACCATACGATGGAGTATCCAATAAACTGTGGATCTTCGTAGTGATACGGAGTGTCCTGGAGAAATACAAAGGTGATTTAGGATTGGCGAAGAAATACTTGGTTTGATCGTGAATAGCAGTTACAATTTACTTTGCCCTCTTACTAATCCCTTGCTTTGTCTTAACTTAATACCTTCTGCACACCATCGTTATGCTAATTGGTTTTCTTCATTCCCTACCGGTCGGCACCAGCCTAAGGTTTGGAAGAAGACTATCCAATTTGCGTAATAGGTGTACTATCTCCTAAACCAAGGAGTACTCACAACCTGAGAGAAGGTAAAAGGAAAAGACAACTGAATAATCCTATTCATTTTCTCCAGAACCAGAAACCATCCTCGAAGTCCTTCGAGTTCGTATATAACCATACGATGGTTTTGTCCAATGGAAGTGGACGTTCGTAGTAATACGGGGTGTCCTGGAGTACGGGGTGTCCTGGAGAAAAGGGTAAAAGCAGGAGTGGCAATGAGGTCTGCAACTCTGACAATCCAAAAGCCAGTGTTAAGAAGGTTCGGTCAACTTGGTTACTGAGTCATAGTCTTAGGGTCGGGTCAATGGTCGCTGCCAGAGAGAGAGAAAAGAAACACTCAGCGTGCACTCTAACCTAGATCAGAATGGTTATCAATTTATCTAATCTGGAAACCTCCCACTGTACCTCAAATTCTCCCCAAACCTGAAAGAAGAATTAGTCGGGGTCACCCGAGGAGTAAACTAACTCATCAGTGGGAATCGAGATCCAACTATCATCGCATGATAACTTGACGGAATCCACTCAAGTCACCACACTCCAGAAGGTATGCGCATGCCTGGCAAGTTTCAGTTCTTTTGAAACTCCCGATATGATTTTTACCCCTAGGACCCAAGTGACCTTGACTGAGCCAACATATCAAAGGATCCTAGTCAAGTTCAACCCGCCATTATCTTGATTGCATTAGACCCACCCGCACGAATCCTTGACTGAGCCAAAATGACCGCACGACTGTCCTAACCAATCTCATATCCATGCAACAGAAAAACACTACATAGCTACCGAACACTGCGCCTCGGCTAAGCACGACATACGCAGCACGAATACTAAGTAATACTAATCTGAAATGACGGAGGGCTACGAATGGTTTTTGGCGAAAAACCTTTTACCGTAATGAACTTGATATCGTTGAAGGAACTGGATAGCTTTTTATAAAAATATAGTGACGAAAACCTTTGCTAAAGAGGTCACTCCCGGTGAAGGGATCTCGGCTCTTTCCCCGTAGAATGAGGTGCAGGATATTCCAACTGAATACCACGATGCAAAGCAAAAGTAATCGGCTATAATGAAGTTAATGCCCTGACGCAAACTTCTGTCCAAGGGGTCACTCCCGGTGAAGGGATCTCGGCCCTTGCCTCGTCGACTGAGGAGCAGGATATTCCAAATGAATACCACAATGCAAAACAAAAGTGAACGTCCTTGCAATAACAGCTTTTTGAAAAATGTTCCAACAACATCAGAATAGGTTTGTTTAGCTTGCATTGATCCGAATCAACGCAGTCCCATCAATTGATCACACCACAAAGAACGAAAATATACTGATGTACGTATATGCCATCCGCATTCGCCACTGGGTCCCGTCATTACCCGTTAGGTTAGCTAACTAACGACAGAGTGGGGACTGGACTAGCGCGGATGTAAAACATATACAACATCTACTAATATATATACCAATATATTATATTCGCTCAAGGCGTGATAAAATGCAACATCACAGAAATGTACAGCATCACAGAACAATACAGATATCTGGAAGCCCCGGGTTTCACAGAGCCGCTGCTGAAACCCGACGTTCCCCTGGTCGTGTGGATAGCCTGTGCAATGAAATCCTAGACCCCTACGGGCGCGGCAAGTCACCCGCTAAAACCTGAAGCGAGGCAGCCCCCTTCAGCACCGTGAATGGACCACCCAGCACTTCACGGAATCCGGTAACTTGGGCACCCCTCCTGGGTCAACCTGTACCCCCTACGAGTACGGCGAATAGCCCGCCAATCCTAGAGTGAAGCCCCCTCCGTCTCAATGCCATGAGATGCGGGCCCGTTGCCCTATAGAACCTGGCTATCCGTGCACCCCTCCGCGGGGTAATCCTAGTAGAGAAAGTAAAATATACATACACCGGGTACATCGACCGCAACCAGGTCGTGCCCCAAAAGAATAATACAAACAGGCAGTGACGGCAGTCCACATGTCGGACGCTCGCCCCGCAATATCAAATGCACATATAAAACAAAACTGTACTAACATTGCATCCAGGCTATCCCCACGACCGATCCGCAACATCACAGCATAAACACAGAACATCAACGTGAAAATCACGTTCGCAAATCCATCAAACCGGGCTATAGCAGTCAGACAGGATTTACCGATCAAGTGATATTCACGGTCGCAGATATGATGTAAATACTGTGAAATAATGTGTTTAAAATATCCGATCGATCAAATAATTAACAAGTGGGCCCCCAAGCAATACTGTAGCACTCACAGAAATTCTGGGCCCAAATTTAATATTCCAAAACCCCCAAAATTAGCCCACAAGCCCACTGGAAAAATTGGACACAGTGAGGACACCAAAGTGCGGCGGAACCGCGGCCCAAGGGGGGTTTGGCCGCGGTTCCGCGCTTCAGTGATCGACTGACTGCGTCGAATTTTTACAGTAGTCTTAGAATTTCCAGTACATTAGTTTTATACAACCTGAAAAATTTTTAGACACCAAAAATTTTCAACAGAAAACTGATGTGAACAAAAATGTAGATTTTGGAATTTTGGTCGATCGGAAATGCAAAACACATCAAACAAAGCTAGACGAAGTTAATGGCGTGGCTCTGATACCATGTTGCGCCACGGCAGCGCCCCGGCCGTCTATCCGAGGCCAAAATGCGGAATCAAAATTTTCTTAACTTTCAAACTGGCGCTACCGCGGACAATACACCCGGATCGTAACCATTAACCGATACTAGCTATCAAGAGAAAGGGTGAGAGATATACCGAGTGATCCGAGTCCTCCGGTCTTCTCGTCATCGTCCCGATCTCCCGCGGAAAGTCTTGTCTCCATATCGTCGCCTCCTCGCCGGAAGGGCACCACATCGTCTGCATCTTTTACGGGTTCCCACCTCAATACCGAGGCAACTCGGGCACGAAGCTGGCAAGTCGACGTGCCCAAGATTTGCTGTAGAATGTAGTGTAGAATCATAGTCTCTTTTGGGGTGGTGAGGTTGCCATGGAGGGAGAAGGGAATCATGAACTTTGGAGAGGGTTTTTGGTGGCAAGATAAAATGAGATGAATGATAAATTTCCAACACCAAAATCAAATAAACCATCCTCACTCCTCCAAGAAGTGGCCGGCCCCCCCCTTTTTACCAAATGGTGGAGGAAAATCAAAACTCATGAAGGGAGGTGAGTGTAGGATAAAGCAAGAGGTGACCATACCAAAAGCATGCCTCAAATCAAAGATGCAAATCAATCTTATCCTAATCCTTTCTCATTAATGCAAAAACCATGATGAAGAAAAGAATGGAATCTAATGATGATAAGAATATCATAATCCCACATATGCAAGAAACCCCCTCTACAAATGTTATTTGCAAACCTGCTAATAACCCCGTCCATCGGAAAAGTCCAGCCGGGAAAGAACAAAGGAAAACCGGCCGGAACGGAATGCAAAGTGGCAACCTCAAAAAACTGGTCCCGTAATAAATTACAGGAAAACCCCGATACTATGCATACACACCCACATCTGTATTCCGTCCGGATACAAATGCAATGAGACAAAATCTACACTGTACTAAACTAGGACCGGCTTAAGCCAAAGCCGACTAGTAATATCCGTTCGATCCTGATCCGTGCAATACCGCACGTATCAGATCGAACCCTGCCATATAACTATACGGCCACTAGTACAAAACTGTCCGATCCTGATCCGTGCAATACCGCACGTATCTGATCGGACCCTGCCATATCTCCATACGGCCTCTACAGCGTTTCGCCCGAAAGCTTGAGTAACTGTAAGTGTGGTGGACTCTAAAGACTCGTCAATACTATGGCTGTGGATTTAACCACTAGCACGTCAGAGGTATTAGCCAATACGTGACGGGCCACCAGCTATTGACCAAAAGGGACTTCGATGAGCGAACTCATCCTGACACCCTACTGAGCCTGTCAGTGACAATATCCGTACAGTCTGGTCCGTTCGTCTATGAGCATCGCATGTCGGGCCTAGGGGGTTGGTAAAAGTCAGACCCCCAAAAGCGGTACAAGTCGTGTCGGAGTGTAGCCCAGAACGCCCTGAGATACTACTGGAATACCTACCAGTAAATCTCCTGCCTCGGCCGAGGGCTTTGCGTAATGGCTCTCCTAGACACAGCGCGACCTCACCCCCAATACCGGGAGAGACGAACCCCTGAAGATCCGCTCACTGCCTCCATGTGGCTCGGGACTGTACCCAACTAAAACCTGTTTGCACGACTCCTTTGAGCCGTGGTAGGGTAGTAATCAAAGTACAGTGGGAACTCACACGAGACAAATGACGATCTCAGGTCGATGAACTAACCTGTACACATGTCACCAGGGAACTGCTATCTGACGTCAGGTATAAGACCAACTAGCATGTTCCCGGCGAGTCCTGTCCGGTGTACTCATAACCCAATGAGCACCTGTATACATCTTAGGTGAACCAACTGACACCAGTGGCTTGTGAGACCGGCCACCGCCCCTCGTCGGGGTCTCGACTGTATACACTAGTCTACTCTGGAGAATCGATGCCCTGTCTCGAAACTCCCACGACTAGGGACCTTTTAAGGATGTGCTTATAGACCACCAGCTCTCACGTATTTGATCGCCATCATACTGCCGGCAGTCAAGCAAGAATCCTAGGGGCTCTATCAGCGTGTAATAGTGACCTGTAAGGTCACCTGAAGCAGTACACGATGATAAAGGTAAACCAGATAGCATACTATCATCTCGAGCAAGACTGTCCTACTGGGATAGGTCCTCCCTCAATCATTGTAATCACGTGCCTGTGATCCAATAATTGACTCTGAGGGCATTATCTCCAACAAAATCAAACAGTACGAGATAGTGGAGAGCACACAAGGCAACCACCCCAACATGAGACCCAACGCCCCATACTTGACCGGTGAAACTTCCTAAAAATCCTGGGCCGCCGGCCCCACATGGAGGAAATTGCCCCATTTTTCTTCTGGTTGACCCTTATTGTCACATCATACTTATTATATTATTTGTTTATTCTTATTTTGTGCCTATAAGTACCAGATCAGTGAGCAAGGGAGGGGGATATACTTTTGGTTTTATTTTTAGTTTAGAACAAGTTGTAATTTGTAGATGTTAGCTTGTCTTTTCTTTTGAACTCTTTAGCTCTTGCCATTTATCTTGACCTTGTAACTTCTTCATTGAAGTTACAAGCTTAAGATTTTAGTTCTTGGATTCAAGATTAGTTGTATATCAATAAAATTCCTTATTTCTTCTGTTTAGTCTTATCGATAGCTTGAGCAAGCAGCCTAGCTAAATGAAAGTGTTCATACATGTGTCTTGCTTCGTACAAATATTGAACTTGTGAAATCCTTACCTTGCTTTGATCTAGCAACCTCTTAAGTGAGCTTGCAAGTTTAAAATTTGGTATTTTGATTTCACATTGGAACGGCTTAAAGAACACTTGAAGGAATTTGCACATTGGATATATCGGTTCTTAACTTTCTATCCTTGGCTTTACCTTTCTTGCAATTTTTATTATGTGTCTTACTCTTTTCTTTGTTTTATTTGGTATTGTAAATATGCGTGAGTAATTGATTTACTTGTTAAGGGTAGAATATGGTTAGTTTGTATTAGGAGATGTGTTTTCTAAAACCTTAAAAACCCTTAACTTTGTAATTGAAACTCCGACCAAACGACTCGCAATTCTGCTCTGTTAGGCACCCTATCCTACCACGGTAGCGGTGAATCCTAATCGTGACCAGTTGCGAGTGGTTTGCCGAAGGCTAAGGTCAAGAGACTACAACGAAAGGACAAGGGACAAGAAATATGGATTTAGCGCACAATCGCGAATACAGTACTTCAAGATCCATAATCCGCGTTATTGCCTATTGCCTTAGCTTCAATATCAGAATTAGGTCTATAAGGAAACGGTAAACATCATCTTAACGCAAGCTAACTTAAAACTACTCCTAACAAGTCATTTTATTGAACATATCATAGTTACTACACTTAGTATAACAAACAACTCAAGTTACGGTGTTAACTGTTCACACCATAATATTGCATTATTATATTCCCATTCTTACTCTTTTTATAAATAAACAGGTACTTTTGACGCATGTCTGCTACATGTTACAGGTTACAGGTTCTTGGACAGGAAATAGTGAAAACGATGTAAGACGATGAAAATATGGACTTTTGACCAACAAATGGGAGGATCTTAGTCAAGCCTATATCGAAAGATAGTTCACAATTAACAAGGCAACGCAAGATCCCAAAATGTCAAGGCAAACGGTTAAAAAGCCATTGCAGATTGTTCACTGAAGATCTGGAACCAACCTAGAAGCCCAAATGGAAAAAGACATATATAAAAAGGAAGACAAAGTCACCAGAAGACAACACAGAATTTTTCACAGCCCAAATCACCAGGATGGCCGCGGAACCGCGGCCAAACCCTGGCTGCGGCCGCGGTTCCGCGGTGGGGTCAGGGAATCAGGGACTAAAAATTTTACCAAAATATGGTGGCGGCTTTGACTAGTCAACTTAGGGCTATTTTTGTAAATGTAGACATGCGGTTTAAGATGTAACCTAGGGTTTCCTATTCTTTATAAATAGGAACCCAAAACATTGTATTTTCTTTATGCCTCCTTTTATGAATAAAATTTAGAAATCTTTTGGAGAGCATCGGTGTTTCTTTTCCATTCAGAAATTCAGATCTGACAACCCTGCATGGATGATTGGAGGGATGCATCTGTAAGTAAATTTAATTTCTTGCCCTAGTGTAGATTTCAATTCCTTGCCCTAGGTAGATTTAATTTCATGCCCTAGGAACTTGTTTAGGGTTTAGCTTTGGGGAAGGATTTTGAGAGATGGGATCTCTCATCCCTTTCTTACCCACCAAATATTTACAATAGGACTCCATGCATACACGCACACACTGCGCCCTACGGCATCCTACCCCTCGAGGTAACGATGACACCGTAGTGTAAAGGCCCGGTTGCACGCGTTTTCCATGGAGGTTAGGGTAAGGATCTCTAAAGGAAGGACAAGAACCTAGAGGAAGGAACACCTTCCCGAATGGATATAATCCCCTTTATTGATAATTACCATAACTCCTCATAGATCTTCATTCGGGTATAGAAAGCGGTGAGATTTAATTGCATTTCCAAACCATCCCTAAATCTAGCCCTAGCAAGAGTAGATTTAGATAATTACCCTAGTTAATTAGGTTTTTAGATTTAATAATCAACCGAACACCCTTCGGAATTAACTCGTAAGAACGAATCGGAAATTCACAACATCCCTGTAGACCGATCCGTACTCACCGGCTAGCTTCATGCGACACCGTTCTTGATTGCGGTAAATAGAAATAGTTTTTGACACATGAATCAAATGGCGCCGTTGCCGGGGATGGCGTAGAATTTTCTTTTCGGGTTAATCATAAAATTTAAAAAATCATAAAAATCTGAAAAATCAAAAAATATAAAAATATATATATTTTGTTATTTTTGGAAGGGATACTTTGTTGTTTGAATTTTGCAGGATATACAAATTCGGATCTGGAGATTTTCAGAAAGCAAAACAGAAAAAAAATATCGGAACAGAAGAGATTTTGAATAACAGAACAAGGAAATTTTTCTGGAGACCCAAACCCCCAACCCGCCGCGATTCCGCGGCCAAAACCCACCTTAGGCCGCGGAACCGCGGCCGTCTTGTCGAATCAGAGCATCAAATTTTTTTTGGGGACTCGTGCTGTTTAGACTGCAGCGAAAATGCGGCAATAACGCGTTTATACCGCGGAACCGCGCCCTTTTGGTGACATCATCCTCTGCAATTTGCGCTGTAAGCTCCTCTGTTATTTCTCCTCTACAAATTTTAATATATTTTCTGAAAAAATGCCTGCAGGATTTTGTGCACTTTAAAAATATATTCCCTTCCAAATAACGATCTTGTGCTGGATTTTTGGGCCCCGCTTGAAATAAATTGATTGCAAGAAATATTTTGTTGTTGCATATTTTTTCTCGAATATCTTTTTGCAACATTTTTTTCCAAATAAAGATTCTTGTGATATGCTTAAAATAATAATTGATTGCAAGTAATATTTTGTTGTTGCATATTTTTTTTCTCTAAAATCTTTTTGCAAAAAATTTTTTCCAAATAAAGAGAAAATGAATAAAAATAAAAATGACAAATTTTATTAGAAACTAGCAAAATTTTTGGCCTCAAATAGATCCTTGCACCACAAACTTTCTTTCTTTCCCCTTTCTTCTAACATGGGTACCCCACATAATAAATCATTAGCCGAATTTTGGTATCCCGAACCTAATTTTGCGTCGTACGTTAATTTGTTCGGTCAATCTAAAGACGATCCTTCCTTACCAAAAATATCTTTGAAAGATCAAATAGAGGCGTCTAGGAGAAACAGTTTGACTTTTCAACCCACCTTGTGTCAACCAAGTCAATCTTCACCACCTACATATGTTGACACCACTTTTTCAAGTCCTGCTGTAACTTCTAAGCCGATGTCCATTGCTGAGCATATTGCTGAATCTCGCAGTCGATCTTTCACCCCTCTCCACTCATCTAGTTCTAGGGATCCACACGACTTTTCACCTTTTTATCCACATGTTGACCCTACCCCTGTCCAATCACCCACTTCCTACCAGTCCTACCCGACCTTACCACCCTCACTAGACACTGTTTCTACACAGCCATTAGGGAGTTTTGCATATCCACTCCATTTTGAATCCTTTACCGAAACCCCCTCACCACCTAAGTCTAGTTTGGAAGAGTCGTTGGAGGCTTATATTGCAGCAACAAATAAAATGACGAGGAATGTGGAAGCGTCCGTGGCCGCCCTTATGCAACCTGCTGAACCGGTAGCTAGTTTCCCGCTAGCTTCAAATTTTTCAATGTATAAGGAGGCGGTTGGACAGAGTGAGAATGAGAGAGGATTTTCAAATCAAACCTACCCGTACCCAATTGAAGCCCACAGCTCCTGTTTTCCATCGATTGCCCTAAATAGTCCACTTCTTGAAAATAAAAATGAGTTGTGTGATTTTGTAGTGCTTGATTTGCCAAATTGTGAAGAACCCCTTTCGAGTGAAACTACACTTAATCCTTTCGATATTTACACCTCCACTCTAGAACCTAAATTGATAAATATCCATGCTTTTGATGAGGTATCTAAAGAAATTGATTTTCACTTGATTGAGGATATAGACGCCGGGAATATTTCGGATGATGAATCTGTCGATTTGATTGAAATTTTATGTTCAACTCATCATCCCGAGTCATTAGATGTTCCTCCCGAACTTCTTATGCGTCTTGATGTTGATGATAATGGCATGGATGAGATAAATATTGAGGAGAATTATAAGGATAGTATTAAGGAGAGCTTTGAGGACCATATTGAGGTTGAACCATTTTTATTTGATGTGTCTGATTTTCCAATTCATTCTCCTGAACCTTTGACTGTTGTATCACCCTCCCTCCTTTCCATCGTTCCGACCCCGCTTGAAAACTGTGAGCTTAAAAAATTTTCCTTCGAATCTGACACAGTTTTCACAGACGATAACACTTATGAGTGTTTCACTTTTTCGGATGATATTGATGACTCACCGCCCGGTTTGAGTCCTTTACATTTTTAGATGAGTTAGTTGAACCATTAGACTCGGTTGATTACAGTAGTTTCGAAACATTGATGGAATCTTTTAAGTTCGAGACAGTTTACTACGGTGAGAAAGATACTATCCCTAATTCACTCTCTTTCGTCTTTCCCATTATTCCGACCGTACAAGAGACTGTTACGCTTTCATCTCCTATACCAAGTTCGGCGTACCCATGTTTCCTTTCGAATCTTGAGGGTTTTGACCCTATATTACGACGAGTTGATAGGTTAGCGCAATCACTTATAACACATCGGTCATCACAAATTGCGCTAATTTATTCACTCGATTTACACCCTCAAGATCGCGCGCTCCTTCTTTCTCCTTTCCGCCCTTCTTCTCCCCCACCGAGACCATATTCTACCATTCTTCTTTCCACACGGTCTCGCGTGTTTCTCACTTCTTTCCTCCACACCCCATTCTTGCACCAACTGTACCATTACCACGATAAGATTTTTGAATGGTTGGTGCTAACCTTTGGCTTGTGTAAGGCCAAGCTTAAGTTTGGGGGGAATCTTGTTGTATATATGTATATATCTCTTTGTTTTCTTTTCTATAATAAGATAAAAAATAAAAAAAATTGTAAATAAATAAACATGGGTGTATCGGTATTTTGACCCTCTTGGTTTAGCATGACAGTGAGGACACTGTCAAGTTCAAGTTTGGGGGTATGCTCAGTACGTCTTCTTCCGTCGCATTCATTTGTACATATTTTTGCATTTGCATATTTATTTGAAAACCCATAAAAATTTGAAAAATTTCAAAAATTATAAAAATAATTGCATTCAATTTTGGCCATATTTGATTTGAGTTTGATAGATAGGTTAACTGACTAGGAACAACTAGATCTTAGACTTAGTGAATTAAAAACCCTAAAAATAACATTCCTTAAAGTTGAACGGTAGAAAGTATATGCCTTGTAGTTTATTTAGAAATAGGCAAATTTTGGGTTCACTTCTTGGGCTAAGTCGAAACAAGGGAAGAGTATTGATGTTCTTATTAGAGTATAAGTTTGAAAAATAGTTCCTAGCTTAAGTCTAAATTCTGAAAATATATACCCTACAATTTGCACGATCACGCACCTTGAAACTTGGAATAGTAGAAGAGACCTTGAAATGCTCTTGTCTGAAGTCCTTAGTACGAAGAAAATAAAATATAAAAAGTGTGAATAAAGAATAAAAAAATGGACACTGGTTTTTGTGATTACTTAAGGCTGCAAAAACAGAAAAATATTTGGCGAGGGTGCTTCATCACCTAGTGCCTTAGACCAACTGGTTTGGGAGTCACTACTAAAGCCTTGGGTGTTGCAAAACTAGGAAGTACGCCTTAAAGTGCTAGCGCATCTTGTAATCGGTTGTTGGTACCTCAAGAAGTATTAACGGTCGCATGAAGGA
Source organism: Agapanthus africanus (assembly GCA_030015575.1). Lineage (NCBI taxonomy): Eukaryota > Viridiplantae > Streptophyta > Magnoliopsida > Asparagales > Amaryllidaceae > Agapanthus > Agapanthus africanus. Next base: position 58,004,851 of record JASDDO010000024.1, read on the forward strand.
TGTGTAAGCGAAATTCAATTAAAAATTCACTAATTAATAAGTGCTTTGGACAATGGACGAGAGTACGATTGCTTGATTTGAATTTCCAAGTGTAGGGGTGATATTTACACACACGTGGGGATATGTGATTGGAGTTTAGATGAGAGAAAAGAGTGAAAAATAAAACTTGTATCTTTAATAGAGTTGATAAAAATTCCTAAGTAGAGATGGAACTTTAGAAGGAAAAACTTAAGAAATGCCGAAAGTTAAGTAAGTCTATAGGATATATATAATCTTAAGTTAGATGATGAGGAAGTGTGAAAAATATGGGTGGATAATTTGTGAGTCAAAAGATAATAGAATTCCTTCTTAGAAAACCTAATTGGAGAACAAAAGTCAATGGGCCGAGTTGATAGGATTTTGCGGGTGCAATCCGCTGAACACCCTCAGGAGACAACACTCCTCCTACTAGGGACACCTAGAGGTTTAATGGCTTGTTGCACGAGCTCAGTGCAATCGCGTTTCCCTGCGAAAGTGCGGTTAGGATTTTAGTGAATAAAAATAAGTTTGCTCGAGGACGAGCAAAAGATAAGTTTGGGGGTATTTGTTCACACCATAATATTGCATTATTATATTCCCCATTCTTACTCTTTTTATAAATAAACAGGTACTTTTGACGCATGTCTGCTACATGTTACAGGTTACAGGTTCTTGGACAGGAAATAGTGAAAACGATGTAAGACGATGAAAATATGGACTTTTGACCAACAAATGGGAGGATCTTAGTCAAGCCTATGTCGAAAGACAGTTCACAATTAACAAGGCAACGCAAGATCCCAAAATGTCAAGGCAAACGGTTAAAAAGCCATTGCAGATTGTTCACTGAAGATCTGGAACCAACCTAGAAGCCCAAATAGAAAAAGACATATATAAAAAGGAAGACAAAGTCACCAGAAGACAACACAGAATTTTTCACAGCCCAAATCACCAGGATGGCCGCGGAACCGTGGCCAAACCCTGGCTGCGGCCGCGGTTCCGCGGTGGGGTGAGGGAATCAGGGACTAAAAATTTTACCAAAATATGGTGGCGGCTTTGACTAGTCAACTTAGGGCTATTTTGTAAATGTAGACATGCTGTTCAAGATGTAACCTAGGGTTTCCTATTCTTTATAAATAGGAACCCAAAACATTGTATTTTCTTTATGCCTCCTTTTATGAATAAAATTTAGAAATCTTTTGGAGAGCATCGGTGTTTCTTCTCCATTCAGAAATTCAGATCTGACAACCCTGCATGGATGATTGGAAGGATGCATCTGTAAGTAAATTTAATTTCTTACCCTAGTGTAGATTTCAATTCCTTGCCCTAGGTAGATTTAATTTCATGCCCTAGGAACTTGTTTAGGGTTTAGCTTTGGGGAAGGATTTTGAGAGATGAGATCTCTCATCCCTTTCTTACCCACCAAATATTTACAATAGGACTCCATGCATACATGCACACACCGCGTCCTATGGCATCCTACCCCTCGAGGTAACGATGACATCGTAGTGTAAAGGCCCGGTTGCGCGCGTTTTCCATGGAGGTTAGGGAAAGGATCTCTAAAGGAAGGACAAGAACCTAGAGGAAGGAACACCTTCCCGAATGGATCTAATCCCCTTTATTGATAATTACCATAACTCCTCATAGATCTTCATTCGGGTATAGAAAACGGTGAGATTTAATTGCATTTCCAAACCATCCCTAAATCTAGCCCTAGCAAGAGTAGATTTAGATAATTGCACTAGTTAATTAGGTTTTTAGATTTAATAATCAACCGAACACCCTTCGGAATTAACTCGTAAGAACGAATCGGAAATTCACAACATCCCTGTGGACCGACCCGTACTCACCGGCTAGCTTCATGCGACACCATTGTTGATTGCGGTAAATAGAAATAGTTTTTGACACACGAATCATTAACTCGTTATACCAAGCTTAAAAACCTACCATCTCCCTGCGGACGACCCGTACTCATCACGGCTCGCTACACGCAACACCGTTTTTATTGCTGTTATTTCAAATTCTTTTTAAAACGACACGGTGAAAACGGGTATAAAACTAATTTTCTAAGAGATTCAATGAAAAACACATTCTTTTTAACCGACACGAGAACTGAAACCCAATATTCTGTTCTCTGGATTTTTGATCTGCTAACACATTTTGTTTTAACATGGAAATCAAAGTATAACAGTGGAATAGTAGTATCACACGGAGAAAACACACAAAAATTGAGCACCAAAATCAAAAATTCGACCGGCAAACTAGAAATAAATCCCGGTTCCGCTGGTTCCTTCTTGGTGTTTGGACATTTTTCTTTTTGTGTTGCCTCCATTGTCCTGTTAGTATCCAATTTTTATTGTTTGATTTTCATAATTAATTGTGTGCAGAACTCTGGCTATCTATATCGTGTTCTAGCTCAAATATCCATATTTTTCTGACATTTACAGATTCGACGGATTGGAGAGCAGCGATCGTGCTGAGCAAGGGGCGTTTCAAATATAAGGAGATAGAACACTACAGTGCTAATGACCCGGTTAGTTTGACCCGCGCAAGCGAACCATTCAACACTCGGAGACAATATCAACACGAGTTTCTTAAACTCAACTCTTGTGGTACGTATTCTTCTAAACTTCCTCTTCTCAAACCCGACGCTCCAATATTCTTATCTTTGTAGGATTCTTTGCAATATCGCCGCAAAAGCCAAAGAAAAACTAACTGTATTTGTTGCAGCACCACATTTAAAGTAAAAAAATGATTGATTACTTGATAACAAAACCTTGTTGATTTGCGCATTGCATCATTAATACGGACTTAAGAGGCTATAACACCAATTCAGATTGGGTGGGGATTTCATCACCCTTCCTAAGACCCTGGAAATCACTAAAAGCATATACATTACCCTTGAGCTTAATTAAAAAATATTTAGTCTCAGCCAACTAAGGACTTGTCATGCTCAATAAGACAGAGGAAGGTTGTGGGCATTCGGTCGTTTATCTAAATTTGACTTTATGGTGCCTAGGTTAGAAAAGTGAGGAGGTAATTTTAAAAGGCCCATCTCACGGTGATTCGTGTGCGGAACCCTCCTTACCTCACTTGTGCTTATCTGGCCACAATTGGCAGTAAAGAAACGATTTGAGGGTTATCTCACAACTTGTCACTTTAGAATAGTTAGAAGCAATCTAGTGGACTTCGAAGACCATAGTTCTAGGTGTGAGTGTGCATGTTGTGACTGTGATTGTTTGAAGTTGTGTCCATAAATCCGTATATATTTTGCATAACTCCCTAAAAAGAACTTTTATAAAAACTTGCCATTTGTCGCCAAATTTCCATTTCACCTACGTTTCACCGACTTTTCTCCATTGACGTTTTCTTACCCTCACATTCTACGCTTGGACTTCACTAAACTCGTTTAGTATATGTCCGGTTGGACCCAGGACACTAGTGCCCGCCTAGTCCGCGCTACGTTAGTCGCTACCGACTACGCGATCGACTCCGACGTCGAAACTCCTTCTACACCTCTTTCTCCCTTACCTTTGCCGACCAACTCCAACGTTGACCGCGATTCTGTTCCTACATCTTCACCTTCACCTTTACTTTCAGTTTCACCCAACTCTTCTTCCGAGATGTTAGGATTTCCTCCTAACATCACGTTACCTCCCCCGGGAATAATTCCACCGCCACTTGGTGTGAATAACCCGTAACCACATCCATCAGCGCCACAGCGAATCGCGCTCTAGGATCGTTTCTATCATACCCGTGCTGCACTTCCGACTTGTCTTTCCTTTCCATTGGCCAATGGGTATAATTTTGAAATTAAGCTCCAATTCATCAACATGTTACCTAAATTTCACAGGCTTGAATCCGAAGCTGCCTATATCCTCATCAACAAATTCCAGAATATATGTGCGATGATGTAGACAACCCAACTGTCTGATGATGCTATACAGCTACGAGTTATTCCTTTCACTTTATGAAACCTTGCTGAAAAGTAGTTGTATAGCACCACATCTCATTCGATAACCAGTTGGGACGAGTTTGTAAAAGCGTTTCTAAAGAAATTCTACCTACATCATAAGACCGCACGGATCCGAAATGAGATAAACCAATTCACCCAACTTCCAACCGAACCTTTTTGAAAGTGCTTTGATCAGTACAAGGACCTCCGTGTTCAGTGCCCTCATCATGGTATTGAGAGATGGCAACTTTGCCAAACTTTATAAGAGGGACTGAATCTAGCAACTAGGCGGTTTCTGGAAACCATTTGTCAAGGCCACTTCATGTCCAAATCCGATGAGAAAGCCTAGAAATTCATCGATGATCTTGCGGAACAGACGCTTCAATGGGAGAGCACAAGACTGAACACTTCATCTCTTCTACTTCTTCAAGTCAGTCTAAGGTAGGCATTCACCATCTCGATGTCTCTATTGCAATGAAAGCCGAGATGGATGCAATCATGCGGAAACTGGAAGCAATTGAGAGAAAATTCTCATTTCCTTCTCCAGCCCCTATTCCTCCCCTTCGTACCATTTTCTCTTGCTGTTCGGATCCATCTCACCTGACCGAAGAGTGTCCTTACAATCCAACATCTCAAGGACAGGATCAGGTTAATACTGCATTTCAGCAAAATCCAATAAACGATGCATACTCTTCCACGTACAACCCTGGATGGAGAAACCGCCCTAACTTCGCATAGAACCAGAATCAAAACCACAACCAGAATCAAAACTATTTCCAAGGGCAGAACAACTTTCAAAGGGCCTCTCCACAACAAGCACAACAACAGTTTCAGCAACCATTTCAACCGCAATCTTTTCAAAACCCGACGATCGATCGAATCGCTCTTTTGGATCTTGGTTCCGGTGTTAACCTTCTTCCTTATTCAGTATATGAGCAACTCGGTGTAGGAGAACTGAAACCTACACACTATACTCTTCAAATGGCTGACCGATCGATCACCCATCCTATGGGTAAGCTAGAGGATGTGTGTTGGGTGTTTTTCGTCACCCCAGTGAGATGGGAATACGCGCGCGCTTGTCAGGCGTACTACAGATTCCCCCTGCCTAGGGTAGGCCGGGGTTTAATGATTGTGGGGATCCGAATCTCCGGCAGCCGCGGACTAAGCTGCCGTTAATTACCCCTCACCTTTGGGGCGAGGGAACCTCCGATTAACGGGTTAAAATGGTCATGCGAACTCAATGTGCAGTGTACGTGTGTTGTGTTTTGAAAGGGGGGTTTGGATATATCGGGAGCCACGCAGAGTTTTTACGGGGGTCCCGCTACCCGGATAGCGGGCTGGGGGTCAAGGGGGCTAGCAGCCCCCTTGCGGGGTGCGGGGCAGCGCCCCGTTAGAAATTTTTTCTAACAGGGACAGTGTCGCGGAGTATGTGTGTGTGTGAATATATATACATATGTGTGTATATATATATATATATATGTATATACATAAAAAAAAAAGGGAAAAAAAGGATCCAAAGGCGCATGGGGCCAGCGCCTAGGCGCTTAAGCGCGAGCGCGCCACGTGTCGGCACGTGGGCGCTTTGCGCTCGAGCGCAGAGTGCTGGAGCGCAACGCGCCACGTGTCGGCACGTAGGCGACTTGCGCTCGAGCGCTTGCGCTGGAGCGCAAGCGCGCCACGTGTCGGCACGAGGGCGACTTGCGCTCGAGCGCTTGCGCTGGAACGCAAGCGCGCCACGTGTCGACACCAGGGTGACTTGCGCTCGGGCGCTTGCGCTGGAGCGCAAGAGCGCCACGTGTCGGCACGAGGGCGACTTGCGCTCGAGCGCTTGCGCTGGAGCGCAAGCGCGCCACGTGTCGGCACGTGGGCGCTCTGCGCTTAAGCGCCGGCGAGAAAAAGAGGCTTTTAGCCTAAAAAGATTTCTCTGATGAGAAATCAAAGAGGAGTTGGACTCCTGAGGGTTCTTCTTCTTCTTCTTCTTTTTTGGGGGGGATTTAGTGAAAGATGTTCTTCTTCTTCCTCCTATCGCTTGGCCGGATCTTGAAGATCAAGAAGCAGGAGATTTTAAAAATCACTCTTTTTTTTAGATCTGGTGGGAGATCTGAGTTCCCCTTTGTGGGTTTTATGGTGGAAAACTACTTAGTTTTGGAAAAGAAAGAGTAAAACTCTTGATTTAAATTCAAAGGAAAATGAAAAGGTTTAGAACCTTGAAGATGGAAGAAAAGAGCTCAGCTCTAAGACTTTTTTTTTTTAGAGAGAAAAAGTTATGAGATATTTTCATTATCTTTTGCCTTTATAGGTTATACACTTTACACATAGCCCCTTGGGCTTCTCAAAATGGCATTTTGCCTATCCCATGGCTCATGTGCCATTTCTTTTTGCACATAAGCCATGGGCTTTACAAAAATTTGGCTTTATGCCTATTTTTCTTACATTTATCCGAAAATAAAAATAAAAGAAAATGCAACAAAATTATTTATTACAAAATTTTTATCTTGGCATGGGGGGAGGCCGGCCGCTTCATGTTCGGGCTCGACCCGGGCATGGGCCCACTGGGTTTGGGCTTGGGCCCACTTGGCTTGGGGTTGACTTGGATTTTGACTTGGTCAACCGGGGTGTAAATTTTTACCCCAACAAATTGCCCCCCATCAATAAATGCACACCACATATGTGGGTCGTGTGCATGAAATTGATGGATCTTCTTTTACGTGGAGGCGACTTGATTTGGTCCCTGCTTTTTGGGAAGCTGGCACTGCCCTTTTTACGACATGGACGGTCGTTGCTTGACATGTATCCGAGACAGAGTGTTTGTGATAGACGTTTTCCCTGGCCGGAGTGATCTGGTTCCCGCTTTGTAGGAATCCTGCGCTGCCCTTTTTGCGACTTGGACGGTCGGTGCTGCCCTTTTAGCGACTTGGACGGTCGGTGCTGCCCTTTTTGCGACTTGGACGGTCGGTGCTGCCCTTTTTGCGACTTGGACGGTCGGTGCTGCCCTTTTAGCGACGTGGACGGTCGGTGCTGCCCTTTTAGCGACGTGGACGGTCGGTGTTGCCCTTTTTGCGACTTGGACGGTCGGTGCTGCCCTTTTAGCGACGTGGACGGTCGTTGCTGCCATTTTAGTGACTTGGACGGTCGGTTCTGCCCTTTTTGCGACTTGGACGGTCGGTGCTGCCCTTTTAGCGACGTGGACGGTCGTTGCTGCCATTTTAGCGACTTGGACGGTCGGTGCTGCCCTTTTAGCGACGTGGACGGTCGTTGCTGCCATTTTAGCGACTTGGACGGTCGGTTCTGCCCTTTTTGCGACTTGGACGGTCGGTGCTGCCCTTTTAGCGACGTGGACGGTCGTTGCTGCCATTTTAGCGACTTGGACGGTCGGTTCTGCCCTTTTTGCGACTTGGACGGTCGGTGCTGCCCTTTTAGCGACGTGGACGGTCGTTGCTGCCATTTTAGCGACTTGGACGGTCGGTGCTGCCCTTTTAGCGACGTGGACGGTCGTTGCTGCCATTTTAGCGACTTGGACGGTCGGTTCTGCCCTTTTTGCGACTTGGACGGTCGGTGCTGCCCTTTTAGCGACGTGGACGGTCGTTGCTGCCATTTTAGCGACTTGGACGGTCGGTTCTGCCCTTTTTGCGACTTGGACGGTCGGTGCTGCCCTTTTAGCGACGTGGACGGTCGTTGCTGCCATTTTAGCGACTTGGACAGTCGGTGCTGCCCTTTTAGCGACGTGGACGGTCGTTGCTGCCATTTTAGCGACTTGGACGGTCGGTTCTGCCCTTTTTGCGACTTGGACGGTCGGTGCTGCCCTTTTAGCGACGTGGACGGTCGTTGCTGCCATTTTAGCGACTTGGACGGTCGGTTCTGCCCTTTTTGCGACTTGGACGGTCGGTGCTGCCCTTTTAGCGACGTGGACGGTCGTTGCTGCCATTTTAGCGACTTGGACGGTCGGTGCTGCCCTTTTAGCGACGTGGACGGTCGTTGCTGCCATTTTAGCGACTTGGACGGTCGGTTCTGCCCTTTTTGCGACTTGGACGGTCGGTGCTGCCCTTTTAGCGACGTGGACGGTCGTTGCTGCCATTTTAGCGACTTGGACGGTCGGTGCTTTGTTTGACTTGCCCTTCTTCTTGCACTGTCAGGGGTAGACTTGACCTGCTCCGCTTCTTGCGGTGTCGGAGTGGAAGTTGACTTGTTAATTTTGATTTGGGTTGACATCAGCATCGCTATACTGGAATATGGTACCAGGAGCGAATCATCATCTGTCATGGAGAGGATTTTGGGATTTTGGTTTTTGTTTGGCATCTGCATTGCTGCACTGGAATAATGCCAGGAGCAACTCATCATTTGCCCTGGGAGGATTTGGGAGAAATTGGAATTGTTTTACGCCCGTGGATTGTATACGGTTTTGCAGGATGTATGATCCAGACCGTAGGGCCGGAAAAATTTCGGGACTTTGTCGGCGTCTGCATCGCTGCACTGGAATATGGTACCAGGAGCGACTCATCATTCGCCGTTGGGGATTGAGATTTGGAATTTGGTTGGCGTCTGCATCGCTACACTGGAATATGGTACCAGGAGCGACTCATCATTCGCCACTTGGGGATTGGGGAGCGATGGCTTAGGAGACAGGTTTAGATCCCTATCGCCTAAGGCTTTTCAATTTTATGGGCCGTGAGGGTCCCATAAAAGCATTTTCTCCCTACGAGTCGTAAGGATCCCGCAGGTGTATTTTCTCCTTAAGAGTCGTGAGGACTCCTAAGTGTGTTTTTCCTTTATGAGTCGTAAGGATCCCACAAAGGTTTGTTCTCCTCATGTATCGTGAGGACACATGAGTGGGTCTTCTCAATGGAGCATAATTCCAAAGCGGAGACCGGCCGCGTAACTGGTGATTACGGTGGGGCATGGGTATGATGAGAATTATTTGAGCCCGTGGATTGTATACGATGGTCAATTTGGGGACCCACCGCAGGGCCGGGAGAATTTTGAGAAATTGGATTTTGGTTGGCGTCTGCATCGCTGCACTGGAATATGGTACCAGGAGCGACTCATCATTCGCCGTTTGGGGACTTAGAACTTGGATCTTGTTTGGCATCAGCATTGCTGCACTGGAATAATGCCAGGAGCAACTCATCATTTGCCTTGGGAGGACTTGGGATTTGGGTTTTTGGTCGGCATCAGCACCGCTAACACTGAAGCGAAATGCCAGGAGCGACTCATCATTTGCCGTTGCCCGTTGGGGAACGATGGCTTAGGAGATAGGTTTGGGTCCCTACCACCCAAGGCTTTTCAATTTTATGGGCCGTGAGGGTCCCATAAAAGCATTTTCTCCCTACGAGTCGTAAGGATCCCGCAGGTGTATTTTCTCCTTAGGAATCGTGAGGATTCCTAAGTGTGTTGCTCCTTTGTGAGTCGTAAGGATCTCACGCAGGGGTTTTCTCCTCACAAGGTCGAGAGGACTTTGTGAGTGTGTTTCATCTCTTTTCACGAGTTTGCGCCCTTTCGGGTTTTCACAGACTCGCCGGTAGTCCTGCTGTTTTTACTCACGGAGCCCTTTCGGGTTTTCATCCGTGCCCGTTTCGCTTGTGGACATACCGTTTATTTCTTCTTCTTTTTTTTCTTTTTCTTTCTTTTTCCTTTTTTTCTGCCGCTGGTGGGACTTTAAAAGTAGTCTCACCGACAGGATTTGGGAGAAATAGGGGTCATTTACGCCCGTGGATTGTATACGGTTTTGCAGGATGTCTGATCCAGACCGTAGGACTGATGTGCTCAATTCGCCTGCGACTTGGAGCATTCACGTGTAGTATTTCTTGAGATATCGGCCATTGATGGGTGGCATGGGCCTTTCTCCCTCGGCACTTATTAGTTGGTAGGATCCTCCGTCAAACACTTTCTCGATGACGTATGGTCCTTCCCAGTTTGACTCGAATTTTCCCTTGGCATGTCTATTGGGGATAATCGGTCTTTTGAGGACCAACACCAATTCACCTTTCTTGAAGGCGCGGAGACGGGTTATCTTGTCATAAGCCCGTGACATTTGGGCTCGGTATAGCTCCAGATTTTGTTGCACCGCGAGCCTCTTTTCTTCGAGGGCATCGAGTTCTTCAAGTCGAAGGAGCACGTTTTCTTCCTCCGTCAACTCATGTTGGACGGCCATTCTTAAGCTCGAAACTTCAACTTCGAGGGGGAGGACCGCCTCCACTCCGAAGAGCAATGAGTATGGAGTGGACTGAGTTGGAGTACGGTGCGTGGTACGATATGCCCACAATGCCTCGTGAAGCTTGAGATTCCAGTCTCTCTTGTTGGCTGAAGCATTTTTCCTCAGGAGCTTGCATAGAGTCTTATTGAAGGCTTCGGCTAGCCCATTGGCTCTTGGATTATAGATGGAGGAATATCTCCAGTCTATCTTGTGCTGAGTAGCGAACCTTGAGACATTGAAGCTCTTGAAAGAAGGCCCGTTGTCAGAAATGATTCTTCTTGGTGTACCGAAGCGGTATAGAATATTATGCTGGAAGAATGTCAGAATATCCTTTGTCTTAACTTCTTTTAGCGGGACAGCTTCAGCCCATCTGGAGAAGTAGTCTGTTGCGGCCAGTATAAACCGGTGGCCTTTAGATGACGGAGGATCAATTGGGCCAACAATGTCGGTGCCCCAAACTTCGAAGGGCCACGATGCCACCGTAGGATGCAATGGATTGGGATGCTTGTGAATAAAATCACCGTGAATTTGGCAGATATAACATTTCTTTGCATGCTCTCCGCAATCCCGTATCATGGTGGGCCAGTAATACCCAAGCCGTTTGATTTGAAGTCGCATCTTGGGGCCAGATTGGTGAGCACCGCAAACGCCCGAGTGGACATCTTTCATGATCTTTTGGGCTTCGGCCAATGACAGACACCTGAGCCAGAGTTGGTCATATGACCTGCGGTATAACGTGTCATTTACAAACACGTATCGGAGAGCTCTTTTCTTCAGCTGAATCCTCGCAGATTTTTCTTCGGGCAGCTTGTCGTATCGGAGGTACTCTATGAAGGGTTCTCTCCAATCGGGCTCGTCTTGGATGATCGAAGCTTCTTCCGCAGGACTGCTCTTCTGTTCCGCGCTTTCCTCTTCTCGTAGAGAGACTGGGGGTAGAATTTGCCGGCTCCTGACTGTGATCAGAATTTCGTCCATTTCAGGATCAGCCAGTTCCTTGGCCAAGCGAGCGAGTACATCAGCCTTTCCGTTCAACGCTCTAGGGACTCTCGTTAGTTCAATATGAGTGAACCGTTTCATGAGTTCCACCACTCGACCTCTGTACTGAGCTAACTCGGGTTTGTATATCTTATAATCGCCGCTTACTTGGTTGACGACGAGCTGGGAGTCACCGTAGACCCGTAGCCGACGGATTCCCATTTCTACGGCAAGCTCCAAACCAGCTATCAGAGCTTCATACTCAGCTTCATTATTTGTCCGAGGCTCAGTGAGAGCAAAAGAACGCCGTAGAGTTCCCATTGATGGCGTAATGAACACCAATCCTATCCCTGCTTTTATCTCCGGGACGCTTGATTTACTGGAGGTCCTTATTAACGAGGCTCCATCGAAGTAGAGCTCCCAACATGGCTCATTTTCCTCGAGGTGCAGCACTTGTTCGTCGGGTAACTCACAATTTAGCGGCGATCCTTCTGGTATGGGATGAGCAGCGAGAAAGTCTGCAAGAGCTTGCCCTTTTACTGCTTTCTGAAGAGTGTAAACTATGTCAAACTCAAGTAGCATGACAGCCCATCTTGCCATTCTGCCGGCTAGGCTTGCTTTGGTCATCAAGTGTTTGAGCGGGTCGACCTTGGAGATCAGCATAACCCGATGAGCGAGCAAATAGTGCCTCAGCTTCTTCACAGCAAATATCAGAGCCAGGCATTGCTTTTCGATTGGGGAGTAGTTGTGTTCCGCCCCGACTAGAGTTCGACTGAGGTAGTACAGGGCATTTTCTTTTCCTTCCTCGTTATTCTGGGCAAGGAGCGCACCGAGTGACTCGTCCAGCGCGGCAGTGTAGAGAATCAGCGGTTTATTTAGAATGGGAGCGGCCAACACTGGAGGATGCAACAAGTATTGTTTAATGCTTTCGAACGCTGCTTGACATTCGGCATCCCAGATAAAAGGAGCTCCTTTCTTCATGAGCTTTGAGAAGGGCCTACATCTCCCCGATAAATTTGAGATAAACCTCCGTATATAAGCAAGCTTGCCTTGAAAAGATCTTAGCTGCGTCAAACTCTTCGGAGGGGGCATCTCCATGATGGCCTTTATCTTCGACGGATCAACTTCGATCCCTCGATGTCGGACTATGAAGCCCAGGAATTTTCCCGATGACACGCCAAAAGCGCACTTCAGAGGATTCATCTTCAGATCGTATTCCCTCAGTCTGGTGAGAACGGTCCTGAGATCTTGGATATGATCGGCCTTGGCTTTAGTCTTGACGACCAGATCATCGACATAACATTCGACGACTTTATGAATTAGGTCATCAAAGATATTAGTCATCGCCCTTTGATATGTAGCACCTGCGTTCTTCAGTCCGAATGGCATTACCTTGTAGCAATATATTCCGATCGGGGTTCGAAATGCTGTGTGCTTCTCATCCTCAGGCGACATCTTGATCTGATTATATCCAGACGAGCCGTCCATAAAGGTGAACAGTTCGTAATTTGAGGTGTCATCGACCATCATTTCCATGACCGGTAGCGGGAAGTCGTCTTTAGGACATGCCTTATTGAGGTCCCTGAAATCGACACAGACTCGGATCTGCCCATTTTTCTTCTTCACTGGGACTATGCATGCGATCCAGTCTGCATATTTCTCTTCCTTGATGAAGCCGGCATCGATGAGTTTCTTGGTTTCCTCAATGACCTTTTCTTCCAACTCCCTTCTCATTCTTCGAGGAGCTTGTTTGACTGGCTTAGCATCAGGAGATATAGCCAGCTTATGCACGGCTACCTCAGGGGAAAGGCCAGGCATTTCCCTGTACGTCCACGCGAAGCAGTCGACGAACTCACGCAGCAGTGCAATTATCTGCTCTTTCATTTCCTCCGACAAGAGTGAGCTGATGTAGGTCGGCCTTGGATTATCGGACGTTCCCAGGTCAATCTCGGTTAGCTCATCAAAGGTTGCTTGTCCGCCATCTTCGAGCTCTGGAGGAGCTTCTACTGGCTCGGCTATCTCGTCATCATCATTTGATCTTTCGCTGGCCTCACCAACATGGATCATGTAGCACGCTTTGGAATCAGGTTGAATGTAGCCTATGCCCCGTCTATCTGGAATCCGTCCATCGATGAGTGCTCGGACCTGGGGAGGATACCATAGCCCTTCGTAAAACTTTGCTTCGGACTCCGTTTGATATAACCGGCATCCGCACTTCTTAAAGTATTCCCGCATCTCGGGCGCATAGTATCTGGGATTGAGGACGGCTCTTATGCCCCTCTCATAAGGAAGGCACGTGACAGAAAGGTCGTCCGGATGCACAACGGGGTTTGACCCATAAAACAAGATGCCCTTCTGTCCACTTTTCCTCCCGGGAACGTAGAAAGTTTTCAGCTGGTCCACGGTGGAGATTGATAATGCATCGAGCTCTTTGCACATTTGCTCTGGTACCCTTGTAACGGCTAGGGACCCTTCTGCAACTTTGAAGGTCTCTCGTAGTTTCGCTTGTTGCGTGGGGGTCCAATCTGCACCGCTGTTGCACGACAGGTCCTCCTCCTCTGACTCTTCAGTGTCACTGCCAAGATGAGGGCGGACTTTGCTGCTAGATGGGCCTTCAGTAACAGATTCGTCCGTATCGCTGCCGAAATGAGGGCGAGTTTTGCGGAAGGACGGGCTTCCAGCGTCGGACTCATCAGAGTCGCTGCCGAAATGCGGGCGCACTTGGGTATTTTTGCTTTTGAAAGTGATAGCCGGCGCAGATTTGCTTTTGAGTCTTGGGGCCGTTCTATCCTCGGTCAGTTGTGGCTTGGCATTTTGGTGGTTCGTAAAGTACCGAGAATCTTCATATCGGACTTCATGCACACCGAACGGCTGGATGTCTCCGTCAATGCGTCTTTCTTCGCCATTTTTAGTATACTTCATGCATTGATGGAGAGTTGACGGAATGATGCCGTAATCGTGGAGCCACGGCCGCCCCAAGAGAATCTTATAAGACGTGTCGGCGTCGATCACGTATATCTTAGCTTCAGTTTGCAGCTCCCCGAATTTGATTGGCAATGCTATAGACCCCAGAACTTGCTGGCAATTTTGGTTGAAGCCTTGAATGACAATCCTTTCCCTTGACAGGTGTCGGACGTCCATTGACAAACTCTTCAGAGTTCGCAAGTTCATGATGTTCACTGAGGACCCCGGATCAATCAATATGCGATTAATTCGATCTCCGTCGCTGTACCCGGTCACGTAAAGCGGCCGATTATGTTCAGCCGTTCCCAGTAGCAAGTCTTCATCCTTAAATGTGACTGCGGCGGCATACAAAGCATGCTGGGCTTCTTTCATGTTAATTTCCGCAAAGTGAGCCTGATACCGCTCGGGGTTTTGCAGAGCGTGGATGAGAACATCTCTAAGCTCCTTAGATAGGACCAAGGCGTCATAGATGCTCAGGAGAGACGGAAGCTTCCGGAGATGCGCCAAGACATTATAGTCCACCGAGGAAGGACTTATGTTTTCATCAGCCGGTTCTCTGCCATCTTCTTCATTAGCGACTTGTTTTTCCTTCCCTTTTGGGGCGTTGCCCTGATTTTGCGGTAGAGCCCTGCCGCTTCTGAGCTGGATTTGATTGGCCTTTGTGGTGAGCTCCTCGTCCTCTTCCGAAAAACAGAGATCATCCTCAGAGTCGCTGCCAAGATGGATGGCGTAGCAGGTCACTACTGGAATTTCTTCATTGGAGTCTTCTTCTAACTCCTCCAGAATTTCAGCCGCTTGTACAGGGAAGAACTCCTTCAATTGAATCAATGTTCTTTCCTTTTGCTCATATTCTTCGAGGGAATCGATATACTTTTGAATGGTCGATCTCCCTGCAGACTCTTTTTCGCGCCGAGCTGCACTTTTCTTCTTCTTGAGCTTCTTGGATTTTGAACCTGATGGAGCCGCATTAGCAGCTGGGCTGGTAGGCATCTTCTGTCCTTACCATTCCATCCTGGGTTCTTTCCGAAGTAGCTTTATCATCTTCTTCGTCTTATTAGATATGTGCGTACTCCACGGAGGCCGCGATGAGTCAGTTTCGTTTGTCAGGGCAGCGGGTTCGGCTGTCTGCTCCCAGAAGGCTTCAGCTTCCGTCTGTATAAAGTTGGCGGTTGCAACTTGATTGTTCACCAACACGCTTTTGGACAGCTCGATCTCTCCAGCCTTGTACTGCTTCTCGACCCAATCCTTGAAGATATAGCAATCCTCGATCGCATGGCTCACTACTCGGTGGTACGGGCAATACAGGGGATTGTCGGTCATTTTTGCTTCTTGGGGTCTTTTCGACTCCGGCAGTTGTAGGCCATTGTTCAAGGCATCTTTAAATATCTTGCGGACCTTGTCCCTTCTGAAAGAGTAAACCTTGTTCTTTTTCTCCTCTAGGGAAGGCCCATCTCCTCCCAGCAATGGCTTTCGAGACCGGTTGGTTTTGGATTCGCCCGCCCTTCGCTTTTCTTCATTGTCGGAGGCATTGAAGACATTGGTACTGCTGGAACTCCCGCTTCTACGGTTGTCGTCCCGCTTGCTTTTCCAGGTTTCGTCTCTCTGAGAGTCTGGCGGGGACTCTTGCTTCGAGCGTTCCAGCATTTGGACTTTCTTGGTTAGCTCCTGAAACTTCTTGAGGCCCGCTGTACACAAGAAGGGGACCATCCAATTGCTGAGGTTCCCAATGAGAAGGCTGACGGACTGGTCCTGCTCCAGCGGCGGTTCGCACTTGACTGTGAGATTGCGCCATCGGGCGATAAAGTCGGTGTTGCTTTCATTCTTCCCCGGCTTGGTCCTCACAAGGTCGGCAATGGAGATTTTATCACTGACGCTCATGAACCTTTGCCGGAACAGAGACTCCATTTGGGCAAAGGTAATGACGGACCCGTCCGGTATACTCGCATACCAGTCGAAGGCGACGCCGGTCAGGCTGTTGACAAACTGACGAAGAAGGAGCGCATCGTTGCCCCCTGTATTTTCGCACGATGCTTTGAAGTGGGCGACGTGCTGGTTTGCATTCCCCGTTCCATCAAATCTTCCGAACTTAGGGATGACGTAGCCGCTTGGGAACTCAATCAGATCGTACTGCGCGGGATATGGCCGCCCACTACTGCCGATTTCTTTCTGAGCTTCAGCTTCGGCCACCAATGTTTTAACCTTGCTGGTGACCAAATCCATTATCCGATCCTGTGTTAGCGGGATAGTGCTATCTGGGGCCAAGGCGTCCCCAGAAGCGGAATGTAGCCGGCTTTCATTCGGCTCGACCAGTCTTGGTCCCAAAGGAACAGGCATTGGCTGCCTCGGATTGTCATCACCCGGCTGATTAGTAGCGGCTTGTGCCTGGTTGGGAGGCGCTCGAGCAATTTGAGCCGTAAGCTGCATCACCACGTTCGTTAAGTCGTCAATCTTTGAATAGAGCTTGGCCATCTCTTTATCTTTGCTCCTGAGCTGTTTTCGAAGTTCTTGAAGCAGCTCTTGCTCCGCAGTCCTAGGGCGGAAAGTCGGCTCTTCCTCGCTGTCCGAGCTTGACTCTACATGGACCGAGGGGTCTATCTGCCTATCATCCTCATCGAGAGGGTTTTCTTCATCCAGCGGGGGCGTCTGTTCTTGGGCGGCGGCAACCACATTCAGGCTAGATTGGGCTTGGGATGTGGTGGCCCCGTCCTTGCTTTTGCTGCGAAGGTTGTCGCTGGGGCGCCCGCCCGCCATATAGACCGTATGGATGATATATCCGGCCGTCTCTCTATTATTGGCAGCTGATTTCACGGCTCGCTGTCTTGACCCCCTTGTTTCGGTAGATGGTAGTCGATTGAAGGCGGCCGGCCTAACCAGGTTCTTGAATGGTGCTGGCGCTTCTTTTCTGGGTTTGCCCCGCTGCTTTCGCGCGGCACAGAGTGCTCGATAGACTCTTGAAGAGACAGTGTCATATTTTTTCTGTTGGAGCCGGGACACGTCTCTTTGTGGCACTGTTCGGACCGCTGTCTTCTTGATTCTGGCAGTCATGGCGTTTTTCTGAACCCACTTCAGAGGCTCGAAGGAATTGCTGATTCTTACGTCCGACTCAGCCGTCGTTGCGGGGAAACCCTGCACTTGGAACTTCACATGATTCCATTTGGCCGAAGCCTTGGCCCTCTTGTTGGCTCGATACCTGAGCCGCTTCTGCCTTAACTTTTCTGTTCTAAGCACCTGGCGGACTTCGGCTTTTTGGGAAGACGCCGCAGACCGGGCGATGGAGGGCCTTGGAGATACGCTCGATTGTGCATTTGTTGGAGTTATCGCCTGAGCTCGTCCGCCACTTTTAATGTTGCCCTTCACATCGGAAGTCTTGCCCCCAGCTAGAGCGCCAGGGACTCGTTCAGACACCATCTTAAGTTTCGGTTGTGGTGCCTTGGCGATCACGACATTCGGCCTCTTACCCCTTGAGACCGGCTTGGCCACCTGTTCCGCTGGGATCTCTGCCAGATGAGCGCTTCCGGCAGGGTAGATGATGACAGAGCCAAACTGGCGGGGCGGTTCCTCCCATTGTCGACTGAGGCTTGCGGGGAGAACCACACGAGCGTTGATCTTGACCACGTACGGAATCGGGGTCGCTTTGAAAGTTGAATTCGTCTGGGAAGACATTGTCGTCGAAGGTTGATTGCTGCACGGAAAAAAAAAAAATTTTTTTAGTATAAGCAATCGATATGTATATTGATTGAGTTCGCATGAACGTTTAACCCGAAATATGGGAGGAGAGATTGGTCCCACCGGGCGTGCCAGAATCTGTTGGGTGTTTTTCGTCACCCCAGTGAGATGGGAATACGCGCGCGCTTGTCAGGCGTACTACAGATTCCCCCTGCCTAGGGTAGGCCGGGGTTTAATGATTGTGGGGATCCGAATCTCCGGCAACCGCGGACTAAGCTGCCGTTAATTACCCCTCACCTTTGGGGCGAGGGAACCTCCGATTAACGGGTTAAAATGGTCATGCGAACTCAATGTGCAGTGTACGTGTGTTGTGTTTTGAAAGGGGGGTTTGGATATATCGGGAGCCACGCAGAGTTTTTACGGGGGTCCCGCTACCCGGATAGCGGGCTGGGGGTCAAGGGGGCTAGCAGCCCCCTTGCGGGGTGCGGGGCAGCGCCCCGTTAGAAATTTTTTCTAACAGGGACAGTGTCGCGGAGTATGTGTGTGTGTGTGAATATATATACATATGTGTGTATATATATATATATATGTATATACATAAAAAAAAAGGGAAAAAAAAGGATCCAAAGGCGCATGGGGCCAGCGCCTAGGCGCTTAAGCGCGAGCGCGCCACGTGTCGGCACGTGGGCGCTTTGCGCTCGAGCGCAGAGTGCTGGAGCGCAAGCGCGCCACGTGTCGGCACGAGGGCGACTTGCGCTCGAGCGCTTGCGCTGGAGCGCAAGCGCGCCACGTGTCGACACCAGGGTGACTTGCGCTCGGGCGCTTGCGCCGGAGCGCAAGAGCGCCACGTGTCGGCACGAGGGCGACTTGCGCTTGCGCTCGAGCGCAAGCGCGCCACGTGTCGGCACGTGGGCGCTCTGCGCTTAAGCGTCGGCGAGAAAAAGAGGCTTTTAGCCTAAAAAGATTTCTCTGATGAGAAATCAAAGAGGAGTTGGACTCCTGAGGGTTCTTCTTCTTCTTCTTCTTTTTTGGGGGGGATTTAGTGAAAGATGTTCTTCTTCTTCCTCCTATCGCTTGGCCGGATCTTGAAGATCAAGAAGCAGGAGATTTTAAAAATCACTCTTTTTTTTAGATCTGGTGGGAGATCTGAGTTCCCCTTTGTGGGTTTTATGGTGGAAAACTACTTAGTTTTGGAAAAGAAAGAGTAAAACTCTTGATTTAAATTCAAAGGAAAATGAAAAGGTTTAGAACCTTGAAGATGGAAGAAAAGAGCTCAGCTCTAAGACTTTTTTTTTAGAGAGAAAAAGTTATGAGATATTTTCATTATCTTTTGCCTTTATAGGCTATACACTTTACACATAGCCCCTTGGGCTTCTCAAAATGGCATTTTGCCTATCCCATGGCTCATGTGCCATTTCTTTTTGCACATAAGCCATGGGCTTTACAAAAATTTGGCTTTATGCCTATTTTTCTTACATTTATCCGAAAATAAAAATAAAAGAAAATGCAACAAAATTATTTATTACAAAATTTTTATCTTGGCATGGGGGGAGGCCGGCCGCTTCATGTTCGGGCTCGACCCGGGCATGGGCCCACTGGGTTTGGGCTTGGGCCCACTTGGCTTGGGGTTGACTTGGATTTTGACTTGGTCAACCGGGGTGTAAATTTTTACCCCAACAATGTGTTAATTAAAGTTGGGGACTTCATATTCCCCGTTGACTTCATTATTTTAGATACACAACCTGTAGCTAACCCCCATAATCAAATTACGGTGATTCTCGATCGCCCATACCTTGCTACCTCAAATGTTGTGATTAATTGTCGAAATGGTTCCATGAACCTATCTTTTGGCAACATGACAATTGAACTCGACATTTTTATGTTAGAGAATCAGCCATCTGAACCTAACGCTCATATACTGGATGTTTGTTCCATTCAGGAGATCACCCCCGAGGACTGTGAATTTGAGGAATTCTTGTTTAATCATAGTGATCTTGACGCCACTAGTGCATCCCTCTTTGAACCTGCTGCTTCCGCTTCCAATAACGATTACGAGTGCTTCATGTTTTCAAACGATCTTGGCTTTTCACCGCCCGAGTTTGAATCTTTTCACTTTTCGGATGCGTTAGTTGAACCATCCGACCCGGTCGCATACACCCACTTTGAACCCCTCTTAGAATCCTTTGAGTTCGAGACACGTTCTCCGATCTTGCCTTCAATTGTTTCTCCTCCAACGTTCGAACTCAAGCCACTGTCGTCTCACCTCAAGTATGCTTACTTAGGTGAAAATGAAACTCTTCCGGTGATCATTTCTGCTTCTCTAGCTCTAGAGCAGGAGAAAGCCCTTCTCGCGGTCCTACAATCTAATCGGCAAACTTTCGGCTGAACGATGGCGAACATCAAGGGGATTAGTCTCCTGATCGTTGAACATCATATTCACATGATGGATGATGCCAAACCAGCTAGGGATCTACAGAGGCGATTAAATTCAGTCATGAAAGAGGCTGTGAAAAAGGAGATCGTCAAATGCCTGGATAATGATATCATTTACCCTATTTCAGACAGCCAGTAGGTCAGTCCTATACACATTGTTCCTAAGAAGTCGGGCATTACGGTCATCACAAACGAGGCCAATGAGTTGATCCCTACTCTCACCCAAACCGGATGGCGAGTATGCATTGATTATCGAAAACTCAAAGCCGCAACATGGAAGGATCACTTTCCGCTACCTTTCATTGACCAAATACTCGAACGATTAGCTGGACATGAGTATTACTGTTTTCTGGATGGGTACTTAGGATACAACCAGATTCCCATCGCCGAGAAAGACCAGTACAAAACCACTTTCACTTTTCCTTTCGGCACGTTCGCATATTGCTGCATGACCTTTGGGCTATGCAATGCTCCCGCTACCTGTTCATATCAGATTTTTGCATTTTTATACCGCCCAATTTTTATCATATTGCTTATCGGTAGGTACTCTTAAGCCGTGTTTGCTAGTCAATTGCAGAATACAGGTTCTCGGCTCTAAAAGGTGAAATTCATGGAAAAGCACGACAATTACGGATTACTGCCAACCACAGATGAAACACGGGTCTCTGCTCTTTATCCGTATGTTGTCATACACCAGTTTAAGAAGACAAAAGGGCAAATCGATTGTCACCTTCATGCACAAAGCACAATGGCAACACCAAGTCCAAGAAATCTATGCGGAGCTCGAGAAAATCATGGCAAAAGATCCACTTTCAATCACCTTTTGATCAACAGAAATTCTAGAAGAAATGTGGAAAGATTATCAGAAAAAACATGTGCCAAACTACAGA
The DNA here is from genome assembly GCA_030015575.1 of Agapanthus africanus. NCBI lineage: Eukaryota > Viridiplantae > Streptophyta > Magnoliopsida > Asparagales > Amaryllidaceae > Agapanthus > Agapanthus africanus. Next base: position 58,025,939 of record JASDDO010000024.1, read on the forward strand.
GAAAAGCAGACCAGGACACCCAACAAAACCCGAGGAGCTAACTCCTCTATATGGCCGTGGATCCGCGGCCAATAGGAGGTCTAGGCCGTGGATCCGCGGCCGTATAGGCTCCTTAGAAGAAGATTTTTCAGGAGCAGTTGGGTAATTTTGTAAGTGGGCAGATTGTTGCCCTAGATTTCCATTTCCCTGCCTATAAATAGTCCAGAACCCAAAGCCAAGGCGTGCTTAATCTTGTATTTAGATTTTAGGTTTTAGTTGTTGTTCTTCTTCCTCCTCTCATCTCTTCTCCATTAAAAAACTTGTAGTGAGCTTTTGTGAGTGAAGAATGAATAAAGGAGTTATTTTACTTATCATGCTTGTCTTGTTCTTTAGTTAAATTTTTATTGCTTGTAATTTTCATTTTTTAACTTAGTTGTTTTTATTTTTGTTTGTTTCTTTCTTTTCTCTTTTCCTTTATCCTTAAAACAACCATGATGCTTACGCTTGATCCTTACCAAGGTGAGCTCGCAAATAGCTAGTTGTTATCTTCTACTCTCTTTCTTTCTATCTTCCTCCTTTGTTTTATTTTTCGTTCTCCTTGTAATGGGTGAGTAATTTCCATACTTGTTAGGGTAGGATAAGGGATGTTTGAGAGAAGGAAATCTCTCTCACTCTTTCCTTGCCCAACATCTTAAATCGACTCCCGTTAATTGAACCACAATCCGCTCCCTACGGCACCCTATCCTACATGATAGCGGTGATTCCGTAGTGAGACCGGTTGTGGTTGAATTAACCGGAGGTTATGGCTAAGAGCCAAGAACGGACGGACAAGCACCAAAAGGAAGAACTTAAGCGTTAGAAAGCCTACCTTATACTCGCAAGTTCCTTCCTAGTCGTGCTAATCCCCGTTGTTGCCGATTACCGTAACACCGATATTAAGAGTGGCAACGAAAGAAGTGAGCGACTCCTAACTCAAACTAACCTAATCCTAACCCTAACAATCTCTCTTTACATATCATTTTAATACTTAGTTAATCACAAAAAAAATCTGGACTCTCGGACTTAACTCGTTATGATACATAGAAAAAGATTCCCATCTCCCTGCGGACGACCCGTACTCAACCGGCTAGCTTCAAGAGAAACCGTTTTGATTGCGGTAATTAACTAAACTTGAACACGCAAAATCTCAAACAATTAAATGGCGTCGTTGCCGGGGAGACGGTAGTTTATTTCTTTGTGTAATTTCGGGTTAATTTGTGAATATAAATATAACCGAAAAACAAAAAAAATATACATTGTAAAAAAAACCATCTTGTTATTTTTGGTTAGTTTTTGTGCAAGTGTGCAGGATAATACGAAGTTCAAGTTCAGTGCCAAAGACATGGGAAGATAGACCCATATCTCGCGGCTACACCGCGACGGATCAAGACAAAGCAAACGGTCTACTGGAAAAATCTGGAGCAGATACAGTGAGCAAATCAAGATTCAGCAAATCCAGACAAGCAGAGGACAGCCACAGCAGCACACCCAAAATTTTTTGAAGCCCAATCCCTCTTTCTTTCCGCGGAACCGCGGCCATAGCACCTGTTTGGCCGCGGAACCGCGGCCATTTGGAGCCTTCAGGGTGCCAAAACTTCTGTGAGTGTTTCTTTCTCTCCCCCCACTCCTCTGAACTCCACTGAACTATGTTTTCTGCAGCCTTCTTTGCGCAAATTCTCTTCCCCCTTCCAATAAACTGTTCTTGTGCAGGATTCTTTGCGCCGCGCTAAAAAATAAAAATTGTTTGCAGTTGATTTGTTACCGCTTTCCATTCATTAATACGGACTTTAAGGGGCTTGAAACCAATTCAGATTGGGTGGGGATTTCATCACCCTTCCCAGGACCCCAAAAATCACAAAAAGCATATGCATTGACCATTGTTAATTAAAAAATACTAGACTCAGTCCTAAGGACTTCGCGCTCAATAGGACAGAGGACTAGTTACAGGCATCGGCCGTTTATCCTATCTGACTTTTGCGGTGTCTAGGCAAGTGTGTCGAAGGCAAGTGGTTACTTAATTAGGACCACTACTTACGTAGTGGGGAGCCTCCCACTTACCTGGCACTTACCTGGCCGCAATTGACGGAGAAGAGGCGGTTTGAGGTCCTATTTCTAGCCCTCTGGAACAGTTAGGAGCTGTCTAGCTGACCTAGGTGACCCTAGATCTACGTGTGATTGTGCATATCTTGTTTGTGATTGCTTAAAGCCGTAAGTCCGTACTTATCTCTGTAAAGATCTTTCTAAAAAAAAGAAAAAAACGAAAAAAAATCAAAAACTTTTATAAAAACTTGCCCTTTGTCGCCAAAATCCATTTTTCACCCACCACCCATCGCACTCCTCCATTGACGTTTTCTTACCCGCACCTTCTCCGCTTTGACTATACTAAACTCATTTAGTGTATGTCCGCTTGGACTTGGGACACTAGCGCCCGCTTAGTCCGCGTTACGTTAGTCGCTACCGACTACGCGATCGACTCAGACTTCGAAACTCCATCCACGCCTCTTTCACCCTTACCTTTGCCGGCCAACTCCGACGTTGACCGGAATTCTGTTCATACATCTTCACCTTCACCTTCACTTTCACCAACCTCTTCTTCCGCAATGTCAGGATTTAATCCAAACATCCCTGAAACTCCCCCGGGATTGATTCGCCCTCCTATGAATGCGAATAACCCACCACCACCACCTGTTGTAGCGCCACCGCGAATTGGGCTCCAGGATCGTTTCTACCCCACCCGTTCTGCACTTTCCACCTGTCTTTCTCTTCCACCGGCCAATGGGGATAATTTTGAAATTAAGCCCCACTTCATTAACATGCTCCCAAAATTTCATGGGCTTGAATCTGAAGATGCCTATATCTTCATCAACAAATTTCAAAACGTTTATGCCATGATGAAAACCACCCAGCTGTCGGATGATGCTATACGCCTACGGGTCATTCCGTTCACTTTGTGCGATCTTGCTAAAAAATGGCTATATAGCACCGCTTCCCACTCCATAACCAGTTGGGACGAATTTGTAAAAGCGTTTCTCAAAAAGTTCTATCCGAATCATAAAACCGTGAAGATCCGTAACGAAATCAACCAATTCTCCCAGCTTCCTACTGAACCTTTCTGGAAGTGCTTTGACCGGTATAAAGACCTTCTTGTTCGGTGTCCTCACCACGGTATAGAGAAATGACAACTTTGCCAAACCTTATACGAGGGCCTGAACCCAGCAACCAAGCAGTTGTTGGAAACCATTTGTCAGGGCCACTTCCTATCGAAATCTGACGAGGAAGCGTGGCAATTTTTCGACGACCTTGCGGAACAAACGCTTCAATGGGAGAGCACCAGACCGACTTCTTCTTCTTCTTCTACCTCCACTTCTACCGGTCAGTCTAGGGTAGGAATTCACCAACTTGATGTCTCTATTGCGATGAAAGCTGAAATGGCTGCAATAACGAGAAAACTTGAAGCGATAGAGAGCAAATTTTCATCTCCTGCTCCTGCCCCTGTTCTACCCCTTCGTACCATTTGTGCTTGTTGTTCCGATCCTTCTCACTTAACCGAAGAGTGTTCTTACAATTCTCCATCTTAAGGACAGGATCAAGTTAATGCTGCATTTCAGCAAAGACCGAGGAATGATCTATACTCTTCCACGTACAATCCCGGTTGGAGGAACCACCCCAATTTCTCCTGGAATCAGAATCAGCATCAATTCCAAGGCAACAATTTCCAAAGGCCCCCTCCGCCGCAACAACAAGCACAATAACAAACTCAACATCAATTTCAGTTGCCCTTCCAACCCCAACCTTTTCAAAATCAGACGAACAACTTTGCACCCAACAATTCTTTTCCCTAAAACAACTTTGTTCCGTCAAACAACGATAAGGTTTCCTCGCTCGAACGAAGTCTGGAGGCGTTCGTTAAACAATCGACACAATCCACCGCCAACATCCAGTCTTCCATTCAGTCCATAGTGCAACACACTGCCGCTCACGGGCAAAGCATCAAGACCATCGAGGCCCAAATTGCACAACTTAATGCGGCCTTAAGCGAGCGAGAGAAGGGGAAGCTCCCGTCCTAGCCACTCCCTAATCCCGGTCACCCACATAATGTACATGTTGCTCTTGAACAACAGAACCATAATGTGAGTGCCGTGATCACATTGAGATCGGGAAGGATGCTGCAAAACAACATTGGCACATGAGTCGACGATGACACCCCGGCCGCTTCTTCTTCTTCTTCTTCTCCTTCTTCGTCTTCTGAGCCTATTCTTCATTCTTCAAAAGGCTCTTCTTCTTCTTCTTCTGCTCTGAACGGACCCACTTCTCACTCCACGAAAACATCAGTTCTGGGATCCGTTCCAACTCCACAATCTCCTCCTCCAGCATTGGACTCAACCAATTTTAAAAACGTTCCATTTCCAAACCGGTTGAAGTCCACCAAACAAAATCCACAAATGGAGAAGATTCTGGAGTTATTTAAGCATGTTAACATTAACATTCCTGTTTTAGATTCCGTCCAACAAGTCCCGTCCTACGCAAAAATCTTAAAGGACTTGTGCACGAAAAAGAAGAAGTCTCAGGTACCAAAGAAAGTTTTCTTGGCTAGTGCTGTGAGTGATGCTCTTACCCAATCTTTACCACAAAAACGGAAGGACCCTGGCTGTCCTACGATTTCTATTACCATTGGGGATAAGGACATCAACCGTGCACTATTAGATCTTGGTGCCAGTGTTAACCTGCTTCCGTACTCAGTATACGAGCAATTAGGCGTAGGAGAGCTGAAACCCACCCACTGCACTCTCCAAATGGCGGACCGATCGATCACCTACCCTAGGGGTGAGCTAGAGGATGTGTTAATCAAGGTTGGGGACTTCATATTCCCTGTTGACTTCATTGTTTTAGACACACGGCCTGTAGCTAATCCCAGGAATCAAATTCCGGTGATACTCGGTCGCCCATTCCTTGCAACCTCAAATGCTGTGATCAATTGTCGCAACGGTTCGATGAACCTATCTTTTGGTAATATGACGATTGAACTCAACATTTTTTGGTTGGGGAATCAGCCCGCCGAACCTAATGCTCATATACTGGACGTTTGCTCGATCAAGGAGATCACTCTAGAAGAGTGTGAGTTCGAGGAGTTTCTGTTTGATCACGATAACCTTGACGCCACTAGTGCGTTCCTCTTCGAACCTGCTACTGTTTCTGCGCCCGACAACGACTACGAGTGTTTCACTTTCTCGAACGATCTTAGCCACTCACCACCCGAGTTTGAATCCTTCGAATTTCTGGATGAGTTATCTGAACCATCCAACTCGGTCGCTTACACTCGTTTTGAACCTTTGCCGGAGTCCTTTGAGTTCAAGACCTCTTCACCAATCCTGCCTTCAATCGTTTCACCTCCAACTCTCGAACTCAAGCCTTTGCCGTCTCACTTAAGTACGCTTACTTAGGTGAGAACGAGACCCTCTCGGTTATCATCTCGGCTTCTCTAGCTCCAGAACAAGAGAAAGCCCTTCTTACGGTCTTGCACAGCAATAGGCAAGCTTTTGGCTGGTCCATGGCAGACATCAAGGGGATTAGTCCCCTGATCGTTGAACATCACATTCATCTGATGGATGATGCCAAACCAGCCAGGGATCCACAAAGATGACTTAACTCAGTCAAGAAGGAGGCTGTGAAGAAGGAGATCGTAAAATGTCTGGATAGTGGTATCATTTACCCTATCTCTGATAACCAGTGGGTTAGCCCCATTCATGTTGTCCCTAAAAAGTCAGGTATAACGGTCATAACCAACGAAGCGAATGGGTTAATCCTTACTCGCACCCAAACGGGGTGGCGAGTATGCATCGATTATAGAAAACTCAACGCCGCAACGCGAAAAGACCACTTTCCGCTACCTTCCATTGACCAGATGCTTGAACGATTGGCCGGACACGAGTACTGCTACTTTCTTGATGGCAACTCTGGCTATAATCAAATTCCCATCGCCGAAAAAGACCAGGACAAGACCACTTTCACTTGTCCTTTCGGCACGTTTGCATATCGTTGCATGCCCTTTGGGTTATGCAATGCGCCCGCTACCTTCGAGCGGTGTATGATGGGAATCTTCTCAGACATGGTGGAAAAATTCTTGGAGATCTTCATGGCCGATTTCTCCATCTTCGGCGATTCCTTCGATGAGTGTTTGCTCCATCTCGACGCTGTCCTTACCCGGTGTAAGGACAAGAATCTCACTTTGAACTGGGAGAAATGCCACTTCATGGTGCGCGAAGGTATTGTCTTAGGACATATCATCTCGCAAAAAGCAATTGAGGTAGATAAAGCAAAGATTGAAGTCATTTCCAATCTTCCTCCTCCCCGATGCGTCAAAGATATCCGAGCCTTCCTTGGCCATGCCGGTTTCTATAGACGGTTCATCAAGGACTTTAGCAAGATTGCTAGGCCCTTGACTCTTCTACTAGCCAAGGACACGCCATTCGACTTCAACTCGAGCTGTGTGACTGCGTTCGAGTCATTAAAAAGCTCACTCACTTCTGCTCCCGTTCTCTCTTCTCCTGACTGGACGCACCCATTTGAGATTATGTGCGATGCATCCGACTTTGCCATCGGTGTTGTCCTTGGACAACACATGAACAAGATGCCGCACGTAATCTATTATGCTAACCGAACCCTGAACGACGCCCAACTCAATTATACAACAACTGAGAATGAATTCTTGGCTGTTGTATTTGCTTTAGAAAAGTTCAGGCCATACCTCATCGGCTCTCCAGTCATTGTTTACACAGACCATTCTGCTCTGCGCCATCTTTTTGCGAAGAAAGATGCCAAATCTCGGCTTATACGTTGGATCCTCTTTCTTCAAGAGTTTGACCTTGTCATTAAGGATAAACGAGGATATGAAAATGTAGTCGCCGACCATCTTTCACGACTTCTTTCTTCGCCGTCGCTTCAAATCCTGATCAATGACGTTTTTCCGGATGAACAGCTCTTGACCGTATCTTGCAAACCCTGGTTCGCAGATATTGTGAACTATTTGGCCACAGGGTTACTACCAACTGAATGGTCAAGTCAGGACAGACTTCGCTTCTTATCACAAGTAAAACACTTTTACTGGGACGAACCCTATCTGTTCAAGTACTGTCCCGACCAGATTATTCGTCAGTGTGTCCCCGACGATGAATTCAAGAGTGTGCTGTCATTTTGCCACGATCAAGCGTATGGCGGGCATTTTGGCCCCAGAAAGACAGCTGAGAAGATCTTGCAATGTGGTTTCTACTGGCCGCAACTCTTCAAAGACGCTCATGACTATTGCAAGTCTTGCTCCTGGTGCCAACACATGGGCCGGATATCCCGGAGGAACGAGATGCTTCTCCAACCAATCTTCGTTGTGGAGATTTTCGATGTTTGGGGGATAGATTTCATGGGGCCGTTTCCCAGCTCTTTCGGGAACTTGTACATCCTTCTCGCTGTTGATTACGTCTCTAAATGGGTCGAGACTGTGCCCAGCCGGACTAACGACAACAAGGTTGTCGTTAGGTTTCTTAAAGAAAACATTTTCTCCCATTTTGGGCACCCCCGAGCGATCATTAGCGAAAATGGAACTTATTTCTGCAATAAGACTTTCGAGGCCTTGATGCGGAAATATTCCATTAATTATAAGCTATCCACGCCCTACCACCCCTAAACCTGTGGTCAAGCCGAAGTTTCAAATCGGCAAATCAAGCAGATACTGGAGAAGACGGTTTCCAAGAACCGTAAGGATTGGTCGCTGAAACTCACTGATGCCCTTTGGACATTTCGAACCGCTTATAAGACCGACTTTGGCATGTCTCCCTATCGGCTTGTGTAAGGGAAGGCTTGCCACCTCCCTGTCGAAATAGAGCATCGCGCATTTTGGGCGATAAAGGAGCTGAATCTGTCTCTCGAAGATGCGGGCAGCCATCGTAAGCTGTAGTTGAACGAATTAAGTGAGCTTAGGGATGAGGCTTACGATAACGCGGTTGTCGTTAAGAACCGAACAAAGGTGTTTCACGATAAACACCTTTTGTGCAAGACATTCGTACCCGGTCAACAGGTACTGCTTTACGACACCCGGCTACACTTCCATCCAGGAAAGCTCAGATCTCGCTGGAAAGGGCCGTATTTTGTGCGTAATGTGTATCCGCATGGCGCTGTGGATTTGGAGAATCCAAAGGACGGTTCATTTTTCAAAGTAAATGGACACCGACTCAAACCGTACCTTAGCGCCGAACCAATAAAGGAGCTCCTGGTCTTACAGGAGCCGGTTTACCCTGTATAATCTTCCTCTGCCTACCACCAAACTTCGGTTATCCAGCCAAGAACAGTGGACACTGTTCCAAATAAGTTTGGGGTTATGTATATACCATTTTGTATATATTTGTGGATATTCTTTTCTCTTTTTTCTCTTTTTGTTTCCTTCAAAAAAAAAAAAAATTCGTATCTCTAACCGACAATTTTGACCCTTCAATGATCTCTTCATGCAATGACAGTGAGGACACTGTCCAGCTTAAGTTTGGGGGTACGTTCGGTATGCATTTCTTACCTTCGCATTCATATGTATATTTTGCATCTGCATATTAAAATCCATAAAATCCATAAAAATCAGAAAATTTTCTAAAAACATAAAAACTTTTTTGTCAAGTTAGCTAGTGGGAGGACTCTGATTCAACATTTCGATGGTTTTGTTTGATAAAATAAGAATAACTAAATCTTATTTTTAGATTTTGAAAACCTGAAAGATAACTCTCTTTTGAAGTTAACTATAGCTGATATACGTATTTACATCACACTACACGTGTCGTGAGTTTTGGAAATTAGATGACAAGTCTTTTATGTCTAAAAACTTTTAAATGGATAAATGATTTTCTGAGGATCAAATAGGTTTGTTCTGAAATAAGCAATATCAAGAATAGTTTATGAAGTGAAGTGAATATGAAGGAATGTTATTAATGCCTTAATTGGAATTAAGTCTGAAAAATAACCCATCTGAAACTTGATTGGAATGATTACACACCGAACCCACTAAGCACGTCTTTTATCCAAAAAAATAATTGAACTGCCGGTTATATCTCCGTTCGTATCGAATCATCATGATTTTCACGCCAAACTGTCTTTTGTTTTTGGACCTAGGTAACTTGAGTAATTAAGTCCGCTGGGGTGTTTCTACACCTAATGCCCTAAAGCCAACTGGTTTAGGTGCATTGGCCCAATGCTCACTAAGAAGCCTAGAAAGTCCAGATTAAAACAAAGTCAAGCAAGTGTTCTCTCCGAGTTAATATTCCTAACGGTTCTTTGTGTGAGAATAATCTTGATAAAAGACAGGCTCTTATAAAAAAAATTTAGCGGAGATATGAACGTTTTATTCTATAATAAAGACTATTGCACGTTCACAGAGGTGTGTATGAAATGAAAACAAGAAAAAGGTGGAGTGAAAAATAAGACCTAGTTTCCTGTTAGGGAAGATAGAAATTCTGAAGTTGAAGCCTTACTGGAAAACGAAGCTTGAAAAATGCTTAACTCTTTATAAAACTTATGTGATCCTTTTAAAAAAATTTATCCGGGCTTAATTGTGTGACATGATGACTTTATTCGATCCTTCTGGAACTTAACGATACTATTTGCACTGCACGTAAAGACATATAAAATCTGTAGTTAAATAAGAAGCGAGGTGTGAAAAATAAGGGTTCTATAGTCTAGACTTAGGATAATAGAATTGTTATTTTCTGAAACAAAACTTTAGGGTTTGAATCTTAGTTATCTTGCAAAAATAGCTTGACCGGATTTTGTGGGTAATATCCGCTGAAAACCCTAAGGAGACAACACTCCTCCTACTAGGGACACCTAGAGGTTTAACGGCTTGTTGCACATGCTCAGTGCAATTGCGTTCCCTGCGAAAGTGAGGTTAGGAAATTTTTTGTAAATAAATTGGCTTTGCTCGGGACGAGCAAATGATAAGTTTGGGGGTATTTGTTCATATCAGATTTTTGCATTTTTATACCGCCCAATTTTTATCATATTGCCTATCGGTAGGTACTCTTAAGCCGTGTTTGCTAGTCAATTGCAGAATACAAGTTCTCGGCTCTAAAAGATGAAATTCATGGAAAAGCACGACAATTCCGGATTACTGCCAACCACAGATGAAACACGGGTCTGTGCTCTTTATCCGTATGTTGTCATACACCAGTTTAAGAAGACAAAAGGGCAAATAGATTGTCACCTTCATGCACAAAGCACAATGGCAACACCAAGTTCAAGAAATCTATGCGGAGCTCGAGGAAATCATGGCAAAAGATCCACTTTCAATCACCTTTTGACCAACAGAAATTCTGGAAGAAATGTGGAAAGATTATCAGAAAAAACATGTGCCAAACTACAGAGAAAAGCAGACCAGGACACCCCACAAAACCCGAGGAGCTAACTCCTCTATATGGCTGCGGATCCGCGGCCAATAGGGGGTCTAGGCCGCAGATCCACGGCCGTATAGGCTCCTTAGAAGGAAATTTTTCAGGGGCAGTTGGGTAATTTTGTAAGTGGGCAGATTGTTGCCCTAGATTTCCAGTTCCCTGCCTATAAATAGTCCAGAACTTGCCAAAACCAAGGCGTGCTTAATCTTGTATTTAGATTTTAGGTTTTAGTTGTTGTTCTTCTTCCTCCTCTCATCTCTTCTCCATTAAAAAACTTGTAGTGAGCTTTTGTGAGTGAAGAATGAATAAAGGAGTTATTTTACTTATCATGCTTGTCTTGTTCTTTAGTTAAATTTTTATTGCTTGTAATTTTCATTTGTTAACTTAGTTGTTGTTATTTGTGTTTGTTTCTTTCTTTTCTCTTTTACTTTATCCTTAAAACAAGCATGATGGTTACGCTTGATCCTTGCCAAGGTGAGCTCGTAAATAGCTAGTTGTTATCTTCTACTCTTTTCCTTTCTATCTTCCTCCTTTGTTTTATTTTTCGTTCTCCTTGTAATGGGTGAGTAATTTCCATACTTGTTAGGGTAGGATAAGGGAAGTTTGAGAGAAGGAAATCTCTCTCACTCTTTCCTTGCCCCAACATCTTAAATCGACTCCCGTTAAGTGAACCACAATCCGCTCCCTACGGCACCCTATCCTATATGATAGCGGTGATTTCGTAGTAAGACCGGTTGTGGTTGAATTGACCGGAGGTTATGGCTAAGAGCCAAGAACGGACGGACAAGCACCAAAAGGAAGAACTTAAGCGTTGGAAAGCCTAGCTTATACTCGCAAGTTCCTTCCTAGTCGTGCTAATCCCCGTTGTTGCCGATTACCGTAACACCGATATTAAGAGTGGCAACAAAAGAAGTGAGCGACTCCTAACTCAAACTAACCTAATCCTAACTCTAACAAGCTCTCTTTACATATCATTTTAATACTTAGCTAATCACAAAAAAAATCTGGACTCTCGGACTTAACTCGTTAAGACACATAGAAAAAGATTCGCATCTCCCTGCGGACGACCCGTACTCAACCGGCTAGCTTCAAGCGAAACCGTTTTGATTGCGGTAATTAACTAAACTTGAACACGCAAAATCTCAAACAATCACTACCTTTCAGCGGTGTATGATGGAAATTTTCTCTGACATGGTTGAGAAATTTCTGGAGATATTCATGGATGATTTCTCCATCTTTGGAGATTCTTTCGACGAGTGTCTGCAACATCTTGACGCTGTCCTCACAGGATATAAGGATAAGAATCTCACTTTAAATTGGGTAAAATGTCACTTCATGGTGCATGAAGGTGTTGTCTTAGGACATATCATTTCGCGAAACGACATCGAGCTTGACATGGCTAAGATTGATGTCATTTCCAACCTCCCTCCTCCCAAATGTGTCAGAGATATCCGATCCTTCCTTGGCCATGCCGGTTTTTATAGACGGTTTATCAAGGACTTTAGCAAGATTGCTAGAACCTTGACTCTCCTGCTGGCCAAGGATACCACGTTCAACTTTGACTCAAGCTGTTTGACTACTTTTGAATCCTTGAGAAGCCCGCTAACCACTGCTCCTATTCTTTCTTCACCTGACTGGACGCATCCCTTCGAGATTATATACGATGCATCCAAGTTTTCTATCGGTACGGTCTTAGGACATCACATCGATAAGATGCCACACGTAATCTACTGCGCAAGACGGACCCTGAATGATGCTAAAATGAATTTCACAACAACTGAAAAAGAGTTCTTGGCTTTTGTATTTGCTTTAGAAAAATTAAGGCCCTATCTAATCGGCTCCCCAGTCTTGTCTATACAGATCATTCCGCTCTAAGACATCTTTTTGCGGAAAAGGATGCAAAATCTTGGTTAATACGTTGGATCCTCTTACTTCAAGAGTTTGACATCATCATTAAAGACAAAAGAGGATGTGAAAACATAGTAGCCGATCATCTTTCATGACTTCCTTCTTCGCCGACGCTCCCTCTCCCAATCAACGATACTTTCCCTGATGAACAACTCTTGACGGTATCTTACAAACCCTAGTTCGCAGATATTGTAAACTACTTGGCAACTGGGCTCATACGTAACGATTGGTCGAGTCTATTTTATCCCAAGTAAAACACTTTTACTGGGACGAACCCTACCTGTTCAAGTATTGTTCAGACCAAATCATCCACCGGTGTGTTCCGGAAAACGAATTCAAGAGTTTGTTATCTTTTTGCCATGATCAAACATGTGGCGGGCATTTTGGCCCAAGAAAGACAGCTGAGAAAGTCTTGCAATGTGGATTTTACTGGCCTAAACTTTTCAAAGATGTACATGAGTACTGCAAAACTTACTCCCGGAGCCAACATTTAAGCTGGATTTCCAAACGAAACGAGATGCCGCTCAAACCAATCGTGGTTGTTGAGATGTTCGATATTTAGGGGATAGATTTTATGGGCCTGTTTCCAAACTCTTTTAGAAACTTGTACATTCTCTTAGCTGTTGATTATGTCTCCAAATAGGTTGAGGCAGTGCCAACCCGGACTAACGACAACAAGGTTGTCGTTAAATTCCTGAAAGAAAAAAATCTTTTCCCGGTTTAGGCACCCTCGCGCTATCATTAGCGACAATGGGACACATTTCTGCAATAGGTCTTTTGAGGCCTTGATGCGTAAATACGCAATTAATCATAAGCTGTCCACGCCCCACCATCTCCAAATATGTGGGTAAGCCAAAGTTTCAAATCGGTATATCAAGCAGATATTGGAGAAAACGGTTTCATGGAACCATAAAGATTGGTCTGTGAAATTAACTGATGCCCTTTGGGCATTTCGAACTGCATATAAGACTGATCTTGGCATGTCTCTCTGTCGGCTTGTGTACATAAAGGCTTGCCACCTTCCTGTGGAAATCGAACATCGTGCTATTTGGGCGATCAAAGAGCTGAATCTCAACCTTCAAAACGCGGGAAGCTATCGGAAGCTGCAACTTAACATACTAAACGAGCTTCGGGATGAGTCTTACGAAAAACACGGTTTTTATAAAGAACCAAATGAAGGTGTTTCATGATAAACACCTTACGCGCAAAACCTTCATGCCTGGACAACAGGTATTTCTTTGTGATACCCGACTCCATTTCCATCCTGGTAAACTTCAATCTCGTGGGAAGGGACCTTTTCTTGTGCGGTGTGTGTACCCACACGGCACGTTGGATTTGGAGAATCCAAAAGACGGCTTGTTCTTTAAAGTTAACGGACACAGATTGAAACCGTTCCTTAGCGCCGACCCATCAGAGAAGCTCCTGATATTGCTGGAGCCGGTTTACCCTGCATAATTTTCCTCTGTTTACCACCAAACTTCGGTTATCCAGCCATAAACAGTGGAAACAATGTTTTAAATAAGTTTGGGATATGTATATACTGTTTTTAGTTATATTTGTGAATATTTTTGTCCTATGCATATATTTTTTTTCTTTTTAACGAGCAATCTTTTCTGGTGATGCTCGGTCATTTGTTCAAAAAAAATGACGATTTTGACCCTTCAACAACTTTGCCCTCTTGGTGTAGAATGACAGTGAGGGCATTGTCAAGTTTTAAGTTTGGGATGTTCTCAGTATGCATTTCTATACTTCACATTCATTTGTATATTCTGCATTTGCATACATATTCAAAAACCCATAAAAATAATAAAATTTTCCAAAAAAAAAATCATAAAAACTTTGACGTCAATTTAGCTAGTGAAAGAACTTAGATTCGAATTTTCGACGATGAGATAGAAACAGCCAAATCCTATTTTTAGATTTTGAAAACCTGAAAGATAACCCTCCTTTGAGTTTAACCGTAGCTAATATACGTCTTTACATCACACTACACGTGTCGTGAGTTTTTGAAAATTAGATGACAATTCTATTATGTCTTAAAACTTTTAAATTGATAAAATATTTTTGAAGTATCAAACAGGTTTGTTCAAAAATAAGTAATATCAAGAATAGTTTACAAAGTGTAATAGATATGAAGGGATATTATTGATGCCTTAATAAGAACTAATTCTGAAGAATAACCCATTTGGAACTTGATTGGAGTGGTTACACACCTGATCCACAAACACGTCCTTTATCCTTAAATAATTAAGCAGCTAGCTATATCTCCGTTCGCATTAAAATTGTTATGATTTTCACGCCAAATGAGTCCTTTTGTTTTAAGGCCTGGGTAAATTGGGCAATTAAGTCCGCCGGGATGTCTCTACACCTAATGCCCTAAAACCAACTAGTTTGGGTGTATTGGCCCAAAACTCGCTAAGAAGCCTAGAAAGTCCAAATTAAAACAAAGTCAAGCAAGTGTTCTCTCCGAGTTAAAATTCCTAACGGCTCTTTGTGTGAGAATAATCTTGAAAAAAAGACAAGTTTTTATAAAAAATATTGTTAAATGGATATATGAGGGTTTTATCCTATGATGAAGACTATTGCACGTTCACGAAAGTGTGTATGAAACGAAAACAAGCAAAAGGTAGAGTGAAGAATAACACCTAGTTTCCTGTTAAGAAAGATAGAAATTCTGAATGTGAAACCTAGCTGGAAAACGAAACTTAAGAAATACTTAACTCTTTATAAAACTTATGTGATCCTTTTTAATTTTCCGGGCGTTATTTTGTGACATGATGAGTTTAATCGATCATTTTGAAACTTAACGAAACTATTTGCACTGCACGTAAAGACGTATAGGATCTTAAATTAAATAAGAAGTGAGGTATGAAAATAAAGGTTCGATATTTCTAATTTAGGATAATAGAATTTCTAGCTTTAAAGCTAAACCTTAGGAATAAAATCAATAGTTATTTCGTGAAACTAGCTTGACAGGATTTTGTGGGTAGTATCCGCTGAAAACCCTCAGGAGACAACACTTCTCCTACTAGAGACACCTAGAGATTTAACGGCTTGTTGCACATGCTCAGTACAATCGCGTTCCCTGTGAAAGTGAGATTAGGACTTTTGTGAATAAATGGTTTTGCTTAGGACGAGCAAAAGATAAATTTGAGGGTATTTGTTCATTACAGAAAATTGCATTTTAATACCACTCATTCATTATCTATTTTTTTATATATTGGTATTATTAATTAGTGTCTGCTCAGTAATTACAGATTACAGGTATCCGTGACAAAATACTAGAAATACACTCAAAATCACGGATATAACGTTTGGGATCCGACACTGCAATCAGAACAGAAAACCGATCGTGATTCAAAGAGCTCTTTTGCAAATAAACTTGTGCACACAATTTTAGTCCAACACAATAATAAGTGTACACTAGCTCTTTGGTACATGGACCAAGATGGTGGGGCTTCCTTGATGCAAGTGGGCACAACAACATGTGCAAGTGGGCAAGTGGGGATGTGTGTTAAAGTGAAGAAAAGTTTTGAGCTGATATAAAGTAAGATTCCTCTCAAATTCCAATGAGTATGAACCAGGTTTATTTAGAGAAATCAAACAGCACTAGGGAGATAGTGGAAAGCACACAAGGCAACCACCCCAACACGAGACCTAACACCCCATACTTGACCAGCGAAACTTCCCAAAAATCTGGCGCCGCCGGCTCCACATGGAGGAAATTGCCCCATTTTTCTTCTGGCTGCCCTTGTTGTCACATCATACTTATTATATTGTTTGTTTATTCTTATTTTATGCCTATAAGTACCAAATCAGTGAGCAAGGGAGGGGGATATACTTTTGGCTTTATTTTTAGTTTAGAACAAGTTGTAATTTGTAGATGTTAGCTTGTCTTTTCTTTTGAACTCTTCAGCTCTTGCCCTTTATCATGACCTTATAACTTCTTCATTAAACTTACAAACTTAAGATTTAGGTTCTTAAATTCAAGATTAGTTTTATCTCATTTAAATATCAATAAAAGTTCTCATTTGTTCATTACATGTGTCTTGCTTCCTACAAATATTGAACTTGTGAAATCATTGCCTTACTTTGACCTATCAACCTCTTAAGCGAGCTTGCAAGTTTAAAATTTGGTATTTTGATTTCACATTGGTACGGGCTTAAAGAACACTTGAAAGAATTTGCAGATTGGATATATCGGTTCTTAACTTTCTATCCTCGACTTTACCTTTCTTGCAATTTTTATTATGTGCCTTACTCTTTTCTTTGTTTTATTTGGTATTATAAATATGCGTGAGTAATTGATTTACTTGTTAAGGGTAGAATATGGTTAGTTTGTATTAGGAGATGTGTTTGCTAAAACCTTAAAAAACCCTTAACTTTGTAATTGAAACTCCGACCAAACGACTCACAATTCCGCTCCGTTAGGCACCCTATCCTACCATGGTAGCGGTGAATCCTAATCATGACCGGTTGAGAGTGGTTTGCCGAAAGCTAAGCTCAAGAGACAACAACGGAAGGACAAGGGATAAGAAATACGGATTTAGCGCACAATCGTGAATACCGTACTTCAAGATCCCTAATCCGCGTTGCTGCCTATTGCCTTAGCTTCAATATCAGAATTAGGTCTATAAGGAAACGACAAACACCATCCTAATGCAATCTAACCTAAAACTACCTCTAACAAGTCTTTTTTATAAAACATATCATAGTTACGACACTTAGTATAACAAACAACTCAAGTTACGGTGTTAACTCGTTAAAACAAGCTTAGAAACCTACCATCTCACTGCGGAAGACCCATACTCATCACGGCTCGCTACACGTGACACCGTTTTTTATTGCAGTTATTTCAAATTCTTTTTAAAACTACACGGTGAAAACGAGTGTAAATCAATCCCCCAGGATCCTAGTGGGTTTACGTGGATGACACGCCATCTGCTACGTGTCATAACCTGGGAAACTCCCGTTCATGAGCCTTATCACTGGCCTCCCACTCTCGCCCTGACCTATTTGTAGGTTAGGGTCGAGAGTGGTAAGCTCGGTTATTAATGGTTCAAAATAGGATTCCTGGGCTTCCTGACGACGGTGGGACATTTGGCGGCTATTCCCCTCGGATAACTAGGCCCACATGGCAGGTCACGGAACACCTTGATCACCGCGTGTATATTTAGTGACATCAGCGGATCGGTGAAATTATTGCGCTTTTAAAGAGGGTGCAGCGTTTTGTTCGACCGTCGGTTAGGCTACGCGCCACATGCCCATCATTGGTTGGCGGGGCGCGAGAGGCTGTCTCCGACTTCCGCTGCGAAGGGGTGTTCCCAATGGCCAATCGCCACGTAGAGCCTCGACGGCCGCTAGGTGCAACGCTTCGTTTTGGCTGGAGTCGATTTGAGCCATAAGATGTCCTCTTTGGAGTGTATAAATAGGTGGGGGCTATTATAGGGCCGACACTTTGCCTTAGTTGCCTCTCATTGTTTGAAGATTGCTCGGCGCACTTCCTCTTAGATCGGATCTTCAGCTGAATTTTCCCCGGTGAACCCTTTCCTTGAATCAGGTTAGATGTCTTCCTCCGAGGTATCTGTGGATGTAGTTGGGGTTAGGTCGAACGATGAGGCCTCAGTTTCTGGGGCCGAGCCCAGCGGTTCTTCTTCCTCCTCAGCTTCAAATAGCCAGGAGAGCTCTTCTTCTTCTTCATCTACCTCCTCTTTGTCGGGCTCACCCCCTAAGGCTAGTGTCGCTCTTGTCTCTCGCCGTTGGGCGGCAACAAGGGCTCCTAAGGTGCACATCGGGAATACCCGTAATGCGCCCTAAGTCTTGAATCATCTAGATGAGCTTTCCGACATTCGGGCTCGATTACATATCCCATATGGCTATTCACTTCGTCTGGACAGAGAGAGTGAGCGGGCAGACCAGGTGCGGAGCAAGGAGATCCAAGTGCAGGAGAATGACTTCTGCATCGAGGTGCCCTCGTGGCTATCTGTGGCCGACAGCTTGCTGGTGGACATGGAGAAGGCTGTTGGGGCCAAGATTCCCCGGGGCACCATGAAGGCCTAAGTTGTCACTATAGCTTAGGAGGCGGTTCAGGTCGGTAGTTTTTCCCAAAAAAATTTTTAAGGGTTATTTCCTCGGTTTCAGCTTCTTAACACAGTTCATGTTTTCTTCAGGTCCTCCAGCACTGCGCTCTCCTCGCCGCAATGGAGTCCGAGGTGGTTGCCCCGGCGTTAAAGAAGGCAGGAGAATCTTCCTCGTGAGAAGAAGATCTCCTCCTTCAGCTGCAGCAGGCGGAAGAAAGGGCGGCCCTCCTTGACTCATGATTGATAGCCAAGGGCCTGACAGTTTCCAAGTTGAAGGAGTCCCATCGGCTCCCAACTGAATCCAACCGGGCTATCCAGGCCCAGATGGAGGAGGCGAACAAACTTTTCGACACCATGAAAAGGTCGAAGGACACCCTCAAAAAGGACTTTCAGGTGGCTTTCGAGGCAGCAAAGCTCATGGAGAGCCGGGCGGAGGTAACAGTGAAGGCGTACAAGGCGTCAGATCAGTTTTATATCGACCTCGCTGAATCCGCGGCCGTTGGGTGGCATAATGCCCTTGACGCCGTCAAGGAAACCATTCTCGAGTTTGACGACCGCGAGCTCCGCGAAAAGTATCCCTCGCCGAGGAACCACTATAGAGCGGAGTGCCGAAAAGGCAGGGGAAGGCGAGGTGGCTGGCGAAAGCGCTGGGCCTGAAGTCGCCATTGTGGTCGCCGACGGAGGCGTAGAGCAAGGAGAGGTGATGGCCGAGATGGCAACCTGAGCTATCCTTCCTCTCTCTTTTTTTCATAATTTTGTAAGACTCTGGGCATTTTTGCAAGGCTGAGGAGCCCACAATACCTTGTATATAATTTTGAACGTATATAAGGTTGTTGGAGTCGAAAATTACACCCTGGTTGAACCAAGTAAAAGTTAAAATCAACCCCAAGTAAATAGGCCCAAGCCCAGATCAAGTGGGCCTATGCCCAAGTCGAGCTTCACGGCCGGCTTCCCCATGCCAAAATGAAATCTAATTTTGATGTAATTTTTTATGCATGAATGTAAGGAAAATGGGCATAAAGCTAAATTTTTGTAAAGCCCATGGCTCATGTGCGAAAGAAATGAGCACATGAGGCATGAGATGGGCAAAATACCATTTTGTAAAGCCCAAGAGACTATATGTAAATATGTAAGCCTATATAAGGCAACATAATAATGAAATAAACAAAAACTTTTCATTCCTCTCAAAGTCT
The DNA here is from genome assembly GCA_030015575.1 of Agapanthus africanus. Taxonomy (NCBI): domain Eukaryota; kingdom Viridiplantae; phylum Streptophyta; class Magnoliopsida; order Asparagales; family Amaryllidaceae; genus Agapanthus; species Agapanthus africanus. Next base: position 58,045,553 of record JASDDO010000024.1, read on the forward strand.
AGGGTTTTTTTTCCTCCTTCTCCTTCCTCAAGGTTCTAAACCTTCTTCCCATTTTCAATTAAATCAAGAGTTTTACTCGTCCTTTTCCAAAATTAAATAGTTTTTCACCACAAAACCTACAAAGGGGAGCTCAGAACTTCCATCAGATCTCAAAAGGGGAAGATTTTTAAATCCACCCCCTTTCTTTAAGATCCGGCCAACTGAGAGGAGGAAGAAGGAGACCCATCTCCAAAAATCTCATCTTGGAAAGATCCAGGGCCAAAGGGGAGAGAAACGAAGGGGGCCCCTTTGATCATTTCTAAAGATTTCTAGGAGTTTAACTCCATTCAAGATCTGTTGGAGTTCAACTCTATAAATTAATCTCTTTTTAGGAGTTTAAGTTCAGAAGTCAAATCGGGAGCACAGCTCCTAGTGCAGGGACAAAGTCCATTTTCCTGCTGACGCCCAACGCCCACGTGCCAACCATGTGGGGCACCCGGTGCCCAGCGTCCGCGTGCTAGGCACGTGAGGCGCGGGCGCTCACGCGTCCTTTGGACGCCATTTCCCCTCTTATTTTATATACGCTCCTCACTAAAAATACCTCCCCCGTTAGAAAAAATTTCTAACGGAACGCTGCCCCGCCCTCCGCAGGGGGGATGCTAGCCTCCTTGACCCCCAGCACGTTATCCAGGTAGCGGGACCCCCGTAAAAACTCTGTGGGGCTTCCGATATATCCAAAACCCTTCAAAATACAACACTAGACATTGAGTTCGCATGACCTGTTTGACCCATCAATCGGAGGTTCTCTCGCTCCAAAGGCGAAGGGTAATAAATAGCAGCTTAGTTCGCGGCTGCCGGAGATTCGAATCCCCACAATCGGTAATACCCCATCTACCCTAGGTAGGGGGAATCTATAGTACGCCTGACAAGCGCGCGTGTATTCCCATCTCAATGGGGTGACGAAAAACACCCTACAGATTCTGGCACGCCCGGTGGGACCATTTCTCTCCTCCTATATTTCGGATTAAACGTTCATGCGAACTCTATCAACATATATATCGATATTCATACTAAAATAATGCTCTTTTATGCGGTATTTCAAGCGATCAAGCCTCAACAATATCTTCAAGAACAAGCTCAGCTCTCGATACAGCTCACGTCTTCTACACAATGAAGATAGACGCCAGGATGGTCCTTCCGGCAAGTCTAGGACGATAGAGGGAAGAACCGCTACTACAATTTGGATCTATTTTATTTGTCTTGAATAATTCCATCCCTGCTTCTCAAGCCCCGGTTACGGCTAAACCGGCATCAAAAGGGAAAAGACCAAATGTCATGGTCGTGAAGGTGCCCCAACCCAAACGCAAGTCGGTGTTTGAACGACTTTCCTTGGCCCCAGCTGGGGGCAAGGCCATCAACACCAACAAAGCAACAACGCATCCCGAGCAAGCTCCAACGGTGTCCCTGAGGACTACTCAATCGGGTATCTTCTCTAAGCTCCCCATCAATCGACTCATGATGGCTTCCTGGATGACGGATGCCCATCAAGCCCTCAAAATCGAGAAGCTAAGGTATAAAAGGCTTAGATATAGAGCTAACAAAAGGGATAGGGATCCTTCTAGGCTGAACTTCAGGAGGTTCGAAGAACAGGGTTGCCCCGCCAAAGATGAGGAAATGAATGGATATGTGATCCACACTGTCTACATGGTGGGCACGCGCAGCAAGAGCAAGGACGGGGCCACCACATCTCAAATCCAATCTGGCATGAATGTGGCTACCACTTTCCAATATCAGCCTCCTCTGGAAGGTAATGAAAACCCTTCTAGTGAGGCTGATAAGTAGAGAGTTCCTTCGGTTCATGAGGAGTCAGGATCGAAAAGCGAAGATGAGCCAATCCTCCGTCCCAAGAACGCAGAGCAGCAACTTCTCTAAGAGCTTCAAAAATAGCTCAGAAGCAAAGACAAGGAGATGGCCAAGCTCTACTCAAAGATTGACGACTTGACAAACGTCGTCGAATGGCTTACGGCCCAAGTTGCCTCTCATCCGTCCAATCAAGCGCAGGGCTCTACTCATGAACCGAGAAACGGTGTTTCAAGACAGCCAACGCCTGTTCCCTCAAATCCAAAGGTGGGCGGACCGCATGAAAGTCAGTTGCATCCTATCTCGGGAAATGTCTTACCTACCGATTTCAGCAACCCGCTAACTCAAGATCAAATCATGGATTTGGTTGCTAACAAAGTCAATACATTGGTAGCCGAAGCCAGAGAGCAAAAATATTTCAGCAGTAGCGGGAAACCATATCCTGCTTGGTATGATCTTGTGGAGTTTCCCACTGCCTATGTTGTCCCCAAATTTGAAAGGTTCAATGGGATGGGAAATGCGAACCGGCACATTTCCCAATTTAAAGCATCATGCGCGAATACTGGGGACAATGATGCGCTCCTTCTCCGTCAGTTTGTCAATAGCTTGACGGATATTGCTTTCGATTAGTATGCAAGCATACCAGATGACACGATCACGACGTTCGCTCAAATAGAATCCATGTTCAAGCAAAGCTTCATGAGTGTCAGCGATAAAATCACCATTGCTGACCTCGTAAGGACCGAGCCAAAGAACAACGAAAACAACATGGATTTTATAGTCCGATGGCACAATCTCTCTATCAAATGTGAACCGTCATTGGAGCAAGTCCAATCCGTCAGTCTTCTTATAGAAAATCTGAACGACTGGATAAAACCTTTCCTGTACACCGTAGGCCTCAAAACATTCCAAAAGCTGACCAAGAAGGTCCAAATGTTAGAACGCTCAAAGCCCGAGTCCACTCAGGATCTTAAGTTCACAAATAGACCTAAACCTTGGAGGGACGACAACCGAAAAGACGAAAGTTCCAACAGCACCGATTCTCTTATTAGGCAGAGAGCGGGCGGAGCGAAGGCTGACAAACCCCAAGAGCCAACTATGGAGAAAAGGAGAAATAAGGTCTACTTTTTCAGAAGAGACAAGGTCCACAAAATATTCAAAGATGCTCTAAAGAATGTCCTGCGGCTACCAGAACCAAAAAGGCTAAGTGAAGCGAACAAGACTGATCATCCCAACTTTTGCCCATACCACCGAGTGCTGGGACACACTATTGAAGACTGTTGCATCTTCAAGGATTGGGTCGAGAAACAATACAAGGCAGGAGAAATATCATTGTCCTCTGGAGTGTTAACAAACAGTCAAGCTGCAACCGCCAATTTCATACAAACGGAGACCAAGGTCCTTCGGGAACCTAATTCTCTCAGACATCTTCTTTTCTCTGAAAAGAGCGGACCAAGGCAACAAGCTAAGAGCAAAGCGAGCAACATTGCCAATGAAGAAGCAATAGACAGGTACACAACCCATACGGACTACATGATGGAGCTAAGAGGAGTAAGTCCTCCTACGCCTTATAGCCATGACAATGACGTGGTTGTTGCCATCCAACACTGACTCGATCCAAATGATGAAGAGCCCGCTCAGGACATTGAGCCAAAGGAACCCATGGTTCTTATTGAATTAAGCTCAGGCGGTAAGGATGACCCCGTTGTCGTACCCGGGACTATAGAACAAGCATTATTCTGATGGCTTCAAAAGCAGCTTCAGGACAGGGACAAGAAGATGGCCAAGGTCCATTCCAAAGTCGACGAGTTAGCAAACGTCGTAGCAGATCTCACGACCCAAGTCACCTGATTGTAATTACAGTAAAATCAAATTTTGATTCATGAGCTAGGGATTGATATCCAGAAGCAGCCAACTGATACTCCCTCCAGCCCAAAGCGGGACACTTTTGCAAAAAACGGCCGCGATCAGCTTCCAGTCTCTCCGATACGTATCCTGAATGGGATAAGCGGACAGCAGGCGAACCAAAGACTAATCAGCCTCAAGGACCAGCGTCAGTAAAGGCACCTACTCTAATAGAGAGAAAGAAGAAGGTGTACTCCTTCACGGGAATAAAGTCCGCGAAATATTCAAGGACGCATTGAACAACGGTCTTCAACTGCCTATTCCTAAGAGGCCACATAAGATGAACATGACCGGCAATCTCATATACTGTCCATATCATAGAATGGTGAGTCATACCATTGAAGACTGCTATGTTTTTAAAGATTGGGTGAAGAACCAATACAAACTTGGGAAAGCCTCATAGTCGTCAGATGTACCGGCAAGCCACAGAGCTACGATCATCAACACAACTCCGCCAAGATCAAAGTTCGAGGAGCTGGGATAAGCAAACAATAGACCACCAAGTCTTTAAACTGGGAATAAACGACCACCATGTCGTTAAACAGGGAACAATCGACCACTAAGTCATTAAACAGGGGATGTAAAAAATGTGTAAATAATAAAAAAAATAATAATAATAAAAGACGAAATGATGGGGAAACCGCGAATAGATAGCCTAAATGATAGGGCAATCGCGACCTTCACGATAAGAAAAGCTGAAAAGATAGAGCAATCACGGTAAAAAAAAAAAGCCTTCCAAATGGCGATCGATGAGTCGCTCCAGGTACCATATTCCAGCGCAGCAATGCAAACACCAACCAAATCCCAAATTGCTAAATTCCCAACGGTGAATGATGAGTCACTCCTGGTACCATATTCCAGTATAGCGATGCAGACGCCAACCAAATTCCAAATCCCAAAACGCCGAATGATGAGTCGCTCCTGGTACCATATTCCAGTGCAGCGATGCAGACGCCAATCAAAATCCGATTTCCCAAAATTCTCCCAACCCTATGGTTGATCCCCAAATTGACTACCGTATACAATCCACGGGCTCAAATAATTCTCATCACACCCATGCCCTACCGCAACCACCAGTCATGCGGCCGGTCTCCGCCCTCGGAATTATGCTCCATTTGGGAAGACCCACTTTTTCCCCCAATCAGAGAAAAACTTGGTTTTAAAATTCAAAATTTAAAAATTTGAAGTAACGCTTCAGATTCGGCGCTAAGCGCGCTGCGCGCCACGTGTCAAACAAAGATGCGCTAGCGCCACGTGCACTGCGCCCTAGGTACCGCACCCCCAATCAGAGCAAGACTCTGTTTTAAAATTCAAAATTCAAAAATTGAAGCAACGCTAGGCACGCTGCGCTACGTGTAAAACACGGATGCGCTAGCGCAGGCCACGCTGCACTGTGCGCTGCACGACATGTGTCAAACGTAGGTGCGCTAGCGCAAGATGCGCTAGCGCTGGAATTAAAAATTCCCCACCATTAGATCAAAAGATCTAATAATAATGATAAATCATTAATTAATCAGAATTAAAATTCTGTTATGGAAATATCTTTCCAATCTTGTTAAAAACAAGAAGATTGTCTTCTGTAAAACAGGAGCCCTAGGATCAAAGATCCAACGGTAGGGAAACATCCCCAAATCAATCAAAGAAAGATCTCTTTAACTGATTTAACAAATCAATTTGCCCTATATAAAGGCCCCAAGACTGCAAGTCTGATATAGAAAAACCCCTCTACAAACTTTGAGAAAACTCAAAGAAAGAAGAGCAAGTTTCTAGCAAAAGAAGATCATTTCTTCAAGGTAAAGAACATGAACAATGAACACAAAGATGAAATCGTCTCTTAAAAAGAAGAATCATCTTCTTAAAAGATCATAGATCTATAAAGACCCAGGTCTTTCATAAAAGATTAAAAGATCTAATAATAAAAACAAAAGAAGTATTCACTTCATCCACAGATCATTGATCTACAAAGGCAAAGCCCTTTTCAAAAAAATAAGAACTATTGTTCTTGAATCTAGAGGCAAAGCCTCCATTAAAAAGAACATAAACTTGTTCTCTGATCATTAATTTGATCAAATGCGCTTTGCGCTATTGGAAAGTGCCTTGCACTCATGAACTGTGCTTTTGCGCTCCATGGACTGGCGCTCAGCGCTAAAACGTTCCACGTGTCAACCACAGATACAGCATGCGCTTTGCGCTTCTAAAACAGCGCACTGCGCTTATGGGCTGGCGCTCAGCGCCAAGCGCGCCACGTGTCACTCACTCGTGCACCACTAAACTAGCGCAACGCGCTTATAAATTGAAAGCACAATGCGCTCATAAACTGGCGCTTAGCGATAAGCGTGACACGTGTCCTTTTCGTGTGCGCTACTTGGCAGAAGCGCAATGCACTCTTTAATTGGCCCAAAGCGCCTGGCGCGCCACGTGGCGCACTGTCAGAACACACAATGTTCTGATGAATGATATACATTCAATACAAGACAGAAAAAGTGTTCAAATTTAATGCTCAGCATTATTAAAAGGGCCAAGCCCAAATAAAGGCTCAATAGCCCAGAACAATAAAATGTTAAACTTTTTAATCTTATTGGACTCAGCCCAGTATTGGCCGTAAGTCCTCAACTCATATCAACTGAGCCCACATGCTCACAAACCTTTTAACAGACTTTAGTCCCAAATTGGACTATAGATGTCCCAACCAAAATTGGTTCAAGGGTACATCTCTGAACTCCTCTGATATTTGTCGTTGTAATCCTTCAACGTCTTCAGAGAGGTGACGGGTCCCGATAGCCATACATTCCACAGACTATGATGTCTTTAAACTGGACTGTGGGGTCTTTAAACCCATGGACTATGATGTCATTAACCTAGACTGTGGGGTCCTTAAACCCATGGACTACGATGTTCATAACCTGGAATGTGGGGTCCTTAAACCCATGGACTACGATGTCCTTAACCTCAGACTGTGGGGTCCCTTTAAACCCACGGACTATGATGTCCTTAACCTCAGACTGTGGGGTCCCTTTAAACCCATGGACTATGATGTCCTTAACCTTGGACCACCATGTCCTTAAACTGGTAATCGACCGCAATGTCCCTAAACAAAACAATAGAGTCCAAATGCTCTGTTGTTGGATCTAAACGATCCCGTTTAAGTTGATATTAGTCTTAAATGAGATTAATGTTTCCTTAAACCCAAACCAAAACCCAAATCTAAAGAAAAAACGGATTTGGACTAATCCATGCCCTACGGGCGACAACATAAATTAGTCTCCATATACAATCTACTGGCAATCACAAACAAAACAAACACTCACGACACGAAATGACCATCTGAAGAAGGAGAAAGTTGTTACTGCAATGCGGTAGCGTGATTAACTGTAGGGCCTTTCGCCTACAGGGAAGAGCGTCCCCACAATCAAAACCCCTCAAATGAGGAGGAGTCTGATGAAGTCTGCTATATCGGCCACATCCGTTTAAACCATCGATGCATGGTACCACAAATCAACTTGGCATCTTCGAAGAGGTGGACAGATAGCACCAATTAGCATCTGCCCCGAATTTTAGGCAAGAAGGACCTGCGCGGTCGCGTCTCTGTATTCGGCGGGGAACAGATTCTGGCACGCCCGGTGGGACCTTTTCCTCTTTCCATTCCACACTTCTTGTGTCGTGTTCGCGAACGAATCGCGATTTGCTATGGTTTCCTGTGGATTCGAGGTACTTAGATTTGGTGCCTTGCTCCGTGCAGAAAACAGAAGATCAATGGTTTCAAACTGCACTAACTGCAACTGCAACTCTCGCTCCGTCCCGTCCGGAGGAGTGACTTACGGGCCCCTAGCGGCCTCCATCGTCGCTATGCCGGTAGAACAGGTGACTCAAGCCACCACTGGGCTATTCTTCGAGACTATGCTCCCACCGATGAGCTTCAATGCCCCAATGTCGTCGCAAGAAGCTCCAAAAAAGTCGGTCTTTGATCGTCTTGCAACTACAGCGGCCCCCTAGACGGGTCGTCCAGCTCCAGCGCCTCAGTCTTCGCCAGATTGGGCCAAAGTTCATGTAGGCCTGTGATGAAGCCTGAAATTCCAGAAAAGGTTATTCCGAAAAGGGTAGCCATTTCTTCTCCCGAAGTCGTCAAGGCGGCTTTTCCTGCCAAAGGGTCGGTCTTCATAAGACTGACTGTTCCGGCTCCTACTCCAGCTCCCATTCCTGCTCAAAAGTCTGTCTTTGACAGAATGAATATTGCTACTCAACGAACGTCGTTCTTCAAGAGGCCGGTACCAGAAGCGCCTCACCTGAACAGAGTGCATAACGAAGCCATCCCCATCGCCGAACCAACACCATCTGCGCGACATACTCGCCGTCGTCACTGGCGCTAAGTACGGAAGGTTAAGGGAAGCTCTCCGTCTGGGTTTACTCCACCATTTCCAATGGTGGAGATCGATGCTACTGATCCAACCGGGAACAACTTTGAATTGCTGAACGAGGTGCGCAGGAACTCTCCTACCGCCGTACTAAAAAGATCTCCTCCACCGGTGGTGAATATTACAGAAACAAAGCCGGAGCACCCCCCTCAGCGGCTATCCTCCAAAATCTACAAAGTCTGGCGACAGGTCCAGGAGTCGGTGATTGATCGAGACTACCCTAGCCGGCAGAAAAAGGTGAAGGCTCGGCAGGAAGAGAACCATCATGCCAACCCACAAAAGGCAACAGTTGTTTGGGTGCCCACTGCAACGGCCCCCTTGACTTCAACCACTAAAAGGGAAGGAGGCCAGAGAAAGCCCCTGTGAACGTGGCGAACCATAAATGCGCCGAATCCAAACGCCCCAAGTCTAGGGGCATAATGGTGCATATTGTTTACATTGCTTCCGGAAAAGAGGAAAGCCGCGCTTCGATGGGCCACTGAACGCTCACCCAATCTATGACAAAAGCCCAGGAGCAGCAACAGAAGCTTCAAGAAATGCTGATGCAAATGGCCGCACTCACCGGACTAAAAGAAAGCCCGGAGGCGACACCAGAGCAGCGTCATGAACAAGAAACCGATGCTGACTTACTCCGCAGAGTCCTCGAAAAGAAGGACAGAGAAGCAGCAGAACAAGCTACCAATATAAAACGAAAGGCGCTTCTCTTCCAAGATATGGTCGGGATGATGTTACAGCCGGAACCTCCAGCTAAAAACCTTTCGATCATTATTGAAGACGACAGAGGAGAGACATCGAACCATCCTCCGGCTCTTTCAGCAGCCAAAGAGGAAAACATACCAAAAGCCACGCTCGATGATTATATAGCTCAACAAATACGAGCTCACCAAGCGAACGAAACGGCTGGCCAAGTTGTCAAGACTGGAGGACCCTATCTGGGCTGGTATGACCAAATAAGTTACCCGCGGGGATATATGATCCCTAAGTTCCATGTATATAAAGGGATGGGGAATCCACATCAGCATGTCGCTCAATTCAGGGCCTTATGCAGAAACACTGGAGGCGACGACAAACTGTTGCTTCGCCAATTCATCGGCAGCTTAGCGAAAACGGTCTTCGAATGGTATTCAGAGCTGCCTAACGACTCTGTCAAAACATTTGTGGAAATGGAGCTGTTGTTTACACAAAGATTTGCAAGCGCTAGCGAGCGCATCCCGATCACCGCATTGATCAACGCCAGGGTAAGGCCAGGCGAAACGTGGGTTCAATATGCAATACGGTGGTGGAACTTATGGTCGAAGTGCGAACAACGCATCGAAGAAGCGCCGGCGGTACGCATGTTCGTAGGCACTCTTGATCCACAGGCGACCATCTCCCAGTTCATGATGTTCTTCAAGCTAACTACTTTCCAGGCCTTGATTGACAAGTTGGCCCAAATGGATCAGATGGGTCATAGACCATCTCCTTCAAAGACGGATCCTCGGAATGAAAAGGGGAAAGGAAAAGCAACTTTCGTCACCAATACTTAACAACAGCCGAGCAACTTAAAGTCGGTTGTTCACCAAAACAATATGCGTCCACGCCCATCCCTCGAGGAGAGGCTAGGACGTCCTTACTCGTTCCCTCAAGATAAAATGAGGAGACTGTTCGAACTGGAAGTCCGCAATAGGGTCATCAATCTGCTAGATCCAAAACGTCCGTTGCAGCCAGACGACGTCAACGATCCCAATTACTGCCCCTACCACCGAGTATTGGGCCATCTGATCAAAGACTGCTATGTTTTCAGAAACTGGGTTGAAGACCAATACCAATAAGGAAAGTTCGCATTATCGGAAAACTGGAAGGTGAAACCGCCACAACCTCATGCCCCTAAAAAAGTGGACATGCCGGGGGCATCGTGCTCATTTATAAAGAAAGCCCCATAGACCGAAAAGTCAGTAAACTAGAAATTCGCCTCAAATACGGCAACAATGGACCACTATGTCTTAAAACTGGCGTCGGACCGGAACGTCCTTAAACTAACGATGGACCACTATGTCCTAAAACTAGCTGATGGCCGAGATGTCGATAAACTACTGTGGTTTACAGCGTCCCAAAGCTGATACAAAAAAAGAGAAAAGAATAAAAAAAACGGTATGTACATAAGCAAAATGGGCACGGATGAAAACCCGAAAAGGCTCCGTGAGTAAAAACAGCAAGGCTGCCGGCGAGTTTTGTGAAATCCTGAAAGGGCACAACCCCATTAGAATAAAAAAACGGTATGTCCATAAGCAAAAAGGGCACAGATGAAAATCCGAAAGGGCTCCGTGAGTAAAAACAGCAGGGCTACCGGCGAGTTTTGTGAAAACCCGAAAGAGCGCGATCTCGTTTAAAGACACTTGCAAGGTCCTCTCGACTTTGTAAGGAGAAACCACCTGCGTGAGATCCTTACGACTCACAAGGGAGCAACACAGATAGAGATCCCCACGATTCCTAAGAAGAAATTACATTTGAGATCCTCACGACTCGTAAGGAGAACCCTCTTATGGGACCCTCACGGCTTATAAGATTTAGAAGTCTTAAGCTACAGGGATCTAAACCCGTTCTTAAGCAACCACCACAACCTCCGATATTGCCCTACAAGCGGCTCAATGCTGACCCTTGTATACAATCCACGGGTGCGAAAAAACATTTCCTTAACAAAGTCCCATCCGTGATAAGGGATATGTCTATACGGTGAACAGTCCTTGTAAGTCCTCTCGACTTATAAGGAGAAAGCACTCTTGTAAGACCCTTACGATTTACGAGAAGCCATACACTTAGGAATCCTCATGATTCCTAAGGAGAAAATGTACCTACGAGATCCCCACGACTCGTAGGGAGAAATACCTTTATGAGACCCTTATGGCGCAAGAAGTCAAAGACTTAGTCGACAGGATCCTAACCCTGTTCGCTAAACCACCTTTGTTCGATATCGACAGAGGCAAATGATGATTCGCTCCTGGAAATATTCCAGTTGTAGCGGTGCTGATGCCGAAATCGGTGTCTAATTCCAAGCTTGCCGTAAGGAGCTAGCAAGCCACACATGCATACGAAACAGCCGAAATGATGGGGCAGCTTGCAAACAAAATCAGCAAGTAAAAATGTATGCATGCAAAATAGCCGAAATGATTGGGCAACTCGCAATAAAAAGCAGCGAGTAAAAATAAAATAAATAGCCGAAATGATTGAGCACCGCAAAAAATAGCCGAAATGATTGGGCAATCGCGATTTTCGCGATATAAAAAGTTGAAATGATAGACCATCGTGGAAAGAAATAAAAAAAGTAAAATTCATGCCCTACAGGTGATATCACATCAATTCCTGTATACAATTCAGGGGCGCAAACAAAGAAGAAACCACACCTTCCCTCCTTAGGCTCCATTAGAAAAAGAAGCCAAATCTCGACGGTTCACAGACAACCTAGAGACCACCTCGACATTCGTCTCGTTATAAACAGACGCAAACATCGGCAAAGCAGAGTGATGGAAAAATCCCACCTCCACCTCAGCATTCGTCTCGATTCAACAGACGCAACATCACCAAACGGAGCCACGGCAAAATCCCTAGTTCCAAGCCTCGAAGGTTCACTAACAACCTATAGAAAACCGAGACATTCGTCTTGATACAGCAGACGGGATGTCACTATAGCGTCCTTCCTCCAACAGGATTCAGACACAACAAAGCAAACGAAGCGAAGGCCAAATTCCTAGCTTCAGGGTCTTGACGGCAACTCATATAAAACCTGAAAGACCATCAGAGATCATCCCACACCAGCGCGGAGTGGTCACCACCTCGACGTTCGTCTCGATACAGCAGACGAAATGTCACTACAGCGTCCTTCCTCCAACAGGATTCGGACACACCAAAGCAAACGAAGCGAAGGCCAAATTCCTAGCTTCAGGGTCTTGACGGCAACTCATATAAAACGTGAAAGACCATCAGAGACCATCCCACACCAGCGTGGAGTGGTCACCACGTCGACGTTCGTCTCGACACAGCAGAAGAGATGTCACCATAGCGTTCTTCCTCCAGCAAGATTCAGACGCGACAATCAAACAATGAATCCACGGCAAAATCCCTAGTTCCAAACCTCGACGGTTCACTAACAACCTAGAGACAACCGCGACATTCGTCTCGATACAGCAGACGCAATGCCAGCAAACGAAGCGAAGGCAAAATTCCTAGCTTCAGGGTCTTGACGGCAACTCATATAAAACCTGAAAGACCATCAGAGATCATCTCACATCAGCGTGGAGCGGTCACCACCTCGACGTTCGTCTCGATACAGCAGACGAGATGTCACCACAGCATTCTTCCTCCAGCAGGGTTCAGACACGACAATCAAACAAGCAGAGCCATGGCAAAATCCCTAGTTCCAAACCTTGACGGTTCACCAGCAACCTAAAGACAACCGCGACATTCATCTCGATACAGCAGACGCAATGCCAACAAACGAAGCGAAGGCCAAATTCCTAGCTTCAAGGTCTTGACGGCAACTCATATAAAACCTGAAAGACTATCGGAGATCATCCCACACCAGCGCGGAGTGGTTATGACTCTTCGGGGCTCTCCAAAATGGGCCTAACCTCAAGTAAAAAGCGGCATGGAAAAATTCCTAACGCTTTCTCTTCCGATGGTCAAACTGCCTAGGAGGATTGCTTGAAGACGTCTTGTCCAGCCCCCGAAAGGATCAGAGACACGACAGTCGCAAAGCTACTCGAACAGCAAGATTGCCTATCCAGGAATACATCAGCCAGCGCGATGGTACGACGGACAAAACCCTAGTAACACAGACCCTAACGGACCTCTGTCATAAAGAGCAGAGGTTAACTGTGACGTTAGGATGTCCTTGCGATAAATGCTTGATTCGTCTCGACTCATAGGGAAAAGCCTTAGGCAATCGGGATAAGAACCGGTTTCCTAAGCACTGGGACTCTGCAAGTCGGTCCAAAATGGACTCTTGCATACTATTCACGGGCCACACTCTCCAAAGTTGAATCTCGACAAGGATGGAAACAACCGCTTACGGGTCCTCTCGACTTGTAAGAGGGAAAATTCTCTTGTGAGATCCTTACGACTCTCGAGAGAAAACACACTTAGGAATCCTCACGATTCCTAAAGAGAAAATACACCTACGAGATCCTCTCGACTCGTATGGAGAAAAGTCTTTATGAGACACTCACGGCTCATAAAGTTGAAAAGTCTTAGGCAGCAGACCTGAACCTGCTTCCTAAACCATCGCTACCACTCAAAGAATTCAAGACAGAATGCTCTTTACCATCTACAGGCTACACTTGCCAGATAGACACACCAACAACATAGAAAAGAGAAGAAAACGACAGTGGGAGATAGGAAAAATGCGTCTTTATTCTTGAGCTCAAATTGAGTACAAGATACATCGTATAAAAGAATAAAAAAAATGGATACATGTCATTCAAAAAATTACAAGCATTTAATTGGTACAATTTTTTTTTTATTGAGAGGGAAGCACTTTCAATAGTCCGATCAGCTGCTCGCGCACTTCCCTCAGCCCTTCTTCTTGATCAGCCGCCACGGCCAGCTCCGCTTCGATTCGAGTCCTTTGCTGCAAGCATGATGACTCATCGATTTCCCATTGAGCAGCTTCACTGCTCTGCATAATCCGCTCGATAGAGTGAAGCTTCTGTCTCAATACAAGCCCGCCCGAAATACACTGCTACAAGGTGTCAAAGACGGCTCTCAGTTGCGCGGCATTCGCTTCAACCTGGGAACGCAATTGTACAGACTCAGCGGAAGCCTCCTCACGTTCCTTCCGCCTCAAGGTCGCCTCTTTTTCAAAATGGCGGAGGAAGGACGCATTCTGCTCAACCCATGCAGCCCGCTGGGAGTTCAAAACCTGAATCTCAGGAGCAAGACGCATAGGCTCGAGCTCATGCAGGCAGGCCTCAATATTCCTGCAGTGGTTAACCTAAGACTCAACGACGCCTTCGTTATGGAAGTTTACAAGCGTCGCCAGCATTAGATTAACCTCTGCGGCAAAATCCGCGGCAGATGTAGGAGTCTCCACGTCGAGCTCCTCAATATAGTCGCTCACCATGCATAGACTATTCGCGGCGCCTTTCGAGGATGGGTGTCTGGAAAAGGTTCCGGCTGGCATTATTACGCGAGACTCGAACGGGGCTGGAGTCGATATGACCGCTGCAAAACAAGTCACAATCAGATGATGGCTCAAGAAATAAAGAAAATACACGAAAAAATAGAATCTACTATACCGGCTGCAACAGGGGGCAGAGCTGGGAGTAATGGTGGCGCAACGATAGCCGCGTCCCTGCCTTCGATTTGTAGGGCTAGAAGCAATACAAAGAGGGATTAGCAATAATGTGAATGGCCATTAAATAGAGGTTGTCGTTTAGAAAAGCTACTCACCGACACCACCAGGCGGACTAATCTCTGACAGGAAGGAGAAGTGTGGGTGCAGTACCTGATACAGGTGGTCAAAAAGGACTCCTGCAAAGACGCGGTAATGCAATGTCAGTACATAAATTATACAGCCTAGAAGTAAGACTGATGGGTCATAAATACATACCTTCCAACATCTGAGACGGTGCGAGAGAAGGTAGAGGAGCGGTCACCGTCAAAACGGTAACTGATGGCGTTGACTCGGGTAGAGCGGCCTCAGCGCTCGCCACACCTGCATTAGAAACAAGATAAATACTGTCAGGAATGATTGAAAAGGATTGCAGAATAAAAAGAAAAGCAATGACCCAAAATCTACCTGACGAGTAGCCAGTCAGAATCGCGACGAGGGAGTCACTTGATACAGTGACGGCTTTTCCCTCCTCCATCGGGATGGTCTCACCTCCCGTCGCCTCATCCCCTGACTCTATGAGAGCCGTCGTAACGCTTGCGATGCCAGGAGATGGTAAAGAGCCGCAGGCGGGAAGAGAGATGATTGGGGCGGTGCCCGACTCTTGAGAGGGAGCGGCCACCTCGGGCTCAGCAATTGTGGCCATCTCACCCATCGCCACCTCGGGCTCGGCAACGGTGGTCATCTCACCTACCGCCATCTCAGGCTCGGAAATTATGACTGTCTCAGCAGCCGATACCTCGAGCTCGGCGATTGCATCCACCTCACCTACCACCGCTTCGGGTTCGGTAATCACGACTACCTCCTCTACCGCTACCCCAGGCTCAGCGGTCGCCGCCACTTCTTCGGTAAGACTTGGCCCTGCAAAATAAGATATGTGAGAACTGGTAGTTAAAACTTTGACAATGGAACCCCATGTCACATTACCTTGAGTTGATCTTCCGTTTGCTTCCCGAGCTTCCGTTTGCTTCCCGAGCCACACGTGCTGCCCATCTGTAGGCAGTAGACAAGGCAGCCGGAGATTCCTCTAAGGGAGCAGGGGCAGGGGTAGCGGTGCTCGAACCCGCACCCACGGCTAAGGCAGCACTACGCTCCCTTGCCGCGCGCATTCGGCGCTTCCTTCCTGCCCGGGCCGGCAAAGCGGACCTTCTAGACGCCTCCATCAACAGGACGTCATCATCCATGCCAAGGGTTACCTCTGGAGCCGTTATAGCTTCCGTCATCAGTCGTTTGAGTAAGGCCTCTTTCGGCAATGCCGAAGAGGCCGGGACTTCGGTGACTGGCCCGAAAAGAATCTCTGCATCACCTTGCGGGATTGGCATTGTGGTCCCTGCAATAAGATAAGGAAAGGGTTAGATTGTCCAGAAGAAAGGAGGATGAGGATGCAATGAGCCGAGACATACCGATGCCCAACAAAGCGCGATTCCTCTCCTCCTCCTCGAAGGTCTTAAGGGAAGCCGCCAGAGCCTCTTCAGTGGTAAAGCCTGTTACAGAAGGAAAAATGTCAGTCAGGACATGATAATAAAAATAAGAATATAATGCAATAACAGAAGGTGCGACTGATGTTTACTTGATTGCGCAAGAGTGGCCATTTCCTCTTGGTGGCTTGCGGATCGCACAGAAGCGGCAATGGCAGCCTCGAGATCGGTGTCTTCCGGTGCTATGAAGAGACCTTCATTGGTCCCATATTCGCTCAGGCCCTCATTATAAGGAGCCTGAGGACCAGGCCGAGTACAGCATCTAGGGAGAGGACCGACTTCCTCTTCCTCTTCTGCGCGCGAGCTCCAGTCGCAGCAAGCACAAGATTACGCTTGGTGGGCACCTTGGGGCGACGAGTCCCGATATCTTAGCCCACGCCAGATTCAGGGAAAGCTACATTTACCGTCTCCGCGGGAGCACGGAGCACCGATGGTACATCCACCATCTCTACAGGAGCACGGGGCAACCCGCACATAGGGCTTAGCACGCGTGGAGGCTCAACTGCAGCGCCTCTCTTAGCGGAGGGGAGACAGTAATCCGTCGCTTCAAAGGGATGCTGCGATCGCCGGTAGGGGGCGCACTCTTGCGATCGAACAGTATCCGCCTCTCTTCCCTGATAACAGCACCCATTGCATGTTGATACCAGGCCACGTGAACGTTAAGGGCCTTCGGGACACAACTCGGCTCGCTAATAAAGAAGTGAGAGCCCGTATTCAAGCGCATGAAGTGATGCAGCGCACCCCGCATTCCCTCTTCAGTGGCAGCAGGCTCTACCAAGAAAGCCTCCAGCGGGACCCCCTGATTATAACTCAGCTGCTAGGCAAAACGATGGGGGTTGTATCCCATGAATAGCGCCGCATCATTTTGCCTGAATACAAGAAAGCCCGGCCTGATAGAGTATAAATGGAGAATCTTCCGAGCTTTCAACATGGAGGCCCCGTCCTTAAAAAACGTCGCGCAATTCCAGCACCATCTTGGAAGTTTCTTGGCCGATCGTCAGGACTTTGTCCGTGAAAGACATACCATCTCCGACTGTGCGCGGACGACGGAGCAAGCCCCTAGCTTCCCGCTGTGATGGACTCACGATGGAGGCGTCAACCAGCCGCATAATTCCCAGGAACTTGCATTTCTCGTAAAACGAAGGTCTCTTGTGAATGCCAAAGGCCCTGAGCACGTGCATCTCCACCCATGAAGTGAAGTAATGCATTGGGAAGTTGGCAGGATGCACCCCCGGTTCATTGGTATCCGCCGCTACGCTAAGACCATGGTATAAATGGGCTAACCCGGCGATCCCGATAGCCACTTGTATTCCGGCAACCATCCGATGCGTGAGGTAGAAGACGGAAGGCCTCATGTAACGAGGATGCATAGGGAGCGCGAACCAGCTCAACCATAGTCCAAGAAACCTAAGAAAGAAAGCCTCCTCGTCAATGCCCGGAGCGGCGATTTCTGACAGAGGGGTGATCGCAGCATCAGGAAGGAAAAAGCCCTTCTGATCAGTTTCCAGTAACGGCTGACGGTCCAAGCCAAAGCCGAAAGGACCATCGAGCTTAGCAAACTTTTCACCTCGTTGCGACAAAATCTCCGGGCGAAGAAACTGGGCCGCAAAACTGACCCCTCGGCCTCCGGATTCCAGGAAGAGCCTCTCGTACATGTTCAACACCTTTATCAGACTAGGGAACTGGTGCTGAATGGCGTTTTCTGGCATGGGGCCCATCACCACTGGCTTGGTGGCAAAAACATATTCATCCAGAGGAAGCAGCTCCTCATAGTGCTCCCCCCTGACCGGTAGACCGGAAACCTCAGCGAATTCTTCCAAGGAAATGGAGACCTCTCTGTCCAGTAGAAGGAAGGTATGGGAATGGATGTTCCACTGCTCCAAGAAAGCCTTAATCCACCATGTAGGAGGTGCAGAATATTGGAACAATGAAGCGTAGACCACAGAATATAGGCCGAGCTTTAACAGCTGCGATTTCTTCTCCGACAAGATGTACCGGGCCCACTGCAAATACCCGGCCGGAAGACGGAGAGTCAGACCGATGTTGTACGGCTGTCCCCAAGGGTGTGACTCACCCTGGCATATGCGCCGCCCCAGGGTATCCAAAGCCGTCGGTGGCTGCATAGGTACAGCAGCGATCGAAGGTTGAAGAAGACCCTCCAAAGTCTAATTGACAACCTCCACGGCATAGTTCACCGGGGGTGCATCCGCATACGGGATCGCGGAGATAGGTTCCAACGGCATCCCATAAGAGAAGCTTCGACGACCTCTGATAATCTGGTCGTACCACCTACCCCACAAGTGAAGTTTTTTGTGTTCCGGGTGATGGTCTCGGATAAGTGCGAGAACCTCCTGGTCCACAGGTGCATCAGGGAATCCTCCCTCTGAGCGAACGAACGGAAACGAAGCATCGAAAGACATGTTGCCTACAAAAAGAGGGACTGAAGTCAACTGTCGGTACTATAATTTAATTTTAAATTTTAACGCTACTTTAAAATTTGTACCACACTGCAATGCAGTGAAAAGGGGACCAAAGGGGGACCCACAAAATCCAGATGACAATTCATCAATTAATAATTAATAAAACAGTCTCATCATTGGATGAGACTGTTAATTAATGAGGAAATCCTCAAGAAAATTCTCATTGAATGAGAAATCCCTCGGGAAAATGAGAAAATCTCCCTTTGAGAGAAAAGCTCTATGACAGAGTGACACTTGTCAAACTCTGATCATGAAGGAATAAAATTCCTTAAAAAGCCTGGCTCTGTAATGATGATGGAAAAAACCCATCAGAAAAGAAAATTAAAATTAATTAATTTTTATGAATTAAAAATTCTGGGATCTTCAAGATCCATGAAAAAACTCTTAAGAGTTCTTCATCAAAGATTAAGAAATCTACACATGATTCAAAAGAGCAAGGCTCTGTTTATGGGCTAAGAAACCCCAAGAAAATATCTCTTTAGATCTATGGGTTCATGAGAGCAAAGCTCTGTTAATGAAACCCTAAATGGGTTTTCTTTAGATCAAAGATCTATGAAGAGTAAAGCTCTGTTAATGGGTAAAACCCTAATTTATTAAAATTTATTAAAAAATTTTAAAACTTTACCTAAATTTGGAAAGAGTTTTTACTCTTGAGAAGTTCTTAAACAGAAGAGTTGTACCATGAACAAAAATTCTCAAAGAAAGAAGATGATAATCATCTAAGAGACCAAAGGTCCTATTTATAGGCATTGAACCACCTCTTCAACTTCTGAGTTGATCCAAGGGCTCAGATGCTGCCACCGCTGCACTCACGTGTGCGCTACGTGAGCGCACCGGTGGGGGGCATTTGTTTCCCCTAATCAGAGCAAGGCTCTGTTTTAAAATTCAAAATTTAAAAATTAAAGCAACGTTTCAGATTCGGCACTAAGTGCGCTGCGCGCCACGTGTCAAACACAGATGCGCTAGCGCTAGGTGCGCAGCGTCCTAGACAGCGCACCCCCAATCAGAGCAAAGCTCTGTTTTAAAATTAAAAATTCAAAAATTGAAGCAACGCTTCAGATCCAGCGCTGCGCGCCACGTGTCAAACACGGATGCGCTAGCGCAGGCTGTGCTGCGCTCTGCGCTGCACGCCACGTGTCAAACACGGATGTGCTAGCGCAGGCTGTGCTGCGCTCTGCGCTGCACGCCACGTGTCAAACGTAGGTGCGCTAGTGCTGGAATTAAAAATTCCCCACCAATAGATCAAAAGATCTAATAATAATGATAAATCATTAATTAATCATAATTAAAATTCTGTTTTAGAAAGATCTTTCCAATTTTGTTAAAAACAAGAAGATTGTCTTCTGTAAAACAGGAGCCCTAGGATCAAAGATCCAACGGTGGGGAGACATCCCAAAATCAATCAGAGAAAGATCTCTTTAACTGATTTAACAAATCAATTTGCCCTATATAAAGGCCCCAAGACTTTAAGTCTGATATAGAAAAACCCCTGTACAAATTTTGAGAAAACTCAAAGAAAGAAGAGCAAGCTTCTAGCAAAAGAAGATCATTTCTTCAAGGTAAAGAGCATGAACAATGAACACAAAGATGAAATCGTCTCTCAAAACGAAGAATCATCTTCTTACAAGATCATAGATCTATAAAGACCCAGGTCTTTCATAAAAGATCAAAAGATCTAATCATAAAAACAAAAGAAGTATTCACTTCATCCACAGATCATTAATCTACAAAGGCAATGCCCTTCTCAAAAAAATAAGAACTATTGTTCTTGAATCTAGAGGCAAAGCCTCCTTTAAAAAGTACATAAACTTGTTCTCTGATCATAAATTTGATCAAATGCACTTTGGGCTATTGGAAAGTGCCTTGCACTCATAAACTGCGCTTTTGTGCTCCTTGGACCGACGCTCGGCGCCAAAACGTGCCACGTGTCAACCATAAATAAAGCTTGCGCTTTACGCTTCTGAAACAGCGCACTGCGCTTATGGGCTGGCGCTCAGCGCCAACCGCGCCACGTGTCACTCACTGGTGCACCACTAAACTAGCACAACACACCTATAAATTGAAAGCGCAATGCGCTCATAAACTTGTGCTTAGCGCTAAGCGCGACACATGTCCTTTTCGTGTGCGCTATTTGGCAGAAGCGCAATGCGCTCTTTAATTGGCGCAAAGCGCCTGGCGCGCCACGTGGCACGCTGTCAGAACACACATTGTTCTGATGAATGATATACATTCAATACAAGACAGAAAAAGTGTTCAAATTTAATGATCAGCATTATTAAAAGGGTCAAGCCCAAACAAAGTCTCAATAGCCCAGAACAATAAAATGTTAAACATTTTAATCTTATTGGACTTAGCCCAATATTGGCCGTAAGTCCTCAACTCATATCAACTGAGCCCACATGCTCATAAACCTTTTAACAGACTTTAGTCCCAAATTGGACTATAGATCTCCCAACCAAAATTGGTTCAAGAGTACATCTTTGAACTCTTCTGATATTTGTCGTTGTAATTCTTCAACGTCTTCTGAGAGGTGACGGGTCCCGACAGACATACATTCCACAGACTATGATGTCTTTAAACTAGACTGTGGGGTCCTTAAACCCATGGACTACGATGTCCTTAACCTGGACTGTGGGGTCCTTAAACCCATGGACTACGATGTCCTTAACGTGGACTGTGGGGTCCCTAAACCCATGGACTACGATGTCCTTAATCTCGGACTGTGGGGTCCCTTTAAACCCACGGACTATGATGTCCTTAACCTCGGACTGTGGGGTCCCTTTAAACCCATGGACTATGATGTCCTTAATCTTGGACCACCATGTCCTTAAACTGGTAATCGACCGCAATGTCCCTAAACTAAACAATAGAGTCCAAATGCTCTATTGTTGGATCTAAACGATCCCGTTTAAGTTGATCTTAGTCTCAAATAAGACTAACGTATCCTTAAACCCAAATCTAAGAAAATACGGATTTGGACTAATCCACGCCCTACGGGCGACAATATAGATTAGTCTCCATATACAATCCACGGGCAATCACAAACAAAACAAACACCCATGACACGAAGTGACCATCTGGAGAAGGAGAAAGTTGTTACCGCGATGCGGTAGCCTAATTAACTGCAGGGGCTTGCGCATGTAGGGAAGAGTGTCCCCACAATCATAAACCCCTCAAATGAGGGGGAATATGACGAAGTCTATTACATCGGCCGCATCCATTTAAACCTTCGATACATGGTGTCATAAATCAACTTGGCATCTTCGGAGAGGTGGAAGAATAGCACCAATTAGCATCTACCCCGAATTTCAGGCAAGACGGACCTGCGCGGTCGCGTCTCTATATTCGACGGGGAACACCACTCATGTGTCCTCACGATGCATGAGGAGAACAAACTAACGAGATCCTCTCGACTCATAAGAAAATACCTTCGTGGGATCCTTACGACTCACTAAGGAAAAACACACTTGGGAGTCCCCACGACTCCTAAGGAGAAAGTACACCTACGAGATCCATTCGGCTCGTAGGGAGAAAATGCTTTTATGGGACCCTTACGGCTCATAAAATTGAAAAGTTTTAGGTGATAGGGACTTAAACCTGTCTCCTATGCCATTGCTCCCAAACAGGGAAAGACAAATGATGAATTGCTCCTGGCACCTGTGCTTCAGTGTTAGCAACGCTGATGCCGACCCCTACCCAAAATTCCAAAATTCCGATCCAATAGACCCCTAAGTCTTTAAACTGGGAATAGATGACCTTTAAGTATTTAAACTGGAAACAGTAGACCCCTAAGTCTTTAAACAGGGAACAGATGACCTCTAAATCTTTAAACTGGAAACAGTAGACCCCTAAGTCTTTAAACTGGGAACATATGACCTCTAAGTCGTTAAACTAGGAACAGATAACCCCCTAAGTCGTTAAACTGGGAACGAGGGAATCCTCATTGCAAATGATGATTCGCTCCTGGTACCGTATTCCAGTGAAGCGATGCTGATACCAAACCAAAACTAAAACCAAAATTCCTAAATCCACTCATGGCAAATGATGATTCGCTCCTGGTATCATATTCCAGTGTAGCGAAGCTGATGTCGACCCAAATCAAACCAACAATCTCTGTGGTGGAATCATGCTTCGTCACAGAATGTACCCGTGTCGAAATAATGCATCGCCTCGGGATATCTACCTTCCCTGCCGGAATGATGCTCCGCCTTGGAATCAAGTCAACCAGCGAGCCTCCGTGCCGGGAAAAAGTTGAACGACCAGCGACACTCCATGCAGGGGAAATGTCGACCAGCGACACTCGGCCTTGGGGAAAAGTCGACCGGCGACACTTCATGCCGGGGAAACGTCACAAACAGACACTCCATGCCGGGGACATGTCAACTAGCGACACTCCGTACCGGAGAAACGTCACATACAGACACTCCGTGCCGGGGACAAGTCAACCAGCCGACACTTCGTAATGGGGAAACGTCAAGCAGACACTCCGTGCCGAGGACAAGTCAACCAGTCGACACTCTGTAATGGGGAAACATCAAGTAGAAACTCCATTTCGGGGACACGTCAACTAGCGACACTCTATACCAGGGAAACTTCCAACATCGACACTTCGTCTTGGGGATACGTCATACACTGACACTCCATCTCGAAGACACGTCAAGCATCGACCGTCCATGTCGTAAAAAGGGCAGTGCCAGCTTCCCAAAGAGAGGGAACCGAATCAAGTCGTGAAAGAGGATTCATCAATTTCATGCACACGACCCATAAACGTGGTGTGCATTTATTGATGGGGACACTTTGTTGGGGTCAAAAATTACACCCTGGTTGACCAAGTCAAAGTCAAAGTCAACTCCAAGTAAGCGGGCACAAGCCCAGATCAAGTGGGCCCATGCTCAAGTCGAGCCCCGCGGCCGGCCCCCCATGCCAAAATGAAATCATATAATAAATAATTTTGATGTAATTTTCAAAGCATGATTGTAAGGAAAATGGGCATAATGCCAATTTTTTGTAAAACCCATGGCTCTTGCGCAAAAGAAATGATCACATGAAGCATGGGATGGGCAAAATGCCATTTTGTAAAGCCCAAGGGGCTATATGTAAATTTGTAAGCCTATATAAGACAACATGATTATGAAATAAACAAGAACTTTTCATTCCCCTCAAAGTCTAGGGTTTTGTGCCTCCTTCTCCTTCCTCAAAAGGTTCTAAACCTTCTTCCCCTTTTCAATTAAATCAAGAGTTTTACTCTTTCTTTTCCAAAATTAAATAGTTTTTCACCACAAAACCCACAAAGAGGAGCTCAGATCTTCCATCAGATCTCAAAAGGGGGAGATTTTTAAATCCCACCCCCTTTCTCCAAGATCCGGCCAACCGAGAGGAAGAAGAAGGAGACTCATCTCCAAAAATCCCATCTTGGGAAGATCCAGAGCAAAAGGGGAGAGAAACAAAGGGGCCCTATTTGATCATTTCTAAATATTTCTAGGAGTTTAACTCCATTCAAAATCTGTTGGAGTTCAACTCCATAAATTAATCTCTTTTTAGGAGTTTAACTCCAGAAGTAAAATCGGGAGCACAGCTCCCAGTGCAGGGACAAAGTCCTTTTTCTTGCTGACGTCCAGCGCCCGCGTGCCAAGCACGTGGGGCGCTGGCGCCCGGCGCCCGCGTGCCAGGCACGTTAGGCGCGGGCGCTCACCCTTCCTTTGGACGCCATTTTCTCCTTTATATTATATATACTCCACACTAAAAATATCTCCCCCGTTAGAAAAAAATTCTAACGGGGCGCTGTCCTGCACCCCGCAAGGGGGCTGCTATCCCCCATGACCCCAGCCTGCTATCCAGGTAGTGGGACCCCCGTAAAAACTCTGCGGGGCTCCTGATATATCCAAATCCCCTTCAGAACACAACACTGCATATTGAGTTCGCATGACCTGTTTGACCCGTCAATCGAAGGTTCTCTCGCTCAAAAGGGAGGGGTAATTAACGGCAGTTTAGTTCGCGGCTGCCAGAGATTCGGATCCTCATAATCAGTAAACCCCCGCCTACCCTAGACAGGAGGAATATATAGTACGCCTGACAAGCGTATGCGTATTCCCGTCTCAATGGGGTGACGAAAAAGACCCTACAAAGGTCTATATATCTTTTGGCTCAAGTGTTTCTGTCCCGCATGTACATTTAGCTAGCAAGCCTTTTTATTTCGAAAGTATTTTTAGCTCGCAAGCCTTTTTATTTTGTCAGTATTTTTAGATCGCATGCCTTTTTAACTCGCAACTGTTAGGCGAGAATGTAGTAAAAGCTAGCAAAAGGCTAGGCACAGGTTGACCGATGTCCTCCCCTTCTTCGGAGTCGAGGTTATGAACCGAGCAAAAGCCAAGTGAGAATAGGTCGGGGTCTTTCGATTCCTTCTTGGATGAACCGAGCAGGACATAACTCAGCTGACTTTTGGCGTGTGTTTTAGACCTATGCCTTCGTAGGGTAGGAAGTTACCCCTCGCGGATGGACTGAGCAGGAACCTACTCGGCGGCCTCGCGATGAGGGCTTTGGGTCCACTTCTTCGTAAGGCACGAAACTACCCATTGCGGATAGACCAGGCAGGAAACTGCTCAGTGGCCTTATGATGAGGGCTTTGGATCCACTCCTTCGTAGGGCAGGAAGCTAACCTCAGCGGATGGACCGAGCAGGAATCTGTTCGGTGGCCTCATGATGAGGGCTTTGGATCCACTTCTTCGTAGAGCAGGAAGCTACCATCAGCGGATAAACTGGGCAGGAATCTTATCGGTGGTCTCATAATGAGGGCATTGGATCCACTCTTCGTAGGGCAGAAAACTACCCTCGGTGGATGGCCCGAGCAGGAATCTACCCGGTAGCCTCATGATGAGGCTTTCTGAATTCCATAGATTCTCCTTGGGACGTCGTTCAACCTTCCATCACTCATAAAGGCAGGAAGGGTTACCGTCACAGACGACACATAGCAGTACCGTATAGGGAAATTGCGATATTCCGTTATTTGCGTTATTGCGCTAGTAGATCTTGGCCGTTGGAAGATATTTGTTAAGGCTATAAGTATCGACGGTATGGTCTCACTTTTGAATTCTCATATCAGTTTCTTCCTAGTCTTGTGTTTCCCGAAGATGACTGGCCGTGCATATACCATCAGGGAGATCGTTTCTCGGGATGATGTGTATTTTTATAATCTTGATCGTTCCGAAGAGACGTACGAGGCGGTGATAGGTCGCTTGGAGGGCCACTGTGGGCGCTTACTTCCGCAGCGATCTCCCCTCCTTCAAGTGATAATCTACGCGATATAGAGGACTTCCCCGGGTCTATACAACACCCTGTCTCCACAGTTGATGGACAGGGCGTTTGATAAAATGGAAACGGTCCATGAGTTTGGTCTGATCTCGAAGAACAGGCGGGACCGCTCGGTGGATCTTCTTCTTGAAAGTTTCCAGCAAAAGTTGGTCATTGCATATTGCTCGGCGGGTGGGGCCCCCGATGAGTCCGTGGCTTCTAGGGTCCGTGGGTACCGTCAGATGGAGCGGGCGGAGGTGGCTTGGGCTCGGCTGTAGAAACTATCTTCTGAGTATCACCAACAATGTTTTCTTAATCCTCGCCCTCCTCAGCTGTGATCGTTGTAAGGCTGGGGAGCCCATAATACCTCCAAATAAATAAATTTTTCTTTGGCTATGGTGTATTGTCTCTTTCCTCCTTTCCGTACCCTCTTTTTTTTTAAACCCAGGAGTCTCGGGGCTGAGGAAAGTAACGAAGTGCTGGGACCCCAAGGTGGTGCAGAAGTTTCCTTTGTGAGAGGGTTTAAAAAAACTTAATTAATGCTGAAAGAAATTACATTATTTAAAAGAGGGTACATATTTATTTATACAACTTAAGTTTTTCGGCATTATATGGCCGAGGAAAATTACGTCCCCTGGAGTCCCGTGGCGGTATGCTCCACCGGGCAATGCTTCCATTATGAGAAATGGTTCTTCCCACTTTGGGGATATTGTAGCTTCCCTTGGTCTATGAACTCGTTTCTTCGTAAGACCAGATCTTCCGTCATGAAGGCCCGATATTTAACTTGGGTATTGTAGTAGTGAGCGGTTTGCTGCTGATAAGCGGCTGCTCTGACTTGCGCCCGGTCTCATATTTCTAAAAAGATGTCCAAGTTGCTTCGAAGTGACAAGGTGTTAGCTTCATTGTCAAAGTGTTCGACCCGATAACTTGGCAGTCCAATTTTCGCAGGGACCATTGCCTCGGTCCCATAGCAATGGCTGAATGAGATTTCTCCCGTGGGTGTCTTTTTCGATGTCCGCAATACCCATAGCACCCGTGGCAGCTCCTTGACCGTTTTTACGAAGAAATTTAACCTCGGCCCGGTATTTTATGATAAGTGACTCTCGGGCCTCGAAACGCCTGGTTCCTTGGCCGATGACTAGTGCGAAGTTGCTGCGTACCCTGATAGTCATCAACCCTGCCCCGGAGGCGATTCGTAACCCTGCCAACAAGGCCTCGTATTCCGTGGAGTTATTTGAAACTCCAAAACTGAGCTTTAGAGAGTATTCCTTTTCCGCCTCCTCCGGGCCGTGGATGATCAGGCCAGCCCCGCTCCCTTTCTCTGTGGAGGATCCGTCCATGTGGAGTACCCAGTACGAGATAGGGCCGGTGTTCAGTCGAAAATATCGCACTTTTGATATGACATTTTCCTTACTTTTCTTAAATATTTAAAGGTGTTTATTATAAATATGACACATATGAGGGTTTATCTGTAAAAATACTACTTTCATATGTTTATATATTATAATTAACATTATGAAGGAAAATATATGCATATAATATTTATATAATATTTTGATAATTTAAATATGCATATCATATCAAATATCCTTAATCAATATTCTTAAAATATAATATGATATCAAATTGGTTAGGATAATATCTCAAAAATACCAAATATTACTAACATTATTCTTTGAGATATGGTGCAAGTTTTGGCTCAGGTCAAGAGATCGAGATGTTGAGATCTCGGAAATCAAAAATCTGCCGAAATATTAAAGAAAATCGAAGAATCAATGCTGGCAGAGACTCAAGAAATATTTTCAAGTTCCAGACATCAACTAGATCTCCATGTGTCACAAGAATAAAGCCCCAAAAATTTGCATCCAAGATCTCACCAAACGGACGCGGATCCGCGGCCAAACCATGCAATATATGGCAGATCCGTGGCCGAATCACCGAATCAGGAGTTAGGATTTTCAGGTTGGATTTTCTACAACTAACCCTAATTCTGGGGATCTAGAGATTTCAACTTCTGTGACTATAAATAGAACCGAGAGCCTCACTTGAAAACTTATCAAACCGATGAGATCTCGAAGTCCAAGACGGCTCAAGAATCCAGGTTGATCATCAGCTGTTCATCTACCTCCTTAAGAAGAGATTGAGATGCAAACTAAGATTTTGCAATCACTTTCTAAAGAAACAAAGTGTAATTGATCAAATTAATTAATAAAGGCAGTTGTTTTAATCTTATTGCATTTTATTTTCTTCATGATCTCTATCCATTCTTCTATCTCCATCATGCGCAAGTAATTCTCCGCTTGTTAGGTTTCGTAGGATTAGGGTAGATCAATGGATGACTAAAATCCTTTAACTTCTTTTACGTCCTATAAATTTTAAAAACTTTACCAAAAGAATCGTTAACATCTTAGTCGGACAAGTGATTTTGTCTCAAAAACTATTTCTAAACCGCAATCAAGAACGGCGTCGCATGAAGCTAGCCGGTGAGTACGGGTCGGTCCACAGGGATGTTGTGAATTTCCTAATCGCTCAAACGAGTTAATTCCGAAGGGTGTTCGGATTGGTTATTAAATCTAAAAACCTAAATTATTCTATCTACGATTATCTAGATCTATTCTTACTAGGGTTAGGTTTAAGGATGGTTTGGAAATGCAGGTAAATCTCAACGCTTTCTATACCCGAATGAAGATCTATGAGGAGTTATGGTAATTATCAAGAAAGGGGATTAGATCCATTCGGGAAGGTGTTCCTTCCTCTACGTTCTTGTCCTTCCTTTAGAGATCCTTACCCTAACCTCCATGGAAAACGCGCGCAACCGGGCCTTTACACTACGGTGTCATCGTTACCTCGAGGGGTAGGATGCCGTAGGGCGCGGTGTGTGCGTGTATGCATGGAGTCCTATTGTAAATATTTGGTGGGTAAGAAAGGGATGAGAGATCTCATCTCTCAAAATCCTTCCCCAAAGCTAACTCTAAACAAGTTCTTAGGGCATGAAATTAAATCTACCTAGGGCAAAGAATTGAAATCTATACTAGGGCGAGAAATTAAATCTACTTACAGATGCATCCCTCCAATCATCCATGCAGGTTTGTCAGATCTGAATTTCTGAATGGAAAAGAAACACCGATGCTCTCCAAAAGAATTCTGGAATTTATTATTAAAAGGAGGCATAAGGAATTATAATGATTAGAGTTCTTATTTATAAAGAATAGGAAACCCTAGGGTTACATTTGTTTCGCATGTCTGAAATTACAAAAATACCCCTACGAAAAGACCTAGTCAAAGCCGCCTCACAATTTGGTAAAAATTAATTCACTGTTCCCTTAAGCCCGCCGCGGAACTGCGGCCCAAGGCCTGTTTTGGCCGCGGTTCCGCGGCCAAAAGGTAGGATTGGGCTTTGCATTTTCTTAAGCTTATTTCTGGTGGCTTGGGCTTCTTATTTCTATATATCTTTCTCAATTTAGGTTCTGCTTCTCTTGCAGATTTTCAGTGAACATTGTAGTGGACTCCTACCCGTTCGTTTTGAGTCGATGTCTTGAATCTTGCTCTGTGAATTGTTCCTTATGTAGGCTTGATCAAGAGTCTTCTGTTTATTGGTTAAAGTCTACTTTTTTCATCGTCTTTACATCGTTTGCACTGTTTTCTGTCCAAGAACCTGTAACCTGTAACATGTAGCAGACATGCGTCAAAAGCACCCATTTATTTATAAAAAGAATAAGAATGGGGAATATAATAATGCAATATTATGGTGTGAACAAATACCCCCAAACTTATCTTTTGCTCGTCCTCGAGCAAACTTATTTTTATTCACTAAAATCCTAACCGCACTTTCGCAGGGAAACGCGATTGCACTGAGCATGTGCAACAAGCCGTTAAACCTCTAGGTGTCCCTAGTAGGAGAAGTGTTGTCTCCTGAGAGTTTTCAGCGGATACTATCCATAAAATCCTATCAATTCGGCCCATTAACTTTTGTTCTCCAATTAGGTCTTCTAACAAGGAATTCTATTATCGTCGACTTGTAAATTATCCACCCACATTCTTCACACTTCCTCATTATTTAACTTAAGATTATATATGTTATGTAGATCTACTTAGCTTTCGGCATCTCTTAAGTTTTCCTTCTAAAGTTCCATCTCCACTTAGGAATTTCTATCAACTTTACTAAAGATACAAGTTCTATTCTTCATTCCTTTCTCCCATCTAAACTCTAATCACATATCCCCACGTGTGTGTAAATATCACCCCTACACTTGGAAATTCAAATCAAGCAATCGTACTCTCGTCCATTGTCCAAAGCACTTATTAATTAGTGAATTTTTAAATGAAATTTGCTTACACATCCTTCATGCGACCGTTAATACTTCTTGAGGTACCAACAACCGATTACAAGATGTGTTTGCATATTAAAACGTAATTCCTAGTCTTACAACACCCAAGGCTTTAGCAGTGACTCCCAAACCAGTTGGTCTAAGGCACTAGGTGATGAAGCACCCTCGCTAAATATTTTTCTATTTTTTTACAGCCTTAAGTAATCATAAAAACCAGTGTCCATTTTTTTTTCTTTATTCTCTTTTTTCTTTTATTTTCATTGTACTAAGGACTTTAGACAAGAGCATTTCAAGGTCTCTTCTACTATTCCAAGTTTCAAGTTGCGTGATTGTGCAAATTGTAGGGTATACATTTTCAGAATCTAGACTTAAGCTGGGAACTATTTTTCAAGCTTATACTCTAATAAGAACATCAATACTCTTCCCTTGTTTCGACATAGCCCAAGAAGTGAACCCAAAATTTGCCTATTTCTAAATAAACTACAAGGCATATACTTTCTACCGTTAAACTTTGAGGAATGTTATTTTTAGGGTTTTTAATTTACTAAGTCTAAGATCTAGTTGTTCGTAGCCAGTTAACCTATCTGTCAAACTCAAGTCAATTAGCCAAAATCGAATACATTAATTTTTATAATTTTTCAATTTTTTATGGGTTTTCAAATAAGTATGCAAATGCAAAAATATGTACAAATGAATGCGAAGGAAGAAGACGTACCGAGCATACCCCCAAACTTGAATTTGACAGTGTCCTCACTGTCATGCTAAACCAAGAGGGTCAAAATACCGGCACTCCCCTACTTATTTATTTACAATTTTTTTTTTATTTTTTTAATGTTTTTTTTATTATAAGAAAAGAAAACAAAAATATATATACATATATATAACAAGTTTTCCCCCCAAACTTAAGCTTGGCTTTACACAAACCAAAAGTTAGCACCAACCATTCAAAGATCTTATCGTGGTAATGGTATAGTCGGTGCAAGAATGGGGTGGAAAGAAAAGAGATGAAAAGTACACGAGACCGTGTGGAACGAAAGGAATATGGTCTCGGTAGAGGAAAGAATGGCGGAAAAGTGAAAGAAGGAGCGCGCGATCTTGAGGGTGTAAATCGAGTGAATAAATTAGCGCAATTTGTGATGACCGATGTGTTATAGTGATTGCGCTAACCTATCAACTCGTCGTGAAATAAGGTCAAATCCCTCAAGATTTGCAAGAAAACATGGGTACGCCGAACTTGGTATAGGAGATGAAAGCGTAACGGTCATTTGTTCGGTCGGAACAATGGGAAAGACAAAAGGGAGTGAGTTAGGGATAATATCTTTCTCACCATAGCAAACTGTTTCGAACTTGAAAGATTCCATTAATGGTTCGAAACTACTATAATCAACCGAGTCTGATTGCTCATCTGAAAATGTAAAGGACTCAAACTCGGACGGTGAGTCATTAATATCGTCCGAAAAAGTGAAACACTCGTAAGTGCTATCGGTTATGAGAACTGTGTCAGATTCAAAGGAAAAGGTTTCAAGCTCACAGTCTTCAAGCGGGGTCGGAACGATAGGAAAGAGGGAGGGTGATATAACAGTCAAAGGTTCAGGAGGATGAATTGGAAAATCAGACACATCAAACAAAATGATTCAACCTCAATATTATCCTCAAGACTCTCCTCAATACTATCCTCGATATTTAACTCATCCATGCCATTATCATCGAAATCTAGACGCATATGAGATTCAGGAGAAACATTTAATAACTCGGGATGATGATTTGAACATAAAATTTCAATTAAATCTACAGGTTCATCATCCGAAATATTCCCGGCGTCTATATCCTTAATTAAGTAAAAATCAATTTCTTTAGACACCTCCTCAAAAGCATGGATGTTTATCAATGTAGGTTCTAGAGTGGAGGTGTAAAGATCGAAAGGATTAAGTGTGGTTTCACTTGAAAGGGGTTCTTCACAGTTTGGCAAATAAAACACTACAAAATCACACAACTCATTTTATTTTCAACAGGTGAACTATTTAGGGCAATCGATGGAAAACAGGAGTTGTGGGCTTCAATTGGGTAAGGGTAGATTTGATTTGAAAATTCTCTCTCATTCTCACTTTGTCCAACCGCCGCCTCATACATTGAAAAATTTGGAGCCAGCGGGAAACTAGCTACCGATTCAGCAGGTCGCATAAGGGCGGCCACGGACGCTTCCACATTCCTAGTCATTTTGTTTGTTGCTGCGATATACGCCTCCAACGACTCTTCCAAACTAGACTTGGCTGGTAAAGGGGTTTCGGAAAAAGATTCGAAATCGTGTGGATATGCAAAACATCCTAATGGCTGTGTAGAAACAGTGTCTAGTGAGGGTGGTAAGGTCGGGTAGGACTGGTAGGAAGTGGGTGATTGGACAGGGGTATGGTCAACATGTGGATAAAAAGGTGAATAGTCGTGCGGATCCCTAGAACTAGATGAGTGGAGAGGGGTGAAAGATCGACTGCGAGATTGAGCAATATGCTCAGCAATGGACATCGGCTTAGGAGTGACAGAAGGACTTGAAAAAGTGGTATCAACATACGGAAGTGGTAAAGGTTGACTTGGTTGACACAAATTGAGTTGAAAATTCAAACTGTTTCTCGTAGACGGTTCTATTTGATCTTTCAAAGATATTTTAGGCAAGGAAGGATCGCCTTTAAATTGACCGAACAAATTGACGTACGAGGCAAAGTTAGGTTCTGGATACCAAAGTTCGGCAAGTGATTTATGATGTGGGGTACCCATGATAGAAGAAGAAGAAAAGAAAGAAGGTAGGTGGTGCAAGGATTTTTTAGCGGCAAAATTTTGCAAGTTTTTATAAAAGATTTTTCCTTTTTTCCCTTTTTTTCTATTTGTTTGGAAATTTTTGCAAAAAAGATTTTCGATAAAGGGCTAAGACACACTTTCGATCAACCAAAAATGCACAATCAGGCCTAAATCTAGGGTCACCTAGGTCAGCTAGACAGCTCCTAACTGTTCCAAAGGGCTAGAAATAGGACCTCAAACCGCCTCTTCACCGCCAATTGCGGCCAGGTAAGTGCCAGGTAAGTGGGAAAGAACCACAGTAGTGGGACTAATTAAAAACCACTAGCCTTGACACACTTGCCTAGTCACCGCAAAGTCAGGTTAGGATAACGGCCGATGCCTATAACGAGTCCTCTGTCCTATTGAGCGCGACGTCCTTAGGGCTGAGTCTAGTATTTTTTAATTAAAATTGGTCAATGCAAATGCCTTATGTGATTTGTGGGGTCCTGAGAAGGATGATGAAATCCCCACCCAATCTGGATTGGTTTCAAGCCCCTTAAAGTCCGATTAAAGATATGCAAAACAGTAAATCACTTGCAATCAAATATTTTTATTTTATGCGCGGCGCAAAGAATCCTTCACAAGATTTGTTATTGAGAAGGGGGAAGATTTTTTAAGCGCAAAGAATCCTGCAGGAGATTTTACAAAAGATATATCGAGATTTGCAGAGGAGGAGATCAGAAGACTTACAGAGTTTTTTTTTTAACCGCAGAGGAGGTTTGGGGATCTGATCCGCTGATATGACCTCGGAACCGCCGCGGTTTGGTGGCTTCGGCCGGTTTTTTTTTTAAAGAATTTCTGAACTATTTCATTGATATTCACGACCACGATTAGAGATTAGATTAACAATTGTTTTGGTAAAGTCTAGACATGAACGGAGATCTATGTCAAGATAGGAGTTAAGAGTGCGAACCATATTCCCTTCAGAAACCCTAATTTACTTGCATCACTGTCGATCTACTTTTAAATCTATTAAAGGATAAAAGGAGTAATCTTTAATTAATCATCCATGAATACTAAATCTTAAAGAATCCTACAAGCCCCCTTCTAATATAAAACCTACATCCGTAATGAATCTAGATCTATATCCTACATCCGTGATTGACGTAGATCTAGATTCTACAACCATTCTCCACTATTCATTATTCTTCCTCCTTTCCTAATTAACACGCCTAAAGTAAGATTAAAAAATTCAACGTTTCCCTGAGGACGACCCGTACTCATCTTGGTCTAGCTACACGCGACACTATTATTGATTGCGGTTATTCTACAAACACTTCTTTAAAAAACATATCAATCAAATGGCGCCGTTGCCGGGGATACGTGCATAATTTTTATTCTTACTATTTGTGTTGAATTCTTATTCGATCTATATCATAAAAATAAAACAAAACCGCATCTTGTATATTTAACGATTAGTGTGTGATTTTTGCAAGGGAATCTGGAGTCAGTTTAGCGAGGAGATAAAGATTCAGAGACCTTCATCAAGACCTAGA
Organism: Agapanthus africanus; assembly: GCA_030015575.1. NCBI lineage: Eukaryota > Viridiplantae > Streptophyta > Magnoliopsida > Asparagales > Amaryllidaceae > Agapanthus > Agapanthus africanus. The sequence goes on from JASDDO010000024.1 coordinate 58,079,971, forward strand.
GGAGCAAAGGAAGCCACGATGAAAAAATTAAACAAGGAACCCCCTAATGCGCGGCGGAACCGCGGCTATTGTGTGCAAACGGCGGCAGAACGGCAGCGATATTGGGGAGTTGTGCCCTCAAACTTTCTGGTATCTTTTCTATCTCTTTCTCTCTCCTCTGAAAAATACAATAATATATTTTCTGCAGGATTCTTTGCAAAATATCGCCGCTCAAAAATCTTTTTGCGTGTTTTTTTTGCGGCTTGTTTTTGCATATTTTAATACGGACTTTAAGGGGAAAGACCACAATTCAGATTAGGTGGGGATTTCATCACCCTTCCTAGGCCCCACAAATGACAAACGAGCATCCGCATAACCCTATATTAATTAAAAAATATCTAGATCAAGACCCTAAGGACCGTCGCACTCAAATAGGACAGAGGATGGTCGTGGGTAATCTAACGCTTATCTGCATTCCTTTTGTGGTGTCTAGACAAGTGTGCCTAAGGCAAGTGGTTATTTAATTAGGCCCGCTATTTTTGGTGATTCTTATAGCGGATACCTCCCACTTACCTGGCACGTACCTGACCACAAGAGTTATAAAGAGGTGGTAGAGGATTGATCATGCGGCTTGTCCTTTGGAAGTCTAGGAACGGTCTAGTGCTTGACCTGGGTAACCTTAGCTCTAGAGTTTGCTTGTGCATTTTGTGATTTGTTGAGTCAACCCTCAAGTCTCACTTTTAAAGCAAAACAATCTAAATAGAGCTTAAATCTTTTCACCAACCTCCATCTTTTTACCTTCTTATAATGGGTAACCCAAATAAAAGAACTCTTACCGAGTTTTCCTATTCAGAACCAGATATTTATTTTTATCGTAATCGCTTCGGTATACCATCCGACTCTACCATGTGTTTAAGAGATCGGATAGAGCAACCGAAAAGAAACAGTTGGCCACCTCACTTCAGGTCCTATCAACCGTATCAAAATTCTACATCTTCTTATGTTGATACTCCATCTAAAGCGTGTAAGGGAACTCCTAAACGCATGTCCATCGTTAAGTATATAGCGCGGACTAACGGCCAAAGTTTCAATCCATTCAAACCGTTAGGACAACAAACACCACCAATTTCTAAAGAAGATTTTACAGCTCGGTTTGTGGCGTATATGACATCTGTTGACAGTTGCCGCCCACACAACCAATATCAATATTCTTCTTATCACAATGTTGATCCTATTCCTGTCCAATTTTCACAAGCTTTCGATTCCTATCAATCCTACCCGACTTTTACACCTTCTCGAGACATTCCTTCTAATCAGTCATTTGGGGGTTTTACTTATCCACAAGAATTTCAATATTATACTGAAACCCCTTACCGACCCATGTTTAGTCTTGAACGGGCTGTGGAAGAATATGTGGTAGCGTCGCACCACACAAGAGAGGAATTGAATGTGTGCATGGCCATTCTCAATAAACAAAACGAATGAGAAACTAGTTTCAAACTAGCTCAAAATTTTCCAACGTATTATACGGCCATAGGACAAATTGAGAATTTCGGTAGTGAGAGAGAGCGGTACACCCTTCCAAATCAAAGCTCTCCATCCCAAATTGAAATCCACAACTCCAGTTTCACATATCTATCGAGTACACCAAATGAAGATAGAATGTCTGATAAGTTGTGTGACTTTGTAGTGTTTGATTTACCCGATTGTGAAGGGTCCATTTCAAGTGAAGTCACACCCAACCCTTATGATCTCTATACCTCCACTCTAAAACCACAATTGATTGAAAACTATGCTTTTGATGAAGTGTCTGAGACTTGTAACCTTCACTTGATTGAGGATATTGACATTGGGGATATATTGGATGATGAACCAGAAATTTTGGATGAGTTTGTCCCACCAATTCATTAAGTCCTTTCACTCCCGTGTGATCATCATTTTGAACCTTTAACTATTCTTCCCGAGCCCCATATATGTCTTGAAGTTGACAAATGTATAACCGGAAGGCAGAACGAAATTCAGCATTTATTCCCCACTCTGGTTCAGCAATGCTTGACACACTAATTTGTTTACCAACTTCATCTCCCAATTTCTCTGGTTCTTCTTCTAATCAACCTTTACTTTTAGCGAGTGTTGATAAATCACAATCCGATATTTCGAGTTCGATAATTCTAGAAAAGCAACTTGATTTAGATACTTTTGAGAATGAGGTAGATAAGCTTTTCGAGTCTCCTACCTCCATAATTTTTTACAAATCAAGTGTGTTGAATTTTGGCGCGACACTTATTGACATTAAAACGTTCAATCGTACCATCGATGAAAGTTTCGAAGACATTTTCGCCGACGAACTCGCATTCCTAACTGACACGGATTTTGTGATTAATCAATCTCCACCTGAAGAAGTTGAACCACCACCATTTCTTCTTATCCCATATGAGAATATGACCATTTTTTCCATTCCTAATCATCCACATTCTCGTTTCCGTTCACCATTATTGTTTCGTCTGTATCAACCGAGACGTAAACCATACCGCCTCCTATCTCCCCACTTTTTCAAATCTCTGATTTTCCACCAACCAGTGCGTTACATCGATAAAATTTTTGAATGGTTGGTGTTAACTTTTGGTCTTTGTAAGGCTTTATTTTGACCAATAACTTAAACCCCCCCCCCCAATAAGTTTAATTACTTAATACTATTTTACTTATATTTGGGGGAGAATATTTTGGCTCTTGAAAGAAAATTTTTATAAAATTGTGAGCCAAAAAAATAAGTTTGGGGGAGAATTTTACTTTCACCATTTCATGTCCCCGTTACTAACTTTTCCTCTCAAGTTTACAGTTTTTTAAAATTAACAGATGACATCAGTGAGGACACTGCTGTAAACAGGTTTGGGGAAGGTTTGTGCTTATTCATGCATTACTATGTATTATACTATATATAAGCACAAAATTTTATTTGATAATGAAAGTTTGAAAGTGAAAATTTACATATAAAATATACGAATAGTTTGAGAAAAGAAAGAAAGTTAGATGTTTTCTTAAACGAAACTAGTAATAAGTAGTTATGAGCCATTGTCCCAATGGTTAGTAAGATGAAGGAAATCACTATTCTGAGGATAAATCTGAGTCTGAAAATTATTCCCTATTCTTAAGGACAAACATTTGAACGTTGATACCCTTCTATACGCACTTGCACACATCTTGAAACTTGGGATAGTAGAGCATACCTTGAAATGCTCTTGTCTAAAAGCCTTGGTATGAAGAAAAATAAAAAGTGAAAGAAAAAATGAACACTGGTTTTGTAATTAACAAGGCAGTATAAAAAAAATATAGCGAGAGTGCTTTATCACCTAGTGCCTTATCACCTAGTGCCTTAGACGAACTAGTTTGGGAGCCACTGCTAAGCCTTAGATGTTGTAAGACGAGGAATTACGTCTTAATAACGCGAGCAAATTTTGTAATCGGTCGGTTAGTATCTCAAAAAGTATTAACGGTCGCATGATGAATGTGTGACCAATTCCATCTAAAATATTCACCAACTAAAAAGTACTAAGAAAGATGGACAAAAGTATGATAGCTTGAATTGAATTCTCTAAGTGTATGGATGTCTTTTATACACACGTAGAGGTATATGATCAATGTTTGGAGGAAAGAAAGGGAGGGAAACTAAAGATGATGTTTTATTGAGGGATGATATAATTTCTAATATTTTTTCACGACCATTAAGATAGGGCTCATGGCAACTGAAAAGCTGGTGTAGTTGGAAACACTTATTTTTAAGTTCTTTCTTTTATAAGTTCTTATCTTTATATATAACTTTCACCATCTTTCTTTTATTATAGGATTTTGTGGGTGTAATCCGCTGAAAACTCTCAGGAGACAACACTCCTCCTACTAGAGACACCTAGAGATTTAACGGCTTGTTGCACGTGCTCAGTTCAATCGTGTTGCCTACGAAAGTGTGCTACTTCGGTTTTTCTTCTTCTTTCTTTCTCCCTCTCTTGAATAAATAAGTTTTCTCGGGACAACCAGAGTTAAGTTTGGGGGTATTTTTTTAGTCAAAAATATCGCAATTTTGATATGACATTTTCCATACTTTTCTTAAATATTTAAAGGTGTTTATTATAAATATGACACATATGAGGGTTTATCTGTAAAAATACTATTTTTATATGTTTATATATTATAATTAACATTATGAAGGAAAATATATGCATATAATATTTATATAATATTTTGATAATTTAAATATACATATCATATCAAATATCCTTAATCAATATTTTTAAAATATAATATCATATCAAATTGGTTAGGATAATATCTCAAAAATACCAAATATTACTAACATTATTCTTTGAGATATAGTGCAAGCTTTGGCTCAGGTCAGGAGATCGAGATGTTGAGATGTCGGAAATCAAAAATCTGCCGAAATATTAAACAAAATCGAAGAATTAATACTGGCAGAGACTCGGGAAATATTTTCAAGTTCCAGATCTCAACTAAATCTCCATGTATCAAAAGAATAAATCCCCAGAAATTTGCACCCAAGATCTCACCAAACAGCCGCGGATCCGCGGCCAAACCATGCAATATGCGGCGGATCAGCGGTCGATTCACTGAATCAGGAGTTAGGATTTTCAGGTTGGATTTGCTACAACTAACCCTAATTCTGGGGATCTAGGGATTTCAACTTCTGTGACTATAAATAGATCCGAGAGCTTCAGTTGAAAACTTATCAAACCAACGAGATCACGAAGTCTAAGAAGGCTCAAAAATCCAGGTTGATCATCAGCTGTTCATCTACCTTTCTAAGAATAGATCGAGAAGCAAACTAGGGTTTTGTAATCACTTTCTAGAGGAACAAAGTGTAATTGATCAAGTTGATTAATAAAGGTAGTTGTTTTATTCTTATTGCATTTTATTTTCTTCATGGTCTCTATCCATTCTTCTATCTCCATCATGCACGAGTAGTTCTCCTCTTGGTAGGGTTCGTAGGGTTAGGGTAGATCAATGGATGATTAAAATCCTTTAACTCCTTTTACGTCCTATAAAGTTTATAAACTTTACCAAAAGAATCGTTAACATCCTATTCGGGCGCGCTATCAATTCATTGATATTCAGGACCACGATTAGAGATTAGATTAACAATTGTTTTGGTAAAGTCTAGACATGAACGGAGATCCATGTTAAGATATGGGTTAAGAGTGGGAACCATATTCCCTTCAGAAACCCTAATTTACATGCATCACTTTCGATCTAGTTTTAAATCTATTAAAGGATAAAAGGAGTAATTTTTAATTAATCATCCATGAATACTAAATCTTAAAGAACCCTACAATCCCCCTTCTAATATAAAACCTACATCCGTAATTAATCTAGATCTATATCCCACATCCGTGAATGACGTAAATTTAGAATCTACAACCATTCTCCACTATTCATTATTCTTCCTCCTTTCCTAATCAACACGCCTAAAGTAAGATTAAAAAATTCAATGTTTCCCTGAGAACGACCCGTACTCATCTCGGTCTATCTACACGCGACACTGTTATTGATTGTTGTTATTCTACAAACACTTCTTTAAAAAACAGATCAATTAGCCGGGCATCTCCTCGACCAAAGGTCGTGGTTCAGGACCCCGCGCTGTCGTGCCTTCTGTAGTAGGGATGGTGCATTTGACAACAAAATCAGCTAAGACATGTGTTTTGATGGCTTGTCTAGGGTGGTATTTGATGTCGAATTGAGACAACTCCCACCTCTAATTCTCCAGACAATCTGACGATTCGGGGGAAGCGAGGATAGACCCTAAGGGCCGTTCAGTGAGGACGAGGATCGTGTGCGCCTAAAAATAGTGTCGAAGTTTCCTGGAGATGACAACAAGCGCCAGGACTATTTTCTCTATGGCCGGGTATCTTGTTTCCGCGTCCTTAAAAGTATGGCTCAAGTAGTAGACCGGTCTCTGTACGCCTTCAAATTCTCTGACGAGCACTGAGCCTACAGTTTGGTCGGAGACGGCTAGATATAGTAATAGTTCGTCACCCTCGACTGATCGGGTGAGTAGCGGTAGTGTCGCTAGGTGCACTTTGAGTTTTTCGAAAGCATTTTAGCACTCCTCAGACCGTTCGAAGTTTGGAATTTTCCTTAGGTCCCTGAAAAAAGGGAGGCACTTTTCTGCGGATCTGTACTTAAAGCAACTCAGGGCAGCCACCCTCCCCGTGAGTCGCATGATATCAACATTGCTCTTGGGCCTTGCCATGTTGAAGATGGCGCTGATTTTTTCTGGGTTCGCTTCGATTCCTCGGTAGATACCATCAACTCGAGGAACTTTCCACTGGTGACTATGAACGTGCATTTAGCTGGATTCAACTTTATCTTGTACTTGTGCAGGACTTCGAATGTATTGCCGAGGTCTTTATTATGCCCGACTATCGAGACAGATTTTATGAGCATGTCGTCGATGTAGACTTCTATGTTTTACCCAATCTGTGATTTGAACATCTTATTGACCAGCAACTGATACGTAGCCTCGACATTCTTGAGTCCGAAGGGCATCACTTTGTAGAAGTAGACTCCTCGGTTGATGGTGAAGGCGGTAAGTTCTTCGTCGGACGGGTCTATCCAGATCTGATTGTAACCGGAGAAAGCGTCTATGAAGCTCAGTAATTCGTTGACGGCAGAGCTGTCGACCAGCTGGTCTATCTGATGAAGTGGATAATTGTCTTCGGGCAATACTTGTTGAAGTCTGTGAAATCGAAGCACACGCGCCATTTCCCGTTTGCCTTCCTGACCATGACTACGTCCGCCAACCACTCCGAGTAATCCAGGTTTTTGATGAAGTTGGTGGCGAGCAATCGATCCACCTCGTCCTCTATCACCCTTTGTTTAACCGGTGCAAAGCTTCTCTCCTTTTTTCGGATAGGCCATGTTTCCCCCAATCAGAGCAAAACTTTGTTGAAATTCAAATTTCAAATTTTGAAGCAACGCTTCAAATCCCGGGCGCAAGGCGCCACGTGTCAGGCGCTGATACATCAGCGCAGCGCCTAAGGCAGCGCGCCCAATCAGAGCAAACCTCTATTAAAAAAACAAATAGAAGCAAAGCTTCAGTTGTGCAAGCGCTGCGCTGCGCGACACGTGTCAGCGCAGTTGCAAGCGCAGCTGCGCTGCGTTGTGCGCTGCGCGACACGTGTCAGCGCAGTTGCGCAAGCGCAGCTGCGCTGCGCGACACTTGTTACGCGCTGGGGCATTTGCGCCAAACGGAATTAAGATTTTAAAGAAATCTTTCTGTTCTTGTTAAAACAAGAAGATTTTCTTCTGTAAAACAGAAGCCCTTGGATCAAAGATCCAACGGTGGGGAAAATTCCCCAAATCACTCAGAGAAAGATCTCTTTACCAAATTTAACTAATTTATGGGCACTATAAAAAAGACCCTAGACCTCAATTCAAAATCATCAACATTGTGAGAGATTAAGAACATTATACAGAGAGAACTTTGAAGAAATTTAAGAAGAAAAGGTAAAAACCTTTAAGATAGAAAAATTTCTTCTAATAGATCATTAATCTAAGAACAGGATCAATGATCTCCAATAAAAAACAAATAATAATAGTGCTTTGCACTTATGAACCATTGGTTCTCTGAGATCAAGAAATACTTGTTTTCTTTGATCTAAATTAGATCAAGAAATGAAACAGTGCTTTGCACTTTTTCATGAACCATTTGTTCTAAAAGATTCTCAAATTAATAGTGCGTTGCACTTGCAAAACTGCACTGTTGCGCTCCTGGGTTGGCGAAAGCCACCAGAGAGCACCACGTGTCAGCATCTGACTCACTTGCGCTGTGCGCTTTTAAGATAGAGTTTTGCTCTCTGAAACTGGCGCAACCCTCCAGAGCACGCCACGTGTGAAAAGCGCAAGCGCAGCGCATTGGCCCAGCGCACTGCGCTTGAGTGACATGTGTCAATACCACAAGCGCTTGCGCTCTCTGATTGCGCAAAGCGCCTGACAAATGCAATGCATTTCTTTTACTAAAGAGGCAGGCCCAAATCAGAAAGTCCTAGTAGGCCAAATTAAATTGCAATGCAATAAAAAGGGCAGAGCATAAACAAAATTGATGCTCTGCATCATTTATAAATGGACAGAGCCCAAACAAAATAATAAATAATGCAATGCATTATTTTAAAAGGGGCAGAGCCCAAATAAAGGTCCAACAGAGACCAAGATTAATGCTATGCATTATTAAAAATAGGCCAAGCCCTAGCACAGGCCTAATAGGCCAAAAAAAAATAAAAGTGCTGAACATTTTTTCAACTGGACTTAGCCCAATCGTGGCCGTAAGTCCTCAAATTAAATTGACTGAGCAAGATTGCTCTCCTAAATCAATTTACCTCCGGTTCGAGGGTACATCTCCGAACTCCTCTGACACCTATCGTTGTAATCCTTCAACGACGTCAGAGAGGTGACGGGTCCCGACAATCACACATCAACATGGACTGCGGGGTCCTTAAACACGCGGACCGAAACGTCCTTAAACTAATATCGGACCGAAACGTCCTTAAACTAATGATGGACCGAAACGTCCCTAAACTAATATTCATCCTAAAATGGGAACGATAGACCACCACGTCCCTAAACTGGAACATGGACCACCACGTCCCTAAACTGGAACAATAGAGCCTCCAAATGCTCTTTTACCGGGTCTAAACGGTCCCGTTTAAGTTGATCTTAGCCCCAAACACGGCTAACGTATCCTTAAACATTCAAACGGACCATAAAACGCCAAATCAACTTTGGTTCAAGGGTACATCTCTGAACTCCTCTGACACATATCATTGTAATCTTTCAACGACGTCAGAGAGGTGATGAATCTCGACGGCCATATATTAAATGGATCACCACGTTAAGTTGATCTTAGTCTCAAAACAGGACTAAAGTATCCTTAACGAATGTTTAAGTTGATCTTAGCCTCAATACAGCTAGCGTATCCTTAAACTAAAAATACCAAACCCAAATCTAAGTAAATACGGATTTGGACTAATCCACGTCCTACGGGCGACAGCATTACCCAGTCTCCGTATACAATCCACGGGCAACCACAAACAAAAAAAACACACACGACACGAAGTGAAATTCTGGAGAAGGAGAAAGTAGCTACCACGATGCGGTAGCGTAATTAACTGTAGGAGCTTGCACCTGCAGGGAAGAGCATCCCCACAATCAAAAACCCCTCTAGCGAGGGGGAATCTGACGATGTCTGCTACATCGGCCGCATCCGCCTAAACCTCTGATATACGGTGCCATAAATCAACTTGGCAGCTTCGGAGAGGTAGATGGATAAAACCATATAGCATCTGCTCCGAATCTCAGGAAAGACGTCCTCACGTCATCGAGGCCGCCATTCGGAGGGGGACAGATTCTGGCACGTCCGGTGGGACCTTTTCCTCTTTCCACACCACACTTCGTGTGTCGTCTTTGCGAACGAATCGCGGTTTGTTAATGGTTGCCTTTGGATTTCAAGTTACTAAGATTTGGTCTTTTACTTGTTGCAGAACTCAAGCATCAATAGCCTCTAACTGCACGAACTGCTCGAAGTGCCACTGCAACGGACGCTCCACCTCACCTGGAGGTGTAGCATATGGGCCCCAAGCGGCCTCCTTCCTCGCTCTGCCGGTAGAACAAGTGACCCAGGCCACCACTGGCCTGTTTTTCGGGACCATGATCCCACCTGCAAGCTTCTCTATGCCAATACCTGCACCAGAAGTGAACAAGAAGTCGGTCTTCGACCGGCTCACTGCTACGACGGCCCCTGTCAACGGGTCGCCCAATACCAAACCAACAGCCTCTGTCTTCGCCATCCTGGGTCAGAACTCTGAGGGGCCCGCTAGGAAGTCCATGAACTTTCAAATGGCTGTCCCAAGGAAGGCAACAGCCGCTGCTCCGGAAGTCGTTAAGACGGCTTCTCCCGTCAAAGAGTCAGTCTTTTCAAGGCTGACTATTCCCGCTCCTGCCCCTACTCAAGGATCTGTCTTTGACAGATTGAATATCACCCCTCAAAGGATAACCTCGTTCTTTAAGAGGTTAACACCAGCGGCGCCTCATTCAGAATGGGGGCAAAAAGAAGCTATCTCTATCTCTGAGCCAGTCCCAATGGCTCGTCATGCTCGACGTCGCCATTGGCGACAAGTGAGGAAGGCAGGGGGAAACTCCCCCTCAGGGATAACTCCATCGGCTCCAGTGGTGGAAGTCAACACTGCTGTTCCAACTGGGAACAGCTTTGAACTGCTGAGGAGGGTACGTAAGAACTCTCCAACCGCTGCACTAAAAAGATCTCCTCCACCTATGGAGAGAGTTCCGGAAGCAAAGCAGGAACAGCCCCCTCAATGGCTATCCTCAAAAATTTATAAAATTTGGCGGAGGGTTCAAGACTCGGTAATCGACCTGAATCACTCTCGTCCACAGAAAAAGGCGAAGGTACAAAAAGAAAAGGACTGTCCTATTAAAAAACAGAGGACAACAATCGCTAGGGTGCCCACTGCAACGGCCCCTTCAACTTCAACGGCCCACAAAAGCAGAAGGCCGGAGAAAACCCCCGCGCCCGTGGTAAATGCCAAAAGTGATGAGCCTAAACGCCCTAAGTCCGGGGGCATAACAGTTCATACAGTATACATGGCGTCGGGAAAGGAGGACAGCCGTGCATCTACAGGTCATAGACCGCTTACACGGTCAGTGACCAAGGCTCAGGAGAAACAGCAAAAGCTTCAGGAGATGATGACCGCGATGGCCGCACTCACTGGGCCAAAAGAAACCCCTGAAACGTCCTCGGATGAACGTCAGGAACAAGAAACTGACGACGAATTTCTTCGTCGCATACTGGAGAAGAAGGATAAAGAAGCTGCGGAACAAGCAGCCAGCATAAAGAAAATGGCCCTCCTGTTCCAGGACATGGTGGGTATGATGATTCAATAAGACCCACCTGCTGAAGATCCCCCGATCATCCTTGAAGACGATAGGGGAGAAACGTCAAATCCTCCACCGGCTCTGTCAACAGCCAAGGAGGAGGCAATCTCCAAAGCCGACGTGAATGAATATATAGCTCAGCAGATCCGGGTTCATCAAGCGACTGAAGCAGCGGGTCAGGTCGTAAAAACGGGGCGACCGTATCCGGGCTGGTACGACCAGATCAAGTACCCGCCGGGTTATACAATACCAAAATTCCATGTGTATAAGGGGACTGGCAATCCCCACCAGCATATTGCCCAGTTCAGGGCGCTTTGCGGCAACGCAGGCGGTGATGATAAATTGTTGCTCCGCCAGTTCGTTGGTAGCTTGTCAGATACAGCGTTCGAGTGGTATTCTGAGCTCCCGAATGACTCTATCAAGACCTTTGCTGAAATGGAGCTGCTGTTTACCCAACGTTTCACGAGTGCCAGCGAGCGTACCCCGATAACGGCATTGATTAATGCCAGGGTGAAGCCGGGCGAAACATGGGTCCAATATGCTATACGGTGGTGGAATTTATGGTCAAATGCTAGCAGCGCATAGAAGAAGCTCCTGCAGTGGGTATGTTTGTGGGAACCCTCGATCCGCAAGCAACCATCTCGCAATTTATGATGTTCTTCATGCCGACCACCTTCCAGGCACTAATCGACAAGCTAGCGCAAATGGATTAAATGGGCCATAAACCTCCTCTTCCAAAGCTGGACTCCCGTAATGAGAAGGGGAAGGGGAAAGCGATCGTTGTTGCTAACGCTCAACAACAGCCGAGCAACTCGAAACCAGTCTACGTCAAAATAATATGCGCCCTTACGTAGCCTTTGAGGAGAGGATGGGACGTCCTTACTCATTTCCCCGGGATAAAACGAGAAGGTTATTCGAGCTGGCGTTACGCAACCGACTCATAAATCTGCCGGATCCAAAACGTCCGTCACAACCAAGTGATGTCAATGAGCCTAACTACTGTCCTTATCATCGAGTACTGGATCATCCGATCGAGGATTGCTACGTCTTCAAAAATTGGCTTGAAGACCAGTACCGACAGGGCAAGTTTGCATTGTCCGATAAATGGAAGGTGAATCCACCGCAACCCCACACCTCTAATGGAATGAATACGCCGGGGGCAACACGCTCTGTCGTTGAAGAAGCTCCTTGGGAGGTTGTATTATCAGCCAAGACAAAGAGGATGCTAAATGATCTTCAGACATGCCCAGCGATTAAGTGAAAGAACCAGTTGGAACCGCAGGTCATTGAAGGAAAGTTGAAGCCGTGTCCAACTCGAAAGATCGATGGTGGTGGCCCAAGCATTCATAACCAGCCGTAGAAATCTTCAAAGAAGAAGAAAAAGAAATCAAAGAAGCCCGTGAAGCCTGGAGACAAACGCACGGACTTGCAAAAACAAATTGACGCGCTGGAGGAATACAACCAGAGGGCACGAACTCCCATTACATTCCAAGAGTTCCTCAATCACGTCTTTCAAGAGGAATATGAGGGAAAAAGTTCATCTGATGAATCTGGAGAATACGTGGTGAGCTGTCATGTGATTTCCCATTCGTTCATGGACGAAGAGGAGACTCCTTGTACTGAAAAGCTGGGGGCAGATCCTAAACCAAAGATTCTGGGGCCATCATACGAAGTAATCGACGCATTCCTCATTGAAGCTCTCTTAAAAAGCAAAGCTCATCGGGAGCGCGAGGCGGTCATATTCGAAAGGGCCAAGCGCCGGCGCCATGGTGAAAGAATTGAGATACTCCCGCTGGAGCAAAGTACACCCACTGCGGATAAAATCAAATTCAAGATGAGGAAGAGGTTTGCTAAAGCCGTCTCAATAGGTATGAAGCTACCATCCTCTGAGGGAAGCATTACTGGTGAGGCGGAAATGCAACCCTCTTATTGCTTGTATCATCGAAAGATTTCGCACCCCACTGAAGAGTGCAAAGCTTTCGATAGATGGTGGCAAGGATATGTTGCTCACCGACAACATGTTAAGCGAGAGAAGCGCAAAACTCGCCGGGAGCAAAACAGTGCGACCGAAGAGCTTAACAGAACCATTGGCAATTGTAGTATGGTCAACGCCGGAGGATCACAAGTACTCACATTTGGGAGCGATTCCGACGAGGAGCTGGCTCTCAGCCCCCTCTTTAAAGAGTCCACTTTGGGAAAAGAAGAAGAACCGAAGATTTGTGAAAATATCCGGCTGCGTAATCGCACGTTGCCCGAAAAGAATCTCGGACCCCCAAACAAAAAAGATAAAGGGAAAGAAAAGGTCTCTGAGGACATCGCCCTAGAAGACCAAGTCATGGAAGAGATAACTGCCAAAGACCCGCCGAAGAAAAATAAGGTGGATTACAACTTCTTAGCGCATCTGAGGAAGCTACCCTCGCAGCTCAGCATTCTTGAAGAACTTTCACTATCAAAGGAGGCGAGAGATTCGTTAATTAAGGCACTACAGAACCCGGAGCAGTTCCAAGCTTTCCTGGCCGAAGAAAAGATGAAGGATGAATTGGAGGAAGTGCACACAGCCGATGTTACTTTTGGCGATGAAGACCTTCTCCTTGGGACGTGCGAACACAATCATCCCCTCTATGTCTCGGGATACTGCCGCGATATAAAGAAAGACAAAATCCTGATCGACAAAGGATCCTCCGCTAATCTCCTCAATGTGCGGGTGTTGAAAGAAATATACATGAGCGTCCAGCACCTTGCTCGAGACAACATCACCATCTCCGGGTTCGACTCCCAATCATCAAAGACTCTTGGATCTGTGATACTGACGCTACGCTTTGGGCTGCTCGTCACGGACATTAAATTCCACGTCATAGATACCAAGACATGCTACAACGTTCTGCTCGGCCGACCATGGTTACACGAGTACAACATCATCCCTTCTACACAGCATCAGTGTATGAAATATTTTAGGGATGGTCTCGAGTATACCGTGACGGGAGAACTGAATCCGTTTTTCATGAACGAAGTTCGTAAATATGAAGATGCCAAATACTTCTTACCGAGTTTTGAAGACACGGAAAGGTGTCACAAGCTAGAGAATAAAACTAACGCTACCATCCCTGTCTTCGGCAGCGACACCGAGGAGGAATAGGAAATAGTTTATTCGAGACTGCCCTAATACAACAAGCCGGGACCATCTACTCCTACGTTGATCTTTGATAGCGACTCGGAAGACGAAGTCCATGATGTGTTCTCTGCTCAACCTTCTATACGAGCTTCCGCTGACGAAGAGCAAAGTCTGCAAGTCGTCATGGTGCCGCTTAAACATTATAAAGAACTGGATGCGCTCTATACCTACAGTGTAGAGGAGCTGCAGACGTTCTATGTCCTTCCCAGGTGAAAAGGCGAAAAGGCAATTCTATTCTACCGCTCGGTGGAAACCAAAGTGGAGAAAGAAATCTGGCACGGCACGGATCCTACGCTGGACAGGTTTTAACCCATCCGTCTACCCAGATATTATACAGAAAGATTGAAAAGGCTGTTGAAGCGCCAAGGGATACCCTTTAAACAGACCGCTCGAAGTGCCAAATTCTATGACAGGGTTTGGAACGTCCCCGGAACCCAACACAAGTTGCCTAATGAAAGAATGGAAACGATCGGGCTTGGATACATTCGGTCCAAGAAATGTGAGTTACTCCACGGCTGCTACGTCGTGCATGACTTCGATGAAGAAGCGGATGCTCAATGGGAGGACGCTAATCCTGAACCAGTAAAAGTTCCTGATGAAAAGTGCTCAGTCCGTCGTTCGAAGAACATATGGACAAGCTTATAAGGGAAGCTGGTCAAAAAGTCCGAGACGATCACAACCGCGAAATGGCAATCTATGAGAAATCCAAAACGCAACGCTTCCTTCAACAGGCCGTGAAAGATGAAAGTGTTGCCCCATGTCAACCTGTTACAAAAAGGGCCCGACGCAGAAGCAGAAATAGGTCGAAAGGCAAAAAAGACTCTCGACAGCAATAAAGCGGGACTAAGAAGCCATGCAAACGGAAATCGAGCGGTTCTGATTTATCCCTTGAGAAGAAAATGAGTCGAGCATACTCTTTTCCTCGGGACAAGACAAAGAAGATAGTTGATCTTGCTTTAAAACATCAGATGCTTACACTGCCGGAGTCCAAAAACCCCGAACAAGCAGGCGAAGTCTCTCACCCACACTATTGCCCTTATCACCAAGTAATAGGGCATCCTCTTGAAGACTGCTTCACCTTCAAGAATTGGGTCGAAGATCAGTATCAGCTTGGCAAGTTCGCTCTGTCTGACAACTGGAGGGTAACGCCGTCACAGAAGCACGAACCCAAAATCACGAGAACAGAACCAACTCCATATTGGGATTGGAAGCGGATTCGCACTTGTCACATGATAACAATATTAAAAGGAAGAACCCGAGAACGTGGATAACCTTTCCTGGTGCTTCGAGAACAGCAATGATGAGGTGATCTCAGAATTTCCACCAGCGCCGAAGGAACTGGAGGATGGAATGCACACCACTGCAGATAACCTCAAGAAAATTGAGTTGGGGATGGCGAATGATCCGCGACCGACATTTGTCAGCGGGCTGCAATCTGAAGAAAGGGTGGCTGCGTTAAAAGACGTCCTTGTACAACATAAAGATTGCTTCGCATGGAACTATTCCGAAATGCCGGGACTAGATCCAGAAATTGCTGTGCACAAATTGGCGATATCCCCGGACGTCAAGCCAGTCAAACAGGCGCCAAGGAGAATGCGGCTCGAGCTTGAGTTGAGCATTAATGCCGAGGTTAAGAAGTTAATCGACTCTGGTTTTATCCAGGAGGTTCAATATCCTGAATGGATCGCCAACATCTTCCCGGTGATGAAGAAAAATGGGACGGTGCGCATATGAGTGGATTTTCGGGATCTCAATAAGGCCTGCCCGAAGGATGATTTCCCGGTGCCAGTCACCAAACTGATGATAGACAATGCATCCACTCATGAGGTTTTCTCCTTCATGGACGGCTCATCATGGTATAATCAGATAAAGATGCATCCCGAAGACCAGAAGCACACCGCCTTCAGGACCCCTTTGGGAATATTCTGCTACAAGGTGATGCCCTTCGGTCTAAAGAACGCTGGTGCCACCTATCAGAGGGCCATGATGAAAATCTTCGATGACCTTATACATGAAATCGTCGAATGTTATATCGACGACCTCGTGGTTAAAAGCAAATCGTACGAGGAACATCTCGAGCATCTGAAGACCGTATTTCAACGCCTTCGACAATACAACTTGAAGATGAACCCTCTCAAGTGCGCATTCGGAGTTTCCTCGGGCAAATTCCTGGGATTCGTCGTCCGGCATCGAGGCTTCGAGATAGATCCGTCGAAAATCAAGGCAATCATGGAAATGCCTCCGCCGAGAACTCTCAAACAGTTGTGGTCTATCCAAGGGAAGCTTGCATATATACGGCGATTTATAGCCAACCTTTCAGGCAAATGCCGTCTTTACAGCCACCTGATAAAGAAGGGAACCCCGTTCGTCTGGGATCAAAAATGCCAAGGTGCGCTAGATGAAATTAAGCAATACTTGCAAAATCCACCAGTGTTGGCTGCTCCGGTCAAAGGAAATCCCCTCATTCTCTATACAACCGCCCTCGAAGGTTCTTTAGGCGCATTATGGGCACGAGAGAACGACCAGGGGAAAGAAAGAGCACTCTATTATTTAATTCGAGTCCTACTGGGGCAGAAAGCAATTACTCCCCCATTGAAAAACACTGCTTAGCGTTGATCTTCACGATAACGAAACTCCGGCACTACGCATTGGCACATGAAGTCCGTCTCATTTCGAAGGTGGACCCTCTTGAATATTTAATGTCGAAGGCCATATTGACGGGGAGACTCGCTAAATGGGCCCTGCTCTTGATGGAGTTTTCAATAACTTATCAACCTCCTAAGGCAGTGAAAGGCCAGGCCATCGCCGATTTCCTCGCTGAGCACCCAATACCGGCCGACTCCCTTTTGAATTGCGATCTGCCAGACGAACATGCGTTTGATGCGATCGACGGCAGTGATACCCGATGGGAACTCTATTTTGATGGAGCGTCTTCCGTGAAGAAGCGCAAATAAAGTACCCCTATAATCAAATCGGGGGTAAGCCTTATTTTCGTGACTCCACAAGGAGGGATAATGCGCTTTGCTTTCTCCTTAACAGAACCGAGGACGAACAATGAAGCCGAATATGAAGATTTGATAGCAAGCCTCCAGATCGCCATTGACATGGGAATTGAAAACCTCCTCATATATGGAGACTCCCAACTAGTCGTCAGTCAAATGAACGGCGATTGCCAAACGTGCAAACCAGAGTTGGTAAAGTACGGCGAAAATGTGCAACAACTGTTAACCCAAATCCCTTCCTACACTCTAGAAAACATACCGCGTGCGGAAAACAGCAAAGCGGACGCCTTAGCCAAGCTCGCTAAAGAACTGGCTGACGAGAATCTCGATGACGTCAGAATTGTGGTACAAAGCCGTCGGGTGCTTGCCCCAACAAAGATATCTCTGGAATCATCCGAAGAGAAGGGAGCGACTGAACAGATGACCTTACACATAAAAAAACGAGAAAAGGCTGAGAATTAGATAGAAGTCTTTATAGACTACTTCAAATACCATCGAACGCCCAAAGATGCGTCCTCAAGACATCAGCTTAGGAAACGAGCTCTGTCTTTCGTCTTCGTCAACGACACTCTGTATAAGAGGTCGTTTGATTCTCTGTGGTTGAGATGTCTAGGACCTGATGAAGCAGAAAGAGTCATTCAGGAAGTTCATGACGGACTCTGTGGTTCTCACCAAGCGGGCCCGAAGATGAAGTTGAAGATCAAAAGGATGGGCTACTACTGGCCCACAATGATTCAGGATTGCCTCGAATATGCGAAGCAATGCCACTCGTGCCAAATCCACGGGGACTTCATCCACCAGCATCCGAATCCACTACATCCAACGGTGGCCAGCTGGCCGTTCGAGATGTGGGGAACTGACACAGTCGGCCCCATCGAACCAGCATCATCTAGGGGACATCGTTTCATCCTGGCGACGACTGATTACTTCTCCAAATGGGCAGAAGCATTACCGTTGAGGGAAGTGAAGACGGAGAATATCCTCCATTTCTTTAAGACGCACGTCATATACCGGTTTGGAACTCTACAACGGATCATCTCCGATAATGGGCCAGCTTACATGAGCCACAAGATCAGTCGCTTCGCGCAACAACACAATATAGACTGGAGATATTCCTCGGTTTATAATCCGCGAGCTAACGGTCTAGCCGGGGCCTTCAACAAGACCCTGACGAAGATCATGAAAAAGATGGTGTCCCGAAATAAGAAAGACTGGCACGAGGGACTGCAAGAAGCTCTTTGGGCGTATCGAACTACGTTCAAGAAGGCCACGAACACAACGCCATACGTGTTGGTATTCAGTACGGAAGCAGTACTCCCCCTCGAGATAAAGGCACCCTCTCTACGAGTGGCAGTCCACTACGAATGAAGAAAATGCTCACCTGCGGCTTGAGGAGCTTGATGCCCTTGAAGAAACGCGCCTCATAGCGCAACAAAATCTGGAAGCTTATAAAGCAAAGATGACGCGCTCATATGAAAGATTGACTCGGCCAAGGACATTCCACCAAGGCGAACTCGTGCTAGTGGTCAAAAGGCCTATGATCCCCAATCGTGCCAAGCGGGAAAAATTCGAGCCAAACTATGAAGGCCCGTACATCATAGATAAGGTCTACCAGGGTGGGGCCTATCTACTCATGGACATGCACAGTGAAAGGCCTTTCAGGCCAATAAATGGTCGCTTCCTAACGAAATACTACGCTTAATGAGCCACAGCCTAGGTCAATGATAGATGACGACGACTATGTCCATTCGGTATCTTCCTAAGCTCAAGCTTTATAAGCAGTAGCCGGCCTTCTCCATGACGGACCGAAACGTCCTTAAACTAATAGCGGACCGAAACGTCCTTAAACTAATACCGCAGCATCCGTAGGCTGACAAAAAAATATAAAAAAATATAATAAATATAAATTGTATGTCCATAAGTAAAATGGGCACGGATGAAAACCCGAAAGGGCTCCGTGAGTAAAAACAGCAGGACTACCGACGAGTGTTTGTGAAAACCCGAAAGGGCGCAACCTCGTTAAAAGACACTTATAGGGTCCTCTCGACCTTATAAGGAGAAACCACCCGTGTGAGATCCTTACGACTCACAAGGAAGCAACACACTTAAGGATCCCCACGATTCCTAAGGAGAAAATACACTTGCGAGATCCTCACGACTCGTAAGGAGAACTCTCTTATGGGACCCTCACCGCTCATAGAATTTGAAATTCTTAAGTTATAGAGACCTAAACCTGTGCTTAAGAAAACCCCACAACTTTCGATATTGCCCTACAAGTGGCTCAATACTGACCCTTGTATACAATCCACGGGTGCGAATAAACATTTCCCTAATCAAGTCCTATCCGAGACTGGGGATACGTTCGCATGGTGAATAACCCTTGTAAATCCTCTCGATTTATGAGGAGAAAACCCTCCTGTAGGATCCTTCCGACTTATAGAGGAACAGACACTTAGGAATTCTCACGATTCCTAAGGAGAAAATACACCTACAAGATCCTCACGACTTGTAGGGAGAAATACCTTTGTGAGACCCTTACGGCTCATGAAGTCAAAAGCCTTAGCCGACAGGACCTTAACCATGTTCGCTAAGCCACCCTTGTTCGACGTCGACAGAGGCAGATGATGATTCGCTCCTGGCAATATCCCAGTTGTAGCGATGCTGATGCAGAAATCAGTGTCTAATTTCAAGTTTACGGCAAAAAGCCAGTAGGCCGCACATGCATATGAAATAGCCGAAATGATGGGGCAACTTGCAATAAAAAGCAGCAAGTAAAAATGTATGCATGAAAAATAGCCGAAATGATTGGGCAACTCGCAATAAAAAGCAGCGAGTAAAAATAAAACAAACAGCCGAAATGATTGGGCACCGCGAAAAATAACCGAAATAATTGGGCAATCGCGACCTTCGCGATATAAAAGCTGAAATGATAGAGCATCACGGAAATAAAATGAAAAAAATTGATGATAAAACTTTGGCCCTACAGTTGAGATCACATCGATCCCTGTATACAATCCAAGGGCGTAAATGAAGAAGGAACCATACTTTCCCAACAGGCTCCGCCAGAAAACGAAGCCAAGTTTCGATGGTTCATCCCAACTCCGAAGAAACCAGTGTCTTCGGCATATACCTCAACTCAGGGAAACCAGCATCCTTGACGAGAGCCTCCTGATTCGCGTCGCCCGCAGAGATACCAGTGTCTCCGTAGGAAATTCTCGATTCGTTTCAACACCAGGGAAACAAATAATCCTTGGCAAATGCCTTAATTCAGGGAAACTAGCGTCCTTGATGAGAGCCTCCTGATTCACGTCGACTCGCAGAGAAACCAGTGTCTCCACGGGAAATTCTCGATTCGTTTCAACACCAGGGAAACAAATAATCCTTGGCACCAGGGAAACAAATAATCCTTGGCAAATATCTCAACTCAGGGAAACCAGCGTCCTTGATGAGAGGCCCCTGATTCGCGTCGACTCGCAGAGAAACCAGTGTCTCCGTGGGAAATTCTTGATTCGTTTCAACACCAGGGAAACAAATAATCCTTAGTACCAGGGAAACAAATAATCCTTGGCAAATACCTCAATTCAAGGAAACTAGCATCCTTGATGAGAGCCTCCTGATTTGCGTCGACTCACAAAGAAACCAGTGTCTCCGTGAGAAATTCTCGATTCGTTTCAACACCAGGGAAACAAATAATCCTTGGCAAATGCCTCAATTCATGGAAACTAGCGTCCTTGATGAGAGCCTCCTGATTCGCATCGGCTCGCAGAGAAACCAGTGTCTCCGTGGGAAATTCTCGATTCGTTTCAACAATAGGGAAACAAATAATCCTTGGCAAATACCTCAACTCAGAGAAACAAGCGTCCTTGATGAGAGCCTCCTGATTCGCATCGACTCGCAGAGAAACCAGTGTCTCCGTGGGAAATTCTCGATTCGTTTCAACACCAGGGAAACAAATAATCCTTGGCAAATACCTCAATTCAAGGAAACTAGCGTCCTTGATGAGAGCCTCCTGATTCGCGTCGACTCGCAGAGAAACCAGTGTCTCCATGGGAAATTCTCGATTTGTTTCAACACCAGGGAAACAAATAATCCTTGGCAAATGCCTCAATTAAGGGAAACTAGCGTCCTTGATGAGAGCCTCCTGATTCTCATCGGCTCGTAGAGAAACCAGTGTCTCCATGGGAAATTCTCGATTCGTTTCAACACCAGGAAAACAAATAATCCTTGGCAAATACCTCAACTCAGGGAAATAAGCATCCTTGATGAGAGCCTCCTGATTCGCATCGACTCGCAGAGAAACCAGTGTCTCCATGGGAAATTCTCGATTCGTTTCAACACCAGGGAAACAAATAATCCTTGGCAAACACCTTAACTCAGGGAAACAAGCGTCCTTGATGAGAGCCTCCAGATTCGCATCGACTCGCAGAGAAGCCAGTGTCTCCGTGAGAAATTCTCGATTCGTTTCAACACCAGGGAAACAAAAAATCCTTGGCAAATACCTCAACTCAGGGAAACAAGCGTCCCTGATGAAAACCCCCTGATTCACATCGGTTCGCAGAGAAACTAGTGTCTCCGCGGGAAATTCCCGATTCGTCTCAACTTGCAAGATGAAACCCCAGGCAGCAGAGATTTAAAAAACTTTCTTCCTAAATAATGGGACCCTGCAAGTCGGTCTAAAATGGTCTCTTGCATACTATTCACGGGTCTCACTCTCCAAAGTCGAGTTTCGACAAGGAGGGAAACAACCGTTTACGGGTCCTCTCGACTCCTAAGAGGGAAAAATTCTCTTATGGGATCCTTACGACTTATAAGAGAAAACACACTTAGGAATCCTCACGATTCCTAAGGAGAAAACCCACCTACGAGATCCTCTCGATCCGTAGGGAGAAAAGTCTCTATGAGACCCTCACGGCTTATAGAATTGAAAAGTCTTAGGCGGCAGATCTGAACCTGTGGCCTGAGCCATTGATATCTCTTGAAAAAAAGAAAACTAAGTTATCTGCCAATTATATTTATCAAGTCAACATACTGATAATAAGAGAAAGGGAGAAAGCAAAAAAGCATACAAGACATTGCAGAGAAAAAAATGTGTATCTTTATTCATTAACTCAAAGAAGTACAAGGTGAATAGTATGAAAGAATAAAGAATGGATACATGTTATTCGAAAAAGAAAATTTTTACAAGCTTATTGGATACAAGGAGGACTACTGGGAAGGAAGCGTCTTGCATAACTTTATTAATTGTTCATGCACTTCCTTCCACGCCTTTTCCTGATCTGCCACCGCAGCCATCTCTGCTTCCACCTGAGCCCTTTGCTGCAAGAGAGATGTGAGCTGCTCCCTAATGGCCTGCTGAGTGGCTTCGTGGCCTTGGGCATTACGCTCGGCAGCGTCAAGTGCCTGCTTCAGTTTCAGCCCATTTGAGATGCGCTCCAGAAGGCCCTCGATGACAGCCTTTACCTCAGCGGTGTTCGCCCCAACTTCAGTACGTAGGCGAGCAGTTTCGCTTGAAGACTCATGGCACTCCTTTAGCCTCAAAACTGCTTCTTGTTCCAATTAGTGGAAATGAGAAGTGCTTTGCTCGAGCTACGCTTCCCGTTGAGTACTCACGGCCAAAACCTCGGGGGCAGGACGTGTCGACTCCAGCTGATGAAGGCAAACCTCAATCTCCCGACAGTGATTAACCCAAGATGCGACAATGCCCTCGTCATGGAAATTAGCAAATATCACCAGCATCGGGTTAACCGTCGTAGCAAAATCCGCGGCAGACGTAGGAGTCTCGACGTCGAGTTCCTCGATGTAGTCGCTCAACATGCGCAGACTATTCGCAGCACCTTTCGAGGACGGACGTCTCTGGGAAGGTCCGGCCGGCATTGTAATATGAGACTCAAAAGGCGCCAAAACCGGAACGACAGCTGAAAAGACAAAATGCGATTAGATGACGATTCAATAGATATGGAAAAAGTCATTGATAAGATAGTCTACTATACCAGTTGAAGCAGGTGGCAAGGCCGGAAGGGCCGGTGGCACGACAAATCTTTCTTCTCCTCCTTCGATTTGTAGCACTGCAGTCAGGACGAGAAAAAGTTAGAAATAATTCCACCACCGAAAGAGAAAGATATCAGTCGGGAACTATACTCACCAGCGCCACCAGAGGGAGAAGCGAGTTCAGATGGGAAGGAGAAGTGTGGGAGCAACACTTGATATAGATGATCAAAGAGCACTCCTGAAAAGACACAACAGTACGACTTTAGTACACAAATTATACGTCTGAAGGATAAGATTAATAAATTGCAAACCCATACCTTCCAACATCTTCGATGGTATGAGAGAGGGTTAAGAGGTAACCACCGCCAAGGCAGTCGTTGAAGGCGCTCCCTCGAGCAGTGGGGCATCGGCACTGGCTGCACCTGCATTACGAACAAAGGTGAACTTGTCAGAAAGGGTTGTAAGGTAAAGAAAGACAGCAACTTGGGATTTACCTGATGAGCTGCCGGCTGAAACGGAGGCGACTCCCTCCTCCATCGACATGAGGCCACCGCCCGTGGCCTCATCACCCGACTCGATGGGGGCTGTCGTGGTGCTCACGCGGCCAGGAGACGGCAGAAGATCGTAGCCGGGGAAGGCAATGATCGAAGCATTACCAGACTCTTGAGAAAGAGCGGCTGACTCTTCCCCAAGAGTCATGCCCATTTCACCCGCTATTTCTTCGGGCTCCGCGGTCTCCATCGGCTCATCCTCCGTCACCACGAGGTCGCCGACCTCAAGTGCCTCATCCGCCACTACCCTGGGCTCAGTTATGATGATCATTTCATCTGCCGCCACTTCAGGATCGGCATCAATGACCTCCATCTCAGGCTCCGCAGCCCCAGCGACGTTTCCTACCATCAGCTCGGGCTCGGCAGGTGCCGTCTCCTCTGTTTCCTTGGGTTCAACGGTCTCCGCCTCCCCCTCGATCGGACTTGGCCCTGCAGGATAGAATGTATAAGAACCGATGGCTTTATAATTCTCACAATAAGATTCTGAAAGAAATGTTACCTGAAGTAGACTTTTCATTTGCGCTCCGAGCTGCGCGCACCACTTGTCTGCGAGCAGTGGATAGGGCGACGGGGGCCTCATCGGAGGGAGTATCAGCGCGAGGGACGGTGCTGGGGCCCGCTCCCGTGGCCAAAGCAGCCCTGCGTGCCTTCGCCTCACGCCTCAGCCGCTTCCTTTCCTCCCGGGCTGTTGAAACGGACCTCACCAGAGCCTCTTTCATCGAGGCATCCTCGTCCGTATACAGGGATGCCTCCAATTTATTCAAGGCATCCATCGTCGAGTTGTCGAGTCGAGGCTCTCGCTGCAGCCCCGACAAGACTGGGACTTTGGTAGCAGGCCCGGGAAGAGTTTCCGCGTCACCTGGCAGAACCGGTATTGTGGTTCCTATATTAATAAAAAGAGAAGGGGGTTAGATCAACCATAACAAAAGGAGAATAAAGACTTGATGGATCAAAATGTACCGAGGCCTAAGGATGCTCTAAGGTGTTCCTCTTCTTGGAAAGTCTTGAGGAAAGCGGCAATGGCTTCCTCAGTTGTGATGCCTGTTGGAAGAAAAGAAGGAAAAACGTTAGTCAGAGGCAATAATAAAGATATGATGCAATAAAAATGCGACTAGTGATTACCTGATTCCGCAAGCATAGCCAGCCATGCGTCGCGCCTTGCCAATCGCTCTGAAGCTGCGATGGTAGCCGCCGGATCAGTGTCATCTGTTCATAGCAGAATATTGCATTTTATACCGCCCATTCTTACGCTCGTGTGTTTATAGGTAGGTACTTTTAATCCATGTTTGTTACATGTTTACAGAATACAGGTTTCCAGTACAAATATTGCAAATCAGGATAAAATCTCCACAGTTACGCTAAAAGCAGAACATCTGTAGACAGCAGATAAAATCCGGGTTCCGGTCATCCATATCCGTCCAGTGCCGAGTACCGGTTCCCGATATAAGACATGTGACAGTGGTCATTTATGTCTGGGACAAGCACAGAGCACGAGGTGGGCTGCACAAGAATCAATGGGTGCACGGAGCTCGAGGGAGATAAAGTCAAAAGTAAAGAAAAGAGTGCAATCTTGGACTTGGAAATCTGGAGATATTCTGAAGACTTTTGCGCAGTTTAAAGTTGGCAAACACGAGGAAACAAGAAACCAGGGCAGCCAAGAAAAGCACACTGCCCAACACCTCAAAAGGGCCGCGGATCCGCGGCCAAAGGGGGGTCTTGGCCGCGGTTCCGCGGCCAAGTGGGGCCCTCTCACTGCCGAATTTCAGGGGTATTTTGGGTGTTTCATTTTATGTCTGCTGGTTGCCCTAGAACTCCATTCTCCTGCCTATAAATACAGCAGACCTGAGCTTAACCAAGGGAGCATTCTTTGTTCTCCATTCTTTTGTAGGATTTAGTTCTTTTTCTTCTTCTTCTTCATTCCTCTTCCATGAAATTGTAAGTGAGAAGCTTTTTTGTGGATGTGAATAAAGATGAAGGTTTTTTGTATTATCCTTTTTGTTTAAGCTTCCCCCTTGAGCTCTCTACCTTAACTTGATCTTGCAACCTCTTAAGTGAGCTTGCAAGTTTAAGTTTTGGTCATTGGTCTCAAGGGGTTGTATCATTTCGTTCTCGCCTTAGCGCTTCAATTCACATGCGTTCTCTACCCTTCCCTTGATCTTGCAACCTCTTCATTGAGATTGCAAGTTTAAGGGTTGGCTATTGATCCCATGCTTGTTTTGAGTTCTATGGTTCTTGTAATTACTTTCTTGCATTTTTCATTCTTGTCTTTAATTACTTGCAATTTATTTCCATGCACTTTAATTACTTGCAATTTACATTCATGCACTTAATTTCTTGTAATCTTTTCTTTTCTTTGTTCTTTTCTTTTTGTTCTCTCTTTTTGGTTCTTTCTTGTGAATGAATGTAATTATTATTGTTAAGAAGAAATACGGTATTATAAGTTAACATTTCTTTGCCAATTCCTTTTCCCATTATTTTCCATTTGAACTTCGCCCAAACCATACGCAAGCGCTCCGTTAGGCACCCTACCCTGACAAGGTAACGGTGATTCCTAACCGCGACCGGTTGCGTTCGGTTTGGCCGGAGGCGAAAGCAAGAGACAAGAACGGAAGGACAAGGGTAAATAAGCCGGATTCCACGAATACCGCGCTTAAATCCCCTAATCCACGTTGTTGCCGATTGCTTTAGCTTCAATTGGTCAAGACTCGGCTCAAAGGTTTTGAGTACGGATTTCTTTAGCTTATAATCTCGTATCTTTTCTTAACAACTTTATACTTGCAGATAATACACATAGGTTAGTCCAAACAATCATACACAAATTCTTTATTGACTCGTCTAAGACAAGAAGGTAAGATAACACCATCTCACTGTGGACCGACCCGTGCTCACCGGCTAGCTGCATAGCGACACCGTCCTGATCGCGGTTACACTTTAAATCTTTGAACATCCGACACGCCATCGGCGTGCGATCATCATCCGGCAGCATGACTAATCCCTCATTAGTCCCATACTTACTCAGGCCCTCATTATAGGGATCGTAGGGTTCCTAACCGAACGCAACATCAGCTGTGAAGAGCGACTTCTTTTTCTTCTTTCGCCCGCCCGCTCTGGATGAACCCGGAAGTGATTTGCGCTTGGCGGGCACCTTGGGGCGGCGGGTCCCGATGTCCGCACCCATACCAGACTCCGGAGAGACTACAACCACTGTCTCCACTGGACCGCAGGGCGCTGGCGGTGCATCCGCAATATCGGGAAGCGGCAATCCGCATGGAGGACTCTGTGCACGCGGTGGTCCGGCTCTAGCATCTTTTAGAGGAGGAACTACTGGGGTCCTTGGCACTAAAGGAGCGTTGCGGTTGCTACCTGGAGGCACACCCTTACAGTCGACCAGCAATCGCCTTTCCTCCTTTATGATGGCTCCCGTCGAATGATTATACCATTCTTTATATACATTGAGGAGTCATGGAGCGCAAGCCGGCGCACTGATAAAAAAGTGAGAACCCGTATTCAGGCGCATGAAATGATGCAGCGCGTTCTCCATCCCTTCCTCAGTGGCAGCAGGTTCCAGTAGGAAAGCTTCCAAAGGTACCCCTTGATCGTAGCCCAGTTGCTGGGAGAAACGATGCGGGTTGTATCTCATACGCCGCACCGTTCTGCCTGAATACTAGGAAGCCCGGTGTAATGGAATATAAGTGGAGGGTCTCCGAGCCGTCAAAACTGAGGCTCCATCCTTGAAGGTATCTTGTAATGGTCGCACCGCAGTGGTGGACGCCTTTCCAATAGTCAATACCTTGTCAATGAAGGACATCCCGGCTCCAACGGTGTGAGGGCGAAGAAGTAAACCCTTGGCGTTCCGTGGCGATGGAGTCACAATCGATGCGCCAATCAGCTATATGATGCGAGGGAAACCGCACTTGTCGAAGAACGAGGGCCTTTTGTGCATTCCGAAGACACCCGCCGTGTGTAGCTCGAGCCACGATACGAAGTAGTACATCGAGAAGACCACGTGCAGTACCCCAGGCTCATAGCATCCGCTGCTCGACTGAGGCCATGATACAAGTGTGCCCAACCGGCTATCCCAACGGCCACTTTTACCCCGATGGTCATTCGGTGGGCTGGGTAAAAGACACAAGGCCGCATATGGCGAGAGTTCATTAGGATCGCAAACCAACTCAGCCACAACCCAAGAATCCTAAGAAAAAGGCATCCTCGTCCATCTCAGGGGATGCAATTTCTGCAAAAGACATGGTCGGGAAGTCCGGAAGGAAAAAACCCTTTTAGCCTATTTCCTTCGCCGGCAGGTTATCCAAACCTAGACCGAAAGGGTCATCCAGGGTAGCAAACTTGGCAGCTTCTGATGAGAGGACGCTTGGGCGAAGGAACCGAGCGATGAAATCCTCAAAGCTAACTCCGCGACTCCCATGTTCGATGAAAAGGGCCTCATAGATGTTTAACACTTTAATCAAGCTTGGGAATTGGTGTTGAACAGCATTCTCCGGCGTGAGCCCCTTACCACCGGCTTAGCACCGAAGATATACTCGTCTGTCAGGAGCAACTCCTCATAGTGTTCCCCTATAACCGGTAAACCGGATACCTACGTGAACTCCTCTAGAGAGATTGACACTTCCCGATCCATGGCGAGGAAGGTGTGGGTAGGAATGTTCCACTGCTCTAAGAAAGCCTTGAACCACCAGGTGAGGAGCATGGGATACTGGAAGAGAGAGACATAAACCGCAGTGTACAATCATAACCTTATCAACTGCGACTTCTTCGTCGACAGGATATACCGGGACCACGGCAGATAGCCGATCGGGTGGCGGGGCATCAGACCGATGTTATATGACTGCCCCCAAGGTCGTGCCTCGTCTTGACAGATACGGCGTCCTAGGATATCCAAAACCATAGGACGCTGGACCAGAATCGCATCCATAGCGGGATGAAGAAAGCCCTTCGAGGTCCAATCAACCATCTCCATGGCATACTGCACCGAGGGTGGGGTGGCATAGTGAATCGCCGTAATGGGTTCTAACGGCACTGCGCACGTGAAGCTCCGTCGATCCATGATAATCTGATTATACCACGACCCCCAAAGGTGGAGACTCTTGTATTCCGGGTCGTGGTCCTTAATCATGGCTAGAACTTCGCGGTCCAAGGGCGCTTCAGGAAACCCTTCCTCCGAGCGGGCGAACGGGAATGAGGTATCGAGAGACATGGTCATTGTAAGGGAACAAAAAATAGCTGTTAGTGCTTCAATTCCAACGCTTGGCGTTTAAAGATTTTTAATTAACTGAATTTAAAAGTTAATTAAAATTAATCACACCACACTGCAGTGCAGTGGGTGGGGGACCAAATGGGGACCCACAAAATCTGGATGAAAGTGCCTCATTTAATAAGACAGCCCCACCATTGGGTGAGACTGTCAGTTAAAGAAAAGATCCCCAAGAGAATATTCTCATCAGTGGGGAATCCCTAGAGACAAGGAGAAAATCTCCTCTTTCAGGGCAAAGGTCTGTCACAGAATGACACTTGTCAAATTCTGGTCTCAAAGGAATAAAATTCCTTAAAAAGAGCTTAGTTCTGTAATTGTCCATCAAAAAGAAAATTTTAAAAAGAAATTTAAAATTAAAATTTTTGGGATCTTGAAAATCCAAGAAAAACTCTTAAGAGTTCATCATCAGAAGATCCAAAGATCTATATTCTGTCAATGAGCAAAGCTCTGTTCATGGGTTAAGAAACCCTAAAACAAATTCTTGAGAGTAAGGCTCTGCTTATAAAACCCCAATGTGGATTTGTTTAGATCAAAATATCTTTGAAAGCAAAGCTCTGTTTATGAAACCCTAAAAGGGATTTTTTTAGATCAAATGATCTGTGAGAGCAAAGCACTTTTGGTTAAGACTGATTTGAATTAATTTAATTTAATTTAAATTAATTTTACCTAAAGTTTCTAACTTTGGAAATGAGCAAAGCTCTGAAGTTCTTAAGCAAGAGCAAAACTCTGGAAAATCAAAATCTTGAAAAATGGTGAAGATTTTCTAAGGGCCAGAGGTTCTATTTATAAGACGCTTGCTCCCCTTCAGCTCACTCATTGATCCAATGGTCAGGAGCTTGCCACCGCCGCACTCACGTGCGCGCCACGTGAGCACAACGGTGGAGGGGCATTTGTTTCCCCCAATCAGAGCAAAGCTTTGTTGAAATTCAAATTTCAAATTTTGAAGCAACGCTTCAAATCCCGGGGGCAACGCGCCACGTGTCAAGCGCTGATACATCAGCGCAGCGCCCAAGGCAGCGCGCCCAATCAGAGCAAAGCTCTATTAAAAAAACAAATAGAAGCAAAGCTTCAGTTGCGCAAGCGCTGCGCTGCGCGACACGTGTCAGCGCAGGTGCGCAAGCGCAGCTGCGTTGTGCGCTGCGCAACACGTATTAGCGCAGTTTCACAAGCGCAGCTGCGCTGCGCTGTGCGCTGCGTGACACGTGTCACGCGCTGGGGCATTTGCGCCAAACAGAATTAAGATTTTAAAGAAATCTTTCTGTTCTTATTAAAACAAGAAGATTTTCTTCTGTAAAACAGAAGCCCTTAGATCAAAGATCCAACGGTGGGGAAAATTCCCCAAATCACTCAGAGAAAGATCACCTTAACAAATTTAACTAATTTATGGGCACTATAAAAAGGACCCTAGACCTCAATTCAAAATCATCAATATTGTGAGAGATTAAAAACTTCAAACAGAGAGAACTCTGAAGAAATTTTAAAAAGAAAAGGTAAAAACCTTTAAGATAGAAGAATTTCTTCTAATAGATCATTAATCTAAGAACAAGATCAATGATCTCCAATAAAAAACAAATATTAATAGTGCTTTGCACTTATGAACCATTGGTTCTCTGAGATCAAGAAAAAACAAGAAATACTTGTTTTCTTTGATCTAAATTAGATCAAGAAATGAAACAGTGCTTTGCACTTTTTCATGAACCATTGGTTCTAAAAGATTCTCAAATTAATAGTGTCTTGCACTTGCAAAACCGCACTGTTGCGCTCCTGGGTTGGCGCAAGCCACCAGAGAGCGCCACGTGTCAGCATCTGACTCACTTGCGCTGTACTCTTTTAAGATAGAGCTTTGCTCCCTGAAACTGGCGCAACCCACCAGAGCGCGCCACGTGTCAATAGCGCAAGCGCGGCGCATTGGCCCAGCGCACTGCGCTTGAGTGACACGTGTCAATACCACAAGCGCTTGCGCTCTCTGATTGCGGAAAGCTCCTGACAAATGCAATGCATTTCTTTTACTAAAGGGGCAGGCCCAAATCAGAAAGGCCTAGTAGGCCAAATTAAATTGCAATGCAATAAAAAGGGCAGAGCCCAAACAAAATTGATGCTCTGCATCATTTAGAAATGGGCAGAGCCCAAACAAAATAATAAATAATGCAATGCATTATTTTAAAAGGGGCAGATCCCAAATAAAGGTCCAACAGAGACCAAGATTAATGCTATGCATTATTAAAAATGGGCCAAGCCCTAGCACGGGCCTAATAGGCCAAAAACAAATAAAAGTGTTGAACATTTTTTCAACTGGACTTAGCCCAATCGTGGTCGTAAGTCCTCAAATTAAATTGACTGAGCAAGATTGCTCTCGTAAATCAATTTACCTCTGGTTCGAGGGTACATCTCCGAACTCCTCTGACACCTATCGTTGTAATCCTTCAACGACGTCAGTGAGGTGACGGGTCCCAACAACCACACATCAACATGGACTGTAGGGTCCTTAAACTCGCGGACCCAAACGTCCTCAAACTAATATCGGACCGAAACGTCCTTAAACTAATAGCGGACCGAAACGTCCTTAAACTAATGTCGGACCGAAACGTCCTTAAACTAATATTCGTCCCAAAACTGGAACGATGGACCACCACGTCCCTAAACTAGAACATGGACCACCATGTCCCTAAACTGGAACAATAGAGCCTCCAAATTCTCTTTTGTCGGATCTAAACGGTCCCGTTTAAGTTGATCTTAGCCCCAAACACGGCTAACGTATCCTTAAACATTCAAATGGACCATAAAACGCCAAGTCAACTTTGGTTAAAGGGTACATCTCTAAACTCCTCTGACACATATCGTTGTAATCCTTCAACGACGTCAGAGAGGTGATGAGTCTCGACGGCCATATATTAAATGGATCACCACGTTAAGTTGATCTTAGTCTCAAAACAGGACTAACGTATCCTTAACGAATATTTAAGTTGATCTTAGCCTCAATACGGCTAACGTATCCTTAAACTAAAAACACCAAACCCAAATCTAAGTAAATACTGATTTGGACTAATCCACGTCCTATGGGCGATGGCATTACTCAGTCTCCGTATACAATCCATGGGCAACCACAAACAAAACAAACACACATGATACGAAGTGAAATTCTGGAGAAGGAGAAAGTGGCTACCGCGATGCGGTAGCGTAATTAACTGCAGGGGCTTGCGCCTGCTGGGAAGAGCGTCCCCACAATCAAAAACCCCTCTAGCGAGGGGGAATCTGACGAAATCTGCTACATCGGCCGCATCCGCCCAAACCTCTGATATACGGTGCCATAAATCAACTTGGTATCTTCGGAGAGGTAGACGGTTAAAACCATATAGCATCTGCCCCGAATCTCAGGCAAGACGTTCTCACGTCGTCGAGGCCGCCATTCGAAGGGGAACAGGCCAGGCCTTCGGGTCGACCCCGAACTTGTGGGAGATCACTTCAGGGTTGATCCCGGGCATGTCTGCTGGCATCCAAGCGAGTACGTCCGAGTTATCTCGGAGGAACCGGATCAGGCCTTCGCGGGTGTCCCTAGTCAAGAGAGAGCCGATCTGGACTATCCGACTGTCAACTCCTTCTATGAGGGGGACTTCTGTTAACGCCTCCACCGGGGCACCTCAAACTTCCTTTTGGTCATCGCGTGTATCTACAAACCCCTGAAAATCATGTGTCTTCAAAATTGTCGTCCTGCTCTCCGGCGGGGAACGCTGAGGAGAGACGAATCCTGACGGTTTGCTGGTCCCCATAGGCCTGGCATATCCCCTATTATCCAAAGGGAATTTGAGCGCAATGTGATAGGTCGAGATCTGAGCCCAGAGGGCATTTAAGATAGGGCATCCCAGGAGAATGTTGTAGGACAACGGGACCTTAGCAATGAGGAAATTTACCAATACGGTACGCGTCTTTCCCGCTTTCCCTATGTTGAAGAGGAGGGTGACTGATCTCTCGGCCAGGACGGAATGGTTGGTGAACCCAGAAGGGACGTGGGAGGTCGGCTGAAGATCTGATGAACATAACCCCATATGCTGGAAACAGTCATAGAACAGGATATCCGCCGAGCTCCCTGAGTTGACCAATATTCTCTGGACCCCGTAACGGTGAACTCGGGCTGTTATCACAAGAGGGTCATTGTGAGGAAGTGCTATGCCGTGGAGATCATCATCAGTGAAGATGATCGGGTCATCCTTTCGGCGCTTCTTGTGGGGTGGATTGCTTATGCCCTCAACAGGTAGGAGGTGGTGGTTCCCCTACTTCCCAGAGCTGGATCTACCGAAATGACCACGATTTGCCCGATTGTTAATTCCTCGGGTGGGGTTCGGTCTTTTTGCTCTCGTTCCGTCTCTCTCTTGTCCCGTAGGTATTTCGCCAGGTGACCGGAGCGGATCAGTTCCTCGATATTGTCACGGAGTTGTTTGCAGCTTTCAGTAGCGTGACCCTGCAACCTGTGATAGGCATAGTACGGGACAAGGAGACGCTTTCCCTTCCTTTGGGTAGCTGGCGGGAGCTTAAAGAACCTCTCGCCCTTAGTTTCCTCCAACAGCTCGGTCTGGGAAATATTTAAAGGGGTATACTCCTGAAACCTCGGGGAATAAGGCCTCGGACGATCGACTTTCTTTTTCTCTTTCTTGTCCCCCCTCTTTCGGTTAGCTTGGTCGCCTCCGGGTAGGTTGGAGTTCACCTCGGACTCGAGTTGGATTTCTCGCTCAGTCCATACTTTCACTTTGGCCATGGTCTAAGGTTGCGCTAATGCAAAAGAGCAGATCCACTCTTTGTGTCTAAGACCCGACCTCAGCGTGGTGATAACCGTTTAGTCACGGTGCTCGAGAACCTCGAGGAAGGCATTATAGAATTAAGTGATATACCATTTGAAGGATTCCAACAGGTAGTTGACCGACTTCTTCTGTCGTCGGTTGCCGACGAAATGACCAAGGAATTAGACAGCCAGCTCGTCAATGGTCGAGATGGTGCATGGCGCAAGCCCTCGGAACCAGTCCCGGCCAACTCCGATTAAGGTGGTAGGAAAAGCTCGGCATTGAGCCGCGTTCGAGTTGTCTTGGAAGCCCATGCCCGCCGTTGCGTCGAAGTGGTCCTTTGGGTTAGACTTCCAGTCGAAGAGGGCCACTTTAGGCAACTTGTTCCTGGACGAGACGCGCTCGTCCAATAGTTGTTCTGTAAAGGTCCTTATGAGCGAATCGGAGGATTACTTTGCCCCTCTGTCGGATATATGGCCATCTCATCATATGCCTTCAATTTTCTTTTTGAGAGCTTTGATGCGTTGGTGATACCCCGAGGATTCAGCACAGTTAGAGAGGCCGCTATCCCCGCTCCTGTCCTGTGCGATGGTGCGGCTTCGATTCCGCGCTATCACATTTCGTAAATCCTCAGGCGAGGCCATCCTTAAGTAGTCCGGACGTTCTCCGTTTGTGTGGCCTCGGTGGGAGTTAGGGCACCGGTCATGCCTGGAAGCAGGCGAACTGACCAACAACTTCTCAGGTGGTAAGAGCACGCGGCAGGCGTCGGAGCGATGGCCTGGCCTTCTCTGAGATCGGAGTGTGGAGCTGTCCGGCGCCTAGCGGGTCACGGAATCATTCGCCGCATGCGAGTCATGGTTCCCGGAGTCGGCACGCCGGCATTCAATGACACTGAGGTGAAAGTGAGTGAGATCGAGGGCCTGAGAGTGCCCATCTGTCCTCCTGCAGGCATCGTCATCCCGGAAAGGGGGAACTTCGGTGTAACAACCCTAAACTTTCTGCACAATTTTTTTTTCAAATTACAGAGAGGAACGCCTAAGCTTGAGCACAAGTTATAAATTAAATTTGCTTTTGAATAGCAAGAAAGTACTTGTAGCTCACTGGTAAAGCCTTGCACTGCTGTGACATAGGCCATGTGTTCAAATCCCTCCAGCCACATATATTTTTATTGTTTTTTTCTTTTAAATTCTTAGAAGCTCAAGGGTTTGCACGTGCACTGCACGTAAAATGAAAAATCACAACAAAATCAAACATGTGCACTGAGATATACCAAGGGACATGGACACGTGGCAGAGATCCAAGCCCAACCCACCGGGTTTGGACCGGCGAGATTAGCAAAGGGGTCGGCGCCGGCGGGCTTCCCCCCCTCGCCCCCTTTGCTAATGATCTCAAATTTTTCCCAACGCCTCTTGGCCTTTCCCCCACTACTCTAGTTCTGTTTGGTTTCCCTGCATTTATCCAGAGAGTGTAATTTCACTCTTTAATTCTATTTTAAATGCACTTTTAATTCATTCATCATTACCCTAAATCCTAAACCTATCCTATAAATACAACCCTACATTTTGGCCCTCCTCATTCTGAAACCTAGTGTCAAAACTCTCTGAAATTTACAAGTCAAAAAAGTTGCATAAGTGGAGTTAGTAAAGGCCAAAGTTCCGGCGACGTTTCGGAAAGATTCCAGCGACGAAACGACTTCCTAATGCCTTCCTAAGTTCACCCTACCTCTCCCCTTTTTTTCTAATCTGTAACTCCCACATTTCCCTCTTCTACTCCTATTAAAACGAAGTCTATTTCAAAACTAGTCGAAAGCGGAGTTAATCCAACTTCCGTTTCTAATTAAACTAAAAACACAATTTATCTTAATAAAAAATTTACAATCTTTTTGTATATTATTTAGAAATCATAAATAAACGCAATAGGACAAGTTTCATCTCAAAATAATATGCATTGCAATTTCTATTTCATTTTTACAGTAAAATACTATCATGTTTATATACGGCATTTCTTTATTGTTTTACCCATATTACCTTTAGGAAAACTCATGAGGTAATGACCTAACTCATCACAACACCCATTCTTGACATAGCACGATGACTTTTGGAACATTAGTTGTGGGAAAAATACAAGTTTACAATAAAATACCATAAACTATCAAAAACCGTTTTCTTTAAAAATGTATTATTTAATTCCTTGCAAATACGCCTCTACAACCCATCTTGGGGACCCCGATCGGGATGGTCTGGGTTATCGCACATTCTCGGGCTTAGTAGAGCGAGATGCAGACCTTCTCACGGAGCATCCGATCTCGATAGAATTTTTTAATGCAATTTTTAAGAAAAATATGATTTCTACTTGATAAATAAAATTTATTTTTTATAATTATATATATATATAAACATTATCAAAATATCTATTTTAAATATATTATATATATTCCATATTTTCTAAATCAAAAGAAAAGAATCCCAATTCCATGAAACTACCTTTCTAAATCAATACAATTTCAATATTACATGAAAATACCATATACAATTCTTACTAGATTTATATCCACTAGAAAATACTTCAAATTTAACAATTACATCCATGAAAACACTAAAGACGATAAATAAATACTTGAGGTCTATTTTGAAAATATACCAAAACTATTTTACATAAAAACCCCTCAAGTTATATAAATTTACAATAAGGACCCTAATAAATATAGGTTTAAGCGGGACCAATTCTTTTGAGCCTCAGGGAGCCGGAGAAAGTGGGTGCTTTCCTATTTAAGCTAAATAACTAAAAATAGGGATATCAATACGGTAATTTTCATGGAAAAAGATACAAATCCTGCCGTCCATGTGCAGCAGATACCGATAACTCCAAAACATAAATCAGGACTTCAATTCTGTTTAAGCGTCTGACTCAGTTCGAGTCACGGTCAAATCTGAATAAAATATGACTTGAATTCAATTCAAGTATAACTACAATATAACATGAATCCATGAATACCAGAATATAATCTAAAACAACATGAACATGACTTGAACGAATCAAGAATATACTCTGATTACATGACTATCCATTTATATCAATTCCGTTTATATGATTTCATGGTTTCAGCAAGTTTTTGCAAAACAAGACAATACAATCAATACAATAAACATTACGGGGATAAAGGGGTAGACTAGTACGGAACATGTTAAAGGTGGTATGGGGTGGTCACTAAAAAACGTAACTATACATCCATGCCGTTTTTCTGTGGTTTTATCGATGGAGCCTTGTATTACGGGTTACTAAAGTCCACGGTATAAGTTGGACTCCTCTCGTATACACTGGCATATTTTGTACCGAGCTACAAACAACTGCGTTAATATAATAATCAAAAATTATACAGTTATAGTCTCTTTTCTGTCTATTCTACTTATCTCTTTCTTTGGGACTTATCGAGCGATTGTTTGCTGACGACATTTCTATTTCTCTTTTTTTTGGAATATTGTCAGGAGGATCCGACTCATTAGAGACCGAGCCTATTTCAGAAGACTTAGAGCAGTTCACTGAAAACCACGAGCTGTAGTCACTTTTACATATTTCTTTTCTGTTCATTCCATTGTTTAGGCATTGCTTTCCATTTCTGTATTTACATTTTCAGTTGTATTTGTAAAGAAATGTTAAATAAATAAAAGTTTTTGTTCATTTACATTCATGTCTATTGTGTATATTTTACTTTATATTGCTTAGTTACGGTTAGTGTATTTACTTCTGAGTAAATACGTAGCAGGTCTCGCCGCATGCCTTTCCCGTTCACTGGGAAACGGGGCGTGACATGCGGTCTGGCGGGTAGGGCCCACCGCTTGAACGCGGACGAGCGCATCCACCATCGCTGTGAGTCTATCGATCCGAGCGGATAAGGTGTTGATGACGTTAGGAGGGGGAGTAGAACCGCTTCCGCCTTCGTTATGGTGTGGGGGCTCACATTCAAATCGTCGCGGTTGTCTCTCGTCATCGAATCGAGGGCGGAAAAGATGGGTTTATATAGTGGTCACATAGAGCGGGCCGGTGCGAGATCCTCGCCGTCAATTATGCTCTCTCGTTACCCTCGTGTTGATAGAGGGATCCGTTCATTAATGGAGGAACGCGCCCACACGGGACGCAGAATGTGAAGCGACGGATATCTCACTTATCTCGCTTTGGCGAGATACACGGAGTCGTTGCGGGGGCGCTTATGCTTCGTGCTCTCGGTTGACGGGGAAGCCGGGAAAGCTCAACTGAAGCTCAACTCTTCAGGTGTCTCGGAGATGAGCCGAGAGGCCGAGAAAGCTCAGTCCTCGCAACAGCTCGGTGACGAGAGAAGGGGATATAAATTCGGCTGCTGGATGGCTCGGGGGAGAGAGGTGGGGACATAAGCCCGGAGACGAGGCCCCGAGGAAAGTCTCCGAGGCGCCACGTTGATTCCACCTCCGCAGCCTCAAGAGCCAGTGGGTTTACGTGGATGACACGACATTGTCGTAACCTGAGAAACTCTCGTTCATGAGTCTTATCACATACTTTGTTCGGAAAGTCTTTGTTGCACCCATATGAATTAATTTGACGTTGACCCTTAATTCATGCTTGGCCGGCATCTTTAGAGATAAGAGGCTCTATGTGTAGCCTAGCCTTAGAGCGATAATTATTAGAGATAACCTATGGGACCTTACCTTCTCTGGACATTAAAGGCTCTTGTTTTTTTTTGGCATGCTATTACTGTATTTGTATAGTAATACACTATTCTGTATGCAGAGCATATGCAAGTGTTGATTGTGTTTTAAATAATTTCACAACACATTTTAACATCTATATCTTTGACCAATGCAATTTTTTAAACGAAAGTAACAATAATGGCAAGATAACCGTTATACCACATTCATATTTCACACAAGGTAGTTAATTGCAAACGAGGGTATTTATATGCTACTCACAAAAACTTAGGTATTTATCTGTCAAAACTGTGAAATCATTGGTATTTACGCATAATTTCGCCATATGTGAAATAAAACTTGAAAATAAGTTCGGTCTAG
The DNA here is from genome assembly GCA_030015575.1 of Agapanthus africanus. Taxonomy (NCBI): domain Eukaryota; kingdom Viridiplantae; phylum Streptophyta; class Magnoliopsida; order Asparagales; family Amaryllidaceae; genus Agapanthus; species Agapanthus africanus. The sequence goes on from JASDDO010000024.1 coordinate 58,118,696, forward strand.
CCATCAATGAACTGCCATATTGTAACGCCTCATGCTACAGTACAGATGGTATTATCTGTTCTGACCGAAACCGCATGATTTTATCCTTTAAAGCGAAGCGGATCCGACGAAGGGTCACTTAATTCATGCTAGGCTGGCATCTTTAGAAATCAGCGGCTCTATGTGTAGCCTAGCCTTAGAGAGATAATTATTAGAGATAACCTATGGGCCCTCACCTTACCTTGTCTGCGCCTTAAATTAAAGGCTCTTGTTTTTTTTTTCGCATGCCGTTACTTTATTTGTATGGTAATACATATGCAGAGCATATGCATGTGTTGCCTGTGTTTTAAATAATTTCCCATCATTTTTTAACATATATATCTTTGACCGATGTAATTTTTTAAACAGAAGTAACAAGATAACCGTTATATCACCTTCATATATCACACAAGTAGTTAATTGCAAACGAAGGTATTTATATGCTATTCACAGAAACTTAGGTATATTTATCTGCCAAAACTGTGAAATCTTGGGTATTTACGTGCAATTTAGCCATATCTGAAATAAAACTTGAAAAATTAGTTCGGTCTAGCCATCAATGAACGGCCACATTTGTAACGCCCCAACATCACAGTACATATGGTATTTTCCGCTCTAGCCGAAACCGCACGGTTTTGTCCTTTAGAGCGAACCGGATCCGACCAGGGGCCACTTCCCAGAAGGTCACCCATCCCAAAACTTTTCTGGCCCGAGCACGCTTAATTACGCAGTTCTCTGGCTTCTGTAGAGCCGATTCACTTAAAAAGCGTCTCTGTAATTGAGCATCATATTTTAACATATATATCTTTGACAGATGCAATTTTTTAAACGATAATCGTTATACCATCTTCATATATCACATAAGGTAGTTATTTGCAAACGAGGGTATTTATATGCTACTCAGGAAACTTACGAACCGGACCAGACCAAGGGCCACTTCCCAGAAGGTCACCCATCCCAAAACTTCTCTGGCCCGAGCACGCTTAATTCACGAAGTTCTCAAGATCCTGTAGAGCCGATTCATTTAAAGGGCGTCTCTGTAATTGAGGGTGCTATCATTACATTTATAATGCAGTTCGTTTCTCTTTCGGAATGTGTAATACCTAGTTTCTTTTTGTATCCAATTATCCATATTTTCCTAATAATAATTTTCCTTATATTTTTCTATTTAATTTTTTCCAAATATATTTAATCCAATTATTTTCTACTAACCCTAATATCCTATCTCAAACCCTAATCCTATTTCTTTTCTCCTGGGCCAAGCCCAAACCCCAACTCTCCTCTTCTCTTTCTCCTTCTCCTCAGCATAGGCCCACTCCATAACACTCCCGACCCGACCCGACACCCTAGCGACCCGACCCTCTCCCCCCACTCTCTTCTTCTTCCCTTCGCGTTCCCTTCTTCCCGCTCATTTTCCCCTGCCTCGCCTCCGCATCTCACGCCCATGCCCACGCTCGCACCCACGCCCAAGCGACCCGCTCCACCCCAACGACCACGTCTTCGCCTCTCTCAACAACCCCAACGGCTATCCCCCACGCTCGCACTTAACCCCGCGAGACCCGCGCCTCTCCAACGTCACGAAGCCCCTGCCATTCCCACAACGCCCTCCTCATCACCTGTTCCCTCCCTCTCTTCACCTCACTCAGTTTCTCTTTCTCCCTCACACCTCTACTGCCCCATCTCGCCCCGCGCTCGCCGCGTCGCCACCATCGCCTCCTCCTCTCGACCACACACCTCTCTCTTTTCTCTCATCCCCTACCCCCCAGCTGCCACCGCTCACAGCCGGCGCCACCATGACCATGATACCCTCACCAACACCTCACCAGCCTCCCTCTCCCTGACCGCGCCTTCTCCCTGAGTACCGCCGGCGAGTTTCTCTTCTATAAAACATCACCAAACAACCCCAGCTCCCTCTCCATCCTCATAACGGCTCCCTCACCCACGACGCAGCCTCACTCCAACGGCAACCGCGAACCGTGCGCCCACCTCGCCGACAACCATCACCGGAGCACACTAAAACATACCAAGCCCTTACCGCCTGTAGAGTGTTTTTCGTCACCCCATTGAGATAGGAATACGCGCGTGCTCGCCAGGCGTACTACAGATTCCCCCTGCCTAGGGTAGGCCGGGGTTTATTGATTCTGGGGATCCGAATCTCTGGCAGCCGCGGACTAAGCTGTCGTTAATTACCCCTAACCTTTGGAGTGAGAGAACCTCCGATTAACGGGTTAAACTGGTCATGCGAACTCAATGTGCAGTGTACGTGTGTTTTGTTTTGGAGGGGGATTGGATATATCGGGAGCCACGCAGAGTTTTTACGGGGTCCCGCTACCTGGATAGCGGGCTGGGGGTCAAAGGGGCTATCAGCCCTTTTACGGGGTGCGGGGCAGCGCCCCGGCCCAAATTTTTTTGAGAGGGACAATGTTGTAGAGTGTATGTATGTGTGTTTATGTATATGTATGTACATACATATATACATACATATATATATATATATATGAAAAAGGAAAAGGGCGTCCAAAGAATGCGTGGAAAAAAGCGCCAGTGCATTGGGCGCAAGAGCGCTAGCGCTCTAAACGCCATCGCCCCACGTGCCAGGCACGTGGGTGCTCGGGCACAAGCGCTCTGGACGCTAGCGCTCTGGACGCAAGAGCGCTTTGAGCGCTAGCGCCCCACGTGTCAGCACGTGGGCGCTCGGGTACTAGCGCTTTGGGCGCTAGCGCTCTGAGCGCAAGAGCGCTAGCGCCCTACGTGTCAGCACGTGGACGCTCGGGCGCTAGCGTTTTGGGCGCTAGAACTTTGAGCGCAAGGGCACTAGCGCTTTAAGCGCTAGCGCCCACGTATCAGCATGTGGGCGCTCGGGAGGAAAAAGGGACTTGGTCCCTGCAATAGGAGTTGTACTCCCAGAAAGGAGCACTTATTATTTTGTGTGTATGTGTGTATGTGTGTGTGTGTGTGAGGAGTTAAACTCCTAGGATGTTTTGAAGCAGATGAAGGGGCTTCCCCCCTTAAGCCCTAGTTCTTCCCCAAAGTGGGGTTTCTGGAGATGTGTGTCCTTCTTCCTCCTCTGCTGGCAGGATCTTGAAGACCAAGAGATGTGAGATTTTAAAAATCTCTTCTTTTTGAGATCTGATGGGAGATCTAAGCTCTCCTTGTGGGTTTTGTGGTGAAAAAACTATTTAGTTTTGGAAAAGGAAGAGTAAAACTCTTGATTTAATTCAAAAGAAAAGAAAAAGGTTTAGAACCATCAGAAAGGGAAAAAATCACAGATCTGGATTTGTTTTTATTAGAGAGAAAAAAAAGTCCTCTAGATATTGTAGGGTTTTTTTTGTCACCCGATGGGAATACGCGTATGCTTGTCAGGCGTACTACAGATTCTTCCTGCCTAGGATAGGCCGGGGTTTATTGATTGTGGGGATCCGAATCTCCGGCAGCCCCAGACTAAGCTGCCGTTAATTACCCCTCTCTTTTGGAGCGAGAGAACCTCCAATTGACGGGTTAAACTGGTCATGCGAACTCAATGTGCAGTGTTGTGTTTTGAAGGGGTTTTGGATATATCGGGGGGCCCGCAAAGTTTTTGCGGGGGTCCCGCTACCCGGATAGCGGGCTGGGGGTCAGGGGGGCTAGCATCCCCCGTGCGGGGTGCGGGGCAGCGCCCCGTTAGAATTTTTTTTTCTAACGGGGGAGGTATAATTAGTATGGGGTATGTGTGTGTGTGTGTATATACATACATACATATATATATATATATATATATATATATGAAGGGAAAGGGCATCCAAAGGATGCGTGGGTGCCAGTGCCTCGCGTGCATGGCACGCAGGCGCTAGGCGTTGGGCGCGCCACGTGTCGGCACGTGGGCTCAAGCGCACTGGGCGCTGGGCGCACCACGTGTCGGCACGTGGGCACAAGCGCACTGGGCGCTGGGCGCACCACGTGCTTGGCACGTGGGCGCGAGCGCACTGTGCGCTGGGCGCACCACGTGTCAGTACGTGGGCGCAAGCAAACTGGGCGCCAGCGCACCGTGTGCTCGGCACGTGGGCGAGAGTGCCCTGGGCGCTGGGCGCACCGTGTGCTCGGCACGTGGGCGCGAGCGCCCTGAGTGCTAGCGCCCTGGGCGCTGGGCACACCACGTGTCGACACGGAGGCGCAAGCGCCCTGGGGGCTGAGGGCTGGGTGCCAAACAGAAAGGGGACTTCGGTCCCTGCACTGGGAGCTGTGCTCCCGATTTATGGAGTTAAACTCCTAAAAGGTTTTAGAAGTGATCAAAGAGGGGCTGCTTGTTTCTCCCTTTGGCTCTGGATCTTCCCCAGATGAGATTTTTGGAGATGGGTCTCCTCCTTCCTCCTCTGTTGTTAGGTCTTGAAGGTCAAGAAATGTGAGATTTTAAAAATCTCTCCTTTCTGAGATCTGATGGCAGATCTGAGTTCCCCTTTGTGGGTTTTGTGGTGGAAAACTAATTAGTTTTGGAAAAGAAAGTGTAAAACTCTTGATTTAATTCAAAAGAAATGATAAGGTTTGGAACCTTGGAGAAGGAGCAGGAGGCACAAAGAACCCTAGTTTTTAGGGGAATGAAAAGTGTTCTTGCTTTATTCATCATTATGTTGCCTTATATAGGCTTACATATTTACATATAGCCCCTTGGGATTTACAAAATGGCATTTGCCCATCCCCTGGCTCATGTGCCATTTCTTTTTTGCACATAAGCCATGGGCTTACAAAATATTGGCTTTATGCCCATTTTGCATACATTCATGCATAAAAAATTACATAAAAATTATTTATTACATGATTTCATTTTGGCATGGGGGAGGGCCGGCCGCTTCATGTTCGGACTCGACCTAGGCATGGGCCCACTTGGCTTGGGGTTGACTTTGACTTTGACTTGGTCAACCGGGGTACAATTTTTGACTTCAACAAAGTGCCCCCCATCAATAAATGCACACCACATATGTGAGTCGTGTGCATGAAATTGATGGATCTTCTTTTGCGTGGAGGCGACTTTCTTTGGTTCCTACTTTTTTGGATGCATTGCTCTTTTTACGACATGGACGGTCGACGATTGACGCGTTTCCGAGACGGAGTGTCTGTGGTAGACGTTTCCTTTGCCCGGAGCGATTTGGTTCCCCATTTATGGGAAGCCTGCACTGCCCTTTTTACGACATGGACGGTTGACGCTTGACGCGTCTCCGAGACGGAGTGTCCGTGGTAGACGTTTCCCTGGCCCGGAGTGATCCGGTTCCTGCTTTGTAGGAAGCATGCACTGCCATTTTTACGACATGGACGGTCGACGCTCTGATCCGGAGCGATTTGGTTCCCGATTTCTAGGAAGCCTGCACTGCCCTTTTTGCGACATGGACGGTCGACGCTCTGATCCGAAGCGATTTAGTTCCCGATTTGTGGGAAGCCTGCACTGCCCTTTTTGCGACATGGATGGTCGACACTCTGATCCGGAGCGATTTGGTTCCCGATTTGTGGGAAGCCTGCACTGCCCGTTTTGCGACATGGACGGTCGACGCTCTGATCCGGAGCGATTTGGTTCCCGATTTGTGGGAAGCCTGCACTGCCCTTTTTGCGACATGAACGGTCGACGCTCTGATCCGGAGCGATTTGATTGCCGATTTGTGGGAAGCCTGCACTGCCCGTTTTGCGACATGAACGGTCGACGCTCTGATCCGGAGCGATTTGGTTCCCGATTTGTGGGAAGCCTGCACTGCCCGTTTTGCGACATGGACGGTCGACGCTCTGATCCGGAGCGATTTGGGTTCCCGATTTGTGGGAAGCCCGCACTGCCCGTTTTGCAACAAGGAAGGTCGACGCTCTGATCCGGAGCGATTTGGTTCCCGATTTGTGGGAAGCCTGCAATGCCCGTTTTGCGACATGGACGATCGACGCTCTGATTCGGAGCGATTTGGTTCCCGATTTGTAGGAAGCCCGCACTGCCCTTTTTACGACATGGACGGTCGACGCTCTGACCTGGAGCGATTTGGTTCCCGATTTGTGGGAAGCCTGCACTGCCCTTTTTGCGATATGGACGGTCGACGCTTGACGCGTCTCCAAGACGGAGTGTCCGTGGTAGACTTTTCCCTGGCCCGGAGTGATCTGGTTCCTGCTTTGTAGGAAGCCAACACTGCCCTTTTTGCAACATGGACGGTCGACGCTCTGATCCAGAGCGATTTGGTTTCCGATTTGTGGGAAGCCAGCACTGCCTTTTTGCGACATGGACGGTCTACGCTCTGATCCGGAGCGATTTGGTTCCCGATTTGTAGAAAGCCTGCACTGTCCTTTTTGCGACATGGACGGTCGATGCTTGATTTGACTTGCTCTGCTCCTTGCAATGTCAGGGGTGAACTTGACTTGCTCCACTTCTTGCGGTGTCGAGATTGGATTCTGACTTGCTCCGCTTTCTAAGATGTCGGAGTTGAAGTTGACTTGTTGATTGTGATTTGGGTTGACGTTAGCATCGCTATTCTGGAATATGGTACCAGGTGCGAATAATCATTTGTCTTTGAGAGGTTTTGGAGATTGTTTTTTTTTGTCGGCATCTGCATTGCTGCACTGGAATAATGCCAGGAGCTACTCATCATTTGCCCCAGGAGGATTTGGTAATTTTGGTCTTGTTTTGGCATCTGCATCGCTGCACTGGAATAATGCCAGGAGCAACTCATCATTTGCCCTTGGAGGATTTGGGAATTTTGGTCTTTTTTTATTTGGCATTTGCATTGCTGCACAGGAATAATGCCAGGAGCAACTCATCATTTGCCCCGGGAGGATTTGGGAATTGGTTTTTGCTTGGCATCAGTATCGCTACACTGGAATATGGTACCAGGAGCGAATCACCATTTGCGCTTGCTTATCAGGAAGCGATGGCTTAGGAGACAGGTTTTAGGTCCCTATCACCTAAGACTTTTCAATTTTGTGAGCCGTAAGGGTCTCACAAAGCATTTTCTCCCTACGGGTCATAACGATCCCGTAGGTGTATTTTCTCCTTAGGAGTCGTGGGAACTCTTAAATGTGTTGTTCCTTTTTTAGTCGTAAGGATCTCACACGGGAAATTTCTCCTCACAAAGTCGAGAGGACTTTGCGAGTGCATTCCATCTCTTTTTCACAAGTTTGCACCCTTTCGAATTTTCACAAACTCGCCGGCAGTCCTGCTGTTTTTACTCACGGAGCCCTCTCGGGTTTTCATCCGTGCCCATTTTGCTTGTGGACATACCATTTATTTTATTTTATTTTATTTTATTTTCAATTTTTTTTCATTTTTCATTTTTTTTTGGACTTTGAATGCGGTCTCACCGGTAGGATTTGGGAGAGGTTGGGATCGTTTTACGCCCATGGATTGTATACGGTTTTGCAGGATGTATGATCCAGACCGTAGGGCCGGAAAAATTTTAGGACTTTGTTGGCGTCTGCATCGCTGCACTGGAATATGATACCAGGAGCGACTCATCATTCACCACTTGGGGATTGGGATTTAGAATTTGGTTGGCGTCTGCATCGCTACACTGGAATATGGTACCAGGAGCGACTCATCATTCGCCACTTGGGGATTGGGGAGCGATGGCTTAGGAGACAGGTTTAGATCCCTATCACCTAAGGCTTTTTAATTTTATGGGCCGTGAGGGTCCCATAAAAGGATTTTCTCCCTACGAGTCGTAAGGATCCTGCAGGTGTATTTTCCCATTGGGAGTCGTGAGGACCCCCAAGTGTGTTTTTCCTTGGTGAGCCGTAAGGATCCCACGAAGCTTTGTTCTCCTCATGCATCGTAAGGACACATGAGTGGGTCTTTCCAATGGAGCATAATTCCAAGGGCGGAGACCAACCGCGGGACTGGTGATTGTGGTGGGGTATGGGTATGCTGAGAATTATTTAAGCCCGTGGATTGTATACGGTAGTCAATTTAGGGACTGGCCGTAGGGCCGGGAGAATTTTGAGAAATTAGATTTTGGTTGGCGTCAGCATCGCTGCACTGGAATATGGTACCAGGAGCGACTCATCATTTGCCGTTGTTTTTTGTTTTGTTTTGTTTTTGTTTTTGTTTTGTTTGCTTCTTTTTTTACCGCGATTGCTCTATCATTTCAGCTTTTGTTATCGCGAAGGTCGCGATTGCCCTATCATTTTGGCTATTTATTCGCGGTTGCCTCATTATTTCGGCTTTATTTTCATTTTTATTTTTACTCGCTGATTTTTATTGCGAGGTGCCCCATCATTTCGGCTTCCCCTTTTATTTATTTATTTACACGTTCCCTTTTTTTTTTCTATTTACACATTTTTTTTACATTCCCAGTTTAACGACTTAGAGGTCGATTATTCCCAGGTTAATGACATGGCGGTCAATTGTTTTCAGAGAAAGGCAGATGTCTGAGAGAATCAGTTTGACGAAGAACTTCGGTCTCCGTTTGTATGAAATTGGCGGTCGCAGCTGGACTGTTTGTTAACACGGCTTTAGACAGTTCTATCTCTCCTGCCTTGTATTGCTTTTCGACCCAATCTTTGAAAGCGAAGCAGTCCTCAATGGCATGACCTATCACTCTGTAATAGGGGCAGTATTTGGGGTCGTCGGTCATATTCGCTTCCTGCGGTCTTTTTGACTCTGGCATTTGTAGACCGTTCCTCAGGGCGTCTTTGAATATTTTACGGATTTTGTCCCTTCTGAAGGAATAGACCTTGTCCATCTTCTCTTTCAGTGGAGATTCTCCTTCCTCTCCGAACACTGGCTTCCGAGGCTGGTTGGCACTAGACCCGCTTATCCCTCGCTTATTTCGGTTAGCCGAAGTGTTGAAAGACTTAGAATCGTCGAGATTTCCGCCTTTGCGATTATCGTCCTTTCGGTTTCTCCATGACCTATTGTTATTTGGGAGTCAGAGGAGGACTCCTGCTTTGAGCGTTCCAACATCTGGACATTCCTGGTCAGCTCTTGGAATGTTTTGAGACCCGCGGTGCATAGAAACGGGGCCATCCAATTGTTGAGATTTCCGACGAGGAGACTGACAGATTGGTCCTGCTCTATCGGCGTTTCACATTTGACGGAGTGATTGCGCCATCGGGTTATAAAATCCGTACTGCTTTCGTTGTTCTTGGGCTTGGTCCTTACGAGCTCAGCAATGGTGATCTTATCGCTGACGCTCATGAACCTTTGTCGAAACAAAGATTCCATTAGGACGAAAGTAGTAACGGAGCCATCCGGTATGCTTGCGTACCAGTCGAAAGCAACATCGGTCAAGTTATTAACGAACTGGCGGAGGAGAATCGCATCGTTGCCCCCAGTGTTCCCGCATGAGGCTTTGAAGTGGGCGATGTACTGATTCGCATTTCCCGTCCCATCGAATCTTCCGAATTTGGGGATGACATAGCCGCTAGGAAATTCTACCAGATCATACTGAGCAAGATATGGTCTCCCACTACTGCTGATATCTTTTTGCGCTTCGGCTTCGGCAACCAAAGTTTTGACTTTGCCGACAACCAAATCCATAATTTGACCTTGAGTTAGCGGGCTGCTGTCATCGGCAGCCAAGACATTTCCCGAGATAGGTTGCGACTGATTTTCATACGGTTCGCCTACTTTTGGATTTAAGAGAATAGGTGTCGGCTGCTTTGGGATACCGTTTCCCGATTCACGAGCAGAGCCCTGAGCTTGATTGGGTGGCTAAGAAGCAAGTTGGGCCGTAAGCCGTAAGATGACATTTGTCAAGTCGTCGATCTCTGAGTAGAGCTTGGCCATCTCCTTGTCTTTGCTTCTGAGCTGTTTTCGGAGCTCTTGGAGAAGTTGCTGCTCTGCGTTCTTGGGGTGGAAGATTCGCTCATCTTCGCTTTCCGAGCCCGACTCCTCATGGACCAAAGGGTCTTTCTACCTATCATCCTCATCGAGAGGGTTTTCATCATCTAGCAGAGGCGGCTGTTCTTGGGAAGCGGCAACCACATTCAAGCCAGATTGGATTTGAGATGTGGTGGCCCCGTCCTTTCTCTTGCTGCGCGTGCCCACTATGTAGACAGTGTGGACCATATATCCAGCCATTTCCTCATCTTTGGCAGGGTAACCCTGTTCTTCGAACCTCATGAGGTTCAACCAAGAAGAAGCCCTAGCCCTTTTGTTGGCTCTATATCTGAGCTTTTTCTGCCTTAGCTTCTCAATTTTAAGGGCTTGGCGGGCATTTGTTTCCTGGGGAACGACCGTGAGTCGATTAGCGGGATATCAGAGAAGACACCCGATCGAGCAGTTGTCAGGGGCACCGCCGGAGCTTGCTCGAGACGCCTTGTTGCTTTGTTGGTGTCGATGGCCTTTCCCCCGGCTGGGGCCAAGGAGATCCGCTCAAACACCGACTTGCGTTTGAGTTGGGGCGCCTTCGAGACTACCACATTTGGCCTCTTGCCTTTCGAGACCGGTTTGTCTGTCGCCGGGGCTTGAGGAGCTGGGATGGCGCCAACAGGCATGAAGATAATAGAGCCGAATGGTAGCAGCGGCTCCTCCCATTGTCACTTGAAACTGGCCGGGAGGACCGTCCTGGAGTCCATCTTCATCGTGTATGAGATAGGAGCTGTGTTGAGAGTTGAGCAGGTTTTTGGAGACATCGTTGAGAAGTGATTGCTTGAAAACCTATATAAAAGGGCATTATTTTAGTATAAATATCGATATGTATATTGATTAAGTTCGCATGAATGCTTAACCCAAAATATGGGAGGAGAGATGGTCCCACCGGGCGTGCCAGAATCTATAGGGTGTTTTTCGTCAGCCCATTGAGATAGGAATACGCGCACGCTTGTCAGGCGTACTACAGATTCTCCCTGCCTAGGGTAGGCCGGGGTTTATTGATTGTGGGGATCCAAATCTCCGGCAGCCGCGGACTAAACTGCCGTTAATTACCCCTCGCCTTTGGAGCGAGAGACCTTCAATTGACGGGAAAGGGTATCCAATGGATGCGTGGGGGCCAGTGGCTCGTGTGCATGGCACACAGGCTCTTGGCGCTAGCGCACACGACACTGGGCGCACCACGTGTCGGAACGTAGGCGCAAGCGCCCTGGGTGCTGGACGTGCCACGTGTCGGCATGTGGGCGCAAGCGCCCTGGACGCTGGGCGTGCCATGTATCGGTACGTGGGCGCAAGCGCCGTGGGCGTTGGGCGCACAACGTGTCGGCATGTGGGCGCAAGCACACTGGGCGCTAGCGCACCACATGTCGGCACGTGGGCGCAAGCCCCCAGTGCACGGCACGTGGGCGCAAGCGCACTGGGCGCAAGCGCACTGGGCGCACCACATGTCGGCACGTAGGCGCAAGTGTACTGGGCGCTGGGCGCACCACGTATCGGCACGTGGGCGCGAGCGCCCTGGGCACTGGGCGCCAAACAGAAAGGGGACTTCGGACCGTGCACTGGGAGCTGTGCTCCCGATTTATGGAGTTAAACTCCTAAAAGGTTTTAGAAGTGATCAAAGGGGGCTGCTTGTTTCTCCCTTTGGCTCTGGTTCTTCCCCAGATGAGATTTTTGGAGATGGGTCTCCTCCTTCCTCCTCTCTTGTTTGGGTCTTGAAGTTCAAGAAATGTGATATTTTAAAAATCTCTCCTTTCTGGGATCTGATGGTAGATCTGAGTTCCCCTTTGTGGGTTTTGTGGTGGAAAACTGCTTAGTTTTGGAAAAGAAAGAGTAAAACTCTTGATTTAATTCAAAAGAAATGATGAGGTTTGGAACCTTGGAGAAGGAGCAGGAGGCACAAAGAACCCTAGTTTTTGGGGGAATGAGAAGTGTTCTTGTTTATTCATCATCATGTTACCTTATATAGGCTTGCATATTTACATATAGCCCCTTGGGCTTTACAAAATGGCATTTGCCCATTCCGTAGCTCATGTGCCTTTTCTTTTTTGCACATAAGCCATGGGCTTACAAAATATTGGCTTTATGCCCATTTTGCATATATTCATGCATAAAAAATTACATAAAAATTATTTATTACATGATTTCAATTTCGCATGAGGGAAGGCCGGCCGCTTCATGTTCGGACTCGACCTGGGCATGGGCTCACTTGGCTTTGGGTTGACTTTGACTTGGTCAACTGGGGTGCAATTTTCGACTTCAACAGATATTTTCATTATCTTTGCCTTTATAGGCTATACACTTTACACATAGCCCCTTGGGCTTTACAAACTGGCATTTTGCCTATTCCATGCATCATATGCTATTTCTTTTTGCACATAAGTCATGGGTTTTATAAAAATTTGGCTTTATGCCTACTTTTTTTATATTTATTCATAAAAATAAAATAAAAGAAATACAACAAAATTATTTATTACAAAATTTTTAGTTTGGTATGGGGGGAGATCGACCGCTTCATGTTCGGGCTCGACCCGGACATTGGCCCACTTGACCTGGGATTGGGACCACTTGGCTTGGAGTTGACTTTGATTTTGACTTGGTCAACCGCGGTGTAAATTTTTACCCCAACAAATTGCCCCCCATCAATAAATGCACACAGCATATGCGGGTTGTGTGCATGAAATTGATGGATCTTCTTTCACGTGGAGGCGACTTGATTCGATTCCCGCTTTTTGGGAAGCTGGCGCTGCCCTTTTTACGACATGGACGGTCAATGCTTGACGTATCTCCGAGATGGAGTGTCTAGTTGACTTGATTCCGAGGCGGAGCGTAATTCCGACGAGGAGGTCGTTACTGCCCTTTTAGCGACGTGGACGGTCGGTGCTGCCCTTTTAGCGACGTGGACGGTCGATGCTGCCCTTTTTGCGATGTGGACGGTCAGTGCTGCCATTTTCGCGACGTGGACGATCGGTGCTGCCTTTTTAGCGACTTGGACGGTTGATGCTGCCCTTTTTGCGACTTGGACGGTCGGTTCTGCCCTTTTAGCGACGTGGACGGTCGGCGTTGCCCTTTTAGCGACGTAGACGGTCGGTGCTGTCCTTTTTGCGACTTGGGCGGTCGGTTCTGCCCTTTTAAAGACGTGGACGGTCGGCACTGCCCTTTTAACGACGTGGACGATCGGTACTTGATTTGACTTGCTTCCGAGGTGGAGCTTGATTCCGCCTGGGAGGTCGTTGGTTGTCTTGCTGGTTTGATGTGATTTGGGTTGACATCAGCATCGCTATACTGGAATATGATACCAGGAGCGAATCATCATCTGCCATGACAGGATTTAAGGATTTTGGTTTTGGTTTAGCATCAGCATCGCTTCACCGGAATATGGTACCGGGAGCGAATCATCATTTTCCATGAGGAGATTTCCCTCATTCCCAATTTAACGACTTAGAGGTCATCTGTTTCCAGTTTAACAACTTAGAGGTCATCTATTCCCAGTTTAAAGACTTAGGAGTCTATTGGATTGGAGTTTGGAATTTTATGGTTAGGGTAGGCATCAGCGTTTCGAACATTGAAGCGCATGTGCTAGGAGTAATTCATCATTTGCCCTTTCCTGTTGGGGAGTGATGGCTTAGGGGACAGGTTTAGGTCCCTATCACCTAAAACTTTTCAATTTTATGAGCCGTAAGGGTCCCATAAAAGCATTTTCTCCCTACAAGTCAAAAGGATCTCGTACGTGTACTTTCTCCTTAGGAGTCGTGGGGACTCCCATGTGTGTTTTTCCTTTATGAGTCGTAAGGATCCCACAAAGGTGTTTACTTACGAGTTGTGAGGATCCCGTAAGTTTGTTCTCCTCATGTATCGTGAGGACACATGAGTGGGTCTTCCCAAATGGAGCATAGGTCCAAGGGCGGAGACCGGCCGCTGGACTGGTGATTGCAGTGGTGTATGGGTATGATGAGAATTATTTGAGCCCGTGGATTGTATACGGTAGTCAATTTGGGGACTAACCGTAGGGCCTAGAGGATTTTAAGAAATTGAATTTTGGTTGGCGTCTGCATTGCTGCACTGGAATATGGTACCAGGAGCGACTCATCATTCGCCGTTTGGGGACTTGGAATTTGGATCTTGTTTGGCATCAGCATTGCTGCACTGGAATAATGCCAGGAGAAACTCATCATTTGCCTCGGAAGGACTTGGGATTTAGGTTTTCGGTCGGCATCAGCACCGCTAACACTGAAGCGAAATGCCAGGAGCGACTCATCATTTTCCGTTGCCCATTGGGGAACGATGGCTTGGGAGACAAGTTTGGGTCCCTATCACCTAAGGCTTTTCAATTTTATGAGTCGTAAGGGCCTCATAAAAGCATTTTCTCCCTATGAGTCGAGAGGATCTCGCAGGTATATATTCTCCTTAGGAATTGTGAGGATTCCTATGTGTGTTGCCCCTTTGTGAGTCATAAGGATCTCACGCAGGGATTTTCTCCTCACAAGGTCGAGAGGGCTTTGCGAGTGTATTTTATCTCTTTTCACGAGTTCGCGCCCTTTCGGGTTTTCACAAACTCGCTGGCAGTCCTGCTGTTTTTACTCACGGAGCTCTTTCGGGTTTTCATCCATGCCCGTTTTGCTTGTGGACATAACATTTTTTTTAGGCCGCTGGTGGGACTTTAAAAGTAGTCTTACCGGCGGGACTTGGGAGAGATAAGGGTCGTTTACACCCATGGAATGTATACGGTTTTACAGGACGTATGATCCAGACCGTAGGGCCTGTGTGCTCAATTCGCCTGCGACTCGGAGCATTCACACGTAGTATTTCTTGAGATATCGGCTATTGATGGGTGGCATGGGGCTTTCTCCCTCGGCACTTATTAGTTGGTAGGATCCGCCGTCGAACACTTTCTCGATGACGTATGGTCCTTCCCAGTTTGGCTCAAATTTTCCCTTGGCATATCGATTGGGGATGATCGGTCTTTTGAGGACCAACACCAATTCACCTTTCTTGAAAGCGCGGAGACGGGTCATCTTGTTATAGGCCCGTGACATTTGGTCTCGGTATAGCTCCACATTTTGCTACACCGCGAGCCTCTTTTCTTCGAGGGCGTCAAGCTCTTCTAGCAGAAGGAGCACATTTTCCTCCTCCGTCAATTCGTGCTGAACGGAAATTCTTAAGCTTGGAACTTCGACTTTGAGGGGGAGGACCGCCTCCACTCCGAAGAGCAATGAGTATGGAGTGGACTGAGTTGGAGTACGGTGCGTGGTACGATATGCCCACAACGCCTCGTGAAGCTAGAGATTCCAGTCCTTCTTGTTGGCTGAAGCATTTTTCCTCAGGAGCTTACGTAGAGTCTTATTGAAGGCTTCGGCTAGCCCATTGGCTCTTGGATTATAGATGAAGGAATATTACCAGTCTATTTTGTGTTAAGTAACGAATCTTGAGACTTTGAAGCTCTTAAAAGAAAGCCCGTTGTCAGAAATGATTATTCTTGGTGTACCGAAGCAGTATAGAATATTATGCTGGAAGAATGTCAGAATATCTTCTGTCTTGACCTCTTTTAGCGGGACAGCTTCATCCATCTGGAGAAGTAGCCGGTTGCAGCCAATATGAACCGGTGACCTTTGGATGACGGAGGATCAATTGGGCCAACAATGTCGGTGCCCCAGACTTCGAAGGGCCACGACGCCACTGTAGGATGCAACGGATTGGGATGCTTGTGAATGAAATCACCGTGAATTTGCTAGATATGACATTTCTTTGCATGCTCTTCACAATCCCGTATCATGGTGGGCCAGTAATACCTAAGCCGTTTGATTTGAAGTCACATCTTGGGGCCAGATTGGTGAGCACCGCAAACGCCCAAGTGAACTTCTTTCATGACCTTTTGGGCTTCGGCCAATGACAGACACCTGAGCAAGACTTGGTCATATGACCTGCGATATAGCGTGTCATTTACAAACACGTATCGGAGAGCTCTCTTCTTCATCTGAACCCTCGCAGATTTTCCTTCAGGCAGCTTGTCGTATCGGAAGTACTCTATGAAAGATTCTCTCCAGTCGGGCTCGTCTTGGATGATCGAAGCTTCTTCGGCAGGACTGCTCTTATGTTCCGCGCTTTCCTCTTCTCGTAAAGAGACCGGGGGTAGAATTTGTTAGATATAGTGCCCTTAAAGTCAATTATTGGATCGCAGGTACGTGATTGCAATGATTGAGGGAGGACCTATACCGATAGGACAGTCTTGCTCGAGATGATAGTATGCTATCTGGTTTGTCTTTATCATCGTGTACATACTTTAGTTCACTATTGCATGTTGATAGAGCCCATAGGATTCTTCTTTGACTGCCAGCAGTTTGATGGTGCTCGTATACGTGGGAGCTGGGGTCTATAAGCACATCCTTAAATGGTCCCTAGTCGTGGGAGTTTCGAGACAGGGCATCGATACTCTAGTGTATACAGTCGAGACCCCGATAAGGGGCGGAGGCTAGTCTCACAATCCATTGGTGTCAGTTGGTTCACCTAAGATTTATACAGTTGCTCATTGAGTTATGAGTACACCGGACAGGACTCGCCGGGAACATGCTAGTTGGTATTATACATATCGTCAGATAGCAGTTCCCTGGTGACATATGTACAGGTTAGTCTGTCGACTTGAGATCGTCATTTGTCTCATGTGAGTTCCCACTGTGCTTTGATTAATACCTTACAATGGCTCAAA
Source organism: Agapanthus africanus (assembly GCA_030015575.1). NCBI lineage: Eukaryota > Viridiplantae > Streptophyta > Magnoliopsida > Asparagales > Amaryllidaceae > Agapanthus > Agapanthus africanus. The sequence continues at coordinate 58,135,219 of JASDDO010000024.1, forward strand.
GGAGTCGTGCAAACAGGTTTTAGTTGGGTACAGTCCTGAACCACATGGAGGCAGTGAGCGGATCGTCGGGGATTCGTCTCTCCCGGTATTGGAGGTGAGATCGCGCTGTGTTTAGGAGAGCCATTACACGAAATCCCTGATCAGGGTAATCGAGATTTACTGGTAGGTATTCCAGTAGTTTCTCCGGGTGTTCTGCGCTACTCTTCGACACGACTTATACCGCTATTGGGGGTTTGAGTTTTACCAGCCTCCTAGGCCCTATATGCGATACTCATAGACGAACGGACAAGACTGTAAGGATATTGTCACTGTCAGGCTCAGTAGGGTTTCTGGATGAGTTCGCTCGTCAGCTTCTCTTCCGATCAATACATGGGCAACCGTTACGTACAGCAAGTACCTCTGACGTGCTAGTGGTTATACCCAGTGCCAGTGTATTGATTAGTCATTAAGTCCCCCACAGACAGTTTCCAAAATTCCGGCGAAACGTTGTAGAGGCCGTATGGATATATGGCGGGGTTCGATCATATTCGTGCACTTGTGCACTGATCATGATCGGACAGACAATACTAGCGGGTTTTGGTTTAAGCCGGATCCTAGTATTATTGTGTAGGAATATTTTTTTGTCTCTTGCATTTGTATTCGGCAAATGAGGGTATGTATTTACAGTTGAGGTGTAATCTCGTAATTCGTTACGGCATTATTTTGGGAGTTGCCAATTTCTTTTTCCGGTTTTAAAACACCCTGATCCATGACTATTTATTGTGTGCATTGACCCAATCCCATGCCCATCATTTACACTGAAATTCGAGCATGAACAGGGGCTGCATTTATTAGGCATGGGCATGGTGCCTGATCGGGGGGCGTGCAAAGGGGGGTTCTTTGCAATTTCGCCATCATTGGCAGGGGGTTAATCGTGGTGAAGAAAAAAGGGGATTAAGTTGGAGAGGTTTGTTTTTTTCTTCCTGTGCTGAATAATTCTCAACACCACCATTTCATTGCTTTCTTCTTAAAAACCACAGAGCCCATTCCATTTCTTCTTCTGGCCAAGCTCTTTAGGCAGTGGGTTTTTTGATTCTTTCCTTGCCAATGAAAAATCCTATGCTCACATATTCACCTCCTTGGCAACTCCAATTTACCTCTACCCAATCGCATGGGTGCCTTGAGATAAAGTATTCTACACTCTTTCTATATCAATCTTGAACATGTCGTCTAGCAAACTTCATATCTGAGTTTCCTCGATCTTGAGGCGGGAGCCCGTATACAGATTCATCGATGTGGTGCCACTTTGACGTATCTGATCGGGGCACACTTCGTCAGTGATTTTATAATATTCTTGATGTGTAGTATGAAAATTGTAAAGAAATCACAACCAAAAATATTTGACCGCAATCAATAACGGTGTCGGTTGTAGCGCGTTAGTAAGTGCGGATCGACCACAGGAAAAGTGTAATCGTTCGTCTTTTGAATTAGATGAATTGAAAATTTAAAGAAAACAAAACAAAACAATTCAAGATTTGTATTTGAAGTTCAAGAATTAGAAAATCTAGATCTAATAAAAGTAAAAGATAGAATCAAGAATTGAGAGTTTGTTGATTTTTCCAAACCAAATATCAAGAATCTAAATGAGGCTCGTAGGAATCGATCGGATCTATAGATATGATGAAGATTCAAGAATACGATTTCTTATCCATTAACAAGTTGATACTAAATCGATGTAGATTTCATCGAGGATCAAGGATCTTATGAAGAATTAGAGTTTCTCATCCTATCCTTTATCCTTTCGATGAATCACATTCATTAGATAGCTTCTTCAAATTCGGATGATCGATCGTTGATCTCTAGATCGTGCGAAAGGAATTAAGAACGCATTCGCATCGATCTAGATCATCGATCATTCGAGTATCAAGAATTTCTAATTGCTATAAGACTTAAGAAAACGTTTAAAGATTCATCAACATCATCATTCTACAATCGTCTCGATTCTTCCACGAGCGGAGTTTTATTCGCGCATTATTACAAAGAATACATTCAAGAATTGAATACAAATCATAATGCTCGAATTGAAATAAAAGCAAGTTTAAAGAATATTCACCTTTATTTATTCCACAAATTGTTACACACTGCTCAAGAAACTACAAGAATTCGAGAAGGAACAAAATTGTCGAATCTAGCGTTGCATCGGTTCCTTGAGTCTTGGATCGCTCGGATCTCGTACTCTGTTGAAGTCCGGCTTCACTTCTAAAGGTTGGTTGAAGACTTTCTCACTAGAACTCCATGGATCTTGAATTTGGATTGGAATTAGGGTTAGGGTTTTGCACAAGTCTTGTCACTAGACTTGTGGAAGAAGATGATGTAAGAGGTAAAGAATGAACTAATGAATTAATGAACTAATTATTAGCTAAGGATTCTAAAGATTAGCCATTAACCCTAAGTCTAGACTTCTATTTATAGACTTTCCTAAACCCTAGATCGAGGATTAGAATTTGAATTTCCTTCCAAAAGTTAGTTAGAAGAGATTTGAATTTCCCTCCAAAAGTTTGTTGAGGAGAAACTTCTAGATGTGATTAGTTAGGAGCTTAATCAAGATTAGCATGCTTAATGATCTTTTGCTGATCTGGAAGAAGACTCTGGAGAATTCTGGAATTTGACGTGTCAAAATGAGGTGTACCCACTGAGAGAAAGATATTGCACTGAAAATGGCATGATGATGTGGCAGAACCGCCGCGGAACTGCGGCGCAAAACGACTCCCGCCGCGGTTCCGCGGCGCTTTTGAGGCTTTATGGCTTGTAACTTTTTCTGGTGCTTTGGGATGATAATTGGGCCTTGTTTTGATATGTTGAATTGTGTAATTCCTTCTGGATTGCTACCAGCTTTCAAGTCTTTGAGTTGGCGTAATTTTTTATCAGCACAATGACAAATTTGGCCATTCTTCTGTATTTACCTGCACAGACTTCGAAACACAAGTTGCGATATATAGGAATGATGCAGCTATGAAATGCAGCCAATGTCCCTAGAAATGCCGGTTTTAAGGTCTAACACATGTAATCTGATATTTTACGACTGTTTTGCTAATATGTGTTATATGAATGCCGAACACTTCTATATGAATGCAAATGATAGGGAAATTGTCGGTTAAAAGATGCAATATTTTCGACTGATCAAATTCCTCCAAACTTAATTTCGATCGTCTCGAGCGAACTTTTTATTAAAAAGAAGGAGAAAATAAAGAAAGAGAAAAACTAACTAGCACACTTTCGTTGGCAACACGATTGCACTGAGCACGTGCAACAAGCCTTTAAACCTCTAGGTGTCCCTAGTAGGAGGAGTGTTGTCTCCTGAGGGTTTTCAGCGGATTGCACCCACAAAATCCAATAATAAAAGAAAGATCATGAATATTACATTTAAAGACAAGAATTGTAAAAGAAAAGCCTTGAAAATTAGGGTTTCCAACTAAGCTAGCTTTTCGGTTGTCATGAGCCTTATCTTAATAGTCATGAAAAAATGTTATAAATCACGTCCTCCCTCAATAAAACATCGTCTTATTCTCCATTCTTATCTTTCTTCCAAACATCGATCATATCACCCTGAGTGAGTGTAAAGGACATCCCTACACCCGGAGAATTCAATTCAAGCTATCATACTCTTGCAAATCATCCTCAGTACTTTTTGATTAATGAATATTTAGATGAGATTGCTCACACACTTTCATGCGACCATTAATACTTCTTGAGATACTAACTGACCGATTACTCATGTTCTTGCTTATTTGGTGTATTTTCCTCGTCTTGGACCACCTAAGGCATAGCAGTGACTCCCAGACCAGTTGGTCTTAGGGCACAAGGTGAAGAGGCACCCTCGCTATACATTTTTATTGCCCTCGGTGATAACAAAACCAGTGTCCATTGTTCTCACCACTTTATATATTTTTTTATTCACTTTTTTTTCATTTTATTTCCTTCATACATCGGCTTTAAGACAAGAGCATTTCAAGGTATCCTCTACTATCCCAGTCTTCAAGACGTGTATAAGTGCGAATAGCAGGGTAGCAACGTTCAAAATGTTTGGCTTCCAGAATAGAAACTATTTTTCAGACCTATTTTTATCCTCAGATTAGTGACTTCCTTCATCTTACAAACCCTTGGGACAACGGCTCATAACTACTTATTACTAGTTCGTAAAAGAAAACTTCTAATTTTCTTAAATTTTTCTAATCTCATGGATGTAATTTTTCACTATCTAACCTTTTATTATCTTATTTATGTACAAAAATATTTTTATTTTTTTCCAAAATTTTTTTAAATTTTTATAGGTTTTCAAAAAATGGTTTGTGCTTATGCAAATGATGCGAAAATAAACACAAATCTCCCCCAAACTTGTTTTCAACAGTGTCCTCACTGTTGCCTTCTGCTAAATCTCGAAAAACCTGTAAGCTTGGGAGGAATTTATTAGTGGGGGCAAAATATTTATGTGAAGACCCTCCCCCAAACTTATTTTTGGCTCAAAATTTTGTAAAAATTTTCTTTCCAAGAGACAGAAAAAAAGTCTCCCCCCCCGAAACTTAAGCAATGTTAATCTTTTGCAAATCACATGAGGGGGTCAAAAAATCATTGGTCGATACCAAGCTTTGGAAAGACCGAATGTCAACACCAACCATTCAAAAATTTTATCAATGCAGTGCTCTGGTTGGTGGAAGAAGAAATGGGGAAAGGTCAAGTGATGGAATAGAATGTGTGTGCGTCTCATTTTGGAGAGACAATGCAGTGATTGTGATGGATTACTCGCATTCTTTTTACAGTTTAGATGAAGGGGTGGAGGTTCAATTTCATTGATTGGGAGATGATTCATCTCAACACCCGTGTCATTCAAAAATACGAGTTCATCAGCGAAGATTTCCTCAAAAGTTCCATCAATACCCCGATGAATAATGTCATCAGAAAGTGCGGGGTGATCTTCAGACTCTAAGAACAGTTCATAATCCGTGTTAATTGTTGATCCGGACATCTCGGTGGAAGAGTCCATATGTGTATGATACATAGTTGGGTCAAACAACAACGTATAAAAAGAGTCAAGATCAGTATCAGGAAGATCATCAAATTCGCTGCTGTCGACGTCCATTAAGTCGACAGAACATACCTGAGCAGTAGATTCGTAGGGTACACTTCCCAACTTGTAAACGTTTAGCTCTATTGACCTATTCCCGAAGGATAGGGTCATAGAACCATTACGACAGTTGATTATTGCATTGGAAGTGGCCAAAAAGGGGCGACCTAAAATCACAGGAATTTGATTCCATGGGTTCGCTACAGGCTGTGTATCAATTACAATAAAGTCCACAGGGAATATGAATTCCCCGATTTTTATTAACACATCCTCCAGTTCACCCCTAGGTTTGGTGATTGATCGGTCAGCCATCTGGAGAGTTATGCTCGAGGGCTTTAACACTCCGATACCTAGTTGCTCATAAACAGAATATGGAAGCAAGTTAACACTAGCGCCAAGGTCTAGTAGAGCACGATTGATGTGTTTTTCCCCGATAGAAATGGAAATCGTAGGATATCCAGGATCCTTACGTTTCCTCGGTAATTGTTGGGAGAAAGCCGTGTCTACAGTCTTTGCCATGAATTTCTTCTTGGGCACTTGTTTCTTCCTCTTCCTAGTGCACAAGTTCTTAAGAGTTTTCGCATAGGACGGAACTTGTTGGATGGCATCTAGGAGAAGGATGCTGATGTTAACTTGCTTAAAAATATTCATAATTTTCTCCATATGTGGACTCGGTGTGTTTGCCCTTAACCGATTAGGATAAGGTGTTTTAGCAATAAGTGCTGGGTCCATCATAGGAGAAGGAAGTAGGGGTAGACATGATCCCAAAAGAGGAGTGGGGATCATCTGTGGAGAACTAGAAGGAATGGGTTGAGGTGTCGAGCCTTTTGGGAAACGAAGAATAGGCTCGCAAGAAGGTGGTGGGGTAGAAGAACTGGGATTAGAATTAGAAGTGTGTGTGGAAGGAAAGGTCTCAGCCGGGGTGTTTTTGATTGATTTTTCAGTATCATCAAACTCTTCCCAACATGATTGTCAAGCACTCTTTCTGATCTCAACGTGATTGCATCCACATGATGTGAATAGCCAGGATTGGATAAAGGTTGAGCTGGAAGTTTCCCTTTTTCTCTCGCACTCATTTCGGCTTTTAGTTGTGCAATTTGTGCTTTCATCGATTTGATATTCTCATTTTGAGAGACAATGATCTTCAACACATTCTCGACGGAAGATTGCAAACTTGCCGTTCCTTGGATGGATTGCTTCATGAAAGTATCCAAGGTTTGTGCTAGTGCAGAGGTATTATCTGTACTGGTCAATTGCAAAGGACTAGACGGTGCAAAAGTGTTGGCCGGATTTTGGAAGTTTTGTGATTGAAAGGGGTGCTGACTCAATTGAAGTGGTGGCTGCTGTTGTGGTGGAGGGACCCTTTGGAAATTGTGTTGGGTTGGAACCGTGTTTTGAGATTGTGAATGGTTCCACGCAAAATTAGGGTGATTCCTCCAACCCTGATTATATGTGGAAGAATAAGGATCGTTCATAGGTCCTTGTTGGTAAGCAGAATTGATAAGCTCATGACCTTGAAACGGACATTCTTCCGTCAAGTGAGACGGATCAGAACAGCAGCCACATACAATTTTGGAGAGTGACATTTGATTTAGGGTGGCGGCTAAAAATTTATTTTCCATAGTCTCGAGTTTCTTGTGTATAGCTGCAATGTCAGCTCTAACTCCTATGGAAATATCATTGCCATCCCTAGACGATTGACTCATACCCTCCCACTGTAAAGATTTTTCAGCGAAATTTTCTAGAAATTTCCATGCTTCCCCATCATCTTTGGTCATAAAGTTGCCTTGACACATGGATTCAAGGGTCTGTCTTGTGTTAGGATTAATGCCCTCATAAATGATTCGGCACAGTTCCTATCTCGGGATGCCGTGATGTGGACATTGGACTAACAGATCCTTCAAACGTTCAAGACACTTTGAAAATGTTTCATTTGGAAGTTGGGTGAATTGATAGATTTCGCTACGGAATCGAGCAGTCTTTTGATGTGGGTAGAATTTCTTAAGGAATGCTTTGACGAATTCGTCCCAATTTAAAATGGAATGTGCGGTAGTGTTATATAGCCACTTCTCGGCTAAATCGCATAAGCTAAATGGTAGAAGACGAAGACGCAAAGCATCCACAGACAAGTGTGAGGTACTCATCATTGCGCATACATTTTCAAATTTCGTGATAAACACGTATGCGTCTTCAGACTCGAGACCGTGGAATTTGGGTAAAAGATTGATATACTGGGGCTTAATCTCAAAGTTATCCCCGTTGGCTGGTGGTGTGGATAAGCAGGTCGAAAGAGGACCTCGCATAGGGTAGCACCTCTCCTGGAGAGAGATGCGGGGTGGATTCTGCGCACCAACGGATGGCGGCAGATTAGTGGAAAAGAAATTCGATGGATTCGGATCCATCGGTGTGGGTGTGGTAGTGGGTAAAGGAAAGGTAAATGTAGAAATATCGACTTCGGAGTCGATAGGAGGTACGCGGACTAAATGGGCACTAGAATCCCGTGTCCAGCCTTTCTTGTACTAAAAAGGGTTAGTACAAGTGGCAGCGTGGCTTATAATTAGGGAAGTGATGAATGAATGCGGTGTTTGTTTTGAAAAGTGATACGGACTTTTGAAAATATGATGCAACACAACAAATGCAACACACAAAACCCTAATTCTAGGGGTCACCTAGGTCAAATCTCTAGACCGCTCCTAACTGCCAAAAGACAAGTCGCAGGATAGAATCCTCCACTGCCTCTTTGTCTCCCTGTGGCCAGGTAAGTGCCAGGTAAGTGGGAAGGTACTCCACTACGTAAGTAGTGGGCCTAATTAATAACCACTAGGCTTAGAAACACTTGCCTTAGACACCACAAGAAAACGCGGATAAGCAATGAATTACCCACGGCTTTCTCTTGTCCCAAGTGAGCGCGACAGTCCTTAGAGTCATCTCTAGATCTTTTTTAATTAATGAGGGTAAATGCGGATGCAAGTTTGTGATTTTTGGGGCTTAGGAAGGGTAATGAACTCCCCATCTAATCTGGATTTGGTCGTGCCCCTTAATATCCGTATTAATATGCAAACAACCAAAAATCAAAACACGCACAATTTATTTTTCTTTTACGGCGCTGCGAATTTTTGCAAAGAAACCTGCAGCAAAGTGTTATTTGGAGAAGATTTAGGAGGAGATAAGAAAGTGTAGATGTCACCTGAGAAAATTGGCACAGTGATGCTACTGTAGCACCGCGGTTCCGCCGCACAAGTCGCCTAATGCCGCGGTTCCGCTGCAGCTTATCCTCTTCACTGCACAAAAATTTCACAGTAGGCTTCTGTTCATCTATACAACTCTCTGGAATTTTCAGAATAATTTTTCCAAAGCTCCAATGATTCCAGATTTCCTCGGAATAAATCACAACAACACGTTTAGGGTTTGTGCGAATTTATATCTAAAAAATTGCAATGGAATAAATCTTTCAATTCAAATTTCAATATAGAATGAATTAGCGCGCGATCCCCGGCAACGGTGCCATTTGATTGATTAGAAATTCTCGTTGTGTATGTTTGAGAAAATAGAATAGAAATCACAACCAAAAATATTTGACCGCAATCAATAACGGTGTTGGTTGTGGCGCGTTAGTAAGTGTGGATCGTCCACAGGGAAAGTGTAATCGTTCGTCTTTTGAATTAGATGAATTAAAAATTTAAAGAAAACAAAACAAAACAATTCAAGATTTGTATTTGAAGTTCAAGAATTAGAAAATCTAGATCTAATAAAAGTAAAAGATAGAATCAAGAATTGAAAGTTTGTTGATTTTTCCAAACCAAATATCAAGAATCTAAATGAGGCTCGTAGGAATCGATCGGATCTATAGATGTGATGAAGATTCAAGAATACGATTTCTTATCTATTAACAAGTTGTTGCTAAATCGATATAGATTTCATCGAGGATCAAGGATCTTGTGAAGAATTAGAGTTCCTCATCCTATCCTTTATCCTTTCGATAAATCACATTCACTAGATAGCTTCTTGAAATTCGGATGATCGATCGTTGATCTCTAGATCGTGCGAAAGGAATCAAGAACGCATTCGCATCGATCTAGATCATCGATCATTCGAGTTTCAAGAATTTCCAATTGCTATAAGACTTAAGAAAACGTTTAAAGATTCATCAACATCGTCATTCTACAATCGTCTCGATTCCTCCACGAGCGGAGTTTATTCGCGCATCATTACAAAGAATACATTCAAGAATTAAATACAAATCATAATGCTCGAATTGAAATAAAAGCAAGTTTAAAGAATCTTCACCTTTATTTATTCCATAAATTGTTACACATTGCTCAAGAGACTACAAGAATTCGAGAAGGAACAAAATTGTCGAATCTAGCGTTGCATCGGCTCCTTGAGTCTTGGATCGCTCGGATCTCGTGCTCGGTTGAAGTCCGGCTTCGCTTCTAAAGGTTGGTTGAAGACTTGCTCATTAGAACTCCATGGTTCTTAAATTTGGATTGGAATTAGGGTTAGGGTTTCGCATAAGTCTTGTCACTAGACTTGTGGAAGAAGATGATGTAAGGGGTAAAGAATGAACTAATTAATTAATGAACTAACTATTAGCTAAGAATTCTAAAGATTAACTATTAACCCTAGGTCTAGGCTTCTATTTATAGACTTCCCTAAACCCTAGATCTAGGAATAGAATTTGAATTTCCCTCCAAAAGTTAGTTAGAAGAGATTTGAATTTCCCTCCAAAAGTTTGTTGAGGAGAAGCTTCTAGATATGATTAGCTAGGAGCTTAATCAAGATTAGCATGCTTAATGATCTTTTGCTGATCTGGCAGAAGACTCTGGAGAATTCTGGAATTTGACGTGTCAAAATGAGGTATACCCACTGAGAGAAAGATATTGCACTGAAAATGGCATGATGATGTGGCAGAACCGCCGCGGAACTATGGCGCAAGCCGGCTCCCGCCGCGGTCCCGCGGCGCTTTTGAGGCTTGATGGCTTGTAACTTTTTCTGGTGCTTTGGGATGACAATTGGGCCTTGTTTTGATATGTTGAATTGTGTAATTCCTTCTGGATTGCTACCAGCTTTCAAGTCTTTGAGTTGGCATAATTTTTTATCAGCACAATGACAAATTTGGCCATTCTTCTGTATTTACCTGCACAGACTTCGAAACACAAGTTGCGATATATAGGAATGATGCCATGCTATGAAATGCAGTCAATTTTCCTAGAAATGTCGGTTTTAAGGTCTAACACATGTAATCTGATATTTTACGACTGTTTTGCTAATATGTGTTATATGAATGCCGAACACTTCTATATGAATGCAAATGATAAGGAAATTGCCGGTTAAAAGATGCAATATTTTCGACTGATCAGTCGGCGCTGCAGCGGGGAGTTTGGTGCGGAGATTAAAGACCGAAGGACACGGATCGATCGGTATAATCTTTCCAAACATTTTTACAGTTTACTAGTTTACGGTTAATGGAACGATCCGGGTATTTGGGTTGCGGTAGCGCCAGTTTTGTAAAAAGTTTTTGTTCCGCATTTGGCCTCGTTTAGACGGCCAGGGCGCCGCCGCATCCCAACATGGTATCAGAGCCACACTATTAACCACTTACTAGCTTATTCTAACATGTTTAATAGCCCGATCGAACATAATTTCCGAAACCGCGATTTCAATAATAAAGTTTCTGTCGAATTTTTTTTTCATCGAAAAATTATTTTGAGTGTTTCAGAAAATCAGGCAGGCTTTTCTAAGAAAACTGTAAAAATTTTGTAGCATGATCCCTCTGTGACGCCGCGGAACTGTGGCCGTACCCACATTTTGGCCGCGGTTCCGCCGCAGTGTTGGGATTTCAGTGCACTAAATTTTTCCTTTGGGTCTTTAACTTGAAACCGGGGTTTCCTGAAAATTTAGTTTTGGCCCAGATTATTTTGAGTACTGGATTTGTGCCTGGGGCCCACTTCGGGAAGTTTTGTGATCGGAATTTTGAATGTGTTAGTTTACAGTGGTTATATTATATCTGCGACTGTAAATGTCATTTGATCGGTAAATCTTGTCTAATCGCTAAAGTCCTTTTAGACGGATTTGCGAACGTGACATTCACGTTGATGTTCTGTGTTGTGATGTGCTGTTGCGGATTTGTCGTGGTGGATAGCTCTTGTGCAATGGTAGTGCATTTTGGATTTATTTGTACATTTGGTATTGCGGGGCGAGCGTCCGACATGTGGACTGCCGTCACTGCCTGTTTGTATATTATTCTTTTGGGGCACGACCGGGTCGAGGTCGATGTCACCCTTGTATATTATTTTCTTTTCTGTACTAGGATTACCCCACGGTGGGGTGCACGGATAGCCGGGTTCTAGAGGACAACGGGCCCGCATCTCATGGCTTTGAGACGGAGGGGGCTTCACTCTATAATTGGCGGGCTATTCGCCGCACTCGTAGGGGGTATAAGTTGACCCAAGGAAGGGTGCTCAAGTTACCGGATTCCGTGAAGTGCTGGTTGATCCATTCATTTTGCCGAAGGGGTCTGCTTCGCTTCAGGATTTGGCGGGTAACTTTCCGCACTCGTAGTGGTCTAAGTTTACATTGCACATGCTATCCACACGACCAGAGAAACGTCGAGTTTCACTTGCGGCTCAATGAAACCCGGAGATCCTAGATTATCTGTATTGTTCTGTGACGCTTATTACTTTTCTGTGATGTTGCATTTATCATACCTGGAGCGATTTTATATATTGATATATATACTAGTAGATATTGTATATGTTTTACACCCGCGCTAGTCCAGTCCCCACTCTGTCGTTAGTTAGGTAACCTAACGGGTGATGACGGGACCCAGTGGCGAATGCGAATGGCATATAAGTACATCATATTTTCGTTCTTTTCTGGTGTGATTAATTGATGGGACTGCGTTGATTCTTATCAATGCAAGGAAAACAAACCTATATATGATGTTGTTGGAACAATTTTTAAAAAGGTGTTATTACAATGGCGTTCTCTTTTGTTTTGCACAGAGGTATTCGGTTATGAATATCCAGCACCTCATTCGACGAGGCAAGGGCCGAGATCCCTTCATCGGGAGTGACCCCTTGGACAGAAGTTTGCGTCAGGGTAATAATTTCACTATAGTCGATTGCTTTTTGCTTTGCATCGTGATATTAAGTTTGGAATATCCTGCACCTCATTCCACGGGGAAAGAGCCGAGATCCCTTCACCGGGAGTGACCTCTTTAGCAAAGGTTTTCGCCACTATATTTTTATAAAAAATTATCCGGTTCCTTCAACGATATCAAGTTCATTACGTTTAAGGTTTTTCGCCAAAAACCAGCCGTAGCCCTCCGTCATTTCAGATTAGTATTGCTTAGTATTCTTACTACGTATGTTGAATGTGTCAAGGCGTAGTGTGCGGTAGATCTGTAATGCTTTTCTGTCGCATGGATATGTGGATTGGTTAAGACAGTCGTACGGTCATGTTGACTGTGTCAAGGACTCGTACGGTTGGGTTTAATGCAATCAAGATAATAACGGGTTGAACTTGACTAGAATCCTTTGATATGTTGACTGTGTCAAGGTCACTTGGGTCCTAGGGGTAAAAACACACATTGGGAGTTTCAAACATACAGGAAACTTGCCAGGCATGCGCATACCTTCTGAAGTGTGGTAACTTGAGTGGCATCCATCAAGTTATCATACGATGATAGTTGGATCTCGATTCCTACCGATGAGTTAGTTTACTGCTCAGGTGATTCCGACTGATTCTTCTTTCAGGTTTGGAGAAGAATTTGAGGCTACAGTGGGAGACATTCAAGTTAGAGTGCACGCAGAGTATTTCTTTTCTCTCTCTCTCTTTGACTATGACCATGACCCGACCCTAGACTATAACTCAGTGACCAAGTTAACCGAACTTTCTTATAACACTGGCTTTTGGATTGTCTGAGTTGCATACATCATTGCCACTCCTTCTCTTACCCTTTGCATTTCTCCAGAACACCTCGTATCACTATGGACATCCACTTCCATTGGATAAATCCATCGTATGGTTATATACGAACTCGAAGGAATTTCTTCGAGGATGGATTCTGGTCAGGAGAAATAAGAATAAAGTTTATTCAGTTGTCTTTTATTCTTACCTTCTCTCAGGTCGCGAGTGCTCCTAGGTGTAGGAGAGTACACCTATTATGCTTACTGGATAGTCTTCTTCCAAACCATAGGCTGGTGCCGAACGGTAGGGAAGGAAGAAAACCACTTAGCATAACGATGGTGTACAGAAAGTAATGAGTAAAGACAAATAAAGGGAATTGGAGAGATGACAAAGAAATATACGGTTACAGTCATGAATCTGATAATGGAAGAGGCATTACTAGGAATACCCGGATACCCCTTCGAAACATATTCATGTTTCAGTTTCACTGTGTATTGTTAATAGAAAACTGATTTTCCAATTAGACTCTTGCTCCAGGATATGTATTTACCAGGTATGATTCTCACACCTGTTTGGTTTTACAGATGATGAGTGGGAGTAAGTTATTGGGAATTAGATGATCATCCTCATTATATCGGAATTCATTGTAATTGGTGATATTTGAGGAAATCGCCTGGATACAATTTTCAACCTACGACGCACAGAGTTTGAGTTATTCAACTCAGAGGACTTATACAAAGTATTGTATATTGTCCAGTGTCCATTAGAATAAAGGGTTTGGTTCTCGTACTGTATTCTGTTTACTTGTGACTTCTCAAGTTTTAGACAAGTGTTTCGTAAAAATACAAGGTCCAAGTTTGAGAAGTTATAGGTACAGGAATAAAGTAAAGAACCATGTGTTGCAAGTATCAGGATTTTTCAAGGTGATCGAAGATGTAGATACTTATAGTTGGTATTCAGTTAATAGTAATGGTTTTTGAGAACTTGCTTCTCTTTCAGATTACTCATAATTGGATGTACTCCTAAATTGAGTAATGCTGATCGGCCTCTCTCCATTTAGTTGACATGCACTGGAAACAGCTGCATGATTTGAATCTGGTTCCAATTAAATTAGTGCCTTTGTTTCTATATTAGATATATATATATATATAATCAATTTATATCTTAACGATGTTAAGGTATAGGGAGTCGTCCGGCTGATGCTTAAAACCAGAATCCGGATAAACTCAGGGCACATTTCAGTAATGGCTGTTTGTGGGTTATCCCGGGCTTTGACGAGGGTTAACTTTCTACTATCAGGAAGATCAATATTTATATAGTTCTTGACTCGCTACAGTTTTAGTAAAATGGACTTTTTTTTTTCAGAAAACAGTAGTGGGAGTATAGTAGAACTGGAATAGATTCCAGAACCGCAAACAATTACGGAAAATTTAATAGGACATAAAGATTCAATCAGAATTGACATTCCATTAGTCACTCCGCAGATATGGAGGGTAACCTCAGGCACCTCAGAGATACTCCGGTAGTCTCAAGGAAGGTGACAGGGAGGTTCTTGTTTACCCAGACTTTCCATTACTATTGTTCCAGACTATGAGACCCGGCAGGACGATGAGTATAGCGTTGTTCTAGTTTTAGAAGTGCACGTGTAAATGACTCTGCCAGAGAGTTGTCGTAGTCAGTGGGAGCAACGGAAGCGTAGTGGACAAGTAGCTTATGTCTATTTATAGACTAAAGCAGATAAAGCGGAGATAGATCATCTATTTCTGATATGACAGTCATGGGCTTTGACTTCATCAAAATAGGGGATGGATCTTTTAAGAAGGTAGTAGAGTGTGATGTCCTGGTACTTGGATGACATACACATTGTAGGAAGTGAAATTCCTATACTACGATCGATCATACTGTGGTTGTCACACAGTAGTTTCTCCACATAGGATATGGATATAATATCAGGCATTCTGGTTACTAGATCTATGGTTTTAAATCTAGATTTGGGTAGTTTCCCAATCTGGGTACTTTGACATCATTCTAAAGGTATTTTAGAATGAACGACTCCTGGCGTGGGGGTGTACCTGCAGGTGATGGAGTCACCTTCTCTAAAGGCGTCTTACAGACTAAAGGGGAGAGGGGTGTGCATGATTGGCAGATCACTTGCTTAGGCAATTGAGTTGATCATGAGATGTCAAGTACCACACCAAATGTTGTTTTTGCACTAGATACAATAAGTTGATATTAATCCAATTGTGGAGAAACGTTCGGAAGCAGTTTTAGAACATAAGTGGTTGTTCTAGGGATTTGATAACGACAGCCTCCTTCGGGAGACAGTTATCATTCCAGGCTTTCAAAGGGACCCGGATGACAGAGTGACTGTCAGAGTTATAGTTCTCCCTCTGACGAGGGGCGGTAGTTTAGACATGTGGTCCAAGCGGATACTGAGGGAGGCATGGTGTAGGATACTGATTAAATTCAATTGACGATACAGTCTAAGAATTTTGATGGATTTGGAGTTCATTTATGAACTGGGTCCCATCAGATATCCAGACATATTCTAAGACAAGTATTGCTCATTTCGGGAGATGGCTTTCTCAGCGAACTTGAGACAAAGAGGGACAAAAAGAAACATCAGGGCGGATCCACTCACTAAGGCTATTTCTCGAAAGCAATAGTTTTACAAACGAGCTTTGTGAAACTGATTAGTAGAGGATTTGGATGTTCGGTATCACACGAGCTGTGAGTACACGACATCGCATTAATTAGCCTTAAGTGCAAGTGGGAGATTGTTGGATATAGTGCCCTCAAAGTCAATTATTGGATCGCAGGTACGTGATTGCAATGATTGAGGGAGGACCTATACCGATAGGACAGTCTTGCTCGAGATGATAGTATGCTATCTTTCTTGTCTTTATCATCTTGTACATACTTTAGTTCACTATTGCATGTTGATAGAACCCATAGGATTCTTGCTTGACTGCCAGCAGTATGATGGAGATCATATACGTAGGAGCTGAGGTCTATAAGCACATCCTTAAATGGTCCCTAGTCATAAGAGTTTCGAAACAGGGCATCGATACTCCAGAGTAGACTAGTGTATACAGTCGAGACCCCAACGAGGGGCGGTGGCTGGTCTCACAAGCCATTGGTGTCAGTTGGTTCACCTAAGATGTATACAGGTGCTCATTGAGTTATGAGTACACCGGACAAGACTCACCGGGAACATGCTATTTGGTATTATACATATCGTCAGATAGCAGTTCCTTGGTGACATGTGTACAGGTTAGTATGTCGACCTAAGATCGTCATTTGTCTCGTGTGAGTTCCCACTGTGCTTTGATTATTACCCTACCATGGCTCAAAGGAGTCGTGCAAACAGGTTTTAGTTAGGTACAGTCCCGAGCCACATGGAGGCAGTGAGCGGATCGTCGGGGATTTGTCTCTCTCGGTATTGAGGGTGAGATCGCGCTGTGTTTAGGAGAGCCATTACATGAAATCCCTGGCCAGGGTAATTGAGATTTACTGTAGATATTCTAGTAGTTTCTCAGGGTGTTCTGGGCTACTCTTCGACACGACTTATACCGCTATTGGGGGTTTGATGTTTACCAGCCCTCTAGGCCCTATATGCGATACTCATAGACGAACGGACCAGACTGTACGGATATTGCCACTGGCAGGCTCAGTAAGGTTTCTGGATGAGTTCGCTCGTCAGCTTCCCTTCCGATCAATACATGGGCAACCGTTACGTACAGCTAGTACCTCTGACGTGCTAATGGTTATACCCAGTGCCAATGTATTGATGAGTCATTAGAGTCCCCCACAGACAGTTTCCCAAGTTCGGACAAAACGTTGTAGAGGCCGTATGGATATATGGTAGGGTTCGATCATATTCGTGCACTTGTGCACGGATCATAATCAGACGGACAATACTAGCGGGCTTTGGATTAAACCGGATCCAAGTATTATAGTGTAGGAATATTTTTTGTCTCTTGCATTTGTATTCAGTCGGAATACAAATGCGGATATGTATTTACAGTTGAGGTGTAATCTCGTAATTCGATACGGCATTATTTTAGAAGTTTCCAGATTCTTTTTCCGGTTTTAAAACATCTTGATCCATGATTATTTATTGTGTGCTTTGACCCAATCCCTTGCCCATCATTTGCACTGAAATTCAAGCATGAACAATGTCTGCATTTATTAGGTATGGGGCTGGGCCTGTTTTAAATTGGCATAGGCATGGTGCCTGATTGGGGACTGTGCAAAGGGGGGTTCTTTGGAATTTCGCCATCATTGGCAGGGAGTTAATTGTGGTGAAGAAAAAAGGGGATTAAGTTGGAGGGGTTTGTTTTTTTCTTCCTGTGCTGAATAATTCTCAACGCCACCATTCCATTACTTCCTTCTTAAAAACCACAGAGCCCCCATTCCATTTCATCTTCTGGGCGAGCTCTTTAGGCAGTGGGTTTTTTTATTCTTTCCTTAGCAATGAAAAATCTTATGCTCACATATTCACCTCCTTGGCAACTCCAATTTACCTCTACCCAATCGCATGGGTGCCTTGAGATAAAGTATTTTACACTCTCTCTACATCAATCTTGGACATGTCGGCTAGCAAACTTCATGTCCTGGTTGCCTCGATCTTGAGGCGGGAGCCCGTATACAGATTCATCGATGTGGTGCCACTTTGACAGACCTGATCGGGGCGCACTTCGTCGGCACTGCAGCGGGGAGTTTGGTGCGGAGATTAAAGACCGAAGGACACAGATCGATCGGTATAATCTTTCCAAACTTTTTTACAGTTTACTAGTTTACAGTTAATGGAACGATCCGGGTATTTGGGTTGCGGTAGCGCCGGTTTCGTGAAAAGTTTTTATTCTGCATTTAGCCTCATTTAGACAGCCGAGGCGCCGCCGCATCCCAACAGAATTTTCCGGCTCCTGACTGTGATCAGAATTTCTTCTATGTCAGGATCAGTCAGCTCCTTGGCTAAGTGAGTGAGTACGTCAGCCTTTCCATTCAACGCTCTAGGGACTCTCAATAGTTCAATGTGAGTGAACCGTTTCATGAGTTCCACCACTCGGCTTCTGTACTGAGCTAACTCGGGTTTGTATTTCTTATAGTCGCCGCTTACTTGGTTGACGACAAGCTGGGAGTCACCATAAACCCGTAGCCGAAGGATTTCCATTTCTATGGCGAGTTCCAAACCAGCTATCAGAGCTTCATACTCAGCCTCATTGTTTGTGCGAGGCTCGGTGAGAGCAAAAGAACGCCGTAGGGTTCCCATCGATGGCGTGATGAACACGAGTCCTATCCCTGCTTTTATCTCCAGGCCGCTTGATTTGCTGGAGGTCCTCATTGATGAGGCTCCATCGAAGTAGAGCTCCCAACATGGCTCATCTTCCTCGAGGTGCAGTGCTTGTTCGTCAGGTAGCTCGCAATTAAGCGGTGACCCCTCTGATACGGGATGAGCAGTAAGGAAGTCTGCGAGAGCTTGCCCTTTTACTGCTTTCTTATAAACTATGTCAAACTCAAGTAGCATTACAGCCCATCTTGCCATTCTGCCGGCTAGGCTTGCTTTAGTCATCAAGTGTTTGAGCGGGTCAACCTTGGGGATCAGCATAACCCGATGATCGAGTAGATAGTGCCTCAGGTTCTTCACAGCAAATATCAGGGCCAGGCATTGCTTTTTGATGTGGGAATAGTTGTGTTCCGCCCCAACTAGAGTTCGACTGAGGTAGTAGAGGGCATTTTCTTTTCCCTCCTCGTTGTTCTGGGCAAAGAGTGCATCGAGTGACTCATCTAGCGCCACAGTGTAGAGAATCAGCGGTTTATTTAGAATGAGAGAGGCCAGCACTGGAGCGCAACAAGTACTGTTTAATGCTTTCGAATGCTTCTTGACATTCGGCATCCCAGACAAAAGGAGCTCCTTTCTTCATGAGCTTTGAGAAGGGCCTACATCTCCCCGATAAATTTGATATAAACCTTCGTATATAAGCAAGCTTTCCTTGAAAAGATCTTAGCTGCATCAGACTCTTTGGAGGGGGCAGCTCCATGATGGCCTTTATCTTTGATGGGTCAACTTTGATCCCTCGATATTGAACTATGAAGCCCAGGAATTTTCCCGATGACACGCCAAAAGCGTACTTTAGAGAATTCATCTTCAGATCGTGTTCCCTCGGTCTTGTGAGAACGGTCCTAAGATCTTGGACGTGATCGGCCTTGGCTTTAGTCTTGACGACCAGATCATCAACATAGCATTCGACGACTTTATGAATTAGGTCATCAAAGATATTGGTCATTGCCCTTTGATATGTAGCACCTGTGTTCTTCAGTCCGAACGGCATCACTTTGTAGCAGTATATTCCGATCGGGGGTTCGAAATGCTATGTGCTTCTCATCCTCAGGCGACATCTTGATCTGATTATACCAAGACGAGCCATCCATAAAGGTGAACAGCTCGTAATTTGAGGTTCCATTGACCATCATTTCCATGACCGGTAGCGGGAAGTCGTCTTTAGGACAAGCCTTGTTGATGTCCCTGAAATCGACACAAACTCGGATCTGCCCATTTTTCTTCTTTACTGGGACTATGCATGCAATCCAGTCTGCATATTTCTCTTCTCTGATGAAGCCAGCATCGATAAGTTTCTTAGTTTCCTCGATGACCTTTTCTTCTAGCTCCCTTCTCATTCTTCGAGGAGCTTGTTTGACTGGCTTAGCATCAGGAGATATAGTCAGCTTATGCACGGCTACTTCAGGGAAAAGGCCAAGCATTTCTTTGTACGTCCACGTGAAGCAGTCGACGAACTCGCGCAGCAGGGCGATTATCCACGCTTTCATTTTCTCTGACAAGAGTGAGCTGATGTAGGTCAGCCTTGGATTATCGGGAGTTCCTAAGTCAATCTCGGTTAGCTCGTCAAAGGTTGCTTGTCCTCCATCTTCGGGCTCTTGAGGAGCTTCTTCTGGCTCGGCTAGCTCGTCATGATCATTTGATCTTTTGCTGACCTCACCGACATGGATCATATAGCACGCTTTGGAATCAGGTTGAATGTACCCTATGCCCCGTCTATCTGGAATTCGTCCATCGATGAGTGCTCGGACCTGGGGCAGATGCCATAGCCCTTCATAAAACTTTGCTTCGGACTCCGTTTGATATAAGCGGCATCCGCACCTTTTGAAATATTCCCGCATCTTGGGTGCATAGTATCTGGGATTGAGGACGGCTCTTATGCATCTCTCATAGGGAAGGCACGTGATAGACAAATTGTCCGGGTGCACAACGGGGTTTGACCCATAAAATAGGATGCCCTTCTGTCCACTTTTCCTCCCAGGAACGTAGAAAGTTTTCAGCTGGTCCACGGTAGAAACTGGCAATGCATCGAGCTCTTTGCACATCCGTTCCAGCACCCTTGTGATGGCTAGGGACCCTTCTGCAATTTCGAAGGTCTCTCGTAATTTCGCTTGTGGCATGGGGGTCCAATCTGCACAGCTGTTGCAAGGCAGGTCCTCTTCCTCCGACTCTTCAGTGTCGCTGCCAAGATGAGGGCGGACTTTGCTGCTAGATGGCCCTTCGGTATCAGATTCGTCCGTATCGCTACCGAAACGAGGGCGAGTTTTACGGAAGGACGGACTTCCAACGTCGGACTCATCAGTGTCACTACCGAAACGCAGGCGCACTTGGGCGTTTTTGCATCTCAAAGTGACAGCTGGCTCAGATTTGCTTTTGAGTCTTTTGGCCGCTCTATCCTCGGTCGGTTGTGGCTTAGAATTTTTGTGGTTCATAAAGTACCGAGAATCCTCATATCGGACTTCATGCACCCCGAACGGCTGGATGTCTCCGTCAATGCATCTTTCTTCGCCATTTTTAGTATACTTCATGCATTGATGGAGAGTTGACAGAATGATGCCGTAATCGTGGAGCCATGGCCGCCCCAAGAGAATTTTATAAGACGTGTCAGCGTCGATCACGTATATCTTAGCTTCGTCTGCAGATCCCCAAATTTGATTGGCAGAGCTATGGACTCCAGAACTTGCTGGCAATTTTGGTTGAAGCCTTGAATGACAATCCTTTCCCTTGACAGGTATCGGACGTCCATTGACAAACTCTTCAGAGTTCGCAAGTTCATGATGTTCACTGAGGACCCCAGATCAATCAATATGCAATTAATTCGATCTCCGTCGTTGTACCCGGTCACGTAAAGCGGCCGATTATGCTCAGCCATTCCCAGTAGCAAGTCTTCGTCCTTAAACGTGACTGCATAAAAAGCGTACTGGGCTTCTTTCATATTAATTTCCGCAAAGCGAGCCTGATACCGTTCGAGGTTTTTTAGAGCGTGAATGAGAACATCTCTAAGCTCCTTAGATAGGACCAATGCATCGTAGATGCTCAGGAGAGACGGAAACTTTCGGAGGTAAGCCAAGACATTATAGTCTACTGGGGAAGGACTCAAATCTTCATGAGCATGTTCTCTGCCATCTTCTTCATTAGCGACTTGTTTTTTCCTTCCCTTTCGGGGCGTTGCCTTGATTTGGCGGTAGAGCCCCGCCGCTTCTAAGCTGGATTTAGTTGGCCTTTGTGGCGAGCTCCTTGTCCTCTTCGGGAAAACAGAGCTCCTCCTCAGAGTCACTGCCAAGATGGATGGCGTAGCAGGTCACTACTGGGATCTCTTCATTGGAGTCTTCTACTAACTCCTCTAGAATTTCAGCCGCTTCAACAGGAAAGAACTCTTTCAATTGAATTAGAGTTCTTTCCTTATGTTCATAGTCTTCGAGGGAATTGATATATTTTTGAATGGTCGATCTTCCTGCAGACTCTTTTTCACGTTGAGCTGCACTTCTCTTCTTCTTGAGCTTTTTGTATTTTGAGCCTGATGGAGCCGCATTGGCAGCTGTACTGGTAGGCCCCTTCCGTCCTTCCCATTCCGTCTTGGGATCTTTCTGAAGCAGCTTTAGCATCTTCTTCGTCTTATTAGATATGTGCGTACTCCACAGAGGCCGCGGTGAGTCCGTTTCATTTATCAGGGTAGCGGGTTCGGCTGTCTGCTCCCAGAAAGCTTCAGTTTCTGTCTGTATAAAGTTGGTGGTTGCAACTTGATTGTTCACCAACACGCTTTTGGACAGCTCGATCTCTCCAGCCTTGTACTGCTTCTCAACCCAGTCTTTGAAAATATAGCAATCCTCGATCACATGGCTCACTACTCGGTGGTTCGGGCAATACAGGGGATTGTCAGTTATTTTTTCTTCTTGGGGTCTTTTCTACTCTGGCAATTGTAGACCGTTGTTCAAGGCATTTTTAAATATCTTGCGGATCTTGTCCCTTCTAAAAGAGTAAACCTTGTTCTTTTTCTCCTCTAGGGAAGGCCCATCTCCTCCCAGCAATGGCTTTCGAGACCGGTTGGTTTTGGATTCGCCCGCCCTTCGCTTTTCTTCATTGTCGGACGCATTGAAGACATTGGTACTGCTGGAACTCCCGCTTCTACGGTTGTCGTCCCGCTTTCTTTTCCAGGTCTTGTCTCTCTGAGAGTCTGGGGTGGACTCTTGCTTCGAGCATTCCAGCATTTGGACTTTCTTGGTTAGCTCTTGAAACATTTTGAGGCCTGCGGTACACAAGAATAGGACCATACAATTGCTGAGGTTCCCAACGAGAAGGCTGACGGACTGGTCCTGTTCGAGCGGTGGTTCGCACTTGACCGTGAGATTACGCCATCGGGCGATAAAGTCGGTGTTGCTTTCATTCTTCCCCGGCTTGGTCCTCACAAGGTCAGCAATGGAAATTTTATCACTGACACTCATGAACCTTTGCCGAAACAGAGACTCCATTTGGGCAAAGGTAACGACGGACCCGTCTGGTATACTCGCGTACCAGTCAAAAGCGACACCGGTCAGGCTGTTGACAAACTGACGAAGAAGGAGCGCATCATTGCCCCATGTATTCCCGTATGATGCTTTAAAGTGGGCAACGTGCTGATTTGCATTTCCCGTTCCGTCAAATCTTCCGAACTTAGGAATGACGTAGCCGCTCGGGAACTCGATCAAATAGTACTGGGCAGGGTATGGCCGCCCACTACTGCCAATTTCTTTCTGAGCTTCAGTTTCGGCCACCAATGTTTTAACCTTGCTGGTGACCAAATCCATTATCCAATCTTGTGTTAGCGGGATGGTGTTATCTGGGGCCAAGGCGTCCCCAGAAGCAGAATGTGGTCGGCTTTCGTGCGGCTCGAAGAATCTTGGACCCAAAAGGACAGGCATCGGCCGCTTCGGATTTTCATCATCCAGCTCATGAGTAGCGACTTGTGCTTGATTGGGAGGCGCTCGAGCAATTTGAGCCGTAAGCTGCATTACAACGTTCGTTAGGTCGTCAATTTTCGAATAGAGCTTGGCCATCTCTTTATCTTTGCTCTTGAGCTGTTTTCGAAGCTCTTGAAGTAGCTCTTTCTTTACGGTCCTGGGGCGGAAAGTCAGCTCTTCCTCGCTGTCCGAGCTTGACTCTGCCTGGACCGAAGGGTCCTTCTGCCTATCGTCATCATCGAGAGGGTTTTCATCATCTGGCGGAAGAGGCTGTTCTTAGGAAGCGGCAACCATGTTCAAGCCAGATTGGGCTTGGGATGTGGTGGCCCCATCCTTGCTTTTGCTGCGAAGGTTGTCGCTGGGGCGCCCGCCCGCCATATAGATCGTATGGATAATATATCCAGCAGTCTTTTTATTATCGGCGGCTGATTTCACAGATCGCTGTCTTGACCGCCCTGTTTCGGTAGCGGGCAGAAGATTGAAGGCGGCTGGCTTGGCCGGATTCTTGAATGGTGCTGATGCTTCCTTTTTGGTTTTTCCCCGCTGTTTTCGCGTGGCCCAGAGCGCCTAATAGACTCTTGAAGAGACAGTGTCATATTTTTTCTGTTGGGGCCGGGAAACGTCTCTTTATAGCAACGTTCGGACCGTTGTCTTCTTGATCTTGGCGGTCATGGCATTTTTCTGAACCCACTTCAGAGGTTCAAAGGAATTGCTGACCTTTACGGACGACTCAGTCGTCGTCACAGAGTAACCCTGCTCTTGGAACCTCACAAGATTCCACTTGGCCAAAATCTTGGCCCTCTTGTTGGCTCGATACCTGAGCCGCTTCTTCCTTAACCTCTCTATTTTAAGCACTTGGCAGACTTCGGCCCTTCAGGAAGACGTCGTAGACCGATTGATAGATAGGCCAGAGGAGATGCCCGATCATGCATTTGTTGGAGTCATCGCCTGAGCTCGTCCGCAACATTCGATGTTGCCCTTTGTACCGAAAGTCTTGCCCCCAGCTGGAGCACAAGAGAGTCGTTCAGACACCGTCTTAAGTTTCGGTTATGGTGCCTCAGCGATCACAGCATTCGGCCTCTTCCCCCTTGAGACCGGCTTGGCCACTTGTTTCGCCAAGATTTCTACCAGATGAGCGCTTCCTGCAGGGTAGATGATGACGGAACCAAACTGGCGGGGCAGTTCCTCCCACTGTCGACTGAGGCTTGCGGGGAGAACCACACGAGCATTGATCTTGACCACGTACAAGGTCGGGGTCGTGTTGGAAGCTGAATTCTTCTTGGGAGACATTGTCGTTGGAAATTTGATTGCTGCACGGGAAAAAAAACATTATTTCAGTACAAACATCAGCATATATGTTAAATGATTTCGCATGAACACTTGACCCGAGATATGGGAGGAGAGAAAGGTCCCACCGGGCGTGCCAGAAATCTGTAGGGACTTTTTCGTCACCCCATTGTGATGGGAATACGCGCATGCTCGCCAGCCGTATTACAGATTCCCCCTGCCTAGGATAGGCCGGGGTTTATTGATTGTGGGGATCCGAATATCCGGCAGCCGCGGACTAAGCTGTCGTTAATTACCCCTAGCCTTTGGAGCGAGAGAACCTCCGATTGACGGGTTAAACTGGTCATACGAACTCAACGTGCAGTGTACGTGTGTTTTGTTTTGGAGGAGGCTTGGATATATAGGGAGCCACGCAGAGTTTTTACGGGGGTCCCGCTACCCAGATAGCGGGCTGGGGGTCAAGGGGGCTAGCATCCCCTTTGCGGGGTGCGGGGCAGCGGCCTGGCCCAATTTTTTTTTAGAAGGACAGTGTTGTAGAGCGTGTGTGTGTGCGTGTGTGTGTGTATGAAAAAGGGAAAGGGCATCCAAAGGATGCGTGGGAAAAAGCGCCAGAGCTTTTGGTGCTAGCGCTTTGAGCGCAAGAGCGCTAGCGCCCCACGTGCCAGGCACGTGGACGCTCGGGCGCTAGCACTCTGAGCGCAAGAGCGCTAGCGCTCTCCACGTGTCAACACGTGGGTGCTCGGGCGCTAGCGTTTTGAGCGCTATCGCCCCACATGTCAGCAAGTGGGCGCTCGGGCGCTATCACTTTGAGCGCAAGGGCGCTAGCGCTTTGAGCGCTAGCGCCCCACGTGTCAGCATGTGGGCGCTCAGGAGGCAAAAGGGACTTGGTCTCTGCAATGGGAGTTGTACTCTCAGAAAGGAGCACTTATTATTTTGTGTGTGTGTTTATTATTTTGTGTGTGTGTGTGTGTGTGTGTGTGAGGAGTTAAACTCCTAGGATGTTTTGAAGCCGATGAAGGGCTTCCCCCCTTGAGCCCTAGTTCTTTCCCAAAGTGGAGTTTCTGGAGATAGGTCCCCTTCTTCCTCCTCTGTTGGCAGAATCTTGAAGATCAAGAGATTTGAAATTTTAAAAATCTTTTCTTTTTAAGATCCGATGGGAGATCTAAGCTCCTCTTTGTGGGTTTTGTGATGAAAAACCTATTTAGTTTTGGAAAAGGAAGAGTAAAACTCTTGATTTAATTCAAAAGAAAAGAAGAAAGTTTAAAACCTTCAAAAAGGGAAAAGATCACAGATCTGGATTTGTTTTTTTTTTGTTTGGAGAGAGAGAAAAAAGTCCTCTAGATATTTTCATTATCTTTGCCTTTATAGGCTATACACATTACACATAGCCCCTTGGGCTTTACAAAATGGAATTTTGCCTATTCTATACCTCATGTGCTATTTCTTTTTGCACATAAGCCATGGGCTTTACAAAAATTTGGCTTTATGACTATTTTTCTTACATCTATTCATAAAAATAAAATAAAAGAAATACAACAAAATTATTTATTACAAAATTTTTATTTTGGCATGAGGGGAGGCCGGCCGCTTCATGTTCGGGCTCAACCCGGGCATTGGCCCACTTGACCTGGGCTTGGGCCCACTTGGCTGGGGGTTGACTTTGATTTTGACTTAGTCAACCGCGGTGTAAATTTTTACCCCAACACCGCCGCCACCATTGCCGCACCCCCGAGCTCCAACACCCAACCGAGCACTCATCTACAATACCCAACCCACCATCACTGCTCGACCGAACCATCAAATCCGAGCACCTTGATTCAGCCGTCGATCACCGAATTAATCTCTTCGCCAACACAACGTCCTCGCTGTGATCTCCTTCTTCCTCTCGCCTCATCAACAGCCTGGAGAAGCGCCACCCCCTCGACTCCACTAAGGTCGCTCGGATTGGATTCAAGAACCGCGCCATGCCTCAGTCACCGATGGCAACTTCACCGCTGAGGATATTGTTCTCCCAAGTGATCAAAATCGATCTTTGAGGAGATCCATTTAGGAATAAATAGAGTTGCATGGTAATTTTTGTGGGAACAAGTATCAAAATTAATTGGAGAAATGAGAACAGAGAAGGAGAAGCCAAAACTGTTGTTGTTTCTTGTGTTGTTTCTGCTCTGTAGTTGCTGATGCTATATGGAGGAGAAGAGAGGTTGTCGTTTCTTATCGTGTGACCGTCGATCCATGACCAAAGCTCCAAGTCGTGCTCCTGCTCGTGCCATGCTCAAGTCATGGCGTTGCCATCATCGTCGTCGCTGCCGTGTCCCGATAGTCGCAGGCAAGTGAAAACACTTCACTTGCTATTCATGTTAAAATGGACCATTCTGATATAAAAGATATGCCATCGCCATCGCCGCCACCAACAAGCTCCAACTAGCCACCGTCATCTCCATCATAACTGCAGCCACCCCGTCACAATTCATCAAGACCAAACTCAAGCCCATAGCCGAGGTCGTGCCATGAGCTCGGGCCATAACCGAGTCCAAGATTGTTGTTGTTGCTACAGCTGGCGTTTTGTTTTTTGCGCCGTGATCGTGCCGTTGCTATCATCGTCATCATCACGGTTGTGTTTCTGGCTATCTTCATGCAAGTTCATACTTGCTTTACATGCTACTATATTCATAATGATAATTATACGGAATATCGAATAATACAATAGCAATTTTAGTAATAAGTCATAATAAATCTGACAATAATGTTTGTGACACAATTGATCTTATTATGTTATGACTAACGGCATATTGAAACCCGTGGATAAATTTTCGTTTAGGCCAAATAATTGAATCGACCTTTTGACCGTTGATCGGTTGCTAAACTTATGTGTTCAATATGGAATCCGATGTGTACACCTAATCAAACATGGCGGAACTCATGATCGATGAAACCATGCATGGTTAACGAACATCGTATATAAATTCGGCTGTAAAATAAAGTTGGTTACCTCCCTTAAAACGACAACCCCATAACCCTTGTGAAAGCTGATTTTCTCGGACAAGCTGAACGGTTAAAATCATAATAAATTGTCTATATATCATATCTCAGAGTTCTATGGCTCGTATCGAGACCAACAGATATACCTACAACACCCTATAGTTCATCTTTGCTTTTTGATAAGTTATAACAATGAATACTGAGGCGATTCGCGGCCCTGAACTGCAGTCCGGGGCAGCGTTTCATTTTGGATACCTGGCTTTGGAACACCAGTATACCCCTTCTTTAAACTGAAAATGCATGGATCCCCATATGGTCGCGTAGATAATTTAGTTGGATAACAACTGAATCTGTTCCCGTGCTGTTTCACCGTCATTTGATATTTAATTTGCATTTTAACGTACCTAGGTGTTCTGCAGTTTCTGCAGTGACTCCTCTTGCATAGTTACACTAGACAGAACATAACTTTTAATACAGAACTGCCATTAATAATCCGTTTGATGCGTTGGAAACATAACAAAAAAATATACATACTATTTAACTGTAGCATCGCCTAATTATTCTTCCAACTGGGATTAAAACGTGTTACGAAACGGGCTTCCGGTTCAGAAATTGGATTTCCAGCAGTGAACACTTAAAATGAAATGGTCGTAACTAGCAAACCTGAAACCCGATTGACACGAAACCAATTTTTATGGATAGATAATTAAACATACTGCTTACCCCTTTTAAATTGTTTTACTAAATCCTGCACATATTTTTTATAGTAAATTTTTCAAGTAGTATAACACTGACTGTTATGTTTTATTCGTATTATAATTAATTGTATCTTCATCATATCATGTAGCGGTTATATCCTCATTGAATAGTGGTCATGAAGTATTGATAACCTAGTGATCGTGTACATTACCCAGTGATAGATATTAGTGATGAGATTGTGGCATGTACGTTAGGGTTAAAACGTGAATGAATAAGTGAAGTGACACGTACTTGTACACAATCAGCGGACCCAGTTAATTATTGCATTGTCGACGTCTATGGGACATATATAAGTATAACTATAACTGGAATGGGACGGTTATGGAGCACTTATATTAATTTAATAGGTAAAGTGTCAAACACTGTCCATTTATCTTAGGTACTAGTCGAAACATACTTGATGGAGATGCTGTCTCCAGTTCTCACGTAGACTTGTCATGGACCGACTAGTATTTAGGTTTATGGTCAGTATTTGATGCAGACCATGGGTGTGGGGTAGTTTGAGTGTGAGTTCAACGGAATCTCGATAGTCCCATTTCCGGCATATACCGTGATTTTGGGAATTGTATGGATGGTGTTACTGAACATTATCGTGCGTGATTTGGGCCCGTGTTCCCTTGCCCCTGGGGTCCTACCCTTGGGTTGGGGATACTCCTGCGTGGTTGAATCTCACACTTGGACTGACGATAGGTTTAGCGACCTGGACAGTGAGACTTAGAGACTGATAGGCTTAGTGACATGGACATGCATTGATTACTGATTCAGTATACCTGCTTTACTGTTTACCTATACCGGTTACTTCATTCTCATGTCATTACTCCATGTTTACTGTTTCATGTTCATCATCAGTGCATGTGTTTACATTTGTATATATATATATATATTGCTGTTGTGTCGCTCTGACGACCTGAGTATGCATGCTCAGAATGAGAAGTGGATTTAGCTTGGATCAGGACCTGGCGTATCTTGAGAATATTGCGGACATCTAGATCAGTGACGTCGGTGTTATCTTTCCTTTGACTCTATCTGGTTAGTTTTATATCTGTTTTGATTTAGTGACTGCATTTCTCATTATCTGTGCATTAATTACTGATTACCACGTAAAGCCAGAAGCCGAAGTGTGACTACGGCAGGATATTTCCTTGACCGTAGGAGCATGGCTAGTTTTGTCATCCCTCATATTCCATATTTTGGAAAGTGGGGCGTGACATAGTTTTGTTGGTATCAGAGCCAGGTTTGGTTTAGAATGGGATTACAGTTTCCGAGTAGGGCTTGACAATCTAAGCCACCCTTTCGGTCTAAATTATAAACTTATTGTTCTTGACCTTGATTCATATAGTGCGTCCTGCTACATGTTTTTATTTTATCCGGTAGAGTACAGTATTGTAACTATATTGCAGTTCATAATTACAACCGCATAACTCTACCAAGTTATCCAAAACTCTCTGACTTGGAGTTCTACCTTTGTTTCCATCATCAATTGAATATTACTTTACCGCATAATCTTGTTTTGATCGGAAAATCTCTATCTCCGTTTATATTTTATACCGTTCCTGAGTTTTCAAATCTATTTTACATTTTCATCCTTGCACTTTCCTATTGATCCTACACCTGCTTACGTTTCTTATTGGACTCGTTGCATTCTCATGTTTTCGTTTCTTTAAGGTTATCGTATCACGTTGCATACCTTTAAGTTCCTATCAGCGTCGCGCAACGGAAGCTGAAACTTGACTTCCAACAACTCCCCGTCCTCCTCCATTACCCAGAGTCAGACCGTCGAGATTTTGGGTATACTGCAAGGTTTGATGGAATCCCAGGAGCGAATGAATGATCTCTTAGCTGAAGGACTAAGAAGGTGAATGGCTCAAGTCCCTAATCGTAAGGGAATCCCTGTTAAACAAAGAAGAGATTTGAAGATAAAGCGCCCATTTGTTCCTCGGCAACGGAAACAGCGGAGAACTCAACGTTGTGGTTATTGCAAAAGACCAGAACATCTTCAGAGAGACTGTCGTAAGGCTAAATGGTAGTGCCTGATTTGTAGATCCAACGAGCATCTTATCGATGGTTGCCCTCGAAGGAAAAAGCTACAAGGAAGAGATTCATCAACGCTCTCCACATCGGCTTGAGTAACTTAGTTATTTCGTAGTTCGAGTTTGAGGATGGTACGGGCCAGCACAGTATTCAAACTCGCATGACGAGATCGCAGAAATTTAGACATCGACGTGAAGTTATCACCTCCCCTGACTCTCTTTTCGATTAAGTGTATCTTGCCGCATACCCCCGTCTAAAATTGTCAAACTCCATACTCTTTCTAAACTTATATCTTCCCCTGATTTTGAATCCGATTTCATCCTTTATCTTTATATCATTATGGACAACCCAAATTCCTCCTCACATTTCTTCCATTTCGGGTGCTTGCTCACGGCGTTGCTCTTCAATATATATATATATATACCGCAATCCATTCTCCGACTAGTATATTGTATATTACCAGTATTATTTTCCGTTGATATAATTATAATTAGTACAATTACGTTTTTAAATTTCTAGAGTTTTGCATATTCATGGTAAGTTAGATTTTCATTATTTGCTAATAAGTAATTTTAGTTTTATTTACTGTCTCGAAGTTCTCTACTATTTCCAAGCTTTTAAATCGTTTTGATTTACATTATATATTTTAGTTTCCAGTGAATTTTGCGTACTAATGTTTTCAGTTTACATGTCACTTTCGTTGTTTTCATTACTAGCTCGTTTATTCTTCGTCTTATTTTTCGACACTTTTACCTTATATGTATTCTAAAGTTATTTTGTACTTGTTTAAATTGTAGTTTCATCAAAATAGTTTCAATTCTTAAGGTTTATCAGCCAATCCTTCACTATTGTTTATTATTGTTATTTTAAAACTTTTTTTTTGCATATATAGTTTATCATTACAAATGGTTATGCCTTATACTTGCTTATGCTTATTCTTTTAGTTGTGATATTTCTTATACATATATAGACCTTTGATTTTCATCTAGTTGCTTTTGCGTAAATCGCTATGTAATAATAGTAGTTGATTTTGTTGCTTTTCGCTTTGCATTTTAGAGCTTATCGTTTATTTTAATTTCGAGAACGAAATTTTATATAAGTGGGGTATGATGTAATACCAAGTTTCTTTTTGTATCCAATTATCCATATTTTCCTAATAATAATTTCCCTATATTTTTCTATTTAATTTTTTCCAAATATATTTAATCCAATTATTTTCTACTAACCCTAATATCCTATCTCAAACCCTAATCCTATTTCTTTTCTCCTGGGCCAAGCCTAAACCCCAACTCTCCTCTTCACTTTCTCCTTCTCCCCAGCGTAAGCCCACTCCCTAACACTCCCGACCCGACCCGACACCCTAGCGACTCGACCCGCTCCCTCCACTCTCTTCTTCTTCCCTTCGCGTTCCCTTCTTCCCGCTCATTTCCCCCTGCCTCGCCTTCGAATCTCGCGTCCACGCCCATGCTCGCACCCATGCCCAAGAGACCCACTCCACCCCAGCGACCACGTCCTCGCCTCCCTAAACAACCCCAACGGCTCTCCCCCACACTCGCACTTACCCCCGCGAGACCCACGCCTCTCCAACGTGGCCATGACCCCGTACTCCTCGCGACGCCCGCGCCATTCCCATAATGCCATCCTCATCACGTGTTCCCTCCCTCTCTTCACCTCACTCAGTTTCTCCTTCTCCCTCTCTCCTCCACTGCCCATCTCGCCTCGCGCTCACCGTCATCACCACCATCACCTCCTCCTCTCGACCACACACCTCTCTCTTTTCTCTCATCCCCTACCCCTTAGCTGCCACCGCTCACAGCCGGCGCCGCCACGACCTTGATACCCTCACTAACACCTCACCAGCCTCCCTCTCCCCGACCACACCTCCTCCCTGAGTATCGCCGGCAAGTCTCTCTCCTCGAAAACATCACCAAACAACCCCATCTCCCTCTTCATCCTCGTAACGGCTCCCTCACCCACGACACGGCCTCACTCCAATGGCAACCGCGAACCGCGCGCCCACCTCGCCGACAACCATCACCGGAGCACTCCACAACTTACCAAGCCCTTACTGCCGCCAGCATTGCCACACCCCCGAGCTCCAACACCCAACCGAGCACTTATCTACAACACCCAACCCACCATCACTGCTCGACCGAACCATTAAATCCAATCACCTTGATTCAGCCGTCGATCACCGAACGAATCTCATCGCCATCACAACGTCCTCGCTGTGATCACCTTCTTCCTCTCGCCTTATCAACAGCCTGGAGAAACGCCACCCCCTCGATTCCACTAGGGTCGTTCGGATTGGATTCAAGAACCGCGCCGTGCCCCAGTCACCGATGGCAACTTCACCGCTGAGGATATTGTTCACCCAAGCGATCAAAATCGATCTTTGAGGAGATCCATTTAGGAATTAATGGAGTTGCATGGTAATTGTTGTGGGAACAAGTATCAAAATTAATTAGAGAAATGAGAATAGAGAAGGAGAAGCCAAAACTGTTGTTGGGTCTAGTGTTGTTTTTGCTCTGTAGTTTCTGATGCTATATGGAGGAGAAGAGAGGTTGTCGTTTCTGTTCGAGTGACCGTCGATCCATGACCAAAGCTCCAAGCCGTGCTCCTGCCCGCGCCATGCTCAAGTCATGGCGTTGCCATCATCGTCGTCGCAGCCGTGTCCCGTTCATCGCAGGCAAGTGAAAACACTTCACTTTATATTCATGCTAAAATGGACCATTTTGATATAAAAGATATGCCATCGCCGCCACCAACAAGCTCCAACTAGCCACCGTCATCTCCATCATAACTGCAGCCACCCCGTCACAATTCATCAAGGCCAAACTCAAGCCCATAGTCGAGGTCACGCCACGAGCTCGGGCTATAGCCGAGTCCAAGATTGTTGTTGTTGTTGATGTTGCTGCTGGCGTTGTGTTTGTTGCGCCGTGATCGTGTCGTAGTTGTCATTGTCATCATCACGGTTGTGTCTCCGGCCATCTTCAGGCAAGTTTATACTTGCTTTACATGCTACTCTGTTCATATTGATAATTATACGGAACATCGAATAATACAATAGCAATTTTAGTAATAAGTCTTGATGAATCTGACAATAATGTTTGTGACACAATTGAGATTATTATGTTATGACTAACGGCATATTGAACCCATGGATAAATTTTTCGTTTAGGCCAAATTATTGAATTGGCCTTTTGACCGTTAAACGGTTGCTAAACCTATGTGTTCAATATGGAATCCGATGTGTACACCTAATCAAACATGGCGGAACTCATGATCGATGAAACTCTGCGTGGTTAACGAATATCGTATATAAATTCGGCTGTAAAATAAAGTTGGTTACTTCCCCTAAAACGACAACCCCATAACCCTTGTGAAAGCTAAATTTCTCGGACAAGCTGAACGGTTAAAATCATAATAAATTGTCTATATATCGGATCTCAGAGTGCTATGGCTCGTATCGTGGCCAACAGATAAACCTACAGGACTCCATAATTCATCTTTGCTTTTTGATAAGTTATAACAATGAATACTGAGGCGATTCGCGGCCCTGAACTGCAGTCCGGGGCAGCGTTTCGTTTTCGATACCTAGTTTTGGAACTCCTGTATACCCCTTCTTTAAACTGAAAATGCATGGAGCCCCATATGGTCATGTAGATAATTTAGTTGGCTAACACCTGAATCTAGTCCCGTACTTTTTCACCATCATTTGACATTTAATTTACATGTTAACGTAGCTAGGTGTTCTGCAGTTTCTGCAGTGACTCCTCTTGC
The DNA here is from genome assembly GCA_030015575.1 of Agapanthus africanus. Taxonomy (NCBI): domain Eukaryota; kingdom Viridiplantae; phylum Streptophyta; class Magnoliopsida; order Asparagales; family Amaryllidaceae; genus Agapanthus; species Agapanthus africanus. Next base: position 58,169,348 of record JASDDO010000024.1, read on the forward strand.
ATAGCTACACTAGACAGGACATAACTTTTAATACAGAACTGCCATTGATAATCCGTTTGATGCGTTGGAGACATGCTTGATGGAGATCCTGTCTCCAGTTCTCGCGTAGACTTATCATGGACCGACTAGTATTTGGGTTTATGGTCGGTATTTGATGTAGACCATGGGTGTGGGGTAGTTTGAGTGTGAGTTCAACGGAATCTCAGGAGTCCCATTGCCGGCATATACCATGATTTTGGGAGTTGTATGGATGGTGTTACTGATTATTATCGTGCGTGATTCGGGCCCGTGTTCCTTTGCCCCTAGGGCACTACCCTTGGGTCGGGGATACTCCTGCGTGGTTGACTCTCACACATGGACTGACGATAGGTTTAGCGACCTGGACAGTGAGACTTAGAGATTGATAGGCTTAGTGATATGAACATGCATTGATTACTGATTCGATATACCTGCTTTACTGTTTACCTGTACCGGTTACTTCATGCTCATGTCATTACTCTATGTTTACTGTTTCATGTTCATCATCATTGCACGTGTTTACATTTGTATTTATATATATTACTATCGTGTCGCTCTGACGACCTGAGTATGCATACTCAGAGTGAGAAGTGGACTTAGCTTGGATCAGGACCTAACGTACCTTGAGGATATTGCGGACATCTAGATCAGCGACGTCGGTGCTATCTTTCCTTTGACTCTATCTAGTTAGTTTTATATCTGTTTTGATTTAGTGACTGCATTTCTCATTACCTGTGCATTGATTACTGATTACCACGTAAAGCTAGAAGCCGAAGTATGACTACGGCAGGATATTTTCTTGACCGTAAGAGCATGGTTGGCCTTGTCAACCACCGTATTCCGTATTTTGAGAAGCGGGGCGTGATAGAACGTGTTCCGAATATTCCCCATTGTTGTACAGTGGGTCATACGGACTCGATGTGGCCCCGCCGATTCAAGAGGTAGCCCCCGCCCCCTTGACATGACAATTGGTATAGCACTTTGTTCCGTGTATTAGTTTGTCCCGTGAACAAGAACCGCGTCCCGACAATCTCCCCCATCTTTAAATAATGGTTTCATTCTCGAACCACAGACCTACTGAGAGACCTGCATGAGACATCGTAAATGTAACGCATCACGTTGTTCATATCATAATATTGCATTATTATATTCCCCGGTCCTAGTTATTTTACAAATAAACAAGTGTTTTTGACCCATGTCTGCTACTTAGTTGCAGGTTACAGGTTCTTGGAATAAAAACAGTGAAAAAGACAAAATACGATGCAAAAGTAAGACTTTGACCAACAAACAGAGAATCTTGATAAAGCCTACACAAAGATCAGTTCACAAGTACAAGGCAGTGGAAGGTTCAAGACTTCGTCACGAAGCAACGGCAAAAGTCCATTACAATGTTCACTGGAAAGATCTGGAAGAAACCTAGAAGCCAACCTGAGAAAAGAACCATAGAAACAAGAAGACAAAGTCAACGAGGAAAAGCACAGAAAAACAGAAGCACCAAGACCATCCTTTGAACCGCGCCCAAAGCATGCCTTTGGCCGCGGAATCGCGGCCGTCTTCTGCTCGTGTCGGTGGAATTTTTATAGGCAGTGCGCGGATCGTTGAATAGGTCTTTTCTTAAGGCGTATTTTTGTAATAGCAGATGTGCGAGTCATTATAACCCTAGGGTTTCCTATCCTCTATAAATAGGAACTCTAAATCTTGTATGAAGTTATGCCTCTTTTCATTTCATAAATTCAGATCTGTACTGCGTTGATATTTGGAGAGAGCCATCAATAAAAATTAGTAAGTTCTTTTATTTCTTTACCTTATTTTACTTTTAATTTAGAATGTCTTTTAATCCCCTAATGAGTGAGTAGTCTCCTCGCTTGTTAGGGTTAGCTTTAGGGAAGGTTTAAGAGATGAGATCTCTCACCCCTTTCTTGCCCCTTCACACATAATAATTAGAACTCCATGCATACACGCACACACCGCTCCCTGCGGCACCTTACCCCTCGAGGTAACGGTGATACCGTAGTATAAAGGACCGGTTGCGCGTGTTTTCCATTGAGGTTAGGGTAAGGATCGATAAAGGAAGGACAAGAACCTAGAGGAAAAAACATCTTCCCAAATGATTCTAATCCACTTTATTGATAATTACCATAACTCCTAATAGATCTATAATAGGGTATTGAAAGCGGTGAGGAAACCTTTAATCTCTCAACTTCCCCTAAACCTAACCCTAGCAAGACTTAGATCTAGATAATCTTAGTATAAATTAATTTAGCTTTTAGAGATAATCAATCCAACATCCATCAGAATTAACTCGTTAGCACGATTACGAAAACACAAAATCCCTATGGACCGACCTGTACTCACCGGCTAGCTGCCAAGCGACGCCGTTCTTGATTATGGTAATTATATTTTTGATCGTAAAATCCAACAATAATCAAATGGCGCCATTGCCGGGGATGGCGTAGTATTTCCTTTTATGCAATTTCGGGTTAATCTAAATTTAAAAATCATTAAAACAGAAAAAGAAAAATTATAAAAAATTTATCATTTATTGTTTGATGGGTATTTTTTTGTGAATCTCTGGAGGATCGACGGATCTGGAAAAATCCAGAGGGCGAAACAGAAAAAGGGATATCAGAACAGAAAGGGATTGAAACAACAGAACAGCACAATTTTTTCAGAGACCTGCGCCGCCGCTGCCGCCGCTAAACCGCCGCCGTAGCCTCATCATTGCCGCGGATCCGCGGTCTCCACGTGTCGTCAGTGCACAAAATTTTCTCGATTTGTTTCCTTTTTCTCCCCTCTGCAAATCCCCATATATCTTCTGTCAAATCTTCTGCAGGATTCTTTGCGCTAAAAATCTTCTCCCTTCCAATAATTGATTCTCTGCAGGATTCTTTGCGCCGCGCTAAAAAGAAAAATAAAAATTGATTGCAAGTGATTTACTATTTTGCATATCTTTAAAACTGACTTTAAGGGGCTTGAGACTAATTCAGATTGGGTAGGGATTTCATCACCCTTCCCAGGACCCCAGAAATCACATAAGGCATTTGTATTGACCATATCTTAATTAAAAAATACTAGACTCAGCCCTAAGGATTTCGAGCTAAATAGGACAGAGGACTAGTTATAGGTATCGGCCGTTAATCCTAACCTGACTTTGCGGTGTCTAGGCAAGTGTGTCCAAGGCGAGTGGTTACTTAATTAGGACCACTACTTGTAGTGGGGAGCCTCCCACTCACCTGGCACTTACCTGGCCGCAATTGGCGGTGAAGAGGCGATTTGAGCTCCTATTTCTAGCCCTTTGGAACAGTTAGGAGCTGTCTAGCTGACTTAGGTGACCCTAGATCTAGGCCTGATTATGCATTTTTGGTTGATCGAAAGTGTGTCTTAGCCCTTTATCGAAAATCTTTTTTGTAGAAAGTTCCAAATAAATAAAAAAAGAGGAAAGAGGAAAAATCTTTTATAAAAACTTGCAACTTGTCGCTAAAAATCCTTGCACCCCACCGCCACTCACTTTCTTCTCATTGATATTTTCTTACCCCAACATTCTGTTTTTCATTTTTTTGACTACACTACCTCCTTAAGTGTATGTCCGGTTGGACTAGGGACACTGGCGCCCGATTAGTCCATGTTTCGTTGGTACCGACCGACGAACCTTTCGACTCCGAAGTCGAAATTCCCTCCACTTTCTTACCTTCACCTTCAAATTCTTCGTCCGAAGGTATGTCGGGATATAATCCCAACAACACCTTATCCACGGGATTGATTCCACCTCCGTTAGGTGTGAATAACCCGAATCTCTCGCATGTTGTAGCGCCCCAACGAATCGCGCTCTAGGATCTCTTCTACCCTGTCCGCACCACTTTACCTACCTGTCTTTCACCCCCACCGGCAAATGGGGACAATTTTGAAATAAAACCCCACTTCATCAATATGCTGCCAAAATTTCATGGATTGAAATCCGAAGATGTCTATATCTTTATCAATAAATTCCAAAAAGTTTGCGCCATGATGAAAACAACCGAATTAAGTGATGACGCTATAAGGCTAAGGGTCATTCTTTTCACCTTATGTGACTTAGCCGAGAAGTGGCTATACAGCGCAACATCATATTCAATTAGAAATTGGGACGAGTTTGTTAAATCTTTTCTTAAAAAGTTTTATCCTCATCACAAGACCGCGAGAATTCGCAATAAGATAATACAATTTTCCCAGCTTCCTTCCGAACCATTTTGGAAGTGTTTTGAAAATTCAAAGACCTACTTATTTAATGCCCTCACCATGGGGATCGAAAATTGGCAACTTTGCCAAACATTATACGAGGGATTGAACCCGACAATGAAAAATTGCTAGAAACTATTTGTCAAGGTCACTTTCTAACCAAATCTAGTGAGGAAGCATGGCAGTTTCTCGAGGATCTTAGTGAACAAACAATTCAGTGGGAGAGCACAAAGACCACCTCATCTTCTTCTTCTATTTGTCAATCTAGGGCAGGCATACATCAAGTAGATATGTCGATTGCTATGAAGGCCGAGATGGCCGCACTTATGAAAAAGCTAGAAGCCATTGAGACCAAAATCTCATCGTCTTCTCCTGCCGCTGCTTTACCCCCACGAACTGTTTGTGCTTCTTGTTCGGATCCATCACACCTTACCGAAGAGCGTTCTTACAATCCACCTGTTCAAGGACAAGATCAAGTCAATGCTGCCTTTCAGCAACGACAACGAAATGATCCTTACTCTTCGACCTATAATCCGGGTTGGAGGAGTCACCCAAATTTTGTTTGGAATCAAAATCAACAATTCCAAAGAAACAACAACTTTCAAAGGCCTCCTCCACAACAACAAGCACCCCAACAAACTCAATACCAGCAACCTTTCCAACCACAACCTTATCCAAATCAAACGAACAATTTGATTCAACCCAATGATGATAAGGTTATCTCGCTAGAAAAAAGTCTAGATGTGTTTCTCAAGCAATCTACAGAATCCGCAGCAAGATTGGAAAATTCCGTCCAATCTTTGGTGCACAACAATGCTTCACACGATCAAAGCATCAAATCTATTGAGGCACAAATTGCACAACTAACTGCTGCGTTGAGCGAGAGAGAAAAGGGAAAGCTTCCATCTCAACCATTGCCAAATCCCAGTCACACACACAACGCACATGAATATCACAATGTAAATGCGATGACCACGTTGAAATCTGGAAGAGTGTTGCAAAATAATAACGACACCCCTGCCGGTGGTTCTTCTCCTTCTTCTCCTTCTTCTCCTTCATCTTCTCCGCTAGAGCCTATTCTTCATTCTTCAAAATGCTCTTCTTCTTCTAATCCGAACGGACTCACTTCTCACTTCACGAACACACCCACACTGGGATCCGTTCTAACTCCACATTCTACTCCATAGACATTGGACTCAACAGATTTTTAAAATGCTCTATTTCCAAACAGATTGAGTCCCAATAAACTAACTGCACAAATGGAGAAGATTGTGGAGTTATTTAAACAGGTTAACATAAATATACCTCTCTTGGATGCAATCCAACAAGTCCCTTCATACGCGAAAATCTTCAAGGGCTTATGCACCTCAAAGAGAAAGTCATCTCAAATATCCAAGAAAGTGCTAGTGGCTAGTGCAGTGAGCAATGCTATTAACCAACCTCAACTCTTACCCCAAAAACGAAAGAACGCCGGCTGTCCTACGATTTCAATAACTATTGGGGATAAGAAAATCAATCGAGCACTTTTAGATCTTGGGTCTAGTGTTAACATGCTTCCCTATTCCGTGTACGAGCAATTAGGGGTTGGAGAGTTGAAAACCACTCATTGTACTCTCCAAATGGCTGATCGATCAATCACCCATCCTAGGGGTGAGCTAGATGATGTGTTGATCAAAGTAGGGGAATTCATATTCCCCGTTGATTTTATTGTTATGGACACACAACCTGTTGCTAACCCACTGAACCAAATTCCGGTGATCCTCGGTCGACCATTTTTGGCCACTTCCAATGCCGTAATAAATTGTCGCAATGGCTTCATGACTCTATCCTTTGGGAAGACGTCTAGTGAGTTCAATATTTACAAGTTAGGAAGTCTGGCCCCCGTGCCCAAAAGTAGTACACAAGAAGTTTTCTCTATTCACGAAATCACGCAGGAGGACTGCGAGCTTGAAAGATTTTTGTTTGATGAAAACAGTTTTGACGCCACTAGTGCGTCCCTCCTTGAATCTACCACAGTTGACACAACCGATATTGATTATGAATGTTTCACTTTTTCGGATGAATTTGACGACTCACCGTCCGAATATGAGTCTTTTGAATTTTTGGATGAGTTAGTTGAACCATCTGAATCGGTTGTTTGCAGTGATTTCGAACCTGTGTTGGAGTTCTTTGAGTTCAAGGTAGATTCCCCAATTTTACCTATGATTCTTTCGCCTCCGAAACTCAAACTTACCGAGCGCTAGTTCGCTGACGACATTGCTGTCTCTTCTTTCTTTGGAATGTTCGTTAGAAGGACCCGACTCTTAGGAGACCGAGCCCAGCCAAGAAGACTTGGATCAGTTCAAAGAGCAGCCAGACTTTTAGTCTTTACTTATACTTATCTTTTCATTTGTATGTCACTCTTTAGGCATTGCTTTTATTATTGTACATTTCCTTTTCAAATCAGTTGTAATGTAAAGAATGAATGTTAATAAAAGTTATTTATATTATATCACTTGTTATTCTTGTGCATTTATTTATATTGTTTATTTACGCTTAACGTGTTTATTTCTGAGTAAATACGTCGCATGCCTCGCCACACCCCCTTCCTCGTACACCGGGAAGCGGGGCGTGACATCGGGGTGCACAAATCAATACCAAGTGCATTAGGGTGCACAAAACATCAACGCGTGCAACTGGTGTGCACAAAAACAATATCAAATGCATCTAGAGTGCACGAAAATCTCAATCAAATGCATCTGGTGTACATGAAAATATCAATCTAGTGCAACTGCTGTGCACAAAAATCTCAATCAAGTGCATTTGGTGTGCACAAGACATCAATCAAGTGCAGCTACTGTGCAAGAAAAAATCTCAAACAAGTGCAACCAGTGTGCACCAAAAATATTAATCAAGTGCAGCTCCTGTGCATGAAAAATCTCAACCAAGTGCAACTGGTGTGTACAAAATCATATGTGTGACCCTCAAATCATCAAAACACATAATTCAAAACAACGGACAACGAAATATCCATTTTTCAACGTCGAAAATGTGATACTCGGATCACAAAAACACAAATCATTAAAAAATGATATTGAAGTACACCATCTTCAATGTCGATAGGTGTTTGTACACCCAGAGCTGGCAGAGTAAGAATTTCTTCTTGCCTTCTGCACACGGTCTGGTGTCCTCTGTCTCTGGGTCTTGTTCTCTCTTCGAACCTAAAAAACCACGGCCTCTCGATACAATTGCCTGGTTAGGAGTAGCAACAAAAACAGTCTTATTGGACGCTTCTCTGAACACTTCCTGGCTAAGTAACACGACCTCTCGTAATGTAACATGCCAACGAAGGCGGACTTTGGCCCTCTGAGTTTGCGCCATACAACTGGCCCTGGGTCCACACTATATCACTATAGCATCCTGGAAAGAATCCACCATACAATTGGCCCTGGGTCCACACTATATCACTATAGCATCCTGGAAAGAACCCACCACGGCTTCTGCCGATATCATCTTTACCGAACTACTCGGAAGCTGGCATTCCTTAATGAATCCATTTCCGTTCCGGAACAGCTGCAATTTCATCAAGACTTTCCTTTGAAAGTGTGGAAATATCCAATGCCTTTGCATACATATCTAATATCTGGCACCAACAGAGGGGAACAACTGTGTATCGATACCTCACGCGAATCTCATAATCCACTTCTTTTCAGTATCGACCAAATAAGGAATGTATCGTGATAACTACGTGAACTGCAAATCATACTCGGTTACGATCATGCATGGGGTCTTACACAAAGACTCGAAACTACAATTTCGACATCTCTAGCACTCTGCATAAGAAATCTGGTTAAGTACACCTCGAGAACTCGTCCCAAGTCATCGGCGGAAGACCCACTGCTTGGTTTCTCTCGATCGACTCACTCCTGACCTGAGAAAGACCCTTCATACAAAAACTAGCCAACCTCACTGATCTCGCATCGGAGCATCACAACGAATAAAATATCCTAGCCATCCTATCCCGAATGACTACGGATTCTTTGTCACATCCATGCCCGTAAACACCGGCGTCTTTAGCTTCATGAACTCTGGAAGTGACACCTTGATAATCTCAGTAACAGCTGGTACAAATGTCTGAATAGTATGCAACACGGCGATCTCTGGAGCAGGCTGAACAACTTCAGGCCTCCAAGTCAGGCTGGTCTCAAGCAATGATTCGACCATCTGGTACGGATCCAAAGAAACTCGCCTCTAAAAGATAAATCCTCTAATAAAATGATAAATAACATGTTCTTATGTCACTGGGATATAACCATGGTCAGTCTTCATCTCAGACGAGCCTGCCCTGAGCTCATCTCTAACCGCAGCCCTCTCGGCTCACATAGAAATGATGACCGGAACAACCAATAAGTATCGATGAGGATAGATCAACTGAACGAAATAGAAGAAAGGATCACAAGATATACATCCTAAGATTATTTAGGCGGAGTCTCATATCATTAATAGTGTTGGATATAGTGCCCTCAAGGCAATTATTATGATTGCAAGTAAGCGATTAGGATAATTGAGGAAGGACCTATACAGGTATAACAGTCTTAATCGAGATGATGGTATGCTATCTGGTTTATCTTCATTGTTGATGAAGCCCATAGGATTTTTTCTTGACAACTAGCATTATGATGGCGATCATATATATGGGAGATGGGTTGTCTATAAACACATCCTTAAATGTCCCAGTCATGGAAGTATCGAGACTGGGCATCGATATTATGGAGTAGACTAGTGTTTATGCTTCTAGACCCCGACAAAGGGCGGTGGCCGGTCTCACAAGCCATTAGTGTTGTATCACCTAAGATAGTATACAGGTGCTCACTAAAGGTGAGTACATTGGACAGACTCGCCGAGAACTTCTAGATGGTATTATATCCATCGTCATATAGAAGCTCTCAGGTGGCATGAGTACAAATTAGTCCTTTGATATGAAGTCGTCATTTGTCTCGTGTGAGTTCCCACTGTACTTTGATTACTATCCTACAACGGCTTAAAAGAGTCGTGCAAACAGGTTTTAGTTGGGTACAGTCCCGAGACACATAGGGGCAGTGGTCGATTGTCAGGCATTCATCTCTCCTGGTATTATGAGTCGATGCTGTGCTGTGTCCAGTTGGCTGTCACCAGAAATATGTGACCACGGTAGATGAGATTTACTGATAGTTGATCAGTAGTATCTCTGCTGGTAATGAGCTTGGCTCGGACACGACTTATCGGGTTAGTAGGGGTCTGAATTATCCACCCTCTAGAACCAATATGCTATACTCTTTAACGAAGAGACCGGACTATACGGAGATTATCATATTCAGGCTCAGTAAGGTAGGGATGCACTTGATTTTCGACCCCCCTTTCGACAAGTATTTGGGTAGCCATTACGTACAGCTATTTCCGCTGACGTGGTTGTGGTTAAACCCACTACCAGCGTATTGTCGAGTTTTTAGAGTCCCACGCAGAGAGTTTTCCCGGTTTAGGCGATAGATATAGGAGCCGTACGTTGGTACGTGCAGGGGTCCGATTAAATACGTGTATGAGATACACGGACTTTAATCGGATGGTTGATAATACTAGCCGACTTAGAATTAAGCCGGATTATTAAATCAAGTTTTGATTTAATAATTTATATATGTATTTTGATACATATATTTTTGTATTAATCTTAACTATTCATTTTCTCTCTTTGGTGCAATCCATATTTTTATATGGATACGCGTATATGTAGCGATACATTACCAGATAAAGTATTCTGTATTTATACGGGAATACTTCTAGAAAAAAGACACTTCAGATTTTATTTTCTTTTAATAAATTAAATGGAAATGAGGTGAAAAGGAGGTGGCATGAAGCATGGTGTTAAAACATATGGAGAGGTATGGCCTAGCTTTTAAAAATGATAAAATCATTTGGATGCACTATTGATGCATGGTTGTTAAAAGAAAAGCAATTCTTTTTCTTTACACTTGATGCTTCATTTTCTTTTTGCTTCACATGATGAGCTTCATACTTCATGGTTGCTTTCTTTCTCCTCTTCTCCTTCTTCTTCTTGCTCTCATTTGCGCATGGATTCTAGAGAGAAATATTTAGCGAAATATTCCTACATCACCGACCATCCACACCTAGCAAGTCTGGATCATCGGTTAGAGCCTCCTTCAGTTTCCCTCGGGTGAATCGTCTTCTGAGAAGGTGGTTGACTTTTAAGCGTGATCCCGGTGGCCATGAGCTTGGAGGGGTCTTCCATAATTGGGTGGACACGCAATAAAAGTTGTAGTTTCTCAACCCTTACACTCTTAGTTAGCTAGTTTAGATTATTGGACCGTATCCTGGTTTTTACGGGCGTTCGGTGCTCGCTAAACTTTTTGTTTTCATTTACTCATCGGCCGCGGCTTCCGCCGCGCGAGCACCGAAACCCAACATGATAACAGAGCCACTACATAAATCTTAACTAGCTAGTTTGCACTTATTTAGAATTTCAATCAAAGAATTTTTCCGAATCGCATTTCTAAAAGTATGCCCACTGTTTAAATTTTAAAGTTGTTCAAAAAATTGTTCTGTTTACCTTAAAATTATGTGCAGGAAATACGAAAGGCCACGAAGAAATTGGAGCACAAATTCCCAAAGTTTGGCCGCGAAACTGCCGCCTACCATAGCATTTGGCCGCGGTTCCGCGGTCAACTTGGGGCCGTTGTGCCCTAAATTTCTTCAGGTGCTCAAGTATATAGAAATTTGATTTTTGGGATATTTGATTTTGGCCCAGATTTGTTTGAGTACTGATTTGTGCTTGGGGCCATGCGGAAATTTTAATTGATCGCAATTTTAAATTCATGGTTTTTAGTGTGTTTGTTAGTTTCTGTGACCGAGAACATCATAGCATGGTGCAATCCGACTGGTTACTATATGTACAATCAGACAGGTTTACGAACATGAAATTCACGTTGATGTTCTGTGTTGCACTGATGTTATTGATGGATTGTCATGATGGATAGCCTTGTGTGCAATGTTAGATGTACAGTTCAGATTTATTTGTATATTCATTATTATGGGACGAGCATCCGACATATGGACTGTCGTTTCTGCTAGTTTGTATATTCTTTTATTGGGGCACGATCGGGTTGAGGTCGATATCACCATTGTATATATATTTTCTTTTCTGTACTAAGATTACCCCACGGAGGAGTTCTCGAATAGCCAGGTTCTAGAGGGCAACAGGTCTGCATCTCATGGCGTTGAGACCGGGTAGGCCTTACTCTAGAATTGGCGGGCTATTCGCCGCACTATTTAGGGGGTATAGGTTGACCTACGGAGGAGTGCTCAAGTTACCGAATTCCGTGAAGTGCTGGGTGGCCTATTCACTTTGTTGATTAGGGTTGCCTCACTTCCGGGATTGGTGGGTAACTTTCCGCACTCGTAGGGGTCTAGGTTCTTCATTGCACTAGCTATCCACACGACTGGGGAACGTCGCGTCTCATTTATTGCTCAAATGAAACGCGGGGATCCTAAATTATCCGCTATTCCATATTGTTATTCGTATGCTTGTGATGATTTTTATATGCCTGTGATGATTATTATCTGCTTGCAATGTTGATATATATATTATATATATTTATTAAATGCTTCTATATGTTTTGCATCCACACTAGTCCTGCCCCCGCTCTGCCGTTAGTTAAGTAATCTTACGGTGCATGACGGGTCCCGTAGCGAATGCGGATGGCATATAAAAAGTATGTTATTTTGGTTGTTTCTTTTGTGGCGTGGAAATTTAAAATGATAGGAACACATTATCTGAATAATGAAAGGAAAAATAAACCTAAATGATGTTGTCGGAACCAATTTTAAAACTACTCGGTTTTCTTCAAAACTTATGGTCATATTCTTTTGCTTTGCATAGAGATATTCGGTTACGAATATCCCGCACCTCATTCTATGAGGGAAGAGCCTTGATCCCTTCATTGGGAGTTCGCTCTTAAGCAAAAATTTATGTTACTAGTTTTAAAAAGCGGAGCATAAGCCACTCCGTTTGAAAGCCACTCGAGTTCCTTCAACGATATCAAGTTCATTACGTTAAAGGTTTTTTGCCAAAAACCATTCGTAACCCTCCTTCATTTCAGATGGGTAGCATCTAGTATTCATGCTATATTTGTTGGCCTTCGTCAATGCATAGTGTATGGTAGCTATGCGTTACTTTTCTGCAGCATAGGGATGCATTAATCTAGGACAATCATACAGCCTTGTTAGCTTTCGTCTAGGGCGAGTACGGGTTGGTTTAGTCAGGACAATGACAGGTAGAACTTGACTTGCAACTTTTGATTTGTTAGCCTTCGTCAAGATTATAAGACGCTTGGGGCAAAAACTATATCGAGAGTTTCAAACATACGGGAAACTTGCTAAGCATGCTAATATCTTCTGGAGTGTGGTGACTGGAGTGGATTTCATCAGGTTATCACATAATGGTAGTTGGGTCCCGATTCCCACTGATGAGTATGTATTACTCCTCGGGAGATTTTTCACTTCACAATTTGCTAACCTATTAGGTGTCTAGAAAGTGCTAACGAGGTTATGCTTCTGCGGAAACGGGGTTATTAATTGGGTATGTGCGAAAGCAAGGGGGACCTCCCTCGGAGTATCAATACCGGCCTGGCTGAACGATTAGCAAACTTGTAAAGTGTAAATGATCCTGACTAGTTCTCCTTTTAAATTTTGAAGGGAAATTCGAGGAAACAGTGGGAGCCATCCTGATTAGATAAAAGTGATAACTAATCTGATCTTGGTAGAGTGCATGCTGAGTGTTTTCTCTCTCTCTTTCTCTCTTTCTTTCTCTCTGGTACAACGACCCATGACTTACCTTAAAAACTCATGAACCAAGTTAACCGAACTTTCTTACACCCTTTGGTTTTGGCTTGTCTTGATTCACGACAAATTCACATATATCTCTACCACTCCTACTTTACCCTTTGCATTTCTTCAGAACACGTCGTATCACTACGATAATCCATATTGCTTAGAACGGCCATCGTATAGTTACATAAGAACTCTAAGAAGTTACTTCAATCAAGGATGGCCACAGGTTCTGGAGAAATTGAATAAGATTATTCGGTTTTCTCTTCCCTTTACTTTCTCTCAGGTTGCGAGAGCTCCTTGTATTAGGAGAGTACACCCATCACGCTTGTTGGATAGTCTTCTTCTAAAGCTTAGGATGGTGCTGAAAGATATGGAAGGAAGAAAACCAGTTAGCACAGGCACGGTGTGTAGAAGGTAAGATGTATAGACATATAAAGGAATTGAAGTGAGGGCAAAGAAATTACGACCACTGCCATGAATCTGGATAATGGAAAAGGCATTATTAGGAATACCTGGCCACCCCCTATGAAACATTTCCAGGTTTCAATATTTCTGTGTATTTGTAAAAGAGAACCGTTTTCCTAATTAATTCTGATTCCAGGGTATATATTTACTAGATTTGGATCTCACATCTATACAATATTACAGATGTTGAGAAGAAATAGTATATTGGGAAATGGACGATTTGATCATCAATATCGGAATTCTTTGTAATTAGTGATATTGGATTAAATCGTCTGGGTTTTGCCTAACGACAAATATTTGGTTTCGAATAACCATTGTTATGCACCAAATTTTAAAATGAAATATATGTACTTTTATTTTATAAAGTAAGATATACATTTTGAAAATTGTGTTGTAAACATTTATCTTTATCTGTTGAGCATAAGATAAGGTGTATTGAATAACGGTGTAAGACATTTTTAATCAAGATACAGTTTTCAATTTACAAAATACAGAATTTGAGTTGGTATACTCATGAGACTTATACATGAAAATGTATGTTGTCCAATGTCCTTCAGGATGAGGGGTTGGTACACTTACTTCATTCAGGTTTACCAATGAGTTCTCTGGTTTTGGACATGCATTCGTTGTAATGCAAGGTCCAAATATTTTAAGAAGTTTGTAAGTATAAGAATAAAGTAGAGAACCATACGTTGGAAATATCAGGATTTTTCGAGGTGATCGAAAATGTAGATACTTATACTAAATATTCCATCATAGTATTGAGAATTTGATTCACTTACAGGTTGCTCATCCGTGGGTTCGCTCCTGAATGAGTAATGATGTATTAGTCTTTTTCCATTAGGTAATATGCATTAGAAACAGCTGCATGACATTTGAATCTGGTTCTATCTAAATTAGTGTCTTGATTCTATATGGACATAGAATGGTTACACATCATGAGATTGTTAAAATATGGAGTTATCTCGTTTCTGTTTAAAAGAAAAATCCGGACAAACTTAAGACACGCTTCGGTAATGGCTGTTTGTGAATTATCCCAAGCATTTGCTAGGATTTTGTTTCTAACATTTTTAAGATCAATAGGTACATTGTTCTTGACTCGCCACCTCTTTATAAAAGGAATCTTTTTGCAAAATAAACTAGTAGGAGTATGGTAGAATTGGAAATAATTTAAGAACCACAAACGGTTACCGAAATTTAGTAAAACCTAAGTATTCAATTAGACTTGACAAACCGTTAGCCACTCTGCAGATTTTAGTAGGTGACCTCAGACACCCGAGAGATATTTCGGTTTTCTCGTAGACGGTGACAGGAAGGTCAACATCATGGTGATAATGGCCCTAGTAGTTGTCAGTAGGACATAGGAAGTGGTAACTTTCAGGTGGACAGATGCTTCATATCCAAGATGGACTCTACGCACTTTAGCAAATCATGAATTTTAGACTTTGCTAGGTGCTCCTGAAGGGGTAAGACCCATTAGGAGCAAGTAAATCTATCGAGATCTGTGCAAGTGGAAAGGTACTAACCTAATAAGGCTGAACTTGTTGTAAAGAGTTTTCATCAAATACCCGTTGTGGATTGTGATTGGACTTTTATTTCAGTTTCTATGCCGAAGTCCATATGGATATGAATTGGCACTGCTATTACCCCTACATCTTATCAGCAAGTCTTACGAAGTGGTAACTTCCAAGTGACAATATATTTCATACCCAAGATGGACTCTACGCACTTCAGCAAGTCATGGATTTTGGACTTTGCTAGGTGCTCCTGAAGGAGTGAAGCCCAATAAAAGTATAGATCTTTCGAGATTTGTGCGGGTGGAAAGGTACTAATCTAATAAGGTTAAACTTGTTGTAAAGAGTTTTCATCAAATACCCGTTGTGGATTGTGATGTGACTTTTACTTCAGTGTCTATGCTGAAATCCATATGGATATGATTTGCCGCTGATGCAGTTCATGGCTATAATATCCGGTATGTGGGTGACCATAACGTATTTCCAAATAGGATTTTGAAAGTGCAGGTTTATATGACTCTACCAGAGGGGTATCGTAGTTAGTGGGAGCAGCGAAAGTTATGCAAATTGCTTATGTCTATTCATAGAATTAAGCATGGATAGCGGAGATAGATCATCTTTTTTGATGTGACAGCCAAGGTGATTGACTCCATAAAAACAAAAGATGAATGTAGTAAGAAGGATGTAGGGAGTATTGTCCTGAATTTGGATGACATACTCCAAATAGGAAGGATGTTCTTATACCATAATCGGTCAAAGTTTGGTTGTCACATAGTGTTTTCTCCATGTTAGATGCGGATAGTATATCAGGAATTCTTGTGATTAGATCTAGATCTGGGAAGTTTCCCAAATCGAGTACTTAGACATCATTCTAAAAGTATTTTTGAATGGACGACTCCTGGTGTGGTTGTGTATCCGCGGGTGATGGAGTCACCCTCTCTAAGGGGAAGTCTTCTCAACTGATGAAGAGAGGGACTGGCATGAATAACATATCATTTGCTTAGGCAACTGAATCAATAATGCAATATCTTGTATAAAACCATATGGATAATGTATCAGGGATTTTGGTTTTAGATCTAGATTTGGGAAGTTTCCCAATCAGGTAGTTGGACAACATTCTATAAGTATTTTTAGATTGGACGACTTCTGATGTGGTGGTGTATCTACAGGTGATGGAGTCACCCTCTCTAAAAAAGATGTCTTTTAGACCGATGAAGAGAAGAATTGGCATGAATGACATGCCATTTGCTTAGGCAGTTGAGTCAATCATGCAATGTCTTATGCAACACAAGATATTGCTTTTACACTAGCAGCAATAAGTATATATTAATCCAATCTTGGAGAAACAAAGGGAAGCTATAAAGAACATAAGAGTATGTTCTTGGTATAAGATAACAGCAGCCTCCTTTGGGAGGCGGTTATCCGTTCATGCTTCCAAGGTGACCTGGATGACAGAGATGCTGTCAGAGTTTTGAGTTTAGCCTCTTCTGAGGATCGGTATATTGGATAGTGTTCCAATAGGGATACTGAGGTAATCATGGTGCAGGATGCTGGTTATAACTCAACAGAGAATACAACCTAAGAAGTTTGTTAGATAGAGTTGTTCATTTATGAACTTGGTCTCATCAAGTATCCAGGCAAATTCTTGTGGCATGGTATCGCTCAGATTGGAAGATTGTTAATCTCCACAAAGTTGAGATATAGAGAAATGAAGTTGGAACATTATAGTGGATCCACCCACTGAGGCTATTTCTCGAACAAATTAAGTTTCACAAACATAGTTTACGAAACTGATTAGTAAAGAAGTTGGGTATTTGGTAGCACACGAGTTGTGGGTACACGATACAACAATAATTGGCCTTATGTGCAAGTGGGAGATTGTTGGATATAGTGCCCCTCAAGACAATTATTATGATTGCAAGTAAGCGATTATGATAATTGAGGAAGGACATATACAGGTATAACAGTCTTACTCGAGATGATGGTATGCTATCCGGTTTATCTTCATTATTGATGAAAGCTCGTAAGATTGTTGCTTGACAACCAGAATTATGGTGGTGATCATATATGTGGGAGCTGGGTTGTCTATAAGCACATCCTTAAATGTCTCTAGTTATGGGAGTATCGAGACTGGCATCGATATTCCGGTGTAGACTAGTGTATACGCTTCTACACCCCGACGAGGAGCGGTGGCCGGTCTTACAAGCCATTGGTGTTGTGTCACCTAAGATAGTATACAGGTGCTCACTGGAGGTGAGTATACTGGACGGACTCGCCGAGAACTTCTAGATGGTATTATATCTATCGTCAGATGGAAGTTCTCAGGTAGCATGAGTACAGCTTAGTACTTTGACCTGAAATCGTCATTTGTCTCGTGTGAGTTCCTACTATACTTTGATAACTACCCTACCATCACTCAAAGGAGTCGTGCAAACAGGTTTTAGTTAGGTACGGTCCCGAGCAACATGGAGGCAGTGGTCGATTGTCAGGGATTCGTCTCTCCTGGTATTAGGAGTCGATATCGTGCCGTGTTTAGTTGGCTATCACTTAGAAATCCGTGGCCACGGTGGATGAGATTTACTGATAGTCGATCAGTAGTATCTCTGTTGGTGATGAGCTTGACTCAGACATGACTTATCGGGTTAGCAGGGGTCTGACGTTATCCACCCCTACACCCGATATGTGATACTCTTTGATGAAGAGATCTGACTGTACGGAGATTGTCACATTTAGGTTCAGTAGGGTGAGGACGTATTTGATTGTCGACCCCCCTTTCGACAAGTACCTGGGTAGCTATTACGTACAGCTAGTGTCGCTGACGTGGTTGTGGTTAAACTTACTGCCAGCATATTGTCGAGTCTTTGGAGTTCCACATAGAGGGTTTTCCTAATTCAAGCGACAGATGTAGGAGCCGTACATTGGTACGTGCATGGTGTTAGTTATATGTATGCCGTAGAGGCCATTACTGTACATTGGATGTATATTGTAGTGGATGCTGGGACATATATAGGGAGGACTTTCTTGCTCGACATGATAGTCTGCTATCTGGTTACTCTTTACCTTAACGTGTATACTGATTGTCTCTCTGTTACATGTTAGTAAAGCCCTAAGGATGTGTACTTGACTACCTAGACTATGATGCGGATCATACTAGTGGGGACATGGTAGTCCATAAGTACATCCTTCAAGGTCCCTAGTCGTGGGTGTATCGAGACGGGGCATCGATATACCAGAGTAGACTAGCGTATACCTTCTCGACCCATACAGATGGGCGATGGATGATCCCATATCCATTGGTGTTTGACATCGGAGATGATATACGGGTGCTTTGTGGAGACTGGGTACACTGGACGGACTCGCCGAGAACTCCCAGATAGTATTATACCTTACGTCAGATGGCAGTTCTCTGGTGACACTGGTACAGAGTAGTCTGTAGACCCGAGATCGTCATAGAGACTTGTGTGATTCCCACTGTGCTTTGATTTCCACCTTACCACGCCCAAGAGGGCATGCAAAACGGTGGCTTTTGGGTACAGTCCCGAATCACATGGAGGCAATAAGCGATAGGAAGGGATTCGTCTCTCCCGGTATAGGGAGTTGATGTTGCGCTGTGTTCGATTGGCTATAACCGGAAATCCCTGGCCAGGGTTGCTGAGATTTACTGATAAGTGTTACCAGTAGTTTCTCGAAATGTTATAGACCTCATATCGACACGACTTATCGAGCTGCTGGGGTCTGACGTTTACCACCCCTAGGCGAGATATGCGATATAGCCGGGTTATCGGATCAAGTGTTGATTCGATAAGTTGTTACTGTTGATATTAGTCGGTTATATATACGATATGACCGGATCATTGAATCAAGTGTTGATTTAATGATTTAATGCATAATTATATATTTGATATATTACTTTGCATTAACTAGTATCGGTTCACTTTAAAAGGATTTTCTCACTTGATTGTATCATGTTTGATGATACATGATTGCTAGGGTTTGTGTAAAGAGTTAAGCCTTGGTTAAGTAAATGGTTAGGGTTTTTACTTATTTATTCATTCATTTATCTTTATAATTTGGATTAAAAGAAATGAGAAATGAAAACATAAGGGTTGCTTTCATTCATGATGCTTCTTGAAGCTTCATGCAACTTTGACCAAAGTGACCATTTTGTCTTCATGCTTAACCCTAACCATTCATCTAACCTTAGTCAATTCTCTACACCTAACCATGGTTCATATTATGATAAGTACTCATTTTCTTTTGTATTTTAATTAACTCATCATAATATTTTATTCTTCTTCTTCTTCTTCTTCAAGAAGAAAACCAAGCATCCATCAATGATGATTTGATGAAAAGAGTGAGAAATCCAATTCTAAAGTGAACCCACCTCCTATTTCTTCATCCTCTACCTCTTGCCAAGTAGTATAGGGTGTTTTCTTCATAAGTTTTCATGACTTGGTGAAGTCGGAGATTGATCTTATGATGCCTCAACGTAGATCATCTTCGGCATCGTAGTCGATGACCTAGCCCGTCCATTTCTCCGATGAAGCCGACGCTAGAGCCCGAGATTCATTTTGGACAGCAAGGAGACTTCATCATGGAGCTATGGAGGAGGAGAACCGGATCTACAAAGGTTGTATTTCCGTTCACTTAGTTAAGTTGTTAACTAGTTGCTTGTTTCGCCTAAAATTCTAGTTAACGATCTGTATTAGGGTTTCTCGGCACTTGTAAAATTTGAAATTGGCATGGTTGATGCCTTGTGAGACCTCATTAGTGTGCCTAGCAACCCTACAGTGGTATCAGAGCCTAGCTAGAGCCTTAGGCGATGCATAGACGGAGTTTGAAGTCCGATCGAACCAAAACCCTAACTCCAAACTTGCTCTCAGTACATTTTTTAAAATTGTGGAATTTTGTGAATTAAAAATATGCAGAAATATCAGCAGGCTTTTCTATGAATTACTGTGAAATTTGAGCACATGATTCCACCAAAGCGCGGCGGAACCGCGGCACAAGCATGGCTTGTGCGGCGGTTCCGCGGTCAAGTTGTCACATCAGCACTTGAATTTTGCACAGTAATTCCTATTTGGCAGTGCTGGTTTTCCTGGGATATTTTAAATCTGACTCAAGAGTTAAGTTTTCTGGGTTGTTTTAGGAGTTCGTAGATTTGATCGGATTATCAAATTTTGTCTATGCGGCTTTTCGGATATTTTAGAATATGTTAAAAAGTTTGACCGGATATAAATACCCACCTTTTCCCCTGCCGGAAAATTTCCAAGTGTTGGATCTTTCCGTGGTTTAATAACGTTCTAAGTAGTGCAAGTAACGCGATGGTCTCTCTAGAAGACAACAAACCTTAACTCGATTATGTGACCGTCTTGAACTGCCCTTTGAACCTTCGGGTTTGGGGCAGTACGGCGTGCCACATATGAGGCGTTGGCTTGACCCTTCTACGGCTGGACCGTTGGTACTGAGGCACGAAATGAATGTTTTTAAGCTTATTTCATGTGTTGATCTGTTTCGGAAAACTTGGGTGTTTGATTGTTAGATCGGAAAGTTTAACATTTTCTATTTATCCGGAATGGGATACAACATTTGGAATTCATAAGTAGTTATGAGTTAACTGAATGAATGTTATAAACATAGCAGTTTAGTCTCACTTGATCGGTTGCCACGGAATTTTGATGTGATCAAAAGTCCGTCGCAATCACGTAGCGTACGCGGATACTCGCCAGGTAAACTTAATAGACAGCCTCGCTCCATAGCCCCGACCAAGTGACTGTAGGAGAACCCCGTCGCCGAAAGCATCCGTCCGGGTGCTCGCGGTAGCGGTATTCCGCCTTGGTACACTTCGTCGACGGTATCGGGGGTGCGGCCGTCTACTGAAGTTTGCGACGAGCATTCGATCAGGATGTCGGGAATCCTGTTGAATTGCCCGACTTGATATTGAAAAGTGTTTTCGATAATGAGACTAAAATGCGGGGTTTATAATTGTTAGGCATGTGATGTCTAAGTATTTCATTTGATTAGGCATGCGATGTCTAAAGAGGTTGCGGATTCCAACTGTTGTAGTTTTACACTTTCTTTTCTGTGACCGTAAGTGTAATATGTGATATCGCCGGTTTCGTTGCTATATGTCAACGACAATTGGGATACGCATGTTTACTTACGTTGATGACATGTGATGTTATGTGTTGCTGGATATGTTATATTGGATCGTCGTGTTTGAATAGCCGGGGGGGTTTTTATGTGAGATGAGTGTTTTTCATTTTCATTCATGTAAAAACTTGTATGTAATATTCTTTTATTGGGGCACTTCCAGGTTGCGGAAGATGTCACCATTTGTATATTATTTACTTTTCCGCACTAGGATAGACCCAAGGAGGGGAGCACAAGTAACCGGGTTCTAGGGTCCAGTGGGAGACCATCTCGAGAAGTCGAGTCCGGGTCTCCTAACCCTAGAATTGGTAGGGTTGCTTGCCGCTCTCGTAGGGGTCTAGGGGTGTGGGTTTGGCTATTCATCACGACCGTGGAATCCGTATTTTGTACTGGCTCATATTGAAAACACGGACGTCCTAGTATATCCAATATTTCATATGATTCTTCTGCTGCGATATCTGTGATGTGATCATGTGATGTTCTGTGATAGATACTATATATAGTATATATGATATATTATATAGACGTTACTTATGTTTTACACCCGCGCTAGCTCTACCCCGCTCTGCCGTTAGTTACCTAACCTAACGGTGCACGAGGGGACATCGAGGCGAATGCGGATGGCATAAGTGTACGTCGTATTTATCTGTGATGTTTAGGTGACTTAAATGATGGGACTTCATTAATGTGATTAATGAAAGAATAGAAACCTAAGATGTTGTGGAATCGAATTTCAAAAAATAAAACAGGTAGCTACAGTTCTTGCTTTGCATAGTGGTATATGTGATATATCCTGCACCTTATTCGATGAGGAAAGGACCGAGATCCCTTCACCGGGAGTGACTCCTTTAGCAATAACTGGCAGATGCTACATACTCGGTTTGTCTTTTGATTGCTTTTAAGAGTTCTGCTTTGCACAGTGATATATATGATATATCCCGCACCTCATTCGACGAGGAAAGGACCGACGATCCCTTCACCGGGAGTGACTCCTTTAGCAAAACTAGAAAAGCCTCAAAAACAATCCATTTCAAAATTCATTCGATCCTACAACGATATCAAGTTCATTACGCAATAGGTTTTCAGAAAAACCTGTCGTAGCCCTCCGTCATTTCAGATAAGTACTAATTAGTATTCGTGCTGCGGTAGTTTGGCCTCCGTCAAGGCGTAGTGTACGGTAGCTAACTAGTGCTTATCTGCTAGCATATGATGCGATTGGATTAGGGTATTCGTACGGCGTTGTTTGGCCTCCGTCAAGGGTCGTGCGGGTGGGTTTAATTCAATCAGGAAATGACGGGTTGAACTTGACTAGCGGACTATGGGTTGTTTGGCCTCCGTCAAGGTCATAGGACGCTAGGGGCAAAATATTATTGGGAATTTCAAGTGTTGAAATTTGCAATGAGATTGCATACCTTCTATGAGATAGTTGGATCCCGATACCCGCTGCGAGTAAGAGTTACTCCTGGGAGAGTTTTACACATTACAATTAGCCGATCAAGTAGGTGTCTAGAAAGGTGTTAACGAGGTTACGCCTCTAGGAAAACGAGGTTTACATTAATTAGGTTCGTGCGAAAGCACGGGGCACCTCCCTCAAAGTACCGACACAGGCCTGGCTGAAAGATTGGCGAACTTGTAGTGTGTAATTAATCCCGGCTAGTCTTTCCTTTTAGGGTTTGAAGGAAGATTTGATAAAAAGCAGTGGGAGCCATCCTGATTAGATAAAATAATAACCAATCTGATCTTGCAAGAGCATACGCTGAGTGTTTTCTTCTCTCTCTCTCCTGGTAGCGACCATATCACGCCTTAATCAAGAAAATAATACGGATATATTGACCGAACCCGCTTGTTATACTGAGCTGGGGAACGTTGGTCCCGCTCCAACTTATAATTGTTATAAGACAGAGCAGGAATTTGGGGAATACCAGAATTCTCGTGCCGCCCAAACGAAGAGAGTGCATGTTGATGCATCATCTTCGGGTGTGTTCATTACAAAGAACTATTTCTCAGTATCCTCCGCATCCAGGGTATATGATACCGGATCAGGATCCCAGATATGTAATCTGTTACATAGGGCTACAAAAAGGTAGAAAAACTGAGAACGGGTGATAAGTTTCATGAGACAGAAAACGGGGCAAGTGTTGCAGCCAAGTCTGTTGGTCACTGTCACCCTGTATTACCAATACATTGATTCTGAACAAATGCTATTAGATACCGAACCTGATATACAAAATCATATCAGTCTCTTTATTAGTAAAGAAATGATAAAATTTTGTATTGATGGATAATGTTTTGAACATTTCCTATATCAAATGTTGATCGGTTCAGGCACGTTATCTAAAAGCATTGACGTTCTAAATCAAACTACAGTTCTTAGTATACGGAACACACACAAGAGAAAGAGTTCATAAATGAACGGATCCTTCTTGAGGTATTGTAGACTAGGCCATATCAATGCGACCCGACTAGCTAAGTTGCACATAGATGCATATTTAAATCTGTTTGAATTTACATCTTGTGAAAACTTGCCAGTCATGTCACAAAGATAAGATGACCATAGCACTGTTTATTGGAAACAGAGAAAGAGTTAGTAAACTCTTGGGATGATACATGTTGATGTATGGAAGGTCCCCTGTCTACACATGCCAAGACCGGTTCTTTTTACTTCATTACATTCTCTGATAATCTCTCAAGATTCAGACATATGTTCCTGTTGAAACACAAGTCCGAACCCTTTGAGATATTCACAGAATATGATTTCGAAGTAAAGAACCAAAATACGGGTATAAGTATTATATCCTTTGATGGGATCAAGGAGGAGAATACTTAAGCACGGAAATCCTGGACTATTCTAAAAGGAGAATGAGATTCTCCCTCAGCATTACTCCTCCGTATACACCATAGCACGATGGTATATCGGGGCGGAGCAATTGCACCCTATATGATATGGTGTGCTCTATGATGAGTACTACTGAGTTTCCTCTTTCCTTTTGGGGGTTATGCACTTATGAAGCTGCATACCTATTGAATAGGGTTCGAATCAAATCAGTTGCCTACCGCTTCATATGTGATATGGAATGGGAAGAGCCCATATCTTAAGTTGGTTAAGATTTGGGGTTGTCCGGGCTATGTCTAAAGGCAAAATCCGGACAAGCTCGAGGCAAGGTCTGTTATGTAGAACTGGAATGGTTCCAGCTATACAAACTACAGATGATGATTTGATAGAACCAAAGGATTCAATAGTAACCAACGAACTTCAGCCTCTCCGCCGATCTAGTAGGGTTCCTCACCCACCTGAGAGATACTTCGGTTCCTCTATGACAGTGGGAGCAAGAATTGCATCATGAGATGATGACCCAACTAGTTTCGAGCTGGCCATCAGGAGTGGGACTCTGTAAGAATGGCTGGATGTTTATCGATCTGAGATGGAATCCTTATACACCAACAAAGTATGGACTTTAGTTGCTTTATCTGAAGGGTTAAATCCCCATCAGGAGCAAGTATATCTTGAGAAGATTACTTGGTGTACATGGAAAAGTTAAGACTTTCAAAGCTAGACTTGGTAAAGGTTTGCATCATTGACCAAGTGTGGATCATGATGAAACTTTTTCTAAAGATCTATGCTTAAGTCCATCCAGATCCTACTTGCCACGGCTACATACCATGACTACGATATCTGGTGGTTGGGTGTCATGACTGCTTTTCTAAATGATGTTTTGGAAGAGAGCGTCTATAAGTACACAGCCAGAGGGCTTCGTAGACAGTGGGAGCAGCGGAAACGTGTGCAAGATGCTTTATAGGATGAAGCAGGCATCGTGGAGTTGGAACATCTGTTTTGATGTGGTAGTCAAAGAGTTTGACTTCATCAAAATGGTAGATGAACCTTGTATATACAAAAAGGTAGTAGGGAGTATGGTAGTGATCCTCGTAGAGTACGTTGATGACACACTCTTGATAGGAAAGGAGTTTCCTATGCTACGCTCGGTCAATCTCCGCTTATCGCAAGGATTCTCCATATAGGATCAAAGTGATACCTCCTAAATCCTGAATTTTCATCTATGAGATAGATGTAGTTGGATGATAGGATACTCTATAGATGTAGTGAGATGGTATCAATCGATCCTGGGGAAAATCACTGGAAGTGTTCCAGGGTGATAAAGACGACTGAATGTCAGTCACAGGCATTGTCTTTACTCTCAGTGCAGGGACGGTATGTTGGAAGAGTTCCAAGCTAAATACCGTGACATACTAGACGATTAAGGCTGGATACATCGCTACTTAAGATGCTACCAAAGAGGCTGTCTGGGTGTATATTAGTTCATGAGATGAACCTAGTTCCTCCCATTGTGTGACAATGGAGTTGTGGCTTATGCCAAGGAACGTCTGTCCCATCAGTGATCCAGACATATTCTAAGGCAGTACCACCTGATCATGAAGATGGTTGATTTCCAAGGAGATCGAGGTTAGGAGAGTAGACTCAGAGGACAACACGGCGGATCCACTCACGAAAGGCCTTTTCCAGAGAGAGACTTTTATAGGATGGTTGAGTATGAGATACTACAACCACTGTTATCAGATGGCCCTAGTGCAAGTGGGAGATTGTTAGTTATATGTATGCCCTAGAGGCCATTACTGTACATTGGATGTATATTGTAGTGGATGCTGGGACATATATAGGGAGGACTTTCTTGCTCGACATGATAGTCTACTATCTGGTTACTCTTTACCTTAACGTGTATACTGATTGTCTCTCTGTTACATGTTGGTAAAGCCCTAAGGATGTGTACTTGACTACCTGGACTATGATGCGGATCATACTAGTGGGGACATGGTAGTCCATAAGTACATCCTTCAAGGTCCCTAGTCCTGGGTGTATCGAGACGGGGCATCGATATACCAGAGTAGACTAGCGTATACCTTCTCGACCCATACAGATGGGCGATGGATGATCCCATATCCATTGGTGTTTGACATCGGAGATGATATACGGGTGCTCAGTGGAGACTGGGTACACTGGACGGACTCGCCGAGAACTCCCAGATAGTATTATACCTTACGTCAGATGGCAGTTCTCTGGTGACACTGGTACAGAGTAGTCTGTAGACTCGAGATCGTCATAGAGTCTTGTGTGATTCCCACTGTGCTTTGATTTCCACCTTACCACGTCCAAGAGGGCGTGCAAATCGGTGGCTTTTGGGTACAGTCCCGAATCACATGGAGGCAATGAGCGATAGGAGGGGATTCGTCTCTCCCGGTATAGGGAGTTGATGTTGCGCTGTGTTCGATTGGCTATAACCGGAAATCCCTGGCCAGGATTGCTGAGATTTACTGATAAGTGTTATCAGTAGTTTCTCGAAATGTTATAGACCTCATATCGACACGACTTATCGAGCTGCTGGGGTCTGACGTTTACCACCCCTAGGCGAGATATGCGACATATCAGACGAACAGACCGGACTGTACGGTAAGTGTTACTGGTTGGATTCACAGGAGTGTGAGCGGGCTTGCTCATCGATCTTCTGATCGCTCAATACCCGGGTGGCCTTTACGTTTAGCAGACCGCTTGCGGCTTGTGGGTGTTTGATATGATCATCACCTGCTGCCGGCGTATTGACAAGTCTTTAGAGTCCTACACAGAGGTTTCCTGGCTCAAGCGAAACGAAATAGGAGCGCGTATGAGATATGTGCGGGACCGAGAATGATACCAGTATGTGATACTGTATTCGATTCTCGCGATTTGTGACATTGATCGGTTATATGCGATATAGCCGGGTTATCGGATCAAGTGTTGATTCGATAAGTTGTTACTGTTGATATTAGTCGATTATATATACGATATGACCGGATCATTGAATCAAGTGTTGATTTAATTATTCAATGCATAATTATATATTTGATATATTACTTTGCATTAACTAGTATCGGTTCACTTTAAAAGGATTTTCTCACTTGATTGTATCATGTTTGATGATACATGATTGCTAGGGTTTGTGTAAAGAGTTAAGCCTTGGTTAAGTAAATGGTTAGGGTTTTTACTTATTTATTCATTCATTTATCTTTATAATTTGGATTAAAACAAATAAGAAATGAAAACATAAGGGTTGCTTTCATTCATGATGCTTCTTGAAGCTTCATGCAACTTTGACCAAAGTGACCATTTTGTCTTCATGCTTAACCCTAACCATTCATCTAACCTTAGTCAATTCTCTACACCTAACCATGGTTCATATTATGATAAGTACTCATTTTCTTTTATATTTTAATTAACTTATCATAATATTTTATTCTTCTTCTTCTTCTTCTTCAAGAAGAAAACCAAGCATCCATCAATGATGATTTGATGAAAAGAGTGAGAAATCCAATTCTAAAGTGAACCCACCTCCTATTTCTTCATCCTCTACCTCTTGCCAAGTAGTATAGGGCACAATTTTTCATGACTTGGTGAAGTCGGAGCTTGATCTTGTGATGCCTCGACGTAGATCATCTTCGGCATCGTAGTCGATGACCTAGCCCGCCCATTTCTCCGATGATGCCGACGCTAGAGCCCGAGATTCGTTTTGGACAGCAAGGAGACTTCATCATGGAGCTATGGAGGAGGAGAACCGGATCTACAAAGGTTGTATTTCCGTTCACTTAGTTAAGTTGTTAACTAGTTGCTTGTTTCGCCTAAAATTCTAGTTAACGATCCGTATTAGGGTTTCTCCGCACTTGTAAAATTTGAAATTGGCATGGTTGATACCTTGTGAGACCTCATTAGTGTGCCTAGCAACCCTACACATGGGTCCAATTAAATACGTGTATAGGATACACGGAAATTAATCGGACGGTTGATAATACTATCCGGCTTAGGATTAAGCCGGATTATTAAATCAGGTTTTGATTTAATAATTTATATATGTATTTTGATACATATATTTTAGTATAATTGTTCACTGTTCATTTTCTCTCTTTGGTGTTATTCGTATTTTTATGCGGATACGCGTATATATAGCAATATATATACCAGGTGAAGTATTCCGTATTTATACGGGAATGCTTTTTGAAGAAGGGCGCCTCATATTAGATTTTCCTTTAGAAAATTAAATGGAAATGAGGTGGAAAGGACGCGAGATGATGTATGGTGTTAAACATGTAAAGAGGTAAGGCTTTGCTTTTAAAAATGATAAAATCATTTTGATCCACTATTGATGTATAGTTGTTCAAAGCAAAGCCACTCTTTTTCTTTACACTTGATACTCCATTTTCTTTTTGCTTCATATGATGAGCTTCATGCTTCATGGTTGATTCCTTTCTCCTCTTCTCCTTCTTCTTCTTGCTCTCATTTGAGCATGGATTCTAGAGAGAAATATTTAGTGAAATATTTCTATATCGCCGACCATCCACATCTAGCAAGTCTGGATCATCGATTAGAGCCTCCTCCAGTTTCCCTTGAGTGGATCGTCTTCTGCGAGGGTGGTCAACTTTCAAGCACGATCCCGGCGGCTACAAGCTTGGAGGGGTCTTCCACAATTTGGTGGACACGCGACAAAAGTTGTAATTTCTCTACCCTTGCACTCTTAGTTAGCTAGTTTAAGTTATTGGACCGTATCCTGGTTTATACAGACATTCGGTGCTCGCTAATGTTTTTGTTTTCGCTTCTGCATCGGCCACGGCTTTCGCGGCGCGGACACCGAAACCCAATAAATATGGCGCGGAGTATACGTACGGTACTTCACTCTACTTAGTACCAACTCCATCATACCAAGGTCGACCTATGAAGTTTGGGTATAAAACCACCAAAGTCAAGTCTAAATTCTGAAAGGTTAAGCCTAGGTAACGAAAATATACGCCCAAGACTCCACATAGTCAAACGTAGACTCGAATAAAGATTAAATTTAATGCTCTGATACTAACTTTGTCACGACCCGAAAGCGACACATGACCGGCACTTAGATCACGTGATGTCTAAAGATGTCGACGTGATCCAAGTAAGCTAAAAATCCGGAATCTAAACTTTTTTAATAAAATAGTGGAGGTGAAGTTTTAAAAAGAGCCATTAAATGGAATCATGTTTCTTTTTAAAGTATAAGTAAATTTGTTTGAAAACGCCTATATCGTTTGAAAATCAGGCTCTACCTCCCTTGTAAATTTTGAATAAAACCACATATAAGGCATAATATATATAAAGCATCCCCAACGGGAGCTAGGTTCCATGCCCAAACAGCAGAGCAACCACGCAGATAATATTCGACGTGCAAAACGAAGAAATAGAAAGCGAAATATAACCAACAACAATATAAAGCCGACTCCAATTGCTTTAATTTGACCGTTCTATCAACAAAGTCTGTTATTGCTTTAATTTGAGGGTATTTTTTTTCTATATTCAATGCCAAAACTTTCATATTTTTAAATAAGACCCCCAAATCCTTTAATTTGTCAAAACTTTCATAATTTGAAGAAAGCGTGAAGATACTGAAAAATTGCAAAGCGGCCATTCCAACTAAAGAAAACGGAGGGAAAGTCATAATAATGGAGAAAGTTCTCGATGTCAGCCCCGACAGTGTGCATCCAAAACACACCGAATTCCAGATCTACTTCGATCTTCAGATGATGGTCCACGTGACGGGAAGACAGAGAACAGAGAAGGAATGGAAGAAGATCTTCGCTGAAGCTGGCTTCAAAGATTACAATATAATCCCAGCCCTTGGTTCTCGCTGCATCATCGAGCTCTACCATTGATCTATCCTGGATCTATATCTGCCGCATCTATATATGCTTTGTGTTAAGAATTGTAAAATAAAAAAAAATCAGCCTGTAATGGCCGAGGCAAGTTATGACCTAGAATAAGAGCGCTAGCTCCGTCGTGTATGTTTGAAGGCAGCTGAAATAATTGATATTCTTCACATAATTGTTATACTTAGTGATTTGAATTACTAGCTTATTAGACAATAGACTCTATAGTTAACTAGTTAAACTTTAGGTTTCATTGATACCGATATGATAATTAAATGGGCTTAAATAACTTTGAATACATGCCACATTCAGGATAGGGTTCCCTCTATCTTTTAGCCCAATTATGAAATGAGCGGAAATTTCATTTGCTTAGTATATACAGATCTGTGTCATGCACATAATAAATAATATATAAAAAAAAAAGCTGGCTTCAAAGATTACAATATAATCCCAGCCCTTGGTTCTCGCTGCATCATCGAGCTCTACCATTGATCTATCCTGGATCTATATCTGCCGCATCTATATATGCTTTGTGTTAAGAATTGTAAAATAAAAAAAAATCAGCCTGTAATGGCCGAGGCAAGTTATGACCTAGAATAAGAGCGCTAGCTCCGTCGTGTATGTTTGAAGGCAGCTGAAATAATTGATAATCTTCACATAATTGTTATACTTAGTGATTTGAATTACTAGCTTATTAGACAATAGACTCTATAGTTAACTAGTTAAACTTTAGGTTTCATTGATACCGATATGATAATTAAATGGGCTTAAATAACTTTGAATACATGCCACATTCAGGATAGGGTTCCCTCTATCTTTTAGCCCAATTATGAAATGAGCGGAAATTTCATTTGCTTAGTATATACAGATCTGTGTCATGCACATAATAAATAATATATAAAAAAAAAAGATGTCGAGAATGAGTATTGACTTTATATCTTAATAATTTATCCATACGCATGATCCTCATCCATCCATTTGCAGTAAACTTGACTTTGACCCCACGTGTAACGTGTGGGATCAAAATAATTCAAGATATTTCGGGACAAAATTGAAAAAATAAATAGAAAATCAATATGCTTTTATTTTGTTAAGAAGTTAGTATCCATTTTAAAACATACAAAATTTGTATCGGTTCCATTTTAAGAAATTTATATTATGATTAATTTTTTTTGAAAGTATGCAATTACAAACATTGATAAATTTTTCCTATTTGACGGAACATGGATAATTATTTAAATAATGAAATCTGACCACAAACTTTAAAGCAACTATAATTTTTATAATCAAATGTAAAGAATGGATTATCTAGTAAACATATTTTATTCTATTATGTTTTATTTTTTTTTAAAAATGTATCATGATAAAAAAAATCACTATTGTTTTTCTTGAGAAAAAAATTAAAAACACCAGAATTTATTTCTAAATCAACACCATATCAATACTTGCCATAGAATTTAAGGTTAAATTAAGGAAATAAAAAGGTTAAATTAAGGAAATAAAAAAAAAGCAATAAAAATTAGAACCAAATACTTAGAGAAAAATCCCCATAGTTTTTTTTTATTTTGGGCCTCACATTTATTTTTGGCTCATATGGACCATTTGGAAATGGGTAGGAAAAATAATAAAATGAAAAGGTAAGGACAAAAACGGAAAGAGAAAAAATAGTGTTTTGGGAAAAGATTCTCTCACTACTTGCAAGTAGGAGATTATGATAATTGAGGAAAGACCTATACATGTATAACAGTTTTACTCGAGATGATAGTATGCTATCCAGTTTATCTTCATTGTTGATGAAGCTCGTAAGATTGTTGTTTGACAACCAGTATTATGGTGGCGATAATATATGTGGGAGCTGGGTTGTCTATAAGCATATCCTTAAATATCTCTAGTCATAGTAGTATCGAGACTAGATATCGATATTCCGGAGTAGAATAGTATATACGCTTATACACCCCGACGAGGGGCGGTGGCCGGTCTCATAATCCATTGGTGTTGTGTCACCTAAGATAGTACACAGGTGCTCACAGGAGGTGAGTATACTGAATAGACTCGCCGAGAACTTTTAGATGGTATTATATCTATCGTCAGATGGAAATACTCAGGTAGCATGAGTACAACTTAGTCCTTTGACCTAAAGTCGTCATTTCTCTCGTATGAATTCCCTCTATACTTTGATACTACCCTACCACGACTCAAAGGATTCGTGCAAACAGGTTTTAGTTAGGTATGGTTCCGAGCCATATGGAGGCAGTGGTCGATTGTCAAGAATTCGTCTCTTTTGATATCAGGAGTCGATATCGCGTCGTGTTCAGTTGGCTGTCACCAGAAATCCATGGCCACTATGGATGAGATTTACTGATAGTTGATCGGTAGTATCTTTGTTGGTGATGTGCTTAACTCAGACATGACTTATCGAGTTAGTAGGGGTCTGACGTTATCCACCCCCTAGACTAGATATGTGATACTCTTTGACGGAGAGACCGGACTGTACGGAGATTGTCACATTCAGACTCAGTAGAGAAGAACGTACCTGATTGTCGACCCCCTTTCGACAAGTACCTGGGTAGCCGTTACGTACAGCTAGTGCCGCTGACGTGCTTGTGGTTAAAACCACTGCCAGCGTATTGTCGAGTTTTTAGAGTCTCACACAGAGAGTTTTTCCGGTTCAGACGATAAATGTAGGAGCCGGACGTTGATAGGTGCATTGGTCCAATTAAATACGTGTATGAGATACACGGAAATTAATCGGGCGGTTGATAATACTAGCCGGCTTAAGATTAAGCTGGATTATTAAATTAGGTTTTGATTTAATAATTTATATATGTATTTGATACATATATTTTAGTATTATTGTTCACTATTCATTTTCTCTCTTTGGTGCTATCCGTATTTTTATGCGGATACACGTATATGTAGCGATATATATACCAGATGAAATATTCCGTATTTATACGGGAATACTTCTAGAAGAAGGGCACATCATATTTGATTTTCTTTTAGAAAATTAAATGGAAAGGACGTGGCATGAAGTATGGTGTCAAACATGTAGAGAGGTAAGGCTTTATCTTTAAAAATGATAAAATCATTTTGATGCGCTATTGAAGCATGGTTGTTAAAAGCAAAGCCATTGTTTTTTTTTACACTTGATACTTCATTTTCTTTTTGCTTCATATGATGAGCTTCATTCTTCATGGTTGCTTCCTTTCTCCTCTTCTCCTTCTTCTACTTGCTCTCATTTGAGCATGGATTCTAGAGAGAAATATTGCTCTCATTTGAGCATGGATTTTAGAGAGAAATATTTAGTGAAATATTCCTGCATCACCGACCATCCTCACCTAGCAAGTCTGAATCATCGGTTAGAGCCTCCTCCAGTTTTCTTTGAATGGATCGTTTTCTACAAGGGGTGGTCGACTTTCAAGCGCGATCCCGGCGGCTATGAGTTTGGAGGGGTCTTCCACAATTGGGTGGACACGCGAAAAAAGTTATAAATTCTCAACCCTTGCACTCTTAGTTAGCTAGTTTAGATTATTGGACTGTATCCTGGTTTTTACGGACGTTCGGTGCTCGCTAATGTTTTTTTTCGGTTCCACATCGGCAATGGCTTTCGCGATGCGGACATCGAAACCCAACAAATATGACGCGGGGCATACGCATGGTACGTCAATCTACTTTGTACTAACTCTATCATACCAAGGTTAACCTATGAAGTTCGGGTATAAAACCACCAAAATCAAGTCTATATTCCGAAAGGTTAAGCCTAGGTAACGAAAATATACGTCCTAGACTCCACATAGTCAAACGTAGACTCGAACAAAGGTTAAATCTAACGCTCTGATACTAATTTTGTCACGACCCTAAAGCGACACGTGACTGGCACTTAGATCACGTGATGTCTAAAGATGTCAATGTGATCCAAGTAAACCAAAACCCAGGAATCTAAAACTTTTTAAGAAAATAGTGGAGGTGAAGTTTTAAAAAAGAGCTATTAAATGGAATCATGTTTATTTTTAAAGTATAAGTAAATTTGTTTGAAAACGCCTATATCGTATGAAAATCAGGCTCTACCTCCTTTGTAAATTTTGAATAAAACCACATACAAGGCATAATATATATAAAGCATCTCCAACGAGAGCTAGCTTCCTTGCCCAAACAACAGAGCTACCACGCAGATAATATTCGACGCGCAAGACAAAGAAATAGAAAGCGAAATATAACCAACAACAGACTCCAAACGAGTATAACGCCCAAACACAATATTTAAGTCGCACTTCTATGCCTACAAATATACAAGTTTATGTCGATAGAGTTTTTAACAAGATTCAAAAGAATATACATATACAACGGATGGTTACGATTCAATATATAACCCACCTACCAAAGAAGAAATGTGCCAGCAATCCGCTACGGATTCGAGCGGTCAATCCTGCAAGAAATTGGGGCACAACGGGGATGAGTTACCAACTCAGCGAATAAAAATATATCGTATGGTAGAAATCGAAATGCATAACGATCTACCAAGGTCATAACGTATAGTACTATCATATCCTAAGCTAAAATATATATCATGCATAAGTACTATAAGCATATCAATATCAATCACATAAACATGGAAATATATATATATATATATATATATATATATATATATATATATATATATATATATATATATATATATATATATATATAAAAGCTTATAAAGTAGCCGAAAGATATATGTAAAATCCTACGGATTAAGACGTAGAGGCAATTATTACTCCGTAAAGACATGTTCAGGGCCCAGATTTGCACCCACGGCATCTATGGGGTATTTTTTTTGTCCCCACGATTATATCCGTAGGAGCAGTGGTTTGCTCCTATGGATATATCCGTAGAGGCAACCCCTTATTGCAGTAGTGCTTACATCAAGGCATGGGCTAGACATGTAATTTTAGAGCAGGGCCTTTCAGCAAATTTGTTCACATAAGTATACTTATCATATTCATTTTTAATCTATCTACAACTGTGAAATACAAAGAAATACTTCTTTTATTTATTTCAATCATATTCTTATTCCTATGCCTATCCAAAAATAATTGGAAAGGGTTCATGCTATACATATATTAGTATAAATGCTGAACATGAAGGATCTACATTTTGTCTATCTTTTGGATAGCAGACGGATATATATACTTTACTATATACAGGTTTCGAGGTAACTGGTATAGGATGAGAGTGAGAGTCATGAGATTCAAAAAAACTCTCACGTAAAAAAATACAATATTGATATCTGCATCTTATCTCATCTCATCTGATACAAAAATGCGCTGGCGGTTGGCTAACAACCTTTGGATCAATTTAAATATACGTGAACCATAAAAGATGTACATTTTTGGCATAGAAAAACTAACACCGTTAGGTTTTTCTGCTTTCTAGACAAAAATGAGTGAGGTTTCCGGCATTGCCATTTTTTTTATATAATTTTGGAATATGACCATAGTGGGCTGAGAATAACCGTACATAATTTAGTCATTTTCTCGTCGTACAATCCAATCCAATCAAATCAAATCAAATAATCGAGCCTACTATTTTTAAATAAGCATTGCACCATATAAACAAATAATCGAGCGTACTATTTTGGAATATGATCATAGTGGGCTGAGACTCACAGTACCCCTATCCTTTCATCAAAATATCCCTCCTATAAATTTGCGTCTCAGAGAATTCACAAGGCATTGCACCATATAAACAAACTCGTCAGTAAACAATGGCTGGTAGCAGTGCAATAACATCAAAAGAGATACTAGATGCCCAAACTCACCTATGGAGCCAGCTCTTCGGGTTCATGAACTCCTTCTCCCTCAAAGTTGCCGTCGAGCTCGGCATTGCTGACGCCATTCACAACCACGGCAAGCCCATCGCTCTTGCCGAGCTCGCCTCCGCGCTCTCCATCCCCGCCTCCCGAACCCCCTACCTCCATCGCCTCATGCGCCTCTTGGTCCACAACAACTTCTTCGCCGAGCCCGAGCCCTACGTTTACGCCCTCACACCGAACTCCACCGTCCTAGTCGCCGAAAAGGGCGCGTCCATCGCGCCCTTCATCGAGTTAATCATGCACAACTCCATGATCGTCCCATGGACGTCCGTGAGCGAGTGGTTGAAGAACGAGAATGCGCCGTCGACGCCGTTCGAGATGTTTCACGGGGTTTACATCTGGGAGGCGACGGGGAGGATGCCGGACCTGGGGAAGGCCATGCTGGAGGGGTTGGAGAGCGATTCGGGGATCGTGGCAAAGGTGGTTATCGAAGACTGTAGGGATCAGTTTGAAGGGGTGAAGACTCTCGTGGAAGTTGCGGGAGGGAGAGGGAAGATTGCCAAGGCCATAAAGGAGGCGTTTCCGGGGATCCAGTGTAAAGTGCTCGATCTGCCACATGTGGTGCAGAAGGTGGAAAAGAGCGGTGATGTTGAGTATGTTGCCGGGGATATGTTTGAGAGCATCCCGAGCGCCGATGTGCTGATTCTTAAGGTGTAGTTTGCATTCCGTATTTAGGATAGGGTTCTCTATCTTTTAGCCCAATTTTGAAATGAGCGAAAATTTCATTTGCTTAGTAGATATAGATCGGTGTCTTGCACATTATAAATATATATAAAAAAAGATGTCGAGAATGAGTATTGACTTTATGTCTTAATAATTTATCCATTCGCATGATCCCCATCCATTTGCATTTGCTGTAAACTTAACTTTGACCCCACGTGTAACATGTGGGATTAAAATAATTCAAGATATTTCAGGAAAAAATTGAGAAAATATATAGAAAATCAATATGCTTTTATTTTGTTAAAAAGAAATTAGTACCCATTTTAAAAACATACAAATTTAGTAGTATTGGTTCCATTTCGACGATCGGCACCCACCATCTTCATCGTTATCCTCTAAGATGTGGGTACAACAAATTTCATGCGATTCTATAACTTTTTCACCGTTGATTTAATGGGTTCAAAATTAACGGTTTAGCGACAATAGAGTTTTTTACATTGCTAAATCAACGGTGAAAAGTTGTAGAATCATATGAAATTTGTTGTACTCATATCTTAGATAATAACGATGAAAATGATGGGTACCGATCGCCGAAAAAATGAAGGAGGTGATGTTTTTTTGACTCTATAGGAGGAAATTCTCTCCTATGGCCTCTTTCCTCCATATACAAGAGGTTAAAGGCAATGAATAGAGCCCTTATAAAAGCCCTGGCTTTCTGCGCCTGTTAACAATAGCCAAAATAATTGATTAAATTTGATTAATCAAGTGGAAAATCCATCAGGCCAGAGAGAAGGCATTGATTGGAAGGCCGCCGCACAGTAGAATTCCAGAGGGGTTTATTAGAGTTGGCTGCTGCTAATTGATTGTCTAGTCGAGAGATCACGGCTAATAGAAAGATTTGAAAGAAATCTTTTACAATTGCTAGTAAACTTTGATTTAAGAATTAGTAGGTTTTTGCAGATTCCACTCTGTCGGAAACAAACGATACGGTAGATAAACCCCGTTAACAAATCCTCATATCTCGCTGTATTTGATTTTTTATTTTTATTCTCGCATATTTATATTGTTCTTTCGTTGTTTAATTGTGTAATTATGTTTGGATGATTTGGGTGTTTTCGCAAGTATAGTTCCGATTTATTTCTCTTCCTGTCGATCCCCAACAACCGGTATCAGATCGAGATTAACTGTCATGCCCCGCTTTCCAAAAGACAGGAGCAGAAAACGCAACGAGACTCGCCATGTATTTATTCCGAGAAACTCATTTCCTGCAATAAATACGCTAAGCGCTTATAAATAACATAAAATAATAAGAATATACAGAAAAATGAAATCCAATTTTGATTTATTACATTTAAAATTCATAGTTGACAAAATATCTGAATAATAACATGATAAGTTTTAATAAGGAGGCATACATAAATAAACTGAAATAAAATGAAAATCTGAATAGACCAAGACGCCCAGTAGTGATGCGAACTGATTGTACTTCTGTTCGACTGTTTCTATCTCCTCCGTCTTAATGCCGTCTGATGAACAATCCAAAAATAGAAAGTGGTAGGTGGAATGCCCATCAGCAAACTAGCGTTCGGTAAGTTTCAAAAAAGGATAAGTGTAGAAATGATAATGATAAGTGTATAAATTGACAACTACTATCATTAAGCTGTGAACGAGTAACGCTAATAATTAAGCATGGAAATTCTATGCAACATGTCAATTCTATATAACATGACAAGGTATTTAAGAATGACAAGGTATTTAAGAATTACACTAATAATTATATAAATATATAAGCATGATAAGGTATTTAAGAATAGAAATTCCATGAATATGATTATTCCATTCTAATGTGGTTGCTTGTATTTTGATAAGGAAAGCATGGTGAACATGACGTGAATGTCAGTGTTCTAAGAGATCTCTCCAAGGTAATCTATTCTAGTGTCAGTTTAAGTGTGAATATCAACTGATCTCAAGATTATTCTTGAACCTAAGGCTATCGTCCAGGGTTAACGAATCACGAGCCCAAAATAGCGGAATTTCAATTGTTATTGAAATAGTTCAAAGTCAACAAGTTATCATCCAGGGGCTTGGAAATACGGGCCCTCATTCATGAATTCGTGATGTATCGTTTCAGCATAGTACCACAGTAACGCTATTTGTAATAATAGGACTCATGAGATTCCGTCGGATTCATACTTAAACCACCTCAACACCCCGTGTATAATGGATTATAACTTGGGCCGACATCGCTCCTGCACTTGCAAGAGGAACAGATTAAAGTTACATCTCTTACCCGAATCCATGAATTAATCAAGTTTTCAAGATTAAGTTCATATCAAGATCAAGTATTCATATCAAGTATTCATGTTAAGTCTTCAAGTATTCATATCAAGTTCAAGTATTCATGTCAAGTTCATGTATCCGTGTCATATTGTATTCCTAGTTCGGGTCAAGTCAAATCTAGGATGTAATGAGTTTTATCACAAAAATCGTGTGGTTATAATAAATAAGCAGTCACAGAGCATGATATGAAATAATTATATTTTTAAGTAACGTCTTGAAATAATGCTGTAAAGAAGTGATTTGTGCGACTAATTAATCAAGGCAATTGAAATCAGAATATAAACGGAAAACATGGTCTTAAGTGTTATGCACCGTGAGTTCCAGTCTTGCTTAAATACTTTTTAGGTCAAAAATTATAACTCACAGTCAAAATCAACAAGTCAAAATTAAGGCTCGAAAAGTAGGCCCAGGCCCAAGCCCGAATCCAGGTCAAGTGAGTCCAAGCCCGAACCTAAGTCCAAGCAAGCAGGCCTGAACCGGGGTCAAATGGGCCCATGCCCGAGCCGGGCTCAAGCATGATGTAACAAGCCTAACCTTTCTGTATAATTTTTTTTTCAAAAAATACATAAAGGAATACGTAAGTCTGAGCACAAGTTATAAATTAAATTTGCTTTTGAACAGCAAGAAAAAACTTGTAGCTCACTGATAAAGTCTTGCACTGTTGAGACATAATACCTGTGTTCAAATCCCCCATCCACATACTATTTTTGTTGATTTTTTTAAAACATTTAGAAACCCAAAAGTTTGCACGTGCACTGCACGTAAAATGAAAAGTCAGATTAATCAAATATGTGCACTTAGATATATGGAACGACACCAACACATGACCTACATCATACCCCAGACCCTATGGTTGCATCCGTATATCGTGTTTACTTCCTGTTTACTGAAACAGACTTGTTTGGATTGCTACGTGCATTTTACGTGCTTCCATTCTTGGAGGCATGCATTTTTATTAACAAGATATCGCATTATGGTTTTAATTTATACGTATAGTCTTCATATTTTAAAACTGGATTTTTAGATACAATCCGAATATTTTTCGGAGTATTTTTGTATTATTCTAAAAACCCAAATTTATATATTATTATATTTTCAAATTAATTCTAAAAATCCCAACACCTCCCAGGTTCTTTATTCTCACTCCCTCCTCTCCTCACTTCACTCTCCCTCCTTTATATATATATATATATATATATATATATATATATAGAGAGAGAGAGAGAGAGAGATATGGAGGAAAGAGGCCACAGAAAGGGATTTCCTTCTATGGCGCGGAAAAAATACAACCTCCGCCATTTTTTCCGACGATCGGCACCCATCATCATCATCGTTAACATCTAAGTTGTGCGTACACCAAATTTCATGTGATTCCACAACTTTTTCACCGTTGATTTAGTGGGTTCAAAATCAACGGTTTATCGACAATAGAACTTTTTACATTACTAAATCAACGGTGAAAAGGTTGTAGAATCACATAAAATTTGGTTTACCCACATCTTAGATGATAAAGATGAAGATGATGGGGGCCGATCGTCGGAAAAAATGGCGGAGGTTGTATTTTTTCCACGCCATAGGAGGAAATCCCCTCCTATGGCCTCTTTTCTCCATTATTCTCATATATATATGAGAATAATGGAGGAAAGATGCCATGGGAAGGAATTTCCTCCTATGGCATCGAAAAAATACCCCATACATCATTTTTTTCGACGATCGGCACCCACCATCTTCATCGCTATCATCTAAGATGTGGGTACACCAAATTTCATGTTATTTTACAACCATTTCACCGTTGATTTAGCAATGTAAAAAGTTCTATTGTCGGTAAACCGTTAATTTTGAACCCACTAAATCAACGGTGAAAAAGCTGTAGAATCACATGAAATTTGGTGTACCCACATCTTAGATGATAACGATGAAGATGGTAGGTGCCGATCGTCGGGAAAAATGAGGGAGGATGTATTTTTTCGAAACCATAGGAGGAAATTCTCTCCTATGGCCTCTTTCCTCTCTCTCTCTCTCTCTCTATATATATATATATATATATGTATATATATATATATATATATAATTTTTGTTTAAAAATAATCTTTCAGCCCACAACTCTCATGTTCTCTCTCTCCTTACAACCCACACTTTTTTCTTTTCTCTTTATTTTTTCTTTACAACTCACACCCAACTCTCTCTTCCTCTTTATATATATATATATATATATATATATATATATATATATAAATTAATTATTATTATAAAAATCAACTCCTAATACTATTTAAACACCCCCACTCTCTTCTTCTTTCTCTCGTTCCTTCATTTTTCCGTTTTTCCACACTCGCGAAACCATAGCCTTCTCTATTCTTAAATCCATTATCAAAATTCTCAAAATTTTCTAAGTCAAAAAAGTTGTACAAATGGAGTAAGCAAGACGCGAAGTTCTGACGACATTTCGAGGAGATTCCAGCGACGAACCGACGCTCCGACGGTTCCGAGAGGTTTCTCCTTCATCCCTCTTTCTTAATAGCCATTAAGTCCCCATTACCTCCTCCATCCCTATTCTAAAACTTTTCTTTTTCAATACTCATCGGAA
Organism: Agapanthus africanus; assembly: GCA_030015575.1. Classification (NCBI taxonomy): domain Eukaryota; kingdom Viridiplantae; phylum Streptophyta; class Magnoliopsida; order Asparagales; family Amaryllidaceae; genus Agapanthus; species Agapanthus africanus. The sequence continues at coordinate 58,210,728 of JASDDO010000024.1, forward strand.
GCGGAGTTATTCTGACTTCCGGTCCGTTTTTCCTTAAAAAAACTTCATTTTTTTCTTGAATAATAAAATACCAAATTCTCTCATAATATTTAACAAACACAAATAAACATATTAGGATAAGTTTCATCTCAAAATAATAATCATAGCAACTTCTATTTCACATTTATATGAAAATACCCTAATGATTACTTTCGACATTGTTTATTCGTTCTTAACATATTACTTTTAGAGAACTCACGAGTTAATAACCTACCTCCTCATAACACGCATTCATGATATAGCACGATATTACTCTTAAACAATATTTGTGGAAAATTTACATGTCACATTAAAATACCCTAAATTACTACAAACCCGTATTTCTTTAAAATGCAGTAACTAATTCCATACAATTTTCGTCCTTACAACCCATTTTTGGCGATATCCGATTGAGATGGTGCATATTATCACACGTCATAGGATCTAGTAGGGCGTAATTCAGAGCTCTGCAAGGAGCATTCGGATTCCGATGGAATTATTATTACAATTTAAGAAAAACGAGATTTCTAGAAAATAATAAAATTATATTTTTATAAATAATTATATATGAAAAAAAATTATCAAGATGCCTATTTTTAAGATATAAAATATTCCATGTTTCCAAAATCAAAAGAAAAGAATCACTAATTGAATGAAACTACCATCACAATTCAAAACAACTTCTATATTACAGTAAAATACCATGGATAAATAACACTAGGTTTATATCAACTAGAAAATACTTCACTTTCAAAATTTACATCTATGAAAATCCTAAAAACGATAATTAAATACTTGAGGTGTATTTTAAAATTATACCAAAACTATTTTTACATAAAACCCCCTCAAGTTATATAAATTACAATAAGGACCCTAGTAAATATAGGTTTAAGTAGGACCAGTTCTCTTGAGCCTCAGAGAGCCGGAGAATATGGGTGCTTGCCTATCTAAGGTAGACAATCTGAATAATGTTGTTATCAACACGGTAATTGTTTTTGAAAAAGACACAAATCCTGCCGTTCATGTGCAGCAGTTACCGATAGCATCAAAACTAATTCCGGACCTCAATTTCTTTTCAATTTCTCTGACTCGGAATGAGTCTCAATCTAATTAATCTAACTTGAATATGATTCAAGTATAAATCTACAATTCAATATGAATCTGTCTATTCAATCTATATTGACCGAACCGAACCATAGATATTTTCCATCTACATATTCATCCATTATATCTGTTCTATTTACTGATATTATGGTTTCGGCAAGTCATCCATATACAATTTATAATACAAGACAACACAATACAATTCAATCAATACAAAAGATATTGCGGGGTTTATAAGGGGTAGATTGGTACGGAAGGTGTTAAAAGTGGCACGAGACTGTAACCATAATACACATAACCTGAATATCCATTGCCGTTGTACCGTGGCTAAATGGTTCCTTCTGCTCCGTATACCTTAGTCTCCAGAATAGTGGAACTCCTTTCGTATACACTGGTATTTTCTGTACCAAGCTACAAATAACAGCGTTAACAATATAATAAAATATTAAATAATTGTACTCTTTTTCTGTCTATTCTTTTCCTTCTTTCTTTGAGATTTACCGAGCGATTGTTCGCTGACGATATTCCGTTTCTTCTTTCTTTGGAATGTTGTCAGGTGGATCGAACCCAGTAGAAATCGAGCCCAGCACCGAAAACTTAGAGTAGTTTGAAGAAGCCTCAGAGCTGTAGACACTTGTACTTACTTTTCATTTCAGCTATGCCATTGTTTAGGCATTGCTTTCTATTTCTGTATTTACATTCAAGTTGTACCTGTATAAGATTGTGTAATCAATAAAAAGTTGTTGTTTAATTATATCTTTTGTCATTTCTTGTGTACATTTTACTTTATATTGCTTAGATACGCTTAGCGTGTTTACTTCTGAGTAAATAGGGAGCGGGCCCGCCATGTCTCCTTGTCCGTAAACTGGGAAGCGGGGCGTGACAGGTTTTATTGGTAGCTTATGCAGGTTAGTTCTGCATGGACATCCTAAGCAATATAACACAAGAAACAACAATTGAAAATATTTTTTACAATTTCATATTCCTTGAATCTTACCATTTCATATTCGTTGAATCTATCCTAACCTTATTTTTTCATTCATGGTTATGGATTCCTCGAACAACTCCAGCACCAATGTCAACAACATACCTCCACCTCTACCGCTTACACCCGCCTTAGCTGGTCCGATCAATAAGCAGAAGATCTTACTTGAGGCAATCCGAAGGCTCCTGGAAGGACAGCAGCAGCAGACTACTATTCTGATGAACCGTCCAGAAGCAGAAGCGCCCGGGGTAATGTAATTCCGAGCTTTACACCCTAAGCAATTTTCTGGGAAAGAGAGTCCTCTAGAAGCAGAAGAATTGGCTCAAAGCATTGATGATGACCTGGCAGCAGTACAAGTGCCAGAGGTCACTTGGGTACGAGTTGCGAATCTGCAGCTCATTGACAATGCCCGAGTCTGGTGGAAGGCGGAAGAGAGCCGTCTTTCCCAACCGATCGAATGGAAGACCTTTCGCGATATGTTCGACGCGAAGTACTTCACTGAGACTGCCAGATTCGACATGGAACAACAGTTCATCCACCAACAACAGGGTTCGATATGGACCAAATCCGTGGATGAGTATGATGCTGAGTTTACCATGCTCAGTCGGTAAGATATGTCTCAATATTTCGATTTTCAAATATCACATACTACACAACTAACACAATACCTTAACAGATTCGTGGCACACTTGATACCGACGGATGAGATCAGAGCCCGACTATTTCAACAAGGATTAGATCCGGAGCTGCGTTAGCCACAGGGGATTTCCCGACCCACGAATTGGCTTTGAAAGCTGCCCGTCGATATGAGGAAGTGGTAAAGCTGAGGGGCAGACCTCAATCTGCTGGAGTAAAGCACCCTGCCAACCAGATGGCAGGAGAAGCCTCTTCAAGGCCACCGTTTGTGCTTAGGAGACCGGAGTACCGAACAACCGGCCCAGTCCTTCTTTTTGCATATACTGCAGAAGAGATGGACATCTGGAAAAGGACTGCCGGCATACGAATCACCTTTGCTTAGTCTGCGGCTCAGCTACTCATGACATTGGATCTTGTCCTCATCTACATAATCCAAATGCTGCACCCAGGCTAGCAATCACCTACACACAACGGCTAGCCATTCAGGCATCTGCTCTACGACTCGCTCTTTCTGCTCCACCTCTTCGTGGACCGAATGTACCTCCTCCTCGTCAGTTCCATCAAGCTCAACGAAACCCACCTCAAGGACATAGGAATGCTCCTCCAGCAAGGAGGAACGTGCCGAGGCGACAGGCTTTTACAATGACTGTAGAAGAAGCTGAAACCACTGGCCAAGTCATCACTGGTAACACTTCCCTTTTCAAACTCTCTTTGTATATATACATATCCATATATCTTTTCCCTATACCTAAAACATATCCCACATAGCTTAGGTACAATCTTAGTAGCCTTACTTCCTGCACTCACACTATTCGATACTGGAGCATCTCATTAATTTATGTCGTAACGGTTCGTCCGAACTCATGTGATTCCAGTCACAACGCTTGTATCCAGCTGGAATGTCAGTTCAGGGGATGACGTTCTAAAAGCAATAATGGGATACAACCTGTGTCCAATGGTCGTCTGCAGCAGAGAAGTCTATGCTGACTTCAAGATGCTGGACATACCGAACTTCAATGTGGTTTTAGGAATGGATTGGCTAGGAACCTTCTACGCTACCATCGACTGTCGTCAAAGGAGGATAGTATTCGAGATTCCAGACCATCCGGTCTTTTATTTCAAAAGTGGAGATTGTACCCTTGAGCCAGACACTTACAAAGAGAAACAGAAGAAGGCAGTGATTTCTACGCATCAGGCGGAAGAAGACAAGCCGGAGGTAGTTCGAGAGTTCAATGATGTATTTCCTGAAGACATATTAGGTTTTCCTCCCGGTCGAGCTTTTGAATTCAGCATTGATTTAGTACCTGGAGCACAACCGGTGATCAAAGCACCTTATCGCCTAAGTCCAGAAGGTTTAAAGGAGATCCGAACTCAGTTGGACGAATTATTGAAGAAAGGATGGATTCGTCTGAGTACTTCAAGTTGGGGATCTCCAGTTTTGCTCGTAAAGAAGAAGGAAGGTTCATACCGAATGTGCATTGATTATAGAGCCTTGAATGAAGTAACGATAAAGAACAAGTATCCACTACCGCGCATCGACGATTTATTCGATTAGCTAAGTGAATCTTGTGTTTTCTCTAAAGCTATATCTTCGTTCAGGTTATCATCAGGTCAAGGTCAAGAAAGCTGATATTCATTAAACAACCTTTAGAACTCGTTATGGACATTACGAATATCTCGTGATGCCATTTAGAGTGACCAACGTACCGGCAATATTCATGAACCTGATGAATTTAGTTTTCCGAGAGTAGCTAGATAGGTTTGTTGTCATCTTCATCGAAGACATTCTGGTGTATTCAAAAAGTCGGAAAGAGCATGCCGAACACTTGAGAATTGTCCTGGAGACTTTGCGACAGTATCAACTCTATGCCAAAAACAGCAAGTGTGAGATTTGGCTAGATCAAGTCGGATTTCTCGGACATATTGTATCAGGCGAAGGAAACTCTGTTTATCCAGCAAAGGTATCAGCAGTAAGCGAATGGCCAACACCGAAGTCAGTGAAGGACATTCTAAGTTTCTTGGGTCTAGCTAGATATTACAGAAAGTTCATTGAGGGATTTTCCAAGATCACAACAGCCCTGACCAAGTTCACACGTAAAGATGAAGAATTTGTGTGGTCAGAAGCATGCGGACAAGTTTTCGTAGAACTCAATTCAAGATTGACATCAGCGCCTATTCTCATAATACCGGACCAATCTGCAGATCTCGTAGTGCATTGCGATGCATCCGGTAAAGGATTATGATGTGTTCTACATCAGCATGGTAAAGTTGTAGCTTATGTATCAAGACAACTAAAAATTCATGAGTGTAATTACCCGACGCATGATCTGGAGTTGGCAGCCGTGATCTTTGCACTCAATATTTGGCGTCATTATCTCCTTGGAGAACGAGTGGACATATACACAGACCATAAAAGTCTGAAGTATGTGTTTACTCAGAAAGAGTTGAATATGTGACAGAGAAGATGGTTAGAACTTATGGCAGATTTCGACATAAATCTACAATATCATCCAGGGAAGGTGAATATAGTACCTGATGTTCTCAGTCGCCAACCATTAGCATTGAATTTCACCGCTCAGTGGAAGTTTCAACAGGAATTACATCAAATGGAGATTGAAGAAGTCATGCCAGGTAATGCTTCAAGGATGATGAACTTACAAGTTCAATCTACCATTGTCAATCAGATCAAAGCAGCTCAAGCAAGTGATGCTAAGTTGCAAAAGATCAGAGAACAAGTAGAAAGTGGACTTGGAACAGACTTCATCATCCATGAAGACGGATCTTTGAGATACGGCAGCAGGTTGTATGTACCAAAAAGTCATGTTCAGGAAGAGTTAATGAAAGAAGCTCACAGCTCTCCCTACTCAGTACATCTTGGAGGTACAAAGATGTACAAAGATCTGCGTCAAAATTACTGGTGGCATGGAATGAAGCGTGAAGTTGCCAGAAACGTCGCTAAATGCTTGGTATGTTAGCAAGTAAAGGCTGAACATCACAGGATAGCTGGTTTATTTCAACCGTTACCAATCCCAGAATGGAAGTGGTAACACATCACCATGGATTTCGTGACCGCACTTCCTCGCAGCACGAAAGGTAACGATGCGGTATGGGTTATTGTGGATCGACTCACAAAATCGGCTCATTTCATCCCATTTCGAGTTGGCCAATCTACCGAGACACTAGCAAATAAGTACATGAAGGAAATCGTGAGATTGCATGGAGTACCAATTTGCATTGTCTCTGATCGTGACACTAGATTCCGATCGCAGTTTTGGCACAGTCTGCAAGCTAGCTTGGGAACTGTAACATTTTGGAAAATTATAGATATTAATTTATAATTTTAAATATGAATATAATAATATTACAAAAATGATGTCGCTTATGAAATTGGGTATCGGAATTATATCCGTAAAAATGTAAGTATTTTGGTAAATACAAAGAAAAGTGTGCGATATCATGAACTAATTATTTTAACATGATATGAAATTAGATATTAAGATAATGGTATTTAAATGTTATGATAAGTATTTCATTTTATCATGGAATTAGATTGTAATATGAAAGTTTTTCTTTATTTGTTGCATTTTCTTTAATCATGGTGGGTATATGATATTCTATGCTAAACTTTCACATAACTCACCCTCACCCTTGCTCACATCCCTCCACCTCCTTCTTCTTAACTTTACACCTCCTCATTCATAATTGACACATCCTACTTCACCATGCCACCTCCATCTCACAACTCTCCACCTCATGCTCTCTCTACACTAAACAACACCTATGAAACTCATTAGTTTTCTTAACTGAACAAAATTAATCCTTCAAGCTCCAACACCCAAATTCATATGTTTTCCTCATATCACAAATGAAAGCCATGATCTCCTTCCTCAAGTGTGCACTTCATCAAACTTAATACACTACAAGACCTTGATGCTTCCACACACGCTTCTTGAGCAGGATTTTCTTGTACATAATCTCCATTGGTATAATTACTTTCCTCCTTGCATGTTCAGTATAATTTCATATTTGTTTTTAGTGTACAGTATAGGAAAACAGTGTATTTTGTGATATTTATCCTACCGAACTTGGATCTGGAACCAATAGGTGTAACTAATAGAAAAACTTGTAATACCATAAGTATAATAAGATCAGTAGGAGACTTCACCTAAAGCCCGAGACCCTAGCTTCAACTTTGGACCGGCGAGAATACCCCTTTGTCCGAGGTCGCTGGGTCGATGGTGGATTTTGATGTTGGTTTTTGTTCTATAGGGTTATATTGGTATTTTGTAAGTTACTTTATTGTTTTATTTTCCCCAATAATTACACAGTAAAATCTGGGAATGTTTTAGTAAAGATTTTATTAAATTTCCTATATTACGATACAGATTTTCGTATTTTGAACTGCAACTGAACTGTTAACGTTTGTACATTTACAACAGGATTGTATTGTCATTTTTGGGTTAAGTATACTGTAGGTTCTAACCTATGGGTGCCTATCTCATTCTTTTGAGTTTTGGTGTGATGTTTACGTTGATATGCTATAACTACGATTAAAGGTACGCTCGCAAAGGTTTCCGAGACGGAGTTGGTGGATATAGCAGCGTGGATTTCAGCAAGCTCATCAAGTTGGTGAGTAGATTTATATCTACGGGGGAAGTCAGGTGGATGACGTATAGCACCCCCGCAACCTTATAAATAGTAGTATGATATATAGTTAGTTTAATATTTATTCAAGATATGGATATTGAAGTTAATTTGCATATAACATGATATTTATTTGCATGTGGTTTACTTATGGGTTGGTAACTTGATATAAGGGATCATGCCTTATTGGAGGTAATTTAAATATATTGATAATATGAGATATGTTACCAAGAATTATACCGTATTGATGATAATGAGATTGGTATACCAAATAACGATCTAGTTACTTTAGAATCGTAAAATAATGTTTTATTCCCGTTTTGAACGTAATACTTGAAGTGAGCTATACTCTTTTAAAAACTAACGATTCGTTTCATTTTCAAAGATAATGGTATATCTCATAACAAGTAGTTATATTATTAAATACGTTTAGATTTACTTTACTTGTTCACGTTATAATTATTGATGTTATACGTTTCCATAATACGAACACTCTGATAGAACACTGCACAACTACCAATGAATACTATGCTGCACAAGCATGTATACATATGTTACACTATACCTCATTGGTACTGTCATGTCACTGTAGAACCGTTATAATATATAATGCGTATGCAGATGTCGATATGAGTGGGCTATTACACTTTTAGACCACTTGCACAAATACTAATGATTGCCATGCTGCACGAGCATAGACGCGTATGTTACACTACACATCATTAGTAGTGCCATGACACAGTAGAATTGATATCTTGGTGCCTGTATGATTTATTTACGTAGTCTTACTTTATTTCCTGTTGCACATTGCGAATACCAGTACTATAGATGTTGATATTTGATTTTTATGGATTTTCTGGATGTTCTACTCCTGATGATATATATCAGTGGTATGGGACGCTGTTATATGTGTGTGTGTGTGTGTGTGTGTGTGTGTGTGTGTGTGTGTGTGTGTCATCAGAATGATCTATGCAAGTATTCTCATTCTTTACTTGATATTTTTGGATATGATGAGTTGGTGTCCACCATGAGCTTGATGTTTTCTGATTGTTTTATTCCGAACCGAGTGGGGGAGCTATACGGTTTCGGACATGTTACTTATCCGGGCCGAGTGGGGGAGATATACAGTTGGATACATGGTGGACCCGGATCGAGACCGAGGGGCAGGATTGCCGCATTGAGGCGGGGAAGCCTAGCGAGGATACTCGATACCGGAGATTGAGATGAGCACGGCAGATATCCAGGGGATACCGATCGGGGTTCGATTTGGGCACGGCGGATATCCAGGGGATACCGACCGAGGCAAGGGATATCAGGTGACGATCATCTGTTGATACGGTGTCGACGATATCTACATTTGCGTGTCGGTGATGGACACGAGAGATTTCTGATTTCGGGTGTCGATGCTGGACATCCATATATATATTGATATGTGGTTATCATGAGGTACACAGTTAGATTATAGTTATTGTAGCCGACCAGGACTGATCCGGGGGACAGTACCTGCATATCCTTTACGGACATTCGCATATATACAAAGGGAATTCAGAAATCGAGCTATAATCTCATTATTTTGATATGTCTGATATGACACTGGGATCTTTAAATTGTAAACCTCTTAACATTGTTCACCAAAACAGCAGGACGTATATCTTAAGTAAGATACCTATTTTATTTCATACTATCACATCTGCTTTTATACCGTGACATATCTATTCCGCGACTATTTTAAAGAAGAGGTTTATATATATATATATTTTCGGCTACATTGGGTTTATACCTAGATACATGTCATTTGCATTTGATATGTTCTACTTGGGATTGCATGATAGTTAATATTGCATTATGATACATATGCATATCATATATTATATTAGTACAGATTATGATAGTACTATACTTATGACCTAGGTATCGTCGTGCATTTCGATTTCTACCTTATGATGTACTTTTATTCACTGAGTTGGCAACTCATCCCCGTTGTGCCACAGTTTCTTGCAGGTTTTACCGCTTGGATTTTCAGCGGCTTGGCACACATTCATTTCGGGGATTGTTTTGGGTATGTGAGTTACTATTGTATCGTACTCGCACTTGGTTATTCATATATTCTTGTATCTAGTTAAAACTCCATCAATTTAGAAATGCTATATTATGGACTTAGAATTGAGACTTAGAATTTGTGTGTTGTGATGTCGCACTCATTGGGGTCGACTTTTTATATTGTTTGGTTGGTTGCTCCGCCGTTTGGGCGTGGAAGCTAGCTCCCGTTGGGATGCTATTTTATTGTTGTCGTTATATCGGGTTTTATGCAAAATTTATAAAGGAGGTGCCGTCGAATTTCAAATTGTCATAGATGCTCTTTAAACCTACTTAGTCAAATTTAAAGGGTTATTTTAAAATGATTTCAACTGATGATTATTAAAACTTCACCTCCAATGTTTTCAAAAGAAAAAGGTTTAGATTCCGGGTTTCGGCTTACTTAGACCGCGTCGACATCTTTAGATGTCACGTGATTTAAGTGCTGGTCATATGCCACATTTGGGTCTTGACAGGAACAAGTCTGAATTTGTCACGCCCCGCTTCCTGGTATATGGCGAAGGGGACGCAACTGGTCCGCTACATATTTACCGTAAAGTAAATACGGTAAGCGTATCTAAGCAATATAAAGTAAATACACAAGAGACAAAAGATATGAACTGAACAACAAATTTATTTATTAACATTATTTTGTACAATGTATGGAAAAGTAAATACATGGAATAAAGCGATGCCTAAATAATGGCATAAAAGAAATGAAAAAGTACTGAAATGGAAAGTGTACAATGACTAAAACTCGGGGTCTTCACTGAACTGGTCCAAGTCTTCAGCAGTGGGCTCGATCTCTGAAGTGTCCAGATCACCTGATGACATTCAAAAAAGAAAGAAAGAGAATGTCGTCAGCGAACAGGTCGCTCGGTAAGTCCCAAAGATAAGGGAGAAATAGACAGAATAAGAGGTATCTTTTAAAGTTGTATTATATTATTATAATGTTGTGTTAACGCTGTTGTTTATAGCTTGGTAAAGAAGGATGTCAGCGTATACGAGAGGGGTCTCTATATGCTAGAGACCAGGGCAAACAGAATGTACAAAGAACCGTTAAGCCACGGTACAACAGTACGGAATATAGGTTAAGTGTCTTAATCTTACTATCTCGTGCCACTTTTAACACCTTCCGTACCAATCTATCCCTTAAACCCGTAGTGTTTTGATTGTATTGTATTGTATAGATTGTATAGTTGGATGACTGAGCAAAACCATGATATCAGTAAACGAATGTAACTGTATAATCATGTAAATGGAATAACTGTAGAATCATGTAAATGGATGTATATCCATGGTTCGGTTCAGTCAAGTTGATTGATTGAATATATGGAATAATGGATTTATGGATTCATGTTGAATTGTAATATTGTAAATTGTAGATTGTAGATTGTACTTGAATTATATTCAAGTCAGATTATAATGAGATTCAATCCGAGTCAGACAATTAGAGAAGTAAATTGAAGTCCTGATTGTTTAGATATTATCGACCGCTGCACATGGGCGGCAGTATTTGTGTCTTTTTCAAAGACAATTACCATATTGATAACACCGTTTGTTAAGTTGTTTACCTTAGATAGGCAAGCACCCACTTCTCCGTCTCCCTGAGGCTCAAAAGATTGGTCCCGCTTAAACCCATATTTACTAGGGTCCTTAGGGTAAATTGTAGAACTTGAGCGGGTTTTATGTAAAAAAACTTTTATATACTTTTCAAAATACATCCCAAGTATTTATTAATCGTCTTTAGAGTTGTAATGAATGTAGATTTTATATTGTGATATTTCTAGTGAAAACATCCTATTTTCATAATAAGTGGTATTTATTTGTAATATTGGTTTTGTATGTAATTCATGGTATTTTAGTGTAAAATTGATTCATGTGATTTTTAGAAAAAGATGGAATATTTATATCATAACAAAATATGTATTTTAATGATAAATATAAATATATTATATAAAAGTAGTTTTAATATATATTTTATATTCTAAAAATCTCATTTTCTTAATATGTCGCATTTTAAATCTTTCGAGACTAAATGCTCCTTGCGGAGATCTGAATCTCGCATTACTAAGCTCGAGAATGTGCGATAATCCGCACCATCCCGAACGGGTTCCCGAAAATGGGTTGTAGCGGCGCTTTGCAAATATTGTATAAATACTTTAGAAAACGGTTTTATTAAGTAAATGGTATTTAAATGAAAATGTGTCACTTTCCCGTATTCTATGTTTCCAAGGGTATGGTGCTATGTTAGTGTGTGAGGAGGTATGTCGTTACCTCGTGATCTACTTAAAGGTATAGCAAGGTTTTGTGATGTTGAAGGTGGAATTGAAACTATGTAGTATTTACATTAAAAAATGCGGTAAAATGAAATAGCAATTGTTTTGTGATATGAAACTTGATCAATTTGGTTGATTAGTGTTTAATAATCAACATGAGAGAGTTTAAGCATAATTGTATTAACGAGAAGTGAAGTTTTATAAAGAAAACTGAATCGGAAGTCGGATTTATTCCGATACCGTCGGGTTTTGTAAATCCGTATTTTTAGAATAGAAAAGGAAGATATAAATGGGACTTACGGGTTTTGGACAACTAGAAGAGGGAGATGGTTCGGAAGGAGTCGGCGGTGCGTCGTTTCGTCGCCGAGAGCTCCTAAAATGATCGTCGGAAGTTCGCCGGAAAACTCACCGTAGCTTCGTTGCGTGCTCGATTTCAAAGTACACAAGGTTTCTTGGAAATTCTTGAGAGTTGGCTCAGAGTTTGGGGTGAGGGTTGATTTATCTCAAAACTATCTATAACCGCAATCAAGAACGGCGTCGCTTGGTAGCTAGCCGGTGAGTACAGGTCGGTCTTCAGGGATGTTGTGAATTTCCTAATCGCTCAAACGAGTTAATTCCAATTGTGGCGGATTGATTATTAAATCTAAAAACTAATTTATTCTATACTAAGATTATCTAGATTTAAATCTTGGTAGGGTTAGGTTTAGGAATGGTTTGGAAATGTAAATAAATCTCAACGCTTTCTATACCCAAATTAGGATCTAAGAAGAGTTATGGTAATTATTAATAAAGGGGATTAGATCCATTCGGGAAGGTATTCCTTCCTCTAGGTTCTTGTCCTTCCTTTATCAATCTTTACCCTAACCTCCATGGAAAACACGCGCATCCGGGCCTTTATACTATGGTATCACTGCTACCTCGAGAGATAGGGTGCCGTAGGGCGCGGTGTGTGCGTGTATGCATGGAGTCCTATTGATTATATGTGATGGATAAGAAAGGGATGAGAGATCTCATCTCTCAAAAGCCTTTCCCAAAGCTAACTCTAACAATTATTTAGGGCAATGAATTAAATCTAAACTAGAGCAGAGAATGAAAAATTACCTACTTTATAGATGGCTCTCTCCAAACATCAACACAGAGTTGTCAGATCTGAATTCATGAAATAAAAAGAGGCACCGATGCTCTCCAAAAGAATTCTAAAATTTATTAATGAAGGGAGGTATAACCTAATACAATGAATTAGAGTTCTTATTTATAGAGGATAAGAAACCCTAGGTTACAATTGATTCGCACGTCTACATTTACCAAAATACCCTAGGTTGACCAGTCAAAGCTTCCAAGAAACTTGGTAAAATTTTGCAACTTCTGATTGCGCAGTGCGATCGCGGAACCGCGGCCCCAGGCCTGGTTTGGCCGCGGTTCCGCGGCCAAAAGATGTGATTGGGCCTTGAGCATTCCTGTGTTGGCTATGATGGTTTTGGGCTTCTTTATTCTTTGGTCCTTTTATTAAAATAGCTTCTATGTTTCTTCTAGATCTTCAGTGAACAATTGCAGTAGACTTTTAACCGTTCACTTTGTAATCTTGGATCTTGCGCTGCCTTTATACTCTGTAAACTGATCTTTTGTGTAGGCTTGATCAAGGTCCTTCTGTTTGTTGGTCAAAATCCCACTTTTGGATCGTCTTTATATCTTTTTCACTGTTTTAGATCCAAGAATCTATAACCTGTAATATATAGCAGACATGCATCAAAAGCATCTGTTTATTTATAAAATACATAAGAATGGGGAATATAATAATGCAATATTATGGTATGAACAAATACCCCCAAACTTATCTTTTGCTCGTACTCGAGCAAACTTAGTTTTATTCTCGACAAAAACCTAACCGCACTTTCGCAGGGAAACGCGATTGCACTGAGCTCGTGCAACAAGCTGTTAAACCTCTAGGTGTCCCTAGTAGGAGGAGTGTTGTCTCTTGAGGGTTTTCAGCGGATATTACCCACAAAATCCTATCAATTCGGCCTTTCGACTTTTATTCTCCAGTTAGGTTTTCTAATAAGGAATTCTATTATCGTTGACTCGTAAATTATCCACCCATATTTTTCACACTTCCTCATCATTTAACTTAAGATTATATATGTTCTGCAGACCTAATTAGCTTTCGACATTTCTTAAGTTTTCCTTCTAGGGTTCCATCTCCACTTAGGAATTTCTATCAACTCTACTAAAGATACAAGTTCTATTCTTCACTCTTTTCTCTCATCTAAACTCCAATCACATACCCCTACGTGTGTGTAAATATCACCCCTACACTTGGAAATTCAAATCAAGCAATCATACTCTTGTCCGTTGTCCAAAACACTTATTAACTGGTGAATTTTTAATTGAATTTTGCTTACACATCCTTCATGCGACCGTTAATATTTCTTGAGGTACTAACGACCGATTACAAAATGCGTTTGCACTTTAAAGCGTAATTCCTAGTCTTGCAACACCTAAGGCTTTTAGCAATGACTCCCAAACCAGTTGGTCTAAGGCACTAGGTGATGAAGCACCCTCTCTAAATATTTTTTTATTTTTTCAGCCTTATGTAATCACAAAAACCAGTGTTCATTTTTTTCTTTATTCACACATGTATTTTTTTTATTTTATTTTCTTCGTACTAAGGACTTTAGACAGAAGCATTTCAAGGTGTCTTCTACTATTCCAAGTTTCAAGGTGCGTGATTGTGCAAATTGTAGGGTATATGTTTTCAGAATCTAGACTTAAGCTAGGAATTATTTTTCGAACTTATACTCTAATAAAAATATCAATACTTTTCCTTTGTTCTGACTTAGCCCAAGAAGTGGACTCAAAATTTGCCTATTTCTAAATAAACTACAAAGACATATACTTTCTATTGTTAGACTTTAAGAAAGGTTATTTTTAGGGGTTTTAATTTACTAAGTCTAAGATCTAGTTGTTCCTAACCAGTTAACCTATTTGTCAAACTCAAGTCAAATAAAACCAAAATTGAATACATTTATTTTTATAATTTTTGAAATTTTCAATTTTTTATGGGTTTTCAAAATAAGTATGCAAATGCAAAAATATGCATATGAATGCGAAGGAAGAAGACGTACCGAACATACCCCCAAACTTAAAGTTGACAGTTTCCTCACTGTCATGCTACACCAAGAAGGTCAAAATTGTCGGCATTCCCCTGTTTATTTATTTACAATTTTTTTGTTTTTATTTTTTGAATTTTTTATTTTATTTATTAGAAAAGAAAACAAAATATATATATATACATATATACAATAAAGTCCTCCCCAAACTAAGCAAGGCCTTACATAATCCAAAGGTGAGCACCAACCATTCAAAAATCTTATCGTGGTAATGGTAGGGTTGGTGAAAGAATGTGGTGGAAAGAAAAGAAATGAGAAGCACACGAGACCGTGTGGGAAGAAAGGTAGAATATGGTCTTGGTGGGGGAGAAGAATGGCGGAAAAGAGAAAGATGTGTAGTTCGATCTTGAGAGTGTAAATCAAGTGAATAAATTAGCACAATTTGTAATGACCGATGTGTTAAAAGTGATTGTGCTAATCTATCAACCCTTCGAGAAATGGGGGCAAATTCCTCAAGATTCGCAAGAAAACATGGGTCCGTCGAACTTGGTATTGGAGATGAAAGCGTAACGGTCTCTTGTAAGGTCAGAACGATAGGAAGGACGAAAGGTAGTGAATTAGGGATAGTCTCATTCTCACCGTAGTAAACTGTCTCGAACTCGAAAGATTCCATTAATGGTTCGAAACGACTGTAAGCAACCGAGTCTGATGGTTCAACTAACTCATCTGAAAATTCAAAGGACTCAAACTCGGGCGGTGAGTCATCAACATCGTCCGAAAAAGTGAAACACTCGTAAGTGTTATCGCCTGTGAGAACTGTGTCAGATTCAAAGGAAAATTTTTCAAGCTCACAGTCTTCAAGTGTAATCTTGTGCGTGGTCGGAACGATGGAAAGGAGGGAGGGTGATATAACAGTTAAAGATTCAGGAGGATGAATTTGAAAATCCGACACATCAAACAAAAATGGTTCAGCTTCAATATTATCCTCAATACTCTCCGCAATACTATCCTCATAATTCTCCTCAATATTTTCCTCAAAATTTAGCCTATCCATGCCATTATCATCAAAATCAAGACACATATGAAGTTCGAGAGAAACAATTAATGACTTGGGATGATGAATTAGACATAAAATTTCATTCAAATCGACAGGTTCATCATCCAAAATATTCCCGGCGTCTATATCCTCAATCAAGTGAAAATCAAGATTTTCTGACACCTCATCAAAAGCAGGGATATTTATCGATTTAGGTTCTAGATTGGAGGTGTAAAGATCGAAAGGATTAAGTATGGTTTCACTCGAAAGGGGTTCTTCATATTCTGGCAAATCAAGCACTATAAAGTCACACAACTCGTTTTTATTTTCAACTTGTGAATCATTTAGGGCAATCGATGAAAAACCGGAGTTGTGGGTTTCAATTGGATAAGGGTAGGTTTGATTTGGGAATGTGTAGAACTCGCTCGCTCCTCTCAAATTCTCACTCTGTCCAACCGCCTCCTCATACATTGGAAAATTTGGAGCGAGTTGGAAACTAGCTGCCGGTTCACTAGGTTGTATAAGGGCGGCCATGGACGCTTCCACATTCCTAGTCATTTTGTTTGTTGCTGCAATATAAGCTTCTATCGACTGTTCCAAACTAGTCATGGGTTGGGAAGGGGTTTCGGTAAAAGGTTCGAAATTGTTTGGATACGTGAAACTCCCAAATGGCTGTGTAGAAACAGTGTTTAGTGAAGGCGGGAAAGTCGGGTAGGACTGATAGGAATTGGATGGTTGGACAGGAGTAGGGTCAACATGTGGATAAAAAGGTGAATGGACTTATTGATCCCTAAAACTAGATATGTTGAGAGGGGTGAAAGATCGGCTACGAGATTGAGCAATATGCTCAGCAATGGACATCGGTTTAGGAGTTACATTAGAACTTGAAAAAGTGGTATCAACGTACGAAGGTGGGGACGGTTGACACGGTTGACACAAAGTGGGTTACAAAGTCGAACTGTTTCTCCTAGACACTTCTATTTGATCTTTCAAAGAAATTTTGGGCACGGAGGGATCTTCTTTAAATCGACCGAAACAATTGACGTACGACGCAAAGTTAGGTTCAGGATACCAAAGTTCGAAAAGTGATTTATGATGTGGGGTACCCATGATAGAAGAAAGAGAAGATGAAGAAGATAGGTGGTGCAAGGATCTCTTAGCGACAAAAGGTTGCAAGTTTTCTAATAAAATTTTCCTTTTTTCTTTGTCTCTTTATTTGGAAAATTTTTTTAGCAAAAAAGATTAAGGATATGCAAATCAGAAAAGATCACTTGCAATCAATTTTTATTTTAAGCATAATACAAAGAATCCTGCACAAAATTTGTTATTTGGAAAGGAAAAGATTTTTTAAAGCGCATAAAATTCTGCAGGAATTTTTCAGAAAAGATATATCTAGATTTCCAGAGCAAGAACAGAGGACCTTACAGTGCAATTTTCTCAAGATAATGTGATGAGACCACCGAGTTTCCGCGGCACCAACGTGTTCTTGTCGCGTTTTCACGGTGGGATGTAAGGCACGGTTCCTGAGAAAAAATTGTGGATGATGACGACACAAGACCGCCGCCCTTCCGCGGTCAAAAGGGGGATTAGGACGCGGTTTAGCGGCGGCACAGGCGGCGCAAGTCCCAAGAAAAATTCTGTAGTTCTGGCTTTTAGACCCCATTCTGTTCTGATCTTCTGATTTCTGTTTCGCTTTCTGGAAATTTCCAGATCCGTCTTTCGATTGTAGATCCTGCAAAATTCACACAAAAATACCTTTCCAAAAATAACAGATGATACATTTTTATATTTTTTTTTGATTTTTCAGTTTTTATGATTTTTTAATTTAATATT
This sequence comes from Agapanthus africanus, assembly GCA_030015575.1. Classification (NCBI taxonomy): domain Eukaryota; kingdom Viridiplantae; phylum Streptophyta; class Magnoliopsida; order Asparagales; family Amaryllidaceae; genus Agapanthus; species Agapanthus africanus. The sequence continues at coordinate 58,228,446 of JASDDO010000024.1, forward strand.
AACCCGAAATTGCAAAAAGGAAATGACACGCCATCCCCGGTAACGGTGCCATTTGATTTAGAGAGATTTTATAGCACAAAAATATTATTACCGCAATCGTTGTAGTATAGTGGTGAGTATTCCCGCCTGTCACGCGGGTGACCCGGGTTCGATCCCCGGCAACGGCGCCATTTGATTTATCTCAAAACTATCTATAACCGCAATCAAGAACGGCGTCGCTTGGTAGCTAGCCGGTGAGTACGGGTCGGTCCACAGGGATGTTGTGAATTTCCTAATCGCTCAAACGAGTTAATTCCGATTGTAGCGGATTGATTATTAAATCTAAAAACTAAATTATTCTATACTAAGATTATCTATATATAAATCTTGGTTGGGTTAGGTTTAGGAATGATTTGGAATTGTAAATAAATCTCAACGCTTTTTATACCCAAATTAGGATCTAAGAGGAGTTATGGTAATTATTATTAAAGGGGATTAGATCCATTCGGGAAGGTATTCCTTCCTCTAGGTTCTTGTCCTTCCTTTATCAATCCTTATCCTAACCTCCATGGAAAACACGCGCATCCGGGCCTTTATACTCACAACTCTCATGTTCTCTGTCTCTCTTTACAACCCATGCTTTTTCTTTTTCTCTTTTTTTTCTTTACAACTCACACCCAGCTCTCTCTTCCTCTTTATATAATATATATATATATATATATTAATATATATATATATATATTAATTGTTATTATAAAAATCAAATCCTAATACTATTTAAACACCCCCACTCTCTTCTTCTTTCTCTCGTTCCTTCATTTTTCCGTCTCTCCACACTCGCGAAACTATAGCCCTCTCTATTCTGAAATCCATTGTCAAAACTTTCTAAAATTTCTAAGTCAAAAAAGTTGTACAGGTGGAGATAGCAAGAGGCGAAGTTCCGACGACGTTCCGGAGAGATTCCGGCGACGAAACGACGCCCTGACGGTTCCGAGAGCTTTCTCTTTCATCCCTCTTTCTTAATATCCAGTAAGTCCTTATTCCCTCCTCCATCCCTATTCTAAAACATCTCTTTTTCAAAACTTATCGGAAGCGGAGTTATTCTGACTTTCGATCCGTTTTTCTTTAAAAAAAAATTTCATTTTTTTCCTTATATAATAAAATACCAAATTCTCTCATAATGTTTAACAAACATAAATAAAAATATTAGAATAAATTTCATCTCAAAATAATAATCATAGCAGCTTCTATTTCAATTTTATATTAAAATACCCTCATGTTTACTTTCGACATTGTTTATTCGTTCTAAACAAATTACCTTTAGAAAACTCACGAGATAATGACCTAGCTTCTCACAACACGCATTCATGACATAGCACGATATTACTCTTAGACAATATTTGTGGGAAATTTATATGTTACATTAAAATACCCTAAATTACTACAAACCCGTATTTCTTTAAAATGTAGTAACTAATTCCATACAATTCTCGTCCTTACAACCCACTTTTAGGGAAATCCGATCTGGATGGTGTGGATTATCGCACGTCCTCGGATCTAGTAGGGTGGAATTCGGACCTCCACAAGGATCATTCGGATTCCGATGGAATTATTATTACAATTTAAGAAAAACGAGATTTCTAGTAAATAATAAAATTATATTTTTATAAATAATTATATATGTAAAAAATTATCAAGATACCTATTTTAAGATATAAAATATTCCATGTTTCCAAAATCAAAAGAAGAGAATCACCAATTACACGAAACTACCATCACAATTCAAAACAACTTCTATATTACAGTAAAATACCATGGATAAATAACACTAGGTTTATATCAACTAGAAAATACTTCACTTTTAAAATTTACATCTATGAAAACCCTAAAGACGATAATTAAATACTTGAGGTGCATTTTGAAATTATACTAAAACTATTTTTACATAGAACCCCTCAAGTTTTATAAATTACAATAAGGACCCTAGTAAATATAGATTTAAGCGGGACCGGTTCTCTTGAGCATCAGGGAGCCGGAGAACATGGGTGCTTGCCTATCTAAGATATAAAATCTATATATCGGTGTTATCAACATGATAATTGTTTTTGAAAAAGACACAAATCCTACCATCCATGTGCAACAGTTACCGATAACATCAAAACTAATTCAGGGCATCAATTTCTTTTCAATTTCTCTGACTCAGACTGAGTCTCAATCTAATAATTCTGACTTGAATATGATTCAAGTATAAATCTACAATTCAATATGAATCCGTCTATTCAATCTATATTGACCAAACCGAACCATGAATATATTCTATCTACATGTTCATCCATTATATCTGTTCTATTTACTGATATCATGGTTTCAGTCTGGTCATCCATATACAATTTATAATACAAGACAACACAATACAATTCAACCAATACAAAAGACATCGCGGGGTTTATAAGGGGTAGATTGGTACGGAAGGTGTTAAAAGTGGCACGAGACTGTAACCATAATACACCTAACCTGAATATCCATTGCCGTTGTACCGTGGCTGAACGGTTCCTTATGCTCCGTATACCTTAGTCTCCGGAATAGTGGGATTCCTCTCGTATATGCTGGCATTTTCTGTACCAAGCTACAAACAACAGCGTTAACAATATAATAAAACATTAAATAATTGTACTCTCCTTCTGTCTATGCTTCTCCTTCTTTCTTTGGGACCTACCGAGTGATTTTTCGCTGAAAACATTCCGTTTCTTCTTTCTTTGGAATGTTTTCAGGTGTATCGGATCCACTAGAAATCGAGCCCAGCACCGAAGACTTGGAGTAGTTTGAAAAAGCTTCAGAGCTGTAGAAACTTGTACTTACTTTTCATTTCAGTTATGCTATTGTTTAGGCATTGCTTTCTATTTCTATATTTACATTCCAGTTGTACCTGTATAAGAATGTGTAATCAATAAATTTTTTTTATTTAATTATATCTCTTGTCATTTCTTGTGTACATTTTACTTTATATTTCTTAAATACGCTTAGCGTGTTTACTTCTGAATAAATACGTAGTGGGTCTGCTGCGTCTCCTTGCCCGTACACTGGGAAGCGGGGCGTGACACATAAAGTGGCCAACCACAATTTCAAAAGAATAATTTTTAAAGTAATAAATAGGCTCAATATAACTTCTATGAATAAATATAATAAAAATAGGCAAAAAACCCAAATTATGTAAAAGGTACTTGGCTTATGCGCAAAAAAATAAAAGAGCACATGGCATGGGAAAGCACATGTGCCATTTTATAAAACCAAAAGGGCTATATGTAAAGTGAAAGGCCTATATAATGTATCATGATAACAAACGAGATTCTTCCTACATCAATCTAGGGTTCTGTGCCACCTTTTTCTTCAAGCTTTTAAACCTTCTTCTTTTTCCTTTTGTCACGCCCTACTTCCTAGTAGACGGAAACAGTGAAATGGCAAACTTGCGGTATATTTATCCAGAGATGGTCATTTCCTAAATAAATATACCACTACTACAATATGGGGTTGCCCCTACGGATAAAGGAATCCGTAGGGGCAACTATTTATTGCCCCTATGGATAGAACCGTAGGTCTATATACTTGGCCCTACGGTTCTCTACGTTTTAATTTAAAAATATTTAATCGTAATTTGATGTTTGGCCCTATGGAGCCTCAAACAAAAGACTTACGGATTAGTCCGTAGGGGCATGTATTTGGGTTAATAAATAATAAAAAAATGGCACAGAAAATCCCTCCGTTCCCAAAAATCTTTTTCATCTTCTCGCGCCTTGCGATCGATTTCCTCCCGTGCCGGCTCGTTGACTTCCTCGTCGCCTCCTCCGTCGCCTCCTCAGTCGCCTCCTCCGTCGCCTCCTCATAACAACCTCGTCGACTTCCTCCAGCGCCTCGATCCCGAGCCTCGTCGACTTCCTTGTCGCCTCCTCCGTCGTCTTTTCCACCGCGAAAAAGGTTAGTAAATCTTCAATTTCTACTTCTAATTTAATGCTTTTATTTCCCTCTTTTGATGATGTTAGGTTCAGGGCAGGGTACGGGTATGGGTGAGGGTTAGGGTTAGGCATTGGGTCAGTTTCAGTTAGGGTTACGTTTAGGGTTAGGGTTAGGGGTCGGTTGGGGTTGGGATTAGGGTTCTGTTGCGGTTGGGGTTGGGTTAGGGCTAAGGTTCGGAATTGGGGTTAGGGTTAGAGTTAGGGTTCAGAATTGGGGTTGGGGTTGGGGTTAGGGTTAGGGTTCGGAATTGGGGTTAGGGTTAGAGTTAGGGTTCAGAATTGGGGTTGGGGTTGGGGTTGGGGTTAGGGTTGTTTTTTTCTTGAAAACAACTCTAATTAAAGGCTAGGGTTAATATGGGTTTAGTGTTAGAGGTTAGGGTTAATTTGGGTTAATTAAAGGGTAGGGTTAATTTGGGTTAATTAGTGATAATTTGAAAGGGTTATGGTGTTGATTAGGTTTAATTTGGTTAAGTTTGGGTTGATTAGGGTTAATTAGGTTAATTTGGGTAAATTGGGTTAAGTTTAGGTTAATTAGAGATAATTTGTGTTTGGGTAACGATTATGGTTAATTAGGTTAATTTGGATTATTTTGGTTTATGGTGCACTATTATTTAGTAGGATACAATAGTTCATTGCCCTAGGATACTCGATGATAACGTAAATGTACAAGTTTACCATAAACGCAAGAAACATTTACCCCAAACTTGAAATTTCGAACCCTTAATAACGAAACGTAAACGTAAAAACTATTCATGTTAAATGTTCAAGTTAAAACCAATATATGATACTCGATGATAATATGAAACCTTCGTATTCCCATCGATACTCATATATGAAACTAAAAGCGCTACTTAGTCCCCGTCTATCGGTTAACATACGTGCGATGCTCGTCGTGACCTAGAACTATACGAAGGTTGTTAAATATCGGACAGTATAGCTCGATACTAACAACCGTCGTATAGTCCACGCGATGAGAAAATTCAATCATATGGTAACCCATAGATTTGTCCCGTGTGGACAAGTTAAGAATGTATAAAGCAAACGCCTTCATTCACTTGTGTTTTCATCCGTTTCGAGATATTTCGTCGGTACCTTTTCGTTGGTTCTCCGTATACAAAGATAGATTAGATGTTCATTTCAACGTTGTTTCACAGCTTTGAAATGATTATCTATTCTATTACAGTGTACTCGGAGAACAGCGGGAAGGTGCTGCCGAAATTTACTCGAAACGGTTGAAAGCACGAGTGATGGGCGTTCGCTCTATACATTCTTAATGGGATAGAAGCCTACCCCCGACAGCCAGAACACACAAATACAACAAGAATACACAACAAACGCATAATTAGAGAGCGATTCGAGATGTTCGGGTTAAAACCAATATATGATAATATGAAACCTTCATATTCTCATCGATACTCATATATGAAACTAAAAGCGCCACTTAGTCTCCGTCTATCGGTTAACATACGTGCGATGCTCGTCGTGACCTAGAACTATACGAAGGTTGTTAAATATCGGATAGTATAGCTCGATACTAAGAACCGTCGTATAGTCTATGCGACGAGAAATTCAATCGTATGGTAACCCATAGATTTGTCCCGTGTGGACAAGTTAAGAATGTATAAAGAAAACGCCTTCATTCACTTGTGTTTTCATCCGTTTCGAGATATTTCGTCGGTACCTTTCCGCTGGTTCTCTGTGTACAAAGATAGATTAGATGTTCATTTCAACATTGTTTCACAGCTTTGAAATGATTATCTATTCTATTACAGTGTACTCGGAGAACAGCGGGGAGGTGCTGCCGAAATTTACTCGAAACGGTTGAAAGCATAAGTGATGGGCGTTCGCTCTATACATTCTTAATGGGATAGAAGCCTACCCCCGACAGCCGGAACACACACATACAACAAGAATACACAACAAACGCATAATTAGAGAGCGATTCGAGATGTTCGGGTTAAAACCAATATATGATAATATGAAACCTTCATATTCCCATCGATACTCATATATGAAACTAAAAGCGCCACTTAGTTCCCGTCTATCGGTTAACATACGTGCGATAATTTATTCTTTTCAACGACAAACGCACACACAAAGCATATACACGGATTTTCTCCTTTGTCAGTAACTATCCCGTTCTTATATTTCTCAATATAGTCAACATAACCTACAATTTATATATTATACAGTCTAATGTTCACACCATAATATTGCATTATTATATTCCCCATTCTTATTCGTTTTATAAATAAACAGGTGCTTTTGACGCATGTCTGCTACATGTTACAGGTTACAGGTTCTTGGACAGAAAACAGTGAAAACGATGTAAAGACGAAGAAAAAGTGGACTTTGACCAACAAATAGAAGGATCCTAGTCAAGCCTAGACGAAGAACAGTTTACAATCAATAAGGCAACGCAAGGTCCAAAATGTCAAGGAAAACGGTTAAAAGACCACTGCAAGTTTTCACTGAAAGATCTGGAGGAAATCTAGAATCCAAATGAAGAAAAGAACCACATAAACAGAGACCCCAAAAAGCCAGAAGTCAGCACAGGAAGTTTCATGAAGTGATCTCACCAATGGGCCGAGGAACCGCGGCCCAAGCCTGCCATTGCCGCGGTTCCACGGCCATCAAGTGGCCGGGCTGCGTGAAAATTTTACCATAATTTGGGTGCTTCGCTTACCAGTCAACCTAAGGGCTATTTTTGTAATTGTAGACATGCGGATCAAAATGTAACCTAGGGTTTCTATTTCCTATAAATAGAACTCTAAATCATTGTAAACCTTATGCCTCCTTTTAATAAAAATTCCAAAATTCTTCATGGAGAGCATCGGTGTTTCTTTTCCATTCAGAAGTTTAGATCTGACAACCCTGCATGGATGATTGGAGGGATGCATCTTGTAAGTAGATTTAATTTCTCGCCCTAGTGTAGATTTCAATTCTTTGCCCTAGGTAGATTTAATTTCATGCCCTAGGAACTTATTTAGGGTTTATCTTTGGGGAAGGATTTTGAGAGATGAGATCTCTCATCCCTTTCTTACCCACCAAATATTTACAATAGGACTCCATGCATACACGCACACACCGCGCCCTACGGCATCCTACCCCTTGAGGTAACGATGACTCTGCAGTGTAAAGGCCTGGTTGCGCGCGTTTTCCATGGAGATTAGGGTAAGGATCTCTAAAGGAAGGACAAGAACCTAGAGGAAGGAACACTTTCCCGAATGGATCTAATCCCCTTTATTGATAATTACCATAACTCCTCAAAGATCTTCATCCGGGTATAGAAAGCGTTGAGATTTACTTGTATTTCCAAACCATCCCAAAACCTAACCCTAGCAAGAATAGATCTAGATAATCGTAGATAGAATAATTTAGGTTTTTAGATTTAATAACCAATCCGAACACCCTTCGGAATTAACTCGTTAGCGCGACTAGGAAATTCACAACATTCCTGTGGACCGATCCGTACTCACCGGCTAGCTACATACGACGCCGTTCTTGATTGCGGTTATTAGATAGTTTTGAGATCAAATCAAATGGCGCCGTTGCCGGGGATTGCGTAAAATTTTCTTTTTGCAATTTCGGGTTAATCAAAATTAAAAATATCATAAAAACTGAAAAATAAAAAAAATATAAAAATTTATCATTTTGTTATTTTGTGAAGGGTATCTTTGTTTGAATTTTGCAGGATCTACAATCAAATTCGGATCTGAAAATCTACAGAGATCAAAACAGGAAAAAACAGATCGGAACAACAGAAGATCACAACAACCATGGAAAAGAAGAAATTTAGAAGACTGAGTCAACAAGAAGAATCGCGGTGATCTGGTCCACCAAAAAAAAAACGTCCGAAGCTACCAAACCGAGGCGGAACCGCCGCGCGAGCCCCCTTCCGACCGCGGAACCACTGCGCCCTCGTAACATCACCAGAAAAAAGGGCTGAAACGCGGAAAAAAAAACAAAAAAACTTTGTATGTCTTCTGATCTCTCCTCTGAATCTTTCGATATATCTTTTGTTAAATCTCCTGCAGGATTTTTTGCGCAAAAAAAAAAAATCTTCCCCTTCCAATAACAAATCTTGTGCAGGATTCTTTGCGCCGCGCATAAAATAAAAATATTTGATTGCAAGTGATTTACTGTTTTGCATATCTTTAATTGGACTTTAAGGGGCTTTTTAACCAATTCAGATTGGGTGGGGATTTCATCACCCTTCCCAGGATCCCAGAAATCACATAAAGCATTTGCATTGACCACTCTTAATTAAAAAATACTAGACTCAGCCTTAAGGACTTCGAGCTCAATAGGACAGAGGACTAGTATAGGCATCGGCCGTTTATCCTAACCTGACTTTGCGGTGACTAGGCAAGTGTGTCAAGGCTAGTGGTTTTTAATTAGGCCCACTACTGTGGTTCCTTCCCACTTACCTGGCACTTACCTGGCCGCAATTGGCGGTGAAGAGGCGATTTGAGGTCCTATTTCTAGCCCTTTGGAACAGTTAGGAGCTGTCTAGCTGACCTAGGTGACCCTAGATCTAGGTCTGATTGTGCATTTCTGGTTGATTACATTTGTGTCTAAGCCCTTTATCGAATTTTTTTTCTGCAAACAGTCTCAAATAAAGAGAAAAAAGGAAAAATAGGAAAATTTTTATAAAAACTTGCAAAAATTTTGTCGCTAAGAAATCCTTGCACCCCACTTGCACCACCTACCTTCTTTCTTTTCTCATTCTTCTATCATAGGTACCCCACATCATAAATCTCTTGCCGAACTTTGGTATCCCGAACTTAACTTTGCGTCGTTCGTCAATTGTTTCGGTCGATTTAAAGACGATCCTTCCATGCCCAAAATTTCGTTGAAAGATCAAATAGAAGCATCTAGGAGAAACAGTTCGACTTTGCAACCCACTTTGTGTTAACCAAGTCAACTTTCACCACCTCCATATGTTGATACCACTTTTTCAAGTCCTTCTGTTACTTCTAAACCGATGTCTATTGCTGAGCATATTGCTCAATCTCGCAGCCGATCTTTCACCCCTCTCCACTCATCTAGTTCTAGGGATCTACACGACTTTTCATCTTTTTATCCAGATGTTGACCCTACCCCTGTCCTACCACCCACTTCCTACCAGTCCTACCCGACTTTCCCACCTTCACTAGACACTGTTTCTACACAGCCTGTTGGGAGTTTTGCATATCCACACCATTTCGAATCTTTCACCGAAACCCCCTTACCACCTAAGTCAAGTTTGGAAGAGTCGTTGGAAGTTTATATTGCAGCAAAAAATATAATGACTAGGAATGTAGAAGCGTCCGTGGCCGCCCTTATGCAACCTAGTGAACCGGTAGCTAGTTTCCCGCCAGCTCAAAATTTTTTAATGTATAAGGAGGCGGTTGGACAGAGTGAGAATGAGAGAGGATTTTCAAATTAAACCTACCCGTACCCAATTGAAGCCCACAACTCCTGTTTTCCATCGATTGCCCTAAATAGTTCACCTGTTGAAAATAAAAATGAGTTGTGTGATTTTGTAGTGCTTGATTTGCCAAACTGTGAAGAACCCCTTTCAAGTGAAATCACACTTAATCCTTTCGATCTTTACACCTCCACTCTAGAACCTAAATCGATAAACATCCATGCTTTTGAGGAGGTGTCAGAAAATATTGATTTTCACTTGATTGAGGTTTAGACGCCGGGAATATTTCGGATGATGAACCTATCGATTTGATTGAAATTTTATGTTCAAATCATCATCCTGAGTTATTAAATGTTTCTCCCGAATCTCATATGCGTCTAGATTTTGATGATAACGCCATGGATGAGTTAAATATTGAGGATAGTATTGAGGAGAGTCTTGAGGATAATATTGAGGTTGAATCATTTTTGTTTGATGTGTCTAATTTTCTAATTCATCCTCCTGAACCTTTGACTGTTATATCACCCTCCCTCCTTCCCATCGTTCCGACCCCGCTTGAAGACTGCGAGCTTGAAAAAATTTCCTTTGAATCTAACACAATTCTCACAGACGATAACACCTACGAGTGTTTTTCGGACGATGTTGATGACTCACTGTCTGAGTTTGAGTCCTTTACATTTTCAGATGGGTTAGTTGAACCATCAGACTCGGTTGATTACAGTAGTTTTGAACCATTAATGGAATCTTTCCAGTTCGAGATAATTTATTGCGGTGAGAATGATACTATCGTTAATCCACTTCCTTTCGTCCTTCCTATTGTCCCGACCGTACAAATGACTGTTACGCTTTCATCTCCTATACCAAGTTCGGCGTACCCATGTTTTCTTGCGAATCTTGAGGGATTTGACCCCATTTCCCGACGGGTTGATAGGTTACCGCAATCGCTTATAACATATCGGTCATTACATATTGCGCTAATTTATTCACTCGATTTACACCCTCAAGATCGTACTCTACTTCTTTCTTCTTTCCGCCATTCTTCTCCTCCGCCGAGACCCTCTTCCATTCTTCTTTCCACACGGTCTCGTGGGTTTCTCATCTCTTTTCTTTCCACCCCATTCTTGCACCAACTATACCATTACCACGATAAGATTTTTGAATGGTTGGTGCTAACTTTTGGCTTGTGTAAGGCCAAGCTTAAATTTGGGGGGAACCTTGTTGTATATATGTATATATATTTTTTGTTTTCTTTTTCTATAAAAATAAAAAAAATTCAAAACATTAAAAAAAATATATATAAAAAAATTTATAAATAAATAAACAGGGGAGTACCGACATTTTGACCCTCTTGGTGTAGCATGACAGTGAGGACACTGTCAAGTTCAAGTTTGGGGGTATGCTCGGTACGTCTTCTTCTTTCGCATTTATTTGTACATATTTTTGCATTTGCATATTTATTTGAAAACCCATAAAAATTTGAAAATTTTAAAAATTATAAAAATTATTGTATTCAATTTTGGCCATATTTGATTTGAGTTTGACAAATAGGTTAACTGGTTAGGAACAACTAGATCTTAGACTTAGTAAATTAAAAACCCTAAAAATAACCTTTCTTAAAGTTTAACGGTAGAAAGTATATGCCTTTGTAGTTTATTTAGAAATAGGCAAATTTTGGGTTCACTTCTTGGGCTAAGTCAAAGCAAAGGAAAAGTATTGATGTTCTTATTTGAGTATAAGTTTGAAAAATAATTCCTAGCTTAAGTCTAGATTCTGAAAATGTATACCCTACAAATTGCACAATCACGCACCTTGAAACTTGGAATAATAGAAGAGACCTTGAAATGCTTTTGTCTAAAGTCCTTAGTACAATGAAAATAAAAGAAAAAAGTGAATAAAGAAAAAAAAATGGACACTGGTTTTTGTGATTACTTAAGGCTGTAAAAATAGAAAAATATTTAGCGAGGGTGCTTCATCACCTAGTGCCTTAGACCAACCGGTTTGGGAGTCACTGCTAAAGCCTTGGGTGTTGCAAAACTAGGAAGTACGCTTTAAAGTGCGAACGCATCTTGTAATCGGTTGTTGGTAGCTCAAGAAGTATTAACGGTCGCATGAAGGATGTGTAAGCGAAATTCAATTAAAAATTCACTAATTAATAAGTGCTATGGACAATGGACGAGAGTTCGATTGCTTGATTTGAATTTCCAAGTGTAGGGGTGATATTTACATACACGTGGGGATATATGATTAGAGTTTAGATGAAAGAAAGGAATGAAGGATAGAACTTGTATCTTTAGTAAAGTTGATAGAAATTCCTAAGTGGAGATGGAACTTTAGAAGGAAAACTTAAGAAATGCCGAAAGCTAGGTAACTCTATAGAACATATATAATCTTAAGTTAAATGATGAGGAAGTGTGGAGAATGTGGGTGGATAATTTACAAGTCGACGATAATAGAATTCCTTGTTAGAAAACCTAATTGGAGAACAAAATTCAATGGGCCGAGTTGATAGGATTTTGTGGGTAGTATCCGCTGAAAACCCTCAGGAGACAACACTCCTCCTACTAGGGACACCTAGAGGTTTAACGGCTTGTTGCACGTGCTCTGTGCAATCGCGTTTCCCTGCGAAAGTGTGGTTAGGATTTTAGTGAATAAAAATAAGTTTGCTCGAGGACGAGTAAAAGATAAGTTTGGGGGTATTTGTTCACACCATAATATTGCATTATTATATTCCCCATTCTTATTCGTTTTATAAATAAACAGGTGCTTTTGACGCATGTCTGCTACATGTTACAGGTTACAAGTTCTTGGACAGAAAACAGTGAAAACGATGTAAAGACGATGAAAAAGTGGACTTTGACCAACAAATAGAAGGATCCTAGTCAAGCCTAGACGAAGAACAGTTTACAATCCATAAGGCAACGTAAGGTCCAAAATGTCAAGGCAAACGGTTAAAAGACCACTGCAAGTTTTCAATGAAAGATCTGGAGAAGATCTAGAATCCAAATGAAGAAAAGAACCATATAAATAGAGACCCCAAAAAGCCAGAAGTCAGCACAGGAAGTTTCATGAAGTGATCTCACCAATGGGCCGCGGAACCGCGGCCCAAGCCTGCCATTGCCGCGGTTCCGCGGCCGTCTAGTGCCCGGGCTACGTGAAAATTTTACCATAATTTGGGTGCTTCGCTTACCGGTCAACCTAAGGGCTATTTTTGTAATTGTAGACATGCGGATCAAAATGTAACCTAGGGTTTCTATTTCCTATAAATAGAACTCTAAATCATTGTAAACCTTATGCCTCCTTTTAATAAAAATTCCAAAATTCTTCATGGAGAGCATCGGTGTTTCTTTTCCATTCAGAAGTTCTGATCTGACAACCCTGCATGGATGATTGGAGAGATGCATTTGTAAGTAGATTTAATTTCTTGCCCTAGTGTAGATTTCAATTCTTTGCTCTAGGTAGATTTAATTTCATGTCCTAGGAACTTGTTTAGGGTTTAGCTTTGGGGAAGGATTTTGAGAGATGAGATCTCTCATCCCTTTCTTACCCATCAAATATTTACAATAGGACTCCATGCATACACGCACACACCGCGCCCTACGGCATCCTACCCCTTGAGGTAATGATGACTCCGCAGTATAAAGGCCCGGTTGCGCGCGTTTTCCATGGAGGTTAGGGTAAGGATCTCTAAAGGAAGGACAAGAACTTAGAGGAAGGAACACCTTCCCGAATGGATCTAATCCCCTTTATTGATAATTACCATAACTCCTCATAGATTTTCATCCGGGTATAGAAAGCGTTGAGATTTACTTGCATTTACAAACCATCCCTAAACCTAACCCTAGCAAGAATAGATCTAGATAATCGTAGATAGAATAATTTAGGTTTTTAGATTTAATAACCAATTCGAACACCCTTCGGAATTAACTCGTTAGTGTGACTAGGAAATTCACAACATCCCTGTGGACCGACCCGTACTCACCGGCTAGCTACATGCGACGCCGTTCTTGATTGCGGTTATTAGATAGTTTTGAGATCAAATCATCTAACATGGCCCATGAGTACGTCAGAGTTAAGGACTGGATGTATGTGGATTGGAAACAACGTATGCAACCTATGTTTGTCGCAGGAGTTGCTGCTTTCCTTGAATTTGCATGCGCACATAATAAGATCATAATAGAGAAGATTCTCTGTCCGTGCGATAGATGTGGCAATAAGTACTGGCAGAAGGTAGAATTGGCAGAGCTTCATATTGTAAAACATGGGTTTATTAGATTTTATACAACTTGGAAATATCACGGGGAAGGAGAAGAATACAGTACTGTGGCAGAAGAAGAAGGAGAACACGATAATGCGGCAGGAGATGAAGAAGAATTCGGTATTGCGGCAGGAGACGGAAATTTATTTCTATCAGAAGAAATGGAGGATATGGTAGAGGCTGCCCTAGGTGAATCTATTCGTACCGAAGATGACATTTCTTCCGGTCAAGGACCGTGTGCGGATAAATATGAAAATTTCATGAATGATTCTAGGAAACCAATTTATGAGAATGCGAAGTATTCCACCCTCTCATGGTTCGTCCAACTTTTCCATATTAAGTGCCTAAATGGATGGAGTAACAAGTCATTCACAATACTTCTTTCGTTCTTGAAAGATTCTATGCCTCCGGGAAATAATGTGCCCGAACACTGGTACGAAGCCCAGAAGATGATGTCTGATTTGGGTCTATAGTGCGAGAAGATTCAAGCATGTCCTAAAAATTGCGTATTGTACCGGAAAGAGAATTCAGATTTGAAAGAGTGTCTAACTTGCGGAGATACCAGGTATAAGCCGAAAGATTCTAATAAGAAGCCTGATATACCTGTGAAGATAGCATGATACTTTCCCATAACACAGAGGCTACAGAGGCTATTCAGGTGCAAGAAAACAGCCGAGGCAATGATTTGGCATCACCGTGCTCCTCCAAGCGAAAATGGAAAAATGAGCCATCCAAGAGATTCACCGGCATGGAAGGATTTCGATAAGAGGTATGCAATATTCAGTAACGATCCTCGCAATGTCCGGCTCGGACTGGCTACTGATGGTTTCTGCCCATTCAACTATATGGCTGGAAGTCACAACACATGGCCCGTAATAATGATAATTTATAATCTGTCGCCTTGGTTGTCTATGGACCAATCATACTTTATGATGCCTCTTCTTATCGACGGACCAAACTCACCGGGGAACAATATCGACGTCTATCTCTGATCTCTGATCGAGGAGTTGAAATCTTTGTTCATTGATGGTGTAGAGAAATATGATTCAAACACAAATACAACCTTCATACTGCGTGTGGCTTTAATATGGACAATTAATGACTTTCCTGCGTATGGAATGCTATCAGGTTGGTCCGTACATGGTCACAAAGCATGTCTTCATTGCCATGAACACACAACATCAAAATTCTTGAATTTTAGCAGGAAGGTTTGTTATTGCGGCCATCGACGTTTTCTGCCTCCAGACCACCCCTATAGGTTAGATACGGTTCATTTTGATGGTCATCAGGTGCTTCTTGGACCTCCATCCCCATTGTCCGGAGAGGACGTGACTGCTAAATGGGATGGTTACAATAACATGACCTTCGGGATGGATCCGACGAAACAGGTCAAACCACAATATTGGAACAAGTTAAGCATTTTCTTCGAGCTTCCGTACTGGTCTACAAATTCAGTGCGTCATTGTCTGGACGTCATGCATATAGAAAAGGGAGTATCAGAGCACATAATTAACTTGCTTCTTTGTAAAGACGGGAAATCGAAGGACAACATGAATGCTCAGATGGATCTACAAGAGTGGGGAATAAGAAGTGAATTGCACCCTAGACCGGTAGCGGGTAAACCGGGCAAGTTTGTACTTCCCAATGCCGCTTATCATATGTCACAACCGGAGAAGAAAAGATTCCTACAGGTGTTGCATGATTTGAAAGTCCCCACAGGTTTCTCAGGATCATTCAGTAAGAAAATAAAAATTGTGAAGGGCAAGATCGATGGGCTGAAAAGTCATGATCACCATGTTATCGTGGAGCACCTTCTTCCATTATCCCTCAGGACTTCTCTCCCCGACTCGGTTGGTCTAGTAATCAACGACCTATGTTGTTTTTTAAGGGAGTTGTGTGCTAAAACACTGGAGGTTACGACGCTGGATAAACTAGAAAATTCTGTTGCGTTGATACTTTGCAAGTTTGAGCGTATTTTCCCACCGTCATTCTTCGATATCATAATACACTTGACAGTTCATCTTGCAACTGAGGCGAAGGCCGGTATAATATCGATGGATGTATCTCGTCGAGAGGTACGTATAATTTTTCGTTTCGCGCAATTTATAAATTTATTGTTGTCCTGTATGCCCGTATTTATTTATTCAACATATTCTCATTAGGTATCTCTACACTCTTAAGAAGTATATACGCAATAAAAATCGACCAGAGGGTTCTATCATGCAAGGTTATCTTCTTGATGAAGCAACCGCATTTTGTTCCCACTATCTGAACGAGAACATTGCGACA
Organism: Agapanthus africanus; assembly: GCA_030015575.1. NCBI lineage: Eukaryota > Viridiplantae > Streptophyta > Magnoliopsida > Asparagales > Amaryllidaceae > Agapanthus > Agapanthus africanus. Next base: position 58,244,392 of record JASDDO010000024.1, read on the forward strand.
AGGCTTAACCGACCACGAAGAATTCAAGACAGGCCATATGTTTATCAACAAGATTTACCGGTTTATCTTGCTTAATTGCGCATGTCTTGAACAAATTAGAGAGTAAATTCTTTTGGATTAATTGTTATATCTGTGTTTGTGTGTGTATGAAATGATATAATATTAATGTCACAATTATTTGTCGAAAACAGAATTCATTTTAACGAGCTACGTGAGGGGCATCTTGATTGGAACGAAGAACGTTTGGAAAAATACCATCAGGATAATTTTTGTGATTGGGTCACAGATCATGTAAGTTATTCGAATAACATTTTATTGCTATCAGTTTTAATCTAAACTTGTATCGTTATGTATTTGTCGTAAAATTCATTTTGTTAGATCCACGATCCGAACTTGTCTGCATCATTTGAGAGTGATTCAAGATGTTTAGCTCAATTTCCTAGTATGGAGGTTGCATATTACAAAGGATTTGGTGTTCTTGGATACAAATTCGAAGCTAAGGATATAGAAACATCTAGAACCACTCAGAATAGTGGGATTGCGACGGTAGGATCGGACGGTGTGATTTACTATGTGTACTTAAATTGTATACTCGGCATCCACTATCCCGGACGATCGGAACCCTTTTATATATCCAGTGTACTTGGTACGATCCGCGAACCGATACGGACAGGTGGAGAAGCAGTCTTGGGACTTGGAAAGATGAATATGGATTGACCAGTGTGAACACACTTCGATTTTACGGTCAGGACGATCCGTTTATCTTTCCGAACCAAGCGTTCCAAGTATACTATTCATAGTGTTTGAAGCATCCGGGGTGGAGTGTTGTATGCCGATGGAAACCCAGAGATGTGTATGATGTCCCAGAATACGAGGACAGCGATGAGGACGAAGAAGAGAGAAGGCTTAAAGTTCTCCGACCGTCTGTTGCGAAGGACGGGTTGTCTTCGACCGATCATGAAGTTACGTGGGTTAGAAATGACATCGACGATGAAATCCAAGTAGATATGTATAATGCGCCCACGAAACGAAAAAGGTTATCTGTAATATTATATTATTACTTCACATTTTACGCTCTATACATATATAGTCAATACTTTTAATGATTGTCTAATACGTCCACGAACCGTTTATCTAGATTTGATGATGATGTCAGGAGCAGCGAGGGGCGACAGGAGCTCCAGCCGCGGTAGAGGCAGAGGCAGAGGAAGAGCGGTTCTGCCGCCCGGAGAGCTCCGTAGGGAGCTTCAGAGGGCCGGTCTTGCACCCAGATCGGAGACCCCTTCGTATGCCTCCTTCCGTGTGGATTTTGCCACATCTCCAGGTATACTGCACGCATATCCATTTTGAATGTAATATTATAGATATTCATGCCTATTTATGTCAAAATTACTTATATTGTCAATGTTTGATTGTCTAGTTGTTGGTGATGCGTCCACATCTGGGACAGAGGCCACCCCCGCTCCTCCAGGTATGTTTATATATCATATAGTTTATGTATATTGATTTAGAATGCTATATCATAAATACACACATTCCTTTTGCTCTTACTTAGCAATTTTTATTATTGTCTAGCTGTAGGTGGTGACACCACCGCACCTGCGGGTATGTTTATATATCCTATAGTGCATGCATATTGATTTAGAAGGTTATATTATTGATCTACACATTCTTTTTGCAATTACTTATATAATCTATTTTTAATTGTCTAATTATAGGTGGTGCGTCCACATCTTCCGCAGGGGCCACTCCTGCCGCTTCCATACCCTCCGCATCGTTTGCAGATTAGTATGAATAAATTTAAAATATTTATTCATTTTACATATGCTATATAGAATAAATATGAACTTCATGGAAATTTAGCGTCGATATTTATTTTCTAGTTGGAGGGGATGCGTCCGCATCCGGGACCCCGGTTGTTCCTCACCGGAGGAACTATCGTCCCGCTCGTGCTGCTGCCCGGGCCTAGGCTCGTGCGATAGTCACCGGAGGTATATATCACACTTGAATTTTCGTTTAACCTTGATTTCTTAATACAACTTTGTCTTATTATTGATTGTCTTGATATTTCTTGCAGACGCCGGGCCTCCCCATCCCCAGAGGGGGACTTGAGGCCCGAATCAGTCCCATAGGCTGAGGCCTGACAGAGCTAGGGGGAGGCAGCATTCCCCCTTTTTTTACCCTTGACTATCGCTATACCGGTCCTCATGCCGAGTGGTTCGGCCGGTATTTAGGGGACGAGAGCCGGCTCGTGAAGAACTATCCACTTCACGTTGAGTGGGGGCGAGCAGCACCAGCGCCCATTCGCCTTCTTCTTTGATCAGGCTCGGGTATGTATTAATATATATTTTCATTTGATCTATCCAATATATTTATTATTAACACTTGCAATCTAATAACAATATTTTTTTTGTATTTTCAGTTGGATTACGATTTTCAGCCTGTAGTCGACCCTGATCACCCGGGGCGGGTGCTCGACCTTCATGCTCTGTACAATGGCCTGATGAAGAACATGCAGGCCTAGGTCTGATACAACAGGAATGAGCTGAAGGCCGACTGCTACTCCTTGTGGATGCCGACCTCCGAGGCAGAGAGAGCGGCCCTCCTATCTACTCCGGCACTTGCGAGAGTCGACGTAGAGACATGGGCTCTATTGTGCGCTTATTTCGACTCCCAACGCAAACAGGTATGTATTTTAAATGTAATTCATTATTTATGATATAATTTATTTCTTTGTGTTTCTTAATTAGAAAACTAAATGTTAATGCGTTGTGCAGAAATAGGCCGCTCAAAATACAGAGAACAGGAAGTCGGTGAAGAGGGGTCACCCCATTTACACAGGTGGCTCGAGGAACATTACTCGAGCCATGGAGTTATCGGTAAATTACAATAGACCGACCTTTGTGATATTCTGCAATATTAAGAGTTATTTTCTAATATTTCTAATATTAAGAGTTACTTTCTAATATTGCAGACATCTCGGACCGTGGCGTCAGGTGGTACACCGAGCGTGCTGTCCGCATATCTTGCCGTCCACGGCATCTCGACAGATCCCGCCATGGGCGAGCTTCGATATCCCGACGTCGCTACCCAGGAGTACTGCGTAAGTGTTAATATTTTTTCTACCCAAATTTGAAATTTTAGTTTTGGAAGGTTCAAGTTTAAATTTTATACTTATACTTTACTGCTTAATGTGGGTGTAGGAGCAGGTGGTTGACCAGGCCCAGGCCTCGGGGATCGATTTTACCGGACAGAGCGATCCGAGTCTTCTGACCCCAGTTCTAGACACCGCACACGGAGGGCACCACGGAGGTTGGGAGAGAGGCCGGGGACTGGGCCCTAGCAGGGCCCATATGAGGTTGGACTCCACCCCGGCGGTTACTTCCTCCGTCTCCAGTGACCGACGTGTCCATCAGGAACTGGAGAGCTTGAGGGCCACCGTTCAGGAGTTGAAGGAGATGCTGGTATGTATACTATTTTATAGTAAAATATCATGTCATATTATATAGATATCAACATATCCATAATTAGTACGTAGCTTGAGCTTATTTGGTTTTAGACTTAAGTTTGATTAATCATACATACAGATGTAATTAAAATAAACAACAAACTAGATATCCAAACGGGGTTTCGAAATAACTTAATAATGATACGAATTCGAATAATACACAGTTCTTACACGCTTATTACACACGTTAGGTCCAGACGCGAAAGGGTACATCCGCCGAGCTTCCATATGCATCTTCTTCGGCTGCGACTCCGCAAGCCACTACATCGGCTGCGGTTCCGCAGACAGCTCCTATAGCTCCACCGCCCGCTCAGACTCCCGCAGCCGTGGCTCCGCAAGCGACTACCTCGACGGCGGCTGCGCAGACCACATCGCCAGCTCCACAGGCCGCTCAGACTCCCGTTCGCGACGAATTGCAGAGTTTATTGACCGAGGAGCAGGCGCGCGCTATTCTATCGTTATTCAGAGGTGGAGCTGGACCGAACTAGGGTAGCTTTTTGGTTCTTATTTTTTGAAACATGTATTTATTTATATCATACACATTGTACTACATTTTGAAAAGATATTGATATTGGTTTATATTTATATCATATTCAGTTTTTGGGTTTCTTTTGTATATTATATATATGCGTGAGATGTGATTATGAATACTGCGATATATGTTGTGTGATGATTAATTTTATATTTAATTGATGTATATATTATTGTGCACAGGGCGGGAAAAAAATCAAGCAGCCCATTTTTTAAAAAAAAATACAGATAATATGTACCTACGGATTAATCCGTAGGTATACATGTTGCCCCTACGGTTATATCCGTAGGGGCACAATATCAGCAGTAACTGATATTTCCCCCCTGATTTCAGTACCAGGGGGTTGGGAGTGCCCCTACGGACATATCCGTAGGGGCCACGGCCTCGCCCCTACGGCGTTATCCGCAGGGGTAAAATATCAGGATTCATGATATTTTGCCCCTACGGATAGGTACCTACGTATATATCCGTAGGGGGTAGTACATGGCCCTACGGTTATGTCCGTAGGTACATTTAATATATTAGAAAAACTTGTAAATAATATAACTTTTTTACCCTACGGCCTACTCCGTAGGGGCAACAGTACCTACACAGAAATCCGTAGGGGCAAGAATTTGCCCGTAGGGGCAAGTTCAGGGTTTCAACTTGCACCTTCGGCCTTTGCACCTACGGGGTATTTTTTCGCCCCTACACATATATCCGTAGGGGCAACCCTTATTTGTAATAGTGTACTAAGCGTATTGAAATAATAATACACAATGTAAGAATAATGGAGATTGTAAACATTTTTAGCAAATATCTTTATTTACATTCAAACTTGAAATATTTACAGATATAAGAGTTTAACTGAAAAGTAAATACAATAACAGAAATGTCTAAACATGTGACTGGCATACATAAACTGAAAGAAAAGTGTAACTAGTCTAAGCCTCAGCCGCGATCTGATTATACTCCTCTCCGTCTCTACAATATCTGACGAGCATTCTAAGGAAACAAAAGTGGGTGGAATGCCTATCAGCGAAGTTGCACTCGGTAAGTCCCAAACATAAAGTAAAAGTGAAAGTGACAAGTATAGAATAATCATGAAATAATGTATATGTCGAGTAAGAGTATACGAACATGGGTATATGTATTATAGGTCTCTATATGGTCACTATATTAACATTAAGTTCCAAGTGTGAATATTAACGCAACCGTAGAAGTATTCACGAGCTCAAGAGTGGGGCCCCAGGAGTAAGAAAACACAGGCCCATTTTATGTGTTAGCATCAGATCTCCAAGCTGTGAAGGAATCGACCCGACTAAGATTCGAGTAGGTTAATACGACACTTCTGAAGTTTCGTTGGATTCACACCTGAAAGTATCTCATATACCTCGAGTAATATATATTATAACTGTTAGATATCCTTAGTTGATTTGCTTGGTCGATTATAACATATCTTGATCGAAACTATAGGTTGCAAAAGTGAATAATATAGTCGAGTGAGCCAAGTAAAATGCGAGTCATGTCAATTACAATCTAGGATCGAGTCAAGTTGGTTCGAGTAGAATGAGTTCGATTTAACGTTCAAGTTTGGATTAGAGTTTGAATTTAAATTCAAGTTAGGTTCGAGTTTGGATTCGAATTATAGACATTTCATATTACTAGATTTAACTTTGGAAATCTCAAGTGCAGAAATAATTGGATAACCGCTGCACATGGACGGCAAAATTTGTGTCTTTTTTCAAGACGATTGCTATTGATAACTCTGTTAATTTTCAATATTATCTAAGCTGGATAGACAAGCATTCTCTTTCTCCGGCTCCTTAAGGCTCAAGAGAAATGATATCGCTTAAAGCTATATTAATTTAGAGTCCTTAAAGATTTATTCAAGTTTGTTTATTATGTATTTACATTTCTCGAGGAGGTTTTATGAAAAAATGTTTTAATATTGTTTAAAGTAAATCTCAAGGGTGATTTATAATATTAAGAGTTTTATAAAATATATTTTAGTTTAGATGGTATTCTAGTGATAAAAACCTAGTTTCAAAAGTTTATGATATTTTTATGAAAACTACACTTTTGGAAACATTAGGGTGTTTTATTAAAATTTTAATTTTCATTTAAAAATATATTTTTCACAATTTGTTTTCCTTGAAAGTACGGATTCATAATTTTATATAAATTTTCCAAAGTTTAATTTGTTTTAAAAAGTTGTATTTCTTTAAACCGTATTTTATTTCCTTTCGAGACTGAATTCTCCGTGAGAAGTTTTGTATCTCACTCTACTATCCCAAGACGTGCGATAACCCGCACCATCCATAAATGAGTTCCCTAAAAAGGTTGTAGAGGTGCAATTACAACGAATTTAAAATATCGATAAAAAACATTTTTATAAAAGTAATGGTATTTTAATGTAATTGTTTCATTTTGGCTAAACTTGTAACCTGGCATACTGTGCTATGAAGCCATAGTGTATATGATGGGGTAGGTCATTACCCCGTGAGTTTTTTAGAGGTATATATTTCTGGATACCAATAAAAGTTATTTTTAAAGTTCATGATACTTATGTGAAAAAGTTCGTTTTATGTTTATTTTGAATGAAATTTTAATTACATCAAAATGTTAAAATGTGAATAATATTTTGAAGTGATATTATGGTATGTATGTGACATTGACCTATCAAAGATGATAAAAATATTTTTTAAAAATGATTTTTAAGGTTAACTCCACTTTGTCGATATGATTTTTTAGAAAACGGTTTGAGTCGAAATGAAAGAGAGAAATAGGGACTTACGGTTTTAGAGCGTTGAGAAAAGAGTAAGGGAACGAGAGAAAGTCTTCGTGGCGTCGCAGTAACGTTCGGAATGGCTCCGGTCTTCAACAGAGTGAACTTGGATTGCTAACTCCATTTGGCCAGCATTAACCTTTCTTGAATTTAGATAATTTTTGAGAAATTTTCAGAATAGGGGAAAGCTAGGGAATTGTGTGGTATTTATAGGGATGCATATAGTTATACAGTGAATTAAAAAGAATTAAAATTGGAGTAAAGAGAGTGTAAATGGGCAGATGAAGAGGTAGACTGCTCTCTGTTTAATTGCAGAGAAATTAAACAAGAAAATAGATTAGAGGAGAGCTAAAGGGGTGCACCGGCAAACACGGAGTGATTTAGAGCCACATCAACTGTCGGTTGCGGCCTAATGGTGAAAACGGGCGGTAGGATGGGGCCCACACATCCCGAGTTTTGTGCCATGTGTGTTAATCGATCTTAACTCCTTATTTATCCTTTTTGATTTTTCTGAAACTTTTCGATTCTCCGTGTATTGCACGTATAACTCTTGGGCTTTCGAAAAGTTAAAAAGAAAAATATAAAAATAATTGGGACTGATGGGATTCGAACACGCATGCTATGGCACAGCAGTGTAGATGCTTAACCAGTGAGTTACAAGTTGTTTCTTATTTTTATTGAACAAAATTAACTTATAACTCCTAATTAAGCTGAAAAACCCTTTCTGAACAAGTTACATTTGTACAGGGATTTCAGAGTCGTTACATCTTTTGAATTAAATTAAGAGTTTAACTCTTCTTTTCTCACAAAGAAATAATTTTTCGCTATAAAACCTTTGAAGGGGAGTTCAAATCTCCCATTAAATCTCTAAAAGGAGAGATTTTAAATCTCACCAGCATTTCTTCCAAATTCAAAGAAAAAGAGAGGAGGAAGGAGGAGACTGTTTACACCATAATATTGCATTATTATATTCCCCATTCTTATTCGTTTTATAGATAAATAGGTGCTTTTGACGCATGTCTGCTATATATTCCAGGATACAGGTCCTTGGAGCGAAAACAGTGAAAAAGACAAAAGTTGATACAAAAGAGAGACTTTTGACCAACAAGTAGAAGGATCCTAGTCAAGCCTAGACTAATAATAGTTCACAGAGGTACAAGGCAACGCAAGGTCCAAAAATGTCAAAGTGAAACGGTTAAAAGACCAATACAAGTTTTCACTGAAGATCTGGAGAAGACTCAGAAGCCAAATGGATAAAAGAACCAAAGAATAAGAGTCCCAAAGAGACGTTGAAGATTACCACAAACTTTGAGCAGATGAACTCACCAAAGGGCCACGGAACCGCCGCCCTAACCCCACTTATGTCGCGGTTCCACGGCCATTTATTGCACGTGTTGGTGCAGATTTTGTGTGGCGGTGCGTTGGTGACTTTGTTGGGATTTTTCGGGGGTATTTTTGTAATCGCACATGTGCGAATCCCGTAACCCTAAATTTCCCTGTTTCCTTATAAAATTGTAATCAAAATATTGTAATGCTATGCCTCTTTTCAATTAATAAAAATTCAGAATTTTTTGAGGATTGAAGAGCATCATTTCTTGTAAGTTATTTAATTTTCTTCCTTAGTTTAAAAGTAATTTCTTGCCCTAGCTTTCTAATTTAATTATTGCCTTAGATTAAATCATTCCTTTGCCTTAGTTAATTCTAGTATAAAATCTCTTAAAAACTACAGTAGGAAATTAATCCAATAGATTTAAAAATGAATCTCAAAATGATGTTTTTAATAAATCCCTTAATGAGCGAGTAATTTCCTCGCTTGTTAGGGTTAGGAATAAGGGAGGGGTTGAGAGATGAATATCTCTCATCTCTTTCAAGCCCAATAACTCGTAACAACTAGAACTTCATGCACGCATGCATGATCCGCTCCCTACGGCACCCTACCCACGAGGTAACGGTGAAACCGTAATATAAAGGACCGGACATACATGACTTCCATGAAGGTTATAACAATTAGTAAGAAAGGACGGACAAAGATCTAGAGAAAGAAACTTTGTTTCTTCCCAATCATCCTAATCCCCTTTACTAATAATTGTTATAACTTCTAAAAAGCTTTAATCAAGGGCATTGAAAGAGGTGTTAATATTAATCTTATTAAACCCTACTTTAGGCCTAACCCTAGCATGTTCCTTAACCATCGCACAACTTAGGTTTTAGAATCAATCAATAAAACCAAACAACCATTGGAATCAACTCGTAAGAACACTTAGGAAAATTACACATCCCTGTGGATCGACCCGTATTCACCGGCTAGCTTCATGCGACGCCGTTTCTGATTACGGTAAAATATTTTTGGTGATCGTAAAACCTACACATTAATCAAATGACGCCGTTGCCGGGGATGGCGTAAAATTTCCTTTTTGTAATTTCGGGTTGATATAAATTTTAAAAATCATAAAAATCTGAAAATAGAAAAAGTATAAAAATATTTTATCAGTTTTTATCTGTTTGAAGGGTTTTATTGTTTGAATCTTGCAGGGACAGCGAAGAAGCTCAGATCTGGAAATTTACAGAGGCGAAAACAGAAAAGGGTACATCAAAACAGAGGGCAAACTCGACAACAGAATAGCACAATTTTTACAGAGCGTTGATCCCACTACTCCGCCGCCCTTCCGCGGCATAAGTGCATCTTAGACCGCGGTTCCGCGGTCTGACTGCCATGTCAGCGCATCAAATTTTGTAGGTTTGTTTCATTCAACCCCCTCTGCCAACTTCCATATATCCTTTTGCTAAATTTTCTGCAGGAATTCTTTGCGCTAAAAATCTTCTCTCCCCTTCTAAATAACAGATTTTCTGCAGGTTTCTTTGCGCCGCGCTAAAAAATTGATTGCAAGTGAATTTAATATTTTGCATAATTTAATCGGACTTTAAGGGGTTATTGACCAAACTCAGATTGGGTGGGGATTTCATCACCCTTCCCAGGACCCCAGAAATCACTTTAAAGCATTTGCATTGACCACTTTTAAATTAAAAATATTAGACTCAGCCCTAAGGACGTCGCGCTCATTAGGACAGAGGACTAGTATAGGTATCAGCCGTTTATCCTAACCTGACTTTGCGGTGCCTAGGCAAGTGTGTCAAAGGCTAGTGGTTTTTAATTAGGCCCACTACTGTGGTTCCTTCCCACTTACCTGGCACTTACCTGGCCGCAATTGGCTGTGAAGAGGCGGTTTGAGGTCCTATCTAGCCCTTTGGAACAGTTAGGAGCTGTCCAGCTGACCTAGGTGATCTTAGATCTAGGCCTGATTGTGCATGTATGGTTGATTACATTTGCGTCACAAGTATCTTTTCAAAAATATCTTTGCAAAACTCTCACATAGAAAAAAAGGGAAAAATCTTTTCAAAACTTGCAATTTGTCGCTAAAGAAAACTTGCACCTCACTTACACCACTTCCTTTCATTGACATTTTCTTACCTCCACATTCTGTCTTTCATTTTTTTTCTGACTACACTATCCCTTTAGTGTATGTCACTTTGGACTAGGGACCCTAGCGCCCGATTAGTCCGTGTTTCGTTGGTACCGACCGACGAACCTTTCGACACCGAAGTCGAAATTCCGTCCACTTTCTTACCTACACCTTCAAATTCTTCTTTCGAAGGCATGTCGGGATTCAACCCCAACAATACCTTACCGACGGGAATGATTCCACCTCCGTTAGGTGCGAATAACCCGAATCACCCGCCTGTTGAAGCGCCCACATGAGTTGCGCTCCAGGATCTCTTCTACCCCGTCCGCACCTCTTTACCTACCTGTCTTTCACCCCCACCGGCAAATGGGGACAATTTTGAAATAAAACCACATTTCATCAATATGCTGCCAAAATTTCATGGTTTGGAATCTGAAGATACTTATATCTTTATCAATAAATTCCTAAATGTGTGCGCTATGATGAAAACGACCCAATTAAGTGATGATGCTATAAGGCTAAGGGTCATTCCTTTTACCTTATGTGACCTAGCCGAGAAGTGGCTATACAGCACCACATCACATTCCATTAGAAATTGGGACAAGTTTGTGAAAGCTTTTCTTAAAAAGTTCTATCCTCATCATAAAACTGCTCGAATCCGTAATGAGATTATACAATTTTCACAGCTTCCTTCCGAACCATTTTGGAAGTGTTTCGAGAGATTTAACGACCTACATGTTCAATGCCCTCATTATGGGATCGAAAGTTGGCAACTTTGCCAAACATTATATGAGGGATTGAACTCGGCAACGAAGCAGTTGCTAGAAACCATTTGTCAAGGTCACTTTCTCTACAAATCTAGTGAGGAAGCGTGGCAGTTTCTTGAGGACCTTAGTGAACAAACAATTTAGTGGGAGAGCACCAAGACCACATCATCTTCTTCTAGTGGTCAATCTAGGACAGGCATACATCAAGTAGAGATGTCGATTGCTATGAAGGCCGAGATGGCCGCTCTTACGAAAAAGCTAGAAGTGATTGAGACCAAAATCTCATCGCCTTCTCCTGCCCCTGTTATGTCTCCACGAACTGTCTGTGCTTGTTGTGCGGACCCATCACACCTAACCGAAGAGTGTCCTTACAATGCATCTACTCAAGGACAGGATCAAGTCAATGCTGCCTTTCAGCAACGACAAAGAAACGATCCGTACTCTTCGACATACAATCCGGGGTGGAGGAGTCACCCAAATTTCGCTTGGAACCAAAATCAACAATTCCAAGAAAATAACAATTTTTAAAGGCCTCCTCCTCCACAACAACAACAAGCACCTCCACAAACTCAATTTCAGCAGCCATTCCAACAGCAACCTTACCCTAATCAGGTGAACAATTTTGTGCCTAACACTTCTTACCCGCCAAACAATTTTGTTCAACTTAATAATGACAAGGTTAGCTCGCTCGAAAGAAGTCTAGAGGCTTTCCTAAAGCAATCTACACAATCTACAGCAAGATTAGAGACTTCTATTCAATCTTTGGTGCAAAATAGTGCCTCACACGATCAAAGCATAAAATCTATTGAGGCACAAATTGCACAACTCAATGCAGTTTTGAGCGAGCACGAAAAAGGAAAGCTCCCATCTCAACCACTGCCCAATCCCGGTCACGCGCATGCTGCATATCAACAGCAGAATCATAACATAAATGCCGTGACCACGTTGAGATCGGGAAAAGTGTTGCAAAACAATGTGGGTATTCGCAATGACACCCCTGCCGGTGGCCCTTCTTCATCTTCTTCACCTTCTTCTTCTTCTTCTTCTTCGTTAGAGCCTATTCTTCATCCTTCACACGGCTTTACCTCTTTTAGCTCGAACGGACCCATTTCTCACAACACGAACACATCTACACGGGGTTCCGTTCCAACTCAACAATCTGATCTGCAAAAATTGGACTCAACTACTTTTCAAAATGTACTTTTTCTAAACCGGTTGAGATCCAATAAACCAACTCCATAAATGGAGAAGATTGTCGAGTTGTTCAAACATGTTACCATAAATATCCCTCTTTTGGATGCAATCCAGCAAGTTTCTTCATATACAAAAACCTTAAAGGACTTATACACCAAAAAGAGGAGGTCACAAGTACCAAAGAAAGTTTTTGTGGCTAGTGCTGTCAGTGATGCTCTTGTCAATTCTTTACCCCCAAAGCAAAAGGACCCCGGCTGTCCTATGATTTCGATAACAATTGGGGATAAGCAAATTAATCGAGCACTTCTAGATCTTGGGTCTAGTGTTAACCTGCTTCCATACTCCGTGTACGAACAATTAGGGGTTGGAGAGTTGAAACCCACTCATTGTACTCTCCAAATGGCTGATCGATCAATCCCCATCCTAGGGGTGAGCTAGAGGATGTGTTGATCAAACTTGGGGATTTCATATTCCCCGTTGATTTTATTGTCATGGACACACATCCTGTTACTAACCCAAGAAACCAAATTCCAGTGATCCTCGGTCGACCATTTTTGGCCATATCCAATGCCCTAATAAATTGTCGCAATGGCTCCATGACTCTATCCTTCAGGAAGACGTCTAGCGAGTTCAACATTTACAAGTTAGGAAGTCTGCCTCCCGTGCCTAAAACTAGTACACGAGAAGTTTGCTCTATTTACGAAATCACAGAGGAGGACTGCGAGTTTGAAAGATTTCTATTTGATGAAAACAGTTTTGCGGCCATTAGTGCGTCCCTCCTTGAATCCACCACAGTTGACACAACCGATATTGATTATGAAAATTTCACTTTTTCGGAGCATTTTGACGACTCACAACCCGAATACGAGTCTTTTGAATTTTTGGATGAGTTAGTTGAACCATCCGAATCAGTTGTTTGCAGTGATTTCGAACCTGTGTTCGAGTCCTTCGAGTTCGAGGTAGATTCCCCAATTTTATTTATGATTCTTTAGCCTCCGAAACTCGAACTCATGCCCTTGCCATCTCATATTAAATATGCTTACATAGGTGAGAATGAGACCTTTACCGTTATCATATCGGCTTCTCTAGCCCTCGAGTAAGAGAACGCCCTTTTAATGCTCTTACAAGATAGGCGACAAGCTTTCGGCTGGACTATGGCGGACATTGAGAAGATTAGTTCCCTCATAATTGAATATCATATGCATATGATGGATGATGCCAAATCGATGAAGGATCCACAGAAATATCTTGGGGATAGTGTGGTTAGTCAACCTTCTCCTTTGGAACTTGAACCACCCCCATTTCTTTTAATAAGTTACGAGAATGCCAATACTCCACTGATTGCTGATCATTCACATTCTCGTTTTCATTCATCACCACCTCCTGTCTATTCACTTCCACACTTTCCATACCATCACTTCTATCTTCCCCAATTCTTTTTGGATTGGTACGACATATTCTTCCACCAACCGATACTTTTTACAGATAAATTTTTCAACTAGTTGGTGTTGACGTTTGGTCTATGTAAAGTTTGGCAGTAATGTCTAACATTGTTTAAATGAAGTTTGGGGGGGCCTTTCTGTATATATTTTTGTTTTTCTTTTAACAATAAAAAAATTATAAATAAATAAACAGGGAATTGCCGACATTACTGACCCTCTTCGTGCAGCATGACAGTGAGGGCACTGTCCAGTTTAAGTTTGGGGGTATGCTCGGTACGTTTTCTTTCCTTCGCATTCATATGTATATTTTTGCATTTGCATATTTATTTGAAAACCCATAAAAATTGAAAAATTTCAAAAAAATTTACAAAAATTATTGTATTCAAATTTGGCCATATTTAACTTAAGTTTAACAAGTAGGTTAACTGGCTACGAACAACTAGATCTTAGACTTAGTAAATTAAAAACCCTAAAATTAACCTTCCTTAAAGTTTATCGGTAGAAAGTATATGTCTTTGTAGTTTATTTAGAAGTAGGCAAATTTTTGGTTCACTTCTTGGGCTAAGTTGAAATAAAGGAAAAAGTATTGATTATTATTAGAGTATAAGTTTGAAAAATAACTCCTGGCTTAAGTATGGATTCTGAAAATGTATACCCTACAAAATTGCACAATCACATACCTTGAAGCTTGGAATAGTAGAGGAGACCTTGAAATGCTCTTGTCTAAAAGTCCTTAGTACGAAGAAAATGAAAAATACAAAAGTGAATAAAAAAAATGAACACTGGTTTTGTGATTACTTAAGTCTAAAAAATAGAAAAATATTTAGCGAGGGTGCTTCATCACCTAGTGCCTTAGACCAACTGGTTTGGGAGTCACTGCTAAAACCTTGGGTGTTGCAAAACTAGGACGTACGCCTTAAAGTGCAAACGCATTTTGTAATCGGTCGTTGGTACCTCAAGAAGTATTAACGGTCGCATGAAGGATGCGTAAGCAAAACTCACCAATTAATAAGTGCTTTGGACAACGGACAAGGGTATGATTGCTTGATTTGAATTTCCAAGTGTAGGGGTAAGTTATACAACACGTGGGGATATGTGATTAGAGTTTAGATAGAGAAAATGAATGAAGACTAAAACTTGTATCTTTAGTAAAGTTGATAAAAATTCCTAAGTGGAGATGGAACCCTAAAAGGAAAACTTAAGAAATGCCAAAAGCTGAGTGATTCTATAGAACATATATAATCTTAAGTTAAATGAAGAGGAAGTGTGAAGAATATGGGTGGATAATTTACGAGTCGATGATAATAGAATTCCGTGTTAGAAAACCTAATTGGAGAATTAATGTCGAAAAAGCCAAATTGATAGGATTTTGTGGGTATAATCCGCTGAAAACCCTCAAGAGACAACGCTCCTCCTACTAAGGACACCTAGAGGTTTAACGGCTTGTTGCACGAGCTCAGTGCAATCACGTTTTCCAGCGAAAGTGCGGTTAGGTTTTATCGAGAATAAAATAATAAGTTTGCTCGAGAACGAGCAAAAGATAAGTTTGGGGGTATTTGTTTATACCATAATATTGCATTATTATATTTCCCATTCTTATTCGTTTTATAGATAAACATGTGCTTTTGACGCATGTTTGCTACATATTACAGGATACAGGTTCTTGGAGCAAAAATAGTGAAAAAGACAAAAGTTGGTACAAAAGAGGGACTTTTGACCAACAAGTAGAAGGATCCTAGTCAAGCCTAGACTAATAACAGTTCACAGAGGTACAAGGCAACGCAAGGTCCAAAAATGTCAAAGTGAAATGGTTAAAAGACCAATACAAGTTTTCACTAAAGATCTGGAGAAGACTCAGAAGCCAAATGGATAAAAGAACCAAAGAATAAGAGTCCCAAAGAGACCCTGAAGATTACCACAAACTTTGAGCATATGAACTCTCCAAAGGGCAGCGGAACCGCGGCCCTAACCCCACTTATGCCGCAGTTTCGCGGCCATTTAATGCACGTGTTGGTGCAGATTTTGTGTGGCGGTGCGTCGGTGACTTTGTTGGGATTTTTCGGGGGTATTTTTGTAATCGCACATGTGCGGATCCCGTAACCCTAAATTTCCCTGTTTCCTTATAAAATTGTAATCAAAATATTGTAATGCTATGCCTCTTTTCAATTAATAAAAATTCAGAATCTTTTGAGGATTGAAGAGCATCATTTCTTGTAAATTATTTAATTTTCTTTCTTAGTTTAAAAGTAATTTCTTGCCCTAGCTTTCTAATTTAATTATTGCCTTAGATTAAATCATTCCTTTGACTTAGTTAATTCTAGTATAGAATCTCTTAAAAACTGCAGTAGGAAATTAATCCAATAGATTTAAAAATGAATCTCAAAATGATATTTTTAATAAATCCCTTAATGAGCGAGTAATTTCCTCGCTTGTTAGGGTTAGGAATAAGGGAGGGGTTGAGAGATGAATATCTCTCATCTCTTTCAAGCCCAATAACTCGTAACAACTAGAATTTCATGCACGCATGCATGATCCGCTCCCTACGGCATCCTATCCACGAGGTAACGGTGAAACAGTAGTATAAAGGACCGGACATGCATGACTTCTATGAAGGTTATAACAATTAGTAGGAAAGGACGGACAAGGATCTAGAGGAAGAAACTTCATTTCTTCCCAATCATCTTAATCCCCTTTACTAATAATTGTTATAACTTCTAAAAAGATTTAATCAAGGGCATTGAAAGAGGTGTTAATATTAATCTTATCAAACCCTACTTTAGACCTAACCCTAGCAAGTTCCTTAACCATCGTACAAATTAGTTTTTAGAATCAATCAACAAAACCAAACAACCATTGGAATCAACTCGTAAGAACACTTAGAAAAATTACACATCCCTGTGGATCGATCCGTATTCACCGGCTAGCTTCATGCGACGCCGTTTATGATTACGGTAAAATATTTTTAGTGATCGTAAAACCTACACATTAATCAGAGACCCAAAAGTTACATTTTTGGGAGGATCCAAGCCTCAAAAGAGAAATAAGGGGTCCCCTTTCATCATCCAAGATCTAAGATTATATCTTGAAGTTTTAAGAAAGGTCTTTCTTTGGTTTTCCTCTCAAAAATCTTTTGGGAGTTTAACACCAAATAAAAGTCTTTTGGGAGTTTAACTCCCAAACAAATAAATCTTTTTAGAGTTTAACTCCAAATAAAAATCCTTTGGGAATTTAATTCCAAATAAAAAATCTTTTGGGAGTTTAACTCTAACTAAAATCCCTCTTTTTCTCGTAATTTAACTCCAACCTTTCTCGGGAGTCCAACTCCCAGCCCAGTGTAGAGTGTTTTTCGTCACCATATTGAGATAGAAATACATGTCGTTCGTAAGGCATATTACAGATTCCTCCTGCCTAAGATAGGCCAGGGTTTATTGATTGTGAGAATCCGAATCTCCGGCAGTCGCGGACTAAACTGTGGTTAATTACCCCTCACTTTTGGAGTGAGGGAACCTTCGATTGACGGGTAAAACTGGTCATGCGAAATCAATGTGCATTGTATGTGTGTTGTGTTTTGAAGCGGTCTTGGATATATCGGGGGCCTTACAGAGTTTACGGGAGTTATGTTACCTGGATAGCGGGTTCGGGGTTCAGGGGATAGCAGCCTCCTTGTGGGGTGCGTGGTTGCGTCCCGTTGGAAATTTTTTCTCACAGGAGAAGTATTTTTAATGTGGAACGTTTAAAAAAAGGAGGGTAAGGAGAGTCCTAAGGATGCATGAAATGGCACGTGGATGGGTGCGTGGACGCTGGATGCCAATTGGTCACGTGTCCGGCGCATGGGCGCATGCGGGTCAAGGGGCTTAGCCCCTAGACTGGGAGTTTAACTCTCGAGAGAATTTAAAGTTAAACTCCTAAAAAAAGAATTATTTTTATTTGGAGTTGAGCTACTCAAAGATTGATTTAGTAAACTCTTTTGAGAATTTGGATCTTGGACTTAGAGTTGAGCTCCTCAAAAATTGATTTGGAGTTAAACTCTCAAAGGGTTTAGATCTTGGATGGTGAAAGGAGATCCCTTTTTTTCCTCTTCAAAGTTTAGACTTCCCTGAGATAGGTTCTTTTGCGATGGGTTCTTTCTTCCGTCTATTTTTTTGTTGAATCTTGGAGAAAAGGGATGGTGAAATAAAAAAAATCCTCCCTTTTAGGGATTTGATGGGAGATCTGAGCTTCCATTCAAGGGTTTTATGGTGAAAAACTATTTCTTTTTGGGAAAAAAATAGTTAAACTCTTGATTTAATTCAAAAAAAGAGAAGGAGGTTTAAAGCTTTGAGGAAGGAGAAAGAAATACAGAACCCTAGAAATTATGAGAGAATGAAAGTTTTTATTGATTTTCTCATCATATTTTCCTTTTATAGGCTACACTTTACAAATAGCCCCTTGGGTTTTTCCAAATGGCACTTGTGGCACCTTATGCCTTATGTGCTTATTTCTTTTTGCACATAACCCATAGGGTTTACAAAATTTTGGGTTTTTGCCCATTTTCATACATTTATTTCTAAAAGTTTGCATTTAAACTAATTTATCGTCTCGTTTTTGGAATGAGGACGTCCACTTCCATGCTCCGTCTTGACTTGGGCTTGGGCCCGCTTGCTTGGGGTTGATTGATTTTGACTGGGTCAACCTGGGTGTAATTTTTGACCCCAACAAAGTGTCCCCATCATAAATGCACATCGCGTGTATGGGTTGTGTGCATGAAATTGATGGATCTTGTTTTATATGGAGATTGATTTGGTTTGATTCCCTATGGAGGGTCAGTGCTGCCCTTTTAGCGACTTGGACGGTCAGTGCTACCATTTTTGCGACTTGGATGGTCGGTTCTGCCAACTTTACAATTTGGACGGTCGGTGTTGCTATTTTTGCGACTTGGACGGTCAGTGCTTGATTTGACTTGCTCCACTTCGTGCGATGTCGGGATTTGATTTGACTTGCTCCGCTTTCTGTAGTGTCGGGGTTGAAGTTGACTTGCTCTGCCCTTTGCGGAGTCGAGATTTGATTTGAATTTCTCCGCTTTTAGTGGTATCGGGGTTGTAGTTGACTTGCTCCGTTTCTTGCGGTGTTGGAATTTGATTTTTTTCCAAAGTGGAGCTTGATTCCGCCTGGGAGGTCATTACTTGACTGGTGATTTGATTTGTTTTGGGAGTTTCTTACCCGTCCAGTAGGACTTTTGAGCTTGGAAGTGCTGCCGTATGGAATGTGTTGGGTTACGATAGCCCCCTAGCCATCTACCGTGGCCAATGCGGAACAAAAATTGGCGTTAAAACTTGGCGCTAACGAGAACCCGCCCAAGATTGGACTATAAACCTATACTAGCAAACTATAAGAGCTAAATTACAAGGTTAGAAATGTTATACCGAACGAACCAAGTCCTTCGGTCTTCCATCATCTTCTTTAGCTCCTTGAGGCATGCTCGACTGAACTAGGCCGCCGGACTTCCTTCGTCGAAGATGATCCACCCGAGGGATGTAGCTCATGGCTCATCTCCACATCAAAAGAAAGTGAAGCAACTTGGAATTCTAGGTTGCTAATCTAGAATGTTTAGGATGTAGTGAATGATCTAAGTGTTTATCCATCTCACCTCCTCTCTTGATTTTCAACTCATGAGATTGTAGAGAGGAGGTTGAGTATTAAGGTGGACGAACTCAAGAAACTCAAGAGGAGAGTGAAGCATGATGGTGAGTGTGAGAAAGCCATCTCCAAAACGAACCACCTAACAATTTTCATCAAGTGAGAAAACATAACATATGGTATGGTTTTATAAAACACATTTTTCAATTAAACAATATGCAACCATACTTGAATAGTGAACACAAATGTATTAACAATTCATTTATCAACACTATTCAAGCATGGTTCCCACCATACACGCCTTTTTTCTTTTCCACCTCATTATTTATTTATGATAAATGGATAAATCAAAAATGAGGTGTCCACCTTCTAGAATGTTATCTGTAAAAAATACGGATTACACTCTACTATATATACATACCTGTATTCGTACCGAAATACGAATACCCGAAAAGACAGAATAACACAAAGAACATAATACTAGAATATACATATCGAAATACATATACGTAAATTATTAAATCAATACCTAATTTAGTAATCCGGCTCAAACCCGAGCCGGATAGTATTATCAACTGTTCGATCGAATGTCCGGGTATATAGTATAATCAATTGATCGGAACCCTGCACATATCCAATACGACTAATACATCGTTTCTCCAGAACCAGGGAAACCTTCCGTGTGGGACCCTAAAGACTCGTCAATACGCTGATAGTGGGTTTAACTACAAACACTTCAGCGGCATTAGTTGTACGTAACGACTACTCGGGTATTGAGCGAAAGGAAGGCCGACAAGCAAACTCATCCGAATCCTTACTGAGCCTGTCTATGAAATTCTCCATACAATCCGGTCTGTTCGTCTAAGAGTACCGCATATCGAGTCTAGGGGAGATAAAGCCAGACCCCTAATAATGCGATATTTCATGTCGGTATGAAGCCCATCACCCACTGAGAAACTACTGATCCAAATCAGTAATTCCCGTCTACCTTGGCCAAGGATTTCTGGTGATGGCTACTCATGCACCGCGCGACATCAACCCCTAATACCGGGAGAGACGAATCCCTGACGATCCACTCACTGCCTCCATGTGGCTCGGAACTGTACCCAACTAAACCTGTTTGCACGACTCCTTTGAGCCGTGGTAGGGTAGTAATCAAATCACAGTGAGAACTCATACTAGATAAATGATGATCTCAGGTCGACAGACTAACCTGTACTCATGTCACCTGAAAACTGTTATCTGACAAAAGGTATAATACCAATAAGCATGTTCCCGGTGTGTCCGTCCAGTGTACTCATAACCCAATGAGCACCTGTATACTATCTTAGGTCACTAACTGACACCAATGGCTTGTGAGACCGGCCACCGCCCCTTGTCGGGGTCTCGATAAGTATACACTAGTCTACTCTGGAATATCGATGCCCAGTCTCGATACTCTCTCGACTAGGGACATTTAAGGATGTGCTTATAGACCACCCAGTTCTTATGTATATGATCGCCATCATAATACTGGTAGTCAAGCAAGAATTCTATGGGCTCTATCAACATGTAACAGTGATCTATAATACCAAATAATGCATGTACATGATGATAAAGACAAACCAGATAGCATATTATCATTTTGAGTAAGACTGTTCTACCCGTATAGGTCATCCCTCAATCATCACAATCGCATGTCAGCGATTACAATAATTGACTTGAGGGCATTATAACCAACATGATATTGATTTGATATGTTTGATTTCTACCTAATTTGGCGATACTTTTGAATTTAAGAGGTGGAGAAAGACTCTCTTGCGGCAAGGCAGTGCAGCTGCTTTCTTTATCTCGCTTGTCGTGTCTAGCTTTGGTGCCTCGGGGGTTAGACCGCTTGGGTTAGATTCCTTTTTCTAGTTGAAAATGCAATCAACCTTCTTCTCCTATTATTATCGTAAATCCTTTCTTTTATTTTTTCCTTCTCTCTTCTAGTTATCTCTTTATTTGAAAGGGGTGGATAAGACCACTCTATTGACGAACAAGAAAAAATGCACTTTCAAATGGTTTGAGCTTGGAAGCAACCAGCTATACACACTAGATTTTTATAGGTATACTAAACGAACAAAAGATACAATGTCAATTGGGAATCCGAAAGAAATGATGTAATGTAATAAATATATTATGCTCTACTCTGTTCTCCCAAAATCTAAACAATACAAAAAAAGAGCTAAGCTCCGTTAAGTTTTGAGGCAGCGCCTCACGTGCCCTTCATGAGGACGCCAGCGCCAGCGCCAACTTCTTAAAATTAAATCCTGTGGTGGTGCCGCACGTGAAGCTCACGTGGGCGCCAATATGCAAAGCACATGTGTGCTTATTATCTAAGAATTAAATTCTTATATAACGCCGCACGTGCTTGTTCACCGCCAGAGACAGAGACGAACCAGAATGGATCGTCTTGCCTGAATCTATGGGCAGATGCTATTTGGATCTATCCGTCCACCTCTACGAAGATACCAAGTTGATTTATGGCACCATATATTAGAGATTTAGATAGATGCGACCGTTGTAGCAGACTTTATCAGATTCCCCCTCATTTTATGAGGGTTTTTTTATTGTAGGGATGCTCTTTACTGCAAGCGAAAGCCCATGCTGATAATTACGTTACCACATTACGATAACCACCTCCAGCAGTTTATTTCGTGTCGTGTGTGTTTTTGTTTATTTTGGTTGCCTATGGATTGTATACAGAGACTAGTTTATGTCGTTGCCTGTAGGGCGCAGATTAGTCCAAATCTATATATCTGAAATTTAGGTTTGGGTCAACGATTTGCTTGACGGGTGTTCCCCTCCGAACGACGACCGAGACGTTAGGACGTCTCGCCTGAGGTTCGGGGCAGATGCTAATTGGTGCTATCCGTCCACCTCTCCGAAAATTCCAAGTTGATTTATGGCACCGTGTATCGGAGGTTTAGACGGATGCGATCGATGTAGCAGACTTCGTCAGATTCCCCCTCGCTTGAGGGGTTTTTGATTGTGGGGACGCTCTTCCCTGCAGGCGCAAGCCCCTGCAGTTAATTACGCTACCGCTTCGCGGTAACAACTTTCTCCTTCTCCAGAATTTCACTTCGTGTCGTGGGTGTTTGTTTTGTTTGTGATTGCCCATGGATTGTATACGGAGACCAATTTATGTCGTCGCCCGTAGGACGTGGATTAGTCCAAATCCGTATTTACTTAGATTTGGATTTGGTGTTTTTAGTTTAAGGATGCATTAGTCGCGTTGCGGCTAAGATCAACTTAAACGTTCGTTAAGGATACGTTAGTCCTGTTTTAGACTAAGATCAACTTAACATAGTGATTCATTTAATATATAACCGTCAGGACTTGTCACCTCTCTAACGTCGTTGAAGGATTACAACGATAGGTGTCAGAGGAGCTCGGAGATGTACCCTCGAACCAGAGTTGATTGGGGGAATTTATAGTCCAATTTGGGACTAAAGTCTGTTTGAAGGTTTAAGGATGCGTTAGCCATATTTGAGGCTAAGATCAACTTAAACGGTTGTTAAGGATACGTTAGTCCAGTTTGGGACTAAGATTGACTTAACGGGATCGTTTAGATCCGACAAAAGAGCATTTGGGCTCTATTGTGCCAGTTTAGGGACATGGTGGTCCAATACCAGTTTAAGGACATAGTGGTCCACCGTTAGTTTAAGGACGTTTTGGTCCGATATTAGTTTAAGGACGTTTCGGTCCACGAGTTTAAGGACCCCGCAGTCCATATTGACGTATGTGGTCATCGGGACCCGTCACCTCTCTGACGTCGTTGAAGGATTACAACGATAAGTGTCAGAGGAGCTCGGAGATGTACCCTCGAACCGGATATAAATTGATTTAAAAGAGCAGTCGTGCTCAGTCAATTTAATTTAAGGACTTACGGCAAAAATTGGGCTAAGTCCAATTGAAAATGTTCAACATTTTATTTGCTTTTGCATTGCATTTCTTTTTTTAATTTTTATTTAGGCTTTGCCCAGAAAGGATGCAGAGCATCAATTTGTTTTGGGCTCTGTTCTTTTAGGAATGATGCAAGGCATCAATTTTATTTGGGCTCTATCCTTGTATAAAGGATGCAAAGCATCAATTTATTTGGGCTCTGCCCATTTATTGCCTTGCAATTTATTTTGGCCTGTTAGGTCATTTTGATTTGGGCCTGGCCCTTTTAACAAAGAAAATGCATTGCATTTTCAGGCGCTTTCCGCCAATCAGAGAGCGCAACAGCGCAGATTCATAAGTGCAAAGCACTATTAATTTGAGAATCTTTTAGATTCAAGAACCAATGGTTCATAAAAGAAGTGCAAAGCACTATTTGATTTCTTGATCTAATTTAGATCAAAGAAAAACAATTTTTTTCTTTTTATTTCAAGAACCAAAGGTTCATAAAAGAAGTGTAAAGCACTATTTGATTTCTTGATCTGATTTAGATCAAAGAAAAAACAAGTTTTTCTTTGTTTCAGAGAACCAAAGGTTCATAACAAGTGCAAGGCACTATTTTTATTTTTATTTTATTTATTTATTTATTGAAGATCAATGATCTTGTTCTTAGATCACTGATTTGTTCATAAGAGAATTTTCTCTTCTTTCAAACGGGTTTACCTTTTTTTTTTATTCTTGAGGAGTTCTTCAGAGTCCTCTTTCTCTCTGTTTTTTTTAGAAAATGTCGATGCCTTTGAATTGAGGTCTAGGGTCCTCTTTATAGTGCCCATAAATTAGTTGAAGTTAGTTAAAGAAATCATTCTCTGAGTGATTTGGGGAATTTTCCCCACCGTTGGATTTTTGATCCGAAAGCCTCTGTTTTACAGAAGAAAATCTTCTTGTTTTAATAAGAACAGAAAAGATTTCTCAGAATTTTAATTCTGATTGGCGCAAATGCTCCAGAGCGTGACACGTGTCGCGCTGCGCTGACACGTGTCGCGCTGCGCTGACACGTGTCGTGCAGCTGTTTTTTTTTGGCGCTGCGCACTGTTGCGCTGCGCGGACACGTGTCGTGCACCACATTTTTTTTTTGCAGAGCTTTGCTCTGATGGAGTACGCTACTTTGGGCGCTGCGCTCCTTGCGCTAACGTGTCTGATTTTGACACGTGGCGCTCTGCGTGCAGCGCAGGGGATCTGAAGCGTTGCTTCATTTATTTTAATTTTAATTTTCTCTTTAATTTTCAAGACAGAGCTTTGCTCTGATTGGAGAAAAACAGAAGTATTGCTTCTTTTCCCATATTGGAATTTGAACAGAGATTTGCTCTGATTGAGGTAAACAAATAAATGCCCCCCCACCGTTGCGCTTACGTGACCTCCTAACGTGAGCGCAGCGGTGGCAGACTCCGAACCGTCACGCCATCCCTTGGAAGCTGAAAGGGCACTTGATGCCTATAAATAGGACCTTTGGTCCCTTAGATGATTCTCATCTCTAAAATTTTACTTTCAGAACTCAGAGCCTCGCTCTTTATTTTCAAGAACTTTAAGAGTTAAACTCTTAAAACTTTTAGGTGAAAATTTTAATTTGGATTAAATCAATTTAAATTAATTTTCATTGATAGAGCCTCGCTCTCAATAGATCCCTGATCTAAAGGATACCTATTTAGGGTTTCACTTAGCAGAGCTTTGCTCTACAGGTCTTAAAAGGATCTAAAGAGAACTAAAGGGGACCCTACTAGGGTTCCATAGAGCTCTGCTCTCTGAAAGATTTTCCTTGCATTTTCTTAATTCATTAATGGAGCTTTGCTCCTCCCAAATCATATAGAAGAACTCTTAAGAATTCTTCATGAATCTTGGAACTTAAAGATGGCATTTTATTTCTCAGTGCATTATATCTTTTTACTTAATCAGTCTTTCTGATAATTCTGTTGATCCTCTTTCACAGGAATAATGAACGCCCACATGTATGCTCTTAACGAGATCATCTCTCATGAGGGCATCCGCCGACTTGGCCGCTCTCAAAATCGGGAGTTCACAAACGAGGAGTGTGCTGAAATAATGAGTCGCTTCGACGCATACAACGGTCCACTGCTTCCCCGACGTTCCTCTCTTCTTAAACTTATCGTGGGAGCTATCTGGGAAGCGCTTCCCCTATTCTGTTCCGGCGTGCCGCTTAAGGCGTGGGATGCCGCTGAGGACAAGGTGCACTCTGTATACCTATTGAACTTTATCTTGAAGAGACGGCGAGACAGTTTTATTGACCTCTTGCACGAGATCTTTCAACAGTCTGCCATACTCGCTGCTTATTGAAGGGTGGAAGACATCGGGAGGGACCCTGACACTTGTGCTCGCGAAGGAAGCACACTAGGATGGTCCGCGAGGCTTGGAAAGTCATAGATAGGGTCGCTTTTGAATTCCTCAATCCATGCCCTGGATTTGAGGTTATTCCATTGTAACTTTCGTTTATTATTTTTATGACTGTAAGAACTTCAGGCAATATTAATGAATTTTTTTTATCCCAGCTTGTCTTTATTATATATCTTTTGTCCTGAGTCTTTTTGCCCATGCATGAATGAATGTGTCTTGAACGCTTGATCAAACGTAAATCGGATGCTCTTTCTGTTGCTTTTCCTCTTTCTCAGCATGTCGTCACAATTAGCAGGTAATAGAGTAAGCTTCTTGATTTCTTCACGAGATAGCGAGGGCTTAGGCCGCAGGTTCAGATCTGCTGCCTAAGACTTTTCAACTCTATGAGCCGTGAGGCTTTTCTCCCTACGGATCGAGAGGATCTCGTAGGTGGGTTTTTCTCCCTAGGAATCGTGAGGATTCCTAAGTGTGGTTTTCTCTTGTAAGTCGTAAGGATCCTACAAGAGAATTTTTCCCTCTTACGAGTCGAGAGGACTTGTAAACGGTTGTTTCCCTCCTTGTCGAAGTTCGATGTTGGAGGGTGAGACCCGTGGATGGTATGCAAGAGACCGTTTTGGGCCAACTTGCGGGGTCCCAATGCTTAGGAAACAGGCTTCTTTTGTGCCCACTGCCTAAGGCTTTATCTCACGAGTCGAGCCGCCTTGACAATTTTTTCACAAGTCGAGACGAATCGAACGTTTCTTGCAAGAACATCTTAACGTCGCATTTAACCTCTGCTCTTTACGACAGAATCCCGTTAAGGTTGGTGGTACTTAGGGTTTTGGCCATCGTACCGTCGCATAAGCTGATATAGTCCTCGATAGGCAATCGTGCTGTTCGAGTAGCCCTGCGACTGCCGTGTCTCTGATCCCTTCGGGGGCTGGACAAGACGTCTTCAAGCAATCCTCCTTGGCAGTTTGACCGTCGGAAGAGCAAGCGTTAGGAATTTGCCATGTCGCTTTTTACTTGAGGTTAGGCTTATTTTGGTGAGCCCCGATGAGTCATAACCACTCCGTGCTGGTTTGGGGATGATCTCCGATAGTCTTTCGGGCTTTATGTGAGTTGCCGTCAAGACCCTGAAGCTAGGAATTTGGCCTTTGCTTCGTTTGCTGGCATTGCATCTGCTGTATCGAGACGAATGTTGCGGTGGGAACTAGGGATTTTGCCGTGGCTCCGTTTGTTTGATGACGTTGCGTCTGCTGTGTCGAGACGAACGTTGGGGTGACATCTCGTCTACTGTATCGAGATGGACGTCGAGGTTGTCTCTAGGTTACCGGTGAACTACCGTGGTTTGGAACTAGGGATTTTGCCGTGGCTCTACTCGTTTGAGGACGTTGCGTCTGAAGTGTCGAGACGAACGTCGGGGTGATATCTCGTCTACTGTATCGAGACGGACGTCGAGGTTGTCTCTAGGTTGCTGGTGAACCGTCGAGGTTTGGAACTAGGGATTTTGCCGTGGCTCCATTCGTTTAATGACGTTTCGTCTGCTGTGTCGAGACGAACATTGGGGTGACATCTCGTCTGCTGTATTGAGACGGACGTCGCTGTGGTGACCATTCTGTGCTGGTGCGAGATGATCTCTGATTGTCTTTCCGGTTTTATATGAGTTACCGTCAAGACGTCGAAGCTAGGAATGTGGCCTTCTCTTCGTTTGCTTTGGTGTGTCCAAATCCTGTTGGAGGACGAACGCCGGGATTAACATTTCGTCTGCTGTATCGAGACGAACGTCAAGGTGGTGACCACTCTGTGCTGGTGCGAGATGATCTCCGATTGTTTTTCCGGTTTTATGTGAGTTACCGTAAAGACGTTGAAGCTAAGAATGTGGCCTTCGCTTCGTTTGCTTTGTCACGTCCGAATCCCTGCTGGAGAAAGAACGCTGGGGTGACAACTCGTCTGCTGTATCGAAACGAACGTCGAGGAGGTGACCACTCCATGTGAGATGATCTCCGGTGGTCTTTCAGGCTTTATATGACTTGCCGTTAAGACCTTGAAGCTAGGAATTGGCCTTCGCTTCATTTGCTCACACTGCGTCTGGTGTATTGAAACGAATGCTGAGGTGGAGCTGGTATTTTGCCGTCACTCCGCTTGGTTTCAATCATGGGGTCTTTTGTTAACTTTGCATGTACACCCTGCTGGACCGCGAAGGAACACCGTTGTTGACATTGCGTCTGCTGTAACGAGACGAATGCTAAGGTGGAGTTGGGATTTTACAGTTACTCCGCTTTGTTTCGACCGTCAGGTCTTTTGTTGACGTTGCATCTGCCTCCAGCTGGACTGCGGAGGAACACTGTTGTTGACATTGCGTCTACTGTATCGAGACAAATGCTGAGGTGAAGCTGGGATTTTGCCATCGCTCCGCTTGATGGTGTAATATCTGTGTCCTGCTGGAATGAGGAGGCACACCGTTGTTGGTCTCCAGGCTGCAGATGTGGTCATTGAGATTGGAACTAGAGACTTTGCCATGGTTCCGTTTCGTTGCTATTCTGAGGTCGGTTGTTGACTTCATGTCTGCATTTAGTTGGAGTGAGGAGAAACGCCGTTGGTGATCTCTAAGTTGTCGATGTTGACGTCGAGACCCTGAAGCTCGGGATCTTCGTTTGCTTCATTTGTTGACATCGTGTCTGTAATATTGCGACAAATGTCAAGATTGTCTCTAGGTTGTCTATGAACCGTCGAGATTTGGCTTCGCTTTCTGATGGAGCCTGTTGGGAAGGTATGGTTCCCTCTTTATCTGTGCCCCTGGATTGTATACAGGGATCGATGTGATTTCACCTGTAGGGCAAAAAGTTTCATTCTTTCATTTTTTTATTCTTTCCGCGATGCTCTATCATTTCAGCTTTTTATATCGCGAAAATTGCGATTGCCCAATCATTTCGGCTATTTTTCGCGGTGCCCAATCATTTCGGCTATTTTTTCTTTTTACTCGCTGCTTTTTATTGCGAGTTGCCTAATCATTTTGGCTATTTATTTTATTTTTATTCGCCGTTTTTTATTGCGAGTTGCCCAATCATTTCGGGTTTTTGCATGCATACATTTTTACTTGCTGCTTTTTATTGCAAGTTGCCCCATCATTTCGGCTATTTCGTATGCATGTGTGGCCTACTGGATTTTCGCCGTAAACATGAAATTGGACAGCGATTTCGGCATCAGCACCGCTACAACTGGGGTATTGCCAGGAGCGAATCATCATTTTCCTCAGTCGTTGTCGAACAACGGAGGCTTAGCGACCAGGGTTAGGGTCCTGTCGGCTAAAGCTTTTGACTTCGTGAGCCGTAAGGGTCTCACAAAGGTATTTCTCCCTACAAGTCATGAGGATTTTGTAAGGATCCTACAGGAGGGTTTTCTCCTTGTAAGTCGAGAAGATTTACAAGGATTTTTCACCATGCAAACATATCCCTAGTCTCGGACGGGACTTGATTAGGGAAATGTTTATTCGCGCCCGTGGATTGTATACAAGGGCCAATATAGGACCACTTGTAGGGCCATAACGAAAGTTGTGGGGGTTGCTTAAGCACAGGTTTAGGTCTCTGTAACTTAAGACTTTCAAATCTTATGAGCCGTGAGGGTCCCATAAGAGAGTTCTTCTTATGAGTCGTGAGGATCTCGCAAGTGTATTTTCTCCCTAGGAATCGTGGGGATCCCTAAGTATGTTGTTCCCTTGTGAGTCGTAAGGATCTCACGCGGGTGGTTTCTCCTTATAGGGTCGAGAGGACCCTATAAGTGTTTCTTAACGAGGTTGCGCCCTTTCGGGTTTTCACAAACACTCGCCGGTAGTCCTGCTGTTTTTACTCACGGAGCCCTCTCGGGTTTTCATCCGTGCCCGTTTTGCTTATGGACATACCGTTTTTTTTCTTTTATTCTTTTTCTTTTCTTCTTCTTCTTTTTTTTACGAGGTCGCGCCCTTTCGGGTTTTCACGAACACTCGCCGGTAGTCCTGCTGTTTTTACTCACGGAGCCCTTTCGGGTTTTCATCCGTGCCCTTTTTGCTTATGGACATACCGTTTTTTTTTTGTTTTTTGTTTTTTTATCTCGTCAGCCTAAGGATGCTGCGGTATTAGTTTAAAGACGTTTCGGTCTGCTATTAGTTTAAGGACGTCTCGGTCCGCTATTAGTTTAAGGACATTTCGGTCCATTGTCGCCGTATTTGAGGCGAATATCTGGTTTATTGACTTTTCGGTCTATGAGTCCTTCTCCATGAATGAACATGATGCCCCCGGCGTATCCAACTTCTTCAGAGCGTGCGGTTGTGGCGGACTCACCTTCCAGTTCTCAGACAGCGCAAACTTGCCCTGTTGGTATTGGTCTTCAACCCAGTTTTTGAAGACGTAGCAGTCCTCGATCAGGTGACCTACTGTTTGGTGGTAAGGGCAATAATTAGGATTATTAACATCGCCTGGCCGCAACGGACGTTTTGGACCCGGCAGATTGATGAGTCTGTCGCACACTGCCAGCTCGAACAGTCCCCTTGTTTTATCTTGCGGAAACAAGTAAGGACGTTTCAACTTTTCCTGGAGGGGTTGCCGCTTGTTGCTTTGGCAAGCAACCGGTCTAGGGTCACCTGATTGTTGTTGAGCGCTGGCGACGGGGGCCTTTTTTCCTTTTCTTTTATCCTTATTATTCGCTCCGTTGTTTGCGGGGCCGGGATTTTTTCCGAGTAGCATGCGATTGCATGGCTGAACGTTCTCGCAGCTTCTCAATTCCTTTATTTTTGAAATAGATTCCCCGAGGGAAGAGTTGTGGATAACTTCTTCATCAGAGTTGCTTCCGAAGGTGATAATTTGCGATGCCTTAGAGTCGGCTATATGGCAATCGTCGGCGACTCTTTTGCGCTCATATATCGCATTTTTCCGATGTCCACAAGATTCACACTTTGTCCCGTCGAAGTGTTGCTTTTGAGCGACATACCCTTGCTACCAACAGTTAAAGGATTCGCAGTCTTCGGTAGGATGTATGATCTTCTTATGATATAAACAGAAGTTAGGGTGCATCTCTGGCTCAGCGAGAGTATTTTCTTCAGAGGGCGGTAGCTTCATTCCTAGTGACAGAGCTTTGGCGAACCTTTTCGTCGTCTTGAATTCGTTTTTACCCGCAGTGTATGGCTTTTGATTTGACGGGAATGCCTTGGCTTTTTCCAGTATGGCCATTTCACGCTCTTGATTGGCTTTTGCTTTCATACGAATTTCATTTAGGAAGACATCGATCAACTCGTCTGATGGCTGTAGAATCTCTGGCTCAGGGTTTGCCATTGATTTCTCAGCGCAAGGAGCCTCCTCATCATCCGTCAGTGAATGAGAAATCACATGACAAGTCGCTACGTAGTCTTCGGATTCATCTGATAAGTTTTCTCCATCGTTTTCATCCTTGACTAAAGAACAAGTTGCCTCCGGCGTGTCCGTTTTCTTTGGAGAGTGCGGCTGTGGTGGGCTTACCTTCCAGTTTTTCGACAGCGCGAACTTGCCTTGTAGGTATTGATCCTCGATCCATCCCTTAAAGACGAAAAAATCTTCAATCGGGTGACTTACCGTTTGGTGGTAAGGGCAATAATTGGGATTATTAAGATCGCCTGGCTGCGACAGACGCTTTGGACTCGGCAGATTGATGAGTCTGTTGCGCACTGCCAGCTCGAACAGTCTTCTCGTTTTATTCTGAGGGAATGAGTAATGACGTCCTAGCCTCTCTTCGAGGGATGGGCGTGGACGCACGTTGTTTTGGCGAGCGATCGGCTTTGAGTTGTTCGACTGTTGCTGAGCGTTGGCGACGATGATCGCTTTTCCTTTCTCATTTCGGGGATCAGGTCTTGGAGGAGACGGTCTATGGCCCATCTGGTCCATTTGGGCTAATTTGTCGATCAAGGCCTGGAAGGTGGTCGGCCTGAAGAACATCATGAATTACGAGATGGTCTCCTGCGGATCGAGAGTGCCCACAAACATGCCTACCGCAGGTGCCTCTTCTATGCGTTGTTCGCATTTCGACCATAGGTTTCGCCATCGTGTTGCGTATTGGACCCATGTTTCGCCGGGCCTTATCCTGCATTTATCAGTGCTGTTATCGGGGTGTGTTCACTAGCACTCGCGAATCTTTGTGTAAACAGCAGTTCCATCTCTGCAAATGTTTTGACAGAGTCGTTAGGTAGCTCCGAATACCATTCAAAGGCTGTTTCTGCTAAGCTGCCGACGAATTGACGTAGCAACAATTTGTCATCGCCTCCAGTATTGCCGCATAAGGCCCTGAATTGAGCGACATGCTGATGCGGATTCCCTGTCCCTTTATATACGTGGAATTTAGGGATCGTATATCTTGGCGGGTAACTGATTTGGTCATACCAGCTCGGATACGGTCGTCCGGTTCTAACAATTTGCCCAGCCGCTTCATTTGCCTGATGAACCCGGATCTGCTGAGCTATATATTCGTCTAGGTCAACTTTGGAGATTGCCTCCTCCTTGGCTGTTGACAGAGCGGGCGGAGGATTTGATGTTTCTCCCCTTTCGTCTTCAAGGACGATCGGAGGATCTTCAGCAAGAGGGTCTGGCTGTAACATCATCCTTACCATATCTTGGAAGAGGAGCGCCATCTGTTTTATGTTAGCCGCTTGCTCTGCAGCTTCTTTTTCCCTCTTTTCGAGGACTCTGCGTAAAAAGTCAGCGTCGGTTTCTTGTTCTTGACGCTCATCCGAAGACGTTTCAGAGCTTTCTTTTGGCTCAGTGAGTGCAGCCATTATAGTCATCATTTTCTGAAGCTTTTGTTGTTGCTCCTGGGCTTTCGTCACGGATCGGGTGAGCGGTCGGTGGCCCATAGAAGTGCGGCTTTCCTCCTTTCCAGAAGCTATATAAACAGTGTGCACCACCATGCCCCCAGATTTGGGGCGTTTGTGTTCAGCGCTTTTATACTTCGCCATGTTCACAGGGGCTTTTTGTGGCCTCCTTTTTTGAGTGATTGGAGTTAAGGGAGCCGTTGTAGTGGGCACCCAAGTAGCTTTTGCTTTTTGTAGTTTGACAGAGTAATCCTTCCCCTGCCGAATCTTCATCTTTTTCTGTCGTCGGAGGCAGTCTTGATCGATCACCGACTCTTGGACCTGTCGCCAGACTTTGTAAATCTTAGAGGACAGCCGTTGAGGGGGCTGCCCTAGCTTCTTCTCTGGAGTATTCTCCACAGGTTAAGGAGTTCGTTTCAACATCGCAGTAGGAGAGTTTCTGCGCACCTTATTGAGCAGTTCAAAGCTATTCTTGGTTGGAACAGCAGCATCGATCCTCACCATCGGAGCTGACGGAGTTATCCCAGAGGGGGAGTTGCCCCCAGCCTTCCTTACTTGACGCCAGTGGCGACGTCGAGCGTGTCTTGCGGATGGAGTTGTTTCAGCTATGAGGGTGACTTCGTCGTGCCCCCTGCTTTGAGGAGAGACTGTTATTGGTGCTAGCCTATCGAAGGCTGACACCCGTTGAGAAGTAATGTCTAATCTGTCAAAGACAGACCTCTGGGCAGGGGAAGCAGCTTTGAGGATTTCGCCTGGAGCAGCAACTGGAATGGCCAGCCTTGTAAAAACTGACTTCTTGGAAGGAGGAGCCTTTCCAATGATTTCGTCCGCTTGAGCCGGGATGGCTATCCGCTTTGGGATGGCAACTTCGGGTATCGCGGGCTTTTGCATAGGCCCGTTGGAGCTCTGACCTAGCCTATTAAAACCCGAGGCAGTGGAGTTGGGCGACCTGTTGAGAGGGGTCGCGGCAATGGTAAGTCGATCGAAGACCGACTTCTTTGGAGCTTCTTGCAATGTTATTGGGGGCGTTGAAGCTCATTGGTGGGAGCATGGTCCCAAAAAATAGTCCAGTGGTGCTTGAGCCACCTGCTCCACCGGCATTTTAAAAAGGGAGGCCGCTTGGGGCCCGTAAGTCACTCCTCTAGCGCGGACGAAGCGAGAGGTGCAGTTGCAGGCAGTGCAGTTTGAAGCCATCGATCTTCAGTTCTCTGCACAGAGCAAGACACCAAATCTAAGTACTTTGAATCCACAAGCAACTACAGCAAACCGCGATTTGCTCGCGAACACGACACACGAAGTGTGGAGTGGAAAGAGGAAAAGGTCCCACCGGGCGTGCCAGAATCTGTTCCCCTCCGAACGGCGGCCGAGACGTTAGGACGTCTCGCCTGAGGTTCGGGGCAGATGCTAATTGGTGCTATCCGTCCACCTCTCCGAAAATGCCAAGTTGATTTATAGCACCGTGTATCGGAGGTTTAGACGGATGCGACCGATGTAGCAGACTTCGTCAGATTCCCCCTCGCTTGAGGGGTTTTTGATTGTGGGGACGCTCTTCCCTGCAGGCGCAAGCCCCTGCAGTTAATTACGCTACCGCTTCGCGGTAACAACTTTCTCCTTCTCCAGAATTTCACTTCGTGTCGTGGGTGTTTGTTTTGTTTGTGATTGCCCGTGGATTGTATACGGAGACCAATTTATGTCATCGCCCGTAGGACGTGGATTAGTCCAAATCCGTATTTACTTAGATTTGGGTTTGGTGTTTTTAGTTTAAGGATGCATTAGTCGCGTTGCGGCTAAGATCAACTTAAACGTTCGTTAAGGATACGTTAGTCCTGTTTTAGACTAAGATCAACTTAACGTAGTGATTCATTTAATATATGGCCGTCAGGACT
The DNA here is from genome assembly GCA_030015575.1 of Agapanthus africanus. Classification (NCBI taxonomy): domain Eukaryota; kingdom Viridiplantae; phylum Streptophyta; class Magnoliopsida; order Asparagales; family Amaryllidaceae; genus Agapanthus; species Agapanthus africanus. Next base: position 58,278,664 of record JASDDO010000024.1, read on the forward strand.
CGTCACCTCTCTGACGTCGTTGAAGGATTACAACGACAGGTGTCAGAGGAGCTCGGAGATGTAACCTCGAACCAGAGTGATTGGGGGAATTTATAGTCCAATTTGGGACTAAAGTCTGTTTGAAGGTTTAAGGATGCGTTAGCCATATTTGAGGCTAAGATCAACTTAAACGGTTGTTAAGGATACGTTAGTCCAGTTTGGGACTAAGATCGACTTAACGGGATCGTTTAGATCCGACAAAAGAGCATTTGGGCTCTATTGTGCCAGTTTAAGGACATGGTGGTCCAATACCAGTTTAAGGACATAGTGGTCCACCGTTAGTTTAAGGACGTTTCGGTCCGATATTAGTTTAAGGACGTTTCGGTCCACGAGTTTAAGGACCCCGCAGTCCATATTGACGTATGTGGTCGTCGGGACCCGTCACCTCTCTGACGTCGTTGAAGGATTACAACGATAAGTGTCAGAGGAGCTCGGAGATGTACCCTCGAACCGGATATAAATTAATTTAAAAGAGCAGTCGTGCTCAGTCAATTTAATTTAAGGACTTACGGCCAAAATTGGGCTAAGTCCAATTGAAAATGTTCAACATTTTATTTGCTTTTGCATTGCATTTCTTTTTTTTATTTTTATTTAGGCTTTTCCCAGAAAGGATGCAGAGCATCAATTTTTTTTGGGCTCTGTTCTTTTAGGAATGATGCAAGGCATCAATTTTATTTGGGCTCTACCCTTGTATAAAGGATGCAAAGCATCAATTTATTTGGGCTCTGCCCATTTATTGCCTTGCAATTTATTTGGCCTGTTAGGTCATTTTGATTTGGGCCTGGCCCTTTTAACAAAGAAAATGCATTGCATTTTCAGGCGCTTTGCGCCAATCAGAGAGCGCAACAGCGCAGATTCATAAGTGCAAAGCACTATTAATTTGAGAATCTTTTAGATTCAAGAACCAATGGTTCATAAAAGAAGTGCAAAGCACTATTTGATTTCTTGATCTAATTTAGATCAAAGAAAAACAATTTTTTTTTCTTTTTATTTCAAGAACCAAAGGTTCATAAAAGAAGTGCAAAGCACTATTTGATTTCTTGATCTGATTTAGATCAAAGAAAAAACAAGTTTTTCTTTGTTTCAGAGAACCAAAGGTTCATAACAAGTGCAAGGCACTATTTTTATTTTTATTTTATTTATTTATTTATTGAAGATCAATGATCTTGTTCTTAGATCACTGATCTGTTCGTAAGAGAATTTTCTCTTCTTTCAAAGGTTTTTACCTTTTTTTTTTATTCTTGAGGAGTTCTTCAAAGTCCTCTTTCTCTCTTTTTTTTTTTAGAAAATGTTGATGCCTTTGAATTGAGGTCTAGGGTCCTTTTTATAGTGTCCATAAATTAGTTAAAGTTTGTTAAAGAAATCATTCTCTGAGTGATTTGGGAATTTTCCCCACCGTTGGATTTTTGATCCGAAAGACTCTGTTTTACAGAAGAAAATCTTCTTATTTTAACAAGAACAGAAAAGATTTCTTATAATTTTAATTCTGCTTGGCGCAAATGCTCCAGAGCGTGACACATGTCGCGCTGCGCTGACACGTGTCGCGCAGCTGTTTTTTTTTTTGGCGCTGCGCACAGCTGCGCTGCGCGGACACGTGTCGCGCAGCGCAGCGCTTGCGCAATTTTTTTTTTGCAGAGTTTTGCTCTGATGGAGTACGCTACTTTGGGCGCTGCGCTCCCTGCGCTAACGTGTCTGATTTTGACATGTGGCGCTCTGCGTGCAGCGCAGGGGATCTGAAGCGTTGCTTCATTTATTTTAATTTTAATTTTCTCTTTAATTTTCAAGACAGAGCTTTGCTCTGATTGGAGAAAAACAGAAGTATTGCTTCTTTTCCCACATTGGAATTTGAACAGAGCTTTGCTCTGATTGAGGTAAACAACGGGATCCACGTTGGTAGCTTCGTTTGCCAATAGGAATGAACTTAGGACACATTTCTCACATTTAAAAGGTCCATTCGTTCATAGGATATTTGAGTTTGATCTAAGGATCTCTAGTCATATTTGAGACTAAAATCAACTTAGAAATAAGTGAGCATATGAGCTTAATTATATTAGTTTAAGGACATCACGGTCCAACATCGCCATGTTTGGAGCGAATATTAATTTAAGGACGTTCGGTCCATTATCGCCGTGTTTGGGGCGAATATTAGCTTAAGGACATTTCGGTCCAACATCCTCTGTTTGGGACAAATGTTAGTTTAAGGACATTTCGGTCCAACATTCCCATTTTCGGGACGAGTGTTAGTTTAAGAACATTTTGATCCATTATCCATCTTGCGCGCATGTGTATTTTTTACATGGCGGAGTAATCGATGGTGATATGGAATGCGCCCAATTTGATGGGCGTTCTTGTTGGATATAGTGCCCTCTAAGTCAATTATTGGATCGCAGGTACGTGATTGCAATAATTGAGGGAGGACCTGTACCGATAAAACGGTCTTACTCGAGATGATAGTATACTATCTGGTTTGTCTTTATCATCATGATAGAGCTCATAGGGTTTTTGTTTGACTACCAGTAGTATGATGGCGATCATATATGTGGGAGCTGGGGTCTATAAGCACATCCTTAAAGTATCCCTAGTCGTGGGAGTTTCGAGACAGGGTATCGATACTCCGGAGTAGACTAGTGTATACAGTCGAGACCTCGACGAGGGGCGGTGGCCGGTCTCATAAGCCACTGGTGTCAGTTGGATCACCTAAGATGTATACAGGTGCTCATTGGGTTATGAGTACACCGGACAGAACACGCCGGGAACATGCTAGTTGGTATTATACATATCGTCAGATAGCAGTTCCCTGGTGACATGTGTACAGGTTAGTTCATCGACCTGAGGTCGTCATTTGTCTCGTGTGAGTTCCCACTGTGCTTTGATTTATACCCTACCACGGGTCAAAGGAGTCGTGCAAACAGGTATATTATGGGTACAGTCCCGAGCCACATTGGAGGCAAGTGAGCGGATCTTCGGGGATTCGTCTCTCCCGGTATTGGGGGTGAGATCGTGCTGTGTTTAGGAGAGCCATTACACGAAATCCCTGGCCAGGGTAATCGAGATTTACTGTTAGGTATACCAGTAGAATCTCAGGGAGTTCTGGGCTGCTCTCTAACACGACTTATGCAGCTATTGGGGGTCTGACGTTTACCGACCCCCTAGGTCGTATATACGATACTCATAGACGAATGTTCCGGACTGTACAGATATTGTCACTGTTAGGCTCAGTAGGGTTTATATATGAGTTCGCTCATCATATTCCCTTCCAATCAATACATAGGCAAAACGTTACGTACAGCTTGTACCTCTGACATGCTAGGGGTTATACCCAGTGCCAGTGTACTGATGAGTCATTTGAGTTCCCCACCGACACTTTTCCAAGTTCGGGTGAAACGTTGTAGAGGCTGTATGGGATTATGGCAGGGTTCGGAAAATGCACGTGCGTTTTCGCACGTGTCATTTTTCGGGCAGATAATACTGGTGGGCTTTGGTTTAAGCCGGATCCGAGTATTATACTGTGTAGATATAATATATTTGTCTCAGTTGCATTTGTATTCGGTCGTAATACAAATGCGGGTATGTTTATACCGATACGGGGTTATCCTGAAATTCGTTTCGGGATGATTTTTGGAAGTTGCCAGTTTCCAGTTTTCTATCACCCGTATTTAACATTCGGTTAAATACGGATTTGTCTTTTCGTCTTGAGGGTGAGTCATTGTGTGTGGAAGTTTCAAGATTAGTGACTCATTCTTTTGCATTGATTATTTGGTGACTAGGTTTTCATGACTCATTAAGCTTTAATGGTGCATTTAATGTGTTCATACATGACTCATTCTTTCTTTAATTGTGATGATAAGTTCAAAGCTTATAGTCACCCCTCTTTTGCTCCTATACTCACCTCTCTCCTCTCCTTTATATGGCCGGCCCCCTCTTGTGAGGATTAAATGGTTGTTCATTTTGATTTGTGAGAAAAGATTATGATAACTAGTGTATAGAAATTTCCTAGTTCAATTTCCATTCACCCGATTCCAAATGGCAACTTCTTTTAACCGTTCGTCCATAGTCTTGGACATAACGAGACAAAGTATTCTACTCATTTTCTACTTCATCTTGGTCGTCTCTTTTAGCAAACTTGACGATCGAGTTGCCTCGGTTCAGAGGCGGGAGCCCGTTTAAAGATCCGTTGATGTGGTGCCACCTGGACGACGAAACCGGAGATCGAGCAAGTTTGGATCAGTTGCAACATAGCGTGGGAAGATGGTTGAAGACTGAAGGACTCAGATCATTCGGTATAACAATTCTACCCTCTTTATAATTTGTTAGTTTAGCTTTAATGGACGATCCGGGATAATGTACGCGATAGCGCCAGTCGTAAAAGTTTTGTTCCGCATATTGGCGTATGTTAGACGGACGGGGCGCTGTCGCGGACTTACAGTGGTATCAAAGCCTCACCATTAAGCTATACTAATTTGTGCTAACGCGTTTAAAAGATCAATCGAACGGAATTTCCGAAATCATAATTTTCTGTACATGACGTTTCTGTCGATTTTTAAACTGTTCTAAAATTCATTTTGAGCATTTCAGAAAATCATGCAGGGTTTTTGAAGCATACTGTGCAAATTTGGTCACTTGATCCAATCAAACAGCCGCGGAACCGCGGTCAAACCTAGGGTTTGACCGCGCATCCGCGGCCGTTTTTGGAACAGTGCCCCAAATTTGCACATGGGCTTCTCTGCAGGGATTTGTGGTTTCTAGTATATTTATTTTGGGCCCATATTTTATTACTGTACAGCAGATGTTCGTGGGGCCCACTTCGGGAAATTTTGTCGATCGAAATTTTAAACTTGTTAATTTTCAGTATTTACATTATATCTCCGACCGGGAATGTTATTTGATCGGTAAACCACGTCTGATTGCTATAGTTCTTTTAGACGGGTTTGCGAACGTGACATTCGCGTTGATGTTCTGTGTTGTGCTGTAATGTTGCGGATTCGTCGTGATGGATAGCAGGGTGCAATGATAGAGCTGTTTAAATTTATTTGTACATTTGTTATTGCGGGGCGAGCGTCCAACATATGGACTGCCGTCACCGCCTGTTTGTATATTATTCTTTTGGGGATCGACCAGGTTGAGGTCGATGTACTTGTTGTACTATTTTTATTTCTGTACTAGGTTTACCCCGCGGTGGAGTGCACGGATAGCCGGGTTCTGGAGGGCAACGGGTTCGTATCTCATGGCATTGAGAGGCAAAGGGACCTCACTCTAGAATTGGCAGACTATTCGCCGCACTCGTAGGGGGTACAGGTTGACCCAAGGAGGGGTGCTCAATTTACCGGATTCCGTGAAGTGCCGGGTATTCCATTCACTATGTTGTGGGGACTACCTCGCTTCAGGTTTTGGCGGGTAACTTTCCGCATCCGTAGGGGTCTAGGTTTCATTGCACAGGTTATCCACACGACCAGGGGAACGTCGGGTTTCAGTAGCGGCTCTGTGAAACCCGGGGATCCCAGTTTATCTGTATTGTTCTGTGATGCTTATTACTTTTCTGTAATGTTGCATTTTATCACTCCTGGAGCGATTACTGTATATTAGTATATATACTATTAGATGTTGTATATGTTTTACACCCGCGCTAGTCCAGCCCCGCTCTGTCGTTAGTTAAGTAACCTAACGGGTGATGACGGGACCCAGTGATGAATGCGGATGGCATATACGTACATTTTATTTTCGTTCTTTTCTGGTGTGATTGATTGATGGGACTACATTGATTCTTATCAATGCGAGATAAAACAAACCTATATTTGATATTGTTGGAACAAATTTTAAAATTATTACAAAGACGTTTCCTTTTGTTTTGCATAGCGGTATTCAGTTGGAATATCTTGCACCTCATTCCACGACGAAAGAGTCGGGATCTCTTCACCGGGAGTGACTTCTTTAACAAAAGGTTTTCGCTACTATATATTTTTATAAAGCTATCAGGTTCCTTCAACGAGATCAAGTTCATTACGTTAAAGGTTTTTCGCTAAAAACCAGCCGTAATCCTCCGTCGTTTCTTATGGATGGTCAGTAGTATTCAAGCTATGTTTGTTGTCCTACGTCAAGACATAGTGTTTGGTAGCTGCTGGGTATTCATTTGTTGCATAGATAGATGCATTAGTTTAAGTCAGACGTACACCTTGTTGGCCTATGTCAAGGGCATGTATGATGACTTAAGTTGATCAGGACAACGATGGGTAGAACTTGACATGTTGCTTATGATTTGTTGGCCTACGTCAAGGTCATAAGAGCATGAGATAAAAATTATATCGGGAGTTTCAAACATACAGGAAACTTTCCAGACTTGCGCATACCTTCTGGAGTGTGTTAACTTGAGTGGCTTCCATCAAGTTATCATGCGATGATAGTTGGATCCCAATTCTCACTAATGAGTTGGTTTACCCTTCGGGTGACCCCGACTAATTCTTCTTTCAGGTTTGGAGGAGAATTTGAGATAACAGTGGGAGGTTTCCTAATTAGATAAAGTGACAACCATTCTGATTTAGGCTAGAGTGCACGCAGAGTGTTTCTTTTCTCTCTCTCTTTGGCAGCGACCTTTGATCGAACCTAGACTATAACTCAGTGACCAAGTCGACCGAACCTTCTTAATATACTAGCTTTTGGATTGTCTAAAGTTGTATAAGTCAATGTCGTTTTTTCTTTTACCCTTTGTATTTCTCAGAACACCCCGTATTACTACGAACATCCACTTCCATTGGATAGATCCATCGTATGGTTAAATACGAACTCGGAGGGATTTCTTCGAGGATGGATCCAGGTTCAGGAGAAATAAAATTGCTTTATTCTGTTGTCTCTTATTATCACCTTCTCTCAGGTTGCGAGGGCTCCTTGGTTTAGTAGAGTACACCTATTACGCTTATTGGATAGTCTTCTTCTAAACCATAGGCTGATGCCGAACGGTAGGGAATGAAGAAAACCAATTAGCCTAAGTAGGGTGTGCAAAAGGTAATATGTAAAGACAAGATAAAGGAATAAGAAAGAGGGCAAAGTAAATTGCGACTATTAACATTCACGACCAAACCACGTATTTCATCGCCACTCCTACTTCACCTTTTATTTCTCCAGAACAACCCATATCACTACGAACATCCAATTCCATTGGATAAATCCATCGTATGATTATATACGAACTCGAAGAATATTTTTCCGAGGATGGATTCTGGTTCAGGAGAAATAGGAATAAGGTATTATTCAGTTGTCTTTTATTGCCACCTTCTCTCAAGTTACGAGTACTCCTAGGATTAGGAGGTTACTCCTATTATGCTTACTGGATATTCTTATTCCAAACCATAGGCTGGTGCCGAATGGTAGGGAAGGAAGAAAACCATTTAGCCTAATGATGGTGTACAGAAGGTAACGACTAAAGACAAATAAAGGGAATTGGAAGGATGACATGGAAATATACGGTTAAAGTCATGATATGGATTATGGAAGAGGCATTACTAAAGAATACCAGGATACCCCTACGAAACATATTTATGTTTCATATTTACTATGCATTGTTAATAGAAAACTGATTTTCCAATCAGATACTTACTCCAGAGCATGTATTTACCAGGTATGATTCTCACATCTGTACGGTTTTACAGATGTAGAGTGGGAGTGAGTTATTGGGAATTAGGTAATCATCCTCATTATATCGGAATTCGTTGTAATTGGTGATATTTGAGGAAATCACCTGAGTACAGTTTTCAACCTACGATACACAGGTTTTGAGTTATTCAACTCAGCGGACTTATACAGAGTATTGTATGTTGTCCAGTGTCCATCAGGACAAAAGGGTTAGTCCTCGTACTCTGTTCTATTTACTTGTGACTTCTCTAGCTTTTAGACAGGTGTTTCGTAGAAATACAGTGTCTAAGTTTTTAAGAAGTTGTGGGTATAGGAATAAAGTAGAGAACCGGGTGTCGCAAGTATCGGGATTCTTCAAAGAATCGAAGATGTAGATTCTTGTGATTGGTATTCAAGTAATGGTTTTGAGAAACCTGTTTCTCTTTCAGGTTACTCATAATTGGATGGATTCCTAAGTTGATTAATACTGATTAGCCTCTCTCTATTAAGTTATTATGCACCGGAAACAGCTGCATAATTTGAATCCGGTTCTAATTAAATAAGTGCCAATGTTTCTATATTGGATATAGAATGCTTCATATTTTAACGATGTTAAGGTACGGGGAGTTGTCCAGCTTATGCTTAAAACCAGATACTGGATAACTCAAGGCACGTTTCTATAATGGCAGTTTATGGGTTGACCCTAGCTTCGACGAGGGTTGATTTTCTACCATCTGGAAGATCAATAGTGATATTGTTCTTGAATCGCCACAGTTTTATTAAAATGGATTTTTTTTTCAGAAAATAGAAATGGGAGCATGGTAGAACTGGAAGTGATTCCAGAACCACAAAAGATTACGGAAAGTTTAATAGGACCTATATATTCAATCAGGTTTGACATTCCAATAGCCACTCCGCAGATATAGTGGGTAACCTCAGACACCCGAGAGGTACTTTGGTAGCCTCAAGGACGGTGACAGGGAGGTTCTTGTTTACCCAGACTTGACATTACTGTTGTTCCAGATATGAGACCCGGCTGGAGGAAATATATAGCGTCATTCTAAACTAGTTTTAGAAGTACACGTATATATTATTCTACCAGAGGGTTGTCGTAGTCAGTGGGAGCAGCGGAAGCATAGTGGGCAAGAAGCTAGTGTCTATTTATAGACTTGAGCAGATATAGCGGAGATAGATCATCTAATTTTGATGTGACAGTCATGGGTTTGACTTCATCAGAATAGGGGATGAATCTGTTAAGAAGGTAGTAGGGTGTGATGTCCTGGTATTTGGATGACATACACAGAATAGGAAGTAAAATTCCTATACTACGATCGATTATACTGTGGTCATCACACAGTTGTTTCTCCACAAAGGACATGGATATAATATCAAACATTCTGGTTACTAGATCTAATGGTTTTAGATCTAGATTTGGGTAGTTTCCCAATGTGGGTATTTTGATAATATTCTAATAGTATTTTAGAATAGATGACTCCTTGCATGGTGGTGTACCTGCAGGTAATGGAGTCATCCTCTCCGAAGGTGTCTTACAGACTAAAGTGGAGAGGGACGTTCATGATTGACAGAACACTTGCTTAGGCAATTGAGTCAATCGTGAAATGTGAAGTACCACACCAGATGTTGTTTTTTGCACTAGATGCAATAAGTTTATATTAATCCAATCCTGAAGAAACATAAAGAAGCAGTTTTAGAACATAAGTGCATGTTCTACGAATTTGATGACGACGGTCTCCTTAGGGAGACGGTTATCATTCCAGGCTTCAAAAATGACATGGATGACAGAGTGATTGTCAGAGTTATAGTTTTCCCTCTGACGAGGGACAGTATTATGGACAGGTGGTCCAAGAGGATACTGTGGGAGGCATAGTGCTGGACACTGATTAGTTTCAGTGATCGATACAGTCTAAGAGGTTTGGATTTGGAGTTCATTTATGAACTAGGTCCCATCAGATATCCAAACATATTCTAAGACAGGTATTACTTAATTCGTGAGATGGTTTTCTCCACGAAGTTGAGATATAGAGAGATACAGAAAGAAACACCGAAGCGGATCCACTTACTGAGGCTATTTCTCGAACACAAGAGTTTTACAAACGAGCTTTGTGAAACTGATTAGTAGAGGAGTTGGATGTTCGGTATCACACGAGCTGTGAGTACGCGATATCGCAATAATTAGCCTTAAGTGCAAGTGGGAGATTATTGTATATAGTGCCCTCTAAGTCAATTATTGGATCGCAGGTACGTGATTGCAATGATTGAGGGAGGACCTGTACCAATAAAACAGTCTTACTCGAGATGATAGTATGCTATATGGTTTGTCTTTATCATCATGATAGAGCCCATAAGATTCTTGTTTGACTACCAGCAGTATGATGGCGATCATATATGTGGGAGCTGGGGTCTACAAGCACATCCTTAAAGTGTCCCTAGTCGTGGGAGTTTCGAGACAGGGCATCGATACTCCGGAGTAGACTAGTGTATACAGTCGAGACTCCGACGAGGGGCGGTGGCCAGTCTCACAAGCCACTGGTGTCAGTTGGATCACCTAAGATGTATACAGGTGCTCATTGGGTTATGAGTACACCGGACAGGACTCGCCAGGAACATGCTAGTTGGTATTATACATATCGTCAGATAGCAGTTCCCTGGTGACATGTGTACAGCTTAGTTCATCGACCTGAGGTCGTCATTTTTCTCGTGTGAGTTCCCACTGTGCTTTGATTTATACCCTACCACGGGTCAAAGGAGTCGTGCAAACAGGTATATTTTGGGTACAGTCCCGAGCCACATTGGAGGCAAGTGAGCGGATCTTCGGGGATTCGTCTCTCCCGGTATTGGGGGTGAGATCGTGCTGTGCTTAGGAGAGCCATTACATGAAATTCTTGGCCAGGGTAATCGAGATTTACTGGTAGGTATACCAGTAGAATTTCAGTGTGTTCCGGGCTGCTCTCTAACACGACTTATGCAGCTATTGGGGTCTGACGTTTACCGACCCCCTAGGCCGTATATGTGATACTCATAGACGAATGTTCCGGAATGTATAGATATTGTCACTGTTAGGCTCAGTAGGGTTTATAGATGAGTTCGCTCGTCAGATTCCCTTCCAATCAATACATAGGCAAAACGTTACGTACAGCTTGTACCTCTGACGTGCTAGGGGTTATACCCAGTGCCAGTGTACTGATGAGTCATTAGAGTTCCCCACCGACGCTTTCCCAAGTTCGGGCGAAACGTTGTAGAGGCCGTATGGGATTATGGCAGTGTTCAGAAAATGCACGTGCGTTTTCGCACGTGTCATTTTTCGGATAGATAATACTGGTGGGCTTTGGTTTAAGCCGGATCCGAGTATTATACTGTGTAGATATAATATCTTTATCTCAGTTGCATTTGTATTCGGTCGTAATACAAATGCGGGTATGTTTATACCGATACGGGGTTATCCTGAAATTCGTTTCGGGATGATTTTTGGAAGTTGCCAGTTTCCAGTTTTCTATCACCCGTATTTAACATTCGGTTAAATACGGATTTGTCTTTTCGTCTTGAGGGTGAGTCATTGTGTGTAGAAGTTTCAAGATTAGTGACTCATTCTTTTGCATTGATTATTTGGTGACTAGGTTTTCATGACTCATTAAGCTTTAATGGTGCATTTAATGTGTTCATATATGACTCATTCTTTCTTTAATTGTGATGATAAGTTCAAAGCTTATAGTCACCCTTCTTTTGCTCCTACACTCACCTCCCTCCTCTCCTTTATATGGCCGGCCCCCTCTTGTGAGGATTAAATGGTTGTTCATTTTGATTTGTGAGAAAAGATTATGATAACTAGTGTATGGAAATTTCCTAGTTCAATTTCCATTCACCCAATTCCAAATGGCAACTTCTTTTAACCGTTCGTCCATAGTCTTGTACGTAACGAGACAAAGTGTTCTACTCATTCTCTACTTCATCTTGGTCGTATTTTTTAGCAAACTTGACGATCGAGTTGCCTCGGTTCAGAGGCGGGAGCCCGTTTAAAGATCCGTTGACATGGTGCCTCCTGGACGACGAAACCGGAGATCGAGCAAGTTCGGATCAGTTGCAACATAGCGTGGGATGATGGTTGAAGACCGAAGGACTTGGATCATTCGGTATAACAATTCTACCCTCTTTACAATTTGTTAGTTTAGGTTTAATGGACGATCCGGGATAAAGTACGCGATAGCGCCAGTCGTAAAAGTTTTGTTCCGCATATTGGCGTCTGTTAGACGGCCGGGGCGCTGCCACGGACTTACAGATCTGATTTGAAGTGTGCACGTCAATTTGGAAGTGCATCAATGTGGAATGTATCATTCCTTATCTTGACAAAATTTTATATCAAGTTGAGACGAGAAAGGAGTTGTTGGTTGTCGGGACCTGTCACCTCTCGAAAGACGTTGAGAAATTACAACGACATATATCAGAGGTGTGAAAAGAGGTACCCTTAAACCAAATCCCGTATTTGAGGGAAAATAGGCGATGGACCTATGAATCGTTAGTCATATTTGAGACTAAGATTATCTTAGGAGATATGGGATGAATATCATTTTGGATATTACCAATGAGAGATCATTAGTCATGTTTGAGACTAAGATCAGTTCGGAAATCATGAGAAATATGGGCTTAGTTAATTTAGAATCAAAGAGGCTTAACCTTAGAAAAATTAGCCCGTTTGGGCTGAGATTGGGTTTCTATACTACCCAGTAGTGTTAAACACTAATATATGTAGTGCTCACGTGTATTTCACATGGTGCGCTGGAATAGTACGGAGCACTAATCTTCTTTGGCGTTCACGTGTGAAACATATGAGGTGCTTAGATATGGGCGCTGCCCAACCAGTGCTAAGCACTTAGTCATTTTGACTGAACATGGAGTGCTAAGCACTTAGTCATTTTGACTGAACATGGAGTGCTAAGCATTTTGCATGGCACTCACGTGGGAAGCACGTGAGTGTTGAGCATTAATTTCAGGTTTTATTTGCTCACCCCCTTTTTTGACATAAGTGTTAAGCACTTGGCTGGAGCTCACGTGTGAATCACGTGAGACGCCAGATTTTTGGTTTCCAAGAGTGTTTCATGTATATTTCACGTGATTGCTTTATTTTGGGGTCTCAGGCTGCCTTATTTGGTGTCTACCTAATCAACACAAAGGAGTTTTTCTTTACTCTTTAGACGCTCACGTAGGAAGCACGTAAGGCTCTTTAGTTTTTCTTTTGTTTGTTTTAAGCACTTACGTAGGAAACACATGAGGCAATATAATAGTGCTAAGCACTAATTTTACTCACGCGTGTTTTACGTGAGACGCCAAGTTCTTCTTGTTTTTAGAGATATTAATCTCTGTTAATGATATTTTAGTCATTGATGATATCAAGATTTCTGTTTTGAAAATCTTGAATCATCATCATTGTTTTTTATTGGAGAACTAAGTTCTCTGTTTTAGTTATAAAAGCAAAGCTTTTTATGTAGGGTTAAACTCTAATTTTGGGGTAATTAAATTCCCAGGACATATATTCTTTTCCCTAAGTTTTAAGACGCAAAAGCCATTTGAGAAGACAGTAATGTGGCAGAAGGAGAAGACAGTAATGTGACGGAAGAAGAAAAAAATGACATTCCTCGTTCTCTGTTTCAGCATCAATCTTCTGATATGAACTAATGATGGCTTTCACATAGGCTTTTCCCTTTAGAGACTTCTTAGTGTCCAATGGAAAGCATACATCAGATTTGTGCAGGTCGGGTTCTTCTATGACTTTTAAGAGTCTCAACTGATTCTGTAAATTACACCCTAGTTGGGTGATACTTTTACCACTTCTCACTGCAGGTGCGCTCTCTAATATCTATTTTGAATGTAATATTATAGATATCCATGCCTGTTTATGTCAAAATTACTTATATTGTCAATGTTTGATTGTCTAGTTGTTGGTGATGCGTCCATATCAGGGACAGAGGCCACTCTCGTTCCTCCAGGTATGTTAATATATTATATAGGGCATGTATATTGATTTAGAATGCTATATCATAAATATACACGCATTCCTTTTGCTCTTAGTCCTCCAACTCATTATCATGGGCTGCTTGATGAGATTAGATCTGCGCCTGATGATCTACAAGAGCTTGTTCACTCCCTGTCATATGTGTAAGCAGCGCTATATGCGAGTTTACCTTATTAGTATGTATGTACTGAAATTAATTAATATTATTCAAATTTTGATACATGCAGATACCAGAGGAGCACATCTTCTATCTCTGTAGGTAAGGCTTTGAATTTGTTGATTTTGGTGTTTCTTGTCAATTTTATAGACCAGTATGTGCTAAATATAATGTTTTGACAGTTGCTAGGGGGAAGGCAACATTCGAGGTTGCTGACCCCAGTCCTGGACGCCGCACACGGATGGCACCACGGAGATTGGGAGAGAGGCCGAGGACTGGGCTCTAGCAGGGCCCATATGAGGTTGGACTCCACCCCGGTGGTTACTTCCTCCGTCTCCAGTGAGCGACGTATCCAGCAGGAACAGGAGAGCTTGAAGGCCACCGTTCAGGAGTTGAATGAGATGCTGGTATGTATACTACTTAATAGTAAAATATAATGTCATATTATAGATATCAACATATCCAATATCAGTACATAGCCTGAGCTTATTTGGTTGTAGACTTATGTTTTATTAATCATACATGCACATATCTAATTAAAATAAACTACAGTTTTCCAAACTAGATATCCAAATGGGGTTTCGAAATAACTCGATAATGATAAGAATTCGAATGTGGGTGTAGGAGCGGGTGGTTGAGCAGGCCCAGGCCTGGGGAACGATTTTACCGGACAGAACGATCCGAGGCTGCTGACCCCAGTTCTGGACGCCGCACACGGAGGGCACCACGGAGGTTGGGAGAGGCCGGGGATTGGGCCCTAGCAGGGCCCATATGAGGTTGGACTCCACCCCGGCGGTTACTTCCTCCGTCTCCAGTGACCGGCATGTCCATCATGAACTGGATAGCTTGAGGGCCAGCGTTCAGGAGTTGAAGGAGATGCTGGTATGTATACTATTTTATAGTAAAATATCATTTCATATTATATACATATCAACATATCCATAATTAGTACGTAGCTTGAGCTTATTTGTTTTTAGACTTAAGTTTGATTAATCATACATACATATGTAATTGAAATAAACAACGCTTTTCCAAACTAGATATCCAAACAGGGTTTCGAAATAACTTAATAATGATACGAATTCGAATAATAAACAGTTCTTACACGCTTCTTACACACGTTATATCCAGACGCGACAGGGTAGATCGGCCGAGCCTCCACACGCATCTCCTTCGGCTGCGGCTCCGCAAGCCACTACATCGGCTGCGGTTCCGCAGACAGCTCCTGTAGCTCCACCGCCCACTCAGACTCCCGCTCGCGACGAATTGCAGAGTTTATTGACCGAGGAGCAGGCGCGCGTTATTCTATCGTTATTCAGAGGTGGAGCTGGACCGAGCTAGGGTAGATTTTTGGTTCTTTTTTTTTGAAACATGTATTTATTTATATCATACACATTGTACTACATTTTGAAACGATATTGATATTGGTTTGTATTTATATCATATTCAGTTTTTGTGTTTCTTTTGTATATTATATATATGCGTGAGATGTGATTATGAATACTGCAATATATGATTTGATTGATGTATAAATTATTGTGCACAGGGCGGGAAAAAATCAAGCAGCCCATTTTTAAAAAAAATTTACAGACAATATGTACCTACGGATTAATCCGTAGACACACATTTTACCCCTATGGATATATCCGTAGGGGCTAAATATCAGCAGTAACTGATATTTCCCCCAGATGTCAGTGCCAGGGGTTTGGGAATGCCCCTACGGATATATCCGTAGGGGCCACTGACTCTCCCCTACGGCGTTATCCGTAGGGGCAAAATATCAGGAATCCTGAATTTGTGCCCCTACGGAAAAGTACCTACGAATATATCCATAGGGGGTAGTACATGCCCCTACGGGTATATCCGTAGGGCCGAGTAATTTATTAAAATAAACCGTAAATAATATAAAATCTTATACCCTACGGTTTAATCCGTAGGGGCAACTGGACCTACACATATATCCGTAGGGGCAAAAATTTAACCGTAGGGGCAAGTTCAGGGCCTCAACTTGCACCTGCGGCCTTTGCACCTACGGGGTATTTTTTCGCCCCTACGTATATATCTGTAGGGGCAGTGGGTTGCCCCTACGGATAAATCCGTAGGGGCAACCCTTCTTTGTAGTAGTGTGAAGAACAGAATCTCCCCGATGAGAATTAAATTCTCAACTTGTGGAGAGATTTGCAAAAGCAAATCTCAAACTAAAAGATGAACTAAGTTCTTATATGAAGGGTTAAACCCTTATATCCATTATACTAGGCATAAGGGATACTTTTAATCTCTTATTTTTTATTTACCTAGAGCGTTTTGAAGGAGGAAGGTCTTCTTACTTTGAGAATTAAATTCTTTGTTCTCTCAAGAGCTCACTATATTTTGGCAGGAGCTTATAGGTTTTTTTTTCTATCTTGAGACTTGAAGTCTCGGGTCCTTTATATAGTGGAGGCAAATTTTTTAATTAATTTTGAGAAAATATCTCATTGAGAGATTACAATTGGTTTAATTGGACTCAAAATTGATTTGGAGACTTTTACCCACCGTTGGACCTTTGATCCAAATGTTTCTATTTTACAGAATATGTTTTCTTATTTTAACAAGATTGAAGGAATATTCTCCCATATATAGAATAAAATTCTATTAAACAGTGATATTTTTATCACCAATGGATTTTTAATCCAAGGATGCTCAGTTTAACATAGCACAATCTTTATTTGTTTAGAAAGATATGGGAAATATTTTCGATCTCCTTGGATCTTTGATCCACCAACTTTCTGTTTAACAGAAAATATCATTCCCAATAGAATTTAATTCTATGCTTAATCACCATTAGATCTTTGATCCAACGGTTTCTTGTTTGAGTAGAATTTAATTCTACGTAAGGAGGTGCCCTAACGTGTTTAACACGTGAGGCTTATTTAGCTTCTCTGATTTGGCGCCCATATGCCTTGCATATAGGCACTCATGTGTTTAACACGAGAGGCCAATTTGGCCTATAGTTGTTTGACTGCAGCGCCTATATGCTTTGCATAGGCGCTCACGTGTTTAACACGTGAGGCTTATTTAGCCTATTAGGTGTTTGATTTCAGCGCCTATACTTTGCATATAGGCGCTCACGTGTTTAACACGTGAGACTTATTTAACCTATTAGCTGTTTGATTGCATCACTTAAATGTTTTGCATATAGGCGCTCACGTTTTTAACACGTGAGGCTTATTTAGCCCATTAGTTGTTTGATTGCAGCTCCTATATGCTCTGCATATAGGTGCTCACGTGTTTAACACGTGAGGTTTGAGTTGTGAGGAATTTTCTCCCCTTTTCTTTTTTACGAAGGAACAAATTGTCACGATCCGGAATTTAGCTCGTGACCGGCACTTAAATCATGCAACGTTTAAAGGCGTAACGTAATTCAAGTAAGCCGAAACCCAGAAATCTAAACCTTTTAAGGAAAATAATAGATGTGAAGTTTTTAAGATAATGGTATAATAAAATCAAGTTTTTCTTTAAATGCATAGGTAATGATATATGAAAATGTAAGTGGATTATATTCTAGTTAAAAACATTTTTCGTCTTTAAAAATTTGGGCAATACACGTAAAAATGAAAAGTCACTAAAATCTAGACAATGTTTACACTGCAATACACATAAAAATGAAAAGTCACTAAAATCAAATATATGGAAAATGCCATATGAACAAACCCCAACAAGTGGCACAAATCCAGATCCAACCCACCCCAAACGACCAGCGAAAATGCCAAAAAGACCGGCACTGCCGGGCCCCCTCATGGGGAATGCTTCAAAATTTTACCCCAACACCTTTTGGCCTCCCCCACTATTCCTCTTCTGCTTGTTTTTCCTGCAATTAACCAGAGGATTAAAAATCACCATCAAACCTTAATGCATTTTAATTTTAATTTTTAATTCCCTAAACCTTAATTCTATCCTATAAATACCGCCCCATACCCTAACTCTCTTTATTCTAAAATCCATTGTCAAAACTCTCAAAATTTTTCAAGATAAATAAGTATACAAGCGGAGTTAGCCCAAGGTCACCTTTCGGCGATGATTCGGGATAAATCCGGCGACACCGAGACTCCACGAATATCTTAAACTCTTCCTATACCTCCCCTCTCTCTTTTAACCAGTAATTCCCCTCTCCTCTCTTCCTATTCTAAAATTATCTCTTTTCAAAACTCGTCGGAAGTGGAGTTATTCCGACTTCCGATTCTAAATTCGTTAAAAACCAAACTTTTCCCAATAACAAATCAACCATTTCTTTATATATTGTTTAGCAACCATACACCGATATCGAGAACAAGTTTCAATTCAAAATACCATGCTATGCAACTTGTATTACACTTTTATAGTTTAATACCAAAAACTTTACATTCGACATATTTCATCTTGTTTACTTGTATTACCTTTAGAAAATCTCATTAGATAATAACCTATCTCATCACAACACACATCGTGACATAGTACGATTGCTTGAAAACAATATTTTTGGGACAAATACAATTTTACATTAAAATACCTTAAACTATTAAAAACCGTATTTCTAATTTTTTAAATTAAATTCCTTACGATTATGTCCTTACAACCCACTCTTGGGGAATCTGAATAGGATGGTAAGCATTATCGCACATCCATCGGACTAGTAGGGCGAGATGCAGATCTTCTCACGGAGCATATGATCTCGATGGAATTTTTATTACAATTTTTAAGAAAACATGATTTCTGTTTAATAAATAAATTTATTTTTTATAATTATATATATAATATTATCAAACTATCTATTTTAAATATATATAATAAATTCCATGTTTTCTAAACAAAAGAATCTAAAATTTTATGAATATACCATCACAAATCCATACAATTCCAATTTACACTAAAATACCATATGCTATTCAATTTAGGTTTATATGCATAGAATACTTCACATTCTAAAATTACATCCATGAAAAGCCTAAATAAGATTAATAAATACTTGAGGTTTATTTTGAAATTATATCAAAACTATTTTTCATAAAACCCTCTCTAGTTATATTAATTTACAATAAGGACCCTAGTAATTATAGGTTTAAGCGAGACCAATTCTCTTGAATTTTAGGGAGCCGGAAAAAGTGGGTGCTTGCCTATTTAAAGTATACAACTAAAAGGGGGTTATCAATACGGTAATTTTTTTGGAAAAAGACATAAATCCTGCCGTCCATTTTCAGCAGTTACCGATAACTCCAAAACCTAATTCAGGATTTCAATTCTGTTTAAAGTGTCGGACTCAATCTGTGTCTTAGTCAAATCTGAGAACAATCCATCCATAAATACAATTCAAATATAACTCCATTACAAGTTGAATCCATATATACTGGAACTTGAAACATGAATACCAGAATACAATCAATATCAACATGACATGATCTAACCGAACCATGGATATACATTGACTTGACTACATAACTATCCGTTTATATCCTTATCCGTTTACATGAAAAATTGATATCATGATTTCGGCATGTTTTATATCTACAAATCATCTATAAACAACACAATAAAACATTACGGGGTTATAAAGGGGTAGATTGGTACGGAATGTGTTAAAAGTGTCACGATGATGGTCACTTTAATACACCTAACCTGAATATCTATTGCTGTTGTCCCGTAGGTTTTGACGGGGCCTTGTACTCCTCTCGTATACACTGGCATATTCTATACCAAGTGACAAACAATTACGTTAACATAACAAACATACATTATACCAGTTATATTCTCTTATCTGTCTATTCTATTTCTATAGCTCTTTTGGGACTTACTGAGTGATTGTTCGCTGATGACATTCACTTTCTCTTCTTTGTTCGGAATGTTGTCAGGAGGATCCGAGTCTCTGGAGGTAGAGCCCAGCTCAGAAGATTTGGAGCAGTTTATCGAGGACCCGGAGCTCTAGATCACTTGTATATACTTTTACTTTCAGTTCATACCATTGTTTAGGCATTGCTTTCTGCATTGTATTTACTTTTCAGTTTTATTGTAAAGAATGGTAAATAAATAAAAAGTTATTGTTCATTTACATCTCATGTCTTTCTTGTGTACATTTATATTATATTGCTTATTTACGTTTAACGTGTTTACTTCTGAGTAAATACGTCGCGGGACCCGTCACGTCTCCTTACCGCACTCTGGGAAGCGGGGCGTGACAGTCTAAGTCAACCAATATACAAAGTCTAGTTTCTGATTGATGGAGTTTGACTAGATAAAATAGAAATAATAAATACAAGAGTGGGCACGATCCAATGTGTCCCACCTATCATAGAAAACACCATGAGTGAAACTGTGTGCCAGCGATACTGCTACTGATCCAAGCGGTCAAACTTGCAAGAACACTGTGGTACAACGGGGGTGAGTTGCTAACCCGTGAGTAGAAAACATCAGCAGGTAGAAATCGAATAAACAACGATTCCTATGTCATACTGTAACATGAAGGTAATACTATGATATCTAAGGTGCCCATGTATGCATACGTATCAACAATATAATCGATGCCAATGACAACTTGTAAAAATTAAACGTCTGAAATCATGTGCCTGTATGTATGAGGAAAATCAACCAACGTGTATCGATTAACGACACATCAAATCATGGAACCTAAGTGTCTAGCTGCGACACTCAAAATATCATGAAACCGTGTCCAGCTTCAACACGTAAATCCTCATATCTCAGGCGCCGCTTCCTATGATCGGTCCTCATATCCATCTCACGACTCCGGTAGGTATCCTCTGGATAACCGTCGGGTCCAAACTATCACCGGTAGGTAGTGTTCCCTCCTGCCAGGCTCATCGTCTAATCCACGATCTTCTTGCCCCGGGGTACCTCACCGGGCCCACCATGTACCCGCAGATGGTTCATCCAACTCCTCAAATCGGGTCTCGAAAACAAGCTCAGAACCAAGAAAACTCATGGTGGGCGTCTCGAAATCACATCACGAGAAACCGCGTTTTTAAAACAATTCATAATTTCCTTTAAAATATAACCGCGGTTTTCAAATCCAGAAATCTCATGAAAATAGTATCTCAATGCATATAAACATAAATTACGATGTATGCAAACATAGAACAGTAATACGAGCATATCAAGTATATCATGCAAGCATGTCATGTGATAGTACTGAAAAATGGATAATATCATGATATAGCAGTTCTACTGTGCATGTAGCATTGCAATTATCGATGATGAATATGTGTGAGCCGGAAAATCTGTGTAAGTGTAACGTGCGCATCATCGATAATTATGCAGGTGTACTAGCAGACGATATCATAACAAATAATGGAAGCACACACATATATATAAAATGCAGTGAGAGTAAAATGAACATAGCAGAAAGGTAAATAGTAACACAACAAGCTAAGATATATATCGATATACGAGCCATACAATTATCGTATCTAAAATAACACGAATCTTTATTTTTAGAAAAGTAGGGACTACGGCGTTATTAAAGAAAAGAAATACCTTTTGAAATCCGTAGCGTCCCTCGGTTTGTCCTTTGAAAATGTACACGATTCATTAGTTTTGAAAATAGGTATGACTCGAACCCCATTCTAACATCTACTTAAGTAATTAAAAGACCAAAAGCTAAACTAATCCCAAGTCAAAAATACGGATCAATCATCATATATACACCTCGTACGGTATAGTCCGTCGTACGGCTTCCTCAAAATCGAGGGTATGGGTCAAATATCATATATCATAATTCGTACGGTATAATCCGTTGTACGATATCATAATCAAGGGTGTTGATCTAAGGTCACGTACATCATATCACTCTTTATTCTCTTATACATATATGTACACATATCTCTCAAGTCACATTTGTATCAATCTCATATCATGTCTTGGCAAAAATATCTATATTCTCATATCACCTCACATCCGTATATTGACATATTAAACCAAGCCATCTTACTTTATCATAATCAATTTTCATCATACCAATATCCAACATTAAGTCATCTTGTATATATATATATATCATATTCTCATTTGTATGTATGTAAAATCTTACACCATCTATTGCCATATGAATATAATATGCACATTGCCTCGCATCATCAAGCCAACATATCCATTAGTGTCAACTTTTATCATATCATCTCATACTAAAACCTTTAATCATGTCCGTAAGTTCGTAGCATATTTTTTCTCCAAATTATAATTTATATAATGATTCTTCTATATCCCCAGCCCGCTATCCGGGTAGTGGGACCCCATAAAAACCTTGCGGAGCCCCCGATATATCCAAAACCCTTTCAAAACACAATACTGCATATTGAGTCCGCATGACCTGTTTGACCCGTCAATCGGAGGTTTTCTTGCTCCAAAGGCGAGGGGTAATTAACGGCAGCTTAGTTCGCGGTTGCCGGAGATTCGGATCCCCAAAATCAATAAACCCCAGCCTACCCTAGACAGGGGGAATCTGTAATGCGCCTAACAAACGCGCATGTATTCCCATCTTAATATGGTGACGAAAAACACCCTACAGATTCTGGCACACCCAGTGGGACCTTTCTCTTCTCCCATATCTCGGGTTAAGTGTTCATGTGAACTCATGTAACATATATACCGATGTTTGTACTGAAATAATGTTTTTTCCGTGCAGCAATCAACTTTCAACGACGATGTCCCCTAAGATGAATTCAGCTTTCAACGTGACCCCGATCTCGTACGTGGTGAAGATCAACGCCCGCGTGGTTCTTCCTGCCAGTCTCAGCTGGCAATGAGAGGAGCTACCTCGTCAATTAGGTTCTGTCATCATCTACCCTGCTGGAAGCACTCATCTGGCGTAGATCCCGAAAAACCAAGCGGCCAAACCGACCTCAAGGGGCAGGAGGCCGAACGTTGTGGTCGCCAAGGCTTCCTACTCCAAATGCAAATATATATTCGAACGGCTCTCCACTGTTCCGACTGGGGGAAAGGCCGTCAATACCAATGGAGCCACAGAGCATCTCCAGCAATCTCAGGTGGTGCCCTTGATAATCACGCGAATGGGCATCTTCTCTGGCCTCTCTGTCAATCTGTCTACGGCTTCTTCCCGAAGAGCCGAAGTCTGCCAAGTGCTTAAAATAGAAAAGTTAAGGAAGAAGCGGCTCAGGTATCGAGCCAACAAGAGGGCCAGGACTTCGGCCATGTGGAATCTTGTGAGGTTCCAAGAGCAGGGTTACTCCACAACGACGGCTGAGTCGACCGTAAAAATCAGCAATTCTTTCGAACCTCTGAAGTGGGTTCAGAAAAATGCCATGTCCGCTAGAATTAAGAAGACGTCAGTTCGAACGATGTTGCAAAGAGACGTGTCCCAGCCTCGTCAGAGAAAGCATGACACCATCTCTTCAAGTGTCTATCGGGCGCTCTGTGCCGCGCGAAAGCAGCGGGGCAAAACCAGAAAAGAAGCGTCAATACTATTCAAGAACCCGGTCAGGCCAGCCGCTTTCAGTCGATTGCCTGTTACCAAAATAGGAGGGCCACGACAGCGATCCGTGAAATCAGTCGCCGATAATAAAAAGACGGTTGGATATGTTATCTATACGGTCTATATGGCGGGCGGGCGCCCCAGCGACAACCTTCGCAGCAAAAGAAAGGATAGGGCCACCACATCCCAAGCCCAATCTGGCTTGAATATGGTTGCCGCTTCATAAGAACGGACGCCTCCGCTGGATGATGGAAACCCTCTCAATGAGGATGATAGGCAGAAAGACCCCTCAGTCCATATAGAGTCAAGCTCGAACAGCGAGGAAGAGTTGACTTTCCGCCCTAGGACCGCAGAGCAAGAGCTGCTTCAAGAGCTTAGAAAACAGCTCAGGAGCAAAGATAAAGAGATGGCCAAGCTCTATTCGAAAATTGACGACCTAACGAACGTTGTGATGCAACTTACGGCTCAAATTGCTCGAGCGCCTCCTAATCAAGCACAAGTCTTTACTCATGAGTCGGGTGATGACAACCCGAAGTAGCCGATGCCTGTCTCTTTGGGTCCAAGATTGGTCGAGCCGCACGACAGCCGGCCACATTTCGCTTCTGGGGACGCTTTGGCCTTAGATAACACTATCCCGCTAACACAAGATCGGATAATGGATTTGGTCACCAGCAAGGTTAAAACATTGGTGGCCGAAGCCGAAGCTCAGAAATAAATTGGCAGTAGTGGGCGGCCATATCCCGCAAAGTACGATCTGATCGAGTTCCCGAGTGGCTACATCATTCCTAAATTCAAAAGGTTTGACGGGACGGGAAACGCAAATCAGCATGTCGCCCACTTTAAAGCGTCGTGTGGAAATACAAGGGGCAATGTTGTGGTTCTTCTTCGTCAGTTTGTCAATAGCCTGAACGGTGTTGCTTTCGACTGGTACGCAAGTATACCAGATGGGTCAGTCATTACTTTTGCCCAAATGGAGTAGTTGTTTTGGCAAAGATTCATGAGCGTCAGTGACAAAATCTCCATCCCTGACCTCGTGAGAACCAAGCCGGGGAAAATGAAAGCAATACGGACCTTATTTCCCGATGGCGTAATCTCACGGTTAAGTGCGAACTGCCGTTGGAGCAGGACCAGTCCGTCAGCCTTCTCATTGGGAACCTCAGCAATTGGATGGTCCCGTTCTTGTATAAAGCAGACTTCAAGACGTTTCAGGAGCTAACCAAGAAAGTCGAAATGCTGGAACACTCGATACAAGAGTCTACTCCGGACTCTCAGAGAGACAAGACTTAGAAAAGCAAGCGGGACGACAACCATAGAAGCAGGAACTCTAGCGGTACCAATGTCTTCAATGCGTCCGACAATGAAGACAAGCGAAAGGCAGGCGATTCCAAAACCAACCGGTCTCGAAAGCCATTTCTAGGAGGAGAAGGGCCTTCCCTAGAGGAGAAAAAGAACAAGATTTACTCTTTCAGAAGGGACAAGGTCCACAAGATATTTAAAGATGCCTTGAACAACAGTCTATAATTGCCGGAGTCAAAAGGACCTTAAGAAGCAAAAATGATCGACAATCCCCTGTATTTCCCGTACCACCAAGTAGTGAGCCATGCGATCGAGGATTACTATATCTTTAATGACTGGGTCGAGAAGCAGTACAAGGCTGGAGAGATCGAGCTGTCCAAGAGTATGTTGGTAAACAATTAAGTTGCAACCAACAACTTTATATAGACAGAAGCTGAAACCTTCTGGAAGCCGAATGCTGAACCCGCTGCCCTGAGAAATGAAACTGACTCACCGCTGCCTCCATGGAGTACGCACGTTGCTAATAAGACAAAGAAGATGCTAAAGTTACTTCGAAAAGATTCCAGAACAGAATGGGAAGGGCAGAAGAGACCCACCATTCCAGCTGCCAATTCGGCTTAATCAGGCTTAAAATCCAAAAAGCTCAAGAAGAAGAAAAGTGCAGCTCGACGCGAAAAGGAGTCTGTAGGGAGATCGACCATTCAAAAATATATTGATTCCCTTAAAGACTATGAACAAATAGAAAGAACTCTAATTCAATTGAAAGACTTCTTCCCTGTAGAAGCAGCTATGATTCTGAAGGAGCTAGAAGAAGAATCCAATGAAGAGATCCCTATAGTGACCTGCTCCGCCATCCATCTGGGCAACGACTTTGAGGAAGAGCTCTGTTTTCTCGAAGAGGACGAGGAGCTCATCACAAAGGCCAACCAAATCCATCTCAGAAGCGGCATGGATCTACCGTCGAATCAGGGCAATGCCTCTAAAGGGAAGGAAATACAAGTCGCTAATGAAGAAGATGGCGGAGAGCCGGCTCATGAAAATTCGAGTCCTTCCTCGGTGGAATATATTAACTTGGCTCATCTCCGAAAGCCTCCATCTCTCCTGAGCATCTATGTTGCCTTGGTCCTATCTAAAGAGCTTAGAGATGTTCTCATTCACGCTCTACAAAACCCCGAGCAGTATCAGGCTCGTTTTGCAGAAATTAATATGAAAGAAACCCAGTACGCTCTGCATGCCGCCACGGTCATGTCTAAGGGCGAAGACTTGTTACTGGGAACGGCTGAGCATAATCGGCCGCTTTACGTGACCGGGTATACCGACGAAGATCGGATTAATCGCATATTGATTTATCCGGGATCCTCAGTGAACATCATGAACTTGCTGACTCTGAAGAGTTTGTCAATGGACGTCCGACACCTATCAAGGGATAGGATTGTCATTCAAGGCTTCAATTAAAACTGCCAGCAAGTTCTGGAGTCTATTGCTCTGCCAATCAAATTTGGGGATCTGCAAACCGAAGCTAAGATATACATGATCGACGCTGACACGTCTTATAAAATTCTCTTGGAACAGCCGTGGCTCCACGATAACGATATCATTCTGTCAACTCTCCATCAATGCATGAAGTATATTAAAAATGATGAAGAAAGACACATTGACGGAGACATCCAGCCGTTCGGTGTGCATGAAGTCCGATATGAAGATTGTCGGTACTTTGTGAACCTCCAAAATGCTGAGCCACAGTTGACCAAAGATAGAACGGCCCCGAAATTCAAAAGCAAGTCTAATCCGGCTGTCACTTTCAAAAGCAAAAAACCCCAAGTGTGTCCGCATTTCGGCAACGACACTGATGAGTCTGATGTTGGAAGTCCGCCCGTCCATAAAAAACTCCCTCATTTTGGTAGCGATACGGACGGGTCTGATAGTGAAGGCTCATCCGACAACAAAATCTGCCTTCGTTTTGACAGCGAAACTGATGAGTTGGAGGAGGAGAACCTGCCTAGCAACAGCTATACAGATTGGGTCCCCCCACAACAAGCAAAGCTACAAGAGACCTTCAAAGTTGTAGAAGAGCCCCCAGCTGTCATAAGGGTGTCGGAGTAGATGTGCAAAGAGCTCGATACATTGTCAGTCTCTACCTGGACCAGCTGAAAACTTTCTATTTTCCTAGAAGGAAAAATGGACAGAAGGATATCCTGTTTTATGGGTCAAATCCTGTTGTGCACCCGGACGATTTGCCTGTCGCGTACCTTCCCTATGAGAGAGGCATGAGAGCCGTCCTCAATCCCAGATACTATGCGCCCGAGATGCAGGAATATTTCAAATGGTGCGGATGCCAGTTATATCAAACGGAGTCCGAAGCAAAGTTTTATGAAGGTCTATGACATCCGCCTCAAGTCCGAGCACTCATCGATGGATGAATTCCAGATAGACGGGGCATATGTTTCATCCAGCCTGATTCTAAGGCATGCTACATGATCCATATTGGGGAAGCTATCGAAGAGTCAAATGATGAAGACGAGCAAGCCGAGCCAGAAGAAGCTCCTCAAGAGCTCGAAGATGACAGAAAAGCAACCTTTGATGAGCTAACCGAGATCGATTTGGGAACGCCTAATAATCCAAGGCCGACTTACATCAGCTCACTCTTGTCAGAGAAAATGAAAGAGCAGATAATTGCCCTGCTGCATGAGTTCGTCGACTGCTTCGCGTGGACGTACAAAGAAATGTCTGGCCTCTCCCCTGAAGTGGCCGTGCATAAGATGGCTATATCTCCTGATGCTAAGCCTGTCAAACAAGCACCTCGTAGAATGATAACGGAGCTGGAAGTAAAGGTCATCAAGGAAACTCAGAAACTTATCGATGCTGGCTTCATTAGGGAAGAGAAATATGCAGACCGGATCGCATGCATTGCCCATTAAAAAAGAAAAATGGGCAGATCCAGGTTTGTGTCGATTTCAAGGACCTTAACAGGGCATGCCCTAAAGGTGATTTCCCGCTTCCGGTCATAGAAATGATGGTCGATGACAGCTCGAATTACGAGCTGTTCACCTTCATGGATGGTTCGTCTGGGTACAATTAGATAAAAATGTCACCTGAGGATGAGAAGCATACAACATTTCGAACCCCGATCAGCATATATGTTACAAATTGATGTCGTTCGGACTGATGAACGTAGGTGCTACATATCAAAGGGCAATGACCAATATCTTTGATGACATAATCCATAAAGTTGTTGAATGCTATGTTGATGATCTGGTCGTCAAGACTAAACCCAAGGCCGATCATATCCAAGATCTTAGGACCGTTCTCACTAGACTGGAGGAATACGATCTGAAGATGAATCCTCCGAAGTGCGCTTTTACAGTATCATCAGTAAAATTCCTGGGCTTCATAGTCCGACATCGAGGGATCGAAGTTGATCCATCCAAGATAAAGGCCATCATGGAGATTCCCCCTTCGAAGAATTTGATGCAGCTAAGATCTTTTCAAGGCAAGCTTTCTTATATAAGAAGGTTTATCTTAAATTTATCGGGGAGATGTAGGCCCTTCTCAAAACTGATGAAGAAAGGAGCTCCTTTTGTCTGGGATGCCGAATGTCAAGAAGCATTCGAAAGCATCAAATAGTACATGTTGTACCCTCCACTGCTTGCTGCTCCTATTTCAAATAAACGGTTGATTCTCTATACTGCCGAGCTAGATGAATCATTCGGTGCACTCCTTGCCCAGAGCAACTAGGAGGGAAAAGAAAATGCCCTTTACTACATCATTCGAACTTTAGTTGGGGCGGAACACAACTATTCCCCGATCGAAAATCAATGCCTGGCTCTGATATTCGCTGTAAAAAAGCTGAGGCACTATCTGCTTGCTCATCGGGTTATGCTGATCTCCAAGGTCAAACCCCTCAAACACTTAATGACCAAAGCAAGCCTAGCCGGTAGATTTGCGATATGGGTTGTCATGCTGCTTGTATTTGACATAATTTATACTCCTCAGAAGGCAGTAAAAGAGCAAGCCCTCGCTGACTTCCTTGATTCTCATCCCATACTAGAAGGGCCGCCTCTCAATTGCGAGTTACCCAATGAACAAGTGCTGCACCTCGAGGATGACGAGCCATGTTGGGAGCTCTACTTCGATGGAGCCTCATAAATGAGGAGCTTCGGCAAATCAAGCATCCCGCAGATAAAAGCGGGGATAGGATTGGTGTTCATCATGCCATCGATGGGAACCCTACGACGTTCTTTTGCTCTCACCGAGCCTTGCACAAACAATGAAACTGAGTATGAAGCTCTGATAGCTGGTTTGGAGCTCGCCATAGAAATGGAAATCCTTCGGCTACGAGTCTACGGTGATTCCCAGTTTGTCATCAACTAAGTAAACAGAGACTATAAGATATACAAACCCGAGTTAGCTCGATATAGAAGTCGAGTGGTGGAACTCATGAAATGGTTCACTCACATTGAATTAATGAGAGTCCCTAGAGCATTGAATGGAAAATCCGACATACTCACTCGCCTAGCTAAGGAGCTAGCTGATCCTAACATTGACGAAATTCTAATCACAGTTAGAAGCCGACAAATTCTGCCTCTAGTCTCTTTATGTGAAGAAGAAAGAGTAGAACAAGAGAACAATCCTGCTGAAGAAGCTTCGATCATTCAAGACGAGCCTGATTGGAGGGAACCCTTCATAGAGTACCTCCGATACGACAAGATGCCCGAAGAAAAATCTACGAGGATTTAGCTGAAGAAGAGAGCTCTCTGATACATGTTTGTAAATAATATGCTATACCGCGGATCATATGACCAACTCTGGCTCAGGTGCTTATCATCGTCCAAAGCCCAAAAAGTCATGAAAGAAGTTCACTCAGGCGTCTATGGCGCTCACCAGTCTGGCCCCAAAATGCGGCTTCGGATCAAACTGCTTGGATACTACTGGCCCACCATGATAAGGGATTGCGAATAGCATGCAAAGAAATGCCATCTCTGCCAAATTCACGGTGATTTCATTCACAAGCATCCCAATCCGTTGCATCCTACGGTGGCGTCGTGGCCTTTCAAAGTTTGGGGCA
Organism: Agapanthus africanus; assembly: GCA_030015575.1. NCBI lineage: Eukaryota > Viridiplantae > Streptophyta > Magnoliopsida > Asparagales > Amaryllidaceae > Agapanthus > Agapanthus africanus. The sequence goes on from JASDDO010000024.1 coordinate 58,308,299, forward strand.
CCGACATTGTTGACCCAATTGATCCTCCGTCATCCAAAGGCCACCGGTTCATATTGGCCGCAACCGACTATTTCTTCAGATAGGATGAAGCTTTTCCGCTAAAAGAAGTCAAGACAGAAAATATTCTGACGATCTTCCAGCATAATATTCTATACCACTTCGGTACACCAAGAAGAATCATTTCTGTCAACGGGCCTTCTTTCAAGAGCTTCAAAGTCTCAAGGTTCGTTACTCAGCACAAGATAGACTGGAGATATTCCTCCATCTATAATCTAAGGGCCAATAGGCTAGACGAAGCCTTCAATAAAACTCTATGCAAGCTCCTGAGGAAAAATGCTTCAGCCAACAAGAGAGACTGGAATCTCAAACTTCATGAGGTGTTGTGGGCATATCATACCACACACCGCACTCCATCTCAATCCACTCCATACTTACTACATTTTGGAGTGGAAGCAATCCTCCCGCTCGAAGTCAAAGTTCCAAGCCTACGGATGGCCGTTCAGCACGAATTGACGGAAGAGGAAAACATGCTCCTTCAGCTCGAAGAACTCGACGCCCTCGAAGAAAAGAGGCTCGCAATACAGCAAAATCTGGAGATGTACTGAGCCTAAATGTCATGGGCTTATGACAAGATAACCTGTCTCCGCGCTTTCAAGAAAGGTGAATTAGTGTTGGTCCTCAAAAGACCGATTATCCCCAATCGACATGCAAAGGGAAAATTCGAGCCAAACTGGGAAAGACCATACGTCATCGAGAAAGTGTTTGACGGAGGATCTTACCAGCTGATAAATTCCGAAGGAGAAAGGCACATGCTACCTATCAATGGCCGATATTTCAAGAAATACTATATGTGAATGCTCCAAGTCATAGGAGAATTGAGCACACCGCCCCTACGGTCTGGATCATACATCCTGCAAAACCGTATACAACTCACGGGCGTAAAATGATCCCTATCTCTCCCAAGTCCTACCGGTAAGACTACGTTTAAAGTCCACCAGCAACGAAGATTCGCCAATCTGAAAAAAAACGGTATGTCTATAAGCAAAACGGGCACGGATGAATACCCGAAAGGGCCCCGTGAGTAAAAATAGCAGGACTGCCGGCGAGTTTGTGAAAACCCGAAAGGGCGCAAACTCGTAAAAAAAAAGGAGATGAAATACACTCATAAAGTCCTTTCGACTTTGTGGGGAGAAAATCCCTGCGTGAGATCCTTACGACTCACAAAGAAGCAACACACGTAGGAACCCCTATGATTCCTAGGGAGAAAATACACCAGCGAGATCCTCTCGACTCGTATGGAGAAAGTGCTTTTATGAGACCCTTACGGCTCATAAAATTGAAAAGCCTTAGGTGATAGGGATCTAAACCTGTCTCTTGAGCCACCGCTCCTTAACGGGCAATGGCAAATAATAAGTCACTCTTGGAATTGCTTCAGTGTTAGCGGTTCTGATGCCGACCAAAAAACCAAATCCCAAGTCCTCCCGGGGCAAATGATGAGTTACTCCTAGTATTATTCCAGTGCAGCAATGTTGATGCCAAAAAAGATCCAAATTCCAAATCCCCAAACGGCGAATGATGAGTCGCTCCTGATATCATATTCCAGTGCAGCAATGCAGACGCCAACCAAAATCCAATTTCTTAAAATTCTTCCAGCCCTACGGTTGGTCCCCAAGTTGACTACCGTATACAATCCATGGGCTCAAATAATTCTCATCATACCCATGTCCCACCGCAATCAGCAGTTACGCGGTTGGTCTCCGCCTTTGGAATTATGCTCCATTTGGGAAGACCCACTCATGTGTCCTCATGATACATGAGGAGAACAAACTTACGGGATCCTCACGAGTTGTAAAAAAATACCTTCATGGGATCCTTACGACTCACAAAGGAAAAACACACTTGGGAGTCCCCACGACCCCTAAGGAGAAATTACACCTACGAGATCCTTTCGACTCGTAGGGAGGAAATGCTTTTGTGGGACCCTTATGGCTTATAAAATTGAAAAGCCTTAGGTGATAGGGATCTAAACCTGTCTCCTAAGCCATCGCTCCCCAATAGGCAAAGGCAAATGATGAATTGCTCTTGGTATATGTGCATCAGTGTTAGCAACGCTGATGCCTAACCAACCCCCAAAATTCCAAACTCCAATCCAATAGACCCATAATTCTTTAAATAAGGAATAGATGACCTCTATGTCGTTAAACTGGGAGCAGATGACCCCTAAGTCGTTAAACTGGGAACGAGGGAAATTCCCTCATGGAAAATGATGATTCACTCCTGGTACAATATTCCAGTGTAGCGGTGCTGATGCCAAACCAAAACAAAAATCCCTAAATCCTCTCATGGCAAATGATGATTCGCTCCTGGTGCCATATTCCAGCGTAGTGATGCTGATGTCAACCCAATTCACATCAAATCAGCAAGACAACCAACGACCTCCCTGGCGGAATCAAGCTCCACCTCGGAAACAAGTCAAATCCTGACACCGTAGGAAGTGGAGCAAGTCAAATCCAATCCCTGACACCGTAAGAAGCGGAGCAAGTCAAATCAAGCGCCGATCGTCCAAGTCGCAAAAAGGGCAGCAACGACCGTCCAAGTCCCAAAAAGGGCAGCACCGACCGTCCAAGTCGCTAAAAGGGCAGCACCGACTGTCCAAGTCGCTAAAAGGGCAGCACCGACCGTCCAAGTCGCAGAAAGGGCAGCACCGACCGTCCAAGTCGCAGAAAGGGCAGCACCGACCGTCCAAGTCGCTAAAAGGGCAGCACCGACCGTCCAAGTCGCAAAAAGGGCAGAACCGATCGTCCAAGTCGCAAAAAGGGCAGCATTGATCGTCCAAGTCGTAAAAAGGGCAGCGCCGACCGTCCAATTCGCAAAAAGGGCAGCGCCGACTGTCCAAGTAGCAATAAGGGCAGCACCGACCGTCCACGTCGCAAAAATGGCAGAACTGACCGTCCAAGTTGCAAAAATGGTAGAACCGACAGTCTACGTCGCTAAAATGGCAGAACCGATCGTCCAAGTCGCAAAAAGGGCAGAATCGACCGTCCACATCGCTAAAATGGCAGAAACGACATCTACGTCGTCAAAACGGGTACCAAATTAAATCAACCTCCACGCGAAAGAAGATCCATCAATTTCATGCACACAACCCACATATGTGGTGTGCATTTATTGATGGGGGGCAATTTGTTGGGGTCAAAATTTACATCCCGATTGACCAAGTCAAAATTAAAGTCAACCCCAAGCCAAGTAGGCCCAAGCCCAGGTCAAGTGGGCCAATGCCCGGGTCGAGCCTGAACATGAAGTGGCCGGCCTCCCCCATGCCAAAATAAAAATTTTGTAATAAATAATTTTGGTGCATTTCTTTTTTTTATTTTATGAATAAATGTAAGAAAAATGGGCATAAAGCCAAATTTTTGTAAAACCTATGGCTCATGTGCAAAAGAAATGAGCACATGAGGCATGCGATTGGAAAAATGCCATTTTGTAAAGCCCAAGGGGCTGTATGTAAAGTGTGTAGCCTATAAAGGCAAAGATGATGAAAATATCTCGCCAAACTTTTTTTCTCTCTAAAAAATTAGGGTCTGTGCGTCCTTCTCCTTCCTCAACGTTCTAAGACCTTCTTCCCCTTTTTGAATTAAATCAAAAGTTTTACTCTTCTTTTTCCAAAAATAAATAGTTTTTCACCACAAAACCCACAAAGGGGAGCTCAGATCTTCCATTAGATCTCAGAAAGGGGAGATTTTTAAATCTCACACCCTTTTTCTCCAAGATCCGGCCAACAGAAGAGGAGGAAGAAGGAGACCCATCTCCAAAATTCCTATCTTGGGAAGATCCAAGGCTTAAAAGAAGATCAATGGCGAAAAGGGGTGAAGAAAAGGGCCCTTTTTGATCATTTCCAAAGATTTCTAGGCGTTTAACTCCATTCAAGACCAGTTGCAGTTTAACTGCATAAATCAAACTTTTTTTTAGGAGTTTAATTTCATTCAGCACCTTTCGTAGTTTAACTCCATAAATAATAAATCCTCTTTTGGAGTTTAACTCCTTTTTCTGGAGCTAAAAAACCCTTTCTTTCCGCCGGAGCTCAAGCGCCCAGCGCCCACGTGCCGGGCACGTGAGGCGCTCGCGCCCAAGCTCCCAACGCCCACGTGCCGGGCACGTGAGGCGCTCATGCCCAAGTGCCCAGCGCCCACGTGCCGGGCACGTGAGGCGCTAGCGCCCACATGTCGGGCAAGTCAGGCGTTAGCGCCCAAGCGCCTAGCGCAAATGCAAGCGCCTAGCGCTAACACAAGCGTCCAAGCGCCAGCACCCAGCGCCCGCGTGCTAGGCATGTAGGCGCTGGCGCTCACGCGTCCTTTGGACCCCCGTAAAAACTCTGCGGAGCCCCTGATATATCCAAAACCCCTTCAAAGCACAACACTGCACATTGAGTTCGCATGACCTGTTTGACCCGTCAATCGGTGGTTCTCTCGTTCCAAAGGCGAGGGGTAATTAACGGCAGCTTAGTTCGCAGCCGCCTGAGATTCGGATCCCGACAATTAATAAACCCCAACCTAACCTAGGCAGGGGAATCTATAATGTGCCTGACAAGCGTGCGCGTAATCCTATCTTAATAGGGTGACGAAAAACACCCTCTCGAAATCACATCACGAGAAACCGTTTTTAAAACAATTCATAATTTACTTTAAAATATAATCGCGGTTCTCGAATGCAGAAATCTCATGAAAATAGTATCTCAATGCATATAAACATAGAGTATGATGTATGCAAACATAGAACAGTAATATGAGCATATCAAGTATATCATGCAAGCATGTCATGTGATAGTACTGAAAAATGGATAATATCATGATACAGCAGTTCTACTGTGCAAGTGGCATGGCAATTACCAATGATGAATGTGTGTGAGCTGGCAAATCTGTGTAAGTGTAACGTGCGCATCATTGATAATTATGCAGGTGTACTAGCAGACGATATCATAATAAATAATGGAAGCACAGGTATATATAAAATGCAGTGAGAGTAAAACGAACAAAGCAGAAAGGTAAATAGTAACGCAACAAGCTAAGATATATCTCGATATACGAGCCATACAATTATCATATCTAAAATAACACGAATCTTTATTTTTAGAAAAGTAGGGACAACAACGTTTTTAAAGAAAAGAAATACCTTTTGAAATCCGTAGCGTCCCTCAGTTTGTCCTTTGAAAATGTACATGATTCGTTAGTTTTGAAAATAGGTATGACTCGAACCCTATTCTAACATCTACTTAAGTAATTAAAAGACCAAAAGCTAAACTAATCCCAAGTCAAAAATACGGATCAATCATTATATATACATCACATACGGTATAGTCCGTCGTATGGCTTCCTCAAAATCGAGGGTATGGGTCAAATATCATATATCATAATTCGTACGGTATGACCTGTCATACGATATCATAATCAAGGGTACGGATCTAAGGTCACATACATCATATCACTCTTTATTCTCATATACCTATATGTACACATATATCTCAAGTCACATCTGTATCAATCTCATATCATGTCTTGGCAAAAATATCTATATTTTCATATCGCCTCACATCCGTATATCGACATATTAAGCCAAGCCATCTTACTTTATCATAATCACTTTTCATCATATCAATATCCCATATATATATATATCATATTCTCATTTCTGTGTATGTATAATCTTACACCATCTATTGGCATATGAATATAATATGCACATTGCCTCGCATCCTCAAGCCAACATATCTATTAGTATCAACTTTTATCATATCGTCTCATACTAAAACCTTTAATCATGTCCGTAAGTTCGTAGCATATCTTTTCTCCAAATTATAATTTATATAATGATTCTTCCATATTGATTGATCTGTAATTTTGTGAAAGAAAAAGTAGTAGTAAAATGACCGCAATCAATAACGGTGTCATGTGTAGCTAACCTTTAGTGAGTACGGGTCGTCCTCTGGGATTCGTGGAATTTTATAGTTCTTGTTTTAGATCGATTGAAAGAAATAGAAAAGAGAAAATAAAAAAAATCAAAAAGAAAGTTTTAAGAAAATCAAGAAAATAGTTTCAAGAAAATTAAGAAAATAGTTTCAAGATCTAATTGAATTATCAAGAAAATGGTTCAAGATCTAATTGAGTTATCAAGAAAATTTTATATGTAGAAGGCTTGTAGGATTCGATTGGATTTAGTAGCCCTGGATGACTAATAAAGAGGACTCCACTTATCTATTGATAGATTTAAAACTAGATTGATGCCGATGAATGAGGATGAGGGTTTTTTTGGAAGAAACTAGGGTTTCTCCTCTATTGACACTTGTCCTTTTATTGATCTACCCTAATCCTACGAATCCTATCAAGCGGAGAATTACTTGCGCATCATGAAAATAAAAGAAAGAACAGAGAAAGAATTCATAAGGCGGAAATTAAAAGAATGCGAATTGATAAAACTGATGATCTACCTTTATTACTCAACTTCACAATACATTTCTTTGAGTTTAGATTACAAGTGGATGAAGAATTGCTCTCGATCTCTGCCTTGAAGAAGTAAATATTCCGTCGATCTTCATGTCGCTTGATCACCTCGAGTCTTGGACCTGTCTTGAATCGCTTGCTCATTGACGATAATTTGCTTCATGTAAAGGAGACTTGATTGATGTTGCTTGATGAATTTCTCGATGATTTCTTGATCTTGGATCTTAAGATCGAAGATTCTTGACCTTAGGTCTTAGATCCCCTTTTTTGATAATAGATTTGATCTTGGATTTGATGTAGAGATTTGTTGTCTCTTTTCTTGATTTTATTTGAAGAGATTGGATCCCCATTGGATGTAGCCCTTGGTCCCTTTTATAGCCCTAAATCCAGTAACAGAAAATCACAACAAACTAAGTTTATTGCACAGAAACTTCCAGAAGAATCTTGAACCCTAACTCCTCTTCTTGACCGCTGAACCGCGGCAATACGGCCGACTCGGCCGTGACTCGATGGGTTCTTGGCTTCATTCTTGTGGAATCTTCTCTTGTTATTATTTGGGTATTTATTTGATCTAGAACCTTCTTATCTTTTCTGAGTCTCTGCCAGTATTTGATTCTTCGACTTTCTTTGCTTTATCGGAAGATTCTTGATTCCGGATATCTGACCTGAGCTAACTTGCACAATATCTCAATGAAGAATGTTAGTTATGTTTGAGATACAAAATATTATGCATAAAATATTAAACATACAATTTCCTTCATAATGTTGATTATAATATATAAACACATGGTAAATGGTATTTTGCAGATGAACTTATAATATGTGTTATATTTATAATAAACACCTTTAGATGATTAAGAAAAGTAAGGAAATTGTCATGTTAAAAGTTCACTATTTTCTACTGAACAAATACCTCCAAACTTGACTTTTATCGTCCCGTGCAAACTATTTATTCAAGGGAAGGAGAAAAGAAAACTAGAAAGAAAAAGAAAAACTAACTAGCACATTTTCTTAGGCAACACGATTGCACTGAGCACGTGTAACAAGCCGTTAAAACTCCAGGTGTCCCTAACAAGAGGAGTGTTGCCTCCTGAGGGTTTTCAGCGGATTACACCTACAAAATCCTATAATAAAAGAAAGCTGGTGAAAGTTATATATAAAGATAAAAACTATAAAAGAAAGAATTTAAAAATAAGAGTTTCCAACTACACCAGCTTTTCGGTTGTCATGAGCCCTATCTTAATGGTTATGAAAAAATGTTAGAAATCACATCATCCCTCAATAAAACATCGCCTTTAGTTTTCCTCTCTACCTTTCTTCCAAACCCCGATCATATACCCCTACGTGTGGGTAAAAGACATCCATACACTCGGAGAATTCAATTCAAGCTATCATACTCTTGTCCATCTCCCTCAGTACTTTTAGTCGGTTAATATTTTGGATGGAATTGCTCACACATTCTTCATGCGACCGTTAATACTTCTTGAGGTACTAACCGACCGATTACTACATGTGCTCACTTATTAGGCGTAATTAGCAATTTTCCTCGTCTTGCAACACCTAAAGCTTAACAGTGGCTCCCAAACCGGTTGGTCTAAGGCACTAGGTGATAAAGCACCATCGCTATATTTTTTTATGCTGCCTTGGTGATTAGAAAACCAGTGTTCATTTTTCTTCACCATTTTATACTTTATGCTTCATTTATATTTTCTTTGTACTTTGTCTTTTAGATAAGAGCATTTCAAGGTATCCTCTACTATCCCGAGTTTCAAGACATGTGTAAGTGCGTATAGAAGGGTATCAACGTTCAAATATTTGGCCTCAAGAATAGTGACTATTTTTCAGACTTATTTTTATTCTCAGATTTGTGACTTCCTTCATCTTACTAACTTTTGGGACAAAGGCTCATAACTACTTATTACTAACTTCGTTTAAGAAAACAACTTTCTTGTTTTTCTTAAACTCTTCCAATCTTTTAAATGTAATTTTTCACTTTCTAATATTTCATTATCAAAGAAAAAAATTTGTGCTTATGCAAAGTGTAATGCAAAGTAATGCGTAAATAAGCACAAACCTCCCACAAACTTATTTACAGCAGCGTCCTCGCTGTTTTCATCTTTTAAATCTCAAAACCTGTAGACTTGGGAGAAAAAGTTATTAATGGGATACAAGAATAAATGAACATGAAAATCCCCCTAACTTATTTCTGGCTCACAATTTTGTGTACAAATTTTACTTTCAAGAGCCAAAATATTTCCCTCCAAACTTGATTTAAACAATATTAAGCTTTTAAAATCATAAGAGGGGGGAGGGGTTAAAGTTATTTGTCTATGCAAAGCTTTACAAAGACTAAAAGTCAACACCAACCATTCGAATATTTTATCAATGTAACGCATCGGTTGGTGGAAGAACACGCCACCTATCGACATGAAGAAGTGGGGAAGTGATGAGTGGTGGTATGGAAAGGGTTTGCGTCTCGATTTGTAGAGACGAAACAATGATGATGGATTACTCGCATTCTTGTTATTGATAAGAAGAAGGGATGGTGGTTCAACTTTTTTGATTCTTCATAACTCCCATGTCTTCTAAAAATGTGAGTTCATAAGCGAAAATTTCTTCAAAACTTTTATCGATATCCCGAAGAATAATCTCATCGGAAAGAATGGGATGATACTCAAACTCCATAAAAGGTTCATAATAAGTGTTAGATGTTGACCCGGACAGCTCGATAGAAAGATCCGTATGTGTATAATACATAGCGGGGTCAAACAACAACGTATTAAGAGAGTCTAGATCAGTATCGTGAAGTTGTTCAAATTCCTTGCTGTCGAAATCCATTATTTTGACATAACATACTTGAGCAGAGGGTTTGGAGGGTTCACTTCCTAACTTGTAAATGTTAAGCTCAATTGACATCTTCCCGAAAGATAGATTCATAAAGCCGTTTCGACAATTGATTATAGCGTTGGATGTCGCTAAAAAGGGGCGACCTAGAATCACCGGAATTTGGTTCTCTGGGTTCGCTAAAGGCTGTGTATCTAAAACAATAAAGTCCACAGGGAATATAAATTCCCCGACTTTTATCAACACATCCTCTAGTTCACCTCTAGGTTGGGTGATAGATCGATCTGCCATTTGTATAGTGTAGTGCGCAAGCTTCAACTCTCCGATACCTAATTGCTCATACACAGAGTAAGAAAGCAGGTTAACACTAGCGCCATGGTCGAGTAGAGAGCAATTGTTAATTTTACCCCCAATAGAAATAGATATTGTAGGACTCCCTGGGTCCTTACGTTTCTTAGGTAATTGCTGGGTAAAACTGTGCTTACATTACTCATCATGAACACTTTTTTCGGCACTTGAGTTTTCCTCTTCCTAGTGCATAAGTCCTTAATTATTTTCGCATAAGCTGGAACTTGTTGTATAGAATCTAGGAGAGGAATATTTATGTTAACTTGCTTAAAAATTTCCATAATCTTCTCCATTTATGTGTTAGGTTTGTTGGGCCTCAACCTGTTTGGAAATGGAGTTTTATCAATAAGTGTTGGGTCCAACATTTGTGGAGAAGTTAGAGGGGATGCAATCGATCCCAGAATTGGAGTGGTGATCGTTTTTGGTTGACTCGAGAAAGTGAGTGGAGGGTTCGTTCCTAGGGGAAAACGGAGAATAGGCTCGGAAGAAGATGGAGGACTAGACGAAATAGGATTAGAAGTGGAAGCCGGGGTATCATTTTTTGATTCCTCATTATCAATCTGTTCACCGAATTGGTTGTTCAGCACTCTTCCAGATCTCAACGTGGTAATGGCATTCACATTATGATATTGTGAGTGGCCGGATTCAGTAGGGGTTGAGATGGAAGTTTCCCTTTCTCTCTAACACTCAACATGGCATTTAATTATGCAATTTGTGCTTCCATCGATTTTATACTCTCACCGTGGGAAGCAGAGTCATTCCTTATAGTGTTTATAGAAGACCTTATAGCGTCGATAGAAGACCTTATAACAGCCGACATTTTCATGGTATGTTTCATAAACAAATCCAAGGTTCGTTCGAGTGCAGAGGAGTTTTCGGTAATGGAAGTTTAGAAAGAATTGTTATAATGTACAGAATTGTTGGCCGGATTTTGAAAAGTTTGTGGTTGAAAGGGGTGCTGAATCTGTGGTGGTTGCTGTTGTTGTGGAGGAGCCCTTTGATAGTTATTTTGGTTTGGAACCGTATTTTGAGTTTGGTGTTGGTTCCAAACAAAATTAGGGTGATTCCTCTAACCCTGATTATATATGGAAGAATAAGGATCGTTTCTAGGTCGCTGCTGAAAAGCAGCATTAGTGTGTTCTTGACCTTGAAACGGAGAATTCAAAGGACATTCTTCCGTCAGATGTGATGGTTCGGAACATCATCCTCACACGGTTTTAGAGAGCATCACCTGGTTTAGGGATGTGATTAGTTAATTTCTCGTTGTGTCGGTATTTAGAAAATTGTAAAGAAATCACAACCAAAAATATTTTGACCGCAATCAATAACGGTGTCGGTTGTAGCGCGTTAGTAAGTGCGGATCGTCCACAGGGAAAGTGTAATCGTTCGTCTTTCGAATTAGAAGAGTCGAAACTTTAAAGAAAAGAAAACAAAATAATTCAAGATTTGTATTTGAAGTTCAAGAATTAGAAAATCTAGATCTAATAACAAGAAAAAGATAGAATCAAGAATTGAGAGTTTGTTAATTTTTCCAAACCAAATATCAAGAATCTAAGTGAGTCTCGCAGGAATCGATCGGATCTATAGATGTGATGTAATCTTACAATGATATATTCTTATCCTTCGATGAATTGATACTAGATCGATGATGATCGACAAGAATTAGGGATTTCTAGTGAAACTAGGGTTTCATCTTATCCCTTGTTCTTTCGTCGATATCATTCACATTCTAGTCTCTAGTAAATTCAAGAAACGATCGTAGATCCCTAATTTCGAGCGATAACAATCAAGAAAGCATCGCAATGAAATTAGGTCATCAATTCTTGAACTTGCTAGGGTTTACAAAACTCGTATGACTTAAGAATCGTATTAAGATTTGTTACATCATCTTTCTATTGATCTTCTCGACTCCTTGACGAGCGGAGATTTACTCAAACATCACAACAAGAACTACAATTAAAAATTGAGATCGAATCATGATGCAAGAATTTAAAGAAAGCAAGATTAAAGAATTTCACCTTTTATTTATATCAACAATTTCATTACAATCACTCAAGAACTACAAGAGGAAGAACTCGATCGTCGATTTGGCTTCGCTCGTCTCCGTGAGTCGCGGATCGGCTTGGATCACTTGCTCGATTGGAGATCGGCTCGGCTCATAAAAGGTTGAAAGCTTCTCACTTGATTTGGTACTTGGGATCTTGAATTTGGAGTGGAATTAGGGTTAGGGTTTCGCACAAGTCTTGTCACTAGACTTGTGGAAGAAGATGATGTAAGAGGTAAAGAATTGAACAACAAAGATTAATGAACTAAAGAACAACCATTAACCCTAGGTCTAGGCTTCTATTTATAGACTTCCCCAAACCCTAGATCTAGGATTAGAATTTGAATTTCCCTCCAAAAGTTAGTTAGAGGAGATTTGAATTTCCTTCCAAAAGTTTGTTGAGGAGAAGCTTCTAGAAGAAGTTAGTTAGGAGATTAATTAGGATTAGCTTAATTAATCTTCTTTGCTGATCTGGAAGAAGCTTTGAGGGTTTTCTGGAATTTGCCATAGATTTCTGAGCTTTAGGCACTGAAATAGGAATGATGCAGCAAAATTGGACGGATGACGTGGCAGAACCGCCGCGGAACTGCGGCGCAAGCCGGCTCCCGCCGCGGTTCCACGGCTCTTTAGAAGAGTTGGGGCTTGGGCCCTCTGGTGCTTGCTGGGGCTGACTTAAGGGCCTTTATAGGATATGTTGAATTGTATTTGTCCATTTGGATTGCTACCAGATCTCAAAACCTGGAGTTGGTGTATTTTTTATCAGCTTCTTTTGGCTTTGATCCTGCAATTTCCTGCACAAATCTCGAGACAAGTGTTGTGCAATATAGGGATGATGCGATGCCATGATAAACACACAATTTCTTCAGAAATGTCGGTTTTAGAGTCTAACACATGCAATCTGATATTTTACGACTGATTTGCTAATATGTGAAATAAGAATGCCGAACACTTCTAGATGAGTGCAAATGATAGGGAAATTACCATGTTAAGAATGCCGTATTTTCGACTGATCAAATTTCCCTAAACTTATTTTCGATCGTCTCGAGCGAACTTTTATTAAAAAGAGAAGGAGAAAATAAAGAAAGAGAAAAACTAATTATCACACTTTCGTAGGCAACACGATTGCACTGAGCACGTGCATCAAGTCTTTAAACTTCTAGGTGTCCCTAGTAGGAGGAGTGTTGTCTCCTGAGGGTTTTCAGCGGATTGCACCCATAAAATCCAATAATAAAAGAGAGATCATGAATATTAAATTTAAAGAAAAAAAATCGTAGAAGAAAAGCCTTGAAAATTAGGGTTTCCAACTAAGCTAGCTTTTCAGTTGTCATGAGCCCTATCTTAATAGTCATAAAAAGATGTTAGAAATCACGTCCTCTCTCAATAAAACATCATCTTATTCTTCAGTCCTATCTTTCTTCCAAATATCGATCATATCACCCTGCGTGTGTGTAAAGGACATCCCTACACCCGGAGAATTCAATTCAAGCTATCATACTCTTGCCCATCAGCCTCAGTACTTTTTAATTAATGAATATTTAGATGAATTTGCTCACACACTTTCATGCGACCGTTAATACTTCTTGAGGTACTAACCGACCGATTACTCATGTGCTTGCTTATTTGGTGTATTTTCCTTGTCTTGCACCACCTCAGGCATAGCAGTGACTCCCAGACCAGTTGGCCTTAGGGCACTAGGTGAAGAGGCATCCCCGCTATATATTTTTTTATTTCCTTTGGTGATAACAAAACCGGTGTCCATTTTTCTCACCACTTTATATTTGTTTTATTCACTTTTTTTTCTTTTTATTTCCTTCATACATCGGCTTTAAGACAAGAGCATTTCAAGGTATCCTCTACTATCCCAGGCTTCAAGACGTGTGTAAGTGCGAATAGCAGGATAGAAACGTTCAAAATGTTTGGCTTCCAGAATAGAAACTATTTTTCAGACTTAGTTTTATCCTCAGATTAGTGACTCACTTCATCTTACTAACCTTTGGGACAACAACTCATAACTACTTATTACTAGTTCGTATAAGAAAACATCTAATTTTGTTAGTTTTCTTAAATTTTTCTAATCTCATGGATGTAATTTTTCACTATCTAATCTTTTATTATTTTATTTATGTACAAAAATATTTTTATCTTTTGAAATTTTTTAAATTTTTATAGGTTTTTGAAAAATATTTTGTGCTTATGCAAATGATATGCGAATGATGCAAAAATAAGCACAAACCTCCCCCAAACTTGTTTTCAACAGTGTCCTCACTGTTGCCTTCTGCTAAATCTGAAAAACCTGTAAGCCTGAGAGGAATTTATTAGTGGGGGCAAAATATTTAAGTGAAGATCCTCCCCCAAACTTATTTTTGACTCAAAATTTTGTAAAAATTCTTTTTAGGAGCCAGAAAATATACCCCCCCAAACTTAAGCAATGTTAATCTTTGAAAATCACATGAGGGGGTCAAAAATTAATGGTCGATGCCAAGCTTTGCAAAGACGAATGTCAACACCAACCATTCAAAAATTTATTAATGCAGTCCTCTGGTTGGTGGAAGAAGAAGTGGGGAAATGTTAGGTGGTGGAAGAGAATGTGTGTACGTCTCATTTTGGAGAGATGATGCAGTGAATGTGATTGATTACTCACATTCTTTTTACAATTCAGAAGAAAGGGGTGGAGGTTCAATTTCAGTGATTGGGAGATGATTCATCTCAACACCCGTGTCATTCAAAAATGCGAGTTCATCAGCGAAGATCTCCTCGAAAGTTCCATCCATACCCCGATGAATAATGTCATCACAAAGTGCGGGGTGATCTTCAGACTCTTAAAGCAGTTCATAATCAGTGTTAGTTGTTGACCCGGACATCTCGGTGAAAGAGTCCGTATGTGTATGATTCATAGTTGGGTTAAACAATAACGTATGAAAAGAGTCAAGATCAGTATCAGGAGGATCATCAAATTCGCTGCTGTCGACATCCATTAAGTCGACAGAACAGATCTGAGTAGTAGGTTCGGAGGGTACACTTCCCAACTTGTAAATGTTTAGCTCTATTGACCTATTCCGGAAAGATAAGGTCATAGAGCCATTACGACAGTTGATGATAGCGTTGGAAGTGGCAAAAAAGGGGCGACCTAAAATCACCGGAATTTGATTCCGTGGGTTCGCTACAGGCTATGTATCAATTACAATAAAGTCCATAGGGAATATGAATTCCTTGATTTTTATTAACACATCCTCCAGTTCACCCCTAGGTTTGGTGATTGATCGGTCAGCCATCTGGAGAGTGCAATGGGTTGGCTTCAACTCTCCGATACCTAATTGCTCATAAACTGAATATGGAAGCAAGTTAACACTAGCCCCAAGGTCTAGTAGAGCACGGTTAATGTGTTTTTCTCCAATCGAAATGGAAATAGTAGGATATCCAGGATCCTTACGAATTCTCGGTAATTGTTGGGGGAAAGCCGTGTCTACTGTCTTTGCCATGAATATCTTTTTCGGCACTTGAGTCTTCCTCTTCTTAGTGCACAAGTTCTTAAGTGTTTTCGCATAGGACGGAACTTGTTGGATAGCATCTAGGAGAGGGATGTTGATGTTAAATTGCTTAAAAATGTTCATAATCTTCTCCATATGTGGACTCGGTGTGTTTGCCCTTAACCGATTAGGATAAGGTGCTTTAGCAATAAGCGCTAGGTCCATCATAGGAGAAGGAAGTGGGGGTAGACATGATTCCAAAAGAGGAGTGGGGATCGTCTGTGGAGAACTAGAAGAGCTGGGCTGAGGTGGCGAGCCTTTTGGGAAACGAAGAATAGGCTCGCAAGAAGGTTGTGGGGTATAAGAACTGGGGTTAGAATTAGAAGTGTGTATGGAAGGAAAGGTCTCAGCCGGTGTTATTGATTGATTTATCAGTGACATCAAACTCTTCCCCAACATGATTGTCAAGCACTCTTCCAGATTTCAACGTGATTGCATCCACATGATGTGAATAGCTAGGATTAGGTAAAGGTTGAGCTGGAAGTTTCCCTTTCTCTCTTGCACGCATTTCGGCTTTTAGTTGTGCAATTTGTGCTTCCATCGATTTGATATTCTCATTTTGAGAGACAATGATCTTCATCACATTCTCGACGGAAGATTGCAAACTTGCCGTCACTTGGATGGATTGTTTCATGAAAGTATCCAAGGTTTGTGCTAGTGCAGAGGTATTATCTGTACCGGTCAATTGCAAAGGACTCGACGGTGCAAAAGTGTTGGCCGGATTTTGGAAGTTTTGTGATTGAAAGGGGTGCTGACTCAATTGAAGTGGTGGCTGCTGTTGTGGTGGGGGGACCCTTTGGAAGTGATTCGTATTTGGAACCGTGTTTTGAGATTGGGATTGGTTCCAAACAAAGTTAGGGTGATTCCTCCAACCCTGATCATATATGGAGGAAGATGGATCGTTTCTAGGTCTTTGAAATGCGGCATTGGTATGCTCATGACCTTGAAACGGACATTCTTCCGTCAAGTGAGACGGATCAGAACAGCAGCCACATACAGTTTTGGAGAGTGACATTTGGTTTAGGGCGGCGGCTAAAAATTTGTTTCCATAGCCTCGAGTTTCTTGTGTATAGCTGCAATGTCAGCTCTAACTCCTATGGAAATATCATTGCCATCCCTAGATGATTGACTCTCACCCTCCCACTGTAAAGATTTTTCAGCGAAATCTTCTAGGAATTTCCAAGCTTCCCCATCATCTTTAGTCATGAAGTTGCCTTGACACATGGATTCAAGGGTCTGTCTTGTGTAAGGAGTAATGCCCTCATAAATGATTCGGCACAGTTCCCATCTCGGGATGCCGTGATGTGGACATTGGACTAACAGATCCTTGAAACGTTCAAGACATTGTGAAAATGTTTCATTTGGAAGCTGGTTGAATTGATAGATTTCGCTACGGACTCGAGCTGTCTTTTGGTGTGGGTAGAATTTCTTAAGGAATGCTTTGATGAATTCTTTCCAATTTGAAATGGAATGTGCGGTAGTGTTATACAGCCACTTCTAGGCAAAATCGCACAAGGTAAATGGGAGAAGACGAAGACACAAAGCATCCACAGAAAGCTGTGAAGTACCCATCATTGCGCATACATTTTCAAATTTCGTGATAAACACGTATGCGTCTTCAGACTCGAGACCGTGAAATTTTGGTAGAAGGTTGATGTATCGGGGTTTAATCTGAAAATTTTCCCTGTTGGCTAGTGGAATGGAAAGACAGGTGGAAAGGGGACCTCGTGTTGGATAGCACCTCTCTTAGAGAGAGATGCGAGGTGGAATCTGCGCACCAACGGACGGTGGCAGAGTAGTGGTAAAGAAGTTCGATGGAGACGGATCCATCGATGTGGGTGTGGTGGGTAAAAGAGAGGGTAAATGTAGAAATACCGACTTTTGGGTCGATCGAAAGGACGCGGACTAAACAGGCACTAGAATCTTGTTGTCCAGCCTATCTTGCACTAAAAAGGGTTAGTACAAGTGGCAGCGTGAATTTATAATTAGGGGAATGATGAATGAATGCGGTGTTTGTTTTGAAAAGTGATACGGACTTTTGAAAATATGATGCAACACAACAAATGCAACACACAAAACTCTAATTCTAGTGGTCACCTAGGTCAAACTCTAGACCGCTCCTAACTGCCAAAAGACAAGTCGCAGGATAGAATCCTGCACTGCCTCTTTGTCCTCCTGTGGCCAGGTAAGTACCAGGTAAGTGGGAGGTTCTCCACTACGTAAGTAGTGGGCCTAATTAAGTAACCACTAGCCTTCGACACACTTGCCTTAGACACCACAAAAGAAACGCGGATAAACAATGGATTACCCACGGCCTTCTCTTGTCCTAAGTGAGTGCGATGGTCCTTAGAGTCATCTTTAGATTTCTTTTAATTAATGTGGGTAAATGCGGATGCAAGTTTGTGATTTTCGGGGCTTAGGAAGGGTAGTGAACTCCCCACCTAATCTGGATTTGGTCGTGCCCCTTAATTTCCGTATTAATTATGCAAACAACCACAAAAATCAAAACACGCACAATTTAATTTTGCTTTTGCGGCGCTGCGATTATTTGCAAAGAAACCTGCACAAAATGTTAATTGGAGCAGATGAGGAGAGAGATAAGAAAGTTTAGAAGTATACCTGAAATTTTTGTACAGAGAGGAAGCAACAGTGCCGCGGAATCGCGGTTTAAGTCACCTATTTCCACGGAAACGCGGTGGATAAGAGAGATCAATGCACAAAAATTTTAGTCTCTGTTCCTGTTCATCTTCTAAGCTCTCTGGATTTTTAAAAAAAAAAATTTCACAGCTCCAATGATTCCAGATTTCCTCGCAAGAAATCACAACAACTCGTATTAGTGTTTGCACGAATTTTGATCTAAAAATTATAATGGAATAAATCTTTCAACTCAAATTTCAAAATACGAACAATTAGCGCACCGTCCCCGGCAACGGCGCCATTTGATTAGTTAATTTCTCGTTGTGTCGGTATTTAGAAAATTGTAAAGAAATCAAAACCAAAAATATTTTGACCGCAATCAATAACAGTGTCGGTTGTAGCGCGTTAGTAAGCGCGGATCGTCCACATGGAAAGTGTAATCGTTCGTCTTTCGAATTAGATGAGTCGAAACTTTAAAGAAAAGAAAACAAAATAATTCAAGATTTGTATTTGAAGTTCAAGAATTAGAAAATCTAGATCTAATAACAAGAAAAAGATAGAATCAAGAAATGAGAGTTTGTTGATTTTTCCAAACCAAATATCAAGAATCTAAATGAGGCTCGTAGGAATCGATCGGATCTATAGATGTGATGTAATCTAACAATGACGTATTCTTATCCTTCGATGAATTGATATTAGATCGATGATGATCGACAAGAATTAGGGATTTCTAGTGAAACTAGGGTTTCATCTTATCCCTTGTTCTTTCGTCAATATCATTCACATTCTAGCCTCTAGTAAATTCAAGAAACGATCGTAGATCCCTAATTTCGAGCGATAACAATCAAGAAAGCATCGCAATGAAACTAGGTCATCGATTCTTGAACTTGCTAGGTTTACAAAACTCGTAGGACTTAAGAATCGTATTAAGATTTGTTACATCATCTTTCTATTGATCTTCTCGACTTCTTGACGAGCGGAGTTTTACTCAAACATCACAACAAGAACTACAATTACGAATTGAGATCGAATCATGATGCAAGAATTTAAAGAAAGCAAGATTAAAGAATTTCACCTTTTATTTATATCAACAATTTCATTATAATCACTCAAGAACTACAAGAGGAAGAACTCGATCGTCGATTTGGCTTCGCTCGTCTCCGTGAGTCGCGGATCGGCTTGGATCACTTGCTCGATTGGAGATCGGCTCGGCTCATAAAAGGTTGAAAGCTTCTCACTTGATTTGGTACTCGAGATCTTGAATTTAGATTGGAATTAGGGTTAGGGTTTCGCACAAGTCTTGTCACTAGACTTGTGGAAGAAGATGATGTAAGAGGTAAAGAATTGAACAACAAAGATTAATGAACTAAAGAACAACCATTAACCCTAGGTCTAGGCTTCTATTTATAGACTTCCCTAAACCCTAGATCTAGAATTAGAATTTGAATTTCCCTCCAAAAGTTTGTTAGAGGAGATTTGAATTTCCTTCCAAAAGTTTGTTGAGGAGAAGCTTCTAGATGAAGTTAGTTAGGAGCTTAATTAGGATTAGCTTAATTAATCTTCTTTGCTGATCTGGAAGAAGCTTTGAGGGTTTTCTGGAATTTGCCATAGATTTCTGAGCTTTAGGCACTGAAATAGGAATGATGCAGCAAAATTGTACGGATGACGTGGCAGAACTGCCGCGGAACCGCGGCGCAAGCCGGCTCCCGCCGCGGTTCCACGGCTCTTTAGAAGAGTTGGGGCTTGGGCCCTCTGGTGCTTACTTGGGCTGACTTAGGGCCTTTATAGGATATGTTGAATTGTATTTGTCCATTTGGATTGCTACCAGATCTCAAAACCTGGAGTTGGTGTATTTTTTATCAGCTTCTTTTGGCTTTGATCCTGCAATTTCCTGCACAAATCTCGAGACAAGTGTTGCGCAATATAGGGATGATGCGATGCCATGATAAACATACAATTTCTTTAGAAATGTCGGTTTTAGAGTCTAACACATACAATCCGATATTTTACGACTGATTTGCTAATATGTGAAATATGAATACCGAACACTTCTAGATGAGTGCAAATGATAGGGAAATTGCCGTGTTAAGAATGCTGTATTTTCGACTGATCAGGAGGCTGAATAGACTTTGTTTTCTATATCATCGAGTTTTCTTTGTATTGCGGCCGTTTCGGCTTTCACTGCGATGGAAATCTCGAGCTGATGGATACCTCCCCTGGATGATGGTGGACTAACGCTTTCCCACTGTAAAGTGTGTTCAGCGAGATCTTCCATGTATTTCTAAGTCTTACTATCGTCTTTAGACAGGAATTGACATGTACACACGGTTTTAAGAATCTGTTTTATCGTTGGATCAATACCCTAATATATAATTCTGCACAGATCCCATCTATGGATTCCGTGATGAGGACATTGGATAAGCAGATCTTTGAATCGTTCAAAGCATTTCCAAAATGGTCCAACATGGACGGTCTTATGATTGGGATAAAATTTCTTAAGGAATGCTCCAACAAATTTATCCCATTTAGAAATAGAATATGCAGTAGTGTTATAAAGCCATTTTTCGGCTAAATCGCACAAAGTAAACGGGAGAAGAAGTGAACGCATAACATTCACAGAAAGTTGTGAAGTGCCCATCATATCCGAATATGATGGGCATTACTTTTCTGCATGTTAACTATGCTTTCATTCTTTTTTATCAACACAATTATAAAGCCATTTTTCAGCTAAATCGCACAAAGTAAACGGGAGAAGAAGTAAACGCATAGCATTCATTGAAAGTTGTGAAGTGCCCATCATAGCACATACGTTTTCAAATTTTATGATAAAAATGTATGCGTCTTCAGAATCAAGACCGTGAAATTTAGGCAAAAGATTGATAAAGTGTGGTTTGATTTCAAAATTATCCTCATTGTCTGGTGGAATAGAAAGACAAGTAGGAAGGGGACCACGTATAGGGTAGCATCTTTCTTGGAGAGAGATACCCGGTGGATTCTACGCACCTGCGGGTGGCGGCAGAGTGGTGTTATTGAAATTTGATGGATAACCGTCCATCTCGGTAGTTGTGATGGGTGGTGAGGAAAAAGAAGAAGGAGAAATACCGACTTCGGAGTCGATAGAAGAAATACGGACAAAACGGGCTCTAGAATCCCGTATCGAGCCGAACATGCACTAAGCGGGTTTAGCGCAAGTGGCAACGTTTGTGAGAATTATGTAAAAAGAAAAGTTTGTTTTTGAAAAAGGACGGATTTAGACAAATCACAAAAATGCACAATCAACCCTATATCTAAGCTCACCTCGGTCAAGTCACTAGACCGCTCCTAGACTTCTAGAAGACAAATCGCAGGATCATTCCTCTACTACCTCTTTATCTTTATTGTGGCGAGGTAAGTGGGAGCTATCCTTTATACGAATCACCGAAATAGCGGGCTTAATTAAGTAACCACTTGCCTTAGACAACTTTTCTAGACACCACAAAAGAAATGCGGATAAGCAGCAGATTACCCACGACCTTCCTCTGTCCCAAATGAGCGCGGCAGTCCTTAGAGTCTTGGTCTATAGATTTTTTAATTAATGAAGGGTGATGCGGATGCTAGTTTTATGATTTGTGGGGCTTAGGAAGGGTAATGAAATCCCTACTTAATCTGAATTTGGTCTTTTCCCCTTAATTGTCCGTATTACAATATGCAAGAACAAAACCAATATCAAGAGACGCACAAAGAATTTTTAAGCGGAGAATTTTGCAAAGAATCCTGTAGAAAAATTGTTATTGGACTCTTCAGAGGAGATATTAGAAGAAAGAAAATATACCAGAGGGACTTGAAGCCCTAAGTCATCCAAACCACCGCGGTTCCGCCGTAAGAATTGCCTTCTTGCCGCGGTTCCGCCGCCAACTTGATGGTTCTTGAAATTCTTTTTTCTACAGTTGCTTCACTTGCTCCTATAGTCTTGATGAATTGCCCTGAATCTTTATCTCCCTACTACAGTGATTCCAGATTCTCTCGCAAAATTCACACATTAATCGTTAAGCACAAGATGCGTTCTTGATTTATATTTTGATGTAATAATAATATTTCAACCCAAATAGCTAGACTGAAAAATTACACACGTATCCCCGACAACGACGCAATTTGATTGATCTTTAGTTTTGGTGAAAGAAAAAGTAGTAGTAAAATAACCACAATCAATAACAGTGTCGCGTGTAGCGAACCTTTAGTGAGTACGGGTCGTCCTCTGGGATTCGTGGAATTTTATAGTTTTTGAGTTAGATCGGTTGAAAGAAATAGAAAAGACAAAATAAAGAAAATGAAGAAGATAGTTTCAAGGAAAATCATGAAAATAGTTTCAAGAAAATCAAGAAAATAGTTTCAAGATCTAATTGAATTATCAAGAAAATGGTTCAAGATCTAATTGAGTTATCAAGAAAATTTTATATGAAGAAGGCTTGTAGAATTCGATTGGATTTAGTAGCCTTGGATGACTAATAAAGACGACTCCTCTTATCTATTGATAGATTTAAAAGTAGATTGATGGCGATGAAGGAGTATTAGGGTTCTTTGGAAGAAACTAGGGTTTCTTCTCTATTGACCTTTATCCTTTTATTGAGCTCCATTCATATCTTATCTCAAATCGTGGTCGAGATTATCAAGAAATTGATATCGCGCCCGATAAGGATGTTGACGATTCTTTTGCTAAATTTTATAAACTTCATAAGACTTAAAATGAGTATAGAATTTTCTCACTTATTTATCTACCCTAATTCTACGAATCCTATCAAGCGGAGAATTACTCGCGCATCATGAAAATAAAAGAAAGAATAGAGAAAGAATTCATAATGCGGAAATTAACAGAAAGCGAATTGATAACTCTGACGATCTACCTTTATTACTCAACTTCATAATACATTTCTTTGAGTTTAGATTACAAGATGAAGAAGAATTGCTCTCGATCTCTGGCTCGAAGAAGTAAATGTTCCGTCGATCTTCATGTCGCTTGATCACCTCGAGTCTTGGATTTGTCTTGGATCGCTTGCTTGTTGATGATGATTGGCTTTGTGTAAAGGAGACTTGATTGATGTCGCTTGATGAATTTCTCGATAATTTCTTGATCTTGGATCTTAAGATCGAAGATTCTTGATCTTGGATCTTAAGATCGAAGATTCTTGATCTTAGATCTTAGATCCCCTTTTTGATATTGGATTTGATGTACAGATTTGTTGGCTCTTTTCTTGATTTTATTTGAAGAGATTGGATCCCCATTGGATGTAGCCCTTGGTCCTTTTTATAGGCCCAAATCTAGTAATAGAAAATCCTAAAAAACTAAGTTGTTGCATAGAAGCTTCCAGAAGAATCTTGAACCCTAACTCTTCTTCTTGACCGCTGAACCGCGGCAACTCGGCCGACTCGACCGTGGATCGGCCTTAACTCGGTGGGTTATTGGCTTCATTCTTCTGGAATCTTCTCTTGTTAATATTTGGGTATTTATTTGATGTCTGGAACCTTCTTATCTTTTCTGAGTCTCTGCCAGTATTTGATTCTACGACTTTCTTTACTTTATCGGCAGATTCTTGATTCCGGATATCTGACCTGAGCTAAACTGGCACAATATCTCAATAAAGAATCTTAGTTATGTTTGAGATACAAAATATTATGCGTAAAATATTAAATATACAATTTCCTTCATAATGTGGATTATAATATATAAATATATGGTAAATGGTATTTTGCAGATGAACTTGTAATATGTGTTATATTTATAACAAACACTTTTAGATGATCAAGAAAAGTAAGGAAATTTTCATGTTAAAAGTGCACTATTTTCGACTGAACACATATCAATGGTTGCGGGGGGTGCTATACGCCATTCACTCGAATTCCCCCGTAGATATAAATCTACTCACATGCTAATCTCCTCGCTTAGCCGAAGTCGATGTGCTTCGTCGTCTCGGAAGTCTACACGAAGTTACCTACAAATCAACACATATCATAACGTTATTAAAACCATGTCCGAAATCCGATACGGTACACGAAGTGGTCATAGGTTAGAACCTATAGCTTACGTATGAAAAAACAACCAAATAACCTTCGTCGTCGACGTACAAACGTCCAACGACCAAATCACATCAAAAAATTCATTAATCCAAGTTTCAAATATCGAAAAACATTGTCAAAACCAACTCAAACAACTCTTAGATTTTGGCACAGGTAGTCTAGGACAAAACTAACAATACAGTAGCTAGGATATAAGGAGTATGAGCTACAGACCAAAATCTAACACCGGAACCCCACAATTGGCTGACAAGGTAGCTCATATACCCGGTGTCGCCGGTCCTCTATGGGAGTATGGGTCTCGTTCTCCTATGGTGGGCTTCTAGTGGTCTAATTAGGTCAATATAATTGTTTGTTTTTCTTAAAAAGACTCCAAGTTGCTCCAGACTCCATTTGAGTATCACAATTGAAAGAAAACCGACATCGGGAAAATTCTAAGCTCGTTATTTTGGGTTCTAGTCTTCTAGTCTGTTTAGGAAATCATCACTAAATTCTTGTAAACCCTCACTAAACCTCAAACACACCATCACAACTCAACTCGTACCCTAAAGCTCATATAGGAATCTTCAATGATCAAAAAGCCATACTAGTTAGCTCTAAACTGTATTAGGACATAAAGAAAACTAATAACTAAACTAGTAGTGTAGGATTGTACCTCCTTTGCAGCTGAGGAAAATTCTTGAGTTGCCCAAAGTGCTCAAAATCCAAACTTGGTTCCACTATGGGGTGTAGGATGAGGTGGGGATCATTTTTAATGAAGAAGTGTGGCGTTTTGGCAAGGAGTTTGAGGTGGTTTCATGAGGTAGAAGAGGTGGTGGAACTTGAGATGAAGAAGAAGAAAGAAGAAAATAAGGTGAAGAAAGAATGGTGAAGGAGTCAAGTAGCCATACAATACACACACACACAGTCTCTTCCTTTCTCACTCTCACCCTCTCTCTTGGCCCATGCTGCATGTGTCATCATATTGCCCTCCCTCTCTCTCCTCAATCATTTGTTCTCTTTTCCTTTTCTTTTCTCCCTCTCTCATTAAAAACCAAATATTAACAAACATAATTACAAATGAAACAAACATATAACAAAATGCAATATGTCATGGTGCACTAGCCATGGCTAATTAAAAATACGGATTTGGCTTAATCATGATTAGTAGTGCATCAATCAAGTTTAATTTAAACTTGCATATAATAATTGCATAATTATTTATAAAATGCCTAAATCCAATAAATACCATTTTAATAAATAAATCATTTTAATCTCCAATTATTTTCCAAATATTGGTATATTCTTATACCATTTTACAAAAACCCTAACTCGCAAATCGAATAGTTTTCATGAAATAAATTATTTTATTATTTAAATTCTAAAAATAATATTTTATTTTTCTGAAATGTTACAAAAATGCCCCCAGCGTTGTTCTCATGTGGCTTGCACGTGAGTGCAACGCTGTCCGTCTTTATCACCGTTGAATTGCCTAGGGGAATGGGAAGCTGAACCACTTCTCATCACGCCTTATAAATAGGGCCTTTAGCCCTTGAGATGACCATGGTTCCTTTATCTTCTTCCTTAACTCTTTTCTTGAGGATTTAATTCTTCTTTCAGAGCTTAGCTCTCTACCTATAGAAGTTCAGAGTTAAACTCTGCAAAAACTCTTCTTGGTAAGGATTATAAATGGAATCCATTTCTTAGGAAACCCTTTTTGTTCTTGTCTTGGATTTTAAATCCATCAGCAGAGCTTTGCTCTTTTCTTGGACTGATCTCTTAGAGATCTAAAACAAAACTCTTTTTTTGGTAGACTCTGGGGTCTTGAATCAATGAGGATTGTTAGTTTTCCATGAGGATTGTTAGTTCTCCTCTAAGGGTTTACCCTATCACTGATCTTTGAGGATCCTTAGAATTTAATTCTATTTTCTTTGTTTCTCCACCATGGGGGTTTCTGGATTTAATACCACTATTGGAGGAATTTAATTTCATTTTCTTACAGAGTTTAGCTCTGAGAGAACTAGGGACTTTTGTGAATTTTATTCCTCTACTGTTCTTGAGCATTTTCCTTTTTAAGGTTTTAATACCTTTTCCACAGATTTGAATCCATCGTCTATTCTTAACAGAACTCACTTTTCGAGGACGTTAAGAGTTTTTTAAACTCCACTGTTTATTTAATGAGAATTATCATGTATTCTCACAATAATTATCTTGCTTCATCATTGGTGAGCCGCCATTTTGATTTCGTGAGGCCCCCAGGCTTTGTAGTTAGTAGTCCCATGAAACAAATTCACACTTTTTATTAATGGGTTCCCCCCCTTCCTTCATGTACAATAGCCTCACTTCCCTAGTTCTGTTACACACGCTCAGAGGTCACTTTCCCATAGTCGCTATCTGACAAGGAAGTTATGGCAATGATTATGGAATATGATAAGGATAATAAGAGCTTTCTTCTATGGGGAGTTTGGTACGTCCACATTATCATGGTTCGCCGTAGTTTTACATGCGAAGTACCAACATAACACATTCGTTCAATGTCATTCTCGGAGCATCCGCGTATTGCTTATGCGGTAGAGGCGGCTAGTTGGACCTCCGAGGGCCGGATTGAGCCATCAACGACAGGGATACCCAATCAATCTATGATGGCTATCAATATTTTGGGACCCCGAATTTGTCAGGTTGAAGCTTGTCCCTGGGGTTAGGTCTATACGATAGGTGTTACCTCGCACCATCCAGTGGGCTATCTTCCCTAGGCCTGGTACATTCTTTCCTCCCAATGCTCATGGTTACAGAAAGTTGGGCTGTATCAAGCGGTGTATGCATCGCTGTTCTACTACCATGCTCCCCATGTCTGGTGGGTCAAGGGTTTTTTGAACCAGTGGAATTTTCCAACGAATACGTTTCTGCTAGGGGACCGCAAAATCTCTATTTCGTTGGAGGAGTCTGTGAAATTGCAGGGCTGCCGATTAGGGGAGAGCACTATGAAGAATTATTACCCCCTGACGAGTATATATTTGCTACTGTGCTAGCTATGTTCGAAGGCTTGACGACCGAGAATACTTTTCGGCACAAACACCCGAGTCTAATCAAGGCCTTGGGCATTATTGTGAGACCGATTGTAGCATCGGAAGGGCAATGTTTCATTTTTGACGCTTTCATTGCTGGCTTTCTTCGTAAAGAGGCTCTATCTAAGAAAGCTCCAAAATTCTCGAAGTTTGAGGATCCCTTCGGATTCAGCTTGGAGAAATTACCGGCCAAAGAAGAATATCTGCCACAGTTTTACATTCCAAATTCTTCATCTGTGACCTTTGATGCACTCGCTGCTCCTGGAATAGACGAAAAAACATTCTTTGTAGGCTTCATCAGTATCTGGCTTAGCTGGTTTGCCATGCCGATGCACCGCCATTTTATAAGAGCCTTCGTCTTCTATCCTGCCCATAATATAACCGAAGGAGCACGATTGGCCGTTGGCGTTGCAGGGTTGTCACGCCTGTTCACCGCCGGAAGCCAGGAAGACTGGACGTCTTGCCTGAATCTGGGGGCAGATGCTAATTGGTTCTATCCGTCCACCTCTCCGAAGATGCCAAGTTGATTTATGGCATCATGTATCAATGGTTTAAACGGATGCGGCCAATGTAGCAGACTTCGTCAGATTCCCCCTCGTTTGAGGGGTTTTTGATTGTGGGGACGCTTTTCCCTGCAGGTACAAGACCCTGCAGTTAATTACGCTACCGCATCGCGGTAACAACTTTCTCCTTCTCCATATGGTCACTTCGTGTCGTGGGTGTTTGTTTTGTGTTCGGTTTCCTGTGGATTGTATACAGAGACTAATTTATGCTGTCTCCCGTAGGACGTGGATTAGTCCAAATAAGTATTTTTCTTAGATTTGGGTTTGGGGGGGTGTTTAAGGATACGTTAGCCTTATTTGAGGCTAAGATCAACTTAAACGTTCGTTAAAGACACGTTAGTCTAATTCTAGACTAAGATCAATTTATCGGGATTGTTTAGATCCGACAAGAGAGCAATTGGGCTCTATTGTTTAGTTTAGTGACATTGCGGTCGATAATTAGTTTAAAGATGTTACGGTCTATTGTTAGTTTTAAGACATTGTGGTCGAGGTTAAGGACATCATAGTCCGTGAGTTTAAGGACTTCACAGTTCGATGTTAGTTTTAAGAAATCATGATCGAGATTAAGGACGTCATAGTCCATGAGTTTAAAGACCCCACAGTCCGGTATTAGTTTTAAGACATCACGGTCGAGGTTAAGGACGTCATAGTCCATGAGTTTAAGGACCTCACAGTCCGTAGCAATGTGTGGTCGTCGGGACCGTCACCTCTCTGACGACGTTGAAGGATTACAACGACGGATATCAGAGAAGTAAAGAGATGTACCCTCAAACCGAGTGTAAATTGATTGGAAAAGCAGTTGCGCTCAGTTCAATTTATATTGAGGACTTATGGCCAGAATTAGGCTAAGTCCAGTTAAAAATGTTTAACATTTTATTCATCTTTGGCTTGTTAGGCCTTTGTTTGGGCTCTGCCCTTTTAAAAATGCATAGCATTGGGCTCTGACATTGGATGTAATTAAATGCATAGAATTTATCATGGGCAAAATAGTGGTCTGATAGTGCGCTACGTGGCTTATCAGGCGCGTTGCGCCAGTCAAAGAGCGCATTGCGCTAGCACATGCAAAGGTGACACGTGTCACGCTCAGCGCTAAGAGTAAGTCTGTTAGCACATTGCGCTTTTTAAGTGCGCCGCGCCAATTTATGGGTGCGCCAGTGAGTGACTCGTAGCGCGCTCTGGCGCAGTGCGCCAGTCCAAGAGCGCAGTGCGCTATTTTTAGAAGAGCAAAGTGCAAACAGTTCTGTGGTGGACACATGGCGCGTTTTGGCGCTGTACGCCGGTTCAATAAGCGCAAAGGCGCAATTCAAGAGTGCAAGGCACTGTCCAATAGCGCAGAGCGCATTTTGATCAATTTAAGATCAAAGAACAAGTTCTTTTGTTCTTCAAAGGAGGCCTTGCCTCAAGATCCAAGAACCAAAGTTCTTTTCTCATCAAAAGGCTCTGGCTTTATAGGTTAAAAGATCTGTTAATGAAGTAAATTACTTCTTTTATTTTTTTATGATTAGATCTTTTGATCCTTTTTCTTTTCTATTGAAGATCTTGATCTTGTTCTTAGATCTCTGATCTTTTTAGAAAATGATTCTTCTTTTTTAATGGGATGATTTCATCTCTGTTCTTCAAGAATGTAATTCTTTACATTTAAAGATGAAGAAAATGATCTTTTTTCTTCAAAGTCTTGCCTTTCTTTCTCTTTGAGTTCTTCTCAAATTTGCAGAGAGTTTATTTTTGTGAGACTTGAAGTCTTGGGGCCTTTATATAGGGCCAATTGATTTGTTAAGTTAGTTGAAGAGATCTTTCTCTGATTGATTTGGGAATATTTCCCACCGTTGGATCTTTGATCCTAAGACTTCTGTTTTACAGAAGATAATCTTCTTATTTTAATAAGATTGGAAAGATCTTTCTAGAACAAAATTTTAATTCTGGTTAATTAATAATTTATTATTATTATCAGATCTTTTGATCTAACGGTGAGGAATTCTTTAAATTCCAGCGCTGGCGCAATTGGCGCGAGCGCACCTGCGTTTGACAATGGCGCACAGCGCAAAGCGCAGCACAACTGCGCTAGCGCGCCTGCGTTTGACACGTGGCGCGCAGCGCAGAGCGCAAGGGATCTGAAGCGTTGCTTCAATTTTTTTAAAATTTGAATTTTGAAGCAGAGCTTTGCTCTGATTGGGAGTGCACTGCCTACGGCGCAGCGCTGGCATGTCTGCTTTTGACACGTGGCACTCAGCGCAAGGGATATGAAGCGTTGTTTCAATTTTTGAAATTTGAAATTCAAATAGAGCTTTGTTTTGATTGGGGGAACAAATGCCCCCCACCGTTGCGCTCACGTGGCGCACACGTAAGTGCAGCGGTGGCAACATCTGAGCCATTGGATCAACTCAGAAGTTGAGGGGGCGCTTCAGCGCCTATAAATAGAACCGTTCGTCCTCAGATGATTATCATCTTCAAGAATTTTTATCTCAGAGCTTTTCTCTCATTTCCAAGAATTTCAAGAGTTAAAACTCTAGAAAATTTTAGGTAAAAATTAAATTAATTTTAATAACTTAGGGATTTTACCTATTAACAGAGCCTTGCTCTTATAGATCTTTTGATCTAAAGAAAACCTCTTTAGGGTTTTATAAACAGAGCCTTGCTCTCAAGAACCCATAGATCTAAATAGATCTTTCCTTAGGGTTTCTTAGCCTATGGGTCAGAGCTCTGCTCTTTTGACAATGTATAGATCTTTTGATCTTTTGATGAAGAACTCTTAAAAGTTTTTTCATGGATCTTTAAGTTCCCAGAATATTAATTCTAAAGAATTAATTTTCGTTAACTTTGGTGGATTTTTCCATCATCATTACAGAGCTAGGCTCTTTAAGGAATTTTATTCCCTCGTGATCAGAGTTTGACAAGTGTCACTCTGTTACAGAGCTTTGCTCTGAAAAGGAGATTTTCTCCTTGTCTCGAGGAATTTCTCATTTTGTGAGAACATTATTTGAGGATTTCCTCATTAATTGACAGTCTCATCCAATGATGAGGCTGTCTTATTAATTGATGCATTGTCATCTGGATTTTGTGGGTCCACCTTTGGTCCCCTTTCCACTGCATTGCAGTGTAGTACAAATTTTAAAGTGTTGCTCAGAATTTTAAGATTAAATTATAGTACTGATAATTGAATTCTTTTCTTTTCCGCTGGCGACATGTCTTCTGATCTCTCGTTCTCATTTTTTCGCTCAGAGGGAGGATTCCCCGAGGTACCGGTGGACCGGGAGGTTCTTGCTCTTATTAAGGATTATGACCCGGAGTATAAACGCCTTCACTTGTTGGGTAGGTGGTACGACCAAATAATTAAAGGTCGCCGAAGCTTCTCTTGCGTGACGCCATCGGATCCGATCTCCTCAATCTCATATGCAGATATACCCCCGGTGAACTATGCCGTGGAGGTCGTAAATTGGAATTCGAAGGGTCTTCTTCTACCTTCGATTGCTGCCATACCCATGCAGCTGCCGGCAGCCTTGGATATTTTGGTGCGGCGCATATACCAGGGTGAGTCACGCCCTTAGGGACAACCCTACAACATCGGGTTGACCCTTCGACACTCGGTAGGGTATCTGCAGTGGGCCAGGTACATTTTGTCAGCGAAGAAGGTGCATCAGCTGAAGATCGGTCTATACCCTGCAGTTTATGCCTCGCTGTTTGAGTATTATGCTCTTCCGACATGGTGGATTAAGGCATTCGTGGAGCAATGGAACATCCCCACCCATACATTTCTTCTAATGGACATGGAAGTTTCCATCCCTCTTGAAGAATTTGCTGAGATTTCCGGTCTGCCGGTGAGGGGGAGCACTATAAAGAGCTACTTCTGTTAGTGTATATGCCCTAGAGGCCATTACTGTATCATACTAGTTTATATATTACTTAATGGAAGCTTAGGATATTCACCTTGTATATACAATCTTGCTCAAAATAGTAGTATGCTACTTGGTTTGTTTCTGCTTCAATGTGTACATGTGTTTATTTTTGTATATCACTTATGCACATTAGTGGAGCCCTTAGGATCTTTGCTTGATTACCAGCATTGTGATGGCTGTCACACTAGTGGGGCTGGGTAATCTATAAGCACATCCTTATACAGGTCCCTAGTCGCAGGACTATCGAGACAGGGCATCGATACTCCGGAGTAGACTAGCGCATGTGCTTCTCATCCCAGTGTGGGAGACGGTCGGTCCCACAGCCGTCAGTACGTCGTACTTGAGATAGTATGCGGGTGCTCGTTGGGTTACGAGTACACTGGACAGGACTCGTCGGGAACTGACTAGTTGGTATTATGCCTATTGTCAGTTATCAGTTCCCAGGTGACATGAGTACAGCTTAGTCCGCCGACTTGACACTGTCACTTCGCCTCGAATGTGTTCCCACTGTACTTTGATCACTACCCTACCACGGCTCGAGGAGTCATGCAAACAGGTAGTGGTAGGGTGCAGTCCCGAAGCACTTGGAGGCAGTGACGGTTAGACAGGATTCGTCTCTCCCGGTATTGGAGGTTGACATCGCGCTGTGTCTAGAAGAGCCATTACACGAGTAGTCCCTGGCCAGGGCCAACGAGATATACTGGTAGGGTTCCAGTGTTATCTCAGGGTGTTTTGGGCTTCGCTCCGACACGACTTGTACCGCTATTGGGGGACTGACGTTTACCGCCCCCCAGGCCCGCCATGCGATGTATCAGACGAACAGACCGGACTGTATGGAGAATGTCACATTCAGGCTCAGTAGGAGTTCAGATGGCTTTCGCCTCGTCGGTCTTCTTGTTGGCACTACCTGGGGACCGTTATGCACAGCTAGTGCCGCTTGCGGTCTGTGGTTAAACCCACTGCCAGCATAGTGTCGAGTCTTTAGAGTCCCACACAGAAAGCTTTTCGCCTTTAGGCAAAAGAGTAGAGGTCGCATGGTTTTGCGACAGGTCGCATGGTTTTGCGACAGGGTTCGGTCACATCCGTGCACTTGTGCACGTACAGTGTCCGTACAGTTTACACTAGCGGGCTTTGGTTTAAGCCAGATCCTAGTGTACCTTTTGGGATTGGATTTATCCAGTTTGTATTCGTGTTCCTCGGAACGCGGATGCGGGTGTGTATGCACAGTTGACGGAGAGACAGAGGCAGAGGATTCTCATTAGGGTTGTTGACCGTTGACTGTTGACTATTGACTTTTTGCTCAACCCTAATGAGAATATGATATGTGATTAACAATTATATTAATTAAGTATTATGGTGACTTAGTTGTTGACTTTTTTGACTTGTTAACTTTTGTTGACTTGTTGACTTTGTTGACCGGTTGACTAGGATTGACTAGTTGACCATCATGATAACCATAGCTATCATTTCATGGCAAAGACTTTTGCTTGCTTGCTCCTTTGTGCAAAATGAGTGCATGAAATGATATGGCTAAACCATCACATAATACTTGATTGATATGATGAGTTATGATGTTTTGGATTATGAGAGGGTGAAAGACAAAAGAGAGGCTCATTCTCACTTGACCTTTCTCTCTCTTTGTTCTTGAGCTCTCATACTCTTGCTCTCACCCTCTTCCTCTTGCTCCCTCTCTTGACTCTATGGTTCACTTGTCTCATGAGTTGAGAACCAAGAACCATAGATAAAATCCCATACAAACTCTTCTCTACTCACTCTAGTTCACAAGGTTTAGCAAACCGAGTGAACTAGTTTCTTCAAAGATCGAAGGAGTCAAAAGGTTGAAGCTTTCAGGTGGATCTATCTTCGGCATAAGGAGACGACGGGAAGAAGCCGATCCGGACCACCATCAGAGTTTGAAGACGAAGGAGTTCAAGACAAGCAAGGTATAAGCCCCCTAACCGAGTAGGTAAACTCTTGTTAGGTTGTTAGTTAGTAGTTTAACAAAGATCCGGGTTTTAAGTCCATGTTACCACCTCTTCGAAAATCGTTTTTTGTTCAAATTCCGCATGCCCGAAAGTACCGGGAGAGGTAGCATGGACTTACAGTGGTATCAGAGCCTAGTTAAACTCAATCTAACATGTTAGCAAGTAACTAGAAGATCGATCAAAGAAAAAGTCACGAAAACGAACCCGAGAATTTCAAGTTTCTGCCGATTTTTATTCTGTTCAAAAGTTGATAATTTTCATCTTAAAAATCGGCTCAGGCTTTTGTGTGAACACCCACTAAATTTGGTCCAACGATCGAGTCAAAGAGCCGCGGAAACGCGGCGGGAGCACGCTCCCGCCGCGGTTCCGCGGCCGAGTTGACTCGGCCGAGGTCCATCTTTGGTGCAGTGTATTTCTGGGGTCGTTTTGGGATTTTTGGAATATGTATTTTCTGCCCAGATTTTCGAGAACGAAAATTTTATTTTTGGGGTCCCGAAAATCCGTATTTTTGATCGAACTTCTAAAAGACTTAAGCTGACGGGTTTTTCCGTAATGTGATATTTGTATTGAACATCTGCTAATCGCTATATGTCGATTAGTGGGGGTTATGCAAATCTGTGATCTGTAATGTTGCTGGAATGTGTATATGAATATGTTGGATTGTCGCGGGTGAATAGCCGGGGGTTGTGAGACGAGAGTTTTTCTTTTCTTTCAATTCATGTTAATTTGTAAATTGATGTAATAATTATTTGTATGGCCGCACAACCGGGTCGGGGTTGTAGCCGTCATTGTATAATTTCTTTTTTCTGTTTTTGCTCCTAGGATAGACCCATGGAGGGGGTGCACAAACTACCGGGTATGCCGAAGTGCCGAGTGGCCTACTCACGGGGATGAGGGAGGTTGCTTCGCTTTGGGTACTTGGCGGGTAGTTTGCCGCACCCGTAGGGGTCTTGGGTGGGGTTTTGGCTACCGCGACCGTGTAATCTGCTTTTCGTTACAGGCTCGTACGAATTACAGGTTCCTAGTATATCCAATGTGTTCATCTGTGATCTGAAATGTCTATCATTACAAATATATCTATATATGATATTATTTAGGCGTTGCTTATGTTTTACAGACGTGCTAGCCCAGCCCCCGCTCTGTCGTTAGTTAAGTAACCTAACGGGTAATGACGGGGCCCAGTGGCGAATGCGAATGGCATAAGCGTACGTCATATTTTGGTTGTTTTCTGCAATGGTAGGATTAAATGATGGGACGCATTAAAAGAACTAATGCAAGAATATCACGCATTAAAAGAACTAATGCAAGATAATAAACCAAGCTAAAGTCGTTGGAACACTTTCGAAAAACCACTCGGTTGTTTTCAAAACCAACTTTTAAATGCGGAGCTTGAGCCACTCCTTTTAAAAGCTATCTCGTTCCATCGACTATATCAAGTTCACTACGTTCACGGTTTAGGCAAAACCATTCGTAGCCCTCCGTCGTTTCACATGAATAGTCAATAGTATTCAAGCTATGTATGTTGGCCAAAGTCAAGGCATAGTGATTGGTAGCTATTGGGTGTTCATGTGTAGCATAGATAGATGCGTTGGTTTGGGACAGTCGTACTGCCATTTTGGCCAAAGTCAAGGGTAGGTACGGATGGATCCAAATTAACCTGGATAATGACGGGTAGAACTTGACATGTGACTTATGATATTTTGGCTAAAGTCAAGGTCATAAGAGCATGGGGCAAAAATCCACATCGGGAGTTTCATAAGTACTGAAACTTGCTAGATTTGCATACCATTTGGAGTGGGATGATTCTGGTAGGATTCCTTCAGTTTCGTCACGCGATGATATTTGGATCCCGATCCTACTGTGAGTATATGCTACTCCTCGGGAAATTTCTCACGAATCGATCAATGCTATAAACCTAGTAGGTGCCTAGAAAGGTGTTAGCGGGGTTACGCCCCCAGGGAAAAGAGGTTCTTAAATTAACGAAGATCGTGAAAGCGTTGGAAAACCTCCCTCGAAGTACCGACACTGGCCTGGCTGAATGGTTAAGCAAGTATTGAGCGGTGGGATTGATCCCGACTAATTCTTGCTTTATGGTTTGAGGAGGGATTCGAGAAACAGTGGGAGCCATCCTGTTTAGACAAACTAAAAACCATTTTAAACTTGCAAGAGCATCGTGCTGAGTGTTTCTTCTCTCTCTCCTAATTGCAGCGACCAATCGACATGACTGGACTTAAGTTACTCCTAGATAAAAATATACTGACAGGACCAAAATACAAAGATTGGCTCAGGAATGTCAAAATGGCAATCACTTACGACAAGCTGGGGTATCTTCTTACCACCAAAGCTCCCCCTGTCCCTGGTCCCACTTCCAGCGTCGCGGATAAGGAAATCCGTAAGACTTGGGAGATTGATAGCGCGAAGGCCAAGTGCCTCGTACTTGCCTCGATGGACAACGAACATCAGAGGAGGCACGAGAATATGGACCTTGAATCCATATTTCTCCATACAAAAGAACTGTATGGAGAGCAATCTCGTATCGCAAGATACGAAGCGTCGAAAAAGTTATTTTCGGCAAGGATGGCCGTCGGATCATCAGTAGCAGAACACGTGCTAAAGATGATAGGCTACATTGAGGAGCTCGCGGTCCTAGGGACCACATTGGAGAGTAAGCTCTATACGGACTTAGTTTTCCAGTCCCTTCCTTCCACTTACGCCCAGTTTATACTGAAGTTCAACTTACAAGAAAAAGAGGTTGAACTTTCAGAGCTCCTCAACATGCTGAGGAGCGCAGAGGGCACCCTACAGAAAAGTAAGGAAACA
Organism: Agapanthus africanus; assembly: GCA_030015575.1. Taxonomy (NCBI): domain Eukaryota; kingdom Viridiplantae; phylum Streptophyta; class Magnoliopsida; order Asparagales; family Amaryllidaceae; genus Agapanthus; species Agapanthus africanus. Next base: position 58,344,546 of record JASDDO010000024.1, read on the forward strand.
TCCACTTTGTTTGTAGGAGGATCATCTTCTTCTAGGTCCAAGGCGAAAGCCAAGGGAAAGAAGAAGAAAGCCCCCGCCAAACCAAGGGGCGGTGTTAGTAAAGTGGATGCGAAGGGAAAAACTAAAGCAACAAAGAAAGCGGGGAAGCTTGTGGATAAGGAAGAATGCTTCTATTGTCATAAGAAAGGACACTGGAAGAATGATTGCAGGGCCTGGAAGGCCAGAACACAGGAATTGAAGCAGGTTGCAGCTTCAGCTTCAGGTGTGTATGTTATTGAAAACTGTCTTTCAATAAACTCTACTTCCTGGGTATTGGATACCGGATCAGGATCTCATATCTGTAATTCTTTACAGGCGTTGAGAAACCGTAGGGTTTTGAAGGCAGGTGACATGACCCTCAGAGTTGCGAACGGAGCTAGCATGGATGCTAAAGCCGTGGGGGACTATCACCTGGGAATGTTAGATGGACATGTTTTGGTTTTGCGTAATTGCTTTTTTGTACCCAACGCAACTTGTAATATCATTTCTGTATCTTTAGTTTCTAAAGAAGGTTATGAATTTGCGTTTGTAAGTAATGTTGTAAACATTCACCTTAATCAAGTTTTGATTGGGTCAGGTACATTGAGTAATGGTATATACGTATTAAACCAACCACAGATTTTCAACGTCCAGAATACACCCAAAAGAAAGTCTCCGGAAATAAATCAGACTTTCTTATGGTATTGTAGACTGGGTCACATCAATGAGAGAAGGTTGACGAAGTTACATACAGAAGGATATTTGAATCCGTTCGAATATCAATCGTATGCCACTTGTCAGTCCTGTCTCAAAGGAAAGATGACAAAGACTCCGTTCACTGGACATGGAGTAAGAGCGAGCGAGCTCATGGGACTCGTACACAGCGACGTGTGCGGTCCAATGTCTACGCATGCGCGAAGCGGTTATTCTTACTTCATCACTTTTACGGATGACTTCTCAAGGTACGGTTATGTCTTCTTAATGAAACATAAGTCCGAAGTCTTTGGAAAGTTCCAGGAATATAAGAGTGAAGTAGAAAAACAGACCGGCAAAAGTATCAAGATTCTAAGATCGGATCGAGGTGGAGAATACTTAAGTGCCGAGTTCCTGGACTATTTAAAAGAGAACGGAATTCTCTCTCAGCTTACTCCTCCATACACTCCGCAACATAACGGTGTATCGGAGAGACGGAACCGAACCCTATTGGATATGGTACGGTCCATGATGAGTAACGCTGAGTTGCCGCGATCATTCTGGGGGTATGCGCTAGAATCAGCTGCATGCCTTTTGAATCGAGTTCCTACTAAGACTGTGCCTACTACACCATATGAGATGTGGTGTGGGAAGAGACCCCATCTTAATCACATTAAGACATGGGGAAGTCCAGCTTTTGTCAAAAAGCAGCATGCGGACAAACTCGAGGCACACTCAGTACTGTGTAAGTTTGTGGGATATCCAAAGAATTCCAAGGGATATTTCTTCTACTGCGAAAAGGAACAAAAAGTCCTTGTTTCTCGTCATGCCCACTTTCTGGAACACCAGTTTTTAGAAAAGGAAATTAGTGGGAGCGCAGTAGAACTGGAAGAGATTCCAGAACCACAGACTATTATTAAAAGCTTAGTGGAACCAAGGGGTTCAACAGAACAGGACATTCCTACGCCGCTCCGCAGGAGTAGTAGGCACTCTCATCCGCCCGAGAGATACTACGGTTTTCTCATAGACGTGGATAGAGAGGATTGCATCATAGATTATGATGAGCCTACTAGCTTCCAGCAGGCCGTCCAAAGCGTTGACTCGGTGAAATGGCTGGATGCAATGCGGACCGAAATGGAGTCCATGTACACCGACAAAGTATGGACGTTGGACATTGCTCCAGACGGGGTAAAACCCGTAGGATGCAAGTGGATCTTCAAAAGGAAGATTGGTGTAGATGGACAGGTTGGGACCTATAAAGCTAGACTTGTAGCAAAGGGTTTCCGTCAAAGACCTGGCTTGGACTATGACGAAACCTTTTCTCCAGTGGCTATGCTGAAATCCATTCGGATCCTTCTTGCCATTGCTGCCTTCCACGATTATGAGATCTGGCAAATGGACGTAAAGACCGCTTTTCTAAAAGGAAATTTAGAGGAGTGTGTCTATATGGACCAACCAGAGGGTTTCATTCAGAGTGGGAGCAGCGGAAAGGTGTGCAAGTTGCTTAATTCCATCTATGGACTAAAGCAGACATCGCGGAGTTGGAACATCTGTTTTGATGAGGCGGTCAAGGAATTTGGCTTTATCAAAAATCCAGATGAACCATGCATCTATAGTAGATTTGTAGCGAGAACTGTAGTATTCCTCGTTTTATACGTGGATGACATTCTCTTAATAGGAAATGACATTCCTATGCTACAATCTGTCAAAGGATTCTTGTCGCACAGGTTCTCCATGAAAGACCTGGGTGATGCCTCATACATCCTGGGGATCTGGATCCATCGTGATAGATCCAAGAGGATATTAGGACTTTCACAGTCCAGGTACATCGACACCATACTGAAAAGATTCAGTATGGAAGATTCCAAGCGCGGTAACCTACCGGCTTGTCACGGGATCACCCTCTCTAAAGAGATGTCTCCCAAGACTGATTTGGAGAGGGATCACATGTCTATTATACCCTACGTTTCTGCGGTAGGCTCTATAATGTATGCGATGTTGTGTACCAGACCGGATGTAGCTTATGCACTGAGTGTGGTAAGCCGGTATCAGTCAAACCCTGGGGAGAAACACTGGATAGCGGTAAAGAACATTCTCAAGTACCTGAGAAGGACTAAGGAGATGTTCTTGGTGTATGGCGGAAAAGACCTCCAGATCGAGGCATTTGCTGACTCCAGCTTCCAGAGCGACAAGGATGATTCCAAGTCCATGTCGGGGTTTGTCTTTACCCTCAATGGAGGGGCGGTGTGTTGGAAGAGTTCCAAACAAGAAACCGTTGCAGACTCGACGATGGAAGCAGAATACATCGCTGCATCTGATGCCGCAAAAGAAGCCGTCTGGGTGAGGAAGTTCTTGAAAGAACTTCAGGTGGTTCCGTCCATTGTTGATCCAATACCTCTGTATTGCGACAACAACGGGGCTATAGCTTTAGCGAAGGAACCCAGGTCCTATCAGAAATCCAGACACATCTTAAGGCGGTATCACCTGATCAGGAAGATCTTGGATCGCCAGGAGATCGAGGTTCGGAGAGTCGCTTCAGAAGATAACACTGCAGATCCATTCACCAAGGCCTTGCCCCAGACTCAGTTCGAGCGGCTGATCGAGATGATAGGTCTTCGATACGCCAGTACATGGCCTTAGTGCAAGTGGGAGATTGTTAGTGTATATCCCTAGAGGCCATTACTGTATCATACTAGTTTGTATATTACTTAATGGAAGCTTGGGATATTCACCTTGTATATACAATCTTGCTCAAAATAATAGTATGCTACTTGGTTTCTTTCTGCTTCAATGTGTACATGTGTTTATTTTTGTATATCACTTATGCACATTATTGGAGCCCTTAGGATCTTTGCTTGATTACCAGCATTGTGATGGCTGTCACACTAGTGGGGCTGGGTAATCTATAAGCACATCCTTATGCAGGTCCCTAGTCGCAGGACTATCGAGACAGGGCATCGATACTCCGGAGTAGACTAGCGCATGCGCTTCTCATCCCAGTGTGGGAGACGGTCGGTCCCACAGCCGTCAGTACGTCGTACTTGAGATAGTATGCGGGTGCTCGTTGGGTTACGAGTACACTGGACAGGACTCATCGGGAACTGACTAGTTGGTATTATGCCTATCGTCAGTTATCAGTTCCCAGGTGACATGAGTACAGCTTAGTCCGCTGACTTGACACTGTCACTTCGCCTCGAGTGCGTTCCCACTGTACTTTGATCACTACCCTACCACGGCTCGAGGAGTCGTGCAAATAGGTAGTGGTTGGGTGCAGTCCCGAAGCACTTGGAGGCAGTGACGGTTAGACAGGATTCGTCTCTCCCGGTATTGGGGGTTGACATCGCGCTGTGTCTAGGAGAGCCATTACACGAGTAGTCCCTGGCCAGGGCAAACGAGATATACTGGTAGGCTTCCAGTGTTATCTCAGGGTGTTTTGGGCTTCGCTCCGACACGACTTGTACCGCTATTGGGGGACTGACGTTTACAGCTGCCCAGGCCCGCCATGCGATGTATCAGACGAACAGACCGGACTGTACGGAGAATGTCACATTCAGGCTCAGTAGGAGTTCAGATGGGTTTCGTCTCGTCGGTCTTCTTGTCGGCACTACCTGGGGACCGTTACGCACAGCTAGTGCCGCTTGCGGTCTGTGGTTAAACCCACTGCCAGCGTAGTGTCGAGTCTTTAGAGTCCCACACAGAAAGCTTTTCGCCTTTAGGCAAAAGAGTAGAGGTCGCATGGTTTTGCGACAGGTTGCATGGTTTTGCGACAGGGTTCGGTCACATCCGTGCACTTGTGCACATACAGTGTCCGGACAGTTTACACTAGCGGGCTTTGGTTTAAGCCAGATCCTAGTGTACCTTTTGGGATTGGATTTATCCAGTTTGTATTCGTGTTCCTCGGAACGCGGATGCGGGTGTGTATGCACAGTTGACGGAGAGACAGAGGCAGAGGATTCTCATTAGGGTTGTTGACCGTTGACTGTTGACTTTTGCTCAACCCTAATGAGAATATGATATGTGATTAACAATTATATTAATTAAGTATTATGGTGACTTAGTTGTTGACTTTGTTGACTTGTTGACTTTTGTTGACTTGTTGACTTTGTTGACCGGTTGACTAGGATTGACTAGTTGACCATCATGATAACCATAGCTATCATTTCATGGCAAAGACTTTTGCTTGCTTGCTCCTTTGTGCAAAATGAGTGCATGAAATGATATGGCTATGGTTGCTTAAACCATCACATAATACTTGATTGATATGATGAGTTATGATGTTTTGGATTATGAGAGGGTGAAAGACAAAAGAGAGGCTCATTCTCACTTGACCTTTCTCTCTCTTTGTTCTTGAGCTCTCATACGCTTGCTCTCACCCTTTTCCTCTTGCTCCCTCTCTTGACTCTATGGTTCACTTGTCTCATGAGTTGAGAACCAAGAACCATAGTTAAAATCCCATACAAACTCTTCTCTACTCACTCTAGTTCACAAGGTTTAGCAAACCGAGTGAACTAGTTTCTTCAAAGATCGAAGAAGGAGTCAAAAGGTTGAAGCTTTCAGGTGGATCTATCTTCGGCATAAGGAGACGACGGGAAGAAGCCGATCCGGACCACCATCGGAGTTTGAAGATGAAGGAGTTCAAGACAAGCAAGGTATAAGCCCCCTAACCGAGTAGGTAAACTCTTGTTAGGTTGTTAGTTAGTAGTTTAACAAAGATCCGGGTTTTAAGTCCATGTTACCACCTCTACGAAAATCGTTTTTTGTTCAAATTCCGCATGCCCAAAAGTACCGGGAGAGGTAGCATGGACTTACAGTTGTATCAGAGCCTAGTTAAACTCTATCTAATATGTTAGCAAGTAACTAGAAGATCGATCAAAGAAAAAGTCACGAAAACGAACCCGAGAATTTCTAGTTTCTGCCGATTTTTATTTCGTTCAAAAGTTGATAATTTTCATCTTAAAAATCGGCTCAGGCTTTTGTGTGAACACCTACCAAATTTGGTCCAACGATCGAGTCAAAGAGCCGCGGAAACGCGGCGGGAGCACGCTCCCGCCGCGGTTCCGCGGCCGAGTTGACTCGGCCGAGGTCCATCTTTGGTGCAGTGTATTTCTGGGGTCGTTTTGGGATTTTTGGATTATGTATTTTCTGCCCAGATTTTCCAAAACGAAAATTTTATTTTTGGGGTCCTGAAAATCCGTATTTTTGATCGAACTTCTAAAAGACTTAAGCTGACGGGTTTTTCTGTAATGTGATATTTGTATTGAACGTCTGCTAATCGCTATATGTCGATTAGTGGGGGTTATACAAATCTGTGATCTGTAATTTTGCTGGAATGTGTATATGAATATGTTGGATTGTCGCGGGTGAATAGCCGGGGGTTGTGAGACGAGAGTTTTTCTTTTCTTTCAATTCATGTAAATTTGTAAATTGATGTAATAATTATTTGTATAGCCGCACAACCGGGTCGGGGTTGTAGCCGTCATTGTATAATTTCTTTTTACTATTTTTGCTTCTAGGATAGACCCATGGAGGGGGTGCACAAACTACCGGGTATGCCGAAGTGCCGAGTGGCCTACTCACGGGGATGAGGGAGGTTGCTTCGCTTCAGGTACTTGGCGGGTAGTTTGCCGCACCCGTAGGGGTCTTGGGTGGGGTTTTGGCTATTCACCGCGTCCGTGTAATCTGCTTTTCGTTACAAGCTCGTACGAATTGCAGGTTCCTAGTATATCCAATGTGTTCATCTGTGATCTGAAATGTCTATCATTGCAAATATATCTATATATGATATTATTTAGGCGTTGCTTATGTTTTACAGACGCGCTAGCCCAGCCCCCGCTCTGTCGTTAGTTAAGTAACCTAACGGGTAATGACGGGGCCCAGTGGCGAATGCGAATGGCATAAGCGTATGTCATATTTTGGTTGTTTTCTGCAATGGTAGGATTAAATGATGGGACGCATTAAAAGAACTAATGCAAGAATATCACGCATTAAAAGAACTAGGCTGTCTATGACCCATCGAGATTTGGCTTCTTCCTCTGATGAAACCTGGGGAGGAGGAGTGTGATTCCTTCTTTGTTTGCGCCCCTGAATTGTATACAGGGACTGCTGTAATATCACCTGTAGGGCATAAATTTTATTTTCATTTTTATTTTATTTCTTTCCGCGATGCTCTATCATTTCAGCTTTTTATACCGTGAAGGTCGCGATTACCCAATCATTTCGGCTATTTTTCGCGGTGCCCAATCCTTTCGGCTATTTGTTTTATTTTTACTCTCTACTTTTTATTGCGAGTTGCCCAATCATTTCGGCTATTTTTCATGCATACATTTTTACTTGCTGATTTTGTTGCAAGTTGCCCTATCATTTCGGCTATTTCGTATACTTGTGTGGCTCGCTAGCTTTTTGCCGCAAGCTTAGGATTAGACACCGATTTCGGTATCAGCAGCACTACAACTGGAATATTGTCAGGAGCGAATCATCATTTGCCTCTGTCGATATCGAACAAAGGTGGCTTTGCGAACAGGGTTAGGATTCTGTTGGCTAAGGCTTTTAACTTCATGAGCCGTAAGGATCTCACAAAGGTATTTCTCCCTACAAGTCGCGAGGATTTCGTAGGTGTGTTTTCTCCTAAGGAATCGTGAGGATTCCTAAGTGCATGTCCTTCTGTAAGTCGTAAGAATCTTACAAAAGGGTTTTCTCCTTTTATGTCGAGAGGACTTACAAGGGTTGTTCACCATATAGACATATCCTTAATCACAGATGGGACTTTGTTAGGGAAATGTTTATTCGCGCCCATGCATTGTATACAAGGGTCAGTATTGAGCCACTTGTAGGGCAGTATCGGAGGTTGTGGGGGTTGTTTAAGAACAGGTTCAGGTCTCTGTAACTTAAGACTTTCAAATTTTATGAGCCGTGAGGGTCCCATAAGTGAGTTCTCCTTACGAGTCGTGAGGATCTCGCAAGTGTAATTTCTCCTTAGGAATCGTGGGGATCCCTAAGTGTGTTGCTCCCTTGAGAGTCATAAGGATCTCACGCGGATGATTTCTCCTCACAAGGTCGAGAGGACCATGTAAGTGTCTTTTAACGAGGTTGCGCCCTTTCGGGTTTTCACAAACACTCGCCGGTAGCCCTGCTGTTTTTACTCACGGAGCCCATTCAGGTTTTCATCCGTGCCCATTTTTCTTATGGACATACTGTTTTACTTTTTTTGTTTTTCTCACTCTGTTTTTTCTAACGAGGTTGCGCCCTTTCGGGTTTTAATAATACTCGCCGGTAGCCCTGCTGTTTTTACTCACGGAGCGCTTTCGGGTTTTCATCCGTGCCCATTTTGCTTGTGGACATACCGTTTTTTTATTCTTTTTTTTTGTATCAGCTTTGGGATGCTGCAATCTATTGTAGTTTCTCGACATCTCGGTCAACGGCTAGTTTTGGGACATAGTGGTCCATTGTTAGTTTAAGAACGTTTCGGTCCACTGTTAGTTTAAGGACGTTTCGGTCCGTTGTAAAGTAAGCCAGTTACTACTTATAGATTTTGGGCTTAGGAAGATAGCGAGCGAACATAATCGTCATCATTTATTATTGACCTAGGCCGTGACTCATCAAGCGTAGTACTTCTTCAGGATGTGACCGTTTATTGGCCTGAAAGGTCTTTCACCATGCATGCCCATGAGTAGATAGGCTCCACCCTGGTAGACCTTGTCTATGATGTACGAGCCTTCATAGTTTGGCTCGAATTTTCCCCGCTTGGCACGATTGGGGATCATAGGTCTTTTGACCACTAGCACGAGTTCGCCTTGGCGGAATGTCCTCGGCCTAGTCAATCTTTCGTAAGAGCACATCATCTTTGCTTTATAAGCCTCCAGATTTTGTTGCGCTATGAGCCGGGTTTCATCAAGGGCATCGAGCTCCTCAAGCCGAAGGTGAGCATTCTCTTCGTCCGTTAGCTCATAATGGACTGCTACTCGTCGAGAGGGTAACTCTATCTCGAGGGGGAGTGCCGCTTCCGTACCGAATACCAACGCGTACGACGTTGTGTTCGTGGCCGTCTTGAACGTAGTTCGATACGCCCATAGAGCTTCTTGCAGTCTTTCATGCCAGTTCTTCTTATTTCGGGACACTGTCTTTTTCACGATATTCGTCAAGGTCTTGTTGAAAGCCTCAGCTAGACCGTTAGCTCGGGGATTATAAACTGAGGAGTATCTCCAGTCTATGTTGTGCTGTTGTGCGAAGCGGCTGATTTTGTGGCTTCTGTAGGCTGGCCCGTTATCGGATATGATCCGTCTCGGAGTTCCAAACCAATAAATGACGTATGTCTTGAAGAAATGGAATATATTCTCCATCTTCACTTCCCTCAGCGGTACTGCTTTTGCCCATTTTGAGAAGTAATCAGTTTTCGCCAAAATGAATTGATGTCCTCTGAATGATGTTGGCTCGATGGGGCCGATTATGTCAGTTCCCCACATTTCGAATGGCCAGCTAGCCATCGTTGGATGTAGTGGATTTGGACGTTGATGGATAAAGTCCTTATGAATCTGGCACGAGTGGCATTGCTTTGCATATTCAAGGCAATCCTGGATCATCGTGGGCCAATAATAACCCATCCGTTTGATCTTCAACTTCATCTTCGGGCCTACTTGGTGAGAGTTGCAGAGTCCGTCGTGAACTTCTTGGACGACTCTTTTTGCCTCTTTAGGTCCCAAGCATCTCAGCCATAGAGAATCGAATGATCTCTTATACAGAGTATCATTGACGAAAGCGAAAGACAGAGCTCATTTCATAAGCTGATGTCTTGAGGACACATCTTCAGGCGTTAGATGGGATTTGAAGTAGTCTATAAAGACTTCTCTCCAATTATCAACCGTTTCTTGGTCTTTTATTTGCAGGGCCGTCTGCTTGGTCGCTTCTTTTTTCTCGGATGATTCCGGAGACATTTCTGCCGGTATGAAGACCCGGCGGCTTTGTACCACGATTCTTATGTCATCGAGGTTCTCATCAGCCAGTTCTTTAGCAAGCTTGGCTAGTGCATCCGCTTTGCTATTTTCCGCACGTGGTATGCATTCCAAGGTGTAGGAAGGAATTTGAGTCAGCAATTGCTATACTTTCTCTCCATACATCACCAGCTCTGGCTTGCACGTCTGATAGTCACCATTTACTTGACTAACGACCAGTTGGGAGTCTCCATATATGAGAAGGTTTTCAATTCCCATGTCGATGGCGATCTCGAGGCCCGCTATTAGAGCTTCGTATTCGGCTTCATTTTTCGTCCTCGGCTCTGTTAAGGAGAAGGCGAAGCGCATTATCCCTCCTTCTGGGGTCACGAAGATAAGGCCTACCCCTGATTTGATTATGGGCGTGTTTTGTTTGTGCTTTTTCATGGAAGACGCTCCATCAAAATAAAGTTCCCTCCGGATACCACTTCTGTCGATCGTGTCAAACACATATTCGTCTGGCAGTTCGCAATTCAAGGGAGAATCGGCCAGTATCGGATGTTCAGCGAGGAAGTCGGCGATGGCCTGGCCTTTCACTGCCTTAAGAGGCTGATAAGTTATTGAGAACTCCATCAAGAGCAGTGCCCATTTAGCGAGCCGTCCTGTCAATATGGCTTTTGACATCAAATATTTGAGAGGATCCACCTTCGATATTAGACGGACTTCATGCGCCAATGCATAGTGCCTGAGTCTCGTTATTGCGAAGATCAATGCCAGGCAGTGCTTTTCGATGGGAGAATAATTGCTTTCTGCCCCCAGGAGAACTCGACTTAAGTAATAGAGAGCTCTCTCCTTCCCTTGGTCATTCTCTTGTGCCTATAATGCGCCTAAGGAACCTTCGAGGGCAGTTGTATAAAGAATGAGAGGCTTTCCTTTGATCGGAGCAGCCAGCACTGGCGGGTTCTACAGATACTGCTTGATTTCGTCCAGTGCGCCTTGGCATTTGTGATCCCAGACGAACGTGGTCCCTTTCTTTATCAAGTGACTGTACGGACGGCACTTGCCTGAGAAATTGGCTATAAATTGCCGGATATACGCGAGCTTCCCTTGGAGAGACCGCAATTGTTTAAGAGTCCTTGGCGGAGGAATTTCCATAATCGCTTTGATCTTTGACAGATATATCTCGATGCCTCGGTGTCAGACAATGAATCCTAGGAATTTACCCGAGGACACCCCGAACGCGCATTTGAGAGGGTTCATCTTCAAGTTATATTGCCGAAGGCGTTGAAATACGATCTTCAGATGTTCGAGATGTTCCTCGTAAGATTTGCTTTTCACCATGAGGTCGTCGATATAGCATTCGACGATTTCATGTATAAGGTCATCGAAGATCTTCGTCATGGCCCTCTGATAGGTAGCACCGACGTCCTTTAGACCGAAGGGCATCGCCTTGTAGCAAAATATACCTAAAGGGGTCCAGAAAGTGGTGTGCTTTTGGTCCTCGAGATGCATCTTTATTTAATTGTATCCTGACGATCCATCCATGGAGGAGAAAACATCATGAGTGGACGTGTTATCTATGATCAGCTCAGTGACCGGTACTGGGAAATCGTCCTTCGGGCAGGCTTTATTGAGATCCCGAAAGTCTATGCAGATGCGCACCGTCCCATTTTTCTTCATTACCGGGACGATGTTGGCGATCCAGTCAGGATACTGAACCTCTTGGATGAAGTTGGAGTCGATTAGCTTCTTGACCTCGGCGTTGATACTTATCTCAAGCTTGAGCTGCATTCTTCTCGGTGCTTGTTTGATTGGCTTAACGTCCGGGGATATTGCCAGTTTATGGACAGCGATCTCTGGATCTAGTCCTGGCATCTCGGAATAGTTCCATGCGAAGCAATCTTTATGCTGCATAAGCACGTCTTTTAGCGCAACCACCTTTTCTTCAGATAGCAGCTTACTGACGAATGTCGGTCTCGGGTCATTTGCCATCCCCAAATCAATTTTCTTGAGGTTATCTGCAGTAGTGTGTATTCCATCTTCCAGCTCTTTTGGCACCAGTGGAAACTCTGAGATCACCTCGTCATCATTGTTTTCGAAGCACTAAGGGAGGTCATCCATATTCTTGGGTGCTTCTCTTGATATCGTTATTATATGAAAAGTACGAGAACGCTTCCAAGACCGATGTTGATCTGATTCTACTCTCGCGGATTTGGGTTCATGCTTCTGCGGCGGAATTATCCTCCAACTATCGGATAGAGAGAACTTGCCGAGCTGATACTGATCATCGACCCAGTTCTTGAAGGTGAAGCAGCCTTCGAGGGGATGTCCTATTGCCCTATGATAAGAGCAATAGTTCTGGTGAGAGACTTCGCCTGCTTGCTCGGGGTGCTTGGACTCCGGGAGGATAATCATTTGATGTCTTATGGTAAGCTCAAATATCCTCTTTGTCTTGTCTTGAGGAAAAGAGTATGCTCAACTCATCTTCTTCATAAGGGACAAATCCGGACTGCTCGATTCCCGTTCACGTGACTTCTTGGTCCCGCTTTGTCGTTGCTGAATGCCTTTTACGCTTTTTGACTTGTTTCCGCCTCTGCGTCGGGCCTTTCTTACAACAGGTTGACAGGGAGGGGCTTTTTCATTTTTCGCAGCCTGTTGGAGAAGGCGCTGTGTCCTGGCTTTCTCGTAGATGGCCATTTCACGGTTATGGTCGTCTCGAACTTTTTGACCAGCTTCCCTTATAAGCTTGTCCATTTGCTCTTTGAACAACGGACTGGGCATTTTTTCGTCGGGGGCTCTTTCTGGTTCAGGGTTAGCATTCTCCCATTCAGCATCTCCTTCTTCATCAAAGTCATCTACGATATAGCAGTCGTGGAGTAGCTCCCATTTCTTGGACCGAACGTATCCAAGCCCTATCGTTTCCATTCTCCCGTTGGGAAACTTGCGCTGAGTTCCGGGAACGTTCCAAACCCTATCATAGAACTTAGCTTTTCGAGCGGTCTGTTTGAAGGGTATCCCTTGGCGCTTCAACAGCCTTTTCAAGCCTTCTGAATAATATCTAGGCAGACGGATAGGCTGAAGCCTGTCAAGTGTAGGATCCGCACCATGGCAAACTTCTTTCCCCACTCTTGTTTTCGTGGATCGGTAGAATATGATTGCCTTTTTGCCTTCTCGCTTGGGAGGGACGTAGAACATCTGCATCTCTTCCACACTGTAGGTATCAAGCGCGTCTAGTTCTTTATGATGTTTGGGCGGAACCATGGCAACTTGCAAACTTTGCTCTTCATCAATAAGTGTTTGTATTGAAGGCCGAGCGGAGAATATTGCGTGGACCTCATCTTCCGAGTCACTGCCAAAGATCAACATAGGAGCAGACGGTCCTGGCTTGTTGTACTGGTGTGGACCTGAATAAACCATCGCTTCCTCTTCCTCAGTTTCACTCACGAATACAGGAATGGTGGTGATAGCTTTGTTCTCCGGTTTGCGACATCTCTCCGTGTCCTTGAAATCTGGAAAAAAGTATTTTGCATCTTCGTACTTACGGACTTTGTTCACGGAGAATGGGTTCAGCTCTCCCATTACGGTATACTCGAGACCATCTTTAAAGTATTTCATACACTGATGTTGTGTAGAAGGGATGATGTTGTACTCTTGTAACCAAGGCCGGCCGAGCAAAGCGTTATAGCATGTATTGGCGTTAGTGACATGAAATTTAATATCCGTGACAAGTAGCCCGAATTGTAACGTCAGTATCATAGATCCGAGAGTTCGTGATGACTGGGAGTCAAAACCGGAGATGGTAGTTTTATCACGAGCGAGATGCTAGATGCTCATGCAGATTTATTTTAACACCCGCACGTTAAGGAGATTAACGGAGACCTATTGCCGACCAGGATTTTGCCAATCTTTATATCGTGGCAGTATCCTTAAACATAGAGGGGACGGTTGTGCTCGCACGTCCCAAAGAGGAGGTCTTCGTCGCCGAAGGTGATATCGGCCGTGTGTACTTCCTCTAGCTCGTCCTTCATCTTTTCTTCGGCGAGAAAAGCTTTGAATTGCTCTGGTTCTTAGAGCGCCTTTATCAATGAATCTCTCACTTCTTTGGATAGTAGAAGGGCGTCGAGAATGCTGAGCTGCGAGGGTAACTTTCTCAAGTGCGCCAGAACGTTATAGTCTACCTTACTCTTCTTTGGCGGGTCCTTGGCGTTCAGTTCTTTCATGACTTGGTCGTCCAGAGTGATATCCTCGGAGACATTTTCTTTTCCTTTATCTTTTTTACTCATGGATCTAAGATTCTTTTTCGGAAGCGTGCGATTGCGCAGCTTGATGTTTTCACAGGCCTTCGGTTCTTCCTCCATCCCCAATGCGGATTCTTTAAAGAGGGGGCCAAGAGCCATTTCTTCGTCAGAGTTGCTTCCGAAAGTGAGAATTTGCGATCCCCCGGTGTTGACCATGCGACAGTTACCAGTATCTCTTTTATGCTCCTCAGTCCCACTTCTTTGCTCCCGCTGGGTTTTGCGTTTCATCCGCTTAAAATATTGTCAGTGAGCAACATATCCCTGTCACCATCTTTTAAAAGCATTGCACTCCTCGGTGGGGTGCGAAATCTTTCGATGATATGAGCAGTAGTAGGATACATCTCTGCTTCACTGGGAGTGTTTCCTTCAGAGGGTGGTAGCTTCATTCCCATTGATATGGCTTTAGCAAACCTTTTACTCGTCTTGAACTTGATTTTATCTGCGATGGATGTTCCTTGATTCGGCGGGAGTGTCTCGACTCTTTCGTCTAGTCGCCGGCGTTTGGCTCTTTCAAATATGGCCGTCTCGCACTCCCGATCGGCTTTACTTTTCAAAAGAGCCGTGTTCAGGAATGCATCAATTATTTTGTCTGATGGCTCCAGAAGTTCCGGCTTAAGATTTTCCCCCAGCTTTTCAGTGCAAGGAGTTTCTTTATCATCTATTGACGAGTGAGAGATCACATGGCAACTTGCCACGTACTCCTCAGATCCATCCGACGAGCCTTCTCCATCATCTTCCTTCTGAAGGACGTGGCTGAGGAACTCTTGGAGCTTGATCGGGGTTCGCGCCTTCTGATTATACTCTTCCAGTGCGTCAATCTGCTTCTACAGGTCCGTGCACTTGTCGCCAGGCTTCACGGGCTTTTTGGGTCTCTTCTTCTTCTTCTTTGAAGATTTTGACGGCTGGGTGTGAGTGCTTGGGCCATCACCACCAATTTTTGGAGTTGGGCGTGGCTTCAGCATCCCTTCGATGATCCGGGGTTCTAACGGGCTCTTCCACCTGATCGCCGGACATGTCTGAAGATCATTCAGCATCCTTTTGGTTTTGGCTGAAAGCACGAACTCCCATGGAGCTTCTTCAACAAAAGAACACGTTGCCCCCGTTTTGTCCGTCTTCTTAGGAGTGTGCGGTTGTGGTGGGTTTACATTCCACTTCTCAAACAGCGCAAACTTTCCTTGTAAGTACTGATCTTCGATCCATCCCTTAAAGACGAAGCAATCCTTGATCGGATGGCTTACCGTTTGGTGGTAAGGGTAATAATTGGGATTATTCACTTCGCTGGGTTGCGGTGGTCGCCTTGGATTCGGCAAATTGATAAGCCTGTTGCGCATAGCCAGCTCGAACAGCCTCTTCGTTTTGTCTCGTAGGAATGAGTAAGGACGCTTCATTTTCTCATTGTAATAGCGTCGTCTCTCTTCCAGTTGATCTGCTAGCTTTAGGGCACTGGGCTGCTGTTGGGTGTTTGCAACGAAGGTCGCCTTCCTCTTACCCTTGTCGCTCTGCGGTTCCGGCTTCGGGGGAGACGTTCTGTGACCTATTCAATCCATCTGGGCTAGTTAATCGATTAAAGCCTGGAACGTGGTTAGTTTAAAGAACATCATGAACTGTGAAATAGTTGCATGAGGATCTAGGGTGTCTACTAACATGCCCACCGCTGGTGCTTCTTCGATGCGCTGTTCGCACTTCGACCACAGATTTCGCCATTTGATTGCATATTGAACACAAATTTCGTCTGGCTTCACCCTGGCATTGATTAACGCTGTTATCAGGGTGCGTTCACTTGCGCTTGCGAATCGCTGGGTGAAAAATAACTCCATTTCTGCGAAAGTTTTGACATAGTCGTTTGGTAGTTCGGAGTACCACTCAAATGCCGTTTTCGATAAGCTGCCGACGAATTGGCGAAGCAAGAGCTTATCATCACCGCCAGTGTTACCACAAAGAGCCCTGAACTGGGAGAGATGTTGATAGGGATTTCCTGTCCCCTTGTAGACATGGAATTTCGGGATTGTGTAGCCCGGCGGGTACTTTATCTGATCATACCGGCTCGGATACGGTCACCCAGTCTTCACGACCTGGACAGCCGCTTCATTTGTCGGGTGAACTCGTATTTGCTGAGCAATATAGTCATCCAGGGCAGCTTTAGAGATTGTTTCCTCTTTGTCTGTTGAAAGAGCTGGAGGTGGATTTGTCGTTTCTCCTCTGTCGTCCTCGAAGATAATCAGAGGATCTTCGGCTGGAGGGTCCTGCTGGACCATCATACCCACCATGTCTTGGAAGAGAAGAGCCATTTGCTTTATATTGGCCGCTTGTTCCCCAGCCTCCTTGTCCTTCTTTTTGAGCATTCTACGAAGGAATTCAGCATCGGTCTTGTCTTCGCGACGTTGTTCCGATGACGCCTCCGGGCTTTCTTTTGGCCCGGTGAGTGCGGCCATCGCAGTCAGCATCTCCTGGAGCTTTTGCTGCTACTGTTCCTGGGCTCTTGTGATGGATCGGATGAGTGGTCGGTGGCCCGTAGGAGCGCGGCTATCCTCCTTCCCGGATGCCATATAAACGGTATGGACCGTTATGCCCCCAAACTTAGGGCGTTTGGGCTCGACATTTTTATGGTCTGCCACATTTACAGGGGCTTTCTCTAGCCTTCTTCTTTTCTGAGTGGTTGACGTTGAGGGGGCCACTGCCGTGGGCACCCAAGTAGGCGTCATCCTTTACGGCTTAACAGGACGGTTTTCTTCCTGCCGGACCTTCAGCTTCTTCTGATGGCGGGAGAAATTTCGATCAATCACCGAGTCTTGGACTTGGCGCCAGACCTTGTAGATTTTAGAGGATAGCCATTGAGGGGACTGTTCTGCTTGGCTTCCGCAACATTCTCCACCGGAGGAGGAGATCTTTTCAGTACGGCGGTAGGAGAATTCCTACACACCTTATTTAGCAGCTCAAAACTGTTCCCAGTTGGAACATCAGCATTAATTTCCGCCGTCAGGGCTGGTGGAGTTAACCTAGAAGGGGAGTTGCCTCCTGACTTCCTTACCCGGTGCCAGTGGAAACGTCGAGCATGTCGAGCTGATGGAGTTGGCTCGGTGATGGGGATGGCCTTGTCTTGCCCCCTGTTCAGGTGAGGGGTCATTGCCGGTGTCAGCCTGTTAAAAACTGATGTTCTTTGAGTAGCAGGAGCAGGAGTGGGAGTTGGGATGGTCTATCTTGTAAAGACCGACCCCTTGACAGGAGAAGCCGCCTTGACGACTTTGGGAGCAAGGTTGGTTACTCTCTTCGGAATAACCTTCTTTGGGATTGCAAGCTTCATTGTGGGCCCCCAGGAATTTTAGCCCAACCTAGAGAAGATCGAGGCGCTGGTGCTGGAAGACCCGTTGAGAGGGGCCGCAGTAGAAGTAAGTCGATCGAAGACAGACTTCTTGGGAGCTTCTGGTATGGGCACGGGACCGGTGAAGCTCATTGGCGGGAGCATGGTCCCGAAAAACAGCCCTGTGGTGGCTTGAGTGACCTGTTCCACGGGCATCATGAACAGGGAAGCAGCTTGGGCCCGTAGGCTATGCCTCCAGTTGAGGCAGGGTGTGAGTTGCAACTGCAGTTGGAGCACCTTGAGCAGGTGAACACCATTGATTCTTTGCTTTCTGCACCAAGCAAAATACCAAATCTTAGTACCTCGAAACCCAAGGGCAACATTGGCAAACCGCGATTGGTTCGCGAACACGACACACGAAGTGTGGAGTGGAAAGAGAAAAAGGTCCCACCGGGCGTGCCAGAATCTGTTCACCGCCGGAAGCCGGGAAGACTGGACGTCTTGCCTGAATCTGGAGCTAGATGCTAATTGGTGTTATCCGTCCACCTCTCCGAAGATGCCGAGTTGATTTATGGAATCATGTATCGAAGGTTTAAACGGATGCGGCCGATGTAGCAGACTTCATCAGATTCCCCTTCGTTTGAGGGGTTTTTGATTGTGGGGACGCTTTTCCCTGCAGGCGTAAGCCCCTACAGTTAATTATGCTACCATATCACGGTAACAACTTTCTCCTTCTCCATATGGTCACTTCGTGTCGTGGGTGTTTGTTTTGTATTCGGTTTCCCGTGGATTGTATACGGAGACTAATTTATATTATCGCCCGTAGGACGTGGATTAGTCCAAATCCGTATTTTTCTTAGATTTGGGTTTGGGGGGGTGTTTAAGGATACGTTAGCCTTATTTGAGGCTAAGATCAACTTAAACGTTCGTTAAGGACACGTTAGTCTAATTCTAGACTAAGATCAACTTAACGGATCATTTAGATCCGAAAAGAGAGTAATTGGGCTCTATTGTTTAGTTTAGTGACATTGCGGTCGATAATTAGTTTAAAGATGTTACGGTCCATTGTTAGTTTTAAGACATCGTGGTCGAGGTTAAGGATATCATAGTCCGTGAGTTTAAGGACTTCACAGTCCGGTGTTAGTTTTAAGACATTACGGTCGAGCTTAAGCACGTCATAGTCCATGAGTTTAAAGACCCCACAGTCCGGTATTAGTTTTAAGACATCACGGACGAGATTAAGGACGTCATAGTCTATGAGTTTAAGGACCCCATAGTCTGTAGCAATGTGTGGTTATCGGGACCCGTCACCTCTCTGACGACGTTGAAGGATTACGACGACGGATGCCAGAGAAGTAAAGAGATATACCCTCAAACCGAGTGTAAATTGATTGGAAGAGCTGTTGCGCTCAGTTCAATTTATATTGAGAACTTATGGCCAGAATTGGGCTAAGTCCAGTTAAAAATGTTTAATATTTTATTCATGTTTTGCCTGTTAGGCCTTTGTTTGGGCTCTGCCATTTTAATTATGCATAGAATTGGGCTCTGACATTGGATGTAATTAAATGCATAGCATTTATCAGGGGCAAAACAGTGGTCTGATAGTGCGCTCTGTGGCTTGTCAGGCGCTTTGCGCCAATCAAAGAGCGCATTGCCCTAGCGCATGCAAAGGTGGCATGTGTTACGCTCAGCGCTAAGCGCAAGTTTGTTAGCGCACTGCACTTTTTAAGTGAACTGTGCCAATTTATAGGCGCGCCAGCGAGTGACACGTGGCGCGCTCTGGCGCAGTGCGCCAGTCCATGAGCGCAGTGCGCTATTTTTAGAAGCGCAAAGCGCAAACGGTTCTGTGGTTGACACGTGACGTGTTTTGGCGCTGTGCGCTTGTTCAATAAGCGCAAAGGCGCAATTCAAGAGTGCAAGGCACTTTCCAATAGCGTAGAGTGCATTTTGATCAATTTAAGATCAAAGAACAAGTTTTTTTGTTCTTCAAAGGAGGCCTTGCCTCAAAATCCAAGAACCAAAGTTCTTGTTCTCATCAAAAGGCTCTGCGTTTATAGATCAAAAGATCTGTTAATGAAGTAAATTACTTCTTTTATTTTTTTTATGATTAGATCTTTTGATCCTTTTTCTTTTCTATTGAAGATCTTGATCTTGTTCTTAGATCTATGATCTTTTTAGGAGATGATTCTTCTTTTTTAATGGGATGATTTCATCTCTGTTCTTCAAGAATGTAATTCTTTACCTTTAAAGATGAAGAAAATGATCTTTTTTCTTCAAAGGCTTGCATTTCTTTCTCTTTGAGTTCTTCTCAAAGTTTGTAGAGAGTTTTTTTTTTGGTGAGACTTGAACTCTTGGGGCCTTTATATAGGGCCAACTGATTTGTTAAGTTAGTTGAAGAGATCTTTCTCTGATTGATTTGAGAATATTTCCCACCGTTGGATCTTTGATCCTAAGGCTTCTGTTTACAGAAGATAATCTTCTTATTTTAATAAAATTGGAAAGATCTTTCCAGAACAGAATTTTAATTTTGGTTAATTAATAATTTATTATTATTATTATATCTTTTGATCTAACGGTGGGGAATTTTTTAAATTCCAGCGCTAGTGCAATTGGCGCTAGCGCACCTGCGTTTGACACGAGGCGCGCAACGCAGCGCAACTGCGCTAGCACGCCTGTGTTTGACACGTAGCGTGCGGCGCAGAGCGCAACTGTGCTAGCGCGCCAGCGTGACACGTGGCGCGTGGCGCAGAGCGCAGCGCAACTGCACTAGCGCACCTGTGTTTGACACGTGGCGCGCGGTGCATAGTGCAAGGGATCTGAAGCGTTGTTTCAATTTTTTAAAAATTTGGATTTTGAAACAGAGCTTTGTCTGATTGGGGGTGCGCTACCTAGGGAGCAGTGCTCCTGGCGCTGGCATGTCTGCTTTTGACACATGGTGCTCTGCGCACAGTGCAAGAGATCTGAAACGTTGCTTCAATTTTTGAATTTTGAAATTCAAACAGAGCTTTGCTCTGATTGGGGGAAACAACGCCTATACCATGGTTTAAGTACTGCCGCCAACACTTTAAACCCAGGTGCAGATGCTGTGAGTTTCTCCCTCCACTACTTCATGTCGTGGATCGAGTTGCATGTGTCAGGCGCATTTGCTGCACACCGGCCGCCTGATTTCTATTAGTCATACTCCTTCCCACGAGTCATGAGGTTTGTTGATGCCTCCGCTCCTGATCCGACTCAGTTAGGGGCTTTGCACGTATTGCTTAATCCGTATTCAAACGAAGGTGGGATGGTCTTCAATGATCGAGTCCTTTCGGCGTCAGCGGGGCCCATTCAACAGTTATTCGATTTGTCGAAGAGTGGGGCTCCGGCTTTAAAACACAAAGAGATCATGCATTTAAATTCAATCAGCCGGGGTACTTGTTTCCCCCAATAAAAGAGCAAAGCTCTGTTCAAAATTTGAAAGAGGCAGCGCCTTACATGCCTTGTATGAGGGCGCCAGCGCCAAGAGTTAAAAATCTGAGGCAGCGCCTCACGTGCCTTGCACGAGGGCACCAGCACCAAGAGTTAAAAACTCTGAGGCAACGCCTCACGTGCCTTGCATGAGGGCTGCGCCAAGAGTTAAAAACTCTTAGGAAGCGCCTCACGTGCCTTGCACAGGGACGCCAGTGCCAAGAGTTAAAAACTCTGAGGCAGCGTGTTCATCACGGAATTTTGTATTTTATACCGCCCATTCTTGATCACATTGCATATAGGTAGGTGCTTTTAATCCGTATTTGCTGCATGTTTACAGATTACAGGTTTCCAGTCCAAAAGAATACAAATTCGACAAAATCTCCACAGTTACGCAAAAATCCAGAACATCTGTCACAAACAGATAAAAGCCGGGTTCCAGTATCTGTCCAGTACCAGTTCAGAAGATGGGACGAAACTAGTTGTCATTTGTGACTAAATCAAGTTAGAAGTCAAAGGAGATAAAGTCAAAGGAGAAGAAATTAAAAACAATCTTGGACTATGAAATCTGAAGATACTCGGGACAAATTATTGCAGTTTAAAGTTTTCAAACATCAGGAAAAAAGAGTGCAAGACCAGAGAAATCAACTCGGCAGAGTTTGGCCACCAACCCACCGCGGAACCGCGGCCAAATGCCCACTATGGCCACGGTTCCGCGGTCGACACGTGTCCTTTTCTGTTAAAATTTTGGGGTTATTCCTGTAATTGTATATGGGCTTATATTTTATTCTTATTGTCTCAGAACCATGCCTATAAATTGTCCAGAACAGAGCCAAGAAAAGTGTGCTTATTTTTGTGTGTAATTTTTGTATTAAGTTTATTTTAGTTTTTAATAAAAGAGTATTTCCTCCATCTTCCTCCATTTAAGCTTGTAAGAGGTTTATTGAGTGTTGAAGAATGCAAGAAGTGTTCTTTTTCTATATGCATGATTTGTAATTTAGTTTCTTATGTTGCTTGTAATTTTAATTGTTAAAATTAGTTGTTGTTATTTGTTATCTTTTTGTTTTTAATTCTCTTCCATTTTCTTTTATCCTTACAACCATGATGCTTAGTGTGATCCTTGCCTAAGTGATGTCCCAAACAGCTAGTTTTGATTTTCTACCTAAATTCTTATTACCCTCTTTCTTGGTTTCATTTCATTTATCTTTTATAATGGGCAAGTAATTTCTCACTTGTTAGGGTAGGAAACGGAAAGTTTGAGAGAAAGAAATCTCCCTCACTCTTCTCTTTGACAAATATCTTGATTCGAACTCACGTTAATTGATCCACAATCCGCTCCCTACGGCATCCTATTCTTTATAATAGCGGTGATACCCTAGTGAGACCGGCTGTGGGTGAATCAACTTGAGGTTGCGACTAAGAGCCAAGAACGGACGGACAAGGACCAAAAAGAGGAAACTAAGTGTTGGAAAGCCTAGCTTATACTCGCAAGTTTCCTCCTTAGTCGTGCTAATCCCCGTTGTTGCCGATTACCGTAACATCGATATTAAGAAGTGGCAAATGAATTAAGTGAGCGACCTCCTAACTCAAACCAACCAAATCCTAACCCTTAACAAGTTCTCTTATCATTCATTTATAATTAGCTAATCTCAAACAAACCTGAACACATTTGGACTTAACTCGTTAAAACATAAAGAAAAAGACTCCCATCTCTCTGTGGATCAACCCGTACTCATCCGGCAAGCAGCAAAGCGAAACCGTCCTGATTGCGGTAATTAAACTTGAACACGCAGAAAGTCAACCAATCAAATGGCGCCGTTGCCGGGGAGACGGTAGTTTATTTCTTTGTGTAATTTCGGGTTAATTTGTGAATATAACTATAACCAAAAACAAAACAAAAGAAAAAAAATATATATATACTGTAAAAATCATCTTATTAGTCTTTGTGCAAGAGTGCAGGACAGGGAGATGTTCAAGTTCAGTACCAACGTCGTGGGGAGTTAGACCCATATCTCGCGGCTACACCGCGGCGGATCAAGGCGAAACCCAAAAATCCTCTGTGAGTATCCCAACCCTCTTCTCAACTCCTTTTAACTCCACTGAACTGTGTTTTCTGCAGCATTCTTTGCGCAAATTCTCTTCCCCCTTCCAATAAACTGTTCTTGTGCAGGATTCTTTGCGCCGCGCTAAAAAAATAAAAATTGTTTGCAGTTGATTTGTTACCGCTTTGCATTCATTAATACGGACTTAAGGGGCTTGAAACCAATTCAGATTGGGTGGGGATTTCATCACCCTTTCCAGGACCTAAAAAATCACAAAAAGCATATGCATTGACTATTGTTAATTAAAAAATACTAGACTCAGCCCTAAGGACTTCGCGCTCAATAGGACAGAGGACTAGTTACAGGTATCGGTCGTTTATCCTATCTGACTTTTGCGGTGTCCAGGCAAGTGTGTCGAAGGCAAGTGGTTCTTTAATTAAGGAACTTCGCGAAAGCGTTGGAAAACCTCCCACTTACCTGGCACTTACCTGGCCACAATTGACGGAGAAGAGGCGGTTTGAGGTCCTATTTCTAGCCCTCTGGAACAGTTAGGAGTTGTCTAGCAGACCTAGGTGACCCTAGATCTAGGTGTGATTGTGCATATCTTGTTTGTGATTGCTTAAAGCCGTAAATCCGTACATATTTGTAAAGCTCTTTCTAAAAAAGAAAAAAAAGAAAAAAATCAAAAACTTTTATAAAAACTTTCCCTTTACCCACCACCCATCGTATTTTTTCCATTGACGTTTTCTTACCCTCACCTTCTCCGCTTTGACTACACTAAACTAGTTTAGTGTATGTCCGCTTGGACTCGGGACACTAGCGCCCGCCTAGTCCGCGTTACGTTAGTCGCTACCGACTGCGCGATCGACTCAGACGTCGAAACTCCGTCCACGCCTCTTTCACCCTTACCTTTGCCGGAAAACACTGACGTTGGCCGGAATTCTGTTCATACATCTTCACCTTCACCATCACCAACCTCTTCTTCCGCGATGTCAGGATTTAATCCGAACATCTCTTTGACTACCCCTGGATTGCCTCCACCTCCTATGGAGACCAATAACCCACCACCACCGCCTGTTGTAGCGCCGCAGCGAATCGCACTCCAGGATCGTTTCTATCCCACCCGTTCTGCACTTCCCACCTGTCTTTCTCTTCCACCGGCCAATGGGGATAACTTTGAAATTAAGCCCCACTTCATCAACATGCTTCCGCGATTTCATGGGTTTGAATCTGAAGATGCCTATATCTTCATCAATAAATTTCAAAACGTTTGTGTCATGATGAAAACCACCCAGCTGTCGGATGATGCTATACGTCTTTGGGTCATTCCGTTCACTTTATGCGATCTTGCTGAAAAATGGCTGTATAGCACCGCTTCCCACTCCATAACCAGTTGGGACGAGTTTGTTAAAGCGTTTCTCAAAAAATTCTACCCGAATCATAAAACCGCAAGGATCTGTAATGAAATCAACCAATTCTCTCAGCTTCCTTCTGAACCCTTCTGGAAGTGCTTTGACCGATATAAAGACCTTCTTGTTCAGTGTCCTCACCATGGTATCGAGAGATGGCAACTTTGCCAAACCCTATACGAGGGCCTGAACCCAGCAACCAAGCAGTTGTTGGAAACCATTTGTCAGGGCCACTTCCTATCGAAATCTGACGAGGAAGCATGGCAATTCTTCGACGACCTTGCGGAACAAACGCTACAATGGGAGAGCACCAGACCGACTTCTTCTTCTTCCACCTCCACTTCTACCGGTCAGTCTAGGGTAGGAATTCACCAACTTGATGTCTCTATTGCGATGAAAGCCGAAATGGCTGCAATAACAAGAAAGCTTGAAGCGATAGAGAGAAAATTTTCTTCTCCTGCTCCTGCCCCTGTTCTTCCCCTTCGTACCATTTGTGCTTGTTGTTCCGATCCTTCTCACTTAACCGAAGAGTGTCCTTACAATTCTCCATCTCAAGGACAGGATCATGTTAATGCTGCATTTCAGCAAAGACCGAGGAATGATCCATACTCTTCCACCTACAATCCCGGTTGGAGGAACCACCCCAATTTCGCCTGGAATCAGAATTAGAATCAATTCCAAGGCAACAATTTCCAAAGGCCCCCTCCGCCGCAACAACAAGCGCAACAACAAACTCAACATCAATTTCAGCAGCCCTTCCAACCCCAACCTTTTCAAAATCAGACGAACAACTTTGCACCCAACAATTCTTTTCCACCAAACAACTTTGTTCCGTCAAACAACGATAAGGTTTCCTCGCTCGAACGAAGTCTGGAGGCGTTCGTTAAACAATCGACACAATCCACCGCAAACATCCAGTCTTCCATTTAGTCCTTAGTGCAACACACTGCCGCTCACGAGTAAAGCATCAAGACCATCGAGGCCCAGATTGCACAGCTGCATGCGGCCTTAAGCGAGCGAGAGAAGGGGAAGCTCCCATCCCAGCCACTCCCAAATCCCGGTCACCCACATAATGTACATGTTGCTCTTGAACAACAGAACCATAACGTGAGTGCCGTGACCATATTGAGATCGGGAAGGATGCTGCAAAACAACATTGGCACACGGATCGACGATGACACCCCGGCTGCTTCTTCTTCTTCTTCTTCTGCTGCTTCTTCGTCTTCTGAGCCTATTCTCCATTCTTCAAAAGGCTCTTCTTCTTCTTCTGCTCTGAATGGGCCCACTTCTCACTCCACGAAAACACCTGCTTTGGGATCCGTTCCAACTCCACAATCTCCTCCTCCAGCATTGGACTCAACCAATTTTTAAAACGTTCCATTTCTAAACCGGTTGAAGTCCAATAAACAAAATACCCAAATGGAGAAGATTCTGGAGTTATTTAAGCAGGTTAACATTAACATTCCTCTTTTAGATGCTGTCCAACAAGTCCCGTCCTACGCAAAAATCTTAAAGGACTTGTGCACGAAAAAGAGGAAGTCCCAGGTACACAAGAAAGTTTTCTTGGCTAGTGCTGTAAGTGATGCTCTTACCCAATCTTTACCACAAAAATGGAAGGACCCTGGCTGTCCTACGATTTCTATTACCATTGGGGATAAGAACATCAACCGCGCACTATTAGATCTTGGTGCCAGTGTTAACCTGCTTCCGTACTCAGTATACGAGCAATTAGGCATAGGAGAGCAGAAACCCACGCACTGCACTCTCCAAATGGCCGACCGATCGATCACCCATCCTAGGGGTGAGCTAGAGGATGTGTTAATCAAAGTCGGGGACGTCATATTCCTATTTGACTTCATTGTATTAGACACACAGCCTGTAGCTAACCCCCGGAATCAAATTCCGGTGATACTCGGTCGCCCATTCCTTGCAACCTCAAATGTTGTGATCAATTGTCGCAATGGTTCTATGAACCTATCTTTTGGAAATATGACGATTGAACTCAACATTTTTAGGTTGGGGAATCAGCCCTCCAAACCTAATGCTCATATACTAGACGTCTGCTCGATCCAGGAGATCACCTCAGAAGAGTGTGAATTCGAGGAGTTTCTGTTTGATCACGATAACCTTGACGCCACTAGTGCGTTCCTCTTCGAACCTGCTGTTGTTTCTGCGCTCGACAACGACTACGAGTGTTTCACGTTCTCGAACGATCTTACCCGCTCACAACCTGAGTTTGAATCCTTCGAATTTCCAGATGAGTTACCTGAACCATCCAACTCGGTCGCTTACACTCGTTTTGAACCTTTGCTGGAATCCTTTGAGTTCGAGACCTCTTCACCAATCTTGCCTTCCATCGTTTTACCTCCAACGCTCGAACTCAAGCCTTTGCCGTCTCATCTTCAGTACGCTTACTTAGGTGAGAACGAGACCCTCCCTGTTATCATCTCGGCTTCTCTAGCTCCAGAGCAAGAGAAAGAGGCAAGCTTTTGGCTGGTCCATAGCGGACATCAAGGGGATTAGTCCCCTGATCGTTGAACATCATATTCATCTGATGGATGATGCCAAACCAGCCAGGGATCCACAAAGACGTCTCAACCCAGTCATGAAGGAGGCTGTGAAGAAGGAGATCGTAAAATGTCTGGATAGTGGTATCATTTACCCTATCTCTGATAGCCAGTGGGTTAGCCCCATTCACGTTGTCCCCAAGAAATCAGGTATAACGGTCATCACTAACGAGGCGAATGAGTTAATCCCTACTCGCACCTAAACTGGGTGGCAAGTATGCATCGATTACAGAAAACTCAACGCCGCAACGCGGAAGGACCACTTCCCGCTACCTTTCATTGACCAAATGCTTGAACGATTGGCCGGACACGAGTACTACTGCTTTCTTGATGGCTACTCCGGCTATAATCAGATTCCCATCGCCGAAAAAGACCAGGACAAGACCACATTCACTTGTCCTTTCGGCACGTTTGCATATCGTCGCATGCCCTTTGGGTTATGCAATGCGTCCGCTACCTTCCAGCGGTGTATGATGGGAATCTTTTCAGACATGGTGGAAAAATTTCTGGAGATCTTCATGGACGATTTCTCCATTTTCGGCGATTCCTTTGATAAGTGTTTGCTGCATCTTGACGCTGTCCTTACCCGATGTAAGGACAAGAACCTAACTTTGAATTGGGAGAAGTGCCACTTCATGGTGCGAGAAGGTATTGTCTTAGGACATATCATTTCGCAAAATGACATAGAGGTTGACAAAGCGAAGATTGAGGTCATTTCCAATCTCCCTCCTCCCAGATGCGTCAGAGACATCCGAGCCTTCCTTGGCCATGCCGGTTTCTATAGACGGTTCATCAAGGACTTTAGCAAGATTGCTAGGCCCTTGACTCTCTTGCTGGCCAAGGACATGCCATTCGACTTCAACTCGAACTGTATGACTGCGTTCGAGTCATTGAAAAGCTCACTCACTTCTTCTCCCGTTCTTTCTTCACCTGACTGGACGCACCCATTTGAGATTATGTGCGATGCATCCGACTTTGCCATTGGTGCTGTCCTTGGACAACACATCAACAAAATGCCGCACGTAATTTATTATGCGAGCTGAACCCTGAATGACGCCCAACTCAATTATACAACAACTGAGAAGGAATTTCTGGCTGTTGTATTTGCTTTAGAAAAGTTCAGGCCCTACCTCATCGGCTCTCCAGTCATTGTCTACACAGACCATTCTGCTCTGCGCCATCTTTTTGCAAAGAAAGATGCAAAATCTCGGCTAATAGGTTGGATCCTCTTGCTTCAAGAGTTTGACCTTGTCATTAAGGACAAACGAGGATGTGAAAATGTAGTTGCCGACCATCTCTCACGACTTCCTTCTTCTCCTTCGCTTCCAATTCCGATCAACGGCGTTTTCCCGGATGAACAGCTCTTGACAGTATCTTGTGAACCCTGGTTTGCAGATATTGTGAACTATTTGGCCACAGGATTACTACAGACTGAATGGTCAAGTCAGGACAGACTTCGCTTCTTATCCCAAGTAAAACACTTTTACTGGGACGAACCCTATCTGTTCAAGTACTGTCCCGACCAGATTATTCGTCGGTGTGTCCCTAACGATGAATTCAAGAGTGTGCTGTCGTTTTGCCACGATCAAGCGTGTGGCGGGCATTTTGGCATAAGAAAGACAGCTGAGAAAATCTTGCAATGTGGCTTCTACTGGCCACAACTCTTCAAAGATGCTCATGAATACTGCAAGACTTGCTCCCGGTGCCAACACTTGGGCCGGATATCCAGGAGAAATGAGATGCCACTCCAACCGATCTTGGTTGTGGAGATTTTCGATGTTTGGGGGATTGATTTCATAGGGCCGTTTCCCAACTCTTTTGGGAACCTGTACATTTTTCTGGCTGTTGATTATGTCTCTAAATGGGTCGAGGCCGTACCAAGCCGAACCAACGACAACAAGGTTGTCGTTAAATTCCTTAAAGAAAACACCTTTTCCCGGTTTGGACACCCCCGAGCGATCATTAGTGACAATGGAACGCACTTCTGTAATAGGACTTTCGAGGCCTTGATGCAGAAATATTCCATTAATCATAAGTTATCCACGCCCTACCACCCCCAAACAAGTGGGCAAGCCGAAGTTTCAAATCGGCAAATCAAGCAGATACTGGAGAAAACGGTTTCCAAGAACCGTAAGGATTGGTCGTTGAAACTCACTGATGCCCTTTGGGCATTTCGAACCGCTTATAAGACCAATCTTGGCATGTCTCCCTATCGGCTTGTTTACGGAAAAACTTGCCATCTCCCTGTGGAAATAGAGCATCGCGCATTTTGGGCGATAAAGGAGCTGAATTTGTCTCTCGAAGATGCGGGCAGCCATCGGAAGCTGCAGTTGAACGAATTAAGCGAGCTTC
This sequence comes from Agapanthus africanus, assembly GCA_030015575.1. Classification (NCBI taxonomy): domain Eukaryota; kingdom Viridiplantae; phylum Streptophyta; class Magnoliopsida; order Asparagales; family Amaryllidaceae; genus Agapanthus; species Agapanthus africanus. The sequence goes on from JASDDO010000024.1 coordinate 58,373,594, forward strand.
GGGATGAGGCTTATGAAAACACGGTTGTCGTCAAGAACCGAATGAAGGTGTTTCACGATAAACACCTTCTGTGCAAAACTTTCACACCTGGCCAACAGGTACTTCTTTACGACACCAGATTACATTTCCATCGCGGGAAGCTCAGATCTCGCTGGAAAGGACCATTCTTGGTACGGACTGTATATCCGTACGGTGCTGTGGATTTGGAAAATCCAAAAGAAGGTTCACTCTTCAAAGTGAACGGACACAGGTTGAAACCATTCCACACCGCAGACCCATCAGAGGAGCTCTTGCTGTTGCAGGAGCCGGTTTACGTCGACTAATCTTCCTCCTCCTACACCCGAACTTCGGTTTTCCAGCCAAAAACAGTTGAAACACTGTTTCACATAAGTTTGGGGGTATGTAAATACAATTTTGTTTTTCTTGTGTGCCTGGAAAATTTCCACTAATAAATAAACAACAAAAAAAAACCAATAAAAAATAAAATTTTCAAAAAGAAAAAAAAAAATATATATATATATATATATATAATAATAATAATAATATTCTTTGTACATACTTCTTTTATTTCATTATTCTTTTTATAGGGATTTTTTTGTGCAAATAGCCAAAACCCCTATAAATACATCTCTAACCCATTCCAGACTTTTTTCTGCCTCAAACAATCTCCAAAAGCAAACCCTAGCGCCGCCGGAATCCCTCTACCGCCGCGGAAGCGCCGCCCTCCTGCCGACTCACCCTCTGGAATTTTTTCCAGAGGAGGTTTGATCTCTTCTCACCTCTATTCTGATCTGTAAAAATCCTAATTTTTGTACATGGCTCCACATTTTCAATTTGAAAGAAATTTTTCACAATTATTCGACCATAACACGTATGGTAGCTATTTTGGCGATGAAATCCGGACACGCGGATGGAATTACCTCTTGTATAACCATCCGAATACATTCGCGCTTCCGGATCTCGTTGAACGGTTCTTTGATAGCATGGAGGCGGGTTGCTTTGAAAAATACGGGTTTCTTCGCTTATTTTGGGGTGATCGAGAGATTCGAATAGATAGAGACTTCATTCATGAAGTCACATTGATACCCCGTATACCCGCTCATGACCAACCCCTCCAATTTGAGGATTATACACCATTGATGGGCAATGATTGTTATAGGGAGCCTAGAAAAGGGATTCAGGCGCGTACACTGTACGCGAATATGTTGACGGTGTGCCGATGGGCACAAAATAACATATTTGACAGTTCACACAATACGACGTTTTTCACACCTTCACTACACATTGTGCACACGTTAATGACTAGAAATCCAAGTTATGATATGTGCATTGTGTTACTTCAGTCGATTGATGCTGGCAAAAGTTCGGCCAATTATCCGTGCCTAATGTTGGTGACACAACTGTGTCATCATTTCATCCCTGTTGACGAGTTTGACCTACACATGCATGCTGGGACCCCCATTCGACCCCTTCTTGAGTGTGTTTCCACATCCTATACTCGACTCCACGATATATGGTCGCGCACCGAGCCGGCCGAGAATGTAATGGCCAGGACATCTAGCTCGAGCTCCACAGCGAGCGACGAAGAGCTTACCCCCGCTGCGCAAGCGCGCCTAATTCGACGAACACATAGGGAGGTAGAGAGAGTGATTGGGATGATGACAAACTTTGATCGGCGTTTAACGAACCTAGAACACGGAATGGCCACCCTATTGGCAAGAGAGGAAAGATCAAGATCACGATCCAGGGGCCCTAGGGCAGAGAGTAGTGAGGTAGGGACGAGCGAGGCAGCGTCTAGGAGACGACGCAGGGGACAGTGAGGACACTGCTATCAATAAGTTTGGGGGAGGGATTGGGTTGTAAATATTTATCATTGCATTGCATCTGCACGTTTTATTTTTCTTTTATGTAAATATGTGTTTCTACTTTGCTTGTTTAAATTCTACATGGCATTTTCTGCATTACATTTAAAATATATATATATATAAAATAGAAAATGAACAATAAAAAAAAATTAAAATCTTGAAAATGAAAACAAAAATTTTAAAAGAATTTTTTTTATTGACCATTTTTGACTCAAGTCCAATATGACAGTTGACTAGTTAGAAACTACTAGATCTTAAACTTAGTTAATTATAAACCCTAAAAATAACCTTCCTTGAAATATAACTATAGAAAATATACGTCCCAGCGGTTTATTTTGAAATAAGCAAATTTTGAGTCTAGTTCTCAGGCTAAGTCAAAATGAGGGAAAAATATTGAAGCTCTATTCGAAGAGTAATTCTGAAAAATAATTCTGAATCTTAAGTCCAAATTTCTGAAAATATATACCCTACAAATCGCACATACACCACCTTGAAACTCGGAATAGTAGAGGATACCTAGAAATACTCTTGCCTAAAAGCCTAGTATGAAAGAAAAAACGGTATTTAAAGCTAAACACCAAAAGAGCACCATTGAAAAATATATCCGGTCATGAAAAAGAAAAATAAAGGAAAAAAAAGAGAATAAATTACAAGACCTGGAAACTGCTATTTATGCTTTAAAGCTCACACATTTAGTAATCGGATGTCAGTGCCTCAAGAAGCATTAATAGTCGCATGAAAGATGTATGAGCAAAACCGTCCATCATTAATAAAAAGAAGTAGTGCTTGGTATTAAGGCAAGGGTATTATAGCTTGAACTGAATTTCCAAGTGTAGGGGTGATAATTACACACACGTAGGGGTATATAATCAGAGTTTGGAGGAGAGATAGGAATGAAAAATAGGGTTTATTTCTTTAGTAGAGTTGATAAAAATTCCGGATTCGAGATTGCGCTTAAGAAGGAAAACTCAGGAGATGCTGAAAGCTTTATAAACTGGCTAGACGTATAGGATCTTAAGTTAAATAAAAAAGAAGTGTGAAGAATACGGGTTAATGATTTCTAAGTTGATGATAATAGAGTTTTTGGCTAGAATGCTGAAATAAAGGATTAGAGTCGACGGCCAATTTGATCGGATTTTGTGGGTGTAATCCGCTGAAAACCCTCAGGAGACAACACTCCTCCTATTAGGGACACCTAGAGGTTTAACGGCTTGTTGCACGTGCTCAGTGCAATCACGTTCCCTGCGAAAGTGAGGTTAGGACTTTTTGTGAATAAAATGGCTTTGCTCGGGACGAGCAAAAGATAAGTTTGGGGGTATTTGTTCATCACCGAATTTTGTATTTTATACCGCCCATTCTTGATCACATTGCATATAGGTAGGTGCTTTTAATCCGTATTTGCTGCATGTTTACAGATTACAGGTTTCCAGTCCAAAAGAATACAAATCCGACAAAATCTCCACAGTTACGCCAAAATCCAGAACATCTGTCACAAACAGATAAAAGCCGGGTTCCAGTATCCGTCCAGTACCAGTTCAGAAGATGGGACGAAACTAGTTGTCATTTGTGACTAAATCAAGTTAGAAGTCAAAGGAGATAAAGTCAAAGGAGAAGAAATTAAAAACAATCTTGGACTATGAAATCTGAAGATACTCTGGAAAAATTATTGCAGTTTGAAGTTTTCAAACATCAGGAAAAAAGAGTGCAAGACCAGAGAAATCAACTCGGCAGAGTTTGGCCACCAACCCACCGCGGAACCGCGGCTAAATGCCCACTATGGCCGCGGTTCCGCGGTCGACACGTGTCCTCTTCTGTTAAAATTTTGGGGTTATTCCTGTAATTGTATATGGGCTTATATTTTATTCTTATTGTCTCAGAACTATGCCTATAAATTGCCCAGAACAGAACCAAGAAAAGTGTGCTTATTTTTATGTGTAATTTTTGTATTATGTTTAGTTTAGATTTTAATAAAAGAGTATTTCCTCCATCTTCCTCCATTTAAGCTTGTGAGATGTTTATTGAGTGTTGAAGAATGCAAGAAGTGTTCTTTTTCTATATGCATGATTTGTAATTTAGTTTCTTATGTTGCTTGTAATTTCAATTGTTAAAAGTAGTAGTTGTTATTTGTTATCTTTTTGTTTTTAATTCTCTTCCATTTTCTTTTATCTTTACAACCATGATGCTTAGTGTGATCCTTGCCTAAGTGAGGTCCCAAATAGCTAGTTTTGATTTTCTACCTAAATTCTTATTACCCTCTTTCTTGGTTTCATTTCATTTATCTTTTATAATGGGAAAGTAATTTCTCACTTGTTAGGGTAGGAAACGTAAAGTTTGAGAGAAAGAAATCTCCCTCACTCTTCTCTTTGACAAATATCTTGATTCGAACTCACGTTAATTGATCCACAATCCGCTCCCTATGGCACCCTATTCTTTATAATAGCGGTGATACCCTAGTGAGACCGGCTGTGGGTGAATCAAATTGAGGTTGCGACTAAGAGCCAAGAACGGACGGACAAGGACCAAAAAGAGGAAACTAAGTGTTGGAAAGCCTAGCTTATACTCGCAAGTTTCCTCATTAGTCGTGCTAATCCCCGTTGTTGCCGATTACCGTAACATCGATATTAAGAAGTGGCAAATGAATTAAGTGAGCGAACTCCTAACTCAAACCAACCAAATCCTAACCCTTAACAAGTTCTCTTATCATTCATTTATAATTAGCTAATCTCAAACAAACCTGAACACATTTGGACTTAACTCGTTAAAACATAAAGAAAACGACTCCCATCTTTCTGTGGATCGACCCGTACTCATCCGGCTAGCTGGAAAGCGAAACCGTCCTGATTGCGGTAATTAAACTTGAACACGCAGAAAATCAACCAATCACAGCGCCTCACATCCCCCGCACGAGGGCGCCGGCGCCAGAACTAAAAGTTCTCTGTCGTTGGATCAAAGATCCAACGAAGATGATAAATCATCAAAATACAAAATTAAATTCTTTTGGGGAAATATTCCTTAAATCTTTCTAAAGGAGAAAGATTACTCTCTGTAATACAAAGCACCGTTGGATTAAAAATCTAATGGTAATTTAAAATCACCAAGCTACAGAATAAACTCTGTATGGGAAAATATTTCCCCAATCTTGTTAAAAAAAAGAAAAATATCTTCTGTTAAACAGAAGTCCTTGGATCAAAAATCCGACGGTGGATAAAATCTCCAAATAAATTAAAGATCTCTCAACGAGAGATTTTCTTAACTAAATCAATAATTCTGCTTCTACTATATAAAGGATCCAAGACTTCAAGTCTTGCAGAGAGGAACCCCCCGTAAACTTCAAGTTCAAAAAGAAGAGCAAGTAAAAAAGAAAGTTTTAAGAGAGAAGAAAGAAGAAGAACTTTCTTCAAGGTAAATAAAGATAATAGAGATCATAGTATCTCATATGCATATCCAAGGGTTTAACCCTCATAAAAAACATAGTTCTTTCCCCTGGATCCGAGACCCATGAGACAAGTCTCCCACAAATGAGAATTTAATTCTCGTGGGGACGAATTTGTTCTTGGGGATCGATGATCCAGGGGAGAACAGAGAATTGAACATCTTCAGAAAAATGCACAAAGAAAGAAACAACGCCAAGTGTCTTACATGGGTTCTGCTCAGATAAAGAGTGCTTAGCACTCAATAGTTGGCACTCAGCACCAAGCATCTCACGTGCCCCTCACGTGAGCGCTGCTCAAATAAAGAGTTCTTAGCACTCAATGGTTGGCGTTCAGCGCCGAGCACCTCACGTGTCCATCACGTGGGCGCTGTTTAACATAAAGTGCTCTTCACTCATCAAACAATGCCTAGCGCCAAGCTCCTAGCCCCAAGCGCCTCACATGCTCCACACATGGGCGCCATAAAGTGTGTTTAACACTCTATAAAAAAACAAAAAGGGGGTTAAAGTAAAGGGTGAGCGTCATAACCCATATCAATGCCCAGCACTGTTTGCACAGAAAAGGGACCGAGCCCAAATAAGTGTTTAACACTTTATTCAAAGATTAAAAGGGCTGAGTCCAAGTTGACCAAATCCCCAACTCAGATCAACCGAGCCCATGTGCTCATCATGTTCCAAATTGGTCTTAGTCCCAAACATAACTACAAATCTCCCAACTGACATTGGTTTAAAGGTATATCTCCTCACACTTCTGATACATGTCGTTGTAATTCTTCAGCATTTTCAGAGAGGTGGCGGGTCCCGACAACCAACAACTCCTTGGACCGTAACATCCTTAAACTAGCTATGGATGGCAACGTCCTTAAACTAAGACAATATGGAGTTCAAATGCTCTTCTGTTGGGTCTGAATGATCCCAAAAATCCTGTTGAGCAGATCTTAGTCTAAAATTAGACTAACGTATTCTCAACAAACATTTAAGTTGATCTAAATCCTAAACGAGATTACGGATCCTTAAATCAAACCAAACCTAAATCTAAGAAAATACGGATTTAGACTAATCCACGCCCTACGGGTGACAACACAAATTATTCTCCATATACAATCCACGAGCAACCAAAAATAAAATAAACACACACGACACGACCTTCTGGAGCAGGAGAAATTGGTTACCATGATGCGGTAATGTAATTAATTGCAGGGGCTTGCGCCTGCAGGGAAAAGCATCCCCACAAAAAAACCCTTCGCAAACGAGGGGGAATCTAAAGAAGTCTGCTAAAATAGCCGTATCCGTCCAGACCTCCGATACACGGTGCCATAAATCAACTTGGCATCTTCGGAATGGTGGATGGATAAACCAAATAGCATCTGCCCCCAAATTCAGGCAAAACGTTCATCTTTACCGGCTTTCGGCGGTAAACAGATTCTGGTACGCCTGGTGGGATCTTTTCCTCTTTTCACTCCACACTTCATGTGTCGTGTTCGCGAACGAATCACGGTTTAATATGGTTGCCCTTGGGTTCGAGATACTAATATTTGGTATCTTGCTCTGTGCTGAAAAGAAGATATCAATGGCCTTCAGCTGCACTAGCTGCAACAAGTCTCGCTCTACCCCGAATGGAGGAGTGACGTACGGGCCAAATGTGGCATCTATCATCTCAATACCAGTGGAATAGGTGACTCAGGACACCACTGGATTGTTCTTCAGGACTATGATCCCGCCATCAAGTTTCATCGCCCCGATGACATCACAAGAGGCTCCAAAGAAGTCGGTTTTTGATCGGCTTGCAGCTACAACGACCCCTCTCAAAGGGTCGTCCAAGTCTTTTGCCTCAGTCTTTAATAGACTGTGCCAAAGCTCCAGTGGGCCCGCAAAGAGGCCCGCAATACCTGAAAGGGTTATCCTGAAGCGGATAGCCATTCCTGTTTCGATAGACGAAGTCGTCAAATAGGTTTCTCCTGCTAAAGGATCGGTCTTTACAAGACCGGCCGTTCCAACTCCCGCTTTGGGCGAAATTACCAAGGCTACTTCCCGTATCAAAAGATTGGCCTTTGCAAGATTGACCGTTCCCTCTCAGCGGACATCGGTCTTTGACAGGCTGACACTAAAAACACCCTATCAGAGAAGAGGGCATGACGAAGTCGCTCTGACAACGGAGGTGGTCCCACATGAACGACATGCTCGACGTCGCTACTGGCGCCGAGTGAGGAAAGCTGGGGGCAGTTCCCCCTCTGGAATTACCCCACCAGCTCCAATGGTGGAAATTAATGCTGATGTTCCAACTGGGAACAGCTTTGAGCTGTTCAGGAAGGTGCGTTAGAACTCTCCAACTGCTATATTGAAGTAGTCTCCTCTGCCTGCTGAAAGCATGACAAGGGTGAAGTCAGAACAGCCTCCTCAACGGTTCTCCTCCAAGATCCACAGAGTTTTGCGGAAAGTCCAAGACTCTGTAATTGACAAAGATTACTCTCGCCGGCTGAAGAAGACGAAGGCTCGGTAAGAAGAGGATCATCCCTCTCCACGGAAAGTGTCATCTACGTGGGTGCCTGCTGCAACGGCCCCTTTAACTTTGGCTTCGCACAAAAAGAGAAGGCCTGAGAATCTCCCACCACCAGCGACAAATTCTGAGCGTGATGGATCCAAATGCCCCAAGTCTGGGGGCATAGTTGTGCATACCGTCTATATGGTATCTGAAAAATAGGATAGCCGTACTTCCACGGGTCATCGACCACTTACACGGTCTATGATAAAAGCTCAGGAACAACAACAGAAGCTCCAGGACATACTGACAAGGATGGCCGCACTCACTGGGCAGAAAGAAAGCCCGGAAGCATCGTCAGAACAATGCCAGGAGCAGGAGACCGATACTGAATTCCTACGAAAGGTGCTTGAAAAGAAAGATAAAGAGGCAACGGAACAAGCGGCTAATATAAAACAAATGGCGCTTCTGTTCCAAGACATGGTAGGAATGATGATCCAGCCGGATCCTCCAGCGGAAGACCCTCCAATAATCATTGAAGATGATAGAGGGGAGACATCAAACCCACCTCCAGCTTTATCAGCAGCCAGGGAGAAAGATCTCCAAAGCTACCCTTGATGACTACATAGCTCAACAAATATGAGCTCATCAAGCGAACGAATCAGCATGCCAAGTCGTCAGAACTGGACGACCTTATCCAGGCTGGTACGATCAAATTAAGTACCCACCAGGATATACGATCCCCAAATTCCATGTGTATAAGGGGACGAGCAATCTGCACCAGCACGTTGCTCAATTCAGAGCTTTGTGCGGTAATACCGAGGGCGTTGACAAACTATTGCTTCACCAGTTTGTTGGTAGCGTGTCGGAGACGGCATTTGAATGGTACTCCGAGCTCCCAAATGACTCTGTCAAGACATTTACGAAGATGGAAATATTGTTCACACAACGGTTCACAACTGCAAGAGAGCGCACCCCAATCACGGCATTAATCAGCACTAGAGTGAGGCCGGGAGAGACCTGGGTTCAATACGCAATTCGGTGGCGTAACCTATGGTCAAAGTGTGAACAGTGCATAGAAGAAGCTCCTGCTGTGGGCATGTTCGTGGGGACCCTTGATCCTCAGGCAACTATATCCCAGTTTATGATGTTCTTCAAGAGGACCACCTTCCAGGCCTTGATTGAAAAACTAGCCCAAATGAACCAGATGGGCCATAGGCCGTCCTTTTCAAAGACAGATCTTCGGAAGGGCAAAGGGAAAGCGACCTTTGTCGCCAACACTCAACAACAACCAAGTGACCCGAAACCTGTAGCTCGCCAAAACAACAAACCAAGATCCCTTGAAGAGAAGTTGAGACGTCCTTAATCGTTTCCCCGGGATAAAACGAGGAGATTGTTCGAGCTGGCAGTGCGCAACAAACTCATCACTCTGCCGGATCCGAGATGCCCGCTGCAATTGGGCGACGTCAACAATCCCAATTACTGCCCCTACCACCGAATAACGGGCCACCCAATCGGATGTTCCTACATCTTCAAAAACTGGGTTGAAGTCCAGTACCAACAAGGCAAGTTCGCGCTGTCCGAAAACTGGAAGGTAAACCCGCCACAGCAGCACGCTCCTAAGAAGGTGGATACGCCGGGGGCATCATGCTCATGTGTAGAGGAAGCTCCATGGGAAGTTGTCCTTTCGGCTAAAAGTAAAAGGATGTCGAAGGATCTTCAAGCATGTCCGACGATTAGGTGGAAAAGTCCGCTGGAGCCCGAGATTATTGACGGAATGCTGAAACCACGCCCAACGCCGAAAGTTGGTAATGATGGGCAAAACCTCTAGGCCAAGCCTCCCAAGTCTTCAAAGAAAAAGAAGAATGCCAAGAAGCCCGTGCAGCTTGACGGCAATTGTACGGGTCTGCAAAAATACATCGATACACTGGAGGAATACAACCAAGAGGCACGGACCCCAGTCACACTGGAAGAATTCTTCAAGCATGTTCTTGAGAATGGAAACAGTGACATTGATGAAGGAGATGATTCCTCAGAAGAACCCGAAGATTATGTAGCGAGTTGCCACATGATCTCTCACTCGTTGATAAATGGCAAAGATGCTCCTGACGTAGAGAAACTGCGGGTAGATCCTAAACCAAAATCCATGGAACCGTCAGATGACCTGATCGACAAGCTTCTGATTGAAGCCCTCCAAAAGAGCAAAGCTTATCGAATAAGTCAAGTGGCCCTATATGAAAAGGCCAAGCGTCGGCGTCAAACTGAAGAAGCCCCGGTAATGAGAAGTCATAAAGTACCACAACCAGATCGAAGCGCACCTGCCACCAGCAAGAGCAGAATCAAGGTAGGGAAGCAGTTCTCCAAAGCTTTGTCAATAGGAATGAAGCTGCAACCTTTCGAAGGAAATACTCCCGGGAGTATGTGCCTCGATGAAGAGAATGTAAATTCGAACTATTGCTTGTACCATCGGAAGGTCACACACCCTACCGAAGAGTGCAATGCCTTCAAGAAGTGGTGACAGGGATATGTTGCCCATCAACAACACTTCAAGCGAATGAAGCGCAAAGCCCATCAGGAACAGAGAAGCATGATAGACAAGCGTGAAGGAACGAATGGCAACTGTCATATGGTTGATACCAGTTCGACAAGAGTAAAATCTCAAGTTCTTACCTTCGGGGGCGATTCTGACGAAGAAATATCCCTCGGCCCTCTCTTCAAAGAATCCACCTATGAAAAAGAAGAAGAGATGAAGAACTGTGAGGACATTCAACCGCGTAATTGTACGTTGCCTGAAAAGAATCTCGGACCCTCAAACAAAGGTTCGTGCAAAAGAGACAAAGGAAAGGAAAAATTCCCTGAGGAGATTGCCCTCGATGGTAGAGTCGTCGAAGAGCTCACAGCTAAGGACCCGCCCAAAAAGAACAAGGTGAATTACAATGTACTGACACATCTGAGGAAGATACCCTCACAATTAAGTATTTTCGATGCCCTTCTCCTATCTAAAGAGGCACGAGATTCCTTGATCAAGGCATTAAAAGTGCCCGATCAGTTTCAAGCTTTCCTTGCAGAAGAAAAGATGAAGGACGAGCTGGAAAAAGTCCACACGGCTGACATCACCTTCAGCGATGAAGATTTCCTCCTCGGAACGTGCGAGCACAACCGTCCCCTATATGTAACCGAGTATTGTCATGATATCAAGATAGGGAAGATCCTGGTCGACAACGGGTCCTCCGTCAACCTTCTCAATGTAAGTGTGTTGAAGTAGATTTGCATGAATGTGCGACACTTGGCTCGGGATAAAATTACAATCTCCGGTTTTGACTTCCAATCATCACAAACGCTCGGGTCTGTAATACTGACATTACGGTTCGGGCTGCTTGTCACTGATATCAAGTTCCATGTTATTGACTCCAAGACTTGCTACAACGCTTTGCTCTGCAGGCCTTGGTTACTTGAGTACAACATCATCCCTTCTACACATCATCAGTGTATGAAGTACTTCAAGGATGGCCTCGAGTACACAGTTACAGGGGAGCAGAACCCATTCTCCGTAAATGAAGTCTGCAAATATGAAGACGCCAAGTACTTCTTACCAGACATTGAAGATATGGAAAGATGTCACAAACTGGAGAATAAACAAAAAGCCATCGCCACTATCCCGATATTTGGGAGCAATATCAAGGAGGATGAAGAGATGGTCTACTCGGGACAACCCCAAGGCAACAGGCCAGGATGATATACTCCTACTCTGGTCTTTGGCTGTGACTCTTAGGACGAAGCCAACACAGTATTCTCCGTCCGCCCGTCAATGCAGACCTTTGCTGGAGCTGACCAGAATTTACAAAGATCCTACCCTCGAAACAAAATCCAATGGGATGGGACTCTATGAGATCTAATAAAACATCAGGGTGTTAGGCCATGGTTCCACAGCAGCATTACAAAGAACTTGATGCACTTGATACATACAGCGTGCAAGAGTTGCAGACTTTCTACGTCCCTCCTAAGCAAAGAGGTGAAGGCAATCCTTTTCTACCAATCCATGAAGACTAAAGTGGAGAAAGAAGTATGGCATGGTGTCGAACCTGTGCTCGACAGGATTTAACTAATCCGTCTGCCCAGGTACTACGCAGAGGGACTGAAAAGTCTATTGAGATGCCAAGGTGTACCCTTCAAACAAACTGCACGACAAGCCCATTTCTATAACAAGATTTGGGACGTTCCCAGGACTCAGCGAAAGATGCTCAACGAGAGAATGGAGACGACAACCCTTGGATACGTTTGGTCCAAGAAACGGGAGCGATTCCATGGATGCCATGTTATAAATGATTTCGGTAGAAAAGAGAATGCCTTTCCAGATAGCGCTGATATTGAAACAGAGTGAAATCCCGCCATGGGAATACCAAACCCGTCATTCGATGAACATATTGACAAGCTAATAAGAGAAGCAGGTCAAAAGGTTCGGGATGACCACAGCTTTGAAATGGCCATTTATGAAAAAACCAGGACACAACGTATCATTCAGCAGGCTACGGAGGATGACGATCCCCTTCAACCTCAACCCGTTGTGTGCTCTCGTGGCAAAAAGAAAGCCCGACGTAGAAGAAACAATAAGGTAAAGAATGGGAATGACGTCCAAAAACAACGAAGCAGATTCAAGAAGCCACGCGATCGAGAAAAAGTCAGCTGGAATCCGTCTTATATGAAAAAGATGGGTCGAGAATACTCTTTCCTTCAAGACAAGACAAGGAAAATATTCAACCTTGTCATGAAGCATTAAATGATGACACTCCCGGAGTCTCGATACCCTGAATAGATAAACGAGGTCCATCACCTGGATTATTGCTCATACCACCGAGTAGTGGGACATCCTCTTGAAGACTGCTTCACCTTTAAAGACTGGATTGAAGATCAGTATCAGCATGGAAGGTTTGCTCTATCCGATAGTTGGAGGGTAGCCCCGCCACGAAAGCATGAGCCGAAAGCAACCTACACTACAAGGGAAAGTCCAGATCAACATCGAACTTAGAAATGAACTCGTACTTGTCACGTGATAACATTCTCAAAGGAGGAGGAGCATGAGAATATGGATGACCTCTCCCATTGCTTTGCAAATGAAGATGAAGACGAGGTGATCTCAGAATTTCCACCAGCACCAAAAGAGATGGAAGATGGGATACATACCACGGCAGACAACCTGAAAAAAATCGACTTGGGGACGGTAGATGAGCCAAGGCCAACGTTCGTTAGTGAGCTGCTGTTTTTGAAACAGGTGGCCACGTTAAAAGACATGCTCATGCAGTATAAAGACTGTTTTGCATGGAACTATTCCGAGATGCCGAGACTAGATCCAAAAATAGCCGTGCATAAACTGGCAATATCATTGGACGTTAGGCCAGTCAAACAGGTGCCATGAAGAATGTGGCTCGAACTCGAGATGAGCATCAATGCCGAAGTCAAGAAGCTAATCGACTCTGGCTTTATCTAAGAAATTCAATACCCTGACTGGATCGCCAATACCATTCCGGTAATGAAGAAAAACGGGACAGTACGCATCTGCGTAGATTTTCGGGATCTCAACAAAGCTTGTCCCAAGGATGACTTTCCAGTCCCAATTACCGAGCTGATAATCGATAACACATCCGCCCATGAATTCTTCTCCTTCATGGATAGATCTTCGGGGTATAATAAAATAAAGATGCATCCTGAAGACCAAAAGCACACTTCTTTCCGGACCCCGCTAGGCGTATTCTGCTATAAGGTGATGCCATTCGGTTTGAAGAATGCAGGCGCTACCTACCAGAGGGCCAAGACAAAGATCTTTGATGTACTCATATACGAGATTGTCGAATGTTATATCGAAGACCTCATGGTGAAAAGCAAATCGTATGAGGAGCACTGGGGCATTTGAAAGTAGTGTACCAGCGTCTTCGGAAATATAATCTGAAGATGAACCCTCTGAAATGCGCATTTGGAGTTTCCTCGGGCAAATAACTAGGATTCATCGTACGACACCAAGGCATCGAAATAGACCCATCAAAGATTAAGGCGATTATGGAAATGCCCGTGCCAAGAACTCTCAAAAAACTGCGGCCACTTCAAGGAAAGCTCGCGTATATTCGGTGGTTTATAGCTAACCTCTCCGGCAAATGCCGCCCCTACAGTCATCTAATGAAGAAGGGGACCCCATTCGTTTCGGATCGAAAATGCCATAGTACACTACACGAAATCAAGCAATACTTGCAGAACCTGCCGGTACTGACAGCTCCGGTCAAGGGAAAGCCCTTCATCCTGTACACAACAGCCCTTGAAGGTTCTTTAGGCGCGCTATGGGCACAAGAGAACGACTAGAGGAAGGAGAGAGCTATCTACTATTTGAGTCGAGTTCTCCTGGGGGCAGAAAACAATTACTCCCCCATCGAAAAGCACTGCCTGGCACTGATCTTCGTGATAACGAAGTTTCGACATTATGCCTTAGCACATGAGGTCCATCTCATATCAAAGGTGGATCCTCTCAAGTATTTGATATCAAGAGCCATGTTAATGTGAAGGCTTGCCAAATGGACCCTCCTCTTGATGGAATTCTCGATAATCTATCAACCTCTTAAAGCAGTGAACGGCCAGGCCATCGCCGACTTTCTCGCGGAGTATTCGATACCTGCCGACTCTCCTTTAAATTGCGAGTTGCCGGATGAACATGTGTTCGACACAATCGACGGATAGAAAGAAGGGAGTGATACCCGATGGGAACACTACTTCGATGGGGTATCGTCTATGAAGAAACGGAAGCAAAGCACCCCCATAATCAAAGCCAGAGTAGGCCTTATCTTTGTGACTCCACAAGGAAGGATAATGCGTTTTGCCCTTTCTTTAACAGAGCCAGGAACAAACAACAAAGCGGAATATGAAGCTTTGATAGTGGGTCTTGAGATCGCTGTCGACATGGGGATCGAAAAGCTCCTCATATATGGAGACTCCCAGCTGGTTGTCAGCCAAGTAAATTGCGACTATCAGACGTGTAAACCCAAGTTGGTAAAATATGGTGAGAGAGTGCAGCAATTGCTGACGCAAATCTCCTCCTACACCCTGGAAAGCATACCGCATGCGGAAAATAGCAAGGCGGATGCGTTAGCCAAGCTCGCTAAAGAACTGGCCGACGAAAACCTCGATGACGTAAGGATCATTGTGCAAAGATGCCGGATTCTCGCGCCAGCAGAAATATCTTCGAAGTCATCTGAAAAAAAGGGAGCGACTGAACAAGCGGCCTTCCAAATAGAGGACGAAGAAAAGGCTAAGGATTGGAGAGAAGTCTTCATAGACTACTTCAAATCCCATCGAACGCCCAAAAACGCATCATCAAAACATCAGCTCATGAAGCGAGCTTTGTCTTTCGCCTTCGTCAATGATACTCTATATAAGAGATTGTTTGATTATTTGTGGCTAAGGTTCTTAGGACCAGAAGAAGCAAAAAGTGTCGTCCATGAAACTCATGAAGGACTCTGCGATTCCATCAAGTTGGGCCAAAGATGAAACAGAAGATCAAAAGAATGGGTTACTATTGGCCCATGATGATTCAGGACTACCTCGAATATGCGAAGCAGTGTCACCCGTCCCAAAATCACGAGGACTTCATCCACCAGCATCCGAATCCGCTACACCCAACACTGGCTATCTGGCCATTCGAAATGTGGGGAATCGATATAATTGGGCCCATCGAACCGGCATCATCCAATGGACATCGGTTCATATTGGCAACGATCGATTATTTCTCTATGTGGGCAGAAACAATACCGCTAAGAGAGGTGAAGACGGAGAACATCCTACATTTCTTCAAGACACATGTCATCTACCGGTTCGGCACTCTACGACGGATCATCTCAGATAATGGGCCGGCCTACAGAAGCCATAAGATCAGCCGTTTCGCACAGCAGCATAAAATTGATTGGAGATACTCTTCGGTCTATAATCACCGAGCTAACGGTCTAGCTGAGGCATTCAACAAGACCTTGACAAAGATCATAAAGAAAACGGTTTCCAGAAAGAAAAAGGACTGGCACGAGAGATTGAATGAAGCTCTCTGGGCTTATCGGACCACGTTCAAGATGGCTACGAATACAACTCCATTCGCGTTGATATTTGGCACGAAAGCAGTACTTCCCTTGGAGATAGAGCTACCCTCTTTACGAGTAGCAGTTTAATACGAGCTGACGGATGAAGAAAATGCCCATCTTTGGCTTGAGAAGTCGATGCCCTCGATGAAACCCGTCTCATAGCGCAGCAAAACCTGGAAGCTTACAAAGCATGGATGACGCGTTCATACGAAAGACTAATTAGGCCGAGAACGTTTGTCACGACCCGAGAATTTCGACTCGTGACCGGCACTTAACCACGCAACGTCTACAGGCATAATGAGGCTAAGTAAGCCGAACCCAGAAATCAAAACCAAAAATTAAAGAGTGATTAAAACATTTTTGTAAAAACAGTCGTACTTGTCTAGAAAACTTTAATTAATTTAGTATAAATCCTTTTTAAGTTCAAGAGTTATAACTTCAATAATTTTGACAACATTTCCTTTTTAAACATTTGTTCCGCAAGGCGGGTAAAAGCAAGATGTAGCAGAAATAACAAGTGAAATGAATAGAGCATCACAATATGATATATGACGCCGTAGCGAAGAATACACAGTAAGGCAAGGACAACTATCATAAAAGGTAAGACTGCATAAAATAAATTCGGCTCACATGCGAGCTCGACACCAGAGTACAAAATCATACACATCGTCCTCACAACTGTCTCTAAGTCAATACAGAAAGGTAGATGGAGAATACTAGATACCTCAATATACAACTGAAGGATAACAGATACCGTACAAAACCCACCTAACAGCAAAAAGGCTAACCCGCCTCAGAAAGGGTATCTGTGCCAAAAGATGCGGTAAACAGCCAGCCGCGACTACTCCCCAGGGCAACCTGCAAATACTGTGGCACAACGGGGGTGAGTTGCCAACTCGTGAATAGAGATAACATATAAAGGTAATCGCGAGCATGCACATACAGCGTGGCTCTACTAATGCCAGCAGATGATATCCATACATGCCAAACAGTGGATGCAATAGTAATGCAAGTGCTCTATCAGGTAAATACTACAGGATGAGATATATAGTAATCAATACTGAGCATGGGATAAATAACATCTACATGGATATGTCAACATGGAAAACAATAATCGGTGCCTCAGGCTGCACCCAAATCCCAAATACACTCAGGCGCCGGCACTCCCATCGGCCCTCAAATCCTGTACATCTCTGAGAAATCACAAGTGCCCAACATCGGCACCCAATTATCATAAAATACCCGTGTCCAGCATCGATACGCAAATCCTCGTATATCGGGCTCCATCAGTCCGGATCGGCTCACGGGGTCCGTCTGCGGTGTCGGCCCTCGGCCCCGGCAGTACGGATCATCCCGCATTCATCTCTCGACTCTGGCCAGTATCCTCCGGACAACTGCCACGTCCAACCAATCACAGGTAGGTAGTAGTCCCTCCGCCGGGCTCACCGTCTACTGAACAGCGAAACCGTTCTCGCCCCGGGATACCATACCGGGTCCACCATGAACCCGCAAACGGATCATCCATCTCCTCGAATCGGGTTTCAAGCACACGTCTCAGCACCGAGAAAACGCGTGGTGGACGCACCAAAATATCATATCACGAGGTACCGGGTTTTCAAAATAGTGCATCTTTTCTTAAATAATTCCACGGTCCTCAAAACCAGAAATCACATGAAAATCCAATACCAATAAGTAAATCCAATGCGAAGTACAATGTAAATCAATCCATGGTATGGGTATAAGGGGAAAACCGCTTTTTAAAAATAGTTCCCGTTCTTAAAGATGTCATGCGGCTCCCAATTTCTAGAAAATCATAACCAATCATATGTAAGATGAACTACAGTAATATAATCATGGCAGCTCTACAGTGAGTGTGGCATGGCAATTACTAACGGTGTGTGTGTAGCATGCAAATAGTGCCCGTGCAACATAAACCGTTAGTAATAGTGCGGTGTTCTATCATTTCTAAGCATATATATATAAATACAGCAGGGAATGCAATATGCGATGATAGTCCATGGGGTAAATGCAATATATAATAATAAGGTTATATCAGCCCTGACGCATAACGCCATGCGGGCGATATCCCCGTAGATGTGAAATCTACTCACCGAGTCTCGCGCTAAGTGTAGCCGACGACTTGCTTGCCCTTCTTCGCAGCGTCCGTCTCACTGGCCTGCGAACCTAGAATCACATAACATATATCACACATAAGCTCAATTTCACAGAAACGCGACATTACAGTCCAACTAGAAACCCGTGTCGCAAACCAATCGCGCGTGTGCGCGATACGCTAAAACGTGTGATCACGCGCCTGAAACTACCATGACGCGTCGCGATACGCAGAAACCCCAAACCCACTCACGTATCACGCGTGTTGTGAAGGTTTAGAAAAACGGCAAAACAGGTATTTAGTCCCAGATTTTACTACATAACTAAACTTACAATAATATATATATCACAACACTCTACACACTAGCAGACACCTATAGGACCAAACCCTAACCCAAACCCTACCCATCTGGCCGCAAATTGCGGCCAGAACGAATTAATTGGCGGCCAAAAGTAGGAGTTAGGGGGTCGGGTTAAATCTAGGGTATCAGCACCTATCCACTATACTGCAGTCTTCTCAATTTCATTCTGAACTCATCGGGTCAAAAGCAGTTCCAGAAAACTCAGTTTTGCACAAACACGATGAATTCGCATCAATTAGGGAAACTGGTGGTATTTTAGTGCAATTGGGGTTAAGCTAAGTTAATATGGTCTCAACAAACCTCTATCATCCTACTGAAACCAAATCACACCTCACTAGCTCAAAGTTCCCACTAAACACCTCATATCGCACTAAAACGCACTAAAAACCACTAACCGATGCAAAACTACACTAACCAAGCAAGCTAGGGAATAAGTTTAGGAAATATACCTCATACGTAACCCTAGGGAGCTGGAGGAAGAAGAAGAGGTGCAAGGAAGAGGCTGTGGTTGCTGCTGCTGTGCTTGTTGCTCACTGCTGCTGCTGCTACTGTTCTCTGCTGCTGCTGCTACTGCTTCTGGCTCCTGCTTCTGCTGTTGCTTCAGTTGCTTGCTTCTGCTGCTGGTGTAGAGGTAAGTGTGTGTGTGTGTGTGTGTGAGAGTGAGGTTTGAGAGAAGAGCAAAAAGAAAATAAGAGGAAAACAATCATCACCCCAATGTCAACCCCTCACTCTCTCTCTCTCTTCATTAATTGCAAGCATGGCCTAAAGCCATGATGCACTCTCTCTCTCTCTCTCACAAGTCAACACCCATAACAAATTCAAATTAAAGTAACTATTACTTAACTAATTAACTTAATTTAAACCCAAAAGACTTAATCCCATGATTAACCCACCATGGTCACTAATCATGGTAATAACTCATTTAAAAACCCTAGTTTACATGCACATGTGTGTGCAAGCCTAGGAAAATTTTGGAAAAATATTTATTAAATTAGGAAAAATATTTAAAACACAATTTGGTAAACTTTTTATTAAAAACCCTTTATTTAAATATAATTAGTCACTAACACATCCTAAGGTGTTACAATCTCTCCCCCTTAAAGAAATTCGTCCCCGAATTTCAAAATCTAAGTAAACGCACCTTCAAAAAGATGGGGATACGTCTTCATCATCTCGCTTTCGGTCTCCCAAGTGACCTCCTCACGGTTCTGACCACGCCAAAGTACCTTAACTGATGGAATGTCCTTCGATCTCAATTTCTTCACTTGTCGATCCAAGATCATCACCGGCTGCTCTGCATAGGAAAGGTCGCGCTCAAGCTGGATCGTCGGATGCTGAATCGCATGTGAAGGATCATGAAGATATCTGCGGGGCATCGAAACGTGAAATACGGGGTGCACATCTGAAAAACTGGGCGGAAGGGCTAAACGGTATGCTACTGTACCAACACGCTCAAGGATCTCGAAGGGGCCCACATACCTGGGACTGAGCTTCCCCTTCTTCCCAAACCTCATCACACCTTTCATAGGGGAGACCCTCAAGAAAACATGATCACCAACAGAAAACTCAAGTTTGCGTCGCCGACGGTCCGCATAAGATCTCTGCCTACTCTGGGCTGCTCTCATCCTATCGCGAATCAACTGGATCTTCGCTGTCGTCTCCTCAACAATCTGTGGCCCTAAGATACTGCTCTCACTGAGCTCTGTCCAACAAGTGGGCGACCTGCATCTCCTCCCATAAAGAGCCTCAAATGGTGCCATCTGAATGGTCTCCTGGTAGCTATTATTGTAGGAGAACTCTACTAAGGGTAAGTGATGATCCCAGCTACCTCCGAAATCCAATACACAAGCTCTGAGCATGTCCTCGAGAGTCTGAATGGTCCGCTCTGACTGTCCGTCGGTCTGCGGATGAAATGCTGTGCTGAAACTCAAGAGAGTGCCCAAAGCCTCCTGAAGCCTCTGCCATAGTCTACTGGTAAACTGGGTGCCTCTGTCGGACACAATACACGTCGGGACTCCGTGCATTCGTACTATCTCGTCAATGTAGATCTGGGCATACTGAGTAAATCCGAAAGTCGTCTTCACCGGTAAGAAGTGAGCCGCTTTCGTCAAACGATCCACGATCACCCAGATGGAGTCATACCCTCGACTAGTCCTGGGTAGACCCACCACGAAATCCATCGAAATCTGTTCCCATTTCCACTCCGGAATGGGTAACGGCTGTAGCTCTCCCGCGGGCCTCTGGTGCTCAGCCTTGACTTGCTGACAAGTCAGGCATCTCGATACAAAATCTGCGATGTCCCTCTTCATTCCGTCCCACCAGTAAACACCTTTCATATCATGATACATCTTGGTGGAACCGGGATGGACGCTATATACCGATCGATGTGCCTCCTCAAGAATCTCGCGCCTCAGTCCCTCAGCATCTGGTATGCACAGTCTGACTCCAAATCGTAGTACCCCCTGACTATCGATCACGAACTCGGAAAATCTGTCCTGTCCAATCGATGCCATGATCTCTGAACATCGGTCATTACTGAGCTGTGCCTCACGTATACGATCGATCAACTGTGGGCGTGCACGGATATGCGCTATCTGTCCTCCAATCGGCGTGAACTCGAACTGTGTCCGGCTGTCGCATAATATCTGCCAGTCTGCGGATGACTGCTCCTGTACTGCGCTCAACCGAGATAGACTACTCCCGGGCCTCCTGCTCAAAGCATCCACTACTACATTCGCCTTGCCCTGGTGATATAAGATCTCGCAGTCGTAATCTTTCACTAACTCCATCCATCGGCGCTGTCGAAGGTTCAGGTCCCGCTGCTGGAATATGTATTTCAGACTCTTGTGATCCGTGAATATCTGGCACGACTCGCCGTATAGGTAATGTCGCCAGATCTTAAGTGTGAAGACCACTGCAGCCATCTCCAAATCGTGAGTGGGGTAGTTCTGCTCATGTTTCTTCAATTGTCGCGAGGCATACACGATCACCCTGTCATGCTGCATCAGTACGCACCCCAGCCCTACTCGAGAAGCATCACAAAAGACCACAAATCCTCCCGATCCGGAAGGTAAAGATAACACCGGTGCCGTCGTCAGCCGAGTCCGTAACTGCTGAAAAATGTGCTCGCACTCCTCCGTCCAATCGAAAGGAACTCCCTTCCGGGTCAACCCGATCAACGGTGTAGCAATACGGGAGAAGTCCTGCACAAAACGCCTGTAGTAACCGGCCAACCCCAAAAAGCTGCGAATCTCCGTCACCGATGTGGGTCTGGGCCAACGCTGAACGGCCTCGATCTTTCTCGGGTCTACACATATACCATCTCGTGAAATCACGTGCCCTAAGAAGTCTACGCTATCTAGCCAGAAAGCACACTTGGAGAATTTCGCATAAAGCTGGTGCTCCCTCAAGGTCTGCAATGTAATCCGCAGGTGCTGCTCGTGCTCCTCACTACTCCGGGAATACACCAAGATATCGTCGATGAAGACTATAATGAACAGATCCAAGTAAGGCCGGAAAATACGGTTCATCAAGTCCATGAAGGCTGCTGGCGCATTGGTGAGTCCGAACGACATCACCAAAAACTCGTAATGGCCGTAGCGCGTACGGAAAGCTGTCCTGGGAATGTCCTCCTGCCGAACCCGCAGCTGATGATAGCCCGATCGTAGATCGATCCTCGAAAAGTACCCTGCCCCCTGAAGCTGGTTGAACAATTCGTCGATGCGCGGCAAAGGATACCTGTTCCGCACTGTCACCCTGTTCAGCTGCCGGTAGTCGATACACAGACGCAAACTGCCGTCCTTCTTCTTGACGAACAGGACTGGAGCACCCCAAGGAGAAACACTGGGTCGAATAAGTCCCTTATCCAGCAAATCTTGCAACTGACCCTTCAACTCTCGAAGTTCCGCCGGGGCCATCCGATAAGGCGGTATGGAGATAGGCCCCGAGCCAGGAACCAAATCAATACATAAAGAAATGTCGCGCTCGGGCGGCAACCCAGGAAGCTTGGCAGGGAACACATCAGGAAACTCGCTAACAACCGGAACCTGATACAATGGAACCTCTGTAGCGCGAGCATCGCAAACAAAGGCGAGAAATCCCTGACATCCCTTCCTCAAAAGCTGTCCAGCGCGAAAAGACGAAATCACACTGTGCGGGGCGGCACCACGGTCCCCCAATACAACAAACACCGACTCGCCGGGAAAGCAGAATCTAACTGTCTTCTCACGGCAGTCCACAGAAGCATAGCACATGGCTAACCAATCCATGCCTAAAAGAACGTCGATGTCCAACATCTCAAGAAGGATTAAGTCGACAGGCAACTCCCTCTCGCCAATACAGATGATACAGGATCGAAACACGTGCCTAGCAACAAACGACTCTCCCACAGGAGTGGTCACCACAAGCGGCTGATCAAGCAAACCGGACTCTCTACCCAAACTCGGCACGAAGTGTGTGGATACGTACGAGTGTGTGGATCCGGGATCGAACAATACATTTGCATCAGCTGAACATACAGGAAGGATACCTGAAACCACTGCATTGGACGCCTGCGCGTCCTGATGTGTCAAAGCAAAAACCCGCGCCTGTCCACCGTCTGCGACTGACTGCCCTCTGCCCCGGTCATCTCTCCCCTCTGAGCAACTCCTCCATGCCCACGACCTCTCTTTGCATGAGGCGCGGAGCAACGGTAGGTACAACAGGCAACGCCCTCTGGGGTGGTGAGGGTGGTAAAGTAACATGCGGTGCTGCTGCCTCCCTCCGGTGTGTCTCTGGATAATCTCGCACACGATGATGAGAACTTCCGCAACGGAAACATCCCGATAATGGTCGCTGACCCTCCTGGGGATAAGAGATGAACAATCGGGCCCGCCTCGAATCTCTGCCACCTGCTAGGTGTCTGTCACGGCGTCGAAAAGGCTGTCTCTGCACCGATGTACCTGCACGAACTCTCTTCGGCTCTGGGGCTGCCGAAGTCTCAGCAAGGTGCTCCTCTACCAATATGGCTGCATCTACAGCTGCTGCAT
Source organism: Agapanthus africanus (assembly GCA_030015575.1). Classification (NCBI taxonomy): domain Eukaryota; kingdom Viridiplantae; phylum Streptophyta; class Magnoliopsida; order Asparagales; family Amaryllidaceae; genus Agapanthus; species Agapanthus africanus. Next base: position 58,396,977 of record JASDDO010000024.1, read on the forward strand.
AGGTCTCGTAGTGCTGTGCGCTGATCGCAAGGAACAGTGGTGTAAGCAGGCCTTGAATAAATCTCTTGACTCGTAACTCCTCGGTAGCTACTAAATATGGGGCATAGACTGCCAACTCTGTAAACAGCACGTCATACTCTGCCACTGTCATCCCTGGCGTCTGGCGCAAAGACTCAAATCTGCGTGCTCCGGCATCCCTAACACTCTGGGGAAGGAAACGGGCTAGAAATACTGTCACGAACTCTGTCCAGGTCATAGGAGGAAGACCTGCTGCTCTGCCCTTCTCAACCGAGTCACACCACTTCTGCGCAAGACCTTCTAGGCGAAAGCTCGCGAACTCGACCCATCTCGCATCTGCGCATCTAAGGGAACGGCATATCCGGGCCATCCTGTCGATGAAAGACTGTGGGTCCTCGGCTGTATCCGTGCCTGTGAAGACCGGAGGCTTCAGCCTCATGAACTCTGATAGCGATATCGTAATCACCTCCACGGCTGTAGGGGCAACTGGCTGTGCGGTAGGTACCATCGCGGTCTCCGGAACGGGTGGAGCTACCTCTGGCCGCTGCGCTCGAAGCGTCTCAACTAGCGATCCTATCATCTGGCGCATCTCCTGCATGCTAGATCCCACCATCTGGCGCATCTCCTGCATACCAGCCCCTAGCGTGGTGATCTGATCTGTCATTGAAGGAACAGTCTGCTCGGGTACGACGGGTACACTGCCCGGATCAGTCCTCGTCTCGGACGAGTCAACACGAATCTCGGCCCTCGCGGCCGCTCTTTGTGCCCTCGTAGTCTTTGGCGGCATAATGGCTGAAAGAAAATTAGGATTCGATAAGAATACAGGAGTCGAATCACAAGAATATAAGGAGGGATCAAATCAATAAGTCCTAAGGTCGCGTAGGCGGAGTATCGTGTCGTGAATATGCCGCGGAACATACACACGCTACGCTACCCTGCTGCAGCTACCTACTCCATCATACCAGGGTCATCCTACACTCCGGAGGTAAAACCTACGCTCTGATACCAACTTTGTCACGACCCGAGAATTTCGACTCGTGACCGGCACTTAACCACGCAACGTCTACAGGCGTAACGAGGCTAAGTAAGCCGAACCTAGAAATCAAAACCAAAAATTAAAGAGTTATTAAAACATTTGTGTAAAAACAGTCGTACTTGTCTAAAAAACTTTAATTAATTTAGTAGAAATCCTTTTTAAGTTCAAGAGTTATAATTTTGACAACATTTCCTTTTTAAACATTTGTTCCGCAAGGCGGGTAAAAGCAAGATGTAGCAGAAATAACAAGTGAAATGAATAGAGCATCACAATATGATATACGACGCCGTAGCGAAGAATACACAGTAAGGCAAGGACAACTATCATAAAAGGTAAGACTTCATAAAATAAAGTCGGCTCACATGCGAGCTCAACACCAGAGTACAAAATCATACACATCGTCCTCACAACAGTCTCTAAGTCAATATAGAAAGGTAGATGGAGAATACTAGATACCTCAATATACAACTGAAGGATAACAGATACCGTACAAAACCCACCTAACAGCAAAAAGGCTAACCCGCCTCAGAAAGGGTATCTGTGCCAAAAGATGCGGTAAACAGCCAGCCGCGACTACTCCCCAGGGCAACCTGCAAATACTGTGGCACAACGGGGGTGAGTTGCCAACTCGTGAATAGAGATAACATATAAAGGTAATCGTGAGCATGCACATACAGCGTGGCTCTACTAATGCCAGCAGATGATATCCATACATGCCAAACAGTGGATGCAATAGTAATGCAAGTGCTCTATCAGGTAAATACTACAGGATGAGATATATAGTAATCAATACTGAGCATGGGATAAATAACATCTACATGGATATGTCAACATGGAAAACAATAATCGGTGCCTCAGGCTGCACCCAAATCCCAAATACACTCAGGCGCCGACACTCCCATCGGCCCTCAAATCCTATACATCTCTGAGAAATCACGAGTACCCAACATCAGCACCCAAATATCATAAAATACCCGTGTCCAGCATCGACACGCAAATCCTCGTATATCGGGCTCCGTCAGTCCGGATCGGCCCACAGGGTCCGTCTGCGGTGTCGGCCCTCGGCCCCGGCAGTACGGATCATCCCACATCCATCTCTCGACTCTGGCCAGTATCCTCCGGACAACTGCCAGGTCCAACCAATCACCGGTAGGTAGTAGTCCCTCCGCCGGGCTTACCGTCTACTGCACAGCGAAACCGTTCTCGCCCCGGGGTACCATACCGGGTCCACCACGAACCCGCAAACGGATCATCCATCTCCTCGAATCTGGTTTCAAGCACACGTCTCAGCACCGAGAAAACGCGTGGTGGACGCACCAAAATATCATATCACGAGGTACCGGGTTTTCAAAATAGTGCATCTTTTCTTAAATAATTCCACGGTCCTCAAAACCAGAAATCACATGAAAATCCAATACCAATAAGTAAATCTAATGCTAAGTACAATGTAAATCAATCCATGGTATGGGTATAAGGGGAAAACCGCTTTTTAAAAATAGTTCCCGTTCTTAAAGATGTCATGCGGCTCCCAATTTCTAGAAAATCATAACCAATCATATGTAAGATGAACTACAGTAATATAATCATGGCAGCTCTACAGTGAGTGTGGCATGACAATTACTAACGGTGTGTGTGTAGCATGCAAATAGTGCCCGTGCAACATAAACCGTTAGTAATAGTGCGGTGTTCTATCAGTTCTAAGCATATATATATAAATACAGCAGGGAATGCAATATGCGATGACAGTCCATGGGGTAAATGCAATATATAATAATAAGGTCCTATCAGCCCTGACGCATAACGCCATGCGGGCGATATCCCCGTAGATGTGAAATCTACTCACCGAGTCTCGCGCTAAGTGTAGCCGACGACTTGCTTGCCCTTCTTCGCAGCGTCCATCTCACTGGCCTGCGAACCTAGAATCACATAACATATATCACACATAAGCTCAATTTCACAGAAACGCGACATTACAGTCCAACTAGAAACCCGTGTCGCATACCAATCGCGCGTGTGCGCGATACGCTAAAACGTGTGATCACGCGCCTGAAACTACCCCGACGCGTCGCGATACGCATAAACCCCAAACCCACTCACGTATCACGCGTGTCGCGATGGTTTAGAAAAACGGCAAAACAGGTATTTAGTCCCAGATTTTACTACATAACTAAACTTACAAAAATATATATATCACAACACTCTACACACTAGCAGATACCTATAGGACCAAACCCTAACCCAAACCCTACCCATCTGGCCGCAAATTGCGGCCAGAACGAATTAATTGGCGGCCAAAAGTAGGAGTTAGGGGGTCGGGTTAAATCTAGGGTATCAGCACCTATCCACTATACTGCAGTCTTCTCAATTTCATTCTGAACTCATCGGGTCAAAAGCAGTTTCAGAAAACTCAGTTTTGCACAAACACGATGAATTCACATCAATTAGGGAAACTGGTGGTATTTTAGTGCAATTGGGGTTAAGCTAAGTTAATATGGTCTCAACAAACCTCTATCATCCTACTGAAACCAAATCACACCTCACTAGCTCAAAGTTCCCACTAAACACCTCATATCGCACTAAAACGCACTAAAAACCACTAACCGATGCAAAACTACACCAACCAAGCAAGCTAGGGAATAAGTTAAGGAAATATACCTCATACTTAACCCTAGGGAGCTGGAGGAAGAAGAAGAGGTGCAAGGAAGAGGCTGTGGTTGCTGCTGCTGTGCTTGCTGCTCACTGCTGCTGCTGTTACTGTTCTCTGCTGCTGCTGCTACTGCTTCTAGCTCCTGCTGCTGCTGTTGCTTCAGTTGCTTGCTTCTGCTGCTGGTGTAGAGGTAAGTGTGTGTGTGTGTGAGAGAGTGAGGTTTGAAAGAAGAGCAAAAAGAAAATAAGAGGAAAACACTCATCACCCTAATGTCAACCCCTCACTCTCTCTCTCTTCATTAATTGCAAGCATGGCCTAAAGCCATGATGTACTCTCTCTCTCTCTCTCACAAGTCAACACCCATAACAAATTCAAATTAAAGTAACTATTACTTAACTAATTAACTTAATTTAAACCCAAAAGACTTTATCCCATGATTAACCCACCATGGCAACTAATCATGGTAATAACTCATTTAAAAACCCTAGTTTACATGCACATGTGTGTGCAAGCCTAGGAAAATTTTGGAAAAATATTTATTAAATTAGGAAAAATATTTAAAACACAATTTGGTAAACTTTTTATTAAAAACCCTTTTTTTAAATATAATTAGTCACTAACACATCCTAAGGTGTTACAACGTTCCGCCAAGGCGAACTCATGCTAGTCGTAAAAAGACCTATGGTCCTCAATCGTGCTAAACGGGGGAAATTCGAGCCGAACTATGAGGGCCCGTACATCATAGACAAGGTCTACCAAGGTGGGGCTTAATTAATTATAGATATGCATGGCGAAACACCCTTTCGGCCAATAAACGGCCAGTTCCTTAAGAAATTCTATGCTTAACAAGTCACGGCTCGGGTTAATGATGGATGGCGACGCTCATGTCCGCTTGCTGTCCTCCTCTAACATTTTAGAAACCGTTTAGGCTAATTTTCCGTTAATTGGTAAATAATTTGTGTTTTCCGTAAAAACCAGAATAAAATTATTTTTCAATATAGACTTAAATACATCTAGTTTAACTAGGAAATTGCTAGTATGTGGTATTTATTTAGTCACTTATAATTATTAGTTCACTTAAATATTTTTCCTTAATTAAATTTTTATTATAAGCTTTTATTTATACATTTAATTAGTGGTAATTACAAATTGGAATGGGTTAAATAAACAATTATGAACCATGAAAACTTAGATACAAGTTTGTAACATATTCTTCTCTTCTTAATTTGTTTCCATGTTTCTAAAGTTTTCTAGGATTAATTAGAGAAGAAAATTAGAAAAGAAATGGAATTAGAGATAAGATTGATGTGAGGTGCACTAATGGAGGCTTAAGGGTTAACTTAATCTATATATTTCCACACCCTCTCACACAACATCCCCTCCTCTTCACCTTGGCTAAGCCCTCCACTCAATAGCCCCAACATTTTCCTCACTTCATTCCACTTCAAAATCCACAAAAGAATGCCTCAAAAATCCATAAAATTTCTCAATAATTCCAAATTAAACCCTTACCCATTATTCCCTAGCCTAACCTAGTTTGGATCAAGGTGCAAGTTAGCATTTGGGAGGCCATTTTGGGAGTCAAATTTTCAAGTTTGATATCAAGTTTGTGAGGTATAAAGCCTAACCCTAAGGTTTAATTGTTAGATAATTACTTTAATCTAGCTTATTAGGTGTTTAAATTATGGTTTTATTAGCAAGTTTAGAAATTTAGAAGAGAGTTTTGAAAATAAAGTTAGTGGTTTTATCAATTGGATATGGTTATATATGTAGTTTAACATGTTTAGACATGGAAAATCTAGCCTAGTTGTTAAATTGTAAATTGTTATTTTCCAAATTGTCCAAATTAAGATTTTTGCAAACTAACTTTTAATAAATCTAAAATGAGTGAGATTAAAAGTTTAGTAAGGTTTTGTGTGGCTTAATTAAGATATTATGTGATTATTGTGGCCACTAGTTTTGTTGGAATATCTAGTTTTGGACAAAATTGGTAAAAAGATGCTTACTAGGTTTTCGGTATAACTAGATGTGGGTTTTAATTGAGGTTGTGATGATGATATATATATATATATATATATATATATATATAACCTTTTACGATATACATTGCTATTGGTACAATCGGGTTCTAGGCTTGGTGGTTGTGTCGCTTAGCGATCTTAGTTGTGGTTGTGGCGATATCGTACCCATTTTGTCCACTAAGTGCACAATATATCTATCTTATGGACGTTATACTTGCGTTTCCTTGTCTTTGTGTCGTCGCGGGATATCTATCCTTATGTATTGTATTTGTGAAATTTTAGGATCGATTGCGGGAACTTCGGGCGCCACTAGAAAAAGGAAGTAGGTGGTTGGATTTACCTAGCTCGAAATCATCGGTGAGTAGATTTAACATCTACGGGAAAATCGCTCTTATGGCGTTATGCGTCAGGTCTAGATATGGCATTATAGCCGCATGTTTATACACATATAAGTTGATTGTCCAAGAGTATCATTGCATATTATTACTTGTTGTGCGTTGACTTAGTACCTATTGGACATCACACCATTACTGACGGTTTATATAGCACGAGCACTAAATTGTATGCTACACACACCGTTGATAATTGCCATGATACGCACTACACATATACCTATGTGGTATTGTATCATTATTGACATGTATATACACATATTTTGCTATAGGTACACATATACCTATGTGGTATTGTATCATTACTGACATGTATATACACATACATTGCTATAGGGACATATATACCTATGTGGTATTGTATCATTATTGACATGTATATACACATACTTTGCTATAGCTACACAAATACCTACATGGTATTGTATCATTATTGACATGTATATACACATACTTTGCTATAACTACACATATACCTATGTGGTATTGTATCATTATTGACATGTATATACACGTACTTTGCTATAGTTACCCATATACTTATGTGGTATTGTATCATTATTGACATGTATATACACATACTTTGCTATAGCTACACATACCTATGTGGTATTGTATCATTATTGACATGTATATATACATACTTTGCTATAGCTGCATATACACCTATGTGGTATTGTATCATTATTGACATGTACATACACATACTTTGCTATAGCTCCACATACACCTATGTCGTATTGTATTGTTATTGACATTGAGACGTTGATTATTGTGCTATTGTGCATATGAAATGCATCATACATACATACTTACATATGTACACGCATACCTTGCTTTAGCTACATGTACATCTTTATATGATGTTGCATTTGATTTCGGAGGAATTTGGGAACCTCGTGATATATTTGAAAACTGGATTCATTTAAGAGAGCGGGTTTCCCTTAATTTGCTCATATTACTGTTTTGTGTTGCATATATCATATTTCATGGATTTACGTATTGAGATACGGATTTTATGTGATTTATGGATTTGAGAACCGTGGGGATATTTCAAGAAAGTATGCGTTGTTTTAAAAATCCGGTTTCTCTTGATATGATATTTTGGTGCGTCCACCATGAGTTTTCTCGGTTCTGAGATTTGTGTTAGAAACCCGATTCGAGGAGCGGTAGGCACCGTCTACGGGTACATGGTGGACCCGGTATGGTACCCCAGGGCAAGAAATGGTTTTTGGGGTGTAGACAATGAGCCTGGCGGAGGGAGCACTACCTACCGATGATAGTATAGAACCCGACGGTTATCCGGAGGATACCGTTTGGGAGTTATGACATGAGATATATTCAGGGCCGATCTAGATATGCGGCGCCTAAGAGATGAGTATTTACGTGTCGTTGATGGACATGAGTTTTCATGATGTTTCGAGTGCCGATATTGGACACTCCTGTTCTATGAGATTTACAGATATGACGGCCGATCAGAGTGACGGCGCCTGAGGTATTGGGATTTGGGGTGTCGTTGATGTACACCGGGATTTTCCACGATGATGATTCATTGATGATGTTATGTTTTATCTCATACTCAGCATTTATTTGATATGCATTGCTTCATGTATTTGTAGTACCTGATGGAGTACCTTGATCATGATTGTTGCATATCCATATTGCCATATTTATGCTATCAGATTGCATGTTATAGATTATCAATGTTCGTGCATACTTGCGATTTGAGATGGTCTTTATTATGTAGTTTTACCTCTTTATGCTGTTTTCATTTATACCATCTATTTCTTCGCTACGGCGTCGCATATATGCTTGCGGTGGTTGTTTCCCCCTTTGGGCATGATTTGCTTCCATTTGGGGATGCTTTATTTATATTCTATGTTTGTAGACATTTCGGGACTAGTTTTTACAAAGGAGGTGCTGCCGAAATTTTTAAGAAAATAATCTTAAGTTTAAAGATTCTTACTTGAGATTTTCAAATGTTTTTAATAATGTTTTCATCACTTACTTGTTTTGATGGTTTAGATTTTTGGGTTTTCGGCTTACTTAAATTACGTTACGCCTGTTGACGTCACGTGGTTTAAGGGCCGGTCGCATGCCTAAATTTGGGTCGTGACAATGTTGGTATCAGAGCTGTAAGTTTTACCTTTCGGAGTATAGGATGACCTTGGTATGATGGAGTTGGTAGCTTAAACAGAGTTACGTGGCGTGCGTATTTTCTGCGGCATACTTACGACACGATACTCCGCCTAAGTGACCTTATGACTTATTGGTTGAAATTCCTTCCGTAATTATATACATTCTTGTGATTCGATTTCTATGTTCATATCGAATCTTGTTTTCATTTCCAGCCATTATGCCACCGAAGACTATGAGGGTGCAGAGAGCGGCTGCAAAAGCTGAGGTCAGGGCAGGCTCGTCGGAGACGAGGACCGACCATGATGGTACGCCCATTGTATATGAGCAGGTTGATCCACCTTCGATAGACCGTATTATTATGCTAGAGGCTGGTATGCAGGATTTGCGCCAGATGATGGGGTCATTAGTTGAGGCCAGTCAAGCACAGAGACAGGAGGTTGACTCACCTGTTACGGGGACCGCGATGGAGCCTACTGTTCCGGCAGTCGCAGCTACAGCTACGGAGGTTATACCGTATCATTTTCTGAGTTCATGAGGCTGAAGCCACCGGTCTTCACCGGCACCGATACAGCTGAGGATCTGCATTCGTTTATTGATCGGAAGGCCAGGATCTGTCGTTTGCTGAGATGTTCTGACGCGAGATGGGTAGAGTTCATGAGTTTTCGTCTTGAGGGTCTTGTCCAGACTTGGTGCGAGTCTTTAGAGAGGGGCAGAGCCGTAGGTCTTGCACCTATGACCTGGGATGAGTTCGTGACGGTGTTTCTTGCCCGTTTCCTTCCGTAGAGCGTTAGGTGATGCTCGAGCTCGCAGTTTCGAGTCATTACGCCAGACTCCGGGTATGACGGTGGCATAATACGATGTTCAGTTTACCCAGCTATCTGTATATGCTCCATATTTGGTGGACACTGAAAAGATGCGGATCAAGAGATTTGTTCAAGGCATAATTACCCAGTTGTTCCTCGCTATCTGCTCCCAGCATTTTGACACATATACAGCTGCGGTGAACACAGTCCTACTGGTTGTGGAGTGCCTTTCTGAGACTTTGGTCATTCCGGGACCGAAGAGGGATCGTACTGATGTATCAGCTCAGAGGCAGTTGGGTAGACGCCGTGACATATTCGTTCAGGTCGTGGGGGTAGCAGAGGCTTGGGACAAAGCCATATATTTAGCTCTTACCCATAAGGTCAGCAGTCGTTGTCTGGGTGTTTGGGGTATAGCAGTCCATATCACCTCGTTAGGGATTGTACCGTGATACGCCAGAGGGAGGCAGCGGTCCCGCATGTTACCTTACCACCTTCACCTCTGAGAGTGTTGCCTCCTATGGCCATTATTGCTCCATGCCAGGAAGATGCTCAGAGAGGCCGTGGTCGTGGTGGTCACCTTCAGAGAGGCCGTGGTTGTGGAGGTCACATTCAGAGAGGACGAGGTAGCAGAGGCGGAGGACAACCAATTGCCGGTAGAGGGAAGGACCGAGTGTTTGTTTTGACTCATTAGAACGCGCATGCATCTAATGTAGTGGTTTCGGGTACTCTTTTCGATGCACATGTTTTGTTTGATCCGGGATCTACGCACTTGTATGTTTCTACACACTTCATGCCGAGGTTGGGCTGAGAGTTGTATTTACTAGATCAGTCGCTTGTCGTGACTACTCCTGTTGGCGAGTCGTTTGTTGCGCGATACGTGTTTCGGTCATGTGCTGTTCGTATTGGAGTTAGAGATTCGTCTGTCGACTTGATCCTTTTTGAGATGTTGGACTTCGACGTTCTCCTGGGCATGGACTGGTTAGCTACTTGCTACGCATCCGTGGACTGCAGCGAGAAGACAGTCAGGTTTTGTTTTCCCGGTGAGTCAGTTCTTGTTATGCAGGGGGACCATGGTGCCGCCCCTCACAGTTTGATTTCAGCCCTTTGCGCTATTCGGCTTTTGATGAGAGGATGTCAGGGATTCTTAGCTTTCATAGAGATACTGGAGCCACAGTAGATTCGTTAGACCAGGTTCCTACTATCAGAGAGTTTCCCGAAGTTTTTCCCGATGAGTTGCCAGGATCGACGCCAGAGCATGAGATTGAGTTTTGCATTGATTTGATCCCCCGCACGGGGCCTATTTCTATACTGCCTTACCGGATGGCCCCGGTGGAGCTTAAGGAGCTTAAGGATTAGCTGCAAGAGTTGCTTGATAGGGACTTGTACGTCCGAGTGTTTCGCCTCGGGGAGCTCTTGTTCTGCTTATCAAGAAGATGGACGACAGTTTGAGGTTGTGTATTGATTATCTTCAATTGAACCGAGTTACGGTGCGGAATAGGTATCCTTTACCTCTCATTGACGATTTGTTTGATTAGCTCCAGGGTGCGGGACATTTTTCTATGATTGATTTGAGATCAGGCTATCATCAGTTGCAGGTTCGGAATGATGACATTCCGAAGACTTTTTTCGTACGCGCTATAGGCATTATGAGTTTTTGGTGATGTCGTTCGGACTCAACAATGCCTCAACAGCGTTCATGGATTTGATGAAACAGATTTTCAGGTCATTTCTCGACTAGTTTATTATTGTGTTTATTGATGACATTCTGGATTATTTCAAGAGTCGATCGGAGCATGAGCAGCAATTGAGGATTGCTTTGCTGACATTGAGAGAGCACTAGCTGTTGCTAAATTCTCGAAGTGTGCTTTCTGGCTAGATAGTGTTGACTTCCTGGGTCATGTGGTTACGGGATACAATATTCGTATAGACTCGAGGAAGATCGAGGCCGTACAACTTTGGCCCATACCTGTATCAGTGACAGAGGTCCGCAACATTTTGGGCTTTGCCGGTTATTACCGCTGTTTCGTGCAGGACTTCTCAACTATCGCTGCACTGTTGACTGGACTGACCAGGAGGGGGTTCTTTTTCTTTGGATTGAGGCATGCGAGCAGAGTTTTCAGCAGTTGAAGACTCGGTTGACGACTGCACCAGTTTTATCCTTGCCTTCTAGATCGGGCGTCTATGTCGTTACTGTGATGCTTCTCGAGTGGGACTCGGTTGTATATTGATGCAGCATGATAGAGTTATCGCTTATGCTTCCCGGCAGCTGAAGATGCATGAGCAGAATTATCCTACTCATGATCTTGAGATGGCCGCGGTGGTCTTTGCGCTTATGATTTGGAGACACTACTTGTACGAGGAGTTGTGTCAGATTTTCACGGACCACAAGAGCTTGAAGTACATCTTCCAGCAGCGGGATTTGAATTTGAGACAGCGCCGTTGGATGGAGCTTATGAAGGATTATGATTGTGAGATCTTTTATCACCTGGGCAAGGCGAATATGGTAGTCGATGTTTTGAGTCGTAGGCCTGGGGGTAGCTTGTCTCACTTAAGCGTAGTTCAGAGACAATCTTCTGCAGATTGGCAGATCTTGTGCGACAGTAGAGTACAGTTTGAGATCACTCCTACTAGGGGACAGCTTGCTCACGTCCATGCCTGTCCACTTCCACTTGATCGTATTCGTGAGGCACAGCCCGCCGATGCCTGTTTGTATGAGATTCTTGAGCATGTTCGGCAGGGTAGAGATTCAGAGTTCTTGATTGATGACCAAGGTGTGCTACGTTTCGGGACTCGTTTGTGTGTACCTGATACCGATGGGTTGAGACACGAGATCCTAAAGCAGGTACATCAGTTAGCTTTTAGTGTTCACCCAGATTCTACCAAGATGTATCGTGACTTGAGAGATATCTACTGGTGGGCAGGGATGAAGCGTGATGTTTTGGATTTTGTTTCGAGGTGCCTGACTTGTCAGCAAGTCAAGGATGAACATCAGAGACCGGCAGGAGAGTTGCTGCCTTTACCCGTTCTGGAATGGAAATGGGAACATATCTCTATGGATTTCGTTGTGGGTCTACCCAGGTCCAGTCGAGGGTATGACTCCATTTGGGTGATTGTTGACCGGTTGACTGATCGCATGCCGATGGCGTGTCGGATGTTCAAAGAATTAAAGTGTAACCGCGATCAGGACGGTGTCGCTTTGCAGCTAGCCGGTGAGCACGGGTCGGTCCACAGGGAGATGGTGGTATCTTACCTTCTTGTCTTAGACGAGTCAATAAAGAATTTGTATGAGTTTGATTCTAACCTATGTTTTTATCTGCAAGTATAAGGTTGTTAAGAAAAGATACGAAATTGTAAGCTAAGAAATCCGTACTCAAAACCTTTGAGCCGAGTCTTGACCAATTGAAGCTAAGCAATCGGCAACAACGTGGATTAGGGGATTTAAGCGCGGTATTCGTGGAATCCGGCTTATTTACCCTTGTCCTTCCGTTCTTGTCTCTTGCTTTCGCCTCCGGCCAAACCGAACGCAACCGGTCGCGGTTAGGAATCACCGTTACCTTGTCAGGGTACGGTGCCTAACGGAGCGCTTGCGTATGGTTTGGGCGAAGTTCAAATGGAAAATAACGGGAAAAGGAATTGGCAAAGAAACGTTAATTTACAATACCGTATTAATTCTTAACAACAACAATAATTACAACATTTACAAAATGAACAAAAGAGAACAAAAGGAAAAGAACAAAGAAAAGAAAAGATAAAAGTATTAAAGTGCATGAAATAAAATTGCAAGTAAGTAAAGCAAGAATGATAAATGCAAGTAATAAATAAGCAAATAAAAAGAACACGGAAGTAGAACCCAAGCCAAGCATGTGATCAATAGCCAACCCTTAAACTTGCAAGCTCAATAAAGAGGTTACAAGATCAAGGGAAGGGTAGAGAACGCATGTGAAGTGAAGAACTAGTCCCGTGAGAAAATACGACCCTTGAGATCAATAACTAACCCTTAACCATTCAAGCTCAATGAAGAGGTTGAATGAGCAAGAGAAAGCAAGAATCTCAAGGGGGAGCAAACTAACAAGAAAGATAAAAAACCCTCATCTTCATTAATCTTCCACTCAAAAAGCTCTCACTACAATTTTAATGGAGAAAGAATGAAGAGGAAGAAGAAGAAGAACAAAACTACACAAAAAAGAAGAACAAAAGAAAAGCTCAAAAATTGCTCCTGAAATACGACCCCCAACGGCGCCATTATGGCTGCGGATCCGCGGCCTGGACCCCACTTTGGCCGCGGATCCGCGGCCCTATGGTGGATTTGTGGTCTGGGGTTTTGTGGGTTTGCCTGGTTTGTAGTTTTCTGCTATGTGGTATATGTATTTTCTCATAAACTCTTAAAAATTATTCCAGAATTTTAGTAGAACAAAAAGGTGATGTGATGTGGATCTTTTGCCATGATTTCCTCGAGCTCCGCGTAGATTTCTTGGATCTTGTGTTGACCTAGAGCTTTGTGCATGACATGACAATCGATTTGTCATCTTGTCCCTTAAACTGGTATGTGGCAACACACGGATAGAAAGCGGAGACCCGTGTTTTATCAGTTGTTGGCAGTAATCCAGAATTTGTCGTACTTTTCATGGATTTCACTGTTCAGAGCCGAGAACCTGTATTCTGCAAATATGTAGCAAACACTGATCAAAAGCACCTACCTATAAACACACGAGCGTAAGAATGGACGGTATAAAATGCAGTATTCTGTTATGAACATTGACGAAAGCGGCTCACTTATTTTCAGTGAAGACCACTTTCGGTTATGCTAAGTATGCTCAGTTGTATATTGATGAGATTGTGCGTTTGCACGGCGTTCCCACATGCATCGTATCCGATAGGAGCACCCAGTTCACTAGCCGTCTTTGGCAGAAGCTTCAGGAAGCCTTGGGTACCCTCTTGAGTTTTAGCACCGTTTGCCATCCGAAGACCGATGGTCAGTCGGAGCGGACTATACAGACAGTGGAGGATATGCTTCGTGCGTGCGTGTTTTATTTTGGAGGCAGTTGGGATCATCACTTGCCGTTGATAGATTTCTCTTACAATAACAGTTATCAGGAGACAATTAAGATGGCGCCTTTTGAGTCTTTGTATGGGAGAAAGTGTCGATCGCCAGTCTGCTGGACTGAACTCAGCGAGAGCAGGATTTTGGGACCCCAGCTAGTTCGAGAGACTACGGAGAATATCCAGTGGATTCAGGATAGGATGAGAGCAGCCCAGTGCAAACAGAAGTCTTATGCGGACCGTCATCATCGCAGGCTCGAGTTCGCAGTGGGGGATCAAGTATTCCTACGGATTTCTTCGATGAAGGGCGTAATGAGATTTGGGAAGAAAGGGAAACTCAGTCCCAGATTTGTAGGTGCTTTTGAGATCGTTGAGCGAGTTGGTACCGTTTCCTATCGTTTGGAACTTCCGTCCAGTTTCCCAGAGGTTCACCCCGTATTTCATGTGTCGATACTTCGCAAGTACCTTCATGACCTTTCTCACATGATTCAGCACCAGAACGTTGAGCTAGGGCACGACCTTTCGTTCACCGAGCAGCCGGTAGTCACATTGGATCGGCAGGTGAAAAAAATTTGGTTAAAGGTCTTGCCATTTTTGAAGGTTCTTTGTCGTGGCCTGAATAGTGAAGAGGTCACTTGGGAGGACGAGAGCGAGATGCAGAAGAAACTCCCCCATCTCTTTGAAGGTATGCATATTAAGAATTTTAAATTTGGGGACCGAATTTCTTTAAAGGGGGAAGATTGTAACGTTATAGAAATCGTTTAAGCCAATTTTCCGTTAATCGGTAAATAATTTGTGTTTTCCATAAAAACCAGGATATAATAATTTTTCAATATAGACTTAAATGCACCTAGTTTAACTAGGAAATTGCTAGTATGTAGTATTTATTTAGTCACTTATAATTATTCGTTCACTTAAGTATTTTTCCTTAATTAAATTTTTATTATAAGCTTTTATTTATACATTTAATTAGTAGTAATTACAAATTGGAATGGGTTAAATACACAATTGTGAACTATGAAAACTTAGAAACAAGTTTGTAACATATTCTTCTCTTCTTAATTTGTTTCCATGTTTCTAGAGTTTTCTAGAATTAATTAGAGAAGAAAATTAGAAAAGAAATGGAATTAGAGATAAGATTGATGTGAGGTGCATTAATGGATGCTTAAGGGTTAACTTAATGTAGATATTTCCACACCTACTTACACAACACCCCCTCCTCTTCACCTTGGCTGAGCCCTCTCTGCAACAGCCCCAACATTTTCACCGCTTCATTCCACTTCAAAATCCACAAAAAAATGCCTCAAAAATCCATAAAAATTCTCACTAATTCCAAATTAAACCCTTACCCATTATTCCTTAGCCTAATCTAGCATGGATCAAGGTGCAAGTTAGCATTTTGGAGGCCATTTTGGGAGTCAAATTTTCAAGTTTGATATCAAGTTTGAAAGGTATAAATCTTAACCCTAAGGTTTAATTGTTAGATAATTACTTTAATCTTGCTTATTAGGTGTTTAAATTATGGTTTTATTAACAATTTTATAAATTCAAGAGAGGGTTTTGAAAATCAAGTTAGGGTTTTTATAAATTGGATATGATTATATGTGTAGTTTAACATGTTTAGACATGGAAAATCTAGCCTAGTTGTTAAATTGTAAATTGTTATTTTCTAAATTGTCCAAACTAAGATTTTTCCAAACTAACTTTTAATAAATCTAAAATTAGTGAGATTAAAAGTTTAGTAAGGATTTGTGTGGCTTGATTAAGATATTATGTGATTATTGTGGCCACTAGTTTTGTTGGAATATCTAGTTTTGGACTAAATTGGTAAATCGATGCTTAATAAGTTTTCGGTATAATTAGACGTGGGTTCTAATTCATGTTGTGATGATATATATTACCTTCTGCGATATATATTGTGTTGTGAATGTGCGATCGGTACGATCGGGTTCTAGGGTTGGTGGTTGTGTCGCTTAGCGATCTTAGTTGAGGTTGTGGCGATGTCGTACGCGTTTTGTGCACTAAGTGAACAATGTGTCTATCTTATGCACGTTATTCTTGCGTTTCATTATCTTTGTGCTGGCGCGGGATATTTAGCTTAATGTATTGTATTTGTGAAATTTTAGGATCGATTGTGGGAACTTCGGACGCTACTAGAAAAGGGAAGCAGGTGGTTGGATTTATCTAGCTCGAGATCATCGGTGAGTAAATTTAACATATACGGGGAAATCGCCCGTATGGCGTTATGCGTCAGGGCTAGATATGACATTATAGCCGCTTGTTTATATGCATATGAGTTGATTGTGCATGAGTATAATTGTATATTATTACTTGTTGTGTCTTGACTTAGTACCTATTGGACACCGCACCATCACTGACCGTTCATGTTGCACGGGCACTAAATTGTATGCTAGATACACACCGTTGGTAATTGCCATGACACGTACTACACATATACCTATGTGGTATTGTATCATTATTGACATGTATATACACATACTTTGCTATAGGTACACATATACCTATGTGGTATTGTAACATTATTGACATGTATATACACATATTTTGCTATAGCTACACATATAACTATGTGGTATTGTATCATTATTGACATGTATATACACATACTTTGCTATAGCTACATATATACCTATGTGGTATTATATCATTATTGACATGAATATACACATACTTTGCTATAGTTACACATATACTTATGTGGTATTGTATCATTATTGACATGCATATACACATATACCTATGTGGTATTGTATCATTATTCACATGTATATACACATACTTTACTATAGCTACACGTATACCTATGTGTTATTGTATCATTATTGACATGTATATACACATACTTTGCTATAGCTACCCATATACCTATGTGGTATTGTATCAGTATTGACATGTATATACACATACTTTGCTATAGTTATCCATACCTATTGGTACTGTCTCATTATTGACATGTATATACACATACTTTGCTATAGTTACACATATACCTATATAGTATTGCATCATTATTGATATGTATATACACATACTTTGTTATAGCTCCATATACACCTATGTGGTATTGTATCATTATTGACATGTACATACACATACCTTGCTATAGCTACACATACACCTATGTGGTATTGTATTGTTATTGACATTGAGACGTTGATTATTTTGCTATTGCGCATATGAAATGAATCATACATACATACTTACATGTATACACACATACCTTGCTATAGCTACATGTATACCTTTATATGATGTATTTGATTTCGGAGGAATTTGGGACCCGCATGTTATATTTGAAAACTGGATTCATTTAAAAGAGCGGCGTTCCCTTAGTATGCTCATATTACTGTTTTATGTTGTATATATCATATTTCATGGATTTGCGTATTGAGATACGGATTTCATGTGATTTGTGGATTTGAGAACCGTGAGGATATTTCAAGAAAGTATGCATTGTTTTGAAAACCCGGTTTCTGTTGATATGATATTTCGGTGCATCCACCATGAGTATTCTCGGTTCTGTGATTTGTGTTAGAAATCCGATTCGAGGACTGTAGGTACCGTCAGTAGGTATATGGTGGACCCGGTATAGTATCCCGGGGCAAGAAATGGTTTTTGTTGTGTAGACTATGAGCCTGGCGGAGGGAGCACAACCTACCGGTCATAGTATAGAACCTGACGGTTATCTGGAGGATACCGTTTGGAAGTTATGACATGAGATATATTGAGGGCCGATCTGGATATGCGGCGCCTGAGAGATGAGTATTTATGTGTTGTTGATGGACATGAGTTTTCATGATATTTCGAGTGTCGATATTGGACACTCATGTTCCATGAGATTTTCAGATATGAGGGCCGATCAGAGTGACGGCGCTTGAGGTATTGGGATTTGGGGTGTCGTTGATGGACACCTGAATTTTCCATGATGGTGATTCATTGATGATGTTATGTTTTATCCCATACTCATCATTTATTTGATATGCATTGATTCATGTATTTGTAGTACCTGATGGAGTACCTTGATCATGATTGTTGCATATCCATATTTCCATATTTATGCTATCAGATTACATGTTATAGATTTTCGCTATTCATGCATTCTTGCGATTATCGGTATGATGTTTCTTACTATTCACGAGTTGGAAACTCACCCCTGTTGTGCCATAGTGTTTTGCAGGTTTGACTCTCAGAGTAGTTGTGGCATGGCTTCTTATTATCTCCATTTTTGCGGATACCGCTACGATTGGCTGTGAGGCCATTTGGTATAGGTGGGTTGCGGCTATCCGATTCTATCTATTGTACATCTTATTGTATCTAGTATTCTCCATCTACCATTTCCATGTATTGACTTAGAGACGAGTTGTGAGGATCGATATTGTATTATTTTGTGACTCTGGGTGCCGTGCTCGTGTGAGCCGGCCTTTATTATGTAGTTTTACCTCTTTATGATGTTTTTCATTTATATCGTCTATTTCTTCGGTACGGCGTAGTATATATGCTTGTGGTGGTTGTTTCCGCCTTTGGGCGCGATTTGCACCCATTTGGGGATGCTTTATTTATATTCTATATTTGTACCCGTTTCGGGGCTAGTTTTTACAAAAGAGGTGCTGCCGAAATTTTTAAGAAAATAAACTTAAGTTTAAAGATTCTTACTTAAGATTTCCGAATGTTTTTAACACTGTTTTCATCACTTACTTGTTTTTATGGTTTAGATTTCTGGGTTTTCGGCTTACTTAAATTGCATTACGCATGTTGACGTCACGTGGTTTAAGTGCCAGTCGCGTGCCTAAATTTGGGTCGTGACACCTCCCGATTCTAAACTCTATAAGTAGTATCCGGCAAAACTTCGCCTAGAAGCTGCTATGGACCGAGATGTCCTTAAACTAACAATGGACCGAGATATCCTTAAACTAACAATGGACCGCAACGTCCTTAAACTAGCTGTGGACTGAGATGTCCCTAAACTAACAATGGACCGTAATGTTCTTAAACTAAGTACGTCGCTTTAAACACAGTGACAGTGGAACTCAAGTCCGCGAGTCCCAGCGGTGAGGACTGCAACTAAAATTCCACCGGCAAACAGATGGGTCACATGCGGTGAAACTGTTCTTGAGAGTTTCATCTAAAAAAAAATAACTGTACATCCACAAGCAAAACGGGCACGGATGAAAACCCAAAAGGGATCCGTGAGTAAAAACTGCAGGACTGCCGGCAAGTTTGTGAAAACCCGAAAGGGCGCAAACTCGTAAAAAATTCATGCACACTTGCAAGGTCCTCTCGATCTTGTAAGGAGAAAATACCTATGTGATATCCTTACGACTCACAAAAGGGAGCAACACACTTAGGGATCCCCACGATTCCTAAGGAGAAATTGCACTTACGAGATCCTCACGACTCGTAAGGAGAATCCCCTATAAGACCCTCACGGTTCATAGGATTCGAAAGCCTTAAGCCATAGGGCTATGAATCTGTTCTTAAGCCATCACACTCCCCAAGTTGCCCTACAAGCGGTTCAATATTGACCCTTGTATACAATCCATGGGAACAAATAAATGTTTCCCCTACTAAGTTCCACCAATGGCGTAAAATTTTCCCATTTGGTGAACAACACTTGTAGGTCCTTTCGACTTATAAGGAGAAAACACTCTTATAAGATCCTTATAACTTATAAGAGAACACACACTTAGAAATCCTCACGACTCCTAAGGAGAAAACACACCTACGAGATCCTCACGACTCGTAGGGAGAAACACCTTTATGAGACCCTTACGGCTCATGAAGTCAAAAGCCTTAGTCGATAGGATCCTAACCCTGTTTACTTAGCCACCTTTGTTCGAATCGACAAAGAAAAATGATGATTCGATCCTGGCAACATTCCAGTGGCAGCGATGCTGATGCCTAAATTGGTATCAAATTCCAAGTCCTTTTACGACAAATGATGATTCGCTCGTGGCCATATTCCAGTCGCAGCGATGCTGATACCAAGAATAGTATCAGATCTTGAGTTCCATACTCGCAATAAAATTCAGCGAGCATAAATGCATATGAAATAGCCGAAATGATGGGGCAACTCGCAATAAAAATCAGCGAGCAAATACATGCATATAAAATAGCTGAAATGTTTGGGTAACTCGTAATAAAAAACAGCGAGTAAAAAAAGAAATAACCAAAATGATGGGGCAACTCGCAATAAAAATTAGCGAGCAAATATATGCATATAAAATGGCCGAAATGTTTGGGCAACTCGCAATAAAAAATATCGTGTAAAAAGAAAAATAGTCGAAATGATTGGGCGCCGCGATAAAATAGCCGAAATGATTGGGCAATCGCGACTTTCGCGATATAAAATGCTGAAATGATAGAGCATCGCGGAAAGAAACAAAAAAAATGAAACTTCTGCCCTGCAGGCGAGTCCACATCGACCCCTGTATACAATCCATGGGCGCAAACGAAAAAGAGAACCACATTTCCCACCAGGCTCCATCAGAAGGAGAGCCAGGTTTCGACGACAACATCTACAGCCAAGAGATCAACAACGGCGTTCCTTCTCACTCCAGCAGGATATCGATGCAACGCCAACAACCGACCCCAGGGTCAAAACAATAGAGCCATGTCAATGTCCCTAGTTCCAAGACTCGACGGTTCATATACAACTTAAAGACAAGCTCAACATTCATCGCAATATTCCAGATGCAATGTCAAAAAACGAAGCAAAGGAAGATCCTTAGCTTTAGGGTCTTGACAGAAACTCAAATGAGACCTGAAAGACTATCGGAGATCATCCCACACCAGCGCAGATCGGTCATGACTCATCGGGGCTTCCAAACTGAGCCTAACCTCAAGTAAAAAGCGACATGGAATATCCCTAACGCTTGCTCTCTTTTGATGGTAATATCACCTCGAAGATTACTTGAAGACGTCTTGTCCAGCCCCCGAAGGGATCAAAGATACGACAATCGTGGGGCTACTCGAACAGTAAGATTGCGTATCGAGAAATACACCGGCCAACGCGACGGTACGACGGGTAAAAAACCTACTACCACAGACCCTAACGGACTTCTATTAGCAGGAGTTAACTGTGACGTTAGGAAATCCTTGTGAGAACTTCTCGATTTGTCTCGACTCGTGGGGAAAATAATCTTCCTGCGAGAAATTCTCGACTCGTCTCGACTCGTTGGGAATAGCCTTAGGCAATGGATAAGGACCTGTTTCCTAAGCCCTGGGGCCCTGCAAGTCGGTCCGAGATAGACTATTGCATACTATTCATGGGCCACACTCTCCAAAGTCGAATATCGACAAGGAGGGAAACAACTACCTACGAGTCCTCTCGACTTGTAAGGTGGAAATTCTCTTGTGAGATCCCTATGACTCTCAAAAGAAAACGCACTTAGAAGTCCTCACGACTCCTAAGGAGAAAACACACCTGCGGGACCCTCACGACTTATAAGGAGATTAGTCTTTATAAGATCCTCACAGCTCATAAAATTGAAATGTCTTAGGCGGCAGATCTGAATCTATTTCCTAAACCATTGCAGTCCTGCAAGGAGATCATGGTAGACTATTTATGGGCCACATTAGCCAAAGGGACATGCCTATATGAAATAAAGTATGTTTTTTATTCATGAATGCCAGTGAATACAAGATACATTTCACAAAGGAATCAAAATGAATGCATGTTATTCATAAATCGCAAGATTACAGTCAATAAAAAAAGAGGGGTACAAAGACGGTTATTGAGGAGAAGGCGTCTTCAACAAATCAGCAAGCCGCTCGCTCGCTCCTCTCAATCCTTTCTCGTGATCAGCCACCGCGGCCAACTCTGCTTCAACTTAAGCCCATTGCCGTAAACAGGATGAAAGCTTCCCATCGGCTTCTAGCATGGCAGCTTCGTAGTCTTGCATGACCCGCTCGGCGAAGTCAGGTGTCCGTCTCAGCGTCAACCCATCCGAAATACATCTTTAGTGATTGTCAAAAAAAGCTTTTAGCTGTGCAGCACTCGCTTCAATCTGGGCGTGCAGTCGGACGGATTTGCTGGAAGCCACCTCATGTTCCTTTCGTCTTAGGGCCGCCTCTTGTTCAAAATAGCGAATAAAAGGAACACTATGCTCGATCCATGCAGCCCGTTGAGAGTTCGAAGTTAATACTTCAGGAGCTGGACACTGGAGCTCAATCTCATGAAGGCAAGCCTCGATCTTTCTGCAGTAATCAACCCAAGAGCCGACGATAGCTTCATCATGGAAATTCATGAGTGTCGCCAGCATTGGATTGACTTCCATGGAAAAATCCGTAGCAGAAGTGAGGGCCTCGGCATTGAGATCCTCAATGAATTCGCTCAATGTTCGCCGGCTATTTGCGGCGCCCCTGGAAGACATGCGTTTAGCAAAGGGCCCTACGGGCATTGGAATGCGGGACTTGAAAGGAGCTGGAGCTGGCGTAATTGTTGCAAAAGGAATTAGGGTCAAAGGTCGACTCGGAGAATAAAGAAAACACATCAGCAATGAAGTCTATTATACCGGCTGTAAAAGGCGGCAGGATGGGGAGTACCGGAGGCACGGCTATTCTCTCGTCTCCTCCTCTGACCCATGACGCTATGATCAACACGAAGAAAACTGAGCAACAATACGTCTATTCGTAAAAGAAAGGAAAGGGCGCCAGTTGAAGAATATACTAACCAATACCAGAAGTTGGAACGACTTCCGACTGAAAAGAGAAATGCGGGTTCAACACCTGGTATAGAGGGTTGAAAATGACTCCTGCAGAGTTGTGACAATATACTGTCAATGTAAGGAGGATGGTACTTACAGTAAAAAAAATAAGACACATACTCATACCTTCCAATATTTGAGAGGGCACAGAAGAAAGCGAGGGGACCACGACCGTCAGAGCGCTGATCAGCGACAATTCTTCAGATGGCACGGCCTCAGGGTTCACCGCATCTATACTCAAGACAAACAAAATATCATTAGAAAGGCTGAACAGAATTGAAAAACTCGAAAGTAGCGACCCAGCGACTACCTAATAAATCATGGACCGAAACCATGACGGAGGCGTCACCAGGCATAACGGCTTCTTCGCTATCTCTCGGAAGAGTAGATTCCGTGCCCATAGATTCATCCCCTGACTCAACGAGGGCCATCGTGATGCTTGCGATGCCCGTCGATACCAAGGAGCCATAAGGAGAAAGGGCAGCGGTCTGGACAGTCCCAGATTCCAGAGAAAGAGTAGCAACTTCGGGCACTGTAACCACCAGAGTTTCACTTGTTATCCCATCGCCAAGACTTGGCCCTGCAGAAAATGCATATATCAAAATTCGAAGATCAAGTTCTAGTAAAAGACTGGATGTTACGTTATCTTGGAACAACTTTTCAGTTTCTTCCCGAGCTGTGCGTGCAACCTGTCTACGGGCGGTAGACAAGGCAGAGGGAACATCCACCGAAGGAGTATCAACAAGTGGAATGCTGCTTGAGCCTACACCTACGGCCAAACCGGCTTCGCGTTCCCTCGCCGCATGTTTCCTACGCTTCCTTTCAGTCTGAGTAGTGAGAAATGATCTCCTCAAGACCTCTGACAAGGGGACGTCGTCGTCTGAACCGAGCCCTGCCTCCGGAGCCGTTATGGCATCCATCATCGGCTGCTTCAACAAAGCCTCCTGCGTTGACCTTGGAAGAGCTGGGGCCACAGTAGCTGGCTTTGAAAGTTTTGCTGCATCGCTACTCGGGATCGACACTGCACTTGGAATAACCTGAGTCAAGGTAGTCCCTGCAATAAAGTAAAGGAGAGGGTCAGAGCATGAATAAAAAGAATAAGAGTGTAATGAAGCGACTCATAAGAAGACCCAAAGAAGCGCGGAGCCTCTCTTCCTCCTCGAATGTCTTTAGGGAAGCCGCGAGAGCCTCTTCGGCAGAAATACCTGTTGAAGAAGAAAGCGTCAATACAAACATAACAAAGAGAAAAGAGATATCCGTAGAAGAACATAACTGAAAGTATACTTGATTTCGCGATTGTAATCATCGCCGCTTCCTCGTGAGCCAGTCGATCGAAAGCCATAAGGGTAGAATGGAGATCAGTATCATCCACAAGCATGATGAATAAACCACCATTGGTCCCGTACTCGCACAAACCCTCGCTATAGGGAGCATGTGGCTCCTGGACAAATATTACATCGGCAGAGAATAGAGACTTCTTCTTTTTCTGTGAGTAGACGCCGGCGGCCGTTGACAAGATCTTGCGCTTGACGGGCATTTTCGGGCGACGGGTCCCAATTTCTGCACCAACGCCGGATTCCAGGGAAGATAAAGCTACCGTTTCTACAGGAACACGGGGTTGAGGATTCTCAGGGAAGGCGCGCGGGACCATCACCGCAATGACTTCTCTTAAGGAGGGACAAACGGCGGTCCGTCGCTTCAAAGGAACTGCCGGATTACCAGCTGGGACAACATCCTTATGATCAAATAATAGCCACCACTCTTCCCTGATAACAACACCCGTCGCATGTTGATACTACGCTACGTAGGCATTCGAAGCTTTCAGCACGTAGCTTGGCTGGCTGATGAGAAATTTAGACCCCGTATTTAGCCGCATAAAGTGGTGCAGCGCGCTGCGGATACCCTATTCCGTAGCAACCGGCTCGGCTAAGTAAGCCTCGAGCGGGACACCCTGATCGTAACTCGACTGTTGAGCGAAACGGTGCGGTTTATATCTCTTGAACGATGCCGAGGCGCCTTGCCTGAACACTAGAAAGCCTGGCCTAATCGAATATAAGTGCAGGATCTCCCGACCCTTCATCATAGGAGCCCTGTCTTTGCAAGTATCACGCAGTGGTTGCACTGCCTTGGTATATTCATTGCTGATAGTTAAGACTCTATCGACAAAATTCATCTTATCCCTAACCATACGTGAGCGAAGGACCAGACGTCAAGCCTCTCGCTGCGTTTGATCTAATGCGGAAGTGTTAACTAGAAACATGACCCAGGGAAAGTTATAGCCGTCATAGAAGTGGGGCCGTTTATGAACTCCGAAAGGACCAAGCACGTGCATCTCGACCCAGGACGTGAAGTAGTGCAATGGGAGATGTATGGGCTTTATCCCCGGCTGAGTAATGTCTGCCGCTAAGCTCAGGCTATGGTATAGATGAGCAAGCCCCGCTATCCCAACGGCTACACGAGTCCCTGCATCCATGCAGTGGGCGGGATAAAAGACAGACGACCTCATATAGCGAGAGTGCATCGGAAGCACAAACCAGCTCAACAACATGCCGATGAACCCCAAGAAGAACGTCTCTTCATCGACATCTGAAGCAGCTAGCTCTGCGAAAGGAACAACCGAGGTATCCGGAATGAAGAAGCTTCTTAAATCTTCTTCCGCCGTCGGCTGGTTATCCAAACCGAAATCAAACGGGTCGTCAAGCTTAGCGAATTTCGTGGCTTGTTTTTGACAGAGCTTCTGGGCGAAGAAAGCGAGCGATGAAGTCTGTGAAGCTGACTCCATGCCCCCCCAGACTCTAGAAATAGACTCTCATGAATGTTCAACATCTTGATTAGGCTCGAGAATCAATGTCGAACGGAATTCTCCGGGATAAAGCCCATCACCACTGATTTGGTGGCGAAGTTGTACTCGTCATGGGGAAGTATCTCCTCGTAATGTTCTTCTCTGACAGGTAAGCCCAAAATTTCCGCGAACTCCTCTAAGGACATCGAAACTTCCCGGTCCGATAGAAGAAAAGTGTGAGTCGGGATGTTCCATTGCTCCAGGAAAGCCTTTAACCACCATACATGAGGCGCGGAATACTGGAAAAGAGACGCATAAATTATGGGGTACAACCCGAGCTTTAACAACAGCGACTTCTTGCCAACAGGATGTATCGAGCCCACTGCAGGTATCCGGTTGAATAGAGAAGAGTCAAAACAATCATATATACTTGTCCCCAAGGGCGAGACTCGCCTTGACATATGCGTCGCCCCAAGATATCCAAAGCCATCAGCGGCTGTATGGGTATTGAAGCCATAGAAAGCTGAAGGCGACCCTCCGAGGTCCAGTTAACCTCCTCTATAGCGTAATTCACTTGAGGCGAGTCGGCGTAATGAATTGCTGAAATTGGCTCTGAGGGCGCCGCACAAGAAAAGCTACGACGACCTCGAATGATCTGATTAGACCATGACTCCCATAAGTGAAGAGACTTCAGCTCTGGGTCATGATCTTTGATAAGTGTGAAGACTTCCTGATCCACGGGCGCGTCGGCGAAGGCTCTCTCTAAATGAATAAAAGGGAAGGAAGAGTCGAAAGCCATTGTACCTGCATGAAAAGAAGCGAGGGTTAGTTGTCAACGCTATGATCCGAATTCTGACACTTGGTACTTTAAAATTGTACCACACTGCAATGCAGGGAAAAGAGACCAAGGGGGACCCACAAAATCACAGTGACGTCCCATCATTGATGGGGCAGTCACTTATTAAGAGTGAAATTCTAAGAGTAAACTCATTTAATGGGAAATCTCATTGGGCCAAGGAGTTAAACTCTTTCAAGAGCTGTGCTCTGCAAACAGATGTCACATCTGTCAACTTTAATTAAGAAGGGAATAAAATTCCCCAAATTTTTTTTCTAAAAAGCTATGCTCTGATAAAACAATGGTAAAATCTACCAGAACCTATAAAAGCAAAGCTTTTTACAGAGTAAAATCCCAAAATCTTTAAGATCTGCAAAACAAACTCTAAGAGTTCTTCATGGAAGATGAACAGTGTTCTTCATTAACGGATTAAGAAACCCTAAAAAACAATTTAAAGATCTGTGATCTAAGAAGAGCAAAGCTCTGTTTAATGGGTTCAATTATGATCCTTACCAAAAATTTTGGACAGAGTTATAACTCAAGAAAAGATTTCTATGGACAGAGATCTAAGCTCTGAAAGAAGAATTAAATTTTCAGGAGAAGAAAGAACAAAAGAAGATGAACAGCAGTCATCTTAAGGGCCAAAGACCCTACTTATAGGCATGGGAAGACAATCCAACTTCCAAGAAGATCCAACGGTGGAAAGGCTACCTGTAATACCCAGCCCCTTTTTATACGCTATATCCGTATTTCTAATTCACTTATAAAATTTATTTAATTTTTCTGATAATTATTTATTTAATTCTAAAACCCCTTTCAAACACCAAACCAAGTAAATCATCCCTTTTAAATAGCCTCAAACACAAACCATATTTTATTCCTTCAGCCCATTGCTTTAAAGATTTAAATTTATTTTATTTCCAGCCCAACTCCTAAGCCCTAGCCCGTTTCCCATTTCAATTTAAATCCCCCAGCCCATTTTCTCCCATTTTTATTTTTCCTCTGGCTCGACCCCTTTCTTTCCCTCATTATTAATTCCCTGCCGGCCCATCCATTCTTCTCTCTTCAAATTTTTCCCTCATTAATTTTTCCTAGCCCAATTTCTCAAGCAGCCCGGCCCTCTTCCAACAATTAAAATCCTTTTACCTTATTCTTTCCCCGAGCCCACCGAGCAAGCCCACCCTCTAAATTTTCCCATCATTTTCTTTATATTTTTTTCTCCAGGCCCACGGCCTGCGCCCGCGCTGCCTACCCGGCCCGGCCCACCACTCCTTCTTCCTTCCCGTTGCGCATCTCCCGCTCATTTATTGCGCCTCCGCCGCACCCCACGCCTGCGCCCACGTCGCCGCTCGTCACGCGCCCAGCTCGCGAGCGTTACACCCACGACGCGCACCCCCTCGTCTCACCTATCTCCTTCACCCCCCCCACACCACGAGCCGAGACCCTTCTCCATACACACCGCCAGCTCCTATGTCACAACTGCACCCTCACCTGCCCTTGACGCCGATGTTCACCCCCTTCGTCGTCGACTGAGCACCTCCTTCGCTCTTCAGTTCCCTCACCAGCTCCCCTCGCCGGAGCTCCGACCTCCAACATCTCTTCCCTTACACCGTCATCTTCATTCTAGAACCCACCTCCTTCCTTCCCAACCCAAAATCCCCGAGCACCCTCACCAGCACCCCCGAGCTCCTCCTCCTCCTCACACAACCCCACTCCTCTCTCTCCACGCACCCGAGCCGACTCTCGCTTCACCGCCGTTCAACCTCCGCCGTCAACCCATCATCATCATCATCATCATCATCATCATCATCGTCGCCATCGTCTCTGCCCTCTCCCTCTCTCTGTGCCCCTCTCACTCTCTCCTTCTCTACAACTCTATCTCTCTCACTGATCTCTCTCTCTCTCTCATCATCCCCTCTCTCTCAATCTCTTTGTTCTCTCTCTAACTCTCTCTGATCTCTCTCTCTAACTCCCTCTGATCTCTCTTTGTGCTCTCTCTCTCATTCCTCTCTCTCTCTCTTTCTCAGTTCCCTCACTCTCTCTCTCTCTCTCTTTCCCTCTTTCTCAGCTCTCTCTCTTCCACTCTCTAACACCACCTCTCTCCCCTCATCTCCTCATCGCTGGCGCTCCTCTGCTCACCCAACTCGAGCCACAAACGCTGTTGATCCATCATCGGCCACCCAAACCCACTGCAGCCCCGCCATCAGGAGCTACGATCACCGCAGACACCCGACGACGCCGACGAGCCCCACTGCCGAGAACAAACCCTAGCTCACCCGGAGCCGTTGCCGTCGTCGTGCCAGTTCGTCGCGTGCTCGTACTGTACATCGCTGCCGTGTGTCTCCAGGCAAGTTTTCTACTTGCTTCATGCTAATCTATTTATGTTACAAACCCAAATCGTATAGATTGCAATGTTACTATTTCAGCATAGCTTATACTTTTTACCTGTTCGATATATTGTCTCAATGGAAATACTCTTCTAATTTGACAGAACTTAATAGCATAGTCTGGCCCATCTGGCTGTGAAACTAGTGTGTGAATTTCATTGGAAAATATAACCGTTAATGACTAAAACGACTACCCCCAAGATTACTCGTAAAACTGGAAATTTCTTGTATCTGAAAACCGTTAAAATCACCATAAATTATATACACACTGGAACGATGCGTTCGAGGGCTTAAATCGAAGCTGACTCGACGAACTATAACCCTATATAAGTTTCAAATTGTTTCTGTACTCAAACTATGTCAGCATTTGGATCGGAGTGCGACTCTGGACTGCAGTCCAGAGCGACTTCAGTTGTTGTTTGCTGTCCCGTAATGGGTACCACCCTGTTTTCATAACTCGTAGGTTGTAGAACTCTACTGTTTATTATAGTTAAATCTGTTAGCTAGACAACACAATTTGTTTCATTCTGTTTCGTTATCGTTTGTTATTTAATTGGTAATTTAATAGATGTGGATGTATAACAGTCCCAACAGAATCAGAATTTACATATTAGCATTGAACAATGTATATCTCCTGACGTACAGACGCGATTGAAGATCCGTCTATTGCATTGAATACCTTACTGAAAACCCTAGATTTCATTCAACTGTAGTGTCGCTAAAATATGATCTCAACTGGGATTAAAATGCGTTGCGAAACGGACTTCCGATTCTGAAACCGGATTTTCAGCCGTGAACGCTTAAAATGAAATGGTTATAATTAGTGATCCTGAAACCCGATTGGCGTGAAACTAAATTCAATGGATAGATAACTGAACATACTATTTATTCCCCGTTCATCATTTCACTAAACTGTAACCGTATAATTTATGATAAATTATGCAAGTGGTAGACTATTGATTCATGACACCCTAATTATGCCTTATATACTGTTTACGCATCATATCATACACATGTCATTGCATTGATAACTTAGTGATAACGTGCATTACCCAGTGTTAGGTATTAGTGATGATTGTGGCAAGTATGTTAGTGTTCGTGTATCAGTGAATAAGTGAAAGTGATACGTACTTGTACACAATCAGTGAATCTTATTATTCTATTGCATTATCGACGTCTGTGGGATGCGTGTACGTATGAATATAAGTGGTATGTGACACTTATGAAAGCTCTTGCACGGGTGTCGCAGATAAGGCACCAGGCACTGCCATTTATGTTAGGTATTAGTCGGGACGTGCTTGATGGAGGTCCT
Source organism: Agapanthus africanus (assembly GCA_030015575.1). Classification (NCBI taxonomy): domain Eukaryota; kingdom Viridiplantae; phylum Streptophyta; class Magnoliopsida; order Asparagales; family Amaryllidaceae; genus Agapanthus; species Agapanthus africanus. The sequence goes on from JASDDO010000024.1 coordinate 58,427,115, forward strand.
GCCTTCAGTTCTCGCGCAGACTTGTCACAGACCGATTGGTATTTAGGGTTATGATTAGCGTTTGATGTAGACCACGGGGTGTGGGGTAGTTTGAGTATGAGTTCAACAGAATCTCGGGAGTCCCATACCGGCTTATATATTTAGGGAGATATATGGAGATTTACAAGGTACATGATTATTACCGTGATATACATGTTGGGCCCGTGGTCCCTTGCCCTTGGGTTCTACCCTTGGGTGGAGGACACTCGCGAGTAGTTGACTCTCACACTTGGACTGACGATAAGCTTAGTGACCTGTAAAGTGTGACTTAGAGACTGATAGGGATACTGGCATTGATATACCTTACTTACTGTGTTGACATACATAGCATGCCATTCTACTGCTCTTACTGTTCCGCTGTATTGATTACTGCATGTTCATACCCATACTGCCATTGATCTACTGTTATATATATATCTATTATCACTGTTGGAATTTTCGCATGATTTTATATATTATATTGCTATTGTGTCGCTCTGACGACCTGAGTATGCATGCTCAGTGTGAGGAGAAGATTTAGCCTGGACCAGGACTAGACGTACATCACGGACATCTTATTTAGCTATCCAGAGTTATATCTTTTGTTTCCCATCAGGTCAGTTCATTTTACTGTTTGTTCCAGTTACTGCATTTCTCATTACCTGCGCATTATTTACTGTTTACCATGAAAAACTAGAAGCCGAAGTGTGACTACGGCAGGACTTTTCCTCGACCGTAGGAGCATGGCTGGCCTTGTCAACCCCTTGTATTCCGTATTTTGGGAAGCGGGGCGTGACATGGTTTAGTTGGTATCAGAGCCCAGGTTTTGCTTCGATTGGGATTGTAGTTTTCCGTGTATAGCTAGGAAATCTAAGACATCCCTTGGTCTAGATTGTGACCTTGTCATTCTTGATCCATATTCACATCGAGTATTCTGCTATCCATTCGCTAGGGTTTCAGGTGACTTGGCAAGTTTACGTGGTTGCAATTGCACTACCATACTCTGTTTAAGTGACTTAGAGTCATACAGTTGATTTTCCAATTGCAATGAATTTCATCACATCTAATATTCTTGAATCTTTGTCCAATCCATATTATATCTTGATTCTTGTTGCTTGTGCCTTATATCATCCTCAAAAATTATTGTATCAGGATCATGTCTTCCAACGACTCTTCATCTATCTTCACTCCCCAGATCCAGACCGTCGAGATTCTGAGTGTACTGCAAGGTCTGAAGGAAGCCCAGGAGCGAACGAATGATTTGTTAGCTGAAGGACTGAGAAGGCAGGTGAATCGGGCACCAGCGGGAGTCTCAAATCATAAAGGGATCCCCGTTAGACGAGGAAAAGAGAAGAAGATGAAGTGCCATTTTGTTTCCCTGCGACGGAAGCAGCAGAAGACCCCATGTTGTGGGTACTGTAAGAGGCCAGGACATCTTCAGAGGGATTTTCGTCGCGCCCAAGGGAAATGTTTGATTTGCGGATCCAGCGAACATCTTATCAACGGTTTCCCAAAAAGGAAAGAGCTACAGGGAGGAGATTCATCTACACTCCCCACTTCCTCCGAGTGATGGTTATTGTGTAGTTCGAACTTCGAGGATAAGGCGGACCCAGCGCAGGATTCAACTCACGTAACGAGAATGCAACGTTCTAGTAGTCAAAGAAGAATTCTCACTTTTTCTAATTTCAGTAGTAATGTTATCATCCTCTTATAATATTTCTTTCCGTTTGAAATCTTGTATCCGTCGAACTTTTAGTTGAATGCAATAAAACTTTGAATCGTAATGTATGTATCATTCTCTTGTCTTTCTCCTTTTCATACTATTCATTATCACAGCACTTTTATCCTGATTTTTCAGTTCCTGCCACGGTATATCTCTCTATACTTCGTATCGTGAGCTATTTTCTTAATATACTCCACTGTCTAATCATGACTCTTTTTTTTCATGCCATGGCCCACCCTGGAGCAGCGCCGCATCTAGATGAGGATGCATAGTCATGCGTTTCCTTAGACCGCACACTGATGAGTTCTGATGATCAGATCAACGATCCCCAGGTTATTTTCGGAAACAGCGATTCCGAAGACGAAGGAGCAGCCTTCCCAGTGTTCGACATGATAGACGATTCCGACGAAGAGGAAGGTGACCCTGAAGAGAACCCGATAGAGGAAGATCCCGAGGAAGACCCGATAGAAGAAAATCCAGTTGAGGAAAATCCCATGGAAGAGAATCCAGAAGAAGAGAATCACATGGAATCAGACCTCGATGAAGAAGCTCCAGCCGAGGAAGAAGGACCAGAAGATCAAGACCCTGCTGTGGAAGAACTTTCAATGGCGATCCCTGCGAGGCGATATGGAAATGGACGCCCCCACCTGAGCACGCGAGCCTACCGGAACCTGCTGAATCTCCACAACCGCGACTGACGGGATTCCTTTAGATGTTGTCTTATCAGGCGAAATAAAATCTGTGTATAGTTTAGGGCCACCTTTCGCCTTTGAGAATGCTTTGTTTAAAATCTTCTGGAATAAAATAAATTGCTGAGTTCGCTAATCTTTCGATCTTCCTAGTTCACTTGCTGCTTGACTATTTCTTCTATAAAATTATTTTTCTCTACTGAGATCTGTCCACCCTACTCCTTACATTGTCGTAACCCTCACTCAGATTAACCAGTACCACACCCGATCTTTTAGAGGTCCACCCTTCATGCTTCGTCTGTGCCCTATTTGAGATCCTTCTCGGAGGAGAAATTTTTAGTGAAATTTCCGAGTTCTCTAACCCTTCAAATTTTGATTCTTATGTTGTACCGACCGTTATCCTTCCCATATTTTTCCCTTAGTAGTCCTTGCTGCTCATCCTTACTTCATGTACTGACCCGATCCCAATCTCCTTAACATTCAACCTAAAGCCGCCACACTCCGACCTTCTGAATGAGCCACACTTCCTTGTAATCATTACCCTAGCTAGCCCTATACCTCTTTGTGTTTTTCCTGTTACCCTAACTATATTTAGGGACACTGTTATTCGAAAATTTAGTTTTCAGTATGTTGTATTTATCGAAGAGTACGTGTTATTGATTACTCCGTTTTATGTATTTTAAGTACATTATTATTATTCTCCTTTTCAGTAGCGCAACCTTACATCGCGCATATTTTTGTTCCATGTTTCTTATTTTCACTATATGAGTTTTCTAAGTTATTTTAAAACTATTTGATCGATACATTATCCCAAAATGTTTTAACCTACCGACAAATCTTTCACTACTTTATTATCGTTACCTTATTTCGAGTATTGTGCCTATGCTTACTATTATAAATGGTTGAGCCTTATATACTTATTATTTCCGCTTGCTACTTTGATAGACTTAGATGTGCACATATTTGGGTTTTGACTTTTATCGAACACGCCTTGATTATTATTGTTCGTTATTGTTACCTATATTCTCGTATACTTGTAGTTGCTCTTATAGTGTTCCAACATTATGCTTATTAGACCTATCTTTTGTATGTGGTTCTTACATATATATATGTACCTTCAAAATTTTGTCTACCCGTTTTAAGTAAATCAACATGTATTAGTGTTCGATATGATAACTCTTCCCTTATTATTTTATAGCTTGTTGTTTCTTTTAAATTTTGAGGACGAAATTTTTTGTAAGGGTGATACGATGTAATACCCAGCCCCTTTTATACGCTATATCCGTATTTCTAATTCACTTATAAAATTTATTTAATTTTTCTGATAATTATTTATTTATTTCTAAAACCCCTTTCAAATACCAAACCAAGTAAATCATCCCTTTTAAATAGCCTCAAACACAAACCATATTTTATTCCTTCAGCCCATTGCTTTAAAGATTTAAATTTATTTTATTTCCAGCCCAACTCCTAAGCCCCAGCCCGTTTCCCATTTTAATTTAAATTCCCTAGTCCATTTTCTCCCATTTTTATTTTTCCTCTAGTTCGACCCCTTTCTTTCCTTCATTATTAATTCCCTGCCGGCCCATCCATTCTTCTCTCTTCAAATTTTTCCCTCAATAATTTTTCCGAGCCCAATTTCTCAAGCAGCCCGGCCCTTTTCCAACAATTAAAATCCTTTTACCTTATTCTTTCACCGAGCCCACCGAGCCAGCCCACCCTCTAAATTTTCCCACCATTTTCTTTATATTTTTTCTCATGGCCCACGGCCTGCGCCCGCGCTGCCTACCCGACCCGGCCCACCACTCCTTCTTCCTTCCCGTTGCGCATCTCCCGCTCATTTACTGCGCCTCCACCGCACCCCACGCCTGCGCCCACGTCGCCGCTCATCACGCACCCAGCTCACAAGCGTTACACCCACGACGCGCACCCTCTCGTCTCCCCTATCTCCTTCACCCCCCACACCATGAGCCGAGACCCTTCTCCACACACACCACCACCTCCTCTGTCACAACTGCACCCTCACCTGCCCTAGTTGCCAGCGTTCACCCCCTTCGTCGTCGACCGAGCACCTCCTTCCCTCTTCAGTTCCCTCACCAGCTCCCCTCGCCGGAGCACCGACCCCCATCATCTCTTCCCCTACACCGTCATCTTCATTCTGGAACCCACCTCCTTCCTCCTCAACCCAAAATCCCCGAGCACCCTCACCAGCACCCCCGAGCTCTTCCTCTTCCTCACACAACCCCACTCCTCTCTCTCCACACACCCGAGCCGACTCTCGCTTCACCGCCGTTCAACCTCCGCTGTCACCCCATCATCATCATCATCAACTTCGCCATCGTCTCTGTCCTCTCCCTCTCTATGTGCCCCTCTCACTCCCTCCTTCTCTACAACTCTATCTCTCTCACTGATCTCTCTCTCTCTCTCATCATCCCCTTTCTCTCAATCTCTCTGTTCTCTCTCTAACTCTTTCTGATCTCTCTCTCTCTAACTCCCTCTGATCTCTCTCTGTGCTCTCTCTCTCATTCCTCTCTCTCTCTCTCTTTCTCAGTTCCCTCACTCTCTCTCTTTCTCTCTTTCTCAGCTCTCTCTCTCTTCCACTCTCTAACACCACCGCTCTCCCCTCATCTCCTCATCACCGGCGCTCCTCTGCTCACCCAACTCGAGCCACAAATGCTGTCGATCCATCATCGGCCACCCAAACCCACTGCAGCCCCGCCATCAGGAGCTACGATCACCGCAGACACCCGACGATGCCGACGAGCCGCACTACCGAGAACAAACCCGAGCTCATCTGGAGCCGCTGCCGTCGTCGTGCCAGTTCGTCGCGTGCTCGTACTGTATTTCACTGCCGTGCGTCTCCAGGCAAGTTTTCTAATTGCTTCATGCTAATCTATTTATGTTACAAACCCAAATCGTATAGATTGCAATGTTACTATTTCAGGATAGCTTATACTTTTTACCAGTTCGAGGTATTGTCTCAACAGAAATACTCTTCTAATTTGTCGGAACTTAATAGCATAGTCTGGCCCGTCTGGCTGTGAAACTAGTATGTAAATTTCATTGGAAAATATAACCCTTAATGACTGAAACGACTACCCCCAAGATTACTCGTAAAACTGGAAATTTTCTGTACCTGAAAACCGTTAAATTTACCATAAATTATATACACACTGGAACGATGCGTTCGAGGGCTTAAATCGAAGACGACTCGACGAACTATAACCCTATATAAGTTTCAAATTGTTTCTGTACTCAAACTATGTCAATATTTGGATCGGAGTGCGACTCTGGACTGCTGTCCAGAGGGACTCCAGTTGTTGTTTACTGTCCCGTGATGGGTACCACCCTGTTTCCTTAACTCGTAGGTTGCGGAACTCTGCTGTTTATTATAGGTAAATCTGTTATCTAGAACACACAATTGGTTTCATTATCGTTTGATATTTAATCGGTAATTTAATAGATGTGGACGTATAACAGTCCCAACAGAATCAGAATTTACATATTAGCATTGAACAGTGTATATCTCCTGACGTACAGACGCGATTGAAGATCCATCTGTTGCGTTGAAAAACCTTGCTGAAAACCCTATATTTCATTCAACTGTAGTGTCGCTAAAATCTGACCCCAACTGGGATTAAAATGCGTTGCGAAACTGACTTCCGATTTTGAAACCGGATTTTCAGCCGTGAACGCTTAAAATGAAATGGTTATAATTAGTGATCCTGGAACCCGATTGGCGTGAAACTAAATTCAATTGATAGATAACTGAACATACTATTTATTCCCCATTCATCGTTTCACTAAACTGTAACCGTATAATTTATGATAAATTATGCAAGTGGTAGACTATTGATTCATGACACCCTAATTATGCCTTACATACTGTTTACGCATCATATCATACACATATCATTGCATTGATAACTTAGTGATAACGTGCATTACCCATTGTTAGGTATTAGTGATGATTGTCGCAAGTACGTTAGTGTTCTTGTATCAGTGAATAAGTGAAAGCGATACGTACTTGTACACAATCAGTGAACCTTATTATTCTATTGCATTGTCGACGTCTGTGGGATGCGTGTACGTATGACTATAAGTGGTATGGGACACTTATGGAAGCTCTTGCACGGGTGTCACAGATAAGGCACCAAACACTGCCAATTATCTTAGGTATTAGTCGGGACGTGCTTGATGGAGGTCCTGCCTCCAGTTCTCGTGCAGACTTGTCACAGACCGATTGGTATTTAGGGTTATGGTTAGCGTTTGATGTAGACCACGGGATGTGGGGTAGTTTGAGTGTGAGTTCAACAGAATCTCAGGAGTCCCAAGCCGGCTTATATATTTAGGGAGATATATGGAGATTTACAGGGTACATGATTATTACCGTGATATACATGTTGGGCCCGTGGTCCCTTGCCCTTGGGTTCTACCCTTGGGTGGAGGACACTCGCGAGTGGTTGACTCTCACACTTGGACTGACGATAGCCTTAGTGACCTATACAGTGAGACTTAGAGAATGATAGGGATACTGGCATTGATATACCTTACTTACTGTGTTGACATATGTGGCATGCCATTCTTCTGCTTTTACTGTTCCGCTGCATTGATTACTGCATGTTCATACCCATACTGCAATTGATCTACTGTTATATATATCTATTATCACTGTTGGAATTGTCGCATGATTTTATATATTATATTGCTATTGTATCGCTCTGACGACCTGAGTATGCATGCTCAGTGTGAGGAGAAGATTTAGCCTGGACCAGGACTAGACGTACATCACGGACATCTTATTTAGCTATCCAGAGTTATATCTTTTGTTTCCAATCAGGTCAGTTCGTTTTACTGTTTGTTCCAGTTACTACATTTCTCATTACCTGCGCATTATTTACTGTTTACCATGAAAAACTAGAAGCCGAAGTGTGACTACGGCAGGACTTTTCCTTGACCGTAGGAGCATGGCTGGCCTTGTCAACCCCTTGTATTCCGTATTTTGGGAAGCGGGGCACGACACTACCACAGCTACACTCACGTGTAAGCCACCTGAATGCAATGGTAGGGGGCATTTGTTTCTCCCGAATAAACGAGCAAAGCTCTGTTCAAAATTTGAAAGTGGTAGCGCCTCACGTGCCTTGCACGAGGGCGCCAACTCCATGAGTTGAAAAACTCTGAAGCAGCACCTCACGTGCCTTGCACGAGGGTGCCAGCACCAAGAGTTAAAAACTCTGAGGCAGCGCCTTACATGCCTTGCACGAGAGCACCTGCGTCAAGAGTGAAAAACTCTAAGACAGCGCCTCACGTGCCTTACACGAGGACGCCAGCGCCAAGAGTTAAAAACTCTGAGGCAGCGCCTCACATGCCCCGCACGAGGGCGCTGGCGCCAAAACTAAAAGTTCTCTGCCATTGGATCAAAGATCCAACAGAGATTATAAATCCTCAAAATACAGAATTAAATTCTGTTGAGGAAATATTCCTCAAATCTTTCTAAATGAGAAAGATTACTCTCTGTAAAACATAGCACCGTTGGATTAAAAATCCAATGGTGATTAAAAATCACCAATCTATATAATAAGCTCTGTATGGAAAAATATTTCCCCAATCTTGTTAAAAAACAAGAAAAATATCTTCTGTAAAATAGAAGTCCTTGGATCAAACATCCAACGGTGGATAAAATCCCCAAATCAATTAAAGATCTCTCAACGAGAGATTTCGTTAACTAAATCAACAAATCTTCCTCTACTATATAAAGAACCCAAGACTTCAAGTCTTGCAGAGAGGAACCCCCCCCCTAAACTTCAAGTTCAAAAAGAAGAGCAAGCAAAAAAGAAAGGTTTAAGGGAGAAGAAGGAGGAAGAAGTTTCTATAAGGTAAATAAAGATAATAGAGATCATAGTATCTCATCTGCATATCCAAGAGTTTAACCCTCATAAAGAACATTGTTTTTTCCCCTGGATCTGAGATCCACGAGACAAGTCTCCTACAAATGAGAATTTAATTCTCGTGGTGACGAATTTGTTCTTTGGGATTGAAGATCCAGGGGAGAACAGAGAATTGAACATCTTCAGAAAAATGTACAAAGAAAGAAAAAGCGCCAAGCGCCTCACATGCCAATCACGTGAGCGCTGCTCAGATAAAGAGTGCTTAGCACTCAATAGTTGGCGCTCAGCGCCAAGCGCCTCACGTGCCCTTCACGTGGGCGCTGCTCAAATAAAGATTGCTTAGCACTCAATGGTTGGCGCTCAGCGCCAAGCGCCTCACGTGCCCATTACGTGGACACTGCTTAACATAAAGTGCTCTGCATTCATCAAACAGCGCCTAGCGCCAAGCATCGCATGTGCTCCATACGTGGGCACCATAAAGAGTGTTTAACACTCCATAAAAAAAGGGTTAAAGTAAAGGGTGAGCGTCAGAACTCATATCAATGCCCAGCACTGTTTGCACAGAAAAAGGACAGAGCCCAAATAAGTGTTTAACACTTTATTTAAAGATTAAATGGGCTGAGTCCAAGTTGATCAAATCCCCAACTCAGATCAACCGAGCCCATGTGCTCATCATGTTCCAAATTGGTTTTAGTCCTAAACAAAACTACAGATCTCCCAACTAACATTAGTTTAAAGGTATATCTTCTCACACCTCCGATACATGTCGTTATAATTCTTCAGCGTCTTCAGAGAGGTGGCGGGTCTCGAAAACCAACAACTCCTTAGACCGCAACGTCTTTAAACTAGATATGGACCGCAACGTCCTTAAATTAAGACAATATAGAGTTCAAATGCTCTTCTGTTGGGTCTGAATGATCCCAAAAATCCTGTTGAGTAGATCTTAGTCTAAAATTAGACTAACGTATTCTCAACAAATATTTAAGTTGATCTTAATCACAAACGATCCTTAAATCAAACCAAACCTATATAAGGCTACGCCAGCGTCCCGGCCATCAATCTGTGGCCAAACGCGGAACAAAAACTTTTAAACCCGGCGCTAACGGAACCCGATTCCCGGATCGAACCATTAACCCTATATTAGTTAATTGTAAAAGGAGTTTAAGAGATTATACCGATTGATCCATGTCCTTCAGTCTTCAACCGCTTCCCAAGCTCCTCACGGCTGCCCTGAACAAGTTCGCTCTCCGGTCTTCCTCGTCGAAGACGATCCACGTCGAGGATTTTTAATACGGGCTCCCGCTCCAAAACCAAAGCAACTCGAGAAACCAGTTTTCTAGCCTAGATGCACAAGATGAAGTAGAGAAAGTGTGTGATCATTTTGTCTCATGACATCTATGGATTCTCAACACATGAGAGGGTATGGATGGAGGTGAAGAAGAAGCCATGTGAAGAAAGAAGTGTGAGATCAAGACTTAGCATGAAAAGAAAAATGCTACTCATGAAAGAAAATGAAGTGGCTGCTCCCGTTTTCTTGTGTGATCAATTGTGTGGTATTTTTGTATTGCAACTTTAGAAATATCATCTCTCATGCCTCCACAAATATCTCACAACAATAATAAAATAACAAGCATGGCACAAAGAAACACACCATGAGTCACCATGCCACAATAAATGCCACAAGCCAAAACTTAAGCTCACAATTTCCATTACAACAATATTTAAACATTAAGATAAATGTTTAAATGAAAAAGGAAATAACATCTTCAAAAGTAATCAAGTAACAGATTACAAGAATACTCCTCATCTGTATATACATACCTGCATCCGTATTCCGACTGAATAAGAATACAACGAGACGAAAATAATCCAACAATCTAATACTAGGATCCGGTTTAAACCAAAGCCCACTAGTATGATCTGTCCGATCATGATCCGTGCACGAGTGCACGTATATGATCGAACCTTACCATAAAACCATACGGCCTCTACAACGTTTCGCCCGAACAAGGGAAACCCTCTGTGTGGGACTCCAAAGAATCGTCAATACGCTGGCAGTGGGTTTAACTACAAGCACGTCAGTGGCACTAGCTGTATGTAACGGCTGCCCAGGTATTGAGCGAAAGGGAGGCCGACGAGCGAACTCATCCTGAAACCCTACTGAGCCTGACAGTGACAATATCTGTACTGTCCGGTCCGTTCGTCTATGATTATCGCATATCGAGTCTAGGGGGGTGGATAAAGTCAGACACCTAATAATGCGACATTTAGTGTCGGCATGAAACCTGTCACCAACTGAGAAACTACTGATCCTAGATTGCTAATTCTCAACTACCCCGGCCGAGAATTTCTGGTGATGGCCATCCATACACAACGCGACATCAACCCCCAATACTGGGAGAGACGAATCCCCTAACGATCCGCTCACTGCCTCCATGTGGCTAAGAACTATACCCAACTAAAACCTATTTGCAGGACTCCTTTGAGCCGTGGTAGGGTAGTAATCAAAGCACAGTGGGAACTCACAGGAGACAAATGACGATCTCAGATCGATAGACTAACCTGTACACATGTCACCAGGAAACTGCTATCTGACAATAGGTATAATACCAACTAGCATGATCCCGGCGAGTTCGTCCGGTGCACTCATAACCCAATAAGCACATGTATACATCTTAGGTGAACCAACTGACACCAATGGCTTGTGAGATCGGCCACCGCCCCTCATCGGGGTCTCGATTCGTATATACTAATCTACTCTGGAGTATCGATGCCCAGTCTCGAAACACCCACGACTAGGGACACTTTAAGAATGTGCTTATAGACCACCCAACTCTCATGTATATGATCACTATCATAGTGCTGGTAGTCAGGCATGAATCTTATGAGTTCTATCAACAAGTAATAGTGATCTGTAATGTCACCTGAAGCATGTACACGATGATAAAGCCAAACCAGATAGCATACTATCATCTCAAGTAAGACTGTTCTACCGGTATAGGTCCTCCCTCAATCATCGCAATCACGTGCCTAGGATCCAATAATTGACTTGAGGGCACTATAGTTGATCATCTCATAAAACTGCATTTTATTACCACTCATTTGTTATTTATTTTGCTATATTTCGGTACTCTTAATCAGTGTCTGCTCAGTTAATATAGTTTACAGGTATTCGTGATAAAACACTGAAAACATACCCAAAAACACGGATACGACATTTTGGAGCCGGCACTACAAAGCAGACCAGAAAACCTACCGATGTCCCGTGAGCTCTTTTGGAAATAATATATGTGTACACACTTTTGTGTAAAATTGGTCCAACACATAAAGGTGCACATGGCTAGGGGCAGCCATGATGGGATGAGTTGAGCAAAAGGGCATTTCTTGGTGTGATGTGCATTAAATGAGAATTTAATGTTAAAGATCTTGATGTGATTCAAAGCATCTTGTTCCCTCCAAAAATCTGAAGACAGACCAGGTTAAATTAAACCAAGAAAACAACGCCTAAGGGATCTATGAGAGCTGATATGACCCCACACCAAACCCGAGCCCCTATGGCCGGATTATGGCCGGCGGCCACCCCACAAATTCCGGCGAGGCCGGTCCCCATGCTCCAGTAGGCCCCATTTTCTTTTGGTCTCTCCCTTGCTGCCTAGTCACCTTATTTTTATTGATTGTTTAATCTGTTTTGGAACCTATAAATACCAGGGCAGTGGGCAAGTTAGAGGGCACTGCTTTTGGTGAGAGAAAAGAATTGTGAGATTGTAATTGTTGCTTCTAGTGAGTTTAGTGTGAAATCCTTGTCTTTCTCTGGTCTTGCAACTTCTTTTGTGCTTGCAAGATTAAATTTTGGCATTTGATTTCACTTGTCTTGTACTTGGAACCGTTTGTAATCAAGCTTCATTTTATATAAAGTATTTCTTGTATACCTTCCCTTCTTCTCCTTTCTTTTTGTTGTCAATTAATTATATGATGTGTGAGTAGTTGTTTTCTAGGCTATGGTGAGGTAGATTGTGCAATGCCTTTACTTCCAACCCCTCCCTTTTGACTCTTGCATTTTACATCTTCTTTTCTTAATATGCAATTTTATTATGTGTTGCTTGATATGGTATATCGTTTTTAATGGTTGCAAATCAACCTAAACGTATATCCTATTCTTTCTTTACATTTCATTATTGCTATATTATGAATGGAAATTGAAATGAATACGGAATTTTGTTAAGTGTCGCATTTCGCTAGATAGAATATATCGCACAAGTGCATATATTCTATACTTGCTAGCCTCACTTAACTAGCTCTATATACATTTCATTCTTTTCTTTAAGTTTTTAGTTCCCTTTCTACTCAATCTTGATATTGTATTCTATTCTGAAGGATGTTCGGATGGATGCGGTATGCTTTTGCAATTCTAATTGAAACTGAACATTTGAAGCTAGGATCAAAATGGAACGTTGGAGGTAAATGTCTTATTTCACTAATACCAAACCATTAGCCTAGGTTTTCCTTAAAACCTTTCTTCTTTTAAAATCTTGCAAATTGAGACAAACTCATCATCCAACCTTTGCTTATAACTCAAATTGATATCGTGATGCCCACTCGTTGTGGTTCGACCCGTACTTGTCGGCTTGCTTCAATGCACCGTGCACTTACGGTATTTTAAAACTCGAGTCTCACCTCGTGCACCCTTTTCAACAAACGAAACCGACATATCTTAATAACGACATAACTTAACATATTGCACGAGAACGTGAGAATCAAACAAGTTTTTGGCGCCGTTGCCGGGGAGTGGCAACATCACTAAGCATTTTGAGTTATCTTTGTAGAAAAACTCCAAAACAAAACCAAAAAAAAAAATTCCTTGTTACATTGTGCTCTCTACTTTGACAACCTGCTATCCTTTTGTGAGAAATTTAAAGAATTAAATAAAACCAACTGGACAAATAATTATCCAGGAAAACCCACAACTAATACGAGCACCTAATTCCTAAGACCGACTGGCCACCTATTGCAAATTTCCAGCGTAGCCGGCCCCTTTGGGGTATTTTTGAAATTTTCTGGTTGTGGTATCTCCGGTGCACTATTGGTACTCTGTTAGTATTGTTTAATTTTTGTAATTTTTATTATGCTGGTAATTGGCCACATATATCGCTTTTCGTACTAAAATTGCCATTTTTGCGACCTTTTCAGTATCTAGGAATTTACGGATAGCGATGGTGCAAGGAAAATGGTGCATTCAAAACTAAGGTGATAACAGAACACAGCGCCAAAGATCCGGATAGATTGACCCGCACAAGCGAACTTTTCAACCCACGCGGATTCAATTCAACGGGGGTTTCTTAACCCAAAAATCCAACGGTACGTACTCCTTAAACACCTTTTTCTCAAAATCCCGACGCGTCCACTACTCTATCTTTGTAGGATTCTTTGCAAGCACATTGCCAAAAAAGAACTAACCCGTATTTTTTGCAGCGCCACATTTGAACATAAACTAAAAAATGATTGTTTGATGTTTTGAACAACTTTTTCATTGTATTGCGCATTGCATACCTTTAATACGGACTTAAGGGCAAAGAACCCCAACAAGATACGGTAAGGGATTTCATCCCCCTTCTCCGTGGCCCACAAACCACAAAGAACAAGCATTTTTCACACCCTCATTAAATTTAAAAGAAATTAGACTTTCACCCCTAAGGACTTCGTGCTTACTAGGGAAAGTTAAGTGTATTTCGAACATCACCCATCGGAACATTGTTCAAGAAGTGTCTAGGAAAGTGTGAAGGCGCAACTGCCGAAAGCGAGAAGGTTTTGTAATTAAGGAACCTCACGAAAGCGAGGGAAAACCTCCCTTCCTCTCTGCACTTACCTGGCTTTTTGATCAGTCTATCTTGGGCCCGTTTCGCAGTACATTTTTACTTCACAAAGTAAGTTTTTTTAAGCAGGTCTAGTTGACCTAGGTAACCCTAGACTGATTAGGTGTGTGTGCAGTATGTCTTGTTTGTTTTCTTGTTACACCTTTTCGTTTTTTTTGGTTGTGAATATTTTGGTAAACACACCTTTTCTTCCATGTCCTCAGCATTTCCTTACCACTTCCGGATAGTGCATGTCTGCTTGGACTAGAGATTCACAATCTCGATTAGTCCGGTTTGTACCTGTGTCTTCCGACTGTTCTACACCTTCTGATTCTTCGGAACCCTCTAAGAACTTCTTTCCTTCTGCATCATCGGAGCCGCCCGATTCCACACCTTCACTATCTTCTCCTACAGCACCAGCAATGACGGAGCAAACGATCATTGATAAAGAGGAGGCGGCGTTACAGGACATATGTTACCCACACCGTTCATCCCTTCCTTCATGCATAGTGTTGCCTACCATTGTGGCAAACAACTATGGGATCAAGCCGCAATTCATACCACTACTCTCCAAATTCCACAGACTCGAGTCCGAAGATGCTTACCTGTTAATCAGTGAATTTGAAGGAGTATGTGCGATGATGAAGATTCATGGAGTGGGAGAGGATGTCGTTAAGCTCAAATTCATTCCTTTTGCGCTTAAGGATAATGCGAAAAGTTGGTTAAACAGTTGCCAGCTAGATCAATCACGACTTGGGATGACTTTGTGAAGGGTTTTCTAAATTTTTTTACCCTATTCATAAAACCGTGCGAATTCGCAATGAACTCCACAATTTCAAACAAAAAGAGGGTGAAATATTTTGGAAATGCTTAGAGAGGTTTAAAGACATCTTGATCAAGTGTCCCCATCACGGGTTAGAACAGTGGAGGTTATGTCAGATTCTTTATGAAGGGTTAGAATCTAGTTCCCGCATGATGCTAGAATCCATATGCCAGTGCAAATTTCTGAGCTATGGTGCTAAGGACGCTTGGAACTTTTTAGAGGAACTGGCTGACAAAACCATCCAATGGGAGAGTGTGAGTGAGAAACCATCTGTGACTAGGAGCGGTGCACACATAGTTGACACCTCTATAACTGCCGAAGCCAAAATTGCCGCTCTTGTACGGCGAATGGAAGCTTTAGAGGCAAGAATTCACCGCTACTAGTCAATCAAATTTCTCCGACTTTGCGTGCTAACTGTCAGCATCCTAGCAACATAACTGAAGAATGTATGTTTCTCGTTGGGTCCCAGGGACCTGAAAACGTTAATGCGGTGTATCAAAACCAGCGTCCTAGGAACGACCCCTTCGCGCCGACTTATAACCCTAGTTGGAAGAATCATCCTAATTTTGCTTAGAATCGGATCCCTTTTCAAAACAACAATTCAAACCCGCCTTTCCAGCAATTTCAAAATTCAAATTTTCAAAACCAAGAATTGGGATACTCAACCAACCAGCCCCAGCAACACAAACAGCCGAATCAGCACAACCCAACCTTTACACCCCCTGGGTTCGCCCAAGATGACAAGTGGGTGATATCCATTGAAAAATGGTTGGAAGCTTTGATTAAAACTTCATGGCAGACTTCATTTAGTTTGGCTACCTTTATGCAAACATCCGGTCAATTGCATAGCGCGAACACTCAAGGGATAGCCAGATTAGAAATCTAAATCAGTCAACTGGTTGCAGCAGTTAATGAACGTGAGAAGGGAACATTTCCCTCTCAGTCTGTGATGAACCCAAGAGAGCAGAGAAACAACAACGCTCATGTTGTTCAGACGAATAATATTGAAAATGTGAACACTATTACCGTCCTCAGTTCAGGACGAACGTTTGACAACAAGGTTGTCAACCCCAACGAATCATCCAAACGTGCGGTCGTCAGTTTACCCGCGCGTATTTCATCTTCTGCTTTTCATTATGATGCATCCTCATTTTCATCACCATCTTCTTCTTCTCCTTCTGCTTCTTCGTCGTCGTCTGTTGCACATCCTTCAAAGCAATTTTAGAATTCTCCACACGACCACACTGACGATCCTGCAAGAACATTCTCGTTGTCTGCACCTACTCTATCTGCAGCTTCTCCTAACTCAGTGTTTGGACCTAAGGCTCCCTATCCCAGTTGGTTGAAATCAAAGAAGCCTTCTGCAAACATGGAAAAGGTGTTAGAAGTTTTTAAACGCTATGAGGTCAACATTCCTCTGTTGGACATCGTCCAACAAGTTCCAGCATACACAAAATTTCTGAAAGACTTGAGCTCCCAAAAACGACGCACAAACGTCCCCAAAACCGTCTTCTTGGCCGCCACTCTGAGCGATGTTTTTTCCAAGTCCATTCCTGTGAAATATAAGAACCCAGTCTGTCCTATTATTTCTTGCATCATTGGGGACAAACAAATTAACCGGGCCTTGTTAGACTTAGGGGCAAGTGTGAACCTCCTCCCATACTCAGTTTACAAACAACTGGGATTGGGAGAACTCAAGCCGACCAGAGTGACTCTGCAACTGGAAGATCGTTCAACAAAAGTACCGAGGGGAGAAATTGTTGATTGTACCCCTCCGAAAGTCGGCGCGACGTGAAGACGTCTTGCCTGAGATTCGGGGCAGATGCTATTTGGTTTTATCCGTCCACCTCTCCGAAGATGCCAAGTTGATTTATGGCACCGTGTATCGGAGGTTTAGACGGATGCGGCCGATGTAGCAGACTCGTCAGATTCCCCCTCGCTTGAGGGGTTTTCGATTGTGGGGATGATCCCTAGTTATTGCAAAACAAAAAAATGCTTTTCCCTGCAGGAGCAAGCCCCTGCAGTTAATTACGCTACCGCATCGCGGTAACAACTTTCTCCTTCTCCAGAATTTAACTTCGTGCCATGTGTGATTGTATACGGAGACTAAGTTATGCCGTCACCCGTAGGACGTGGATTAGTCCAAATCCGTATTTACTTAGATTTGGGTTTGGGGGTTTTAGTTTAAGGATACGTTAGCCGTATTTGAGGCTAAGATCAACTTAAACGTTCGTTAAGGATACGTTAGTCAGATTTGAGACTAAGATCGACTTAACGGAAAAAGCATTTAGGGGCTCTATTGTTCCAGTTTAGGGACGTAATGGTCCATTTAATATATGGCCGTCGGGACCCGTCACCTCTCTGATGACATTGAAGGATTACAACGACAGATTTCAGAGGAGTTCAGAGATGTACCTTGAACCAAAGTTGATTGGGGGTTTTATAGTCCAATTTGGGACTAAAGTCTTTTTGAATGTTTAAGGATACGTTAGCCATATTTGAGGCTAAGATCAACATAAACGAGATTGTTTAGATCCGATAAAAGAGCATTTGGGAGCTCTATTGTTCCAGTTTAGAGACGTAGTGGTCCATTGCCAATTTAGGGACATGGTGGTCCATCGTTCCCGTTTTGGGGACGGATATTAGTTTAAGGACGCATTAGTCCGAGAGTTTAAGGACACTTAAGTCCATGGGTTTAAGGACTCCATAGTCCGTATCTTGGTTTAAGGACGCATAAGTCTATGAGTTTGACGACCCCACAGTCCGTATTGTTGGTTTAAGGACGCTTAAGTCCATGAGTTTAAAGACCCCACAGTCCGTATTGTTGGTTTACGGACGCTTAAGTCCTTGAGTTTAAGGACCCCACAGTCCGTATCAATGTGTGGTTGTCGAGACCCGTCACCTCTCTGACGTCGTTGAAGGATTACAACGATAGGTGTCAGAGGAGTTCGGAGATGTACCCTTGAACCGGATGTAAATTGATTTAAGAGAGCAGTCGTGCTCAGTCAATTTAATTTGAGGACTTACGGTCATGATTGGGCTAAGTCCAGATGCAGATGTTCATCATTTTTATTTATCTTTGGCCTATTAGGCCTATACTAGGGCTTTGCTCCTGTTTAATAATGCACTGCATTTTATTTTGGCCTATGAGGCCTATTTGACTTGGGCTATGTCCCTTTATTTTTATGATGCAGAGCATTTGTTTTTGGGTCTGACAGACCTTTGTTTGGGCTCTGCCCTTTTTAAAATAATGCATTGCATTTTATTAGGCATGCTAGGACTTTTTTTAATTGGGCTCGGCCCTTCTGCAAATAATGCAGTGCATTAATCATCTAACAGTGGCCATGTGGCCTGTCAGGCGCTTTGCGCCAATTGATAAGCGCAAGTGCATGTCGAGGTGACACGTGTCACGCTCTGGTGAGCGCAAGCGCAGTTAGCGCAGTGCGCTGTGCCAGTGCGCTGCACTGTTGCGCTGCTGACACGTGCCGCGCTCTGGTGAGTTGCGCCAATTTCAGAAAGCAATGCTCTAATTTTAAAAGCGCATAGCGCAAGTTGTTCTGGAGCTGACACGTGGCGCTCTCTGGTGGCTTACGCCAACCCAAGAGCTCAACAGTGCAGATTTACAAGTGCAAGGCACTGTTTTAATATCTTGATCCAATTTTGGATTCAAGAAAAGAATCTTTAAAGATTCCAGAACCAACGGTTCATCAAAAGGCAATGCCTTTATTATTATTATTATATTTTTTATTGAAGATCTTTGATCTTGTTCTTAGATCAATGATCTTTTCAAAAGAAATTCTTCTTTTTAAAGGTTTACCTTTTTTTTCTCTTTCTAAGTTCTTTAAACTTTTGTTTAAGAGCTCTCTTAATTTTCTCTCTGTTTCTGTGTCTCTGTGTGTTTAGAATTGGTGTCTAGGGGCCTTTACATAGTGCCAATTAATTTGTTAAATTAGTTAAAGAGATCTCTCTCTGAGTGATTTGGGGATTTTTCCCCACCGTTGGATCGTTGATCCAAGGGCTTCTGTTTTACAGAAGACAATTTTCTTGTTTTAACAAGAACAGAAAGATCTTACTGGAATTTTAATTCTGTTTGGCACAAACGCACCTACGCTTGACACATGTCGCGCAGCGCAGGGCGCAGCGCAACTGCGCTGACACGTGTCGCGCAGCCCAGGGCGCAGCGCAACTGCACTGACACGTGTCGCGCAGAGCTGAGCGCAACTGCGCTGACACGTGTCGCGCAGTGCTGAGCGCAAATCATCTGAAGCGTTGCTTCTTTTGTTTTTTTTGTTTTAAATAGAGCCTTGCTCTGATTTGGTGCGCTGCCTTGGACGCTGAGCTGGCGTATCAGCTTTTGAGACGTGGCGCGTTGCGCGTAGCGCAAGGAATTTGAAGCGTTGCTTCAATTTTTGAATTTTTTGAAATTCAAACAGAGCTTTGCTCTGATTGGGGGAAACAAATGCCCCTCCACCGTTGCGCTCACGTGGCGCACACGTGAGTGTAGCGGTGGCAAGATCCTAGCCGTTGGATCAATTGAGGATTTGAAGGGGCGCAAGCGCCTATAAATTGGACCCTTGGTCCTCAGTAGATGATTACCATCTTCAGAACTTTTGTTTTTAGAGCCCTGCTCTTGCTATTAAGAACTTAAGAGCCTTGCTCTCGTTTCTTTTCAAGAACATCAGAGTTCAAACCTTAGAATATCTTAGGTAAAATTTAACTTAAATTAAATTAAATTAATTTTAATCAACTGAGCCTTGCTCTCATAGATCTTTGATCTAAAGAAAAGCCCTTTGGGGTTTCACCAACAGAGCCTTGCTCTCAAGAATCCATAGATCTAAAGAGATCTTGTTTCATGGGTTTTAACCCATGAACAGAGCTTTGCTCATGGACCAAATATAGATCTTTTTGATCTAAAAATGAAGAACTCTTTAGAGTTTTCATGGATCTTCGAGATCCCAGCATTTTTAATTTTTTAATTTTTAAGAATTAACATCCCTCTGATGGATTTTTCTATCATTATCACAGAGCTAAGCTCTTTTAATTTTTTAAGGAATTTTATTCCCTTGAGACCAGAGTTTGACAAGTGTCACTCTGTGACAGAGCTTTGCTCTGAAAGAGGAGATTTTCTCCTTGTCTCTGGGGATTTCTCATTAATGAGAATATTCTTTTGATGATCTCTTCATTAATTGACAGTCTCATCCAATGATGGGGCTGTCTTATTAATTGATGCACTGTCATCCAGATTTTGTGGGTCCCCCTATGGTCCCTTACCCACTGCATTGCAGTGTGTTATAAATTTTAAAATGCCAAGCGTTGGAATTATAACACTGACGGCTGATTTTTGTCCTTCCGCAGGAAACATGCCTGCTGACCTGTCATTCCCGTTTGTTCGCTCGGAGGGAGGATTTCCAGCGTCGCCGGTAGACCGGGAGGTATTTGCTCTAATTAACGATCATGACCCCGAGCACAAGAACCTTCACCTTTAGGGTAGGTGGTATAATGAGATCATCTAGGCTCGCCGAAGTTTCGGTTCCGCCACGCCGTCTGAGCCTATATGTAACAACTCCAATTTTTGTATACATAAATTTGATTTAAATTTGAAGTATACTTGGAGTATTTAATGTTGCTGATATCATTTTAAGTATCTACTTTCCTATAATAATTGCAAGAAGGAGCTTGTAGCTCATTGGTAATACCTTGCACTGCTGAACCAAGCCACCAGAGTTCGAATCCCATGCCCCACATTATTTTTAGATTATTTTTCTTTTAAAATTCTTGGTAGCCCAACAGTCCTCAGGCCATAACTCCCAAATGTTGAACTGAACCCTAAAAACGGAGTATGCCAAAGTCTTCATCAGAGAACCCCGCACCCGACTGTCGCCGGACTAGGCCGGGATCGGCCGAGTCAGCCGGCGCCGCCGGCCGGACTCGGTCGGACGGCCGAGGTCCCAAAAGCAAAAATGTGTCTTTTGGTATTCTATAACCCCCTGTTAACTCCAATTTATTTGATCAGTTCCAGAATTTTTAATACACCCAATTTACTACAAATTTTAATGATTTTCTTTTAATTTTTATAATTTTTTAATAAAGAAAACCTTTCACCTACCCTACCCTAACTAGCCTATAAATAGACCCCCTACCCCTACCCTCTCATCTCAAAACATTAGGTTTACTCTCTTGAAAATTCCACAAGAAAGGTGTGCTTTGAAACCGAGTTCACCGCGAAGCGCTGACGGATTTCCGGCGACGTTCTTTGAAGCAACCGGAGATGAAACAACACCTCGGCCATTTCCCTAGTTCCTCTATACTCTTTAGTATAGATCAAAGCCAGTAAGTCCCATTCTTCTCTCTTTTCTACTTCTCAAAATACGGAATTATGAAACCCGACGGAAATTGGAACAAACCGATTTCCGATTCAGTTTTTCTACAAAATTTCACTTGTTACCAATTCCATAACATCTAAATATATTCATGATGACTATTAATCACATAAAAATCAATTTGGACAAAGTTTCTTACATGAAATGATAGCCTTCTTGTAATATCGTATTATTTTCACAATAATACCAAAAAGTTTATTTTTCTTCTTCTAATCAATTCCCTCATTCCTAAACATGTTTATCTTGACCACTAAACTTGTAAAAATCAATTTGAATGAGTTTTCACACATGAAATGATAACTTTTACAAATACCGTATTCTTTCACATAAATACCCTCATATTTAATTTATCATATTTAACTTCTAAACTTTACTAAACCTTAAAATAAGTCACGAGGTAATGACCTACCTCTATACACACGCAAATTCAACCCTAATTGATGTCATCAAAACTTAGAATACGAAAATACAAGACTTTACATTAAAATACCATTTTCTTTATAAACCTTTTCTGAAAGTTTTAAGTTGTACACAATTTTAAAACAGAATCTTTTAAAAAGAAAATATGATATGTCATGGACATTGCTCGTTTATCTAAACCTGATTTTGCGGTATCTAGACAAGTGTGTCTAAGGCAAGTGGTTACTTAATTAGAGCCACTACTTATAGTGGAGAGCCTCTCACTTACTTGGCACTTACCTGGCCGTAATTGGCGGTGAAGAGGCGATTTGAGGCTTCTAATGACTTATCGATTAGACCTTTAGAAATAGGCTAGTTGGCTTAGGGAACCCGAGAAACTAAAATACGGAAATTTATATCCTTTTACAAATAAATACCTTATCTTAATAAAACTGTTTTTTAAATGAATAGTATTTATTAAACCTTTGCAAATCGCCACTACAACCCACCTTTGGGGAACTCGTTAGGGATAGTACGGTTTACGTGCACCCGCGGGCTAGTAGTGCGAGATTCAGACCTCCGCAAGGAGCATTCGGTCTCGAAAGGTTTAAAATACGACATTTAAGAAAAAAGAGATTTTTGGAAAATAAAATATTTATATAATATTATTCTTGTATTAACATATGTTTTTTTATCATTTAAACACCTATTTTATTATAAGATAAAGTTTTCACTTTTTCTAAAAATTACCAGATTAAAAGTGACATTAAAATACCATGAGTTTCAAATAAATCAATATAATAAATTAATACTTTTATTAGGATATATTCACTCGAATAACACAAATAAAATCCACACTCATTATAACTATAAAGACGAATAATAAATACTTGAGGTGTATCTTGAAAGCTATACAAAAGTACTTTTTACATAAAACCCCCTCGAGTTTTATAATTTACAATAAGGCCCCTAGCAATTATAGAACTTCAAATTACTTTTCTTTTAGTCTGACTTGGGTTTGAGTCTGACTAATTCTGACTTGAATATGATTCAAGTCAATTTATATTCTTTAATATTCCAACTCAATATGAACACATGAATCCCTGAATCCAGTTAACAATCTATTCAATTTGACTAAATCAAACCATGGATATACATCCATTATTCCATTATTCAAATTACCTGATACAATCCGTTTACTGATATCATGGTTTTGGTCAGTCATCCAACTTACACAATACAATACAATAATACTGTTAAAATACTACCGGGTTTAAGGGGTAGATTGGTACGGAAGGTGTTAAAGGTGGCACGAGGTGGTCAGATTAAGACACCTAACCTATATTCCGTTGCTGTTGTACCGTGGCTTAACGGTTCCTTGTACTTTCCGTTTGCCCTGGTCTCTAGCATATAGAGACCCCCTCGTATACACTGGCATCCTTCTGTACCAAGCTACAGACAACAGCGTTAACACAATATTCCACAATATTCTACAACAGGATACTTTAGCAAATTACTCTTATTCTGTCTTTCTAATTCTTCCTTACCTTTGGGACTTATCGAGCGATCTGTTCGCTGACGACATTCTGTTTCTCTCTTCTTAGAATGCCATCAGGTGACTTGGACCCGACAGAAGTTAAGCTATCACAAGAAGACTTGGAGCAATTTGCCGAAGACCCTGCACTTTAGTTCATTGTACACTTTTCTTTTCAGTACTTTTTCATTTCCTATTATGCCACTGTTTAGGCATCTTTATTTCAGTTGTATTTCCTTTTCATGTATTGTATAAAGAATGTTAATAAATAAAAGTTGCTGTTCTTTTTATACTCTTGTCTCTTGTGTAATTATTTCTATATTGCTTAGCTACGCTTAGCGTATGTACTTCTGAGTACATACGTAGCAGACCTCGCCGCGTCCCCTTCGCCGTACACTGGGAAGCGGGGCGTGACACCATATTTTCGATCCCCTATGCGGATGAACCCCCGGTGAAGTATGTTGTGGAGGTCAAGGATTGGAATTCGGATGATCACCTCCAGCCTGCGAGTGGTGCCATTCCCGTGCAGCCGCCGCCGGCAATAGACATTTTGGGGAGGTGAATATGTCAGGGTGAAGCACGCCCTTTGGGACAGGCTTATAACATTGGATTGACCCCATGACCACCCGCCGGATATTTGCAGTGGGCCAGGTATATCCTATCGGCGAAGAGGACTCATCTGATGAAGATTGGTTTGTACTCGGCAATCTATGTCTTGCTTTTTGAGTATCCCTCTCCTCCAACGTGGTGGATTAAGGCTTTCATCGAACAATGGAATATCCCCACCCACACCTTCTTTATGACGGACAGGTAAGTCTCCATCTCCCTGGAAGAGTTTGCTGAAATCTCGGGTCTGCCGATGAGGGGGGAGCATTACGAGGAGTTTCTTCCTCCTGACTAATATGTCTTCGCGACCAAGCCGCTGGTGTTTGATCTGACGCCGGAGAATGCTATTCCACACCAGTTTCCGGGCTTGGTGAAGGTGCTGAACATATACGAAGGGCTCTATCTGGAATCAGGGGTCCGGGGAGTCAGCTTCGCAGATTTTATCGCCCGCTTCCTTCGACCGGAGTTTCTATAGGAGCGGAGTGAGAAGTTCACCAAGCTCGATGACCCTTACAGCTTTGGCTTGGACCGTCGACCGACATCGGAAGACGATCAATAGGATTTTTATCTCCCCGGCGCCGCCGTCATGCCCTTTTCAGAAATCGCCGTCCCGGACATGGATGAGGAGACCTTCTTTTTGGGGTTCCTGGGATTGTGGCTGTGCAGCTTCGCGCTCCCCATGCACTCGCGCCACATGCGGCCGTCCGTTTTCTACCCAGCGCATCAGATGGTGGCTGGCCTGCAGTTGACAATAGGAATCGCCGGGTTGGCTCACCTATACAATGGACTTAGCGTGGCGGCAGACGCTAATGAACCTGGGGTGCAACCTGCTAATTTCCCGTTGCACTACTTCACCTCATGGATAGAAATGCATGTGCACGGGGTGTTCGATGTCCATAAGAGCCCTTCGTTTTTTGAGAAGTGCAGACTCCCAAGAGTCATGCGGTTGATCGGCACCTCGATCGTGACCATGCCTCCGCGGGAGGCTAGGGGGTTGCTCTTTCGTCCACACCTGGTCGGAGCGAGGATTTCTTTTTTGGATAAAGTCATAACCATCGGCTCAGAAATCTCCAAGTCGTGGTGGCGCTGCATGACGACTTCAAGGACGGGGCCTCCGTACTGAAAGCCCGGGAGATTCTTCACCTCTACTCTATTCGGCCGGGCTACCTGGTGTTCGGGCAGAACGAGACGTCACTTTTCATGAGGTAAACCCCCACCGATTCGCCCAACAATCAAGCTATCACCAGGGGATCCCGCTGGAGGCATTTTTGGAAGAGCCCGCGGCCAGCAGGGAGGGGATACGGAGTGCGATGCACCATTTCATGCGACTGAACACGGGCTCCTACTTCTTCATCAGTGAGCCAAGCTGCGTTCCCAAGGTCCTCAACGCGTATGTGGCTTAGTACGTGGATGCAATGGGTCCAGTTATTCATAAGGAGAAGCGCATGTTGGTTGACCGTAAGGGTGCGCCTCTCGGCGGCGACCGCAAGGTTCCCCTGAAGCCAAGGACCCCGGTCATTCCTCCGCTAAGATGCCGGAGCTGGGCCACCACGCATGCTGAGCCCTCCACGCGGATTGCCGCTTCCTAATACCGTGGATGCGCTATCAGCGCCCCGTGCTCCAGTGGAGATGGTAAATGTGGTTTCGCCGGAGTCCGGCGTGGGCGCGGATATCGGGACCCGCCGCCCTAAGGTGCCTGCAAAGCGCAAGTCGATCTCGGGTGCACCCAGGGCAGGCGGGCAGAAGAGGAAGAAGAATTCGCTCCTCTCTCTCGATGATATCCTCGGTTTAGAGTCTCAGGCCCCTCTTACCGAAGGTATAAGCGAGTACGGCAGCAATAAGGGCTTCTCGGTAGATCCAGCAGACACCGATCTGGCGGCCGCCATTGTGGCTTCTGAGCGATTAGCCAGGCTCGAAGCGATGCTGACTAAACTCAGTCAGTCAGGTAATCATTAGCTGAACTCTTCGTCGTTTTATTGCATTTTTATCATTATCTTCGACTAATGCTTTTCCCTTTTTTTTAACAGGTGTCACTACTGAAGAAGCCATCGCTGCCTCTCTAAAAACCTTCTAGGAGGAGGAAGAGAAGCGTGCTTTATTGGGAGTTGGTACGTCTCGCCTCATTAAGTTTTTTTCCTCTTTTCTGATGGACAACCTAACCTTCTTCCTTTGTTTTTCTTGCAGGGGCTGCGCCAGCTGATGCGGGGACTCTCCCTGGGCCAGCCACTGAAGTCCCGGTCTCTTCGGGGCTGCCGCGAGAGTCTCAACTCGAAAAGTCGGTGAGGGATGCCTTGAAAGATTTGGAGGCATCTCTATACACAGACGATGACGCCTCAATGAAGGAAGCTTCGAAGAAGTCTTTCTTGACGGCTCGGGAGGAGAGAAAGTGGTTGAGGCGCGAAGCGAAGGCACGCAGAGCCGCTTTGGTCGTGGGAGCGGGCCCAAGCACCGTTCCTCGTGCTGATACTCTCTCGGAAGAGCCCCCGGTCGCTTTGTCTACCACTCACAGACAAGCGGCGCTTGCAGCTCATAAGGCTAATGATCGGTCTACCTCAGGTAACGTGTCTTTCAAGATTTTGTTGTAAGAATTGTAAAACCTGTCGGTTCTTATATATCTTGTCCTGCAGGGCCAAGACCAACGGAAGGGGAGGCGGAAACCGTCGAACCTAAGGGGACATTGGAAGAGGCACCGACTGAACCCGAGCCGACAATGGGCGACGTCGCCGGGGTTACCGGACCCAAGCTGGGGGCTGAGGAAACTGCGCCAGAGAAGGTCGTTGATGCCGAGCCTGAGGTAGCGGCAAATGAGACGGGCGAGACGGGTATGACTCCCGGGCATGACTCGCCGGGGTTGGTCTCCACATCTACGGTCATCCGCCGTCTCCTGGCCTAGCGAGCACGACGACGGACCCCGTCGAGTCCAGTGATGAGGCCACGGGAGGTGGACTCATGTCGATGGAGGAGGGAGACGCCCCCGTTTCGGCTGGCGGCTCGTCAGGTAAATTTCGAGTTACTGTCCCTTTTTTTATCTTGCAATCCTTCTTGACAGGTGTATCTTTGTTTTTATTGCAGGTGCGGCCAGTGCTGACGCTCCATCGCTCGAGGGAGCGCCGTCAGCTACTGCCTTGGCGGTGGCCACCTCTCAGCCTTCTCTCGTACCGTCGCAGATGCTGGAAGGTAAGGATTCGTGACCCATCAGTTTTATCTTTCGGCCGCATAATTTATGTACTAATGTCGTACTATTGCGTCTTTGCAAGGGTGCTTTTTGATCACCTCTACCAGGTGTTGCACCCGCACTTCTCCTTCCCATCTGAACTCGCTTCTTCTTCCAGTGGCGCTGGTGAGTATAGTTTCCAATTGATGCCTTTCTTTTTTCAGTAATGGAATTATTTCTAACTCTTCCTCATCCTGATTGCAGTGCTACAAATCAAAGGAGGAGATGAAAGATCGGTCATGAAACCGGCCCCCCGGCTTTGCCGCCTGCTGCAGCAGGTATAGTAAACTATCCCATTGATGACTTTTTCATATTTCTTGAACCGTCATCTAATCGTATTTTATTTTTTCAGCTGTTGTTCCGATTCCGGTGCCCTTTGAGTCTCGCGTCATAATGCCGGCATTTCCCTTCCTGAGACGTCCATCTTCAAAGGGTGCCGCAATGAGCTTGGGCATGCTGAGCGGATATGTCGAGGCGCTTGACGCAGACGCTCCCCTATCTGCTACGGATTTCGCTGCGGAGGTTAACTTGATGCTGGCGGCGCTTGTAAATTTTCATGATGAAGGCATCATCGAGTTTTGGGTTAATCACTGCAGGGAAATCGAGGTCCGCCTGGATCAATCGAAGTTTATGCGCCTTGCTTGCGAGACCTTAGCCGCAAGCACTCAACAAGCAGCATGGATCGAGCAAAGCGCTTCTTACTTCCGCCACTTGGAACAAGAAGCGGCTTTAAGGCTGAGGGAATGCCAAGAGACCTCAAGAGAGACGGCCCGTCTACGTGCTGAGGTTGAGGCGAACGCTGTCCGGGTGAAGGCTATCTTCGAGGGCCTTCTGGAATGTATCTCTAATGGGCTAGCACTGAAGCGGAAGTTTGATGCCGCCAAGCGTGATGCCCAAGGCCGCGAAGCATCTCAGCAGTCAGTTGGGGAGCAGCTTTCATCCTTCTTGCAGTAGCGGGATCAAGTGGAAGAAGAATCGGTGGTGGTGGCCGATTAGGAGAAGGCATGGAGGGAAGTGCGCGAAAAATTGATAGGGCTATTTAAGACGCTTCCTTCCCAGTAGCTGCCCTTGTATCGATGATATACGTGTAAATTTTTTTCTTTTCGAATAAGATGTATCCATTCTTTATTCTTTTATACGATTCACCTTGTACTTTATTGAATTAATGAATAAAGATACATATTTTTTTGCAATGTCTTGTATCATTTTTTTTTGCTTTCTCCCTTCTCTTATTATCAGCATGTTGTCTTAATAAACATGGTTGACAGATAATAGAGCAAGCATATGGGTTTCTTTAAGAGATAGCGATGTCTTAGGCCGCAGGTTCAGATCTGCTGCTTAAGACTTTTCAACTCTATGTGCCATGAGGGTCTCATAGAGACTTTTCTCCTTACGGATCGAGAGCTCTCGTAGGTGGATTTTCTCCTTAGGAATCGTGAGGATTCCTAAGTGCGTTTTCTCTTATAAGTCGTAAAGATCTTATAAGAGAATTTTCCCTCTTACGAGTTGAGAGAACTCGAAAGCGGTTGTTTCCCTCTTTGTCGAGATTCGACTTTGGAGAGTGAGACCCATGAATAGTATGCAAGAGACCGTTTTAGACCAACTTTCAGGGTCTAAGTGCTTAGGAAACAAGTTTTTTAATCCCTGCTGCCTAAGGCTTTATCTTGCAAGTTGAGACGAATCAGGAAGTCCTCGCGAAGACACTAATTTCCTCACGAGTCGAGACGAATCGAGCAGCTCTCGTCAATGACACTAATTTACCTGAGTTGAAGTATTTGGCCGAGGACACTGGTTTCCTAGAGGTTGAAACGAATCGAAGTACTCCTGCAAAGACACTGGTTTCTCTACGGGTCGACGCGAATCAAGAAGCTCTCATCAAGGACGCTAGTTTCCCTGAATTGAGGTATTAGCCAAGGACACTGATTTCCCTAGAGTTGAAACGAATCGAAGTATTACTGCAAAGACACTGATTTCTCCGCGGGTCAATGCGAATCAAGATGTTCTCGTCAAGGACACTGGTTTCCCTGAGTCGAAGTATTTTGCCGAGGACACTGGTTTTCTCGAGGTTGAAGCGAATCGGAGTATTCCTGCAAAGACACTGGTTTCTCTGCGGGCCGACGCGAATTAAGAAGCTCTCATCAAGGACGCTAGTTTCCTTGAATTGAGGTATTTGCCAAGGACACTGATTTCCCTGGGGTTGAAACGAATCAAGGTGTTCCTGCAAAGACGCTAGTTTCTCTACGGGTCGACGCGAATCAAGATGTTCTCGTCAAGGACGCTAGTTTCCCTGAATTGAGGTATTTGCCGAGGACACTGATTTCCCTGGGGTTGAAACGAATCGAGGTGTTCCTGCAAAGACTCTAGTTTCTCTGCGGGTCGACGCGAATCAAGATGTTCTCTTCAAGGACACTGGTTTCCCTGAGTCGAAGTATTTTGCCGAGGACACTGGTTTCTTCGAGGTTGAAACGAATCTGAGTATTCCTGCAAAGACACTAGTTTCTCTGCGGGCCGACGCGAATCGCGATGGTCTCATCAAGGACACTGGTTTCCCTGAATCGAGGAGATTGCCAAGGACATTGGTTTCCCTGGGGTTGAGACGAGTCGAGGTATTCCTGCAAAGACGCTAGTTTCTCTGCGGGTCGACACGAATCGAGGTGCTCTCGTCAAGGACACTGGTTTCCCTGACTTGAGGAAGTTGCCAAGGACGCTGATTTCCCTGGGGGTTGAAATCATCTCTGGTGGTCTCTCAGGTTTTATATGAGTTACCGTCAAAACCGTGAAGCTAGGAATTTGATCTTCACTTCGTTTGCTGGCACTGCGTCTGCTGTATCGAGACGAATGTCACTGTTTTCTCTAGGTTGTCGGTGAACCATCGAGATTTGGCTTCGCTTTCAGGCGAAGCCTGTTGGGAAGGTGTGGTTCCCTCTTTGTTTGTGCCCTTGGATTGTATACAGGGATCAATATGATCTCACATGTAGGGCAAAGGTTTCATCATTTTTTTATATTATTGTTTTATTTCCGCAATGCTCTGTGATTTCAGCTTTTATATCGCGAAGGTCGCGATTGCCCAACCATTTCGGCTATTTTTCGCGGTGCCCCATCATTTCGGCCGTTTATTTTATTTTTACTCGCTGCTTTTTATTGCGAGCTGCCCAATCATTTCGGCTATTTTGTATGCATACATTTTTACTTGCTGTTTTTTATTGCAAGTTGCCCCATCATTTCGGCTATTTCATATGCATGCGCGGCTTGCTGGCTTTTCGCCATAAGCATGGAATTAGACACCGATTTCGGCATCAGCAGTGCTACAACTGGGATATTGCCAGGAGCAAATCATCATTTGCCTCTGTCGATGTCGAACAAAGGTGGCTTAGCGAACAGGGTTAGGGTCCTGTTTACTAAGGCTTTTGACTTCATGAGCCGTAAGATTCTCATGAAGGTATTTCTCCCTACAATTCGTGAGGATCTCGTAGGCGTGTTTTCTCCTTAGGAATCGTGGGGATTCCTAAGTGCATGTTCCTCTGTAAGTCGTAGGGATCTTACAAGAGGGTTTTCTCTTTGTAAGTCGAGAGGACTTACAAGGGTTGTTCACCATGCGAACATATTCCTAGTCACGGGTGGGACTTCGTTAGGGAAATGTTTATTCGTGCCCGTGGATTGTATACAAGGGTCAGTGCTGAGCCACTTGTAGGGAAATATCGTAGGTTGTTGGGGTTGTTTAAGCACAGATTTAGGTCTCTGTAACTTAAGACTTTCAAATCTTATGAGCCGTGAGGGTCCCATAAGAGAGTTCTCCTTACGAGTCGTGAGGATCTCGCAAGTGTATTTTCTCCTTAGGGATCGTGGGGATCCCTAAGTGTATTGCTCCCTTGTAAGTCGTAAGGATCTCACGTGGGTGGTTTCTCCTTACAAGGTCGAGAGGACCCTGTAAGTGTCCTTTAACGAGGTTGCGCCCTTTCGGGTTTTCACAAACACTCGCCGGTAGTCCTGCTGTTTTTACTCACGGAGCCCTTTCGGGTTTTCATCCGTACCCATTTTGCTTATGGATATACCGTTTTTTCTTTTCTTTTCTTTCTTTTTTTTACGAGGTCGCGCCCTTTCGGGTTTTCATGAACACTCGCCGGTAGCCCTGCTGTTTTTACTCACGGAGACCTTTCGCGTTTTCATCCGTGCCCGTTTTGCTTATGGACGTACCGTTTTTTAATTATTTTTTAATTATTTTTTTATCGGCTTTGTGATGTTTCAATCCACCGTAGTTTATCGACATCTCGGTCAACAGCTAGTTTTAGGACGTAGTGGTACGTCATTAGTTTAAGGACGTTTCGGTCCATCATTAGTTTAAGGACGTTTTGGACCGTCATTAGTTTAAGGACGTTTCGGTCCGGTATTAGTTTAAGAACGTTTCGGCCTGTCATTAGTTTAAGGACGTTTCGGTCCGCCATTAGGAGAAGGCTGGATACTGCTTATAGAGTTTGGGCTTAGGAAGATAACGAGCGGACATAGTTGTCGTCATCAATCATTGACCCAGGCCGTGGCTCATTAAGCGTAGTAATTCTTTAGGAAGCGACCGTTTATTGGCCTGAAAGGCCTTTCACCGTGCATATCCATGAGCAGATAGGCTCCACTCTGGTAGACCTTGTCTATGATGTACGGGCCTTCATAGTTCGGCTCGAATTTTCCCCGCTTGGCGCGATTGGGGATCATAGGTCTTTTGACCACTAGCACGAGTTCGCTTTGGCGGAATGTTCTCGGCCGGGTCAATCATTCATATGAGCGCGTCATCTTTGCTTTATAAGCTTCTAAATTTTGTTGCGCTATGAGCCGGGTTTCATCAAGGGTATCAAGCTCCTCAAGCCGAAGGTGAGCATTTTCTTCGTCAGTCAGCTCGTAGTGGACTGCCACTCGCAAAGAGGGTAACTCTATCTCGAGGGGGAGTACTACTTCTGTACCGAATACCAATGCGTACGGCGTTGTGTTCGTGGCCGCCTTGAACGTAGTTCGATACGCCCAGAGAGCTTCTTGCAGTTTCTCGTGCCAGTCCTTCTTATTTCGGGAGACCGTCTTTCTTATGATCTTTGTCAAGGTCTTGTTGAAGGCCTCAGCTAGACCGTTAGCTCGGGAATTATAAACGGAGGAATATCTCCAGTCTATATTGTGTTGTTGCGTGAAGCTGCTGATCTTGTGGCTTCTGTAGGCTGGCCCGTTATCGGAGATGATCCATTGCGGAGTTCCAAACCGATAAATGACGTGCGTATTGAAGAAATGGAGGATATTATCCGTCTTCACTTCCCTCAATGGTACTTCTTCTGCCCATTTGGAGAAGTAGTCGGTCGTCGCCAAGATGAATCGATGTCCCCTGGACGATGCTGGTTCGATAGGTCCGACTATGTCAGTCCCCTACATTTCGAATGGCCGGCTAGCCACCGTTGGATGCAGAGGATTTGGGTACTGGTGGATGAAGTCCCCATGGATTTGACATGAGTGGCATTGCTTCGCATATTCGAGGCAGTCCTGAATCATCGTGGGCCAATAGTAACCCATCCGTTTTATCTTCTACTTCATCTTCGGGCCTGCTTGGTGAGAACCGCAGAGTCCGTCATGAACTTCTTGAACGACTCTTTTCGCTTCGTCAGGTCCCAGGAATCTCAACTACAGAGAATCAAACGACCTCTTGTACAGAGTATCATTGACGAAGGCGAAAGACAGAGCTCGTTTCATAAGCTGATGTCTTGAGGACGCATCTTTGGGCGTTCGACGGTATTTGAAGTAGTCTATAAAGACTTCTCTCCAATCCTCGGCCTTTTCCCGGTCTTTTATTTGCAGGGTCTTCTGCTCAGTCGCTCGCTTTTCTTCGGATGATTCCGGAGATACTTCTGTTGGGGCAAGCACCCGACGGCTTTATACCATGATTCTGACGTCATCGAGGTTCTCGTCAGCTTGTTCTTTAGCAAGCTTGGCTAACGCGTCCGCTTTGCTGTTTTCCGCGCGCGGTATGTTTTCTAAAGTTTAGGAAGGAATTTGGGTCAACAGTTGTTGCACCTTTTCGCCGTACTTCACCAACTCTGGTTTGCACGTTTAGTAGTCACCGTTTATTTGACTGATGACCAGTTGGGAGTCTCTATATATGAGGAGGTTTTTGACTCCCATGTCGATGGCGATCTCGAGGCCTGCTATCAGAGCTTCGTATTCGTCTTCATTATTCGTCCTCGGCTCTGTTAGGGAGAAAGTAAAGCGCATCATCCCTCCTTGTGGAGTTACGAAGATGAGGCCTACCCCCGATTTGATTATATGGGTACTTTGTTTGCGCTTCTTCATGGAAGACGCTCCATCAAAATAGAGTTCCCACCGGGTATCACAACAGCCAATCGCATCAAACGCATGTTCGTCTGGCAGATTGCAATTCAGAGGAGAATCGACAGGTATCGGATGCTCAGCGAGGAAGTCGGCGATGGCCCGGCCTTTCACTGCCTTGAGAGGTTAATATGTTATCGAGAACTACATCAAGAGCAGGGCCCATTTAGCGAGTCTCCCTATCAATATGGCCTTCGACATTAAATATTTATGGGGGCCACCTTCGAAATGAGACGGACTTCATACGCCAACGCATAGTGCCTGAGCTTTGTTATCGCAAAGATCAACGTCAGGCAGTGTTTTTCAATAGGGGAATAGTTGCTTTCTGCCCCAGCAGAACCCGACTCAAATAGCAGAGTGCTCTTTCTTTCCCTTGATCATTCTCTTGCACCCATAATGCGCCTAAGGATCCTTCGAGGGCGGTTGTATACAAAATGAAGGGCTTTCCTTTGACCGGAGCAGCCAGCGCTGGCGGGTTCTGCTTGATTTCATCCAGCGCGTCTTGGAATTTGCAATCCCAAACGAAAGGGGTTCCCTTCTTCATCAGGTGGCTGTAAGGACGGCACTTTCCTGAAAGATTTGCCATAAATCGCCGGGTATACGCGAGCTTCCCTTGGAGAGACCGCAACTGCTTAAGAGTCCTTGGCGGAGGCATTTCCATGATCGCCTTGATCTTTGACGGATCTATTTCGATACCCCGGTGTCGGACGATGAATCCTAGGAATTTGCCCGAGGAAACTACGAATGCGCACTTGAGAGGGTTCATCTTCAAGTTGTATTGTCGAAGGCGTAGAAATACGGTCTTCAAATGCTCAGGATGTTCCTCGTACGATTTTCTTTCAACCACGAGGTCATCGATATAGCATTCGACGATTTCATGTATGAGGTCATCGAAAATCTTCGTCATGGCCCTTTGATAGGTGGCACCGGCGTTCTTTTAGACCGAAGGGCATCACCTTGTAGCAGAATATGCCTAGAGTAGTCCTGAAAGCGGTGTGCTTCTGGTCTTCGGGATGCATCTTTATCTGATTATATCCTGATGAGCCATCCATGAAGGAGAAAACCTCGTGAGTGGACGTTTTGTCTATCATCAGTTCGGTGACTGGCACTGGGAAATCGTCCTTCGGGCAGGTTTTATTGAGATCCCGGAAGTCCAAGTATATGCGCACTGTCCCATTTTTCATCATCACCGGGACAATGTTGGCGATCCAATCGGGATACTGAACCTCTTGGATGAAGCCAGAGTCGATTAGCTTCTTGACTTCGGCGTTGATGCTCATCACAAGCTCGAGCCGCAGTCTTCTTGGCGCCTGTTTGACTGTCTTGACGTCCGGGGATATCGCCAATTTATGCACAGCAATTTCTGGATCTAGTCCTGGCATTTCAGAATAGTTCCATGTGAAGCAATCTCTATGCTGCATAAGCATGTCTTTTAACGCAGCCACCCTTGCTTCAGATAGCATCTCGCTGACGAATGTCGGTCGCGGGTCATTCGCCGTCCCCAACTCAATTTTCTTGAGGTTATCTGCAGTAGTATGTATTCTATCCTCCAGCTCTTTCCGTGCTGGTGGAAATTCTGAGATCACCTCGTCGTTGCTGTTTTCGAAGCACCAGGGAAGGTCATCCATGTTCTCGGACTCTTCTTTTGATATTGTTATCATGTGACAAGTACAAGCTCGCTTCCACGACCGATGTAGTTCTGGTTCTGCTCTCGTAGCTTTGGGTTCATGCTTCTGTGGCGGCGTTACCCTCCAGCTGTCAGACAGAGCGAACTTGCCAAGTTGATACTGATCTTCGACCCAATTCTTGAAGGTGAAGCAGTCTTCGAGAGGATGTCCTATTACTCGGTGATAAGAGCAATAGTTTGGGTGTGAGACGTCACCTGCTTGCTCGGGGTGTTTAGACTCTGGCAGTGTAAGCATCTGGTATTTTATAGCTCGGTCAAGTATGTTCTTCGTCTTGTCCCAAGGAAAAGAGTATTCTTGACTCATCTTCTTTACAAGGGACAGATCTGGACCGTTCGATTCCTTCTTGCGTGGCTTCTTAGTCCCGCTTTGTAGCTGTCAAGCGCCTTTTTCGCTTTTCGACTTGTTTCTGCCTCTGCGTCAAGTCTTTTTTATAATAGGTTGACAGGGAGCGGCATTTTCATCTTTCACAGCCTGTTGGAGGAGGCGTTGCGTTTTGGCTTTCTCGTAGATGGCCATTTCGCGGTTGTGGTCGTCTCGGACTTTCTGACCAGCTTCCCTTATAAGCCTGCTCATTTGCTCTTCGAACGACGGACTGGGCACTTTTGCATCGGAAACTTTTACTGGTTCAGGATTAGCGTCCTCCCATTGAGCATCCCCATCTTCATTGAAGTCATGCACGACATAGCAATCGCGGAGTAGCTCTCGTTTCTTGGACTGAATGTATCCAAGCCCGATTATTTCCATCCTCCCACTAGGCAACTTGTTCTCAGTTCCGGGAACGTTCCAGACCCTGTTATAGAACTTATCTTTTCGAGCGGTCTGTTTGAAGGATATCCCCTGGCGCTTCAACAGCCTCTTCAAGCCTTCTGTATAATATCTAGGCAAACGGATGGGCTGAAGCCTGTCAAGCGTAGGATCCGCACCGTGCCAGATTTCTTTCTCCACTTTGGTTTCTTCAGAGCGGAAGAATAGAATTGCCTTTTCGCCTTCTCGCCTGGGAGGGACATAGAACTTCCGCAGCTCCTCTACGCTGTGGGTATCGAGCGCATCCAGTTCTTTATGGTGTTTAAGTGGAACCATGGTGACTTGCAGACTTTGCTCTCCATCAGCGGATGTTTGTATTGAAGGCCGAGCAGAGAATATAGCGTGGACCTCATCTTCCGAGTCACTACCAAAGATCAACGTAGGAGCGGATGGTCCCGGCTTGTTGTATTGGGGCGGACCCGAAAAAACTATCTCCTCTTCCTCCTCGGTATCACTCCCAAAGACAGGGATGGTGGCGTTAGCTTTGTTCTCCGGCTTGTGACACCTCTCCGTGTCTTCGAAATCCTGTAAGAAGTATTTGGCATCTTCATATTTACGGACTTCGTTCACGGAGAACGGGTTCAGTTCCCCCGACACGATATACTCGAGACCATCCTTAAAATATTTTATACACTGATGCTGTGTAGAAGGGATGATGTTGTACTCATGGAACCATGGCCGGCCGAGCAGAGCATTATAGCATGTCTTGGCGTCGATGACGTGGAATTTAATGTCCCTGACGAGTAGCCCAAAGCATAACGTCAGTATCACAGACCCAAGAGTTCATGATGATTGAGAGTCGAACCCAGAGATAGTGATCTTGTCCCGAGCGAGGTGCTGGACGCTCATGCAGATTTCCTTTAACACCCGCACGTTAAGGAGATTAACGGAAGACCCATTGTCAACCAAGATTTTACTTATCTTTATATCATGGAAATACCCCGAGACATAGAGGGGGCGATTGTGTTCGCACGTCCCAAGGAGGAGGTCTTCATCACCGAAAGTGACATCGGCCGTGTGCACTTCTTCCAATTCATCCTTCATCTTTTCTTCGGCGAGAAAAGCTTGGAATTGCTCCGGCTCCTGTAGTGCCTTGACTAATGAATCCCTTGCCTCTTTTGATAGTAAAAGGGCGTTAAGAATGCTGAGCTGCGAGGGTAGCTTCCTCAGATGCGCCAGAACGTTGTAATCCACCTTATTTTTCTCCGGCGGGTCCTTGGCAGCTAGCTCTTCCATGGCTTGGTCATCTAGGGTGATATCCTCAGAGACCTTTTCTTTCCCTTTATCTTTTTTATTTGAGGGTCCAAGATTCTTTTCAAGTAGCTTACGATTACGCAGCCGGATATTTTCGCAGACCTTCGGCTCTTCTTCTTTTCCCGAGGTGGACTCTTTAAAGAGGAGGCTAAGAGCCATTTCCTCGTCAGAGTCGCTCCCGAATGTGAGAACTTGCGATCCCCCGGCATTAACCATGCGACAATCGCCGATAGTTCTGTTAATCCCCTCGGTCGTATTTTCCCGCTCCCGACGAGTTTTGCGCTTTTCCCGCTTAAAATGTTGTCGGTGAGCAACATATCCCTGCCACCATTTATTGAATGCTAGGCACTCTTCGGTGGGTTGCGAAATCATCCGATGATACAAGCAGTAGCAGGGGTGCATTTCCGCTTCACCAGTAATGTTTCCTTCAGAGGATTGTAGCATCATACCCATTGATATGGTTTTAGCGAACCTTTTCCTCGTCTTGAATTTGCTTTTATCTGTGGTGGACGTACTTTGATCCGGCGGGAGTGCTTCAAATCTACCGCCTAGTCGCCGACGTTTGGCCCTTTCAAAAATGACCGTCTCACGTTCCCGATCAGCTTAACTTTCCAACAGAGCTTCGTTGAGGAATGCGTCAATTGTTTCATCCGATGGCCCCAAAATTTCCGGTTTAGGATCTTCCCCCAGCTTTTCGGTGCAAGGAGTTTCCTCATCGTCTGTAAACGAATGGGAAATTATATGACAGCTCGCCACGTATTCCTCGAATTCATCCGATGAGTTCTCTCCCTCATCTTCCTCTTGAAATACGTGGTTGAGGAACTCTTGCAGTGTGATGGGAGTCCGTGCTTTCTGGTTGTACTCCTCCAGTGCGTCAATTTGCTTTTGTAAGTCTGTGCACTTGTTGCCAGGTTTCACGGGCTTCTTGGATTTCTTCTTCTTCTTCTTTGATGATTTTGATGGCTGGTTGTGAGTGCTTGGGCCACCACCATCGATCTTTGGAGTTGGGCGCGGCTTCACCATCCCTTCAATGATCTGAGGTTCCAACGGGTTTTTCCGCCTGATCGCTGGGCATGTTTGAAGATCGTTCAGCATCCTCTTTGTTTTGGCTGATAGCACAACCTCCCATGGAGCTTCTTCAACGAGAGAGCACGTTGCCCCTGGCGTATTCACCTTTTTTGGGGTGTGAGGCTGAGGCGGGTTCACCTTCCATCTTTCGGACAACGCGAATTTGCCCTGTTGGTACTGATCCTCAATCCAATTTTTGAAGACGTAGGAATCCTCGATCGGATGACCCAGTAATCGGTGATAAGGACAGTAATTAGGATCATTGACGTCGTTTAGCTGCGACGGACGTCTTGGATCCGGTAGATTTATAAGTCGGTTGCGCAATGCCAGCTCGAACAGTCTTCTTGTTTTATCTCGAGGAAACGAGTGAGGACGTCCTAGCCTCTCCTCAAGGGGTACGCGTGGACGCATATTATTTTGACGGACAACCGGCTTCAAGTTGCTCGGCTGTTGTTGAGCATTGGTGACAACGATCGCTTTTCACTTCTCCTTCTCGTTTCGAGAGTCCGGCTTTGGAGGGGGCGGTCTATGGCCCATCTGGTCCATTTGGGCTATCTTGTCGATTAGGGCCTGGATGATAGTCATCTTGAAGAACATAATGAATTGAGATGTGGTTGCCTGCGAATCGAGGGTTCTCACAAACATGCCTGCTGTCGGAGCTTCTTCTATGCGTTGTTCGCATTTCGACCATAGGTTCGTCCACCGTATCGCATATTGGACCCACGTCTCGCCCGGCTTCACCCTAGCATTAATCAATGCTGTTATCGGGGTGCGTTCACTGGCGCTCGCGAATCGTTGCGTAAACAGCAGCTCCATCTCCGCGAATATTTTGACAGAGTCGTTCGGTAGCTCAGAATACCACTCGAACGCTGCCTCTGACAAGCTGCAGACGAACTGGCAAAGTAGCAGTTTGTCGTCGCCTCCAGTGTTGCCACAAAGCGCTCTGAACTGGGCAACATGCTGGTGGGGATTGCCCGTCCCCTTATAGACATGGAATTTCGGTATTGTATAGCCCGGCGGGTACTTTATCTGATTGTACCAGCTCGGATATGGTCGTCCTGTTTTTACGACCTGACCGGATGCCTCAGTCTCCTGGTGACCCCGTATCTGCTGAGCTATATATTCGTCCAGGTCAGCTTTGGAGATTGTCTCCTCCTTAGCTGTTGACAGAGCCGGTATAGGATTTGACGTTTCTCCCCTGTCACCTTCAAGGACGATCGGAGGATCTTCAACAGGAGGATCTTGTTGGATCATCATGCCCACCATGTCCTGGATTAGAAGGGCCATTTGTTTTATGTTAGCTGCTTGTTCCGCAGCCTCTTTATCCTTCTTTTACAGTATCCTGCGAAGGAACTCGGTGTCGGTTTCTTGCTCCTGTCGTTGATCCGAGGACGTTTCGGGGCTTTCTTTTGGCCCAGTGAGTGCGGCTATCGCGTTCATCATTTCTTGGAGCTTCTGCTGTTGCTCCTGAGCTTTGGTCACTGACCGTGTAAGCGGTCTATGACCTGTAGATGCATGGCTGCCTCTTTACCAGACGCCATGTAGACGGTATGGACTACAATGCCCCTGGACATAGGGTGTTTGGGCTCGTCGCCTTTGACATTTGCCGCAGGCGTGGGGATTTTCTCCGGCCTCCTTCTTTTGTGGGCCATCGAAGTTGAGGGGGCCGTTGCAGCGGGCACCCTGGCGGTTGTCGTCCTTTGCTGTTTGAAAGGACAGTTCTTTTCTTCTTGAACCTTCACCCTCTTCTGCCGGCGAGAGTGATCTTGGTCGATTATGGAATCTTGAACCCTCTGCCAGACTTCGTAAATTTTGGAGGATAGCCGTTGAGGGGGCTGCTCCAGCTTCGTTTCTGTAATCCTCTCCGCAAGAGGAGGGGATCTTTTCAGCATGGCAGTCAGAGAGTTCTTGCGTACCCTCCTTAGTGGTTCAAAGCTATTCCCAGTTGGAACAATAGCATTAACTTTCACCACTGGAGCTGGTAGAGTTAGCCCTATGGGGGAGTTGCCCCCAGCCTTCCTTACTCGGCGCCAGTGGCGACGTCGAGCGTGTCGAGCTGTTGGGACTGGCTCGGCGATAGGGATAGTTTCGTATTGCCCCCTGTCCGGATGAGGCGCTGCTGGCGCCAGCCACTTAAAGACTGAGGTTGTCTTTTGAGTGGCGATGTTCAATCTGTTAAAGACAGAACCTCGAGCAGGAGCAAGAGCCGGAATAGTCAGCCTTGAAAAGACCGGCTCTTTAACAGGAGAAGCCGCCTTGACCACTTCAGGAGCAGAGGTGGCTGTCTTCCTCGGGACGGCTACTTCAGGGTTCATGGGCTTCTTGGCGGGCCCATCAGAGTTTGGTTCAGCCTGGTAAAGATAGAGGCTGCCGGCTTGATATTGGACGGCCCGTTGAAAGGGGCCGTTGTAGTCGTGAGCCGATCGAAGACCGACTTCTTTTGCACTTCCGGTGCGGGAACTGGAATGGTAAAGCTTGTTGGTGGGAGCATGGTCCCGAAAAACAGACCGGTGGTGGCCTGAGTCACTTGTTCCACCGGCATGGCAAGGATGGAGGCCGCTTGAGGCCCATAGGCTACACCTCCAGGTGAGGCGGAGTGTCGGTTGCATTAGCATTTGGAGCAGCTTGAGCAATTGGTTGCCATTGATGCTTGATTTCTGCGCCAGGCAAAAGACTAAATCTTAGTAACTTGAAATCCAAAGGTAACCATTAACAAACCGTGATTCGTTCGCGAAGACGACACACGAAGTGTGGAGTGGAAAGAGAAAAAAGGTCCCACCGGGCGTACCAGAATCTGTTCCCCTCCAAAAGACGGCGCGACGTGAAGACGTCTTGCCTGAGATTCGGAGCAAATGCTATTTGGTTTTATCCATCTACCTCTCCGAAGATGCCAAGTTGATTTATGACACCGTGTATCGGAGGTTTAGACGGATGCGGCCGATATAGCAGACTTCGTCAGATTCCTCCTCGCTTGAGGGGTTATTGATTGTGGGGATGCTCTTCCCTGCAGGCGCAAGCCCCTGCAGTTAATTACGCTACCGCATTACGGTAACAACTTTCTCCTTCTCCAGAATTTCACTTCGTGTCATGTGTGTTTGTTTTGTTTGTGGTTGCCCGTGGATTGTATACGGAGACTAAGTTATGCCGTCGGCCGTAGGACGTGGAGTAGTCCAAATCCGTATTTACTTAGATTTGGGTTTGGGGGTTTTAGTTTAAGGATACGTTATCCGTATTTGAGGCTAAGATCAACTTAAACGTTCGTTAAGGATACGTTAGTTTGATTTGAGACTAAGATCGACTTAATGGAAATAGCATTTAGGGGCTCTATTGTTCTAGTTTAGGGACGTAGTGGTCTATTTAATATATGGCCGTCGGGTCCCGTCACCTTTTTGACGACATTGAAGGATTACAACGACATGTGTCAGAGGAGTTCAGAGATGTACCCTTGAACCAAAGTTGATTGGGGTCTTATAGTCCAATTTAGGACTAAAGTCTGTTTGAATGTTTAAGGATTCGATAGCCATATTTGAGGCTATGATCAACTTAAACGGGATCGTTTGGATCCGACAAAAGAGCATTTGGGAGCTATATTGTTCCAATTTAGGGACGTAGTGTTCCATTGCCAGTTTAGGGACATGGTGGTCCATCGTTCCCGTTTTGGGGACGGATATTATTTTAAGGACGCATTAGTCTGTGAGTTTAAAGACGCTTAAGTCCATGAGTTTAAGGACTCCACAGTCCGTATCTTGGTTTAAGCACACATAAGTCCATGAGTTTAAGGACCCCACAGTCCGTATTGTTGGTTTAAGGACGCTTAAGTCCATGAGTTTAAGGACCCCACAGTCCGTATCGATGTGTGGTTGTCGGGACCCGTCATCTCTCTGACGTCGTTGAAGGATTATAACGATAGGTTTCAAAGGAGTTCGGAGATGTACCCTTGAACCGGATGTAAATTGATTTAAGAGAGCAGTCGTGCTCAGTCAATTTAATTTGAGGACTTACGGCCATAATTGGGCTAAGTCTAGTTGAAGATGTTCATCATTTTTATTTATCTTTTGCCTATTAGGCCTATGCTAAGGCTTTTCCCCTGTTTAATAATTTACTGCATTTTATTTTGGCCTATGAGGCCTATTTGACTTGGGCGCTGTCCCTTTTATTTTTATGATGCAGAGCATCTGTTTTTGGGTCTGACAGACCTTTGTTTGGGCTCTGCCCTTTTTAAAATAACGCATTGCATTTTATTAGGCCTGTTAGGCCTTGTTTTAATTGGGCTCGGCCCTTATGTAAATAATGCAGTACATTAATCATCTGACAGTGGCCATGTGGCCTGTCAGGCGCTTTGCGCCCATTGATAAGCGCAAGCGTATGTGGAGGAGACATGTGTCACGCTCTGGTGAGCGCAAGCGCAGTTAGTGCAGTGCGCTGTGCCAGTGTGCTGCGCTGTTGCAGTGCTCAAACATAGCGCGCTCTGGTGAGTTGCGCCAATTTCAGAGAGCAATGCTCTAATTTTAAAAGCGCATAGCGCAAGTTGTTCTGGAGCTAACACGTGGCGCTCTCTGGTGGCTTGCGCCAACCCAAGAGCGCAACAGTGCAGATTTACAAGTGCAAGGCACTATTTTAATATCTTGATCCAATTTTAGATGCAACAAAAGAATCTTTAAAGATTCCAGAACCAATTGTTCATCAAAAGGCAATGCCTTTATTATTATCATATTTTTTATTGAAGATCTTTGATTTTGTTCTTAGATTAATGATCTTTTCAGGAGAAATTCTTCTTTTTAAAGGTTTACCTTTCTTTTTTTTTTCTGAGTTCTTCAAACTTTTCTTTAAGAGCTCTCTGAATTTTCTTTCTGTTTCTGTGTCTCTGTGTGTTTAGAATTGGGGTCTAGGGGCTTTTATATAGTGCCAATTAATTTGTTAAATTAGTTAAAGAGATCTCTCTCTGAGT
This sequence comes from Agapanthus africanus, assembly GCA_030015575.1. NCBI lineage: Eukaryota > Viridiplantae > Streptophyta > Magnoliopsida > Asparagales > Amaryllidaceae > Agapanthus > Agapanthus africanus. Next base: position 58,470,351 of record JASDDO010000024.1, read on the forward strand.
GATTTGGGGATTTTTCCACACCGTTGTATCTTGGATCCAAGGGCTTCTTTTTTACAGAAGACAATTTTCTTATTTTTAACAAGAACAGAAAGATCTTAATGGAATTTTAATTCTGTTTGGCGCAAACGCACCTGCGCTTGACACGTGTCGCGCAGCGCAGAGCGCAGTGCAACTGCGCTGACACGTGTCGCGCAGTGCATGGTGCAGCGCAACTGCGCGGATACGTGTCGCGCAGCGCAGAGCAGAGCGCAGCGCAACTGCGCTGACACATGTCGCGCAGTGCTGAGTGCAAATTATCTGAAGCGTTGCTTATTTTATTTATTTTTGTTTTAAATAGAGCCTTGCTCTAATTGGGTGCGCTGCCTTGGGCGCTGAGCTGGCGATCAGCTTTTGACTCGTGGCGCGTTGCGCGCCGCGTAAGGAATTTGAAGCTTTGCTTCAATTTTTTAATTTATTGAAATTCAAACAGAGCTTTGCTCTGATTGGGGGAAACAATGATGTTCTAATTAAGGTCGGGGAATTCATATTTCCCGTAGACTTCATTGTGTTGGAGACTGAGCCCGTCACCAATCTCAGCGGTCAAATTCCAGTGATACTAGGAGGGCCTTTCTTAGCCACATCCAACGCGTTGATAAACTGCCGTAATGGGTCCATGAAACTTTCTTTTGGGAACATACAGTGGACCTCAACATTTTCACGCTTGGAACTAGGCGAGTGAGAAACACGATGGTACTTTTGAAGTCAACGATGTATACGATATGTCTGAGGAGGGGACATTTGACTTCAAAAATGGGTGTTTGGACGAGACTTTTGAAGAACTGTTTTCTGAGGAGCTACTTTTCCTTGAGAAGCTAAATCCTGAACAGGCGTCCTACACACATTGGGTGCCTCAATCAAACCTCTTCGTAATGAACGGGCCCCTGAAGTGCGACCATCTGTGGAGGAGCCACCGAAAATTGACCTCAAAGTTCGTCCTTGCTACCTCAAGTATGCGTACTTGGGAAATGACGAAACACTTCCTGTAATAATTGCAACCGACCTTGCGCCTGAGAAAGAGTCGGCCCTCATGGATGTTCTGAGAAAGAACATGGAAGCGATTGGGTGGTCAATTGTTGATATCAAAGGAATCAGCCCTGCTATCTGCCAGCACAGAATCCATATGACTGATGGTTCCAAACCCTTCAAGGATCCTCAACGCCGGCTTAACCCGGTAATGAAAGAAACGGTAAGGAATGAAATGCTGAAATGTCTGGACAATGGGATCATCTATCCCATATCTGATAGCAAATGGGTAATCCCCATTCACTTACCAAAGAAATCGGGACTCACAGTCATCACGAATGAAGCAAATGAGCTAATCCGAACCCGCATACAAATGGGATAGAGAGTCTGTATCGATTACAGAAAGCTCAACGCAGCAACTCGCAAGGATCATTTCCCGCTGCCCTTCATTGATCAATTGCTTGAACGCTTAGCCGGACATGCCTACTACTATTTTTTAGATGAGTATTCTGGATACAATCAAATCCCGATTGATCCGGAGGATCAGGACAAAACGACCTTCACTTGTTCTTTTGGTACCTTCGCCTACCGCCGCATGCCCTTTGGGCTGTGCAATGCACCCGCAACATTTCAGCGGTGCATGATAAGCATCTTCTCTGATATGGTAGAGCGATTTTTAGCAGTTTTCATGGATGATGTCTCCGTTTATAGAGATTCATTTTCTGTGTGTTTGAGGCATCTGGAGCTAGTAATGCTACAATGTAAAGAAAAAAACCTCACAGTCAACCGGGAGAAGTGTCATTTTATGGTCAAACACGGTATCGTGTTAGACCATATCATTTCTGAAAAAGGAATTGACGTCGATAGGGCAAAAATTGACGTTATCTTAAGCCTCAGACCTCCACGGACTGTCCGTGACATTAGGGCATTCTTAGGCCACGCCGGGTTTTACAGGCATTTCATAAAGGATTTTAGCAAACTGGCTAGACCCTTGACTTCTTTGCTGGCGAAAGAAACACCCTTTGATTTCAACTCTGAGTGCCTTCACGCGTTCAAGCTTCTAAAGTTGGAACTCAGTTCTGCTCCAATTTTAAGCGCACCAGACTGGAGCGGACCGTTTGAACTTATGTGCGACGCTTCTGACTTTGCATTAGGAGCTGTCGTAGGACAGCGATTTGAAAAGAAGCCGCATGTTATCCATTATGCGAGCAGGACGTTGAATGACGCATAGCTAAATTACACCACCACTGAAAAAGAACTCTTAGCTGTTGTGTTCGCACTTGAGAAATTCCGTCCCTACTTGATCGGAACACACGTCACTATTTACACAGATCATTCTACGCTTAACCACCTCTTTGCAAAAAAGGATGCCAAGGCCAGATTGATAAATTGGATCCTCCTTCTTCAGGAATTTGACTTAACCATCAAAGATAAAAAAGGGACCGACAATGTTGTAGCCGATCACCTGTCACACATACCAAATGCACCAAATGAGGAAATTCTAATCAATGAGCATTTTCCGGACGAACAACTTCTTTCCGTATTAAGCGAACCATGGTTCGCTGATATCGTGAACTTTCTAGTCACCAGAGAAACACCATGTTTTTGGCCGAATCAGGACAAGTATAAATTTCTCTCCCAGGTCAAATTCTTTTACTGGGATGAACCATACCAGTTCAAATACTGCCCTGATCAGATCATTAGACGGTGCATCTCTAACTCTGAGACAAGAAGTGTCTTGTCCTTCTGCCATGACCAAGCCTGCGGGGGGCATTTCGGACCCAGAAAAACAGCTGAAAAAGGTTTTGCAGAGCGACTTTTACTGGCCGACGCCTTTCAAGAATGCTTTCGAATACTGCAAAACCTACAACCGATGCCAACACATGGGCAAGATTGGAAAATGGAATCAAATGCCCCTACAGTCCATTCTGATTGTAGAAATTTTTGATGTCTGGGGCATTGATTTCATGGGGCCATTCCCAAACTTGGGAATTTGTACATTTTGCTGGCTGTGGACTATGTGTCCAAATGGGTGGAGGCCATCCCTTATCGAACCAACGACAACAAGGTTGTCGTAAAATTTTTAAAAGAAAACATCTTTTCACGGTTTGGTACGCCTCGCACAATCATTAGTGGTAATGAGACGCATTTTTGCAACCGATCTTTTGAATCACTAATGAAGAAGTATTCCATCAGCCACAAATTGTCAACGCCCTATCATCCTCAAACTTGCGGTCAGGTTAAAGTCTCCAACAGACAAATTAAACAGATTTTAGAAAAGGCTGCCAGCAATAACTGCAAGGATTGGTCGATGAAGTTGAGTGACACGCTCTGGGCATTCCATACTGCCTTCAAAATGAACCTAGTTATGTCCCCATACCGACTCATCTTTGGAAAGGCGTGTCACTTGCCTGTTGAATTAGAGCACCGTGCGTTCTGGACGATCAAACAGCTCAATGTGAACCTAGAAAACGCCGGTGTGGCAAGAAGATCTCAACTGAATGAACTTGACGAGATACGCAATGATGCGTACGAGAATGCCAAACTTTATAAAGACAAAACAATGATTTTTCATGACAAAGCGATTCTCCGGAAGACATTCAACGTGGGGCAAAAGGTTCTGCTCTATGACTCCCGACTTCATTTGTTTCCTGGAAAGTTAAAATCACGCCGGACAGGTCCATTTTTTTTGTGCACCGTCTTTCCGCACGGTGCTGTTGAGATTGAAGATCAGCAATCGGGCAATACTTTCAAAGTTAATGGCCAACGTCTCAAGCCGTTTTTAGAGTTGCCTGCGAAAATTGGGGAGCGTTATGTTGATTAAATCCCTTCCCCTACAATTTTGTATATATAAATTTTTTTTCTTTTCCTTCAAACATGTTGTTGACTCTGGAATACAGCATAACAATGAGGACATTGTCAAGTTCAAGTTTGGTGGTGTGCTTGGTAAGCGTTCCTCCTTCACAGTCATTTGTATATTCTGCATGTATATATTCTACATTTGCATTTAATAAAACCTATAAAAATCGAAATTTTTTCTCAAAAATATAAAAACTCTGTTGTCAAGTGAGCTAATAAGGTAACTTAATTTTTTTTCCGAAAGTTTGATTGATACGTTAGAAATAACTAAATTCTAGGCATAGGAATTGAAAACCTTAAAAATACCCTCCAACTGTTTAAAATTGGTAAATATACGTCCTTACAGTTTTTTGGGAAATAGATAATCTTGAGTTCAGTTCTTTCGTTAAGTCAAGATGAAAGGAAAGTATTGAAGTTTTACTGAAAGATAAGTCTGAAAAATAGTTTCTGTTCTTGAGTCCAAATTTAGGAAGTATATACCCTACAAACTGCACATACACGCATCTTGAAACTTGGGATAGTAGAGAATACCTAGAAATACTCTTGCCTGAAATTCTAGTATGAAAGAAAAATCGGTATTTGAAGCTAAACTCCATAAGAGTATCATTGAAAAAAATATACATCCGTTCTTGAAAAGAAAAAGAAAAATAAAAGAAAAAAATAAATAAAGTCAAGATCTGGAGACTGCTATTTGTGCTTTAAGCTCATACATTCAATAATCGGCTGTTAGTGCCTCAAGAAGCATTAATAATCGCATGAAAGATGTGTGAGCAATACCGCCATCCATTAATGAAAAGAAGTAGTATTAGGTATTAAGGCAAGGGTACTATAGCTTGAATTGAATTCTTAAGTGTAGGGGTGCAAAAATTTACACACACGTAGGGGTATACAATCGTTATTTGGAGGAAAGATAAAAACGAAGAATAAGACTTATGTTTCCTGTAATGTTGATAAAAATTCCTGATTTAAGATCGCACATTTTGAAGGAAGATTGAGGGGATACCAACATTTTTCTAAACTGTAAATACGTATAGGATCTTGGGATAAATAGATCGGAGGTGTGAACATAAGGGTTGAATATTTCTTACTTAGGATGATAGAATCTCTAACGTAGATACTAAGCTATAGGAGTAGAATTGACGTTAACTTATGAAACTAGCTTGACTAGATTTTGTGGGTGTAATCCACTAAAACCCCTTAGGAGACAACACTCATTCTACTAGGGACACCTAGAGGTTTAACGACTTGTTGCACGTGCTCAGTGCAATCGTGTTTCCAGTGAAAGTGAGGTTAGGATTTTTGTATTGCTCGGGACGAACAATAGATAAGTTTGGGGGTATTTGATCATCTCATAAAACTACATTTTATTACCACTCATTCGTTATCTGTTTTGCTATATTTCAGTACTATTAATCAATGTCTGCTCAGTTAATACAGTTTATAGGTATTCGTGATAAAACACTGAAAACATACCCAAACACACGGATACGACATTCGGGAGCCGATACTAGAAAGCAGACCAGAAAACCTACCGATGTCTCGTGAGCTCTTTTGGAAATAATATATGTGTACACACTTTTTGTGTAAAATTGGTCCAACACACAAAGGTGCGCATGGCTAGGGGCAGCCATGATGGGATGAGTTGAGCAAAAGAGCATTTCTAGGTGTGATGTGCATTAAATGAGCATTTAATGCTAAAGGTCTTGATATGATTCAAAGTATCTTGTTCCCTCCAAAAATCTGAAGACAAACCAGGTTAAATTAAATCAAGAAAACAACACCTGAGGGATCTATGAGAGCTGATATGACCCCACACCAGACCCAAGCCCCGATGGCCGGATTATGGCCGGCGGCCACCCCATAAATTCCGGTGAGGCCGGTCTCCCATGCTCCAGTAGGCCCCATTTTCTTTTGGTCTCTCCCTTGCTGCCTAGTCACCTTATTTTTATTGTTTGTTTAATCTGTTTTGGAACCTATAAATACCAGGGCAGTGGGCAAGTTAGAGGGTACTACTTTTGGTGAGAAAAGAATTATGACGTTGTAATTGTTGCTTCTTGTGAGTTTAGTGTGAAATCCTTGTCTTTCCTTGGTCTTGCAACTTCTTTTGAGCTTGCAAGATTAGATTTTGGCATTTGATTTCACTTGTCTTTTACTTGGAACGGTTTGTAATCAAGCTTCATTTTATATAAAGTATTTCTTGTATATCTTCTCTTCTTCTCTTTTCTTTTTGTTGTCAATTAATTATATAATGTGTGAGTAGTTGTTTTCTAGGCTATGGTGAGGTAGATTGTAGAATGACTTTACTTCCGACCCCTCCCTTTTGATTCTTGCATTTTACATCTTCTTTTCTTCATATGCAATTTTATTATGTTTTGCTTCATATGGTATATCGTTTTCAATGGTTGCAAATCAACCTAAACGTATATCCTATTCTTTCTTTACATTTCATTATTTCTATATTATGAATGGAAATTGAAATGAATACGAAATTTTGTTAAGTGTCGCATTTTGCTAGATAAAATATATCGAACAAGTGCATATATTCTATACTTTCTAACCTCACTTAACTAGCTCCATATACATTTCATTCTCTTCTTCAAGTTTTTAGTTCCTATTCTACTCATTCTTGATATTGTATTCTATTCCGAAGGATGTTCGGATGGATGCGGTATGATTTTGCAATTCTAATGGAAACTGAACACTTGAAGCTAGGATCAAAATGGAACGTTGGAGGTAAATGTATTATTTCACTAATACCAAACCATTAGCCTAGGTTTTCCTTAAAACCTTTCTTCTTTTAAAATCTTGCAAATTGTGACAAACTCATCATCCAACCTTTGCTTATAACTCAAATTGATGTTGTGATGCCCACTCCTTGTGGTTCGACCCGTACTCCGGCTTGCTTCAACGCACCGTGCACTTGCGGTATTTTAAAACTCGAGTCTCACCCTGTGCACCCATTTGAACAAACGTAACCGACATATCTTAATAACAACAGAACTTAACATATTGCACAAGAACGTGAGAATCGAACAATAGCCAACAATCTCCTACTTGCACTTAAGGCCAATTATTGCGGTGTCGCTTACTCACGGCCCTTGTGATACCGAACACCCATGTTCTCTACTAATCAGTCTCACAAATCTTGTTTATAAAACTATTGTGTTCGAGAAATAGCCTCAGTGAGTGGATCCGCTCTAATGTTTCTTTCTATGTCTCTTTTTATCTCAAGTCGCGGAGAAAACCATCCCCTGAAATGAGCAATACCTGTCTTCGAATATGTCTGGATATCTGATGGGACCCAGTTCACAAATGAACTCCAAATCCAGTAAACTTCTTAGACTGTATCGTCAACTGAATTTAATCACTATCCTACGCCATGCCTCTCTCAGTATCCGTTCGGACTACCTGTCCAAACTACTGCCCCTCTTTAAGAAGGAAAACTATAACTCTGACAGTCACTCTGTCATCCAGGTCACCTTGGAAGCCTGGAATGATAACCGTCTCCATTTATGTTCATAAACTACTTCCGAACGTTTCTCCATGTTTGGATTAATATATCAATTTATTGCAACTAGTGCAAAAACAACATCTAGTATGGTACTTGACATCTCATGATTAACTTAATTCCCTAAGCAAGTAATATACTAATCATGCACATCCCTCTCCCTTTTAGTCTGAAAAACACATTTAGAGAGGGTGACTCCATCACCTACAGGTTCACCACCATGCTAGGAGTCTTCTATTCTAAAACACCTTTAGAATACTGTCTAAATACCCAGATTGGGAAACTACCCAAATCTAGATCTAAAACCATAGATCTAGTAAAGAGAATGCCTGATATTATATCCAAATCCTTGTTCCTCTCCGAAAGATGGCGCGACTTGAAGACGTCTTACCTGAGATTCGGGGCAGATGCTATTTGGTTTTATCCGTCCACCTCTCTAAAGATGCCAAGTTGATTTATGGCACCGTGTATCGGAGGTTTAGACGGATGCGGCCGACGCAGCAGACTTCGTCAGATTCCCCCTCACTTGAGGGGTTTTTGATTGTAGGGACGCTCTTCTCTGCAGGCGCAAGCCCCTGCAGTTAATTACGCTACCGCATCGCGGTAACAACTTTCTCCTTCTCCAGAATTTCACTTCGTGTCATGTGTGTTTGTTTTGTTTCTGGTTGCCCATGGATTGTATACGGAGACTAATTTATGTCGTCACCCGTAGGACGTGGATTAGTCCAAATCTGTATTTACATAGATTTGGGTTTGGGGTTTTAATTTAAGGATACGTTAGTTATATTGAGGCTAAGATCAACTTAAACGTTCGTTAAGGATATGTTAGTACTATTTGAGACTAAGATCAACTTAATGGGATCGTTTAGATCCGATAAAAGAGCATTTGGAGGCTCTATTGTTTCAGTTTAGGGACATAGTGGTCCATTGGATGTATGGCCGTCGGGACCCATCACCTCTTTGACGACGTTGAAGGATTACAACGAAAGGTGTCAGAGGAGTTCAGAGATGTACCCTTGAACCGAAGTTGATTGGGGGATCTGTAGTCCAATTTGGGACTAGAGTCTGTTTGACGGTTTAAGGATACGTTAACCATATTTAAGGCTAAGATCAACTTAAACGGGATCGTTTATATCCGATAAAAGAGCATTTGGGGGCTCTATTGTTCCAGTTTATGGACATAGTGCTCCATTGCCAGTTTAAGGACATGATGGTCCTACATTCCCATTTTGGGGACGAATGTTAGTTTAAGGACGCATAAGTCCATGAGTTTAGGGACCCTACAGTCCGTGAATTTAAGGACGCTTAAGTCCGTATATCGGTTTAAGGACGCTTAAGTCCATGAGTTTAAGGGGCCCACAGTCCGTATTATTGGTTTAAGGACGCATAAGTCCATAAGTTTAAGGATCCCACAGTCCGTATCGATGTGTGGTTGTCGGGACCCGTCACTCCTCTGACGACGTTGAAGGATTACAACGACGGATGTCAGAGGAGTTCAGAGATGTACCCTTGAACCGGATGTAAATTGATTTAAGGGAGCAGTCGTGCTCAGTCAATTTAATTTGAGAACTTACGGCCAGAATTAGGCTAAGTCCAGTTGAAGATGTTCAACATTTTTATTTGTAGTTGGCCTGTTAGGCCTTGGTTTGGGCTCTGCCCTTTGTTTCATAATGCATAGCATTAATCTTGGTCTCTTTTGGACCTTTATTTGGGCTCTGCCCCTTATTAAATGGTGCACAACATCTGTTTTGGTCTGACAGACCTTTCTTTGGGTTCTGCCCTTTTTAAAATCATGCATGGCATTTTATTAGGCTTGTTAGGCCTTTTTTAATTGGGCTTGGCCCTCTTTAAATAATGCAGAGCATTAATGATCTGACAGTGGCCACGTGGCCTGTCAGGTGCTCTGCGCCAATTAATGAGCGCAAACGCATATGGAGGTGACATGTGTCGCACTCTGGTGAGCGCAAGCGCATTGCGCTGCGCCAGTGCGCTGCTGACACGTAGCACGCTCTGGTGCAGTGCGCCAATTTAAGAGAGCAGTGCTCTGTTTCAGAAGCGCATAGCGCAATTTGTTCTGGGGCGGACACGTGGCGCTCTCTGGTAGCTTGCGCCAACCCGAGATCGCAACAGTGCAGATTTACAAGTGCAGGGCACTGTTAATTATCTTGATCCAATTTTGGATTAAAGAATAGAATTTTATAAGATTCCAGAACCAATGTTTCATCAAAAGGCAATGCCTTTATGTAGATCAAATGATCTAATAAAGAATTATATTACTTCTTATTTTATTCTTATTATTTGATCTTTTTTTTTATTTTAAGATCATGATCTTGTTCTTAGATCATTGATCTTTTTAGAAGAAATTCTTCTTTTCAAAGGTTTACCTTCTTTTCTTTCTGTATTCTTCTCAAACTTTCTTTTTTAGGTGTTCTGTGTATCTCTGTGTGTGTTTTAGACTTGGAGTCTAGGGGCCTTTTTATAGTGCCAATAGATTTGTTAAATCAGTTAAAGAGATCTTTCTCTGAGTGATTTAGGGATTTTTCCCCACCGTTGGATCTTTGATCCAAGAGCTCCTGTTTTGCAGGAGAGAATCTTATTGTTTTAATAAGATCAGAAAGATATTTCAGAATTTTTCTGTTTGGCGTAAGCGTACCTACGCTTGACACGTGTCGCGAAGCGCAGAGCGCAGCGCACCTGCGCTTGACACGTGTCGCGCAGCGCCACTGCGCTGACACGTGTCGCGCAGCGCGACTGCGCTGACACGTGTCGCGCAGCGCCACTGCGCTGACACGTATCGCACAGCGCAGAGTGCAGATCATCTGAAGTGTTGCTTCTTTTGTTTTTTTTACCTTAAATAGAGCCTTGCTCTGATTGGGTGCGCTGTCTCGGACGCTGTGCTGGCGTATCAGTTTTTGACACGTGGCGCGTTGCGCGCAGCGCAAGGAATTTGAAGCGTTGCTTCAATTTTTTGAATTTTTGAAATTCAAACAGAGTTTTGCTCTGATTGGGGAAACATATGCCCCTGCACCGTTGCGCTCACGTGGCGCACACGTGAGTGCAGCGGTGGCAAGATCCTGGCCGTTGGATCAACTGAGGAGTTGAAGGGGCGCAAGGGCCTATAAATAGGACCCTTGGCCCTTCACAGATGATCACCATCTTCAAGAATCTTATTCTCAGAACTTCAGAGCCTTGCTCTTGCTTTTAAGAACTCCAAGAGTTAACTCTTAAAACTTTTTACGTAAAAATTTAAATTTAAATTAAATTAAATTAAATTAATTTTAATTGACAGAGCCTTGCTCTCATAGATCTTTTATCTAAAGAAAACCCCTTTGGGGTTTCACCAACAGTGCCTTGCTCTCAAGAATCCATAGATCTAAAGAGATCTTGTTTCAGGAGTTTTAATCCATGAATCAGAGCTTTGCTCATGAATAAAATATAGATCTTTTTGATCTGAAGTTGAGGAACTCTTAAGAGTTTTCTTGGATCTTCAAGATCCCAAATTTTTTTAATTAATTTTTTTTAAGAATTAAATTGATGGATTTTTCCATCATTATCACAGAGCTAGGCTCTTTTAATCTTTTGAGCAATTTTTTATTCCCCCTGAGACCAGAGTTTGACAAGTGTCACTCTGTGACAGAGCTTTGCTCTGAAAGGGGAGATTATCTCCTTGTCTCTAGGGATTTCTCATTAATAAGAATATTCTTTTAGGGATCTCCTCATTAATTGACAGTCTCATCCAATGATGGGGTTGTCTTATTAACTGATGCATTATCATCTAGATTTTGTGGGTCCCCCTTTGGTCCCCTACCCACTGCATTGCAGTGTGGTATAAATTTTAAAATGCCAAGCGTTGGAATTACAACACTGACGGCTGATTTTTGTCCCTCCGCAGGAAACATGTCTGCTGACCAGTCATTCCCATTTGTTCGCTCGGAGGAAGGATTTCCCGAGGCGCCGGTAGACCGAGAGGTATTTGCTCTGATTAAGGATTATGACCCCGAGTACAAGAATCTTCACTTGTGGGGTAGGTGGTATAATGAGATCATCAAGGGCCGCCGAAGCTTCGGTTCCGCGACGCCATCTGAGCCTATCTCGTCGATCCCCTATGCGCATGAACCCCTGGTGAAGTATGCCGTAGAGGTCAAGAACTGGAATTCGGAGGATCTTCTCCAGCCTTCGATCAGTGCCATTCCTGTGCAGCCACCGCCGGCCATGGACATCTTAGGGCGGCACATATGTCAGGGTGAGGCACGCCCTTGGGGACTGGCATACAATATTGGATTGACCCTGCGACAACCGGCCGTATATTTGCAGTGGTCCAGGTACATCCTATCGGCAAAAAGGACTCATCTGATGAAGATTGGTCTGTACTCGGCAATCTACGTCTCTCTTTTTGATTACCCCACTCCTCCAATGTGGTGGATTAAGGCCTTCATCGAACAATGGAATATCCCCACCCACACCTTCCTTATGACGGACAGGGAAGTCTCCATCTCCCTGGAAGAGTTCGTTGAGATCTCGGGTTTGTCGGTGAGGGGGGAGCATTACGAGGAGCTCCTTCCTCCTGACGAGTACGTCTTCGCCACCAAGCCGCTGGTGTTTGATTTGACGCCGGAGAATGTTATTCAGCACCAGTTTCCGGGCTTGGTGAAGGTTTTGAACATATACGAAGGTCTCTATTTGGAATCAGGAGTTCGGAGAGTCAGTTTCGCAGATTTTATCGCCCGTTTCCTTCGACCGGAGATTCTATCGGAGCGGAGTGAAAAGTTTGCCAAGCTCGATGATCCTTACGGCTTCAGCTTGGAGCATCTACCAATATCGGAAGATGATCAAAAGGATTTCTATCTCCCCAACGCTGCCATCATGCCCTTGTCAGAAATCGCCGCCCTGGGCATTGATGAGGAGACCTTCCTTTTAAGGTTCCTGGGATTGTGGCTGTGCAGCTTCGTGCTCCCTATGCACCCGTGCTACATGCGGGCGTCCATTTTCTACCCAACGTATCGGATGGTGGCTGGTCTGCAGTTGTCAATAGGAATCGCCAGGTTGGCTCACCTATATAATAGACTTAGCATGGCGGCGGACGCTAATGAATTTGGGGTGCGGCCTGCCAATTTCCCGATGCACTACTTCACTTCGTGGATGGAAATGCATGTGCACGGGGTATTCGGCATGCACAAGTGCCCTTCGTTTTTTGAGAGGTGTAGACTCTCAAGAGTCATGCGGCTGATCGGCGCCTCGATTGTGAATCCGCCCCTACAGGAGGCTAGGGGGTTGCTCCTTCGTCCACAGCTGGTCGGAGCGAGGATTTCTTTCATGGATAAAGTCATAACTATCGGCTCAGAAACCTCCAAGTCGGTGGTGGCGCTGCGTAACGACTTCAAGGACGGGGCCTCCGTACTGAATGCCCGGGAGATACTTCACCTCTACTCCATTCGGCCGGGCTACCTGGTGTTCAGGCAGAACGAGATGACGCTTTTCATGAGGTACAACCCCCACCGGTTCACCCAACAATCAAGCTATAACCAGGAGGTCCCGCTGGAGGTGTTTTTGGAAGAGCCCGTGGCCAGCAGGGAGGGGATACGGAGTGCGATGCACCATTTCGTGCGGCTGAAACACGGGCTCACACTTCTTCATCAGTGAGCCAAGTTGCGTCCCCCGGGTCCTCCATGTGTATGTGGCTTGGTATGCGCACGCAATGGGTGCAGTCATCCGAATGGAGAAGCGCATGCTGGTTGACCGCAAGGGTGCACCTCCCGGCGGCGACCGCAAGGCTCCCTTGAAGCCAAGGACCCCGGTCGTTCCTCCGCTGAAAGATGTTGGAGCTTGGCCACCGCGCGTGCTGAGCCCTCCGCGCGGACTGCCGCTTCATGATACTGTGGATGCACCACCAGCGCCCCGTGCTCCAGTGGAGACAGTAAATGTGGTTTCGCCGGAGTCCGGCGTGGGCGCGGATATTGGGACACACCGCCCTAAGGTGCCTTCAAAGCGCAAGTTGATCTTGGGTGCACCTAGGGCTGGTGGGTAGAAGAGGAAGAAGAAGTCTCTCCTCTCTCTCGATGCTATCCTCGGCTTAGAGCTTCAGGCCCCTCTTACTGAAGGTATAAGCGAGTACGAAAGCAATAAGGGCTTCTCGGTAGATCTAGCAGACACCGATCTGGCGGCCGCCATTGCGGCTTTTGAGCGATCAACCAGACTCGAAGTGATGTTGGCTAAACTCACTCAGTCAGGTAATCATTAGCTGCACTCTTCGTCATTTTATCGCACTTTTATCTTTATCTTTGACTAATTCTTTTCCCCATTTTTTTTAACAGGTGTCTCTACTGAAGAAGCCATCGCTGCCTCTCTAAAAACCTTCCAGGAGGAGGAAAGGATGCGCGCTTTATCGAGAGTTGGTACGTCTTGCCTCATTAAGTCTTTATTCTCTTTTCTTATGGCCAACCTAACCACTTCCTTTGTCTCTTTGCTGGGGGTGTGCCAGCCGATGCAGGGACTCTTCCTGGGCCAGCTACTGAAATCTCGGCCTCTTCGGGGCTGCCGCGAGAGACCCGACTCGAAAAGCCGATGAGGGATGCTTTGAAGGCTCTGGAGGCATCTCTGTACGTGGACGATGACGCCTCAATGAAGGAAGCATCGAAGAGGTCCGTCTTGACGGCTCGGGAGGAGAGGAAGCGGTTGAGGCGCGAGGCGAAGGAGCGCAGAGCTGCTCTGGCCGTGGGAGCGGGCCCAAGCACCGTTCCTCGTGCTGATACTCCTTCGGAAGAGCCCCAGGTCGCCTTGTCTACTGCTCACAGATAGGCGGCGCATGCAGCTAGGGAGGCTAACGATCAGTCCACCTCAGGTAATGTATCTTTCAAGATTTTGTTGTAAGAATTGTAAACCTATCGGTTCTTATATATCTTGTCCTGCAGGGCCAAGTCCAACCGAAGGGGATGCGGAAACCGTCGAACCTAAGAGGATAGAGGAAGAGGCACCGGCTGAACCCGAGCCGACGGTGGGTGACGTCGCCGGGGTTGCTGGACCCGAGCTGGGGGCTAAGGAAACTGTGCCAGAGAAAACCGTTGATGCCGAGCCCGAGGTAGCGGCAAATGAAACGGTTTCTATAACTGAGTCCAGGGCAGCAGCGGACGGAGCGCCTGAGACCAACGACCCCATGGCGATGGCAGACGAGACAGCAGCGACCGCCGAGCCCGAGGGAGTAGCGGGTGAGACGGGCATGACTCCCGAGGACAAGACAACCGCTCTTTCTCAAGAGTATGGCAATGTTCCAATCATTGGTCTCCCCGTCTACAGTCCCCCACCGTCTCCTGGCCTCGCGAGCACGACGACGGCCCCCCTCGAGTCTGGTGATGAGGCCACGGGAGGTGGACTCATGTCGATGGAGGAGGGAGACGCCTCCGTTTCGGCTGGCAGCTCATCAGGTAAATTTCGGGTTACCGTCCCTTTTTTTTAATCTTGCAATCTTTCCTGACAGGTTTATCTTAGTTTTTAACGCCGGTGCGGCCAGTGCTGACACTCCATTTCTCGCTGGAGCGCCGTCAGCTACAGTCTTGGCGGTGGCCACCTCTCAGCCTTCTCGCGTACCATCGCAGATGCTGGAAGGTTTGGATTCGTGACCCCTTAGTTTTATCTTTCGGCCGCACAATTTATGTATTAATGTCGTACTAGTGCGCCTTTGCAGGAGTGCATTTCGATCACCTTTACTAGGTGCTGCACCTGCATTTCTCCTTTCCATCGGAGCTCGCTTCTTCCTCCAGTGGCGCTGGTGAGTATAGTTTTCAATTAACTCTTTCCTTTTCCAAGAATGAACTTGTTTATGATTTTTCTTCGCCCTGATTGTAGTGCTACAAATCGAAGGAGGAGACGAAAAATCGGGAGCGCTACCGGCCCTCCCGGCTTTGCCGCCTACTGCAGCTGGTATAGTAAACTATCCCATCGATGACTTTCTTATATTTCTTGAACCGTCATCTGATTGTATTTTGTTTTTTCAGCTGTTGTTCCGATTCGGCGCCCTTCGAGTCTCGCATCATAATGCCGCCGGACCCCTTCTTGAGACGACCATCTTCAAAGAATGCTGTGATGAGTTTGGGAATGTTGAGCGGATACGTTGAAGAGCTTGACGCGGACGTTCCACCATCTGCCGCAGATTTCGCTGCGGAGGTTAATCCGATGCTGGCGACACTTGTAACTTTTTATAATGAAGGCGTCGTCGAGTTTTCGGTTAATCACTGCAAGGAAATCGAGGCCCGCCTGCATCGACTGGAGTCTATGCGTCCTGCCCCCGAGATCTTGGCCGCGAGCGCTCAACGGACGGCATGGATCGAGCAGAGCGCTCCTTATTTCCGCCACCTCAAACAAGAAGTTGCTTCAAGGCGTAAGGAGTGCGGCGAGACTTCGAGCAAATCTGCCCAACTTCATGCTCAGGTGGAGGCAAACGCTGCGCAGCTGAAGGTCATCTTTGAAGGCCTTCTGTGATGTCTCTCCGAAGGGTTAACACTGAGGCAGCAGATTGATGTCGTCGAGCGGGATGCACCTAATCAGGAGGCAGCCCAGCAGGCAGCTAAGGAGCAGCTTTCATCCTACCTGCAGCAGTGGGTCCAAGTGGAAGCGGAAGTGGCCGCGGCAGCCGCTCAGGAGGAGGCGTTGAAGGAAGTGCGATTTGTTGAAGGCATTTCCTTCTCCATAACCTATTTTTAGCATTTGTACTTGTAAATAAAAATGTATTATTTTTTTTATTCTTTAACACAATGTATCTTGTACTCAATAAAATTTATGAATAAAAGATATACATTTTTCAAAATATCTTTTGTCATTTCTTTGCCTTCTCCTTAGTAAACACGGTTGACAGATAATAAAGTAAGCATCTTGGTTTCTTCAAGAGGTAGCGATGGCTTAGGCCGTAGGTTCAGATCTGTTGTCTAAGACTTTTCAACTTTATGAGCCGTGAGGGTCTCATAAATACTTTTCTCCCTACGGATCGAGTGGATCTCGTAGGTGTATTTTCTCCTTAAGAATCGTGAGGATTCCTAAGTGCGTTTTCTCTTGAGAGTCATAAGGATCTCACAAAAGAATCTACTCCCTTACGAGTCGCGAGGAGTCGCAAGTGAGGGGTGAAGTTGCCCTTATCCGCCTTTCATAGGGTCAGGGGTTTGACTTTCGGTCATTGATGTACTGTCGAGTCATGGAGCTGCGAAACTGTCCGCGGCTCCGCTTTACTGGCGTCGTATATTCTTGTAGAGACACTGATTTCTCTGCGGATCGGCGCGGATTGAGATGCTCTCGTCAAGGACACTGGTTTCCCTGACTCAAGGAGATTGCCAAGGACACTGATTTCCCTGGGGTTGAGACGAGTCAAGGTATTCCTGCAAAGACACGGGTTTCTCTGCAGGTCGACGCGAATCGAGGTGCTCTCGACAAGGACACTGGTTTCCCTGACTCGAGGAGGTTGCCAAGGAAACTGATTTCCCTGGGGTTGGGATGAGTCAAGATATTCCTGCAAAGGCACTGGTTTCTCTGCGGGTCGACGCGAATCGAGGTGCTCTCATCAAGGACACTGTTTTCCCAGACTCGAGGAGGTTGCTAAGGACAATGATTTCCCTAGGGTTGAGACGAGTCGAGGTATTCCTGCAAAGACACTGGTTTCTCTGCGGGTCGACACGAATCTAGGTGATCTCATCAAGGACACTGGTTTCCCTGACTCGTGGAGGTTGCCAAGGACACTGATTTTCCTAGGGTTGAGACGAGTCGAGGTATTCCTGCAAAGACACTGGTTTCTCTGCGGGTCGACACGAATCAAGGTGCTCTCGTCAAGGACACTGGTTTCCCTGACTCGATGAGGTTGCCAAGGACACTGATTTCCCTGGGGTTGAGACGAGTCAAGGTATTCCTGCAAAGACATTGGTTTCTCTGCGGGTCGACGCGAATCGAGGATGCGGCCGAGGATGCGGCCAAGGACACTGATTTCCCTGGGGTTAAGATGATCTCTGGTGGTCTCTCAGGTTTATATGAGTTACCGTCAAGACCCCGAAGCTAGGAATTTTTCCTTTACTTCGTTTGCTGGCACTGCGTCTGCTGTATCGAGACGAAATGTCGCGGTTGTCTCTAGGTTGTTGGTGAACCGTCGAGATTTGGCTTTGCTTTCTGGAGGAGCCTGTTGGGAAGGTATTGTTCCCTCTTTTTTTGTGCCCTTGGATTGTATACAGGGATCGATGTGATCTCACCTGTAGGGCAAAATTTTTATCATTTTTTTTATATTATTGTTCTATTTCCGCAATGCTCTATCATTTCAGCTTTTATACCGCGAAGGTCGCAATTGCCCAATCATTTCGGCTATTTTTCGCGGTGCCCAATCATTTCGGCTATTTATTTTGTTTTTACTCACTGCTTTTTTTGCGAGTTGCCCAATTATTTCGGCTATTTTTTATGCATACATTTTTACTTGCTTCTTTTTATTGCCAATTGCCCCATCATTTCGGCTATTTTGTATGCATGTGTGGCTTGTTGTCTTTTGGCCGTAAGTCTGGAATTAGACACCGATTTCGGCATCAACACTGCTACAACTGGGATGTTGCCAGGAGCGAAACATCATTTGCCTCCGTCGATATCGAACAAAGGTGGCTTAGCGAACAGGGTTAAGATCCTGTTGACTAAGACTTTTGACTTCATGAGCTGTAAGGGTCTCATAAAGGTATTTCTCCCTACAAGTCATGAGGATCTTGTAGGTGTGTTTTCTCCCTAGGAATCATGAGGATTCCTAAGTGTATGTTCCTCTGTAAGTTATAAGGATCCTACAGGAAGGTTTTCTCCTTATAAGTCGAGAGGACTTACAAGGGTTGTTCACCATATGGACATATCCCTAGTCACGGGTGGGACTTCATTAGGGAAATGCTTATTCGTGCCCGTGGATTGTATACAAGGGTCAGTACTGAGCCACTTGTAGAGCAATATCGAAGGTTGTGGGGGTTGGTTAAACACAGGTTTAGGTCTCTATAACTTAAGACTTTCAAATCTTATGAGCCGTGAAGGTCCCATAAGAGAGTTCTCCTTATGAGTCGTGAGGATCTCGCAAGTGTATTTTCTCCTTAGGAATCGTGTGGATCCCTAAGTGTGTTTCTCCCTAGCGATTTGTAAGGATCACATGTGGGTGGTTTCTCCTTATAAGGTCGAGAGGACCCTGCAAGTGTCCTTTAACGAAGTTGCGCCCTTTCGTGTTTTCACAAACACTCGCCGGTAGCCCTGCTGTTTTTACTCACGGAGCCCTTTTCAGGTTTTCATTTGTGCCCTTTTTGCTTATGGACATATCGTTTTTCTATTCTTTCTATTCCATTTTTTTTAACGAGCTCGCGCCCTTTCGGGTTTTCACGAACACTCGCCGGTAGCCCTGTTGTTTTTACTCACGGAGCCCTTTCAGGTTTTCATCCGTGCCAATTTTGCTTATAGACATACCGTTTTTTCTTTATTCTTTTTTTTTTACCGGCTTTGTGATGTTGCAATTCACCGTAGTTTATCGACATCTCGGTCAACAGCCAGTTTTAGGACGTAGTGGTCCGTTATTAGTTTAAGCACGTTTCGGTCCATTGTCGAAAAAGGCCGGCTACTGCTTATAGAGTTTGGGCTTAGGAAGATAGCGAGCGGACATAGTCGTTGTCATCTATCATTGACCTAGGCGGTAACTCATTAAGCGTAGTATTTCTTTAGGAAGCGACCGTTTATTGGCCTGAAAGGCCCTTTCACCGTGCATATCCATGAGTAGATAGGCTCCACCCTGGTAGACCTTGTCTATGATGTACGGGCCTTCATAGTTCGGCTCGAATTTTCCCCGCTTGGCGCGATTGGGGATCATAAGTCTTTTGACTACTAGCACGAGTTCCCCTTGGCGGAATGTCCTCGGCCTGGTCAATCTTTCATATGAACACGTCATCTTTGCTTTGTAAGCCTCCAGATTTTGTTGCGCTATGAGCCGTGTTTCGTCAAGGGCATCAAGCTCCTCAAGCCGAAGGTGAGCATTTTCTTCGTCCGTCAGCTCATAGTGGACTGCCACTCGTATAGAGGGTAACTCTATCTCGAGGGGGAGTACTTCTTCTGTACCGAATACCAATGCGTATGGCGTTATGTTCGTGGACGTTTTGAACGTAGTTCGATACGCCCAGAGAGCTTCTTGCAGTCTCTCGTGCCAGTCCTTCTTATTTCGGGACACCGTCTTCTTCACGATCTTCGTCAAGGTCTTGTTGAAAGCCTCGGCTAGACCGTTAGCTCGGGGATTATAAATTGAGGAATATCTCCAGTCTATATTATGCTGTTGCGCGAAGCGACTGATCTTGTGGATTCTGTAGGCTGGCCAGTTATCGGGGATGATCCGTCTCGGCGTCCCGAACCGATAAATGACGTGCGTCTTAACGAAATGGAGGATATTCACCATCTTCACTTCCCTCAACGGTACTGCTTCTGCCCATTTGGAGAAGTAGTCAGTCGTCGCCAGGATGAAAAGATGTCCTCTAGACGATTCTGGTTTGATAGGGCCGACTATGTCAGTTCCTCACATTTTGAACGGCCAGCTAGCCACCTTTGGATGTAGTGGATTTGGGTGCTGATGGATAAAGCCCTCTTGAATTTGGCATGAGTGGCATTGCTTCACATATTCGAGGCAGTTCTGAATCATCGTGGGCCAGTAGTAACCCATCTGTTTTATCTTCAACTTCATCTTCGGGCCTGCTTCATGAGAACCGCAGAGTCCGTTGTTACATTCCTTAACGACTCTTTTCGCTTCGTTAGGACCCAGGCATCTCAACCACAGAGAATCAAATGACCTCTTGTACAGAGTATCATTGACGAAAGCGAAAGACATAGCTCGTTTCATGAGCTAATGTCTTGAGGACGCATCTTCGGGCGTTCGACGGTATTTGAAGTGGTCTATAAAGACTTCTCTCCAATCCTCATCCTTTTCCCGGTCTTTCATTTAGAGGAACGTCTGCTTAGTCGTTGCCTTTTCTTCGGATGATTCCGGAGATATTTCTGCTGGGGAAAGTACTCGACGGCTTTGTACCACGATCTGACGTCATCGAGGCTCTCGTCAGCCAGTTCTTTAGCGAGCTTGGCAAACACGTCCGCTTTGCTGTTTTCCGCAGGCAGTATGTTTTCCAAAGTGTAGGAAGGAATTTGGGTCAATAATTGCTGCACCTTTTCGCCGTACTTCACCAACTCTGGTTTGCATGTTTGGTAGTGGCCATTTACTTGACTGACGATCAGTTTGGAGTCTACATATATGAGGAGGTTTTCAATTCCCATGTCGATGGCGATCTCGAGGCCTGCTATCAAAGCTTCGTATTCGGCTTCATTGTTCGTCCTCGGCTCTGTTAAGGAGAAAGCAAAGCGCATTATCCCTTCTTGTGGAGTAACGAAGATGAGGCCTGCCCCCGATTTGATTATAGGGGTGATTTGTTTGCGTTTCTTCATGGAGGATGCTCTATCGAAATAAAGCTCCCATCCAGTATCAGCACCGTCGATCGCGTCAAATGCATGTTCATCTGGCAGATCGCAATTCAGAGAAGAATCGACAAGTATCGGATGCTCAGCGAGGAAGTCGGCGATGGCCTGGCCTTTCACTGCCTTGAGAGGTCGATAGGTTATCGAGAACTCCAACAAGAGCAAGGCCCATTTAGCGAGCCGACCTGTCAGTATAGCCTTCGACAGAAAATATTTGAGAGGGTACACCTTGCCTGAGCTTTGTTACGGCGAAGATCAACACCAGGCGGTATTTTTCGATGGGGGAGTAGTTGCTTTCTGCCCCGAGAAGAACTCGACTCAAATAGTAGAGTGCCCTTTCTTTCCCTTGATTGTTCTCTGGCGCCCATAAAACGCCTAAGGAACCTTCGAGGGCGGTTGTATAAAGAATAAGGGGCTTTCCCTTGACTGGAGCAGCCAGCACTGGCGGGTTCTGTAGATACTGCTTGATTTCATCCAACGCGTCTTGGCACTTGTGATCCCAGACGAACTGAGTTCCCTTCTTCATCAGGTGGCTGTAAGGACAGCACTTGCCTGAATGGTTGGCTATAAATTACCGGATGTATGCGAGCTTCCCTTGGAGAGACCGCAGCTGTTTGAGAGTTCTCGGTGGAAGCATTTCCATGATCGCCTTGATCTTTGACGGGTCTATCTCGATACCTCCGTGTCGGACGATGAATGCTAGGAATTTTCCCAAGGAAACTCCGAATGCACACTTGAGAGGGTTCATCTTCAAGTTGTATTGTCAAAGGCGTTGAAATAAGGTCTTCAGATGCTCGAGATGTTCCTCGTATGATTTTCTTTTAACCACTAGGTCGTCGATATAACATTCGACGATTTCATGTATAAGGTCATCGAGGATCTTCGTTAAGGCCCTCTGGTAGGTGGCACCGGCATTCTATAGACCGAAGGGCATCACCTTGTAGCAGAACATACCTAAAGGGGTCCGGAAAGCGGTCTGCTCCTGGTCTTCGGGATGCATCTTTATCTGATTGTATCCTGATGAGCCGTCCATGAAGAAGAAAACCCCGTCAGTGGATGTGTTATCTATCATCAGCTCGGTGACCGGTACTGGGAAGTCATCTTTCGGGCAGGCTTTATTAAGATCCTGAAAGTCTACACATATGCGTACTGTCCCATTTTTCTTCATCACCGGGGAAATGTTAGCGATCCAGTCAGGATACTGAACTTCCTGGATAAAACCAGAGTCAGTCAACTTTTTGACCTCGGCGTTGATGCTCATCTCAAGCTCGAGCCGCATTCTCCTTGGCTCCTGTTTGACTGGCTTGACGTCTAGGGATATCGCCAATTTATGCACAGCAATTTCTGGATCTAATCCTGGCATTTCTGAATAGTTCCATGCGAAGCAATCTCTATGCTGCATAAGCACGTCTTTTAACGCAACCACCCTTTCTTCAGATAGCAGCTCGCTGACGAATTTCGGTCACGGGTCGTTCGCCGTCCCCAACTCAATTTTCTTAAGGTTATCTGCAGTAATATGTATTCCATTCTCCAGCTCTTTCGGTGCTGGTGGAAATTCTGAGATCACCTCGTCGTTGCTGTTTTCGAAGCACCAGGAAAGGTCATCCATATTCTCAGGGTCTTCTTTTGATATTGTTATCATATGACAAGTACGAGCTCGCTTCCCGGACCGATGTGAATCTGGTTCTGCTCTCGTGGCTTTGGGCTCATTCTTCTGTGGCGGGGTTACCCTCCAGCTGTCAGATAGTGCGAACTTGCCGAGCTGATACTGATCTTCGACCCAGTTCTTGAAGGTGAAGCAATCTTCGAGAGGATGGCCTATTACTCGGTGATAAGAGCAATAGTTCGGGTGTGAGACTTCACCTGCTTGCTCGGGGTGTTTAGACTCCGGGAGCGTAATTAGTTGGTGTTTTGAAGCTAGGTCGAGTATCCTTTTTGTCTTTTCTTGAGGAAAAGAGTACGCTCAACCCATTTTCTTCACAAGGGATAGATCAGAACCGCTCGATTCCCGCTTGCGTGGCTTCTTAGTCCCGCTTTGTAGCTGTCGAGCGCCTTTTTCGCTTTTCGACTTGTTTTTGCCTCTGCGTCGAGCCTTTTTTTACCATAGGTCGACAGGGAGCGGCTATTTCATCTTTCGCGGCCTGTTGGAGGAGGCGTTGCGTTTTGGCTCTCTTGTAGATGGCCATTTCGCGGTTGTGGTCGTCTCGGACTTTTTGACCAGCTTTCCTTATAAGCCTGTCCATTTGTTCTTCGAATGTCGGACTGGGCACTTTTGCATCAGAAACTTTTTCCGGTTCAGGATTAGCGTCCTCCCATTGAGTATCCTCTTCTTCATTGAAGTCAAGTACGACGTAACAGTCACGGAGTAGCTCTCGTTTCTTGGACCGAATGTATCCAAGCCCGATTGTTTCCATTCTCACATTAGGCAACTTGTGCTAAGTTTCGGGAACGTTCCAGACCCTGTCATAGAATTTGGCTTTTCGAGCGGTCTGTTTAAAGGTATCCCCTGGCGCTTCAGCAGCCTCTTCAAGCCTTCTGTATAATATCTGAGCAGACGAATGGGCTGAAGCCTGACAAGCATAGGATCCGTGCCGTGCCAGATTTCTTTCTCCACTTTGGTTTCTTCAGAGCGGTAGAATAGAATTGCCTTTTGTCCTTCTCGCCTGGGAGGGACATAGAACGTCTGCAGCTCCTCTATTCTGTAGGTATCGAGCGCATCCAGTTCTCTATGGTGTTTAAGTGGAACCATGGAGACTTGCAGACTTTGCTTTTCGTCAGTGGATGTTTTTATTGAAGGCCGAGCAGAGAATATAGCATGGACCTCTTCTTCCGAGTCACTACCAAAGATCAGCATGGGAGCGGACGGTCTTGGCTTGTTGTGTTGAGGTGGACCTGAATAAACTATCTCTTCTTCCTCTTCGGTATCACTCCCGAAGACAGGAATGGTGGTGATAACTTTGTTCTCCGGCTTGTGACACTTCTCCGTGTCTTCGAAATCCGGTAAATCTTCATATTTGCGGACCTCGTTCACGGAGAATGGGTTCAGTTCTCCCGTTACGGTATACTCGAGAACATCCTTAAAATATTTCATACACTGATGTTGTATAGAAGGGATGATGTTGTACGCGTGTAAGCATGGCCGGCCGAGCAGAGCATTATAGCATGTCTTGGCGTCGATGACGTGGAATTTAATGTCTGTGACGAGTAACCCAAAGCGTAGCGTCAGTATCACAGACCCAAGAGTCCATGATGATTGAGAGTCGAACCTGAAGATGGTGATCTTATCCCTAGCGAGGTGCTGGATGCTCATGCAGATTTCCTTTAACACCCGCACGTTGAGGAGATTAACGGAAGATCCATTGTTGACCAGCATTTTTCCTATCTTTGTATCATGGCAATACCCTGAGACATAGAGGGGGCGATTGTGCTCGCACGTCCCAAGGGGAAGGTCTTCATCACCGAAAGTAACATCGGCCGTGTGCACTTCTTCCAGCTCGTCCTTCATCTTTTCTTCGGCGAGACAAGCTTGGAATTGCTCCGGCTCCTGTAGTACCATAATTAATGAATCCCTTGTCTCTTTTGATAGTAAAAGGGCGTCAAGAATTCTAAGCTGCGAGGGTAGCTTCCTCAGATGGGCCAGAACGTTGTAATCTACCTTATTTTTCTTTGGCGGGTCCTTGACGGTTTGCTCTTTCATGACTTGGTCGTCTAGGACGATGTCCTCAGAGACCTTTTCTTTCCCTTTATCTTTTTTATTTGAGGGTCCGAGATTCTTTTCAGGTAGCATACGATTACGCAGCCGGATATTTTCGCAGGCCTTCGGCTCTTCCCCTTTTCCCGATGTAGACTCTTTAAAGAGAGGGCTAAGTGACAGCTCCTCGTCAGAATCGCTCCTGAATGTGAGATCTTGTGATCCCCTAGCGTTAATAATACGACAATCACAGGTAGTTCTATTAAGCTCCACGGTCGTACCTTTCCGCTCCCGATGAGTTTTGCGCTTCTCCCGCTTAAAATGTTGCCGGTGAGCAACATATCCCTGCTACCATCTATTAAAAGCTTTGCACTCTTCGGTGGGGTGCGAAATCTTCCGATGATACAAGCAGTAGGAAGGGTGCATTTCCGCTTCACCAGCAATGTTTCTTTCAGAGGGTGGTAGCTTCATACCTATTGATATGGCTTTAGCAAACCTTTTCCTCATCTTGAATTTACTTTTATCTGCCGTGGATGTACTTTGATCTGGCGGGAGTGCTTCAAATCTTCCATCTAGTCGCCGACGTTTGGCATTTTCAAATATGACCGCCTCGCGTTCCCGATCAGCTTTACTTTTTAACAGAGCTTCGTTGAGGAATGTGTCAATTGTTTCATCCGATGGCCCCAGAAGTTCCAGCTTATGATCAGCCCCCAGCTTCTCAGTGCAAGGAGTTTCCTCATCGTCTATAAACGAGTGGGAGATCATATGACAGCTCGGCACGTATTCCTCGGATTCATCCGACGAGCTTTCTCCCTCATCTTCCTTTTGACAGGCGTGGCTAAGGAACTCTTGGAGCGTGATGGGAGTCCGTGCTTTCTGGTTGTACTCCTCCAGCGCGTCGATTTGTTTTTGTAAGTCCATGCGCTTTTCGCCAGGCTTCACGGGCTTTTTGGATCTTTTCTTCTTCTTCTTTGAAGATTTTGACGGCTGGTTGTGAGTGCTCGGGCCATCACCACCGATCTTCGAGTTGGTCGCGGCTTCAACATCCCTTCAATGATCTGAGGTTTCAACGGGTTCTTCCACCTGATCGTTGGGCATGTTTGGTGATCGTTCAGCATCCTTTTGGTTTTGGCTGACAACACGACTTCCTACGGAGCTTTTTCAACGAGAGAGCATGTTGCCCCTGGCGTATTCACTTTTTTAGGGGTGTGAAGCTGCGGTGGGTTCACCTTCCATCTTTCGGACAACGTGAACTTGCCCTGTTGGTACTGGTCTTCAATCCAGTTTTTGAAGACGTAGCAATCTTCAATCGGATGACCCAATACTCGGTGATAAGGACAGTAATTAGGATCATTGACGTCGTTTGGCTGCGACAGGCATCTTGGATCCAGCAGATTGATGAGTTGGTTGCGCAATGCCAGCTCGAACAGTCTTCTCGTTTTATCTTGAGGAAACGAGTAAGGACGTCCTAGCCTCTCTTCGAGGGGTACGCATGGACGCATATTATTTTGACGGACAACCGGTTTTAGGTTGCTCGGCTGTTGTTGAGCATTGGCAACGACGATCGCTTTTCCCTTCCCCTTCTCATTTTGAGAATCTGGCTTTGGAGGAGATAGTCTATGACCCATCTGATCCATTTGAGCTAGCTTGTCGATCAAGGCCTGGAAGGTGGTCGGCTTGAAGAACATCATGAATTGGGAAAAGTTCGCCTGCAGATCGAGGGTTCCCATAAACATGCCTACTGCAGGAGCCTCTTCTATGCGTTGTTCGTATTTCGACCATAGGTTCCATTACCGTATTGCATATTGGACCCACATCTCGCCTGGCTTCACCTTGGCATTAATCAATGCTGTTATCGGGGTATGCTCGCTAGCGCTTGCGAAACGTTGGGTAAACAACAAGTCCATTTAAACAAATGTCTTAATAGAGTCGTTTGAGAGCTCGGAGTACCACTCGAATGTCATCTCCGATAAGCTGCCGACGAACTGGAGAAGTAGATGTTTGTCGTCGCCTCCAGTGTTTCCACAAAGCGCCCTGAACTGGGCAACATGCTAGTGGGGATTGCCCGTCCCCCTGTAGACGTGGAACTTTCGGATCGTGTAGCCCGGCGGGTACTTTATCTGATCGTACCAGCTCGGATATGGTCGCCCCTTCTTGACAACTTGGCCGGCTGCCTCAGTTGCCTGATGAACCCTTATCTGCTGAGCTATATATTCATCTAGGGCAGCTTTAGAAATTGTCTCCTCCTTGGCTGTTGATAGGGCCGGTGGAGGATTCGATATCTCTCCCCTGTCATCTTCAAGGACGATCGGAGAATCTTCAGCAGGGGATCTTGCTGGATCATCATACCCACCATGTCCTGGAATAGAAGGGCCATCCATTTTATATTGGCTGCTTGTTCCACATCCTCTTGGTCCTTCTTTTCCAATATTCTTCGAAGGAACTCGGCGTTGGTTTCTTACTCCTGGCGTTGATCCGAGGATGCTTCAGGGCTTTCTTTTGGCCCAGTCAGTGCGGCCATCGCATTCATCATTTTTTGGAGCTTCTGCTGCTGCTCCTGAGCTTTAGTCACCGATCGTGTAAGCGGTTTATGACCTGTAGATATACGGCTGTCCTCTTTCCCGGATGCCATGTAGATGGTATGAACCAAAATTCCCCCGGACTTAGGGCGTTTGGTCTCACCGCCTTTGACATTTGCCGTAGGAGTGGGGACTTTCTCTGGCCTTCTCCTTTTGTGGGCCGTCGAAGTCGAGGGGGCCATTGCAGCGAGCACCAAGGTAGTTGTCGTCCTTTGCTGTTTGACAGGACGGTTCTTTTCTTCTTGCACTTTCACCCTCTTCTGCCGGCGAGAGTGATCTCGATCGATTACTGAGTCCTGAACCCGTCACCAGACCTTTTAAATTTTGGAGGACAGCCGTTGAGAGGGCTCCTCCAGCTTTGTTTCTTTAACATCCTCCGCGTGGTGGAGGAGATCTTTTCAGCACGGCAGTCGGAGAGTTCTTGCGTACCTTCCTTAGCGGTTCAAAGCTGTTCCCAGTTGGAACAGCAGCATTAATTTCCACCATTAGAGCCGGTGGAGTTAGCCCAGAGGGGGAGTTGCCCCCGGCTTTCCTTACTCGGCGCCAGTGGCGGTGTCGAGTGTGTCGAGCTGTTGGGGCTGGTTCGGCGATGGGGATGGTTTTGTCTTGTCCCCTGTCTAGATGAGGCACCGCTGGTGTTAGTCTCTTGAAGACTGATGTCTTTTGAGTGGCGGTGTCCAATCTGTCAAAGACAGACCCTCGAGCAGGAACGGGAGCCGAAATAGTCCGCCTTGAAAAGACGACTCTTTAGCAGGAGAAGTCGTCTTGACGACTTTAGGAATATGGATGGCTGTCTTCTTTGCGATGGCCACGTCAGGGGTCATGGGCTTCTTGGCAGGCCCATCAGAGTTCAGGTTCAGCCTGGTAAAGACCGAGGCTACCGGCTTGGCATTGGACTACCCGTTGAGAGGGGCCATGGTAGTAGTGAGCCGATCGAAGACCGACTTCTTTTGCTCTTTCGGTAGGGCACTGGAATGGTGAAGCTTGCTGGCAGGACCATGGTCCTGAAAAACAAACCGGTGGTGGCCTGAGTCACTTGTTCCACCGGCATAGCAAGGATGGAGGCCGCTTGAGGCCCGTAAACCACACCTCCAGGTGAGGCGGAGCATCGGTTGCATTTGCATTTGGAGCAAGTCGAGCAGTTGAAAGCCATTGATGCTTGATTTCTGCGCTAGGCAAAAGACCAAATCTTAGTAACTTGAAACTCGAGGGCAACAATTTACAATCCGCGATTCGTTCGCGAAGACGACATAAGAAGTGTGTAGTGGAAAGAGGAAAAGGTCCCACCGGACATGTCAGAATCTGTTCCCCTCCGAAAGATAGCGCGACGTGAAGACGTCTTGCCTGAGATTTGGGGCAGATGCTATTTGGTTTTATCCATCCACCTCTCCGAAGATGCCAAGTTGATTTATGGAACCGTGTATCGGAGGTTTAGACGGATGCGGCCGACGTAGCAGACTTCGTCAGATCCCCCCCCCCCCGCTTGAGGGGTTTTTGATTGTGGGGTCGCTCTTCCCTGCAGGCGCAAGCCCCTGCAGTTAATTATGCTACCACATCGCGGTAACAACTTTCTCCTTCTCTAGAATTTCACTTCGTGTCGTGTGTGTTTGTTTTGTTGGTGGTTGCCTGTGGATTTTATACGGAGACTAATTTATGTCGTCGCCCGTAGGACGTGGATTAGTCCAAATCCGTATTTACTTAGATTTGGGTTTTGGGTTTTAGTTTAAGGATACATTAGCCATATTGAGCCTAAGATCAACTTAAACGTTCGTTAAAGATACATTAGTCCTATTTGAGACTAAGATCAACATAACGGGATCGTTTAGATCCGACAAAAGAGCATTTGGAGGCTCTATTGTTCCAGTTTAGGGACATAGTGGTCCATTGCATGTATGGCCGTCGGGACCCATCACTTCTCTGACGACGTTGAAGGAATACAACGACAGGTGTCAGAGGAGTTCAGAGATGTACCCTTGAACCGAAGTTGATTGGAGGATCTGTAGTCCAATTTGGGACTAGAGTCTGTTTGATGGTTTAAGAATACGTTAACCATATTTAAGGCTAAGATCAACTTAAACGGGATCGTTTAGATCCGACAAAAGAGCATTTTGGGGCTCTATTGTTCCAGCTTAGGGACATAGTGGTTCGTTGCCAGTTTAGGGACATGGTGGTCCAACATTCCTATTTTGGGGACGGATGTTGGTTTAAGGACGCATAAGTCCATGAGTTTAATGACCCCACAGTCCGTGAGTTTATGGATGCTTAAGTCCGTATATCGGTTTAAGGATGCTTAAGTCCATGAGTTTAAGCACCCCACAGTCCGTATTATTGGTTTAAGGACGCATAAGTCCATGAGTTTAAGGACTCCACAGTCCGTATCGATGTGTGGTTGTCGGGACCCGTCACCCCTCTGATGACATTGAAGGATTACAACGACGGATGTCATAGGAGTTCAAAGATGTACCCTTGAACCGGATGTAAATTGATTTAAGAGAGCAGTCGTGCTCAGTCAATTTAATTTGAGGACTTACGGCCAGAATTAGGCTAAGTCCAGTTGAATATGTTCAACATTTTTATTTGTAGTTGGCCTGTTATGCCTTGGCTTGGGCTCTGCCCTTTGTTTAATAATGCATAGTATTAATCTTGATCTCTGTTGGACCTTTATTTGGGCTCTGCCCCTTTTTAAATAATGCACAGCATCTGTTTTGGTCTGACAGACCTTTGTTTGGGTTCTGCCCTTTTTCAAATAATGCATGGCATTTTATTAGGCCTGTTAGGCCTTTTTTAATTGGGCTCGGCCCTCTTTAAATAATGCAGAGCATTAATGATCTGACAGTGGCCATGTGGCCTGTCAGGCGCTCTGCGTCAATTAATGAGCGCAAGCGCATGTGGAGGTGACACGTATCGCGCTCTTGTGAGCGCAAGCGCATTGCGCTGTGCCAATGCGCTGCGCTGTTGTGCTGCTGACACGTGGCGCGCCCTGGTGCAGTGCACCAATTTAAGAGAGCAGTGCTCTGTTTCAGAAGCGCATGGCGCAATTTGTTCTGGGGCCGACACGTGGCGCTCTCTGGTGGCTTGCGCCAACCTGAGTGCGCAACAGTGCAGATTTACAAGTGCAGGGCACTGTTAATTATCTTGATCCAATTTTGGATTAAAGAATAGAATCTTTTAAGATTCCAGAACCAGTGGTTCATCAAAAGGCAATGCCTTTAGGTAGATCAAATGATCTAATAAAGAAGTATATTACTTCTTATTTTATTCTTATTATTTGATCTTTTTTTAATTTTAAGATCTTGATCTTGTTATTAGATCATTGATCTTTTTCGAAGAAATTCTTCTTTTAAAAGGTTTACCTTCTTTTCTTTCTGAGTTCTTCTCAAACTTTCTTTTTAGGAGTTCTGTATATCTCTGTGTGTGTTTTAGACTTGGAGTCTAGGGGCCTTTTTATAGTGCCAATAGATTTGTTAAATCAGTTAAATAGATCTTTCTCTGAGTGATTTAGGGATTTTTCTCTACCGTTGGATCTTTGATCCAAGGGCTCCTGTTTTACAGGAGAGAATCTTATTGTTTTAATAAGATCAGAAAGATCTTTCAGAATTTTTCTGTTTGGCGCAAGCGCACCTGCGCTTGAAACGTGTCACGCAGCGCAGAGCGCAGTGCAACTGCGGTAGCGCAACTGCGCTGACACGTGTCGTGCAGCGCAGAGCGCAGCGCAACTGCGCTAACACGTGCCGCGTAGCGCAGAGCGCAGATCATCTGAAGTATTGCTTCTTTTGTTTTTTTACTTTAAATAGGGTCTTGCTCTGATTGGAAGCGCTGCCTCGGGCGCTGTGCTGGCGTATCGACATTTGACACGTGGCGCGTTGCGCGCAGCGCAAGAAATTTGAAGCGTTGCTTCAATTTTTTGAATTTTTTAAATTCAAATAGAGCTTTGCTCTGATTGTGGAAACAATCCTATATGGAAAAACCACTGTGTGACAACCACAGTATAACCGATCGTGGTATGGGAATATCACTTCAAACAAGTGTATTTCATCCAAATACCAGGACATACCACCCTACTATCTTCTTAACAGATCCATCTCCTATTCTGATGAAGTCAAAGCCTATGAATGTGACATCAAAAATAGATGATCTATCTCTGCCGTACCTGCTTTAATCTATAAATAGACACAAGCTACTTTCCACTATGCTTCCGCTGCTCCCACTGACTACAACAACCTTCTGGCAGAGTCATATACACGTGCACTTCTAAATCTAGATTAGAACGACGCTATACTCATCCTCCTGCCTGGTCTCATATTCTAGAACAGCAGTAATGGCAAGTCTAGGTAAACACGAACCTCGTTATCACTGTCTTTGAGAACACCGAAGTACCCCTCGGGTGCCTGAGGTTACCCACCTTATCTGCGGAGTGGCTAATGGAATGTCAAACCCGATCGAATCTTTAGGTTCTTATTAAATTTTCAGTAATCTTCTGTGGTTCTGGAATCACTTCCAGTTCTACCATACTCCTACTACTGTTTTATGAAAAAATCCATTTTGCTAAAACTGTGGCGAGTCAAGAACAATATCACTATTGATCTTGCAGATGGTAGAAAGTTAACCCTCATCATTGTTCATATCATAATATTGCATTTTATATTCCCCATTCTTATGCATTTTACAATAAAAACAGGTACTTTTGACCCATGTCTGCTATATAGTATAGGTTACAGGTTCTTGGAGCGGAAAACAATGAAAAAGACAAAAGACGACACAAAAGAAGGACTTTTGACCAACAAATAGGAGGATCTTAGTCAAGCCTAGACGAAAAACAGTTCACAATCAACAAGGCTACGCAAGGTCCAAAATGTCAAGGCAAACGGTTAAAAATCCATTGCAAAATGTTCACTGAAGATCTGGATCCAATGTAGAAGCCCAATTGATAAAAGAACCCAAGAACCAGACGCCCAAAAAGATCCAGAACAAAACCCAAAATTTTAGCAACCAAGCATGTCAAAGGGCCGCGGAACCACGGCCCAAGCCTGCCATTGCCGCGGTTCCGCGACCATAAGAAGCCCGGAGGAGATAAATTTTTTACCAAAAGTCGGGAGCGGTGCTGAAAAGATTTCCTAAGGGTAGTTTTGTAATTTCAGACATGCGGATCAATTGTAAACCTAGGGTTTCTATGTCCTATAAATAGAACCCAAACCCTTATATTTTCCTATGCCTCTATTCATCAATAAAATTCTGTTTTCATTGAAGTTTGGAGCGCATCAATCGTAAGTAGGTTATTTTTCTTGCCCTAGTTCTAGTTTTTTATATCTGCCTTAGGTAAATTCTTTAGTTGCCCTAGTTTAATTTAGTTTAGAATTTTATTAACTTGCAATAGATGTTTCTTCTCTTTAATAAAAACAAAAAAAAATTATGTCTTTCTTTATTCCCTTAATGAGCGAGTAGTTTCGTCGCTTATTAGGGTTAGGAATAGGGAAGGATTTGAGAGATGAAGATCTCCCATCTTTTTTCTTTGCCAATCTTTTATGAACATTAGAAGTCCATGCATACCTTCTTATTCCGCTCCCTACGGCACTCTACCCTCGAGGTAACGGTGATCTGTAGTCTAAAGGCCCGGATTTTAAGGTTTTCCATGGAGGTTAGGGTAAAAATTAAGAAAGGAAGGACAAGCATCTAGAGGAAGAACAATCTTCCCAATCATCCTAATCCCCTTTATTAATATTTACCATAACACTAATATGATATATTTAATTAAAGGCATTGGAAAGAGGTGTAGATCTTTATTTACCAAATTTTCCCTAAACCTAATTCTAGCAAGTTTCTAATCCTAGTATCACACAACTTCAATTTTTAGGTTTAATTATAAGACCAACACCATTTGGAATTAGCTCGTAAGAAATTTAAGGAGATTTACAACATCCCTGTAGACCGACCTGTATTCACCGGCTAGCTTCAAGCGACGCCGTTCTTGATTGCGGTAAATATTTTTGATCGACAAAACCTCTCTAAATCAAATGGCGCCGTTGCCAGGGATGGCGTAAAATTTTCTTTTTGTAATTTCGGGTTAATATAAAATATATAAAAAAATCATAAAAATTTGAAAATTCAAAAATATAAAAATTCTATCATCTTTTATTGTTTGAAGGGTTTTCTTTTATGAATCTTTGCAGGATTGACGGATCTGAAACAACACAGAAGGCAAATCAGAAAAGGGTA
The DNA here is from genome assembly GCA_030015575.1 of Agapanthus africanus. NCBI lineage: Eukaryota > Viridiplantae > Streptophyta > Magnoliopsida > Asparagales > Amaryllidaceae > Agapanthus > Agapanthus africanus. The sequence continues at coordinate 58,503,682 of JASDDO010000024.1, forward strand.
CATTAGAACAGATGGATATTGCCACAACAGAGCCGTACCAATTTTTTCAGAGCTTGATCTCTTCTTCCCACCGCAAAACTGTGGCAAGGAGGTGGTATTTGCGGCGGAACCGCGGTCTCCCTGACGCATCATCGTGCAATTTTTGCACGGTTTGTTTCCTCATTCTCCCCTCTGCAAATCCCCATATATCTTCTGTCAAATCTTCTGCAGGCTTCTTTGCGCTAAAAATCTTCTTCCCCCTTCCAATAATTGATTTTCTGCAGGATTCTTTGCGCCATGCTAAATAGCAAATTGATTGCAAGTGATTTACTGCTTTGCATATTTTAATTTGATTTTAAGGGGCTATTGACCAATTCAGATTGGGTGGTGATTTTATCACCCTTCCCACGACCCCAGAAATCACTTAAAACATTTGCATTGACCACTCTTAATTAAAAAAATATTAGACTCAGCCCTAAGGTCGTCGCGCTCAATAGGACAGAGGACTAGTATAGGTATCGGCCGTTTATCCTAACCTGACTTTGCGGTTCCAAGGCAAGTGTGTCAAGACTAGTGGTTTTTAATTAGGCCCACAGTGTGGTTCCTTCCCACTTACCTGGCACTTACCTGGCCGTAATTGGCGGTGAAGAGGTGGTTTGAGGTCCTATTTCTAGCCCTTTGGAATAGTTAGGAGCTGTCTAGCTGACCTAGGTGACCCTAGACCTAGGCCTGATTGTGCATTTGTGGTTAATTGCATTTGGGTCAAAAGTCTTTTCAAAAATCTTTATGCAAAAGCTCACATAAAAAAAAAAGAAAAATCTTTTCAAAACTTGCAACTTGCCGCTAAAGAAATTTTTGCACTCACTTACACCACTTCTTCTCATTGACGTTTTCTTACCTCCACATTCTGTCTTTCATATTTTGACTACACTAACACTTTTAGTGTATGTCCGGTTGGACTAGGGACCCTAGCGCCCGGTTAGTCCATGTTTCGTTGGTACCGACCGACGAACCTTTCGACTCCGAAGTCGAAATCCTGTCCACTTCTTCACTTTCACCATCACATTCTTCTTCCGAAGGTATGTCGGGATACAATCCTAACAACACCTTACCGACGGGAATGATTCCACCTCCGTTAGGTGTGAATAACCAGAATCACCCGCCTGTTGAAGCGCCCGCCCGAGTCGCGCTCCAGTATCTCTTCTACCCTATCCGTACCTCTTTACCTACCTGTCTTTCACCCCCACCGGCAAATGGGGACAATTTTGAGATCAAACCCCACTTCATCAATATGCTGCCTAAGTTTCATGGTTTGGAATCCGAAAATGCATATATCTTTATCAATAAATTCCAAAACGTTTGCGCTATGATGAAAACGACCCAATTAAGTGATGACGCTATAAGGCTAAGGGTCATTCCTTTCACCTTATGTGACCTAGCAGAGAAGTGGCTATACAGCACCGCATCACATTCAATTAGAAATTGGGACGAGTTTGTGAAAGCTTTTCTTAAAAAGTTCTATCCTCATCACAAAACTGCTAGAATCCGTAATAAGATTATACAATTTTCACAGCTTCCTTCCGAACCATTTTGAAAGTGTTTTGAAAGATTCAAAGACCTACTCATTCAATGCCCGCACCATGGGATCGAAAGTTGGCAACTTTGCCAAACATTATACGAGAGATTGAACCCGGCAACGAAGCAGTTGCTAGAAACCATTTGTCAAGGTCACTTTCTATCCAAGTCTAGTGACGAAGCGTGGCAGTTTCTTGAGGACCTTAGTGAACAAACAATTCAGAGGGAGAGCACCAAGACCACATCATCATCTTCTTCTTTTGGTCAACCTAGGGCAGGCATACATCAAGTAGAGATGTCGATTGCTATGAAGGCCGAGATGGCCGCTCTTACGAAAAAGCTAGAAGCGCTTAAGTCCAAAATCTCGGCACCTTCTCCTGCCCCTGTTGTGCCTCCACGAACTGTTTGTGCTTGTTGTTCGGATCCATCACATCTCACAGAAGAGTGTCCTTACACTGCATCTACTCAAGGACAGGATCAAGTCAATGCTGCCTTTCAGCAATGACAAAGAAACGATCCATACTCTTTAACATACAATCCGGGTTGGAAGAGCCACCTAAATTTCGCTTGGAGCCAAATCCACAATTCCAAGGAAATAACAATTTTCAAAGGCCTCCTCCTCCACAACAACAAGCATCTCCACAAACTCAATTTCAACAACTTTTCCAACAGCAACCTTACCCTAATCAAGTGAACAATTTTGTGCCTAACACTTCTTACCCGCCAAACAATTTTATTCAACCTAATAATGACAAGGTTAGCTCACTCGAAAGAAGTCTAGAGGCGTTCTTAAAGCAATCTACACAATCTACTGCAAGATTAGAGACTTCTATTCAATCTTTGGTGCAAAACAGTGCCTCACACGATCAAAGCATCAAATCTATTGAGGCACAAATTGCACAACTCAATGCTGCATTGAAAGAGCGAGAAAAAGGAAAGCTTCCGTCTCAACCACTTCCAAATCCCGGTCATGCACATGTTGCATATGAACAGCAGAATCATAACGTAAATGCTGTGACCACGTTGAGATCCGGAAAAGTGTTGCAAAACAATGTAGGCATTAACCATGACACCCCTGCCGGTGGTCCTTCTTCATCTTCTTCATCTTCTTCACCTTCTTCTTCTTCTTCGTCGTTAGAGCCTATTCTCCATCCTTCACACGGCTCTACTTCTTCTAGCTCGAATGGACCCACTTCTCACAACACGAACACATCTACACGGGGTTCCATTCCAACTCAACAATCTGATCCGCAAAAATTGGACTCAACAACCTTTCAAAATGTTCCTTTTTCCAAATCGGTTGAGATCCAATAAACCAACTCCACAGATGGAAAAGATTGTAGAGTTGTTCAAACAGGTTAGCATAAATATCCCTCTTTTGGATGCAATCTAACAAGTTACTTCATATGCAAAAATTTTAAAGGACTTATGCACCCAAAAGAGGAAGTCACAAGTGCCAAAGAAAGTTTTCGTGGCTAGTGCTGTTAGTGATGCTCTTGTCAATTCTTTACCCCCAAAGCACAAGGTCCCCGGTTGTCCTACTATTTCGATCACAATTGGGGACAAGAACATCAATAGAGCACTATTAGATCTTGGTGCTAGTGTCAATTTGCTATCTTATTCGGTGTACGAACAATTAGGCGTTGGAGAGCTTAAGCCCACTCATTGTACTCTCCAAATGGCCGACCGATCAATCACCCACCCGAGGGGAGAGTTGGAGGATGTGTTAATTAGAGTAGGGGATTTCATTTTCCCCGTTGACTTTATTGTTATGGATACACAACCTGTCACTAACCCCCGTAATCAAATTCCGGTGATACTCGGTCGACCATTCCTCACGACTTCCAACGCGGTAATCAACTGTCGTAACGGTTCAATGAATCTATCTTTTGGCAATATGACAGTTGAACTCAACATTTTCAAGTTAGGAAGTCAGCCTTGCGAGCCTAATTCTAGCGTACTTGATGTTTGCTCGATCAATGAGATCGCGGAGGAGGACTGTGAGTTCAAAAATTTTATGTTTGATCACAGCAATGTTGACGCCAGTAGTGCGTTCCTCCTAGAATCCGACACAGCTTTCACGACGGACAATAATTATGAGTGTTTCACCTTTGTTGACGATCTTGAAGACGCTCCACCCGAGTTTGAGTCTTTTGCTTTTTCGGATGAGTTAGTTGAACCATCCGAGTCGGTTGCGTACACTCGATTTGAACCTTTGATCGCATCCTTCGAGTTTGAAACAATTGCTCCATTGTTACCATCTATTGTTTCACCACCTAAACTCGAACTAAAGCTTTTGCCGTCGCACCTAAAATATGCTTATCTAGGTGAGAATGTGACCTTACCCGTTATCATATCTGCCTCTCTAGCTCTCGAGCAAGAGAAGGCTCTTTTAATGGTCTTACACAATAATCGGCAAGCTTTCGGCTGGTCTATGGCGGATATCAAGGGGATTAGTCCCCTCATAGTCGAACATCATATACACTTGATGGATGATGCCAAGCCGGTAAGGGATCCACAAAGACGACTCAACCCCATTATGAAAGAGGCGGTCAAGAAGGAGATTGTTAAATGTTTTGATAGCGGTATCATTTACCCTATCTCGGATAGCCAATGGGTTAGCCCTATTCATGTCGTGCCAAAGAAATCGGGCATCACGGTCATTACCAATGAGGCAAATGAGTTAATTCCTGCTTGCACCCAAACTGGGTGGCGAGTTTGCATCGATTACCGAAAACTCAATGCCGCGACAAGGAAGGACCACTTTCCTCTATCTTTCATTGACCAAATGCTAGAACTATTGGCGGGGCATGAGTTCTACTGCTTTTTAGATGGCTATTCCGGTTATAACCAAGTCCCCATAGTCAAAGAGGATCAAGACAAGACCACATTTACTTGTCCCTTTGGCACATTTGCTTATCATCGCATGCCCTTTGATTATGCAATGCACCCGCTATATTTCAGCGGTGTATGATGGGGATCTTTTCGGACATGGTGGAGAAGTTTTTGGAAATCATTATGGACGACTTCACCATTTTTGGTGACTCCTTCGACGAGTGTTTACGACATCTTGACGTAGTTCTTACCCGCTGTAAGGATAAGAACCTAACCTTGAATTGGGAGAAATTCCACTTTATGGTACGAGAAGGCATTGTCTTAGGACATGTCATCTAGCAAAATGGAATAGAGGTTGATAGAGCCAAAATTGAAGTCATTTCTAATCTTCATCCTCCTAAATGCGTCAAAGATATTCGCGCTTTCCTTGGCCATGCCGGTTTTTATAGACGGTTCTTCAAGGATTTTTGCAAGATTGCTAGACCCTTGATTCTCTTATTGGCCAAGGACACTATATTTGATTTCGACTCAACTTGCATGGAAGCGTTCGAGTCTTTGAAACACTCTCTCATTTCTGCGCCCATTCTTTCATCTCCAAACTGGATGCACCCATTCGAAATTATGTGCGACGCATCAGATTTTGCCATTGGTGCTGTTCTTAGACAGCACATTAACAAGATGCCGCACGTGATTTATTACGCTAGCCATACATTAAATGAGGCCCAACTAAACTACACAACAACAGAAAAAGAGTTTTTAGCGGTTGTGTTTGCACTTGAAAAATTTCGGCCTTATTTAATCGGCTCTCCAGTTATAGTGTATACGGATCATTCAGCTCTTCGCCACCTTTTTGCGAAGAAGGATGCTAAATCGAGGCTAATACATTGGATCCTTTTGCTACAAGAGTTTGACCTTGTTATAAGAGACAAAAAGGATGTGAAAACGTAGTGGCCGATCACCTTTCACGACTTCCTTCTTCGCCTACACTTGAACTTCCAATCACTGATGTTTTTCCCGATGAGCAACTCTTGACCGTTTCTTGCGAACCATGGTTCGCCGATATTGTAAACTACTTAACCACCGGCTTGATACCTAAAGATTGGTCGAAACAAGATAAACTTCGATTCTTGTCCCAAGTTAAGCATTTTTACTAGGATGAACCTTATCTTTTTAAATACTGTTCCGACCAAATCATTCGTCGGTGCGTACAGGAAAATAAGGTTAAGAGTGTGCTGTCTTTTTGCCACGATCAAGCATGTGGCGGGCACTTTGGCCCAAAGAAGACAGCCGAGAAAGTTTTGCAGTGTGGTTTCTATTGGCCATGACTCTTCAAGGATGCATACGAATACTGCAAGACTTGCTCCCGGTGCCAACACTTGGGCCGGATATCGTGGAGAAACGAAATGCCGCTCCAACCGATTTTGGTTATGGATATTTTTGATGTTTGGGATATAGATTTCATCGGACCATTTCCTAACTATTTTGGAAATGTGTATATTCTTTTGGCTGTTGACTACGTTTCAAAATGGGTCGAGCCTGTGCCTAGTTGAACGAATGACAACAAAGTTGTTGTTCGATTTCTTAAAGAACACATCTTTTCTCGATTTGGGTACCCTCGCGCAATAATAAGTGATAATGGTTCTCACTTTTGCAATAGGGCTTTTGAGTCCTTAATGCGCAAATATTCTATCACCCATAAGCTGTCAACGCCATACCATCCCCAAACATGTGGGCAAGCCGAGATCTCAAATCGGCAAATTAAGCAAATATTGGAGAAAACGGTTTCTAAAAAACGTAAAGATTGGTCACTCAAATTAATCGATGCACTATGGGCTTTCTGTACTGCATACAAGACCGATCTTGGCATGTCTCCATACCGGCTTGTTTACGGGAAGGCTTGCCACCTCCCAGTAGAAATTGAGCACAAGGCATTTTGGGCTATCAAAGAGCTGAATTTATCTTTAGGAGATGCGGGCAGCAACCGAAAGCTGCAGCTGAATGAACTAGAAGAGCTGCGGGATGAGGCATATGATAATGCCATAATTGCTAAAAACTGAGTTAAGCTGTTCCACAATAAACACCTTTTGCGAAAGACATTTAAACCCGGTCAACAGGTTTTACTCTATGATACTCGGTTACATTATTGTTAGTTGTATGTATGCCCTAGAGGCCAGTATTGGATGATTTATATTATATTGGATGATTGGACATATATAGAGATGATTTTCTTGCTCGATATGATAGTATGCTATCTGGTTTCTCTTTATCTTAACATGTACACTAGTCTCTTTAAACTGTCTTAGAGTTACATGTTGGTAAAGACCTTAGGATGTGTACTTGACTGCCTGGACTATGATGCAGATCATACTAGTGGGGACATGGTAGTCCATAAGTATATCCTTCAAGGTCCCTAGTCATGGGTGTATCGAGACAGGGCATCGATATACCAGTGTAGACTAGCGTATATGCTTCTCGACCCATGAGATGGGCGATGGATGATCCCATATCCATTGGTGTTTGACATCAGAGATGATATACGGGTGCTCAGTGGAGACTGGGTACACTGGGCGGACTCGCCGAGAACTCCCAGATGGTATTATACCTCACGTCAGATGGCAGTTCTCAGGTGACACTTGTACAGGTTAGTATGTAAACCCGAGATCGTCATGGAGTCTTGTGTGATTCCCACTGTACTTTGATCTCCACCTTACCACGTCCATGAGGGCATGCAAAACGGTGGTCTTTGGGTACAGTCCCGAGTCACAGGGAGGCAATGAGCGATAGGAGGGGTTTCGTCTCTCCCGGTATTGGGGGTTGATGTTGCGCTGTGCTCGATTGGCCGTAACAGGAAAGTCCCTGGCCAGGGCTGATCAGAGATTTGCTGGTAAGTGTTACCAGTAGTTTCTCGACCCGTTATGAGCCTCACATCGGCACGACTTATCGGTTATTGGGGTCTGACGTTTACTACCCCTAGACTTGATATGCGACATATCAGACGAACAGACCGGACTGTACGGTAAGTGTTACTGGTTGGATTCACAGGAGTGTGAGCGGGCTAGCTCGTCGATCTTCTGATCGCTCAATACCCGGATGGCCGTTACGTTTAGCAGACCGCTTGCGGCTTGTGGATGTTTGATATGACCATCATCTGCTACCGCGTATTGACGAGTCTTTAGAGTCCTACACAGAGGTTTCCTGGCTCAAGCGAAACGAAATAGGAGCGCGTATGAGATATGTGCAGGACCGAGAATAATGCGTGTATGTGATACCGTATTTCATTCTCGCGATGAATGTTTCTATTGGTTGTATGCGATATAACCTAGTTATCGAATCATTGATTCGATAAATCGATACATTGTATACTAGTCGGTTATGTGCGACATGACCGGATCATTGAATCAAGTGTTGATTTAATGATTTAATGTATAATTGTATATTTGATATATTAATTTGCATTAACTAGTATTGGTTCATTTTTAAAAGGATTTTCTCACTTGAAGTGCACATTGTATATATGATGTGCTTTTGTGTGCACTTGATTGTATCATGTTTGATGATACATACTTACTTGGGTTTGTGCAAAGCATTAAACTATGGTTATGATAATGGTTAGGGTTTTGTGTTATTCATCTATTTATTTATCCCTTCTTTATTTATTTAAATAGATAAAAGAAAAGAAAATGGTTTCTTTTTATCATGAAGCTTCATGAAGCTTTGACTAAAGAGACCATTTGTCTTCATGCTTAACCCTAACCATTCCCACTTACCATGGTCTATTCTCTACACTTAACCTTAGTTAGCTTATGATAAGTATTGATTTATTTTCATTTTAATTCAACACTTATCATATTCTTTCTTCTTCTTGATCATCTTCTTCTTCAAGAAAAGCTTAAGTCCATCAATGGCAACTTGAGCAAAAGTGAGAGAAATCCAATTCTAAAGTGAACCCACCTCCTATTTCTTCATCTTCTACCTCTTGCCAAGTGGTTTTGGGTGTTTTCTTCATAAGTTTCACAAATTTGTGAAGTCGGAGCTTGAACTTGTGATGCCTCGACGTAGATCATCTTCGGCACGAAGCCGACGACCTAGTCCGCCCATTTCTCCGATCAAGCCGACGATTGAGTCCGGGATTCGAGATGGACAGCGAGAGGACGCCTACGTGGAGCCAAGGAAGTGGATATTCGGATCTACAAAGGTTGTAGCTTCTTATCTTTAGTTAAGTTGTTAACTAGATTCGTATATCGCCTAAACTTCTAGTCAACGATCCGTATTAGGGTTTCTCGGCACCCGTAAAATTTGAAATTGGCATGGTTGATGCCTTGTGAGACTTCATTAGCGTGCCTAGGAACCCTACAGTGGTATCAGAGCCTAGCTAGAGCCTTAGGCGAAGTCTAGACGACGTTTGAAACCCGAATACACATCGAAACCCTAACACATCATGCTTTCTGGACTTTTTCTAAAAACTGGGATTTTTCTAGATTAAAAATGCTTAAAAAATTCAGCAGGGGATTTGAAGAATTACAGTGAAGCCCGTACTCATGATTCCTCCAAAGTGCGGCGGAACCGCGGCAGAAGCATGGCTTCTACGGCGGTTCCGCGGCAGAAGCATGGCTTCTACGGCGGTTCCGCGGCCAACTGATGACGTCAGCCCTACTCCTTTGCACAGTAATTCATCATTTCAGCAGCTGAGTTTTATGGGTATTTTTAATATTTATTCAAGAGTTGAATTTTCTGGGGTGTTTTAGAGCTTCGATGTTTCGATCGGATTATCAAATTTCGTCTTTGTGTATTTCCGGATGACTTTAGAATATGATAAAAAGTTCGACCGGATATAAATACCCACCTTTTCCCCTGCCGGAAAATTTCCAAGTGTTGGATCTTTCTGTGGTTTAAGGACGTTCTAAGTAGTGCAAGTAACGCGATGGTCCCTCTAGAAGACAACAAACCTTAACTCGATTATATGATCGTCTTGAACTGCCCTTTGAACCTTCGGGTTTAGGCCAGTACGGCGTGCCACATGTGAGGCGTTGGCTTGACCCTTCTACGGCTGGACCGTTGGTACTGAGGCATGAAGTGAACGTCTTTGAACTTATTTCATGTGTTGAACGGTTTCGGGAAAACTTGGGTGTTCGAATGTTCGATCGGAAAGTTTAATATATTCTATTTATTCGGAATGGGATACAATAATTGGAATTCACAAACAGTTATGAGATAACTGAATGAATGTTATAAATCTAGCGGTTTAGTTTCACTTGATATTGAAAAGAGTTTTCGGTAATGAGACTAAAATGCGGGGTTTATAACTGTTAGGCATGTGATGTCTAAGTATTTCATTTGATTAGGCATGTGATGTCTAAAAGGGTTGCAGATTCCAACTGTTGTAGTTTTACACTTTCTTTTCTGTGACCGTAAGTGTAATATGTGATATCGCCGGTTTCGTTGCTATACGTCAACGACAATTGGGGTGCGCATATTTACTTACGTTGATGACATGTGATGTTATGTGTTGCTGGATATGTTATATTGGATTGTCGTGTTTGAATAGCCGGGGTTTTTTATGTGCGATGAGTGTTTTTCATTTTCATTCATGTAAAAACTTGTATGTAATATTCTTTTATATGGGGCACTTCTAGGTTGCGGAAGATGTCACCCTTTGTATATTATTTACTTTTCCGCATTAGGATAGACCCAAGGAGGGGAGCACAAGTAACCGGGTTCTGGGGTCCAGTGGGAGACCAACTCGAGGAGTCGAGTCCGGGTCTCCTAACCCTAGAATTGGTAGGGTTGCTTGCCATTCTCGTAGGGGTCTAGGGGTGTGGGATTGGCTATTCATCACGACCGTGGAATCCGTGTTTTATACCGGCTCGTATTGAAAACACGGACATCCTAGTATATCCAATGTTTCATATGTTTCTTCTGCTGCGATATCTGTGATGTGATCATGTGATGTTCTGTGATAGATACAGTATATAGTATATATGATATATTATATAGACATTACTTATGTCTTGCACCCGCACTAGCCCTGCCCTGCTCTGTCGTTAGTTACCTAACCTAACGGTGCATGAGGGGACATCCAGGCTAATGCGGATGGCATAAGTGTACGTCGTATTTATCTGTGATGTTTAGGTGACTTAAATGATGGGACTTCATTAATGTGATTAATGAAAGAAAAGAAACCTAAGATGTTGTAGAATCGAATTTCAAAAATAAAACAGGTAGCTACAGTTCTTGCTTTGCATAGCGGTATATATGATATACCCTGCACCTTATTCGATGAGAAAAGGACCGAGATCCCTTCACCGGGAGTGACTCCTTTAGCAATAACGGGCAGATGCTACACACTCGGTTTGACTTTTGATTGCTTCTATAGTTTCTGCTTTGCACAGTGATATATATGATATATCCCGCACCTCATTCGACGAGGAAAGGGCCGACGATCCCTTCACCGGGAGTGACCCCTTTAGCAAAACTAGAAAAGCCTCAAAATCGCTCCATTTCAAAACTTCATTTGATTCTACAACGATATCAAGTTCATTACGCAATAGGTTTTCAGAAAAACCTGTCGTAGCCCTCCGTCATTTCAGATAAATCCTACTTAGTATTCGTGCTACGTTTGTTGACCTCCGTCAAGGCGTAGTGTGCGGTAGCTAACTAGTATTTATCTGCTTGTGCATATGATGCAGATTGGATTAGGGTAGTCGTACGACCTTGTTGACCTCCGTCAAGGGTCGTGCGGGTGGGTTTGATTCAATCAAGAAATGAAGGGTTGAACTTGACTTGCACCCTGTGGTTTGTTGACCTCCGTCAAGGTCATAGGATGCTTGGGGAAAAATATTATCGGGAATTTCAAGTGTTGAAATTTGCAATGAGATTGCATACCTTCTATGAGATAGTTGGATCCCGATACCCACTGCGAGTAAGAGTTACTCCGGGGAGAGTTTTGCACACTACAATTAGCCGATCAAGTAGGTGTCTAGAAAGGTGTCAACGGGGTTACGCCTCTGGGAAAACGAGGTTTACATTAATTAGGTCCGTGCGAAAGCACGGGGAACCTCCCTCAAAGTACCGACACTGGCCTGGCTGAAAGATCGACGAAGTTGTAGGGTGTAATTAATCCCGGCTAGTCTTTCCTTTTAGGGTTTGAAGGAAGATTTGATAAAAACCAGTGGGAGCCATCCTGATTAGATAAGATTATAACCAATCTGATCTTGCACGAGCATACGCTAAAGTGTTTTCTTCTCTCTCTCTCCAGGTAGCGACCATTTCATGCTTTAATCAAGATAATAATATGGATGTATTGACCGAACCCGCATGTTATACTGTGCTGGGGAACGTTGGTTCCGTTCTTTCCTATAAGGGTTATAGGACTGAACAGGATATAGGGGAATACCAGGATTCCCATGCCACCCGATTGAAGAAAGTACATGTTGATGCATTTTCTTCGGGTGTGTTCGTTACAGAGAACTGTTTCTCCATTTGCCCTACGTCCTGGGTATTAGATACCGGGTCAGTATCCCATATATGTAATCAGTTACATGGGCTTAGAAAAGGCAGAGAACTTGGAGAAGGTGATAAAGACATTAGAGTTAGAAATGGTGCAATTGTTGCAGCTAAGACTGTCGGGGAATATCACCTTGTGTTACCAACTAGTAATACATTGGTTCTGAACGAATGCTATTACATGCCGAACCTGATATGCAACATTATATCGGTTTCTTTATTGAGTAAAGAGGGATATAATTTTGTATTACAGGACGATGTTATGAACATTTTTCGTAACCAAAAGTTGGTTGGATCAGGCACGCTGTGCAATGGCATTTATGTTCTAAATCAATCAACAGTTCTGAGCATAACAAACACACACAAGAGGAAGAGTTCTGAACTGAACGAATCCTTCTTGTGGCATTGTAGACTGGGTCACATCAATGCGACACGACTAGCTAAGTTGCATAAAGATGGATATTTAAATCCGTTTGAATTTTCATCTTATGACACTTGCCAGTCATGTCTCAAAGGCAAGATGACCAAAACTCCGTTTACGGGACACGGAGAAAGAGTTACTGAACTCTTGGGACTGATACATAGTGATGTATGCGGTCCAATGTCTACACATGCCAGGGATGGTTCTTCGTACTTCATTACATTCACTGACGATCTCTCTAGATTCGGATATGTGTTCCTGATGAAACACAAATCAGAAGCTTTTGAGAAATTTAGAGAATATAAACAAGAAGTTGAGAACCAAACCGGAAAAAGTATTAAAATCCTTCGATCTGATCGAGGAGGTGAATACTTGAGCATTGAATTCCTGGACTTCCTAAAAGAGAATGGGATTCTCTCTCAGCTAACTCCTCCATATACACCACAGCACGGTGTATCAGAACGGAGGAACCGCACCCTATTAGATATGGTGCGCTCTATGATGAGTATAGCTGAGTTACATGTTTCCTTCTGGGGATATGCACTGGAAACAGCAGCATACCTACAGAATAGGGTTCCCACCAAATCTGTGCCTACCACACCATATGAGATATGGGAAGGGAAGAGACCATATCTTAATTTTATAAAGATATGGGGTTGCCCGGCCTATGTCAAAAGACAAAAACCGGACAAAGTCGAGGCAAGGTCTGTCTTGTGTAAATTTGTTGGATATCCCAAACATTCGCGAGGGTATATCTTCTACCACAGTGAGGAACAAAGAGTATTTGTTGCTCAAAATGCCACCTTTTTAGAAAAGGAATTTCTTGCAAAATAGATTAGTGGCTCTGAGGTAGAACTGGAAGAGGTTCCAGCTGAACAAAACACAACAGAAGATTTAGTGGAACCAGAGGATTCAGTAGCACCCAATGAACCTCAGCCTCTCCGCCGATCTAGTAGGGTTCCTCGCCAACCTGAGAGATACTACGGTTTTCTCATGGATGGAGGGAGCGAGGATTGCATCATGGATGATGATGACCCAACTACCTTCGAGCAGGCCATCACGAGTAGGGACTCAGTGAAATGGCTGGATGCTATGCGGTCCGAGATGGAATCCATGTACACCAACAAAGTATGGACTTTGGAAGTTGCTCCTGAAGGGGTAAAACCCATTGGGAACAAGTGGATCTTCAAGAAGAAACTTGGTGTAGATGGGAAAGTGGAGACTTTCAAAGCTAGACTTGTTGCAATGGGTTTTCGTCAGAGACCAGGTGTGGACTATGATGAAACCTTTTCTCCAATGGCTATGCTTAAATCCATCCGGATCATGCTTGCCATCGCTTCATATCATGACTACGAAATCTGGCAAATGGATGTTAAGACCGTCTTTCTAAATGGTGATTTAGAAGAGTGCGTGTATATGACTCAGCCAGAGGGCTTCGTAGATAGTGGGAGCAGCGGGAAGGTGTGCAAGCTGCTTAAATCCATTTATGGATTAAAGCAAGCATCGCGGAGTTGGAACATCTGCTTTGACGTCGTTATCAAAGAGTTTGATTTCGTCAAAAATCCAGATGAACCTTGTATCTACAAGAAGGTGGCAGAGAGTAAGGTTGTCTTCCTCGTATTGTACGTGGACGACATACTCTTGATAGGAAATGATATTCCTATGCTACAATCGGTCAAGCTCTTCTTATCACAAAGATTCTCAATGAAAGATCTTGGTGATGCCTCCTGCATATTGGGAATTAGGATCTATAGAGATAGATCCAAACGGATTTTGGGATTGTCCCAATCCAGGTACATTGACACCGTACTAAAGAGGTTTAGTATGGAAGAATCCAAGCGTGGGAACTTGCCCACGATCTCTGGAGTCACTCTCTCCAAAGAGATGTCTCCCAAGACTGATTTGGAGAGAGCTCGCATGCAAGGGATATCCTATGCTTCGGCAGTAGGCTCTATCATGTATGCGATGCTATGTACCAGACTCGATGTAGCATACTCACTAAGTGTAGTGAGCAGGTATCAAGCTGATCCTGGAGAGAGTCACTGGACAGCTGTGAAGAGCATTCTCAAGTATTTACGAAGGACTAAAGAGATGCTCTTGGTGTGTGGTAAGGGAGAACTCCAAGTGGAGTCCTTTACCGATTCGAGCTTCCAGAGTGATAAGGACGACTCTAAGTCGCAGTCGGGATTTGTCTTTACCCTTTACGGAGGGGCGGTTAGCCGGAAGAGTTCCAAGCAGGAAACCGTAGCAGACTCGACGATGGAGGCTGAATACATCGCTGCCAACGATGCTGCCAAAGAGGCTGTCTGGATTAAGAAGTTCATTACTGAACTTGGAGTGGTTCCATCCATTGAGCATCCAATACCTTTGTATTGCGATAACAATGGAGCGGTGGCTTTAGCCAAGGAACCCAGGTCCCATCAGCGATCCAGGCATATTCTGAGGCGGTATCACCTGATCCGGGAGATAGTTGATCGCCGGGAGATCGAGGTCAGGAGGGTTGACACGAAGGAAAACACGGCGGATCCACTCACGAAGGCCATTACCCAGATACAGTTTGAGAGACTCTTCGGGATGCTCGGTATGCGATACTACAGCAGCTGGCCCTAGTGCAAGTGGGAGATTGTTAGTTGTATGTATGCCCTAGAGGCCAGTATTGTGCAGATGATGTATATTATATTGGATGCTTGGACATATATAGAGATGATTTTCTTGCTCGATATGATAGTATGCTATCTGGTTTCTCTTTATCTTAACATGTACACTAGTCTCTTTAATCTGTCTTATAGTTACATGTTGGTAAAGCCCTTAGGATGTGTACTTGACTGCCTGGACAATGATGCAGATTATACTAGTGGGGACATGGTAGTCCATAAGTACATCCTTCAAGGTCCCTAGTCATGGGTATATCGAGACAGGGCATCGATATACCAGTGTAGACTAGCGTATACGTTTCTCGACCCATGAGATGGGCGATGGATGATCCCATATCCATTGGTGTTTGACATCAAAGATGATATACGGGTGCTCAGTGGAGACTGGGTACACTGGGCGGACTCGCCGAGAACTCCCAGATGTTATTATACCTCACGTCAGATGGCAGTTCTCAGGTGACACTTGTACAGGTTAGTATGTAGACCCGAGATCGTCATGGAGTCTTGTGTGATTCCCACTGTACTTTGATCTCCACCTTACCACGTCCATGAGGGCGTGCAAAACGGTGGTCTTTGGGTACAGTCCTGAGTCACATGGAGGCAATGAGCGATAGGAGGGGTTTCGTCTCTCCCGGTATTGGGGGTTGATGTTGCGCTGTGCTCGATTGGCCGTAACAGGGAAGTCCCTGGCCAGGGCTGATCAGAGATTTGCTGGTAAGCGTTACCAGTAGTTTATCGACCCGTTATGAGCCTCACATCGGCACGACTTATCGGTTATTGGGGTCTGACGTTTACCACCCCTAGACTTGATATGCGACATATCAGACGAACAGACCGGACAATACGGTAAGTGTTACTGGTTGGATTCACAGGAGTGTGAGCAGGCTAGCTCGTCGATCTTCTGATCGCTCAATACCCGGATGGCCGTTACGTTTAGCAGACCGCTTGCGGCTTGTGGATGTTTGATATGATCATCATCTACTACCGGCATATTGACGAGTCTTTAGAGTCCTACACAGAGGTTTCCTGGCTCAAGCGAAACGAAATAGGAGCGCATATGAGATATGTGCAGGACCGAGAATAATGCGTGTATGTGATGCCGTATTTCATTCTCGCGATGAATGTTTCGATTGGTTGTATGCGATATAACCTAGTTATCGAATCATTGATTCGATAAATCGATGCATTGTATACTGGTCGGTTATGTGCGACATGACCGGATCATTGAATCAAGTGCTGATTTAATGATTTAATGTATAATTGTATATTTGATATATTAATTTGCATTAACTAGTATTGGTTCATTTTTAAAAGGATTTTCTCACTTGAAGTGCACATTGTATATATGATATGCTTTTGTCTGTACTTGATTGTATCATGTTTGATGATACATACTTACCTGGGTTTGTGCAAAGAATTAAACCATGGTTATGATAATGGTTAGGGTTTTGTGTTATTCATCTATTTATTTATCCCTTCTTTATTTATTTAAATAGATAAAAGAAAAGAAAATGGTTTCTTTTTATCATGAAGCTTGTTGAAGCTTAATGAAGCTTTGACTAAAGAGACCATTTGTCTTCATGCTTAACCCTAACCATTCCTACTTACCATGGTCTATTCTCTACACTTAACCTTAGTTAGCTTATGATAAGTATTGATTTATTTTCATTTTAATTCAACACTTATCATATTCTTTCTTCTTCTTGATCATCTTCTTCTTCAAGAAAAGCTTAAGTCCATCAATGGCAACTTGAGCAAAAATGAGAGAAATCCAATTCTAAAGTGAACCCGCCTTCTATTTCTTCATCCTCTACCTCTTGCCAAGTGGTTTTGGGTGTTTTCTTCACAAGTTTCACAAATTTGTGAAGTCGGAGCTTGAACTTGTGATGCCTCGACGTAGATCATCTTCGGCACGAAGCCGACGACCTAGTCCGCCCATTTCTCCGATCAAGCCGATGATTGAGTCCGGGATTCGAGATGGACAACGAGAGGACGCCTACGTGGAGCCAAGGAAGTGGATATTCGGATCTACAAAGGTTGTAGCTTCTTATCTTTAGTTAAGTTGTTAACTAGATTCGTATATCGCCTAAACTTCTAGTCAACGATCCGTATTAGGGTTTCTCGGCACCCGTAAAATTTGAAATTGGCATGGCTGATGCCTTGTGAGACTTCATTAGCGTTCCTAGGAACCCTACAATTATCATCCCGGCAAGCTTCGTTCTAGATGGAAGGGACCTTTTGTAGTCCGCACCGTTTATTCGCACGGTGCGGTTGATCTTGAAAATCCGGAGGACGGTACGTTGTTCAATGTGAATGGGTATCGATTGAAACCGTTCTTCACAGCGGACCCATCGGAGGAGCTCCTGCTTTTACAAAAGCCGATCTACAATGATTAATTTTCCTCCACTTTCACCCCCGAATTTCCATTTTTCCAAAACATTATTTAAAATATGTTTGGGGGTGTGTATTTAATTTGTAAATATATAATTCCAAAATACCATAAAAAAAACTTTGAAAAAGAAAAAAAATATAGTTTTTTGGACCTAATTGAAAATTTTCAGAATTAATTAATAAATATTTTTTTATTTACAAATAAAACCCTCATTTTGGAGGGTGTTTTATACAAATAGCCATCTTTCCCCTCTATTTAAAGAGAACCGAGCCCCCCTGCGCTAACCCTAAATATTTTCTCTTCATAAAACCCTATCCGCCGCTGCCTACCCTCTGCCAAAAGATCTCGCCGCGCAGCCACGTCGCCGCCGCGATTCCGCCGCACTAGCCAGCTTGTGCCGCCCTTCAACCGCGCCTCTCGAGTCTCACCCCCTGAAATTTCCAGGGGAGGTAAATCTGAACTTTTCCTCTCGGTTTTTCGCATATTAATTTCTGTAAAATCCTTATTGCACACAAAATGCAATTTGAGAGGGATTTTTCCCCAGTTTTCACGCACGAATTGTACGGTAGCTACTTTGTACATGAAATAGAGCAGAGGGGCTGGAATTTCCTGACCTATAATCACCCCTCGGCATTTGCTCTACCTGATCTAGTTACCTTTTTTTATGAATCCATGGAGGATAAAAGTCTCGATGACTTAGGCTACATTAAATTAAAATGGGGAGATCGCGTAATTCACATTGATAGGGATATGATCCACAAGGTCACACTTATACCTCGTTTGCCCGCACATGACCACCCCCTACAGTTTGAGGATTATATGCCCTTGATGGGCAATGACAGCACGAGAGAGCCGCGAAAGGGTATCCAAGCACGGACCCTTTTCGCGAACGTTTTTTCTGTGTGCCGGTGGGCACAAAACAACATCTTTGGCAGCTCTCACAACACGACTTTTTTCACTCCCTCCTTACATGTCGTACACACACTAATGACGAAGAATCCACGGTTCGACATGTGCACTATTTTTCTCCATTCTATAGGTGTTGGGAAAAGGGGTACCATCAACCCATGTCCTATGCTAGTCACCCAACTCTGCCGTTATTTCCTCCCCGTCGAGGAATTTGACTTTTATATGATGGGAGGAGTTCTGGTTCGACCACTCGTTGAGGGCGTTACTTCGTCCTACTCTAGACTTACTGATATTTGGTCGTGAACCGAACCGGCAGAGAATATTCCCGTGCGCACCCCTAGCTCTAGCTCGACATCGAGCGGGGAAGAGCTGACCCTCAAGAGCATGCACGTTTAATGAGAAGAGCGATAAGGGGAATTGATTCTTTGAGGAACGAGTTTAGGGAGACAGCACGAGAGCACGACCGTCGGCTGACGGAGATTGATAGGGGTATTCAAACCCTAGTGGCTAGAGGGGAGCGATCACGTTCACGCTCAAGGGCGCGGCGTGGGGCCAGGCAGTGAGGGCACTGCTTTGCTCAAGTTTGGGGGAGATGGTAGTGTATATAGTTATCTTTTGCATTGCATATTTTCATTTTATATATATTTTTCTTTTCCTTTTGCATATTTAATTTCTGCATTGCATCCTTATATAAAAATCATAAAAATTTGAAAATTTTGAAAAATAAAAAAAAATTGAAAATGAAAAAACCCATAAAAAATGAAAAATTTCAAAAATTATAAAAATTAATGTATTCAATTTTGGTTAATTGACTTGAGTTTGATAAATAGGTTAACTGGCTAGGAAAAACTAGATCTTAGACTTAGCAAATTAAAAACCCTAAAAATAACCTTCCTTAGAGTTTAACGGTAGAAAGTATATGTCTTTGTAGTTTATTTAGATATAGGTAAATTTTGGGTTCACTTCTTGGGCTAAGTCGAAACGAAAGAAAAATATTGAAACTTTTATTAGAGTATAACTTTAAAAAATAATTCCTAGCTTATGTCTAAATTCTGAAAACGTATACCCTACAAATTGCACAATCACGCACCTTGAAACTTGGAATAGTAGAGAAGACCTTGAAATGCTTTTGTCTAAAGTCCTTAGTACAATGAAAAAAAAGAAAAAAAAAGTGAATTAAAAAAATGGACACTGGTTTTTGTGATTACTTAAGGCTGTAAAAATAGAAAACTATTTAACGAGGGTGCTTCATCACCTAGTGCCATAGACCAACTGGTTTTGGAGTCACTGCTAAAAAGCCTTGGGTGTTGCAAGACTAGGAAGTACGATTTAAAGTGCTAACGCATATTGTAATCGGTTGTTGGTAGCTCAAGAAGTATTAACGGTCGCATGAAGGATGTGTAAGCGAAATTCAATTAAAAATTCACCAATTAATAAGTGCTTTGGACAATGGATGAGAGTACGATTGCTTGATTTGAATTTCCAAGTGTAGGGGTGATATTTACACACATGTGGGGATATGTGATTAGAGTTTAGAGGAGAGAAAGGAATAAAAAATAGAACTTGTATCTTTAGTAGAGTTGATAGAAATTCCTAAGTAGAGATGGACCCCTAGAAGGAAAACTTAAGAAATGCCGAAAGCTAAGTAAGTCTATAGAACATATATAATTTTAAGTTAAATGATGAGAAAGTGAGAAGAATATGGGTGGATAATTTGCGGGTCGACGATAATAGAATTCCTTGTTAGAAAACCTAATTGGAAAACAAAAGTCGAAAAGCCAAATTGATAGGATTTTGTGGGTGTAATCCGCTGAAAACCCTCAAGAGACAACACTCCTCCTACTAGGGACACCTAGAGGTTTAATGGCTTGTTGCACGAGCTCAGTGCAATCGTGTTTCCCTGTGAAAGTGCGGCTAGGTTAGATTTTTATCAAGAATAAAAAAATAAGTTTGTTCGAGGACGAGCAAAAGATAAGTTTGGGGGTATTTGTTCATATCATAATATTGCATTTTATATTCCCCCATTCTTATGCATTTTACAATAAAGACAGGTAATTTTGACCCATGTCTGCTATATAGTACAAGTTACAGGTTCTTGGAGCGGAAAACAGTGAAAAAGACAAAAGGCGACACAAAAGAAGGGCTTTTGACCAACAAATAGGAGGATCTTAGTCAAGCCTAGACGAAAAACAGTTCACAATCAACAAGGCTACGCAAGGTCCAAAATGTCAAGGCAAACGGTTAAAAATCCATTGCAAAATGTTCACTGAAGATCTGGAACCAATGTAGAAGCCCAATTGATAAAAGAACCCAAGAACCAGAAGCCCAAAAAGATCCAAAACAAAACCCAAAAATTTCAGCAACCAAGCTTGTCAAAGGGCCGCGGAACCGCGGCCCAAGCCTGCCATTGCCGCGGTTCCGCGGCCATAAGAAGCCCGGAGGAGATAATTTTTTTACCAAAAGTCGGGAGCGACGCTGAAAAGATTTCCTAAGGATAGTTTTGTAATTTCAGACAAGCGGATCAATTGTAAACCTAGGGTTTCTATGTCCTATAAATAGAGCCCAAACCCTTGTATTTTCCTATGCCTATATTCATCAATAAAATTCTGTTTTCTTTGAAGTTTGGAGCGCATCAATCGTAAGTAGGTTATTTTTCTTGCCTTAGTTCTAGTTTTTTATGTCTGTCTTAGGTAAATTCTTTACTTGCCCTACTTTAATTTAGTTTAGAATTTTATTAACTTGCAATAGATGTTTCTTCTCTTTAATAAAAACAAAGCAAAAATTATGTCTTTCTTTATTCCCTCAATGAGCGAGTAGCTTCCTCGCTTGTTAGGGTTAGGAATAGAGAAGGATTTGAGAGATGAAGATCACTCATCTCTTTTCTTTGCCAATCTTTTATGAACATTAGAACTCCATGCATACCTTCTTATTCCGCTCCCTACGACACTCTACCCTCGAGGTAACGGTGATCTGTAGTCTAAAGGCCCGGATTTTAAGGTTTTCCATGGAGGTTAGGGTAAAGATTAAAAAGGAAGGACAAGGATCTAGAGGAAGAACAATCTTCTCAATCATCCTAATCCCTTTTATTAATATTTACCATAACACTAATATGATATATTTAATTAAAGGCATTGGAAAGAGGTGTAGATCTTTGTTTACCAAATTTTCCCTAAACCTAATCCTAGGAAGTTTCTAATCCTAGTATCAAACAATTTCAATTTTTAGGTTTAATTATAAGACCAACACCATTTGGAATTAGCTCGTAAGAAGTTTAAGGAGATTTACAACATCCCTGTGGACCGACCCGTATTCACCGGCTAGCTTCAAGCGACGCCGTTCTTGATTGCGATAAATATTTTTGATCGACAAAACCTCTCTAAATCAATCATCGCCTGGGATAACCCACAAACTGCTATTAAAGAAACATACCTTGAGTTATCAAGAGTTTGGTTTTAAGCATAAGCCAGAAAACTCCATCTACCTTAACATCGTTAAGATATGAATCATTCTATATACAATATAGAAACAGAGGCACAATTTTAATTGGAACCATATTCAAATCATGCAGTTGTCTCCAGTGCATGCCAACTAAATGGAGAGAGGCCAATCAACATTACTCAGCTTAGGAGTGCATCCAGATATGAGTAACCTGAAAGAGAAGCAACTTCTCAAAACCATTACTATCAACTGAATACCAAACACAAGTATCTACATCTTCAATCACCTTTAAAAATCCTGATACTTGCAACACCTGGTTCTCTACTTTATTCTTGTACCTATAACTTCTCAAAACGTGGACCTTACATTTCTACGAAACACCTGTCTAAAACTTGATAAGTCACAAGTAAACAGATTATAGTAGAGTACCATCCGCTCTGTCCTAATGGACACTGGAAAACATACAATACTTTTTATAAGTCTCTTGAGTTGAATAACTCAAACCCTGTGCGTCGTAGGTTGAAAACTGTATTTATGATTAAGAAGAATTACACCGTTGTTCAATACTCCTTACCTAATTATCAACTGATAAAGGTAAATGTCATGGACATAATTTCAAAAGGTTATATCTCACTTTATAAAATAAACGTACAGATATATCAGTTTGAAATTGGTGCATAATAACGGATTTTCAAAACCAAATATTTGTCATGAGGCAAAACCCCAGGTGATTTCCTCAAATATCACCAATTACAACAAATTCCGATATAAGGAGGATGTAATCACCTAATTCCAAATAACTTACTCCTACTCATCATCTGTATAACCATACAGATGTGAGAATCAAAAAATGGTAAATATATACCCTGGAGTAAGGATCTAATTGAGAAATCAGTTTTCAATTAACAATAAAGTGTAACTAAAACATGAAGATGTTTCGAAGGGGTGTCTGGGTATTCATAGTAATGCCTCTTCCATTATCCATATTCCTGACTGTAACCATATATTTCTTTGCCATCTCTCCAAATCCCTTTATTTTTCTTTACTCATTACCTTCTGTACACTATCCTTAGGCTAAATGGTTTTCTTTCTTCCCTACCGTTCGGCACCATCCTATGGTTTGGAAGAAGACTGTCCAATAAGCGTAATATGTGTACTCTCCTTATCCTAGGAGCCTTCGCAACCTGAGAGAAGGTAAAGATAAAAGACAATTGAATAAAACTTATTCTATTTCTCCTGAACCAGAATCCATCCTCGGACTGGAACAAGTTCCTTCGAGTTCGTATATAACCATACGATGGATTATCCAATAATGCGGATCTTTGTAATGATACGGGGTGTTCTGGAGAAATTCAAAGGTGAAGTAGGAATGGCGATGATATACACTATTTGGTCGTGAAATAATAGCAGTCGCAATTTACTTTGCCCTCTTTCTAATACCTTTATTTGTCTTCACTTATTACCTTTTGTACACCACACTTGGGCTAAGTTGTTTTCTTCATTCCCGACCTTTTGACACCTGCCTATGGTTTGGAAGAGGACTATCCAATAAGCACAATAGGTGTACACTCTCCTAATCCTAGGAGCTCTCATAACCTGAGAGAAGGTAAAAAGAAAAAACAACCGAATAGTCCTATTCAATTTCTCCAGAACCGGAAACCATCCTCGAATCTGAAACAAGTTTCTTCGAGTTCGTATGTAACTATACAATAGTCATATCCAAAATATGTGGATCTTCGTAATGATATGGAATGTTTCGAAGAAAAAGGTAAAGGGTAAAAGTAGGATTGGTAATGAAGTATGCAACTCTGACAATCCAAAAGTCAATATGTTTTAAGAAGCTCCGGTTAACTTGGTTACTGAGTTATAGTCTAGGGTCGGGCTATGGTCGCTTCCAAAGAGAGAGAGAGAAAAGAAACAATCAGCGTGCACTCTAACCTAGATCGGAATGGTCAATCACTTCATCTATTCAGGATATCTCCCACTGTATCCTCAAATTCTCCTCCAAACCTGAAACAAGAATTAGTCGGGATCACCCGAGGAGTAAACCAACTCATCAGTTGGTATCGGGATCCAACTATCATCGCATGATAACCTAATAGAATCCACTCATGTTATCACACTCCAGAAGGTATGCGTATGCCTAACAAGTTTTAGTTTCTTTAGAAACTCCAGATGTGATTTCTACCCGATGCTCTTATAACCTTGACGAAGGCCAACATATCATAAGTCACATGTCAAGTTCTATCCGTCATTATCTAGGTTAATTTGAACCCACCCGTACATACCTTTGACGAAGGCCAAAATAGTAGTACGACTGTCCCAAACTAACGCATCTATCTATGCAACAAAAAAGTAACAAATAGCTACCATACACTATGCCTTGACGAAGGCCAACATACATAGCATGAATACTAAGTGCTACCTGTCTGAAATGATGGAGGGCTATGAATGGTTTTTGGAGAAAAACCTTTAACGTAATGAACTTGATATCGTTGAAGGAATCGGATAGCTTTTATAAATATATAGTGGCGAAAACCTTTGCTAAAGAGGTTACTCCCAGTGAAGGGATCTCGGCTCTTTCCTCGTGGAATGAGGTGCAGGATATTCCAGACTGAATACAACGACGCAAAGCAAAAAGTAATCGACTATAATGAAGTTATTATCCTGACGCAAACTTCTGCCCAAAGCGTCACTCCCGATGAAAGGATCTCGGCCCTTGCCTCGTCGAATGAGGTGCTGGATATTCATAACCGAATACCACTGTGCAAAACAAAAGAAAACGTCCTTGTAATAATAGCTTTTTTTTTAAAATTGTTCCATCAACATCGAATAGGTTTGTTTTCCTTGCATTGATCAGAATCAATACAGTGCCATCATTTAATCACACCATAAAAGAATGAAAATATGATGTACATATATGCCATCTGCATTCGCTACTAGGTCCCGTCATCACCCGTTAGGTTACTTAACTAACGACAGAGCGGGGACTGGACTAGCGCTAGTGTAAAACATATACAACATCTAGTAGTATATATATAACAATATATAATGATCGCTCCAGGCATGATAAATGCAACATCACAGATAAGTAATAAGCATCATAGAACAATACAGAATATCTGGGAGCCCCGGGTTTCCTTTGAGCCGCAAGTGAAACCCGACGTTTCCCTGGTCGTGTGGATAGCCTGTGCAATGAAAACCTAGACCCCTACGAGTGCGGCAAGTTACCCGCCAAAACCAGATGCGAGGCGGCCCCCTTCATCAACGTGAATGGGCCACCCAACACTTCACGGAATCCGGTAACTTGAGCACCCCTTCTTGGGTCAACTTGTACCCCTTACGAGTGTGGTGAATAGCCTGCCAATTCTGGAGTGAGGCCTTCTCCTTCTCAACGCCATGAGATGTGGACCGGTTTCCCTCCAGAACCCGGCTATCTGTGCACTCTATTTTGGAGTAATCCTAGTAGAGAAACGAAAATATGTACAACGGTGACATCGACCTCAACCCGGTCGTTCCCCAAACGAATAATATATAAACAGACAGTGACGGCAGTCCACATGTCGGAAGCTTGCCCCGCGATATCAAATGTACAAATAAAACTAAACTGTAATAACATTGTACCTAAGCTATCCACCACGACGAATCCGCAACAACACAGAACATCAACGTGAATGTCACGTTCGTAAACCCGTCTAAAAGAGCTATAGTAATTTGACAAGTTATACCGATCTAATGACATTCACGGTCGCAGATAGAAATGTATGAACTGATAATTTTAAACAAAGTTAGAAATATCGAGTTCAAAATAACCCTGAATATCCCCCAACAACTAGATAAACTCATATCAAAACTGGGCTAAACTAGCAATACCAATGAACCAACATTCCAGAGACAAGTCCACACACAAAACACGAACTCCAAACAAATTAAAGAGGTCGGCCTCCTCGGTTTTTTAAGCATTGTGGCCGGTTTTTTCTGGTCGAATTGGCTCGTATTTGGTCTGTGGTCTAGTGGTCAGGTCAATAGTCTTCTACAGTTACTAAAAAATTTTTTGATGACCAAATGAAATTCGACAGAAACTGGAATGCGTAGGTCAGTGAATTTGAGTTGTTTCGGTTTCGATAGTTTAATATTGTCTAAACCAACTAGTATGTTGTTAATGGGTAGGCTCTGATACCATATAAGGCTACGCCAGCGCCCCGGCCATCAATCCGTGGCCAAACGCAGAACAAAAACTTTTAAAACCCGGCGCTAACGGAACCTGATTCCCGGATCGAACCATTAACCCTATACTAGTTAATTGTAAAAGGAGTTTAAGAGATTATACCGATCGATCATTGTCCTTCGGTCTTCAACCTCTTCCCAAGCTCCTCGCGGCTTCCCCGAACATGTTCGCTCTACGGTCACCCTCCTCGAAGATGATCCACATCGAGGGTTCTTAATACGGGCTCCTGCTTCAAAACCGAAGCAACTCGGGCATCCAGTCCGGTACCCTAGATGCACAAGATGAAGTAGAGAGAGTGTGTGATCGTTTTGTCTCATGACATCCATGGATTCTCAAGACATGAGAGGGTATGGATGGAGGTGAAGAAGAAGCCATGCGAAGAAAGAAGTTTGAGCTCAAGACTTAGCATGAAAAGAATAATGCTACTCATGAAAGAAAATGAAGTGGCTGCCCCCATTTTCTTGTGTGATCAATTGTGAGGTATTTGTGTATTGCAACTTAAGAAATATCATCTCTCATGCTGATTGAAAGAATTAAAGTTTTAACCGCAATCAAGACGGTGTCGCTTTGCAGCTAGCCGGTTGAGCACGGGTCGATCTACAGGGAGACGGAGCGTTTTATGTTCTTGTCGTAACGAGTTAATGCGCGCGGGTGGAATTGTTCTTATCTACCCTATGTGTTATATGCACAAGTAAAGTTGTTAGGAAAAGATATGAAAGTGTAAGCAAAGGAAATCCGTATTCAAAACCTTTTGAGCAGAGTCTTGACCAATTGAAACTAGAGCAATCGGCAACAACGTGGATTAGGTAATTTAAGCACGGTATTCATGGAATCTGGCTTATTGACCCTTATCCTTCCGTTCTTGTCTCTTGCTTTCGCCTCTGGCCAAACCCAACGCAACCGGTCGCGGTTAGGAATCACCATTACCTTGGTAGGGTAGGGTGCCTAACGGAGCGCTTGCGTAATGTTTGGGCGGTGTTCAAAGGAAAATAATAGAAAAAGGAAATGAGGAACGAAACGTTAACTTACAATATCGTATTTCTTCCTAACAACACCATATTAACAACCATTCACAAAACAAACCAAAAGAACAAAAGAAGAAAGAAAATTAAAGATTACAAGAAAGTAATTAAATGACATGGTAATAAATTGCAAGTAATAAAAGACAAGAATAAAAATGCAAGTAAGAAATTACTAAGAACCATGGAACCCAAAACAAGACATGGGTTCAATAACCAAATCTTAAACTTGCAAGCTCAATGAAGAGGTTGCAAGATCATGAAGAGGCAAAGAACTCATGATGAATGAAGGCACAAAAAAGAGAATAACTTTATTGATTCCATATGAAGATACAACCCTTGAGATCAATAACCAATCCTTAAACCTTCAAGCTCAATGAAGAGGTTGAAAAATCAAGAGAAGGCAAGGATCTCAAGGGGAAGCTAAGCAAAAGAATGATACAATGTATGGAAAAATTGGACTCCCCCCTCACTTACCCAATGGTTTGCTTTTATAGGTAAAACAAGACCTTTACTCAAAGTTTGGAGGGAAATTTGAATTTTTGAATTTTTGAATCACATCAACACTTTATGCATTGAATGCACCATACCCTCTCATGCTTTGTGCTTGTCCCTATCATGCTTTGTGCTTGTCCCTCTCGTGCTTTGTGCTTGTCCGAGACACGAATGACCACTGTCATATGTCTTGTCTCTGGAGCTGGTACGCAGCACTGGACGGATACGGATGACTGGAACCCGGCTTTTATCTGTCTGTGAAAGATATTCTGGATATTGGCATAACTGTAGAGATTTTGTCAGACTTTGTATTATTTTAGACTGGGAACCTGTAACCTGTAAATATGTAGCAAACACGGATTAAAAGCACATATCTATAAACAAACGAGCATAAGAATGGGCGGTATAAAATGCAGTTTTCTGTGATGAACAAATACCCCCATACTTATGTTTTGCTCGTCCCGAGCAAAACCATTTATTCACAAAAGATAATCCTAACCGCACTTTCGCAGGGAACGCGATTGCACTTAGCGTGTGCAATGAGCCGTTAAACCTCTAGGTGTCCCTAGTAGGAGGAGTGTTGTCTGCTGAGGGTTTTCAGCGGATTACACCCACAAAATCCTGTCAAGCTTGTTTCATAAGTTAACATCGATTCTACTCCTATAGTTTAGTATCTAGGTTAAAAATTCTATCATCCTAAGTTAAGAAATATCCAACCCTTATTTTCCACACCTCTTAACTATTTAACCCTAGATCCTATACGTTCCAAAAAAGTTTAGAAAGATGTTGGTATCTCCTGAGTTTTCCTTCTAAAGTGTTGTCTTAAATCAGGGATTTTTATCAACTTTATAGAAAACATAAGTCTTATTCTTCATTTCTATCTTACCTCCAAACATCGATTGTATATTCCTACGTGTGTGTATTTGCACCCCTACACTCAAGAATTCAATTCAAGCTATAATACCCTTGCCCTAATACCTAATACTATTTCTTTTCATTAAATGATGGACGGTGTTGCTCACACAACTTCATGCGACTATTAATTCTTCTTGAGGCACTAACGGCCGATTACTGAATGTGTGAGCTTAAAGCGTAATTAGCAGTTTCCAGGTCTTGACTTTATTTCTTTTTCTTTTTCTTTTTCAAGACCGGATATATTTTTCAATATGCTCTTTTGGTGTTTAGCTTTAAATACCATTTTTTCTTTCATACTAGGCTTTCAGGCAAGAGTATTTCTAGGTATCCTCTACTATCCAAGTTTCAAGGTGCGTGTAAGTGCAGTTTTCAGGGTATATACTTTCTGAATTTGAACTCAAGAATAGAAACTATTTTTCACACTTATCCTTCAGTGAAGCTTCAATACTTTCCCCTCATCTTGACTTAACTCATGAACTGAACTCAAGATCACCTATTTCTCAAAAAAACTGTAAGGCCGTATACTTATCAAGGTTAAGCAGATTGAGGGTTATTTTTAGGGTTTTAAATTCCTAAGCCTAGGAATTAGTTATTTCTAACGTATCAACTAAACTTTCGGAATAAAAATCTAAATTACCCTATTAGCTAACTTGATAACAAAGTTTTTATATTTTTGGAAAAATTTTCGATTTTTGTGTGTTTTTAATTAGGTATGCAAATGCAGAATATACAAATGAATGCGAAGGAAGAAAACTTACCGAGCACTCCCCCAAACTTAAACTTGACAGTGCCCTCACTGTCAGACTACACCAAGAGGGTCAAAATTGTCGGCGCTCCCCAAAAGAAAATTATATACAGAACAAAAAGAAGACCAAAAATATATACACAAAAAAAAAGTCCCCCCAAACTTAAGTAAAATAGTGTTTCCACTGTTAAGCGTTGAAGTTCAGGATTAAGGGGGAAAGAGAACAATATCAATCTAGACAAGGCCTTACACAGGCCAAAAGTGAGCACCAACCATTCAAAAATCTTATCGCTATTATGTGCAGGTTGGTGAAGAAGGCGCAGAGAAAAGAGATGGAGAATATGCGAGACCGTAATGGGATAGAAGCGGAATACGGTCTAGGTATATGAGAAGAAAAATGGATAAATGGAAAAAGGAATGGAGTACGAATTTAAGGGTGAAAATGGAGTGAATAAATTAGCACAATTTGTGATGACCGATGTGTAAGAAGCGTTTGTGCTAATCTATTAACCCGTTGGGAAATGGGGTCAAATCCCTCAAGATTCGTGAGAAATCGTGGGTATGCCGAACTTGGTAAACCAGACACTGGAAAAGAAAGTGATACAGTTTCTTGCATGGTCGGAACGATAGAAAGAATGGAGGGAAGTGTTTGAGGAAAGTTATCGGTTAATGGTTCAGGAGGGTGTACACAGTCAATGAAAGGGATAGGATGAATTGGAAAATTCGACTCATCAAGTAAAACTGGTTCATTCTCAAATCTATCCTCAAAAGTCTCCTCAAAAATTATTTCATCCATGCAAATTTCATCAACATCAAGACGCATATGAAGTTCGGGTAAAACATTCAATGACTCGGGATGATGAATTGGAGAAAAAACCTCATCCAAATCTGCGGGTTCATAATCCAAAATTTCCCCAGCGTCAATATCCTCAATTAAGTGAAAATCAATATTCTCAGACACCTCATCAAAAGCATGGATTTCAATCAATTCAGGTTCTAGAGTGGAGGTGTAGAGGTCAAAAGGATTTAGTGTGGTTTCTCTCGAAATGGACCCTTCACAATCGGGTAAATAAAACACTACAAAGTCGCACAACTCATTAAACGTTCTATCTTCAATTGATAATTCATTTGGGACACATGATAGACATTCAAAACTGGAGTTGCGTGATTCAATCTGGGATGAGTAGGTTTGATTTGGAAGGGTGTACAGCTCACTCTCTCCACTCAAATTCTCAGCTTGTTCTACCGCCTCATCATACATCGAAAAATTTAGAGCTAGCTGGAAACTAGCTACCGGGTCCGTAGGTTGTATGAGGGCGTTCATGGACCCATTCAAATCCATCATCTGTTGGTACGACGCTACCCTAAAGTCTTCTAATGACTATTCCAGACTAGAC
Source organism: Agapanthus africanus (assembly GCA_030015575.1). Classification (NCBI taxonomy): domain Eukaryota; kingdom Viridiplantae; phylum Streptophyta; class Magnoliopsida; order Asparagales; family Amaryllidaceae; genus Agapanthus; species Agapanthus africanus. The sequence continues at coordinate 58,534,187 of JASDDO010000024.1, forward strand.
ATGGATTGTGACGGGGTTTCAGTAAAAGATTGAAATTTTGTTGGATACTGGAAACTCCCAAAAGGCTGTTCAGAAGCAATGTCTAGGGAAGGTGCAAAAGTCCGGTAGGACTGGTAGGAATTGAATGGATGGACAGGGGCAGGATCAAGATTTGGATAAGAAGGTAAATGGAATTGTTGATCCCAAGAATTTGAAGTGGTGAAAGGAGTGAAAGATCGGTTACGAGATTGTTCAATATGTTCAGCAATAGACATGAGTTTCGGAAAACAACCGGACTCGCAAAAGGGGTATCAACGTAAGAAGGTGGTGAAGGTTGAAACGGTTGATACAAAATGGATTGCGGAGTGCAAGTGTTTGTCCTAGATGCATTTATGCGATCTTTCAATGAAATTTTGGGCATGGAGGGGTCGTTCGAAATTCGACCAAAACAAGAACCGTAGGAAGTTATGTCCGGTTGTGGGTACCAAAGTTCGGCAAGAGTTTTTCGAGGTAGGGTACCAATGATATGAAGAGAGAAAAAGAATAAGAGAAAAGGAGGGTAAAAAGAATTTAGTTTTTTTGAGTTAGTTATTAACAAAAGAATGAAATATAAAAAAAAAGAATCTGGACCAAAAAACAATCACGACACAAATATACCACACACCTAATCGGTCTAGGGTTCACCTAGGTCGAGTAGACCTGCTCCAGAACTTGATTGTCGAAGTAAAACTGTGTCGAGAAACGGGCTCAAGATAAACTGGTCACGAGGCCAGGTAAGTGCAGAGATAAGGGGAGGTTTTCCGATGCTTTCGCGAAGGTCCTTAATTAAATAACCCTTTCTCTTTTGGCGGTTTCGACGTTAACACTTTCCTAGACACCCCGTAAACAATATACCGTTAAGCGGTGTTCTAAACATAGTTATCTTCTCCTAGTGAGCGTGAAGTCCTTAAGGCTTAAAGTCTAGTTTCTTTTAAAATTTGTGCGGGTAAACGTTATGCTCAAGTTCGTGATTTGTGGGCCACGGAAAAGGTGATGAAATCCTTTACCGTATATTGTGGGGTTCGCTTGCCCTTAAGTCCGTATTAATGTATGCAATGCGCAATTTAATAAAAATTCTATAAAGAATCAAACAATCGTTTTTTAGTTTAAGTACGGCACTGCAATAAATATGGGTTAGTCATTTTTTAGCATTTTCTAGCGAACTTCCAAAGAATCCTGCAAAGAATAGTATATTGGATGCGTCGGATTTGAGAAGAAGGTGTTAGTAAAGCACGTACCGTAAAGTTTTTGGGTTAGGAAGGCCCCGTTGAATAAAATCCGGTAAGCTTGAAAAGTTCGCTTGCGCGGGTCAAACTACCCGGATCTTTAGCACTGTACTTCGTAATCACCTTAGCTTGGAATGTACACTTTTCTCCCTACAATCGCCGTTCGCAAATCCACAAAAATCAATAAATCCGGAAAAACAGATATTAGTGCGAAAAAGCGATACAAATGCCCAAATACCTGCACACTAAAAATTATAAAAAACAAACAATAAAAATGGGACAGAAACAAAACACTGGAGCATAGAAAAAATTGGAAGCAGAAGGAGGATGTATGGCCGGCGATGCCGGATTTTCTTGTTGTGTCGCCGGATTTCCTTTGGAGAATGGGCTCCAATCTTCTTCTGGGTTCACAGTGTTATACTAATATCACACAGGTATTGTTTGTTTTCTTAGTTGAGATCCACAGTTCTAGCAGGTAAAAATCCAGAGAACAAAATGAGTTAGGAAGGTTAGTTTTTGTTTTTGTTTTGGTTTTTTGAACTTTTTAGTTGATTTTGAAAATAGGGTTAGTTGTATAGATGAAATGTACAGAGATTAACCCGAAACAACAAGAATAAAAACGTTACCATTTCCCCGGCAACGACGCCATTTGATTGAAAGAATTAAAGTTTTAACCGCAATCAAGACGGTATCGCTTTGCAGCTATCCGGTTGAGCACGTGTCGATCCACAGGGAGACGGAGCGTTTTATGTTCTTGTCGTAACGAGTTAATGCGCGTGGGTGGAATTGTTCTTATCTACCCTATGTGTTATATGCACAAGTAAAGTTGTTAGGAAAAGATACGAAAGTGTAAGCTAAGGAAATCCGTATTCAAAACCTTTGAGCCGATTCTTGACCAATTGAAGCTAGAGCAATCGGCAACAACGTGGATTAGGTAATTTAAGCACGGTATTCGTGGAATTCGGCTTATTGACCCTTGTCCTTCCGTTCTTGTCTCTTGCTTTCGCCTCCGGCCAAACCAAACGCAACCGGTCGCGGTTAGGAATCACCGTTACCTTGGTAGGGTAGGGTGCCTAACGGAGCGCTTGCGTAATGTTTGGGCGGTGTTCAAAGGAAAATAATGGGAAAAGGAAATGAGGAACGAAATGTTAACTTACAATATCGTATTTCTTCCTAACAACACCATATTAACAACCATTCACAAAACAAACCAAAAGAACAAATGAAGAATGAAAAGTAAAGATTACAAGAAAGTAATTAAATGACATGGTAATAAATTGCAAGTAATAAAAGACAAGAATGAAAATGCAAGTAAGAAATTACTAAGAACCATGGAACCCAAAATAAGACATGGGTTCAATAACCAAATCTTAAACTTGCAAGCTCAATGAAGAGGTTGCAAGATCAAGAAGAGGTAAAGAACTCATGATGAATGAAAGAACAAAAAAGAGAATAATTTTATTGATTCCATATGAAGATACAACCCTTGAGATCAATAACCAACCCTTAAACCTTCAAGCTCAATGAAGAGGTTGAAAAATCAAGAGAAGGCAAGGATCTCAAGGGGAAGCTAAGCAAAAGAATGATCCAATGTATGGCAAAATTGGACTCCCCTCTCACTTACCCAATGGTTTGCTTTTATAGGCAAACAAGACCTTTACTCAAAGTTTGGAGGGAAATTTGAATTTTTGAATTTTTGAATCACATCAACACTTTATGCATTGAATGCTCCATACCCTCTCATGCTTTGTGCTTGTCCCTATCATGCTTTATGCTTGTCCCTCTCGTGCTTTATGCTTGTCCCAGACACGAATGACCACTGTCATATGTCTTGTCTCTGGAGCTGGTACGCAGCACTGGACGGATACGGATGACTGGAACCCGACTTTTATCTGTCTGTGAATGATGTTCTGGATATTGGCATAACTGTAGAGATTTTGTCAGACTTGTATTATTTTAGACTGGGAACCTGTAACCTGTAAATATGTAGCAAACACGGATTAAAAGCACCTATCTATAAACAAACGAGCATAAGAATGGGCCGTAAAAAATGCAGTTTTCTGTGATGAACACATGCCTCTACAAATATCTCACAACAATAATAAAATAACAAGCATTGCATAAAGAAACACACCATGAGTCACCATGCGACAATAAATGCCACAAGCCAAAACTTAAGCTCACAATTTCCATCACAACAATATTTAAACATTAAGCTAAATGTTTAAATGAAAAAGGAAATTGTATCTTCAAAAGTAATCTTGTTACAGATTACAAGAATACCCATCATCTGTATATACATATCTGCATCCGTATTCTGACTTAATACAAATACAACGAGACGAAAATAATCCAACAATCTAATACTAGGATCCGGCTTAAACCAAGCCCACTAGTATGATCTGTCCGATCATGATCCATGCACGAGTGCACGTATATGATCGAACCCTGCCATAAAACCGTACGGCCTCTACAACGTTTCGCCCGAACTAGGGAAACCCTCTGTGTGGGACTCTAAAGACTCGTCAATACACTGGCAGTGAGTTTAACCACAAGCACGTCAGTGGCACTAGCTGTATGTAACGGCTGCATAGATATTGAGAGAAAGGAGGCCGACGAGCGAACTCATCCTGAAACCCTACTGAGCCTAACAGTCACAATATCCGTATAGTCCGATCTGTTCGTCTATGATTATCGCATATCGAGTCTAGGGGGTGGATAAAGTCAGACACCTAATAACGCGACATTTAGTGTCGGCATGAAACCTATCACGAACTTAGAAACTACCGATCCTAGATCGCTAATTCTTGACTACCCCGACCGAGGATTTCTGGTGATGGTCATCCGTGCACAAATTAACATCAACCGCTAATACCGGGAGAGACGAATCCCTGAAGATCCGATCACTGCCTCCATGTGGCTCGGGAATGTACCCAACTTAAACCTGTTTGCTCGATTCCTTTGAGCCGTGGTAGGGTGTGAAGACTGCACCTGTAACTGCTAAAACTGCCCGGTTGCACTTGGTGTAAGAAGCTCTAGTTTGAGCTTCTGAAAGTCCTCAATGATGCTCCTTTGATTGGTCAACATCATGACCGCTGGATTGCAACTTAAAGTGTCAGGTACGACATTTACTTTCCTCTGATGGTACTGTAAGTCCAAGTCGCAGTCTGCCATTAGTTCTAGCCATCGGCGTTGTCTCATATTTAATTCTCTCTGAGTGAATACATATTTCAGACTCTTTTGATCCGTTTACACTTTGACCTTTTCGCCTAATAAGTAATGTCTCTAGATCTTTAATGCGAAAACCACTGTGGCTAACTCCAAGTCATGCGTTGAGTAGTTCCTCTCGTGATTCTTCAGCTGCTGTGAGGCATAAGCAACTACCCGACCGTGCCGCATCAGAACGCAGCGTAAACCATTCCCTGAAGCATCGCTGTGTATTACCAAACCACATGAATTATCTGACACTGTAAGAATAGGGGCCGTCGTCAACTTTTGTTTCTGTACCTCAAAAGCCTGAGTACAATTCTCTGTCCATACGTAAGGTACATCCTTCCATGTCAGTTTTGTCAAAGGTTCAGCGACTCGTGCAAAGTCTTGAACAAACCGCCGATAATGTCCTACCAATTCCAGGAAGCTCCTGATCTCTGCCACTGACTTCGGTGTCGGCCAATCCCTAACAGATTCTATCTTCGCTGGGTCTACTGAGATGCCTTCTCCCGAAACAATGTGTCCCAAGTACCGCACTTTGTCGAGCCAGAACTCACACTTGCTCAATTTTACGTATAGCTTCTCTTCCCGAAGAATTTATAGTACAGTTCGCAAGTGTTCGGTGTACTCCTCTCGAGTCTTAGATAAGACTAGTATATCTTCGATGAATACAATGACAAATGTGTCCAATTATTATGCAAATACTCTATTCATCATATCCATAAATATAGCTGGAGCATTGGTAACGCCGAACGGCATCACAAGAAACTCATAATACCCGTATCGGGTCCGGAGGGCCGTCTTGCATATATTCTCGGCCGTTACTCTAATTTGGTGATAACCCGAACGAAGATCCAGCTTCGAAAATACCTTGGCACCACCCAATTGATCAAATAAGTCGTTGATACGTGGAATGGGGTATTTGTTCTTTATCGTTACCCTGTTCAGCTCACGGTAGTCTATGCACATCCGTAGTGATCCATCTTTTTTCTTCACCAACAAGACTGGTGCACCCCACGGAGAAACGCTTGGGAGAATAAATCCCTTCTCCAGAAGTTCTCCAATCTGCTTCTTCAATTCTGCTAACTCAACTGGTGCCACTCTGTACGGTGCCTTAGAAACTGGTGATGTACCTGGAATCAGATCTATCAAGAATCCCAAGACGTGTGGAGGCGGTAGGCATAGAAAATCTTCAGGGAAAATGTCAAGAAAATCTCGAACAATTTTTGGTGCGGGGTTTTCATCAACCTCCATAGCCGTCAATACTTTCGGTTTGGCTCTAAACTTGGCTGGCTCCAAAGACCCGCTTCCGCCCTCCAAAATAAACTCTGGGTGATTAGGAATGACGAAAGTCACATTCCTAGCTCGGTAATCAATAATCGCATGGAATGTACTCATCCAATCCATCCCGAGAATTGCGTCATAGCTGCATGTTCTGATTAAAAGGAAATTTGCATAATTCCCCACTACACACTACAACTGGACAAGATCTACATTCTCGACTAGATATTATAACACCATTAACCATATGTATTTCCCATCCCTTGTTCAATGGTTCATGCGGTATGGAGTGTGTATCGACAAAATTTGCAGATATGAAACAGTGTGATGCTCCAGAATTAAACGGTACTCTAGCTGGTATAGAATGAACGAATAGAATACAATTAACAACTTCACCTGAGACCTCTACCTGCTCAGCGATCAGGTTGAAAGCCCTCCCTTTACCGCGGCCTGTGTTGGTTCACCTCTGCTCTAATGACCTCTGCTTCCGCGGTCCAGACCCTCGCTGTAACCATGTTCGCTGAGGGTAACCACTTACCCGGTGTTGGTTGGATCTGCAATTCAAACATGGTCCTTTGGCATGGCGACAGTCTTTCTAGGTGTGCCCGTCCCTGTGACAGTAGCCGCAGACTAAAGCTTTCCTCTGTGGGTGCTGCTGGGGCACGAAGGGACGCTTCATCTGCATCGTCCCTGGCCTATGAACCGGTATGACCCCTCAGGACAAAGTGTGAGTACACATCGGAACAACTGGGGCCTCCTGTCACTCGAGCTAGGGTACCTGAATTTATTGATTAGCTTATCCTGAATTCGTGCAGCGTTGAGCACCTGCGCGAAAGTCTGCAACTCGAGTGACGCAATCAACTGTTGCAGCTCAAAGTCCAGTTCCTGCAAGAAACGTCTGGACCTTGTGGCCTCTGAAGCGACCATATATGAAGCGAATCAGCTCAGCTAGTTGAATTCTATAGCATACACGTCAACGGAATGGCCGTTCTGCTTCAGTAAGATAAATCTTTCTTCCACCTCTGCCTTGGCGGTGGGGGGAAAATAGTGGTCCAAGAAGAATTCTTTGAACTTTCTCCTATCGATCGGCCCATCAAGTCTGCTCTCTTCAACTGACCACCAAGTACGGGCTTCGTCCTCCAGCTGGATCTTTATCATATTCACCTTCTCTTCATCGGGGACCCATGCGGCCGTCAAAAGATTCTCCACATTGATTATCCATTGTTCGGCCTTGAGTGGTTTGGCTAGTCCCGTAAACACAGCTGGGTGTAACCTCTGGAAATCTGACACAGTGCCAGTTCTAGCAGATGTAGCTGGTGTAGCGGTGCCCTCCGGGGGCGGTAATTAGAGCAGAGGGCCCCCATAATGCTGTAATTGCCCTAAGTCGCTTAGTAAGTAGGTTCGTCTTTCTCTCTTGGGCTTCCGCGAGGGTTGTCATTGCATTCAGTATCCTCTCTATGCGATCCTATAACTAGAGTCCGAGGAGAGGTCGTGCGGAGAAGTCATGTCGTTGAAAGATAGATGAACGGATAAGATTAGATACAAAGATGAAAATGAAAGACAATAAAGTGAAAATAATATAATAAAGTGTAGTTAATGTCATCCCTTAATACTAAAGCCTGGCGCTCTGATACCAACAAAACCATGTCATACCCCGCTTCCCAAAATACGGAATACAGGAGGCGACTAGGCTAGCCATGCTCCTACGGTCAGGGAACAATCCCGCTGTAGTCGCACTTCGGCTTCTAGCATTACACGTTAATCAGTAAACACAGCACAGAAGTAAAGAAAACACATCACTAGTTTATTAAACCAACTTTCATTGTTCACAATTTACAATAGTTCAAAAGAAATGGAAACTACTAACCAAGTGTGAATACAAGCTGAGTAATGAAAAGCGGTAAAAGTATTGTAGGTACGGATGTCTAGATCTCTGTGAGATCGAATGGTAGGTCTGACTCTTGAACCGGGTCCGTTCCAATCTCTGAGCATGCATACACAGGTCGCAGGGCGACGCAATAGCAATATTATAATAATAACAAAGAGTCAAGAAAAAAAGTAATAACGGTGGAGACAATAAATACAGGTAATCGATATGTCAATAAACAATGCAATGTATGATCTGTGTCCCTATCGGTCTCTATGTCACTTTTGAAAGCGAGTTGCGGAAAGGAATCATCATATTTAACGAGGGTCTCGTATGTACTTAAGACTACGGCCTACTGTTGCCCGAGACATAACCCTGTCGGCCGGACCGCTAGGTCCAACCTAATATATAAGAGTCGTTGTTCAAATGATCATCCTCTAAATCGCTAATCTCGCTAAATACAAGTTCCTTTCCACTTCGATTTTCCCTTTTCCCCCCAGGTTTCACTATCTTTCAGTATGGCTAGTTATATACAAGTACGCACCAATAACACTGCTTTAATCACTATTCACTGGGTTGTTCACTATCATGAATCATTCACTTTTTACTGGCGTACTTGACACATCTAAACCAATACCATTCACGTTCGATAATGCATTATACACTGAGAATTAATAATAGCGTTCACTATCGCTAGAGGTATCGCAGTTGGGTAAATATGTGCATTTATGCCGCTAAACAAATCATATGCAATGCAAGTAATTACGCGTCTTATGAAGTTAGAAATTCGCATTAAATCGCAGATTTAGAATTAAGTAAATTTATACTAAAGTGGTAATAAGTAAACTTAATCAGAAAATCAACGAAATTAGTTTCAAGTAAATCGGGTTTCGGGTTCGCAAATTACGGTCATTTCTTTTTAAGTGTTCACTGCTGGAAATTCAGTTCCTGAACTGAAAGTCTATTTTGTAACACAGTTTTCACCCTATTGGGTTCATAATTAGGCGATGCTACAGTTAGATAATATTTAGTTTTATCAGATATCTTTCCAACACATAAGACAGATGGACAATATCCCCTATGTGCTAGGAGTTATGTATTATTTAAGATTGAGATATACGTTCCGTCCCTGCTTGGAACTGCAGTATGTATTGATGATTTAAAATAGGATTAAAAAATCAAACGAGGGTAAAAATGAATGAAATCACTTCCAATAGTTAGCTAACAAATTAATCTTCGCAACGTTATAGGGTTCCACATAATACCTTTTTCACACAGTGTTTTAAAAGAATTTTATTTCAAGTGTCGACAAGCAATGCTGCTCTGGACTGCAGTCCAGAGCAGCATTCCCGAACATTTTCTGTCACCGCTTTAAAATAGAAACAAAATATAAATTATATGGGGTTCTAGCTTGTCGAGTCGGATTATATATGAGCCCTCAAAAAAAATATTGCGGTGTGTATCCAATTTACTATGATTTTTACAATTTTCAGGTATAGAAGTTTCAGATTTGGGCCGGTCTAAATGGGGATGACATTTTACAGTGTTAGGGTCCGTATTTTCGAACCAACTCCCTACACAGTATTTATTATCACAAAGGTAATACGTTACACATAAGTTCCATCTTTTTAAGATGGTTTTTAGCTTAGGATTTGCATCGAGCACCTATGATAAACATTTGATTCGCCACCGAAATGCTCGTATGTTTCAACCGATACACAATATTAATTCTACAATTTTCTCATAACATTATCACTAGCATCTAGACTTCATTATATTTCAAACATTAGTACTAAGATTTAGATAAAGCTTAATATTAAATCACAATAGAAATTTTAGTTCATACACAACCGAAATAAATATACTATAGCATTTAGCAAGTATTTGAACTTTCCTGACAACATATCGATTATGATATGTCAGCGACGTGGCAATAGTGGTGATCTATGGCAACGGCACGATCACGACACAAGCGCGGCTAGGTACGACACGGAAAACTCGACGTCGGCTCGAGCTGGGTGCGATTTTGACCTTGGTCCTTGGCTGGAGTGTGTTTTACAGGGTAGTCGTCGACGAGGGCCCGACGGCACTTGTGGACGCGGAGGAGGCAGCGACGGCGAGTGGAGGCTCGACTTGGGCTTGATGGTGGGTGAAGGTTGAGACTTGTGGGGACTTGGTGGTGTGGTGGTTGCTTGGAGCTGCGGTGGCGGTGATGGCAGCAGGCGGCTCGTCAGCAGCGAGAAGATGTCAGCGGCGGTTGGAGGTGGTGTTGTTAGGTCGTAGGAGGTGGTGGCGCTGCGCTGTAGGTGATGTTGGGTTTGAGGGAGATGAGAAGGAACTCGTGGGGGGTGTTAGTGGTAATGGGGTGCTGGGGCTCGCCGGAGTTGTTGAGTTCGGTGGCGAGGGTCGCTACGTAGAGATGAGGGTGATGGGGAAAGGAGGAGGGCTCAAGCTCGGGAGAAGAAGGAGAGGAATCGAGAGGAGAGAGAGTGAGAGTGATCGAGAGGTGAGAGAGAGAGAACGTAGGGAGAGAGAGAGTGAACGTGGGGCTTTTAAAAAAGATAATAATGTAAAAATAAATAAGGGACAGCGAGTGTAATGGATAAAATTAATATATAATAATTAGGTTTTAATTAGGGATTTAATAAAATTGATTGGGGCAGGATTTGGATTTAAATGAGAAAATTTTTTAATTCGAAATGGGGAGAAAGTATCTGTTGATTAAAAGGAAGTGGAGGGTTTGGGTTGTTAGGCTTGGGCTTAAGAAAAAATTTAGAAGGAAAAGAGTGGGATTAAAGATGGATCTGGGTTTAGGATTTTAAGCATTATGTTGGGTAGCAAAAGAGTTAGGAAAAAATTTATTAGGGAAAAATATTTTTGATGAAATATATATATATATATATGGAATAAATTAAATAGAAAATATAGTCTGAAGTACGAATAATAAATACAAAAGGATTGGGTATTACACCTACTTGACTGGGGGTTGACTAACTTTGACTTGGTCAATCGGAGTATAATTTTTTACCCCAACACCCAGGGGCTAAGCCCCCTTTTTTCGATGGTGCTTCCATCGGGCATGTGCTACTCACGTGGCCCGCTACGTCCTGCGGTCGTGTGCCGCATACGTCATCCGCTGGCGCCCGGTGGCCCTGTGCCGCTCACATGGCGAGCTGCGTCCAGCGGTCACGTGCCGCTCACGTGGTTCGTTGGCGTCCAATGGCCATGTGCCATCTCATGCGTTCTCAGGATGCTCCTCACCCTTCTTTTCCCACACTTTTCCCAAAAAATAAAAAGAAAAATAAAAGAAAAAATGTTTCTTTTGAATAAATAAATTCTTTTTCCCCAAATAGAATAAATAAAAAAATAAAATGAACCCACCCATTCACTGTTGTTTTAAAAAACACACACGTTCCATACTCAAAACACTTCTTCCGTTTGAAAAAAAATTCTAACGGGATGCTGCCCCGCACCTTACAAGGGGGCTGCTCGCCCCATTGACCCCCAGCTGGCAATCCGGGTTGCGGGACCTTCATAAACTCTGTGAAGCCCCTGATACGTCCAAAACACATTCAAAACACAACACAAGCATACTACACATTGAGTTCGCATGATTTGTTTGACCTGTTAATCGGATGTTCTCTCGCTTCCGAGAGCAAGAGGTAACTAACGACAGCTAAGTCCGTGACTTTTGGAGATTCAGATCCCCACAATTAATAAACCCCGGCATACCCTGGGCAGGGTGAATCTGTATACACCTGACAAGCATGGCATTCCTATCTCAATAGAGTTACCAAAAACACTTTACAAATACAACTACCGGTTTGGAAGATATACCAATTTTCGTATCATCGCGTAGAACAGATCAGAACTTTCCAGCACTGTCGCAAATTTTATAAACACAGTTTGAGTGGGTTTCTTCCAGGTTTCAGGTTTCAAATATTATCATAAAATTTTTGGTATTTCGGAGTAATTATCCAAACAACTAAGTTTCGTTTGATTTGGATTCATGAAACTCTAGTTATGGTCATTTTAATATCAGGGTTTAAAACAGAAGTTCGTATTTTTGGACAGTAACGTTGGGGTGTATTATCTGGAATATATCGGGTAGTTCTTTTCATTATGGGTCACCATGTATATATTAAATTCTAGATCTATCAACTGTGCATCTATACCTATAATGTTTGCCCCAAACGGATATTGGGAATTCGAATTATGTCCTATTTAACAACAGTGTGCAACTCAGGGCAGATTCTGTCTAGACTCATCACTTAATTTTGTAACAAAGTTTTCTATAATTTACGTCAATTTCAGGGAATCGGTATAACTAAGAAAGTTTAGATCTTTCGATTTAAATGTCCGAAACACCCGAGTTTGCTCAATTTGGATATCGGTAGACTGAGTTATGTGCCATAGAAGTTGACCAATAAATACAGTTTTCTGGTTTTATAAATAGTGAATAAAAAATACGTAACTCCTTAATCGATCAAATCTGAAATTTTTATTGTGGATCTGAAATTCTATTTAATATTTATCCTAATGTTCCTAGAATTTCCAGATAAAAAAAATCAATTTCTAAAATTTACCTTGGACATAAAGGTACTTCATTGATGGTCGTATTTGAGATTGACAAGATCATGATATTTATTTGAAAAATCTTTTTTTTTCAAAAATAAATAAAATAAATTAAAAACAGTGAGCAATATGAAATCATGCATATATGCATATGAATCGGTCATGGCATATATATTAAAAATCTAAATAAAAGATTACACTATCACTTTATTTTGTGTTCGTTATTTAAACATGAGGATTACCGAAATTATGTGGAAGTATAGCCAAAATAGATGCAGGTATACATAAGTAGAGATATGGTAAGAAGAAAAAGATTCAATAAGAGGAAGGCTAAGAGGGGGTGAGAGAGACGGAGGGAACTTATAAGCACAAGCCGGTATCATCACTGGGCTTGTCTATCCGACGATAGCCTCACATTACGAGGGAGACCTTTTTTTTAGAGCTTCTTCGAGGACTTTAGATGAAGAGGGAAAAAGAGATGTACCATATTTGTGAGGAAGAAAGGGAGGAGATTACTTGTTCTTCTCTTTCTTTCTCTCTTTTTAAAAGAATAAGATGAATATATAAAAATTTATGTCAAATTAATTTAAATTAATATGAATTCATAATGGGAGTTAAGCAGAAATTGAAAGGCTGTCCATTCATTTGGGAGTTAAAAAAATAAAAGATCACATTTGTATGTTACAAGAGGGTTTTAAAAAAATAGATAAATATAATTGCAAGACCCGAGATCCGAACATGTGGCCTATGGAATAATAATGCAATGACTTAACCAATGGGCTATAAGGTTATTATAGCATAAATTTAAATAGAAATAAATATATGCAGAGTTACAAAAGAGAATAATTTAAAAGTTAAATGAAATAAATCATTTTCTTAAACTAATTTTTTCTCCTTTCAAACAAAACACACTACTGCAATATGGGGTTGCTCCTACGGACTCAGAAATCCGTAGGGCCATATCGTTGTCCCTACGGTGCGTTACGTTCTAAATTTTTGTTTGGCGGAGCCGCAAGCCGTGGACCTACGGTTATGTCCGTAGGGGCATCTAAATAGATTATTAATAAAAAAAAGCACAGAAAAATTATTCATCGTTCCCAAAATTTCTCTCTCTCACTCCCGCGCCTCTCATCGCCAGTTCCCGCGCCTCGTCGCCAGCTTCGTCGGTCGTTCCCATACCTTCGTCGACTTCCCGTTCCTCATCCCCACCTTCGCCGATCGTCGTCGACCACCAATTTCTACCATCTCCTCTACCGCGTGCACGGTTTGTAAGTAAATCTCAAATAATTTTTAATTTTGACGTTGTAGTCTAGAGTTCAGGCCAGGTTCGGGTAGGGGTGAGGGTTTGGCATCGGCGTCGGCATCGGGTTCGGTTAGGGTTAGGGTTAGGGTTCGGTTGTGGGGTTCGGTTAGGGTTGGGGCTGGGGTTGGGGCTGGGGCTGGGGCTAGCGTTTGGTTGGGGTTGGGGCTGGGGCTGGGGCTAGGGAATTTTAGCAGGAAGTTAAATCCTCTGTTGTCATTGTTTTTTTCTTTTTGAATCAGAAATTTGGTGCGCACTTGAAAAGGGCTGACGTCAGGTCGAAAGCCAGTAGTAAAATTTTGTCAAATTTTTGCTGGAGATTTTCTTCATAGAGATCACATATAATGGAAAAAGTTTTAGATGATGATGATGATTGTTGATTAAGGAATTTAGCTATCCCACTTTGTGCAAAGTTAAATCCGATTAAAATTAATTAACAAAACACAGATAATTATACAAGTGCATGAGTAGTATATAAATATGTATAACATGTTGAGATTTAGAATCTAAACATAGTTTCCCCTAATAATTAATTTGGATGCCAGAGCAAATTGAGCCATATCCAACTCAAAAGATGCTCATGAGTGTTGCTTAATTTCTAAGGCATCTTAAGCTTTAATTAACTTCCCCATCACATAATTTTAGGATTAAATTACTTGAATACAATGATCCAAGAAAAAATTAAACCAATTATTTAAGTTGAAGCCCAAAGTGAGCAAAATCCAAACATAAATAAATTGGGGCTGAGTATTCTATACCTTATTGTGTTCAAAATGCTATTAATTTCAACCGTTCTAAAGGTTGTGGTAATAGACTTGTCATTATAGATCATAGTCAATTGTTTTTCCTATAATTTTCTTGATCCAGATGCTAATCAACTTATTAATTGGTTACTGCTTTTATGACGTATTTGTCTATATTTGTTGACAGTTGCCTTTCTTTTGGATGAACATGTTTTTTTGATGCATGTTTCGGTCATGTGAATTCATATGTTGCGTATAACGCTTTATGATATCATTATGCTACATTTGTAGTTTTAATTGTTGATTGTTTCGATGAATTCCGTTGCAATAATAGTTTTTGGTAGATGAATGCCATTGCAATGTAGGATGATCAGTTCTATCAATCTTGATCTCAATGGTTTAAAATCATGTTACACATACAACACGAATGCATAACAAACGCATAATTAGAGAGTGATTCAAGATGTTCAAGTTAAAACCAATATATGATACTCGATGATAATATGAAACCTTCATATTCTCATCGATACTCATATATGAAACTAAAAGTGCCACTTAGTCCCCGTCTATCGGTTAACATACGTGCGATGTTCGTCGTGACATAGAACTATACGAAGGTTGTTAAATATCGGACGGTATAGCTCGATACTAACAACCGTCGTATAGTCTACGCGACGAGAAAATTCAATCGTATGGTAACCGATAGATTTGTCTCAAGTGGACAAGTTAGGAATGTATAAAGCAAACACCTTCATTCACTTATGTTTTCATCCGTTTCGAGATATTTTGTCGGTACCTTTCCGCTGGTTCTCCGTGTACAAAGATAGATTAGATGTTCATTTCAACGTTATTTCACATCTTTGAAATGATTATTTATTCTATTACAGTGTAGGAGAACAGCGGGGAGGTGCTGCCAATATTTACTCGAAACGGTTAAAAGCACAAGTGATGGGTGTTTGCTCTATACATTCTTAATGGGATAGAAGCCTTACCCCCGACAGCCAGAACACACACATACAACAAGAATACACAACAAACG
The DNA here is from genome assembly GCA_030015575.1 of Agapanthus africanus. Classification (NCBI taxonomy): domain Eukaryota; kingdom Viridiplantae; phylum Streptophyta; class Magnoliopsida; order Asparagales; family Amaryllidaceae; genus Agapanthus; species Agapanthus africanus. Next base: position 58,549,446 of record JASDDO010000024.1, read on the forward strand.
CATAATTAGATAGTGATTCGAGATGTTCAAGTTAAAACCAATATATGATACTCGATGATAATATGAAACCTTCATATTCTCATCGATACTCATATATGAAACTAAAAGCGCCACTTAGTCCCCGTCTATCGGTTAACATACGTGCGATGTTCGTCGTGACATAGAACTATACGAAGGTTGTTAAATATCGGACGATATAGCTCGATACTAACAACAGTCGTATAGTCTATGCGACGAGAAAATTCAATCGTATGGTAACCGATAGATTTGTCCCGTGTGGATAAGTTAAGAATGTATAAAGCATACACTTTCATTCACTTGTGTTTTCATCCGTTTCGAGATATTTCGTCGGTACCTTTCCGCTGGTTCTCCGTGTACAAAGATAGATTAGATGTTCATTTCAACGTTGTTTCACAGCTTTGAAATGATTATCTATTCTATTACAGTGTACTCGGAGAACAGAGGGGAGGTGCTACCGAAATTTACTCAAAACGGTTGAAAGCAGAAGTGATGGGTGTTCGCTCTATACATTCTTAATGGGATAGAAGCCTTACCCCCGACAGCCAGAACACACACATACAACAAGAATACACAACAAACGCATAATTAGAGAGCGATTCGAGATGTTCAAGTTAAAACCAATATATGATATTCGATGATAATATGAAACGTTCATATTCTCATCGATACTCATTTATGAAACTAAAAGCGCCACTTAGTCCCCGTCTATCGGTTAACATACGTGTGATGTTCGTCGTGATATAGAACTATACAAAGGTTGTTAAATATCGGACGATATAGCTCGATACTAACAACCGTCGTATAGTCTACACGATGAGAAAATTCGATCGTATGGTAACCGATAGATTTGTCCCGTGTGGACAAGTTAAGAATGTATAAAGCAAACACCTTCATTCACTTGTGTTTTCATCCGTTTCGAGATATTTCGTCGGTACCTTTCCGCTAGTTCTCCATGTACAAAGATAGATTAGATGTTCATTTCAACGTTATTTCACAGCTTTGAAATTATTATCTATTCTATTACAGTGTACTCGGAGAACAGCGGGGAGTTGCTGCCGAAATTTACTCGAAACGGTTGAAAGCACAAGTGATGGGTGTTCGCTCTATACATTCTTAATGGGATAGAAGCCTTACCCCCGACTGCCGGAACACACATATACAACAAGAATACATAACAAACGCATAATTAGAGAGTGATTCGAGATGTTCAAGTTAAAACCAATATATGATACTCGATGATAATATGAAACCTTCATATTCTAATCGATACTCATATATTAAACTAAAAGCGCCACTTAGTCCCCGTCTATCGGTTAACATACGTGTGATGTTCGTCGTAACATAGAACTATACGAAGGTTGTTAAATATCGGACTATATAGCTCGATACTAACAACCGTCGTATAGTCTACGCGACGAGAAAATTCAATCGTATGGTAACCGATAGATTTGTCTCATGTGGACAAGTAAAGAATGTATAAAGCAAACACCTTCATTCAATTGTGTTTTCATTCGTTTCGAGATATTTCATCGGTACCTTTCCACTGGTTCTCCGTATACAAAGATAGATTAGATGTTCATTTCAACGTTGTTTCACAGCTTTGAAATGATTATCTATTCTATTACAGTGTACTCAGAGAACAGCGGGGAGGTGCTGCCGAAATTTACTCGAAACGGTTGAAAGCACAAGTGATGGATGTTCTCTCTATACATTCTTAATGGGATAGAAGCCTTACCCCCGACAGCCGGAACATACATATACAACAAGAATACACAACAAACGCATAATTAGAGAGTGATTCGTGATATTCAAGTTAAAAACCAGTATATGATACTCAATGATAATATGAAACCTTCATATTCTCATCGATACTCATATATAAAACTAAAAGCGCCACTTAGTCTCCGTCTATCGGTTAACATACGTTCGATAATTTATTCTTTTCAACGACAAACGCACACACAAAGCATATACACGGATTTTCTCTTTTGTCAGTAACTATCTCGTTCTTATATTTCTCAATATAGTCACCATAACCTACAATTTATATGTTATACAGTCTAACATGGCCCATGAGTACGTCAGAGTTAAGGACTGGATGTATGTGGATTGGCAACAACGTATGCAACCTAAATTTGTCGCGGGAGTTGCTGCTTTCATTGAATTTGCTTGCGCACATAATAAGATCATAATAGAGAAGATTCTCTGTCCGTGCGATAGATGTGGTAATAAGTACTGGCAGAAGGTAGAATTGGCAGAGCTTCATATTGTAAAATATAGGTTTACTAGACTTTATACAACTTGGAAATATTACGGGGAAGGAGAAGAATGCAGTATTGCAGCAGAAGAATAAGGAGAACACGATAATGCGGCAGGAGAAGAAGAAGAATTCGGTAATGCGGTAAAAGGAGAAGACGGTAATTTATTTCCATCAGAATAAATGGAGGATATGGTAGAGGCTGCCCTAGGTGAATCTATTCTTACCGAAGATGACATTCCTTCCGGTCAAGGACCGCGTGCGGATAGATATGAAAATTTCATGAATGATGATAGAAAACCAATTTATAAGAATGCGAAGTATTCCACCCTCTCATGGTTCGTCCAACTTTTCCAGATTAAGTGCCTAAATGGATGGAGTAACAAGTCATTCATAATGCTTCTTTCGTTCTTGAAAGATTCTATGCCACCGGGAAATAACGTGCCCGACAGCTGGTACGGAGCCCAGAAGATGATGTTTGATTTGGGTCTAAAGTGCGAGAAGATTCAAACATGTCCTAAAAATTGCGTGTTGTACCGAAAAGAGAATTCAGATTTAAAAGAATGTCCAACATGCGGAAAGGCCAGGTATAAGCCGAAAGATTCTCATAAGAAGTCTGATATACCTGTCAAGATAGCACGATATTTTTCCATAACACAGAGGCTACAGAGGCTATTCAGGTGCAAGAAAATAGCCGAGGCAATGATTTGGCATCACCGTGCTCCTCCAAGTGAAGATGGAAAAATGAGCCATCCAAAAGATTCACCGGCATCGAAGGATTTCGATTGGAGGCACGCAATATTCAGTAGCGATCCTTGCAATGTCCGGCTCGGACTGGCTACTGATGGCTTCTGCCCATTCAACTATATGGCCGGAAGTCACAGCACATGGCCTGTTGTAATGATAATTTATAATCTGTCGCCTTGGTTGGCTATGGACCAATCATACTTTATGATGCCTCTTCTTATCGATGGACTAAACTCACCGGGGAATAATATCGACGTCTACCTCCGACCTCTGATCGAGGAGTTGAAATCTTTGTTCATTGATGGTGTAGAGACATATGATGCAAACATAAATACAACCTTCATACTGCGTGCGGCTTTAATGTGGACAATTAATGACTTTCCTGCGTATGGAATGATATCAAGTTGGTCCGTACATAGTCACAAAGCATTTCCTCATTGCCATGAACACACAACATCGAAATTCTTGAATTTAAGCAAGAAGGTTTGTTATTGCGGCCATCGACGTTTCCTGCCTCCAGACTACCCCTATAGGTTAGACACGGTTCACTTTGATGGTCATCAGGAGCTTCTTGGACCTCCATCCCCATTGTTCGAAGAGGACGTGACTGCTCAATGGGATGGTTACAATAATGTGACCTTCGGGATGGATCCGACGAAACAGGTCAAACCACCATTTTAGAACAAGTTAAGCATTTTTTTCAAGCTTCCGTACTGGTCAACAAATTTAGTGCGGCATTGTCTGGACGTCATGCATATAGAGAATGGAGTATCAGAGCACATACTTAACTTGCTTCTTTCTAAGGACGGTAAATCGAAAGATAACCTGAATGCTCGGATGGATCTACAGGAGTGGGGATAAGAAATGAATTGCACCCTAAACCGGTAGCGGGTAAACCGGGCAAGTTTGTACTTCCCAATGCTGTTTATCATATGTCACAACCGGAGAAGAAAAAATTCCTGCAGGTGTTGCATGATTTGAAAGTTCCCACAGGTTTATCAGGATCATTCAGCAAGAAAATAAAAATTGTGAAGGGCAAGATCGATGGGCTGAAAAGTCATGATCACCATGTTATCATGGAGCACCTTCTTCCATTAGCCCTCAGGACTTCTCTCCCCGAATCAGTTGGTCTAGTAATCAACGACCTATATTTTTTTTTCAATGAGTTGTGTGCTAAAACACTGGAGGTTGTGACGCTGGATAAACTAGAAAATTATATTGCGTTGATACTTTGCAAGTTTGAGCGTATTTTCCCACCGTCATTCTTCGATATCATAATACACTTGACGGTTCATCTTGCAACTGAGGCTAAGTTAGCTGGATCGGTACAATATCGATGGATGTATCCCGTCGAGATGTATGTGTAATTTTTCATTGCGCGCAATTTATAAATTTATTGTTGTCCTGTATGCCCGTATTTATTTATTCAACATATTTTCATTAGGTACCTCTACACTCTTAAAAAGTATATACGCAATAAAAATCGACCAGAGGGTTCTATCATGCAAGGTTATCTTCTTGATGAAGCAACCACATTTTTATTCCCGCTATCCGGACGAGAACATTGAGACAAGACATAACCGACCACGAAGAATTCAAGACGGGCCATATGGTAAAGCCGAGTATAAGAGAGTAGACACTATGCTTATCAACAAGATATACCAGTTTATCTTGCTTAATTGCGCATGCCTTGAACAAATTAGAGAGTAAGCTTTTTTGGATTAATTGTTATATTTTTGTTTGTGTGTGTATGAAATGATACAATTTTAATGTCACCATTATTTGTCGAAAACAGAATTCATTTTAACGAGGTATGTGAGAGGCATCCTGATTGGAACGAAGAACGATTGGAAAAATATCATCAGGATAATTTTTGTGATTGGGTCACAGATCATGTAAGTTATTCGAATAACATTTTATTGCTATCAGTTTTAATCTAAACTTGTATCGTTATGTATTTTTCGTAAAATTTGTTTTGTTAGATCCACGATCCGAACTTGTCTGCATCATTTGAGAGTGAGTCAAGATGTTTAGCTCAATTTCCTAGTATGGAGGTTGCATATTACAAAGGATTTGGTGTCCTTGGATACAAATTCAAAGTTAAGGACATAGAAATATCTAGAACCACCCAGAATAGTGGGATTGTGACGGTAGGGTTAGGATTTGGTGTCCTTGGATACAAATTCGAAGTTAAGGACATAGAAATATCTAGAACCACCCAGAATAGTGGGATTGTGACGGAAGGATCGGACGGGGTGATTTATTATGGGTACTTAAATTGTATACTCGGCATCCACTATCTCGGAGGATCAGAACCCTTTTATATATTCCAGTGTAGTTGGTACGATACGCGAACCGATACGGACAAGTGGAGAAGCAATCTTGGGACTTGGAAAGATGAATATGGATTGACCAGTGTGAACACACTTCGATTTTACGGTCAGGAAGATCCGTTTATCTTTCCGAGCCAAGCGTTCCAAGTATACTACTCACAGTGTTTGAAGTATCTGGGATGGAGTGTTGTATGCCGATGGAAACCTAGAGATGTCTACAATGTCCCAGAATTCGAGGACAGCGATGAGGATGAAGAAAAGAGAAGGCTTAGAGTGCTCCAACCGTCTGTTTCGAAGGACGGGTTGTCCTTGACCAATCATGAAGTTACGTGGGTATGAAATGACATTGACAATGAAATCCAAGTAGATATGTATAATGCGCCTACAAAACGAAAAAGGTTATCAGTAATGTTATATTATTACTTCACATTTTACGATCTATACATATATAGTCAATACTTTTAATGATTGTCTAATGCGTCCACGAACCGTTTATCTAGATTTGATGACGATGTCCGGAGCAGCGAGGGGCGACAGGAGCTCCAGCCGCGGCAGAGGTAAAGGCAGAGGCAGAGCGGTCCTACTGCCCGGAGAGCTCCGTAGGGAGCTTCAGAGGGCCGGTCTTGCACCCAGATCGGAGACCCCTTCGGACGCCTCCTTCCGTGTGGATTTTGCCAGACCTCCAGGTATATTGTACGCATATCCATTTTGAAAGTAATATTATAGATATTCATGTGGATAAATATAAAATTACTTATATTGTCAATGTTTGATTGTCTAGTTGTTGGTGATGCATCCACTTCTGGAACAGAGGCCACTCCGGCTCCTCCAGGTATGTTTATATATAATATAGTGCATATATATTGATTTAGAATGCTATATCATAAATATACACACATTCCTTTTGCTCTTACTTAGCAATTTTTTTTACTGTCTAGCTGTAAGTGGTGACACCACCGCACCTGCGGGTATATTTATATATCTTATAGTGCATGCATATTGATTTAGAACGTTATATTATTGATCTACACATTCTTTTTGTAATTACTTATATAATCTATTTTTAATTGTCTAATTATAGGTGGTGCGTCCACATCTTCCGTAGGGGCCACTCCTGCCACTTCCATACCCTCCGCATCGTTTACAGGTTAGTATGAATAAATATAAAATACTTATTCATTTTACATATGCTCTATAGAATAAATATGAACTTCATGGAAATTTAGCGTCAATGTTTATTTTCTAGTTGGAGGGGATGCGTCCGCATCCGGGACCCCGGCTGTTCCTGACCGGAAGAACTATCATCCCGCTTGTGCTGCTGCCCGGGACCAGGCTCGTGCGTTAGTCACCAGAGGTATATATCACACTTCAATTTTCGTTTAAGCTTGATTTCTTAATACAACTTTGTCTTAATATTGATTGTCTTGATATTTCTTGCAGACGCGGGGCCTCCCCATCCCTAGAGGGGGCCTCGAGGCCCGAATCAGTCCCATAGGCTGCGGCCTGACAGAGCTAGGGGAGGCAGTATTCCCCCTATTTTTTACTCTTGACTATCGCTATACCGGTCCTCATGCCGAGAGGTTCGGCTGATATATGGGGGACGAGAGCCGGCTCGTGAAGAACTATCCACTTCACGTTGAGTGGGGTGAGCAGCACCGACACTCATTCACCCTATTCTTTGATCAGGTTCGGGTACGTATTAATATATATTTTCATTTGATTTATCCAATATATTTATTATTAACACTTGCAATCTAATAACAATGTTTTTTTTGTATTTTCAGTCGGATTACGATTTTCAGCCTGTACCCGACCCTGATCACCCTGGTAGGGTGCTCGGCCTTCATGCTCTGTACAATGGCCTGATGAAGAACATGCAGACCATGGTCCGATACAACAGGAATGAGCTGAAGGCCGACTGCTACTCCCTGTGGATGGCGACCCCCGAGAAAGAAAGAGCGGCCCTCATATCTACTTCGACGTTTGCGAGAGTCGACATAGAGACATGGCCTCTATTGTGCGAATATTTCGACTCTCAACGCAAACAGGTATGTATTTTAAATGTAATTCATTGCTTAGGATATAATTTATTTTTTTATGTTCCGTAATTAGAAAACTAAATGTTAATGCGTTGTGCAGAAACAGGCCGCTCAGAATACAGAGAACAGGAAGTCGGCGAGGAGAGGTCGCCCCACTTACATAGGTGGCTCGAGGAATATTACTCGAGCCATGGAGTTATCGGTAAATTACAATAGACTGGCCTTTGTGATATAATGCAATATTAAGAGTTATTTTCTAATATATCTAATATTAAGAGTTATTTTCTAATATTGCAGACACCTCAGACCGTGGCGCAAGGTGGTACACCGAGCGTGCTGTCCGCATATCTTGCCGTCTACGGCACATCGACAGATCCCGCCACGGGCGAGCTTCGATATCCCGACGTCGCTACCCAGGAGTATTGCGTAAGTGTTAATATTTATTCTACCCATATTTGAAGTTTTAGTTTTGGAAGGTTCAAATTTAAATTTTATACTTATACTTTACTGCTTAATGTGGGTGTAGGAGCGGGTGGTTAAGCAGGCCGAGGCCTCGGGGATCAATTTTACCGGACAGAGCGATTCGAGGCTGCTGACCCCAGTCCTGGACGCCGCACACGGAGGGCACCACGGAGGTTGGGAGAGAGGCCGGGGACTGGACCCTAGCAGGGCCCATATGAGGTTGGATACCACCCCGGCAGTTACTTCCTCCGTCTCCAGTGAGCGACGTGTCCAGTAGGAACTGGAGAGCTTGAAGGCTACCGTTCAGGAGTTGAAGGAGATTCTGGTATGTATACTACTTTATAGTAAAATATCATGTCATATTATAGATATCAAATATCCAATATTAGTACGTAGCCTGAGCTTATTTGGTTGTAGACTTAGGTTTGATTAATCATACATACATATCTAATTAAAATAAACTACGATTTTCCAAACTAGATATCAAAATGGGGTTTCAAAATATCTTGATAATGATACGAATTCGAATAATACATGGTTCTTACACGCTTATTACACACGTTAGGTCCAGACACGACAGGGTACATCGGCCGAGGCATCTCCTTCGGCTGCGGCTCCGCAAGCCACTACATCGGCTGCGGTTCCGCAGACAGCTCCTATAGCTCCACCGCCCGCTCAGACTTCCGTAGCCGCGGCTCCGCAAGCCACTACCTCGACGGTGGCTGCGCAGACCACATCGCCCGCTCAGACTCCCGCACACGCCGAATTGCATGGTTTATTGACCGAGGAGCAGGCGCGCCAGATTCTAGCGTTTATCAGAGGTGGAGCTGGACCGAGCTAGGGTAGATTTTTGATTCTTATTTTTTGAAACATGTATTTATTTATATGATACATATTGTACTACATTTTGAAACATTTTGGACGATATTGATATTGGTTTATATTTATATCATATTCAGTTTTTTGGTTTCTTTGTATATTATATGCATGAGATGTGATTATGAATACTGCGATATATGTTGTGTGATGATTAATTTTATATTTGATTGATGTATATATTATTGTGCAAGGGCGAGAAAAAATCAGGCAGCCTTTTTTTTAAAAAAAACAGATAATATGTACCTACGGATTAATCCGTAGGTACATATGTTGCCCCTACGGATTAAACCGTTGGGGCAAAATATCAGAATAACTGATATTTTTCCCCCTGATCTCAGTTTCAGGGGGTTTGGTGTACCCCTACGGATATATCCGCAGGGGTAAACAGAAGTCCTTACGGAGTTATCCATAGGGGCAAAATATCAGAAATCCTGATATTTTGCCCCAACGGATATGTACCTACGCATGTATCCGTAGGGGCTATTTCTTTGCCCTACGGATGCATCCGTTGGTACAAGTAATATATTTAAAAAAACCATAAATTAAATAATTTTTTTGCCCCTACGGTCTACTCCGTAGTGGAAAAGGGACCTACACAGAACTCCGTAGGGCCAATTTTTTGTCCGTAGGGGCAAGTTCATGGCTTCAACTTGCACCTACGGTGTTTATACCTACAGGGTATTTTTTTGTCCCTACGGCTGTATCCATAGGGGCAGTGGTTTGCCCCTACGGATAAATCCATAGGGGCAACCCTTATTTGTAGTAGTGACAAATTCTATTTCCAAAACTTTCCTTTCAAAACGAAAAAAAATCTTTATGTTAAAGAGATCAAACTAAAACTTTTAAAAATCTTTCAAAACCTTTTCTTTTTATAAAACGTATCATTCCGAAACACGTATATTTTTTTTATTAAGAAACATTATAGTAAAAACATGGTCGTTACATTAACAAACCTAGAGTTCTTCAAATCGACGATCTAAGTCAACGGTGGGTAACGGCAACTACGTCCTCTTCCGCACTTTCTTAGATCGTCGTTTTGAACTCTTTGGTTCAGATCTAGGGAGAAGTTGAGTTTTTTGCGATATAGACGAAAGATGATAGAGAATAAGATAAAGATCGAAATGTTCAATGGTCATAATTTTGATTGGTGACGCATGCAAATGGAGGAATACCTGTATCAAAAGGACCTTTATCTTTCATTGCTTGGAGAGAAGCCCGAGAAGATGGCCGATAAGACGCGGAACCTTTTGGATAGGAAAGCCCTAGCGAAAATCTGGTTGTCATCAACTCTGCAAGTGGCCTTTAACATTTTGAAAGAGAAAACAACCAAGATGCTAATGACGACGTTAACAAAGTTGTATGAAAAGACTTCAACATCAAACAAAATATTTTTGATGAAAATGATTTCTAAAATGAAGATGGCTAAAAACGGTTCGGTGATAGAGTATATAAATGAGTTCAACAGCGTGATGAGCCAACTTGAATCGGTTTCAATCACCTTTGAAAATGAGATTCGAACACTTCTATTCCTCTGTTCATTGCCGGAGAGTTGGGAGAACCTAATAATAGCGGTTGGCAACTCGTTCATGAAGACTCTCGCGTTTGATGATGCGGTGAGTTTCATATTAAACGATGAGATGCGGAGAAAGTTCATGAGTGGGATTTCGGGAACTTCTGCTCTTTCGATGAAGAATCGTGATAGAACGATGGAAAAGGGAAAGGACAAGAAGGGCAAGTCTTAGAGTCGAGGAAAATTGAAGGAGAAGATCCAAGGTGACTGTTAGAGCTGTGGAAAGAAGGATCACAGGAAATCCTAATGTAGACTCTTGAAGAAAGTCTCGGATGAGATGGCATATGGAAAAGAAGATAATGTAGTGTCTACATAAGAACAAGGGGAACAAGATCTTTATCTATCGGTGAGCATGAGAACAAAGGAGGATACTTGGTTCCTAGGTTCAAGAGCATCCTTCCATTGCACTTCAGATCTGCATCATTTCAGTGAGTATGTTCAGGGGTCTTAGATATGTGACGGTAGGGAATGGTTAGTCATGTAAGATAGTTAGAAAGGGAACAATCATGTTACAACCATCAGGAGGTGGTCAAATTAAATTGAAGAATACTCGTCATATTTCATATTTGAAGAAGAGCCTAATTTCAACTATTCAGCATAACAACGAAGGTTTTATTACAATATTTGGGAATTCATAGTGGAAGATTACCAAAGGGTTGTTGGTGGTTTCTAGGAGTAAGTTGAGCGATTCGTTGTATCCTTTCAGTGAGAGTAGCGGAGGTTCGGTTGCATTGGTAATGGGTTCAGAGTTAAATTTGGAGACTTCGTTGTGGCATAGGCTATTGGGGCATCTTAGCGAGAAGAAAATTAAAATTCTTCAAGGAAAGGTGCTTTTTTCAGGGATGAAAAATGTGGAGTTGGAGCTGTGCGAGAGTTATATTTGCGGGAAGAAAAACACGCTCAAATTTCAAATTGAAGGTGTAGTAAAGAAGACCAAGAAGCTGGAGATGGTGCATACGGACGTTTGGGGTCCAGCCTTGGTGGAGTCTTATGGAGATAATCGGTAGTTCATGATGTTCATCGACAATGCAACCCGGAAGACATGGGTGTATGTGTAACATCTTGAAAATTTATTAGGGTTAATTATAATCTAGTTAGCGATATAACAAGTGCTATTAAGTAAATGATTGTTGCAAATTATGGTTTTTAAATTTTCTATATATAATACACACACGCACGCACTTATATACTTATTAACCTAGAACTAGTAAAATGTTAGTTTAAGCTAAACACCAATTAAGTTGCCATGACAATAAACTCTAGGTTAACTTTCTTAACCATTTAGCTAAATTAATTAGTTTTTATTTGAAAAATATCTTGGCATGAGGGACAATGAAGTATAGCTCAAGCATGGAGAGAGAAAAAATAGGAATGGTTGTGAAGAGAGGGGGTAAATGGCTAAGATCTTAGCCATTTCTTCTCTTCATTCTCATCTCCCTCCTCCTCCTCTTCTTCTTATTCACCCTAATATAAAACCTCCTCACTACACACCTTAATACATCAAGAAATTCCTAAGCAAAATCTTAATCTATCTACACAAAACCAAGCTCCTCTTTTAATATTTCAATTTTAGCGACTCAAAAGCAACCTAGTGGCCTCCTAAAAGCATGGAAAACTTCCTTTCTCATCCAAGTTAAGGTAATATCCAATATTTATTAAGTTTTAAACTTGTTTAAAATGAAAGATTAGGATTTCACTGGGTTTTTAGGGTTCAAATGAAATCTGGTATAAAACGAGGTTTCACAAAAAACAAATTACTGGAAGCTTGTTAATGAACCTAGATACCATCCTCGAAACCCGAGAACATTTCATGAAGCTTTGACCGCCAGAAATCCCTATATAGCCGCCCCTGTCGGTCTTTTTGTTGAATTTGGGTTTGGATTTTTGTTGAGGGCTCTGTTTGTTTCAAACTAGATTTTTGGTATACATTGTTTTTTCCCAGATCATCTATACAAAAATCTGGGAGCGCTTTACTCCACTTTTTATGATAGATTAGCATACAATACAGATATCTCGACTCTCGATTTGGTATTTTCGTTAATTAACGGCAATTCGAGGTAGTCCTACGTGGTTTTGCATAAGTATAGCACACGACGGTTGCACGTGTTAACATACATGAGTTTGGTTCGCTTTATAAATGTATATACGTCGAATCGATAATCTAGCCTCTCACGTACGAAAGTTTTTATTCGATGTTAGGATCGGGTGTGGAGACTTCAGAGGCAGCGAGAAAGGGGAAGGCAATGATTAGATTCGAGTAGATCGAGACCCGTTACGGTGAGTAGACTAAACATTTATCAGGGACATTGTATGGATGGCATATAGTGCCCGAAACCTAAATCTTTCGATAAACTATTTCGATTCATTTCATTCGTATACATATACTTAGATTTGCATTGCTTGCATTTATCCATCGTAACACTGTTTCCTAATGCTTGCTAGGACACTCACACCATTATCGATGAATTCATGTTGCACTTGCGCATACCCACATATTACACCTACACCTCATCGGTGCCACGTACACTTATAGAACTTGCCATGTCACTTGCATCACATTGTACCCTACTAGTATTGTAGACTACCGTTTATCACTCAGCATCATATATTATTCTGTATATTGCACCTTATTTCCATTGGTACTACGTATTTTTCTGCGATGTTGTTTTATGAGATTCCTGTTGCTACAGGATTTGAGATACTTCATGATACATTTTATAAGACTTGATTGTGTTTCCCAATTTCATGGTTTCTCATGATATATGATGATGCGTCCACCATGAGTTTGATATTTTTCTGATTTGATTTTTATTCTGAACCGAGTGGTGGAGATATACGGTTTCAGATTTCTATGTTATCCTGACTGAGTGGGGGAGCATACAGTCGGATACATGGTGGACCCAGTCGATGCCGAGGTGCAGGAAAGCCGCATATGAGGTGTGGATTCTAGCGAGGACACTCGATATTGGAGATAGATTGGGAAACACGACGGTATCTGGAGTATACCGACCAGTGTTGTTAGAAGTCAGGACATTTCGGAGAAACGATGCTTGCGATATTTGAAGGTTTTGTGTCGATATTTGACGCCGGATATGATGATGGTTTTATGGATATGCTCGAGATATTGGGATATTTTGATGAGATTTCCATTTTTCTTTTATACGGACACTGTCGTGATATGCTCGTGTTTCACATGTATCATACGCATGCTATTATACATTATGATTATAGTGTGCATAGATTTAGTCACTATTTCGTTTATGCATGAAATTTCCACTTTATGATGTTAGTTTTATTCACTGAATTGGAAACTCATCCCTGCTAAGTCCTAGCTTCTTGCAGGGCCGACCGCTTGGATACTTAGCGGTGACACCTGTGTATATATCTTTCGACTTGCTTCCTTTTGCTGAGGTGGGTTGCAAGGTTACCTTGTACTTGCTCTCCTTGTACATATATTTTGTATCTAGTAGAAATCTATCTATCATATGTATATTTGACTTAGAGACGAGACTGAAAGATTTGTATTATATTGACTCTGGATGTCATGCTCGTGCGAGATGACTTGTTGTAGTTATGATTTTAATATTGCTTTCTTTTCTTTCTTTGCTTTATTCTTTGCCAGAGGCGTCGTATATTTAACTGCGTGATTGTGTTTTCGCTAAGTGGGCGTAGAATGGGGATGTGTGTGTGTGTGTGTGTGTGTGTATTGTGTATGTATTGGTTTTATCAAAATTTTCAAAGGAGGTGCTGTCGAAAATTTTAACGATAACTCTTTTTCAAAACATTTTCAATCCAAACTCCTTTACGTTTAAGGTAACATTTTTCTAACAACTTTACCTCCTAAATTCTTTTAAAATGGTTTAGATTCTGGGCTTCGGCTTACTTAAATTGCGTTACGCCTTTAGACGTCACGTGATTTAAGTGCTGGTCGCATTCCTTATTTGGGTCGTGACAGAATGCGATGAAGAAGCAATCCGATGTGTTTAGTATCTTCAAACATTGTATTGCGTAGGTGGAGAACCAAACGGGACTGAAGGTTAAATGCCTTAAGTCTGATAATGGAGGGAATTATTATACACAGGAGTTCGAGAGGTTTTTCTCGCAGAAGAATATTCGTTGGTAGAAAACGGTACCAGGGAAGCCACAACAAAATAGGATCGCTGAAAGGATGAACATGATGATCCTAGAATGAGTGTGGAGCATGACCTTAGATGCGGATGTGCCTAAGTTCCTATGGGCAGCGGCAGTTCATACTGTTGTGTACTTGATAAACAGAAGCCCGGCAAGTGTGCTTTATGAAAGCATTCCGGAAGAAAATTGGTCAGGTAAACCGGTTGATTATTCGCACTTAAAAGTGTTTGGCTGCGTTGCGTATTCTTTGGTTGATAAGGAAGAAATGAGTATGCTTGATTCAAAGTCTAGGAAGTGTGCTTTCATCAGATATGGTGGAAATGAGTTCGGATATCGGCTGTGGGATTACACAAGAAAGAAGGTTATACAAAGTCGGAACGTTATCTTTGATGAGCAGCACTTGTATTAAAAAGAAAAGCAAGCCAAGGAAGGTGGAATACGTGAGTTCTTCATGCTAGTAGGAACTCAAGAGAGTTATCAGGTACCTACAGGTGGAGATCAAAACATGGAGGATACTGCAGTGCAGGATCAGGTTCAAGAATAGGATGGTGACCATGTTCAACAATCAGATGTACTAGTTCTGAGGAGATCTACGAGTGAAAGAAGGATACATAAAATACTTATGACCAATTTCATTTTGTACACAGATGCAGAAGAGCCCAAATCTCTTGAAGAAGAAACAAGCGATGGTGCTAGCAAACAGTGGGAGTAAGCTATAGACGATAAGATGGATTCTTTGAAAAAGAACCGTACGTGTGATCATGTGAAGCTGCCCAAGAGTCGAAAAGCGTTGTTTAATAGATAAGTGTACATGATTAAAGATGATACTGAGGGTGTGAAGCCATACAAGGCTCGCTTTGTAGTCAAGGGTTATGCGCAAAAGTAAGGAATTGATTATCAAGAGATTTTTTACTCTGTGGTGAAGATGGCATCTATTCGAGTGATCCTTAGTATTGTGGCAGTGGATAATTTGCACTTAGAGCATCTTGATGTGAAGACTACATTCTTTCATGGAGATTTGGAGCAGAAGATTTATATGATGCAGCCACCGAAATACAAGCCGAAGGGGAAAGAGAATATGGTATGTTCACTGCGAAAGACCTCGTATGGCCTCAAGTAAGCTCCTACGCAGTGGTATATCAAGTTCGATTAGTTTATAATAGAGACATGATTTGAGCACTGTGAATCAGATCAATGCGTGTATGTTCAAACTTTTGAGGACAAAGCCTACATTATTCTATCACTGTACGTGGATGACATGTTGACAGCGGGTCCAAATTTCTAGAAAATTCAAAGTTTAAAGAAGTTGATGGCTGAGAAATTCTCTACGAAGGGTTTGGGAGCGGCCAAGCAAATCTTGGGTATGAATATAGTTCGAGATAAAAAGAAACGGAAACTATGGTTGTCTCAAAGAGACAACATTAAGAAGGTTTTGAAGCGGTTCAACATGGACAAGTTAAAACCGTTGAGTACGCATTTAGCGAAGCATTTCAAACTCATGAAAGAGTTGTGCCCAACAACTCAAGAGCAGAAGAACAAGATGGTGAGAACATTATATGCTTCTACGGTGGGGAGTGTTCATATCAGAATTTTGCACTTTTATACTACCCATTCTTGATCGCATTGCATATAGGTAGGTACCTTTGATCCGTGTTTGCTACATAATTGCATGTTACAGGTTCTCAGTTCAAAACAATGAAAATCATGAGCAGTCATGACAAATTCAGGACAACTGCCAACAACACGGGTTTCCGCTCACCATCCATCAGGTGTCGCCTACCAGTTCGAGGGACAAAACTCAACCAAGGGTCATTCATGCACAAAGCACAAGAAAGGCAGCACAAGAATCAAGTTGATAACGCGGAGCTCAAGAAAACCAAGGCAAAAAGTCCACATCCTTTCATCTTTTTGGATTGTTGAGAATTTGGGAGAAAAATGGAATGATTATGGAAAACCAAGTGTACTAATCAGAGCAAGAAAGAAACATGAAAATACCCAGAAAAAACGAGACACAAATTCATCCAAAGAGCCGCGGAACCGCGGCCAATATAGCATTTACGCGGCGGTTCCGCGACCGAGTCGACTCAGAGTCAGAAGATATTTTTAGGGTAGTTTTGTAATTGTGTTAGGGTTTAGAATTTTGTCCTAGGGTTTTATCTATCTGCCTATAAATAGCCCAGTTTCAAGCCAAGTGAGGATGCTTATTCATTGTTAGAATTTAGGATAGTTAGGTTTGTATTTCTTCTTCCTCCTCATCTATTCCTCCATTAACATTGTAGTGAGCTTCTGAGTAAATGATGAATAAAGAAATGTTCTTTTCATATGCATGTTTTGTAAGTTAATTTTTATATATGTTGCTTGTAATTCTCTATGTTAAGTAGTTATTGTTTTGTTTGTTTGCTTGTTTTCTTCTTCTATTTTCTTTTTGCAACCATGATACTTAAGTGTGATCCTTGCCTAGGTGTGGTCCCAAATAGCTAGTTGTATATTTTCTATCTCATTTCTTTATATCTTCTTTATTTGTTTTATTTTCTTTTTCTTTTATAATAAGTGAGTAGTTTCTCACTTGTTATGGTAGGATAAGGAAAGTTTGAGAGAAGGAAATCTCTCTCACTCTTTTCTTTGCCCAATATCTTGATTCGAACTCCCGTCAAGACAACCACAATCCACTCCTTACGGCACCCTATCCTATATGATAGCGGTGACACCCTAGTGAGACCGGTTGTGGTTGAATTGAACGGATGTTATGGCTAAGAGCCAAGAACGGACAGACAAGAACCAAAAGGAAGGAACTAAGCATTGGAAAGCCTAGCTTATACTCGCAAGTTTCCTTCCTAGTCGTGCTAATCCCCATTATTGTCGATTACCGTAACATCAATATCAAGAGTGGAAAACGAAAGAAGTGAGTGAACTCTTAACTCAAACTAACCTAATCTTAACCCTAATAAGCTCTATTTCATACATATCTAGCGCATAGTTAACTTTGGACAAACTCGGACTATTTGGACTTAACTCGTTAAAACACTAAGAAAAAAATTCCTATCTCTCCGTGGATCGACCCGTACTCAACCGGCTAGCAACCAAGCAAAACCGTCTTGATTACGGAAAAACTTGCACACTAAAACTCTATCAATCAAATGGCACCGTTGCCGGAGATACGGTAGTTTATTTCAAGGTGTTGTTTCGGGTTAATTTGTGAATAAAAAAACCAAATAAACAAAACTGTAAAAATTATCTTGTTATTTTTTATTCATTTTGTGCAAGTTTGCAGAATAGAGAGAAGATCAAGTTCATTGCCGAAGTCGTGGGAAGTTAAACGCGCATCTCGCAGCTACACCACGGCGGATCAAGACGAAACCTCGGCTAACCGTACAAATTCTGGAGCAAATTTAGAAACTAATTCAAGATTCAAAGGCGCTAAAACATAAGAAGAGATCATACTTAGATTGTGGAAGAAATTTGAATCTCTCAATCATCTGGCCCACCGCGGAACCGCGGCAATAGAGTAGGTTTGACCGCAGAACTGCAGTCAACCTGTCACGTCAGTGCCTAAAAACTTTTGTGAGTATTCCTTTCTTCCATGTACCCCATCTGAACTCTACTGAACTATTTTTTCTGCAGTATTCTTTGCACAAACTCTCTTCCCCTCTCCAATAAAACTGTTTTTGTGCAGGATTCTTTGCGCCGCCGCCAAGTAAAATTTTTGCAAGTGTTTTAGATTTTTGTTTGTTATCGTTTTGCATAAATAAAACGGATTTTTAGGGGACACCAACTCAGATTGGGTGGGGATTTCATCACCCTTCCTAAGACCCTAAAAATCACTAAAAGCATACGCATTACCCTTGAGATTAATTAAAAAATATCTAGACTCGGCCAATTAAAGACTTGTCGTGTTCAATAGGACAAAGGAAGGTTTTCGGCATTCGGTCGTTTATTTAAACTTGACTTTGTGGTGCTTAGGCTAGACAAGTGAGGAGTTAATTTTAAAAGGCCCGTCTCATGGTGATTTGTGAGCGGAACCCTCCTTACATCACTTGTGCTTAATTACCTGGCCACAATTGGCAGTGAAGAGACGATTTGAGGGTTATCTCACAACTTGTCACTTTGGAACAGTTAGGAGCATTCTAGTGGAATTTGAAGACCATAGCTCTAGGTGTGATTGTGCATGTTGTGACTGTGATTGTTTGAAGTTGTGTCCATAAATCTGTATATATTTTGCAAAATTCCTTAAAAAAAACAAAAACTTTTATAAAAACTTTCCATTTGTCGCCAAATTTCCATTTCACCTGCCACCGACTTTTCTCCATTGACGTTTTCTTACCCTCACATTCTATGCTTTGACTACATTAAACTCGTTTAGTGTTTGTTCGGTTGGACTCAGGACACTAATGCCTGGCTAGTCCGCGTTACGTTAGTCGCTACCAACTACGCGATCGACTCCGACGTCGAAACTCCTTCCATGCCTCTTTCACCCTTATCTTTGCCGGCCAACTCCGACATTGACCGCGATTCTGTTCATACATCTTCATCTTCACCTTAACTTTCACTTTTACCCAACTCTTCTTTCGAGATGCCAGGATTTCCTCCTAACATCACGTTATCTCCCACAGGAATAATTCCACCTCCACTTGGTGTGAATAATCCGCAACCACATCCAGCAGCGCCACAATAAATTGCACTCCAGGATCGATTCTATCCTACCCGTACTGTAGGGTTCCTAGGCACTCTTACAAGGGTCTATAAGGCATCAACCATGCCCGATTTAAAATTTAGACGTGTCGAACAACCCAAGACCGGGATCTTTGCTAGATTATTAGGGTTAAACATGCAAGTAAACATCTTTACAACTAAGAGTGAGGGATTACAACCTTTGTAGTCCGCTCCTTCGCTTCATAAGCTCCGAGTAGAAGTCTCTTCGCTGCGATTCACGATCTCCCGGACTCAAGAGAGGCTTCACAACCCTAATGATCCATGCTTGCTTGTAGTCTTCCTTTTCTCCGATGATCTACCTTGAAGTTCCTTTAACTCAAACTCTTTCTCACTAATGAGGTGAACACCCTAATCTAATTGGCTAGATTAGATGAGGATGATGAAGTAGGATTTATGCTCTCTTTTATTATCAAATTCTCACACTAAATCATCACATAAAGAAAACTAAGAAAGCTTTTTCAAAGCTTAAGGAAGAAGAAGAAGAATATGAATGAATTATTCTATTTGTGATGAATAATGAAAAAGATTATATGATTACAAATGCAACCATGGTCAAAGATGACAAGGCAAACCATTATAGAGAGTTAACTAGGGTTAAGGGTGTGGTTTGGGTAAGGAAAATATCTCACAAAATATCCATCATAATATCTTTGCAAGAAACAAAAGGAAAGCTTCATGAAAGCACTAACCGAAATCAAACCCTAACCATATTTAATCTCCACTAATCATGTTGCATTAGTAATTATAACATGTTACAATATTATATATCACATATATAATATATTTTGAAACAAAAGAAAATAATACAAGTAACATATATCGCATATATATCAATGTAGTATCCGGTGAGAAAATGAAATAATAAAGCGAGCCAATATTAGATAATATAATGTAATATATCACATATATAATTATACATTAAATTATCGATTCAACACTTGATCCGACAATCCGGCTATATCGAATATAACCGACTAATATATCATGTACCGACTCATCGAATTAACACTTAATCCGATGACCCGGCCCATATCAAAATATCGCGAGAATATAATACGGTATCTCATAGCGTATTATCCTCGGTCCTGCACATATCACATATGTGCCCCTACTCCGTTTTGCCTGAGTCAAGAAACCTCTGTGTAGGACTCTAAAGAATCGTCAATACGCCGGTAGCAAGTGATGATCATATCAAACACCCACAAGCGGTCAGCTAAATGTAACAGCCACCCAGGTATTGAGCGATCAGAAGATCAACAAGCAAGCCTGTACATTCTCATATGAATCCAATCAGTAACAATCCCGTACAGTCCGGTCTCTTCGTCTGATATGCTGCATATCCAATCTAGGGGTGGTATACGTCAGACCCTAGTAACCGATAAGTCATGTCGATGTGAGGCTCATAACAGGTCGAGAACCTACTGATAACACTTACCAGTAGTACTCAATATCCGCCCTGGCCAGGGACTTCCAGTTATAGCCAATCGAACACAGTACAACATCAACTCCCTATACCGGGAGAGACGAATCCCCTCCTATCGGTCATTGCCTCCATGTGATTCGGGACTGTACCCAAAAGCCACCGTTTTGCACGCCCTCTTGGACGTGGTAAGGTGGAAATCAAAGCACAGTGGAATTCACACCCGGCTCTATAACGATCTCGGGTCTACAGACTAACATGTACCAGTGTCACCAGAGAACTGCCATCTGACGTGAGGTATAATACCATCTGGGAGTTCTCGGCGAGTCCATCCAGTGTACCCGGTGTCTACTGAGCAGCCGTACACCATCCTTGATGTCAAACACCTATGGATATGGGATCATCCATTGCCCATCATATGGGTTAAGATGCGTGTACGCTAGTCTACTCTGGTGTATCGATGCCCTGTCTCGATACGCCCTCGACTAGGAACAGTTATAGGATGTAATCATTGACTACCCTGGCCCCACTAGTGCGATCTCATCATAGTCCCAGTAGTCGAGTACATATCCTAAGGGCTTTATCAACATGTGAGAGTAAGACAGTAAACTAATGTAAGTCAATATGTTAAGATAAAGTGAGACCAAATAGTATACTATCATGACGAGCAAGAAAGTCCTCTTTATATATATCCAAGCATCCATTATAATATACAGCATATGTACAACAAAAGCTTCTAGGGCATATATATAACTAACAATCTCCCACTTGCACTAAGGCCAGCTGTTGTAGTATCTCATACCAAGCATCCCGAATAATCTCTCAAACTGTATCTGGGGAATGGCCTTCGTGAGTGGATCCGCAATGTTGTCCTTCGTATCAACTCTCCTGACCTTGATCTCCTGGCGATCAACTATCTCCCTGATCAGGTGATACCGCCTCAGAATATGTCTGGACTTCTTATGGGACCTGGGTTCCTTGGCCAAAGCCACAGCTCCATTGTTATCGCAATACAAAGGCATTGGATGCTCAATGGACGGAACCACACCAAGTTCAGTAATGAACTTCTTTATCCAGACAGCCTCTTTAGCAGCATCGTTGGCAGCAATGTATTCAGCCTCCATCATCGAGTCTGCAACGGTATCCAGTTTGGAACTCTTCCAACACACCGCCCCTCCATTGAGGGTAAAGACAAATCCCGAGTGCGACTTAGAGTCGTCCTTATCACTCGGGAAGCTAGAATCGGTAAGGGACTCCACCTGGAGTTCTTCGTTACCATATGATCATTCGAAAATAATGCATTTTTAACACGGCAATTTCCCTATCTTTTGCACTCATCTAGAAGTGTTCGGTATTCATATTGCATAAATTAACAAAAAATCTCTAAAATACCAGATTGCATGTGTTAGACTTTAAAACCGGCACTTTAAGGGAAATTGACTGTGTTTCATGACATCGCATCATCCTTATATCGCGCAACTCTTGTCTCAAGAAATTGTGCAGGAAATTGCAGGAACAAAGCCAAAATTAAGGAAAAGAGCTGATCAAAAATACACCAACTCCAAGATGTGAGATCTGGTAGTAATACAGAAAGCCAAATACAATTTAACATATCATACAAAGGCCTAAATGTCAGACCAAGGCCACAGTTGAAGACACAAGCACCAAAGCCCACAGAGCGTCGCGGATCCGCGGCGGGAGCCCGCTTGCGCCGAGGATCCGCGGCGTGATAACGTCATCAATTCCCCAGATTTCCTACACGTGCCTCAGCTAACGGCCTAAGCTTCCAGAACATTGTAGAAATGCCACGTGGCTCATCTAGAAGGCTCGGCTTAACAAACTATTTCTAGAAGGCTCTCTTTAACAAACTTTTGGAGGGAAAATTCAAATTTGAAATCCTAGATCTAGGATTTTGAGGTCTATAAAAAGGAGCCTAGATCTAGGGTTGTGGTTGTTCAAGAAATTGGGTTCAAGAAATCATCCATCATCTTCTACCCATAAGTTGAGTGTCACAACTTGTGCCTCAAACCCTAACCCTAACTCCAATTCAAAAATCAAGATCAAGATCCCGAGTACCATTCAAGCAAGAAGCCTTCAACCTTTAGAAAGCGACGCCGGATTCCATTGGAGCAAGAGATCCAAGCCAATCCGCGACTCAAGGAGCCGAGCGAAGCCGAAATCGACGATCTAGTTCCTACCTTTTGTAAATTTCAAGAGAGTTGTAACGAAATTTGTCGATAAATAAAAGTGAAATTTCTATATCTTGCTTATCTTTTGATTCAAACATTATGATTCGATCTCAATTTGTGATTGCGTTTGTTATTATGATGTTTGAGTAAACTCCGCTCATATAGGAGTTGTGACGATCAATAGAATGATGATTTAGATTCATTTACAATTCTTAAATCCTATAACGATTGTAAATTCTTGTGAATCAAATGATCGATGACCTAGTTTCGGGATGATCCTTTCTTGATTGTGTTCACTCAAAACTAGGGAACAACGATTAATCATTTGATTAACTAGAAGTTAGAATTTGAATGAGATTCATCGAAAGGATAAAGGATAAGACGAGGAAACCCTAGCTTCTTCTCAAAATCCTTAACCTCGATGAATTATCATCGATCTAGTATCAATTCGTTAATGGATAAGAATATGAAATCATTAGATCTCATCACATCTATAGATCCGATCTACTCCTACAAGCTACACTTCGAATCTTGATTGTTGGTTTGGAAATCATCACAAATTATCACTTAATTTTAATGTTTTCTTAGATCTAGATTTTTCTAATTCTTGAAATGCAATTTTATAAATCATGAATTGTTTTCTTTTCTTTTCCTTAAAGTTTCAATTCATCTAATTCGAAGCACGAACGATTACACTTTCTCTGTGGACGATCCACACTTACTAACGGGCTACATACGACGCCGTTATTGATTGCGGTCAAATAATTTTTGGTTGTGATTTCTTTACAATTTTTTCATACTACACATCCTAAATTGTATTCAATCAAATGGCACCGTTGCCGGGGATCATTTGATTTACTTACACAATCGGAAATCGTTTCAATCAAATTGCGTCGTTACCGGGGATAGTGCGCTAATTGTTCCTATTTAGAAATTTGAGTGGAAAGATTTATTCCATTATAATTTTTAGATCAAAATTCACACACACTAATACGAGTTGTTGTGATTTGTTGCGAGAAAATCTGGAATCATTGGAGCTGGAGAAAAATTTTTCTGAATATTCCAGAACGCTAAGTGGAGCAACAGTAGCATTTTCCTAAAACTTTGTGCAGAGAACTGTTCCTGTGACCGCATTTCCGCGGCATTTGTAAGCTCCTGCGGCGGTTCCGAGGTGAGCTAACGTCATCGCTGCGTGAAAATTTCTCTGTAACCCCCTAACTTTCTTATCTCTCTCAATCTGCTCCATTAACAATTTTGTGCAGGTTTCTTTGCAAATAAATCGCAGCGCTGCAAAAAGCAAAATAAATTGTGCGTGTTTTTGATTTTTCGTTGTTTACATAATAATACGGAATTTAAGGGGCACGACCAAATCCAGATTAGGTGGGGAGTTCATTACCCTTCGTAAGCCCCAAAAATCACAAACTTGCATCCGCATTTACCCTCATTAACTAAATAAGATCTAGAGATGACTCTAAGAACCGTCGCGCTCACTTAGGACAAGAGAAGGCCGTGGGTAATTAATTGCTTTGCCGCATTTCTTTTGTGGTGTCTAAGGCAAGTGTGTCTAAGGCTAGTGGTTATTAATTAGGCCCACTACTTACGTAGTGGAGTATCTTCCCACTTACCTGGCACTTACCTGGCCATAGGGAGACAAAGAGGCAGTGGAGGATTGATCATGCGACTTGTCTTTTGGCAGTTAGGAGCGGTCTAGAGCTTTGACCTAGGCGACCATAGAATTAGGGTTTTGCTTGTTGCATTTGTTGTGCTCGCATCATTTTTTCAAAAATCCGTCCATTTTTCAAAACAAACACCAATCACATTCATTCTTTTCCCTAATTATAAATTCATGCTGCCACTTGTACTAACCCTTTTTAGTGCAAGATAGGCTGGACAACGGGATTCTAGTGCCCGTTTAGTCCGCGTCCCTTCGATCGACCCTAAAGTCGGCATTTCTACATATACCTTTTCTTTGCCCACCACCACACCCACATCGATGGATCCGACTCCATCGAACTTCTTTACCACTACTCTGCCGCCGTCCGTTGGTGCGCAGAATCCACCTCGCATCTCTCTCCAAGAGAGGTGCTATCCTACATGTGGTCCCCTTTCCACCTGTCTCTCCATTCCACCAGCCAACGGGGAAAATTTTCAGATTAAACCCCATTACATCAACCTTCTACCCAAATTTCACAGTCTCGAGACTGAAGACACATATGTCTTTATTACCAAATTTGAAAATGTATGCGCAATGATGGGTACCTCATAGCTTTCTGTGGATGCTATGCGTCTTCGACTTCTCCCATTCACTTTGTGCGATATAGCCGAGAAGTGGCTGTATAACATAACCGCACATTCCATTACAAATTGGGAAGAATTCGTCAAAGCATTCCTTAAGAAATTCTACCCACATCATAAAACAGCTCGAGTCAGCAGCGAAATAAATCAATTCACCCAGCTTCCAAATGAAACATTTTCACAATGTCTTGAACGCTTTAAGGACATTTAGTTCAATGTCCACATCACGGAATCCCCAGGTGGGATCTGTGCCGAATCATTTATGAGGGCATTAATCCTAACACAAGAAAGATCCTTGAATTAATGTGTCAAGGTAACTTTATGACCAAAGATGATGGGGAAGCCTGGAAATTTCTAGAAGATTTCACTGAAAAATCTTTACAGTGGGAGGGTGTGAGTCAATCGTCTAGGACTGGCAATAACCAATCGGAAGTTTCCATAGGAGTTAGAGCTGAGATGTCAGCTATGAAAAAGAAACTCGAGACTATGGAAAACAAATTTTTTAGCTGCCGCCCTAAATCAAATATCACTCTCCAAAACTGTATGTGGCTGTTGTTCTGATCCTTCTCATTTGACGAAAGAATGTCCAATAAATTCGCCGTTTCAAGGTCATGAGTATATCAATTCTGCTTACCAACAAAGACCTAGAAACGACCCATTTTCTTCCACATATAATCAGGGTTGGAGGAATCACCCAAATTTTACTTGGAACAAATCACAAAACACGGTTCCAAACCAACACAATTTCCAAAGGTTCCTTCAACCATAACAACAACCATTTCCATTGAGTCAGCACCCCTTTCAAGCACAAAACTTCCAAAATCCGGTCAACACACCTACACCGTCTAATCCTTTGCAGTTGACCGGTGCTGATGAATCCTCTTCATTCATGAATTTTCTTTTGACCATAAAGACTTCCATCGATAATATAAAGAGAAACTCCATTTCTCAAAGTGAGACTATTAAATCGATGGAAGAAGAAATTGCATGATTAAAAGCTGAAATGAGTGCAAGAGAGAAAGGGAAACTTCCAGCTCAACCTTTACCCAATCCTGGCTATTCACATCATGTGGATGCAATCACGTTGAGATCTGGAAGAGTGCTTGACAATCATGTTGGGGAATAGATTGATGATATTGAAAAATCTATCAATGATACCCCGGCTGAGACCTTTCCTTCCACTTCTACTTCCAATTCTGACCCCAGTTCTTCTACCCCACCGCCTTCTCACGAGCCTATTCTCTGTTTCCCACAAGGCTCGCCACCTCAGCCCACACAGAAAACGATCCCCATTCCTATTCTTAGATCGTTTCCACCCACACGATCTTCTCCAATGTTGGATCCTGATCTTATTGCTCAGGATCCTGATCTTATTGCTCCTTACCCAAATCGGTTAAGGGGAAACACACTGAGTCCATAAATGGAGAAGATCGCTGAAATGTTTAAACAGCTTAACATCAACATCCCTCTTCTAGATGCTATCCAACAAGTCCCCGCTTATGCGAAAGTTCTTAAAGACTTCTGCATTAGAAAGAGAAAGAAACAAGTGCCTAAGAAAATATTCATGGCAAAGACAGTAGACACGGCTTCCCCCAACAATTACCGAGGAAACGTAAGGATCCTGGATATCTTACTATTTCCATTTCTATTGGGGGAAAACACATTAACCGTGCTCTACTAGA
This sequence comes from Agapanthus africanus, assembly GCA_030015575.1. Taxonomy (NCBI): domain Eukaryota; kingdom Viridiplantae; phylum Streptophyta; class Magnoliopsida; order Asparagales; family Amaryllidaceae; genus Agapanthus; species Agapanthus africanus. The sequence continues at coordinate 58,576,181 of JASDDO010000024.1, forward strand.
CCTGGGCGCAAGTGTTAACCTGCTTCCTTTCTCAGTCTATGAGCAGTTAGGGATCGGAGAGTTGAAACTAGCCCATTGCACTCTCCAGATGCCTGACCGATCAATCACCAAACCTAGGGGTGGACTGGAGGATGTGTTAATAAAAATCGGGGAATTTATATTCCCTGTGGACTTTATTATAATTGATACACAGCCTGTAGCGAACCCATGGAATCAAATTCCGGTGATTTTAGGTCGCCCATTTTTGGCCACTTCCAACGCTATCATCAACTGTCGTAATGGCTCTATGACCCTATCCTTCGGGAATAGATCAATAGAGCTGAACATTTACAAGTTGGGAAGTGTACCCTCTGAACCTACTGCTCAGGTCTGCTCTGTCGACTTAATGGATGTCGACAGCAGCGAATTTGATGATCCTCCTGATACCGATCTTGACTCTTTTCATTTGTTATTGTTTGACCCAACTATGTATCTTACACATACGGACTCCACCGAGATGTTCGGGTCAACAATTAATACTGATTACAAACTGTTCTTAGAGTCTGAAGATCACCCCGCACCTTGTGATGACATTATTCTTCGGGGTATTGATGAAACTTTTGAGGAGATCTTCGCTGATGAACTCGCATTTTTGAATGACACGGGTGTTGAGATGAATCCACATCCAATCACTGAAATTGAACCTCCACCCCTTCTTCTGAATTGTAAAAAGAATGCGAGTAATCCATTATATTCACTGCATCGTCTCTCCAAAATGAGACGCACACACGTTCTATTCCACCCCTTACCCTTTCCCCACTTCTTCTTCCACCAACCAAAGCACTACATTGATAAAAATTTTAAATGGTTGGTATTAACTTTCGGTCTTTACAAAGATTGGCATCGACCACTGACGTTTGACCCCCTCATGTGATTTTCAAAGATTAACATTGCTTAACTCAAGTTTGGGGGGGAGGGGGTAATCGGGCTCTTGAAAAGAAAATCTTTACAAAATTTTGAGCCAAAAATAAGTTTGGGGGAGGTTCTTCACTTAAATATTTTGCCCCCACTAATAAATTCCTCCCAGGCTTACAGGTTTTTCGAGATTTATCTAAAGGCAACAGTGAGGACACTGTTGAAAACAAGTTTGGGGGAGGTTTGTGCTTATTTTTGCATCATTTGCATATCATTTGCATAAGCACAAAACAATTTTGAAAACCTATAAAAATTTTAAAAAAATTCAAAAAAATAAAAATATTTTTGTATATAAATAAGATAACAAAAGATTAGATAGTGAAAAATTACATCCATGATATTAGAAAAATTTAAGAAAACTAAGAAAATTAGAAGTTTCTTATACGAACTAGTAATAAGTAGTTATGAGCTGTTGTCCCAAGTGTTAGTAAGATGAAGGAAATCACTAATCTGAGGATAAAAATAAGTCTGAAAAATAGTTTCTATTCTGGAAGCCAAACATTTTGAGCGTTGATACCCTGCTATTCACACTTACACACGTCTTGAAGCCCGGGATAATAGAGAATACCTTGAAATGCTCTTGTCTTAAAGCCGATGTATGAAGGAAATAAAAAAAATGAAGAAAATATAAAATGGTGAGAAAAATGGACACTGGTTTTGTTATCACCAAGGGCAATAAAAAAATATATAGCGAGGGAGCCTCTTCACCTAGTGCCCTAAGGCCAACTGCTCTGAGAGTCACTGCTATGCTTTAGGTGGTGCAAGACGAGGAAAATACACCAAATAAGCAAGCACATGAGTAATCGGTCGGTTAGTACTTGAAGAAGTATTAACGGTCGCATGAAAGTGTGTGAGCAATCTCATCTAAATTTTCATTAATTAAAAAGTACTGAGGCTGATGGGCAAGAGTACGATAGCTTGAATTGAATTCTCCGGATTTAGGGATGTCCTTTACACATACGCAGGGTGATATGATCGATGTTTGGAAGAAAGATAGGAATGAAGAATAAGACGATGTTTTATTGAGGGAGGACGTGATTTCTGACATCTTTTCATGACTATTAAGATAGGGCTCATGACAACCGAAAAGCTAGCTTAGTTGGAAACCCTTTCAAGGCTTTTCTTTTACAATTCTTTTCTTTAAATGTAATATTCATGATCTTCCTTTTATTATTGGATTTTGTGGATGCAATCCGCTGAAAACCCTCAGGAGACAACACTCCTCCTACTAGGGACACCTAGAGGTTTAAAGGCTTGTTGCACGTGCTCAGTGCAATCGTCTTGCCTACGAAAGTGTGCTAGTTAGTTTTTCTCTTTCTTTATTTTCTCCTTCTCTTTTTAATAAAACAGTTCGATCGAGACTATCGAAAATAAGTTTGGGGGAATTTGATCAGTCGAAAATAATGCATTTTTAACACGGCAATTTCCCTATCTTTTGCACTCATCTAGAAGTGTTCGGTATTCATATTGCACAGATTAATAAAACATTTCTGAAATACCAGATTGCATGTGTTAGACTTTAAAACCGACACTTTAAGTTAAATTGACTATGTTTCATGGCATCGCACCATCCTTATATTGCGCAACTCTTGTCTCGAGAAATTGTGCAGGAAATTGCAGGAACAAACCCAAAATTAGGGAAAAGAGCTGATCAAAAATACACCAACTCCAAGATGTGAGATCTGGTAGTAATACAAAAAGCGAAATACAATTTAACATATCATACAAAGACCCAAATGTCAGCCCAAGGCCAAAGTTGAAGACACAAGCACCAAAGCCCACAGAGCGCCGCGGATCCGCGGCGGGAGCCCGCTTGCGCCGCGGATCCGCGGCGTGATAACGTCATCAATTCCCTAGATTTCCTACACGTGTCTCAGCTAACGGCCCAAGCTTCCAGAACATTGTAGAAATGCAACGTGGCTCATCTAGAAGGCTCGGCTTAACAAACTATTTCTAGAAGGCTCTCTTTAACAAACTTTTGGAGGGAAAATTCAAATTTGAAATCCTAGATCTAAGGTTTTTAGGTCTATAAAAAGGAGCCTAGATCTAGGGATGTGGTTGTTCGAGAAATTGGGTTCAAGAAATCATCCATCATCTTCTACCCACAAGTTGAGTGACACAACTTGTACCTCAAACCCTAACCCTAATTCCAATTCAAAAATCAAGATCAAGATCCCGAGTACCATTCAAGCAAGAAGCCTTCAACCTTTAGAAAGCGATGCCGGATTCCATCAGAGCAAGAGATCCAAGCCGATCCGCGACTCAAGGAGCCGAGCGAAGCCGAAATCGACAATCTAGTTCCTACATTTTGTAAATTTCAAGAGAGTACAAACGAAATTTGTCGATAAATAAAGGCGAAATTTCTATATCTTGCTTATCTTTTGATTCAAACATTATGATTCGATCTCAATTTGTGATTGCGTTTGTTATTATGATGTTTGAGTAAACTCCGCTCGTATAGGAGTTGTGACGATCAATAGAATGATGATGATTTAGATTCTTTTACAATTGTTAAATCCTATAACGATTGTAAATTCTTGTGAATCAAATGATCGATGACCTAGTTTCAGGATGATCCTTTCTTGATTGTGTTCACTCAAAACTAGAGAACAACGATTGATCATTTGATTAACTAGAAGTTAGAATTTGAATGAGATTCATCGAAAGGATAAAGGATAAGAAGAGGAAACCCTAGCTTCTTCGCAAAATCCTTAATCTCGATGAACTATCATCGATCTAGTATCAATTCATTAATGGATAAGAATATGAAATCATTAGATCTCATCACATCTATAGATCCGATCTACTCCTACGAGCTACACTTCGAATCTTGATTGTTGGTTTGGAAATCATTTCAAATTATCACTTCTTGATTTTAATGCTTTCTTAGATCTAGATTTTTCTAATTCTTGAAATGCAATTTTATAAATCATGAATTGTTTTCTTTTCTTTTCCTTAAAGTTTCAATTAATCTAATTCGAAGCACATACGATTACACTTTCCCTGTGGACGATCCGCACTTACTAACGCGCTACATTCGACACCGTTATTGATTGCGGTCAAATAATTTTTGGTTGTGATTTCTTTACAATTTTTTCATACTACACATCCTAAATCGTATTCAATCAAATGGCGCCGTTGCCGGGGATCATTTGATTTACTTACACAATCGGAAATCGTTTCAATCACCATACACCAAGAACATCTCTTTAGTTTTTCGAAAGTACTTGAGAATGTTCTTCACAGCTGTCCAGTGACTCTCTCCAGGATTTGTTTGATACCTGCTCACTACACTTAGTGAGTATGCTGTAGGGTTTCTAGGCACTCTAGTGAGGTCTCACAAGGCATCGAACATGCCAAATTCAAAAATTCTAGGTGCCGAGAGACCCGACTACGGATCGTTTGCTAGATGTCTAGGCGAAATAGAAACTAGTTAACACTTAACTACGAGTTTAACGGAAATACAACCTTTGTAGATCCGGTGCTCCACCTCCACGGCTCCGCAACGAAGTCGTCTCCGCTGTCCAAATCAAAATCCGGGCTCTAGTGTCGCTTCGTCGGAGAAATGGCGAGCTAGGTCGTCGATGTCCATGCCGAAGATGATCTACGTCGAGGCATCGCTAAATCAAGCTCCGACTTCATCAAGTCAAGAAACTTGTGAAGTAAACACACTCTACTACTTGGCAAGAGGTAGAGGATGAAGAAATAGGAAGTGGGTAGACTTTAGATTTGGATTTCTCACTCATTTCCATCAATCACCATTGATGGACCTTGCTTTCTTTACTTGAAGAAAGGAAGAAGAAGAAGATAATAGTTATGATAAGTTATGATAAAAAGAATAATACATTTATTCTTATCATAATATTAACCCAAGTTAAGTTTAGAGATTTGACCAAGGTTAAAGAATGGTTAGGGTTAAGGAGATGAGACAAAAATGGTCACTTCATGAATGCTTCATGAAGCTTCATGTTGCAAATAAAATAAGCCACCATTTTTCTCTCATTTCATTTCCTTTTTTCCAAAAATAAAAGGATAAATAAATGAATAAGTAAAACCCTAATTATCCACTTAACCATGGTTTAAATCTTTACACTTAACCAAAAAGATATGTATCATCAAACATGATACAATCAAGTGCACAAAATCATATCGCATATGTAATGCGCACATCCGAGCGAGAAAATCCATTTAAAGTGAACCGATACCAGTTAATGCAAAGTAATATATCAAATATATAATTATGCATCAAATCATTAAATCAACACTTGATTTAACGATCCGGTCATATCGTATATAACCGACTAGTATGCAATGCATCGGTTTATCGAATCAACCCTTGATTCGATAACTAGGGTATATCGCATATAACCTAATCGATACATTGATCGCGAGAATGAAATACGGTATCACATACACGCATTATTCTCGGTCCCGCACATATCTCATATGCGCTCCTATTTCGTTTCGCTTGAGCCAGGAAACCTCTGTGTAGGACTCTAAAGACTCGTCAATACGCCGGCAGCAGGTGATGATCATATCAAACACCCACAAGCCGCAAGCGGTCTGCTAAACGTAACGGCCACCCGGGTATTGAGCGATCTGAAGATCGACGAGCAAGCCCGCTCACACTCCAGTGAATCCGACCAGTAACACTACCGTACAGTCCGGTCTGATCGTCTGATATGTCGCATATCTTGCCTAGGGGTGGTAAACGTCAGACCCCAATAGCTCGATAAGTCGTGTCGATATGAGGCTCATAACGGGTCGAGAAACTACTGGTAACTCTTACCAGCAATTCTCTGATCAGCCCTGGCCAGGGACTTCCTGTTATAGCCAATCGAACACAGTGCAACATCAACTCCCTATACCGGGAGAGACGAATCCCCTCCTATCGCTCATTGCCTCCATGTGACTCGGGACTGTACCCAAAAACCACCGTTTTGCATGCCCTCTTGGACGTGGTAAGATGGAAATCAAAGCACAGTGGGAACCACACAAGACTCTATGACGATCTCGGGTCAACAGACTACTCTGTACCAGTGTCACCAGAGAATTGCCATCTGACGTAAGGTATAATACCATCTGGGAGTTCTCGGCGAGTCCGTCCAGTGTACCCAGTCTCTACTGAGCACCCGTATATCATCTCTGATGTCAAACACCGATGGATATGGGATCATCCATCGCCCATCTGTATGGGTCGAGAAGGTATACGCTAGTCTACTCTGGTATATCGATGCCCCGTCTCGATACACCCACGACTAGGGACTTTGAAGGATGTACTTATGGACTACCATGTCCCAACTAGTATGATCCGCATCATAGTCCAGGTAGTCAAGTACACAACCTAAGGGCTTTACCAACATGTAATAGAGAGACAATCAGTGTACACGTTAAGGTAAAGAGTAACCAGATAGAATACTATCATGTCGAGCAAGAAAGTCCTCCCTATATATGTCCCAGCATCCACTACAATATACATCCAATGTACAGTAATGGCCTCTAGGGCATACATATAACTAACAATCTCCAACTTGCACTAGGGTCATCTGTAGCAGTGGTTGTAGTATCTCATACTCAACCATCCCATAAAAGTCTCTCTCTGGGAATAGGCCTTCGTGAGTGGATCCGCCGTGTTGTCCTCTGAGTCTACTCTCCTAACCTCGATCAGCCTGGAGATCAACCATCTCCATGATCAGGCGATACTGCCATAGAATAAGTCTGGATCACTGATGGGACGGACGTTCCTTGGCAAAAGCCACAACTCCATTGTCACACAATGGTAGGAACATAGTTCATCTCATGAACCATTATACATCCAAACAGCCTCTTTGGTAGCATCTTTAGTAGCGATGTATCATGCCTTTATCGTCTAGTATGTCACGGTATCTAGCTTGGAACTCTTCCAACATACCGTCCCTTTACTGAGGGTAAAGACAATGCCTGCGACTGACATTCAGTCGTCTTTATCACCCTGGAACCCTTCCAGCGATTCTCCCCAAGATCGATTGATACCATCTCACTACAACTAGTGAGAATCCTAACATCCAATTAGATCTATCTCATAGATCCAAAATCCAGGATTTAGTAGGTATCACTTTGATCCTATGTGGAGAATTATTGTGATAAGCGGAGATTGATCGAGCGTAGCATAGGAAACTCCTTCCCTATCAAGAGTATGTCATCCACGTACTCTACGAGGATCGTCACCATACTCCCTACTACCTTTTTGTTTATACAAGGTTCATCTACCATTTTGATGATGTCAACTCCTTTGACAAACACATCAAAACAGACGTTCCAACTCCGCGATGCCTGCTTTATCAGATAAAACATCTTGCACACGTTTCCGCTGCTCCCACTGTTTACGAAGCCCTCTGGCTGTGTACTTATAGACTCACTCTTCTAAAACATCATTTAGAAAAGCAGTCATGACACCCAACCACCAGATATCGTAGTCATGGTATGTAGCCGTGGCAAGTAGGATCTGGATGGACTTAAGCATAGCTCCTTAGAAAAGGTTTCATCATTATCCATGCCTGGACAATGACGAAAACCTTTAACAAGTCTAGCTTTGAAAGTCTCAACTTTTCCATTTACACCAAGCAATCTTCTCAAGATATACTTGCTCCTGATGGGGATTTAACCCTTCAGATTTAGCAACCAAAGTCCATACTTTGTTGGTGTTCATGGATTCCATCTCAGATCGCTAAGCATCCAGCCATTCTTACAGAGTCTTACTCCTGATGGCCAGCTCGAAGCTAGTTGGGTCATCATCTCATGATGTAATCCTCGCTCCCACTGTCATAGAGAAACCGAAGTATCTCTCAGGTGGGTGAGGAACCCTACTAGATCGGCGGAGAGGCTGAGGTTTGTTGGTATCTACTGAATCCTTTGGTTCTATCAAATCATCAGCTGCTGTTTGTATAGCTGGAACCTTTCCAGTTCTACATAACAGACCTTGCCTCGAGCTTGTCCGGATTTTTCTTTTAGACATTAGCCGGACAACCCCAAATCTTAACTAGCTTAAGACATGGGCTCTTCCCTTTCCATATCAAATATAAAGTGGTAGGCAACAGATTTGATTCGAACCCTATTCAATAGGTATGCAACTTCTCAAGTGCATAACACCCAATAGGAAAAAGGTAACTCAGTAGTACTCATCATAGAGCACACCATATCAAATAGAGTGTATCTGCTCCGCCCCGATATACCATCGTGCAATGGTGTATACGGAGGAGTAATGTTGAGAGAGGATCTCATTCTCCTTTAGAATAGTCCAGTATTTCCGTGCTCAAGTATTCTCCTCCTTGATCTCATCATAGGACATAATACTTATACCCGTATTTTGGTTCTCTACTTCTAACTTATATTCTGTGAATATCTGAAAAGGTTCGGACTTGTGTTTCAACAGGAACATAGGTCTGAATCTCGAAAGATCATCAGAGAACGTAATGAAGTATAAAGAACCATTCCTGGTATATGTAGACAGGGGACCTACATACATCAACATGTATCATCCCAAGAGTTTACTAACTCTTTCTCTGTTTCCAATAAACAGAGCTGGTGTCATCTTATCTTTGTGACATGACTGACGAGTTTCACCAGATGTAAATTCAAACTAATTTAAATATGCATCTTTATGTAACTCTAGCTAGTCGGGTCACATTGATCTGACCTAGTCTACAATACCTCAAGAAGGATTCGTTCATTTCTGAACTCTTCCTCTTGTGTGTGTTCTGTATACTATGAACTGTAGTTTGATTTAGAACAATCAATGCTTTTAGATAACGTGCCTGAACCGATCAACTTTTGATATAGGAAATGTTCAAAACATTATCCATCAATACAAAATTATATCATTTCTTTACTAATAAAGAGACTGATATGATTTTGTATATCAGGTTCGGTATCTAATAACATACGTTCAGAATCAATGTATTACAATACAGGGTGACAGTGACCAACAGACTTGGCTGCAACACTTGCCCCGTTTTCTGCCTCATGAAACTTATCACCCGTTCTCAGTTTTTCTACCCTTTTGTAGCCCTATGTAACATCTTACATATCTGGGATCCTGATCCGGTATCATATACCCAGGATACAGAGGATACTGAGAAACAGTTCTGTATAATGAACACACCCGAAGATGATGCATCAGCATGCACTCTCTTCGTTTGGGCGGCACGGGAAATCTGGTATTCCCCAATTTCCTGCTCTGTCTTATAACAATTATAAGTTGGAGCGGGACCAACGTTCCCCAGCTCAGTATAACAAGCGGGTTCGGTCAATAATCCGTATTATTATCTTGATTAAGGCGTGATATGGTCGCTACCAGGAGAGAGAGAGAAGAAAACACTCAGCGTGCGCTCTTGCAAGAATAGATTGGTTATTATTTTATCTAATCAGGATGGCTCCCACTGCTTTTTATCAAATCTTCCTTCAAACCCAAAAAGGAAAGACTAGCCGGGATTAATTACACACTACAAGTTCGCCAATCTTTCAGCCAGGCCAGTGTCGGTACTTTGAGGGAGGTCCCCCGTGCTTTCGCACGAACCTAATTAATATAAACCTCGTTTTCCCAGAGGCGTAACCTCGTTAACACCTTTCTAGACACCTACTTGATCGGCTAATTGTAATGTATAAAACTCTCCCAGGAGTAACACTTACTCGCAGCGGGTATCGGGATCCAACTATCTCATAGAAGGTATGCAATCTCATTGCAAATTTCAACACTTGAAATTCCCGATAATATTTTGCCCCTAACCTCCTATGACCTTGACAAAGGCCAACAAACCATAGGATGCTAGTCAAGTTCAACCCGTCATTTCCTGATTGAATTAAACCCACCCGCACGGCCCTTGACAAAGGCCAACAAGGTCGCACGACTACCCTAACCCAATCTGCATCATATGCATAAGCAGATAAGCACCAGTTAGCTACCGCACACTGCGCCTTGACAAAGGCCAACAAACGCAGCACGAATACTAACTACTACTTATCTGAAATGACGGAGGGCTACGACAGGTTTTTCTGAAAACCTATTGCGTAATGAACTTGATATCGTTGTAGAATCAAATGATTTTAAAATGGAGTGCTTTGAGGCTTTTCTAGTTTTGCTAAAGGAGTCACTCCCGGTGAAGGGATCGTCGGTCCTTTCCTCGTCGAATGAGGTGCGGGATATATCATATATATCGCTGTGCAAAGCAAAAACACTTAAAAGCAATCAAAATACAAACCGAGTGTGTAGCATCTGCCAGTCATTGCTAAAGGAGTCACTCCCGGTGAAGGGATCTCGGTCCTTTCCTCATCGAATAAGGTGCAGGATATATCACATATACCGCTGTGCAAAGCAAGAACTGTAGCTACCTGTTTTATTTTGAAATTCGATTCTACAACATCTTAGGTTTCTTTTATTTCATTAATCACATTAATGAAGTCCCATCATTTAATTACCTAAACATCACAGATAGATATGACGTACACTTATGCCATCCGCATTCGCCTCGATGTCCCCTCGTGCATCGTTAGGTTAGGTAACTAACAACAGAGCAGGGCAGGGCTAGCGCGGGTGTAAAACATAAGTAACGTCTATATAATATATCATATATACTATATACTGTATCTATCACAGAACATCACATGATCACATCACAGATATCGCAGCAGAAGAATCATATGAAATATTGGATATACTAGAACGTCCGTGTTTTCAATACGAGCCAGTATAAAACACGGATTCCACGGTCGTGATGAATAGCCAAACCCACACCCCTAGACCCCTACGAGAGCAGCAAGCAACCCTACCAATTCTAGAGTTAGGAGACCCGGACTCGACTCCTCGAGTTGGTCTCCCACTGGACTCCAGAACCCGGTTACTTGTGCCCTCCTCCTTGGGTCTATCCTAGTGCGGAAAAGTAAATAATATACAAACGGTGACATCTTCCGCAACCTGGAAGAGCCCCAATAAAAGAATATTACATACAAGTTTTTACATGAATGAAAATGAAAAATACTCATCTCACATAAAAAAACCCCGGCTATTCAAACACGACAATCCAATATAACATATCCAGCAACACATAACATCACATGTCATCAACGTAAGTAAATATGTCCATCCCAATTGTCGTTGACATATAGCAACGAAACCGGCGATATCACATATTACGCTTACGGTCACAGAAAAGAAAGTGTAAAACTACAACAGTTGGAATCCGCAACCTATATAGACATCGCATGCCCAATCAAATGAATTACTTAGACATCACATGCCTAACAGTTATAAACTCTGCATTTTAGTCTCAAAATCGAAAACTCTTTTCAATATTAAGTCGGGAAATTCAACAAGATTCCCGATATCCTGATCGAATGCTCGTCGCAAACTTTAGTAGGCAGCTGCACCCCCGATACCGTCGACGAAGTGCACCAAGGCGGAACACCGCTGCCGCGAGCACCCGAACGGATGCTTTCGGCGACGGGGTTCTCCTACAGTCACTTGGTCGGGGCTATGGGGTATAGCTGTCTATTAAGTTTACCCGGCGAGTATCCGAGTACGCTACGTGATTGCGACGGACTTTTGATCACATCAAAATTCCGTGGCAACCGATCAAGTGAGACTAAACCGCTAGATTTATAACATTCATTCAGTTATCACATAACTATTTGTGAATTCCAATTATTGTATCACATTCCGGATAAACAGAAAATGCTAAACTTTTCGATCGAACAATCGAACACCCAAGTTTTCCCGATACAGCTCAACACATGAAATAAGTCTAATAACATTCAGTTCGTGCCTCAGTACCAACGGTCCAGCCGTAGAAGGGTCAAGCCAACGCCTCATATGTGGCACGCCGTACTGCCCCAAACCCGAAGGTTCAAAGGGCAGTTCAAGACGGTCACATAATCGAGTTAAGGTTTGTTGTCTTCTAGAGGGTCCATCGCGTTACTTGCACTACTTAGAACGTCGTTAAACTTTGGAAAAATCCAACACTTGGAAATTTCCCGACAGGGGAAAAATTGGGTATTTATATCCGGTCGAACTTTTTTAACATATTCTAAAATTTATCCGGAAAGCCAAATAGACAAAATTTGATACCCCGATCGAAACACCAATCCCCAAAACAACTCCAGAAAATTCAACTCTTGAAAAAATATCAAAAATACCCAGGAAAACCAGCACTGTTAAATAGGAGTTACTGTGCAAACATTACCTCACAACACGACAAAACGGCCGCGGTTCCACCGCACGAGCCATGCTCGTGCCGCGGAAACGCGGCGCTTTAATGGAATTAGGGCTTACGACTTCACAGTAACTCTTAGATATTCCTGCATGTTTTTCTGAATATTTTTAATACTGAAAAATCCCAGAATTTGGAAAAAGTCCAGAGAGCTATTTTGGGGTTAGGATTTCGGTTCGTCCGGGTTTCAAACTCCGTCTGGACATCGCCTAAGGCTCTAGCTAGGCTCTGATACCACTGTAGGGTTCCTAGGCACTCTAGTGAGGTCTCACAAGGCATCGAACATGCCAAATTCAAAAATTCTAGGTGCCGAGAGACCCGACTACGGATCGTTTGCTAGATGTCTAGGCGAAATAGAAACTAGTTAACACTTAACTACGAGTTTAACGGAAATACAACCTTTGTAGATCCGGTGCTCCACCTCCACGGCTCCGCAACGAAGTCGTCTCCGCTGTCCAAATCAAAATCCGGGCTCTAGTGTCGCTTCATCGGAGAAATGGCGAGCTAGGTCGTCGATGTCCATGCCGAAGATGATCTACGTCGAGGCATCGCTAAATCAAGCTCCGACTTCATCAAGTCAAGAAACTTGTGAAGTAAACACACTCTACTACTTGGCAAGAGGTAGAGAATGAAGAAATAGGAAGTGGGTAGACTTTAGATTTGGATTTCTCACTCATTTCCATCAATCACCATTGATGGACCTTGCTTTCTTTACTTGAAGAAAGGAAGAAGAAGAAGATAATAGTTATGATAAGTTATGATAAAAAGAATAATACATTTATTCTTATCATAATATTAACCCAAGTTAAGTGTAGAGATTTGACCAAGGTTAAAGAATGGTTAGGGTTAAGGAGATGAGACAAAAATGGTCACTTCATGAATGCTTCATGAAGCTTCATGTTGCAAACAAAATAAGCCACCATTTTTCTCTCATTTCATTTCCTTTTTTCCAAAAATAAAAGGATAAATAAATGAATAAGTAAAACCCTAATTATCCACTTAACCATGGTTTAAATCTTTACACTTAACCAAAAAGATTTGTATCATCAAACATGATACAATCAAGTGCACAAAATCATATCGCATATGTAATGCGCACATCCGAGCGAGAAAATCCATTTAAAGTGAACCGATACCAGTTAATGCAAAGTAATATATCAAATATATAATTATGCATCAAATCATTAAATCAACACTTGATTTAACGATCCGGTCATATCGTATATAACCGACTAGTATGCAATGCATCGGTTTATCGAATCAACCCTTGATTCGATAACTAGGGTATATCGCATATAACCTAATCGATACATTGATCGCGAGAATGAAATACGGTATCACATACACGCATTATTCTCGGTCCCGCACATATCTCATATGCGCTCCTATTTCGTTTCGCTTGAGCCAGGAAACCTCTGTGTAGGACTCTAAAGACTCGTCAATACGCCGGCAGCAGGTGATGATCATATCAAACACCCACAAGCCGCAAGCGGTCTGCTAAACGTAACGGCCACCCGGGTATTGAGCGATCTGAAGATCGACGAGCAAGCCCGCTCACACTCCAGTGAATCCGACCAGTAACACTACCGTACAGTCCGGTCTGATCGTCTGATATGTCGCATATCTTGCCTAGGGGTGGTAAACGTCAGACCCCAATAGCTCGATAAGTCGTGTCGATATGAGGCTCATAACGGGTCGAGAAACTACTGGTAACACTTACCAGCAATTCTCTGATCAGCCCTGGCCAGGGACTTCCTGTTATAGCCAATCGAACACAGTGCAACATCAACTCCCTATACCGGGAGAGACGAATCCCCTCCTATCGCTCATTGCCTCCATGTGACTCGGGACTGTACCCAAAAACCACCGTTTTGCACGCCCTCTTGGACGTGGTAAGATGGAAATCAAAGCACAGTGGGAACCACACAAGACTCTATGACGATCTCGGGTCAACAGACTACTCTGTACCAGTGTCACCAGAGAACTGCCATCTGACGTAAGGTATAATACCATCTGGGAGTTCTCGGCGAGTCCGTCCAGTGTACCCAGTCTCTACTGAGCACCCGTATATCATCTCTGATGTCAAACACCGATGGATATGGGATCATCCATCGCCCATCTGTATGGGTCGAGAAGGTATACGCTAGTCTACTCTGGTATATCGATGCCCCGTCTCGATACACCCACGACTAGGGACTTTGAAGGATGTACTTATGGACTACCATGTCCCCAATAGTATGATCCGCATCATAGTCCAGGTAGTCAAGTACACATCCTAAGGGCTTTACCAACATGTAACAGAGAGACAATCAGTGTACACGTTAAGGTAAAGAGTAACCAGATAGCATACTATCATGTCGAGCAAGAAAGTCCTCCCTATATATGTCCCAGCATCCACTACAATATACATCCAATGTACAGTAATGGCCTCTAGGGCATATATATAACTAACATATGCTACATCAGGTCTGGTACATAGCATCGCATACATGATAGAGCCTACTGCCGAAGCATAGGGTATCCCTTGCATGCGAGCTCTCTCCAAATCAGTCTTGAGAGACATCTTTTTGGAGAGAGTGAGTCCAGAGATCATGGGTAAGTTCCCATGCTTGGATTCTTCCATACTAAACATTTTTAGTATGGTGTCAATGTACCTGGATTGGGACAATCCCAATATCCTTTTAGATCTATCTCTATAGATCATAATTCCCAGTATGCAGGAGGCATCACCTAGATCTTTCATTGAGAATCTTTGTGATAAGAAGAGCTTGACTGATTGTAGCATAGGAACATCATTTCCTATCAAGAGTACGTCATCGACGTACAATACGAGGAAGACAACCTTACTCTCTGCAACCTTCTTATAAATACCAGGTTCATCTACGTTTTTGATGAAGTCAAACTCTTTGACTACAACATCAAAGTAGATGTTCCAACTCCTGGATGCTTGCTTTAACCCATAGATAGATTTAAGCAGCTTGCACACCTTTCCGCTGCTCCCACTATCTACGAAGCCCTCTGGTTAAGTCATATATACGCACTCTTCTAAATCACCATTTAGAAAGGCGGTCTTAACATCCATTTGCCAGATTTCATAGTCATGGTATGCAGCAATGGCAAGTAAGATCCGGACGGACTTAAGCATAGCCACTGGAGAAAAGGTTTTGTCATAATCCACACCTGGTCGTTGACGAAAACCCTTTGCAACAAGTCTAGCTTTGAAAGTCTCAACTTTTCCATCTACACCAAGTTTCTTCTTAAAGATCCATTTGCTCCCAATGGGTTTTACCCCTTCAGGAGCATCTTCCAAAGTCTATACTTTGTTGGTGTATATGGATTCCATCTCAGATCGCATTGCATCCAGCCATTTCACAGAGTCACCACTCGTGATGGCCTGCACGAAACTAGTTGGGTCATCATGTTCCATGATGCAATCCTCGCTCCCACCATCAATGAGAAAACCGTAGTATCTTTCAGGTGGATGAGAAACCCTACTAGATCGACGGAGAGGCTGGGGTTCGTTGGGAACTACTGAATTCTCTGGTTCTACCAAATTTTCTGTTACAGTTTGTGTTGCTGGAACTTCTTCCAATTCTACCTCATTGCCACTTAATTCTTTCATTAGTAAACTCTTTTCTAAGAAAGTGGCATGACAAGAAACAAACACCTTTTGTTCCTCGGAGTGGTAGAAAATATACCCTCGCGAATGTTTGGGATATCCAATAAACTTGCACAGGACAGACCTTCCCTCGAGCTTGTTCGGATTTTGTGTTTTTACATAGGCTGGAAAATCCCATATCTGAATAAAATTAAGACATGGTCTCTTCCCATTCCATATCTCATATAGAGTGGTAGGCACTGATTTGGTTGTAACTCTATTCAATAGGTATGCAACTGCTTCCAGTGCATATCCCCAAAAGGAAACAGGCAACTTAGCATTGCTCATCATAGAGCGCACCATATCTAATGGGGTGCGATTCCTCCGCTCCGATACACCGTTGTGTTGTGGTGTATAAGGAAGAATAAGCTGAGAGAGAATCCCATTCTCTTTTAGATAGTCTAGGAACTCATTACTCAAGTATTCTCCTCCTCGATCAGATCGAAGGATCTTAATACTTTTGTCCGTTTGGTTCTCTACTTTGTTCTCATATTCTCTGAATTTCTCAAAAGCTTCAGATTTGTGTTTTATCAGGAACACATGTCCGTACCTAGAAGGATCGTCAGTGAATGTAATAAAGTAGGAAGAACCGTTCTTGTCGTGTGTAGACATGGGACCGCATACATCACTATGTATCAGTCCTAAGAGTTCCGTAACTCTTTCTCCGTGTCCACTAAACGGAGTTTTGGTCATTTTTTCTTTAAGACATGAATGGCAAGTATCATAAGATGATAATTCGAACGGATTTAAATGTCCATCCTTATGTAACTTAGTTAGCCGTGTCGCATTAATATGACCAAGTCTACAATGCCACAAGTAGGATTCGTTCATTTCTGAACTCTTCCACTTGTGTGTTTTGTATATTAAGGACTGTTTTTTGATTGAGAATGAATATGCCATTATGTAACGAGCATGATCTAATCAACTTTTGATTTAGGAAGATGTTCATAACATTATCCTGTATTACAAAATTATACCCTTCTTTACTTAATAAAGAAACTGATATAATGTTGCACATCATGTTAGGTATATAATAGCACTCATTCAGAATCATTGTATTACTACTTGGTAATACAAGGTGATATTCGCCAACTGCTTTGGCTGCAATACTTGCACCATTCCCTACTTGTACGGAATGATCACCTTTTCCCAGTTCTCTACCTTTACGTAGCCCACGTAACAATTTACATATGTGGGATCCCGATCCGGTATCTAATACCCAGGACGTAGGGTGAACTGAGAAACAGTTCTCAATAACTAACACCCGAAGAAGATGCATCAACATGCTTATTCTTCGTTTGGGCGGCATGAGAATCCATATTTTCTCCTGTTTCCTGCTCAGTCTTATAACTCTTATAAGAAAAAATGGGACCAACGATCCCCCGCTCAGTATAATAAGCGGGTTCAGTCAATACATCCATATTATTATCTTGATTAAGGCCTGACATGGTCGCTACCTGGAGAGAGAGAAGGAAACATCTTAGCGTATGCTCTTGCAAGATTAGATTGGTTATTATCTTATCTAATCAGGATGTCTCCTATTGTTTTTATCAAATCTTCCTTCAAACCCTAAAAGGTAAGATTAGCCGGGATTAATTATACCCTGCAATTTCGTCAATCTTTCAGTCAGATCAGTGTTGGTACTTGAGAGAGGTTCCCCGTGCTTTCGAACGGACCTAATTAAAATAAACCTCGTCTTCCCAGAGGCAAAACCCCTTTAACACCTTTCTAGACACCTACTTGATCGGCTAATTGTCCTGTGTAAGACTCTTCCAGGAGTAACTCTTACTCGCAGTGGGTATCGGGATCCAACTATCTCATAAGAGGTATGCAATCTCATTGCAAATTTCAACACTTGAAATTCCTAATAATACTTTTACCCCTAGCATCCCATGACCTTGACGGAGGCCAAACTACCCACAGGGCGCTAGTCAAGTTCAACCCGTTCATTTCTTGATTAAATTAAATCCACCCGTACGATCCTTGACGAAGGCCAAACTACGCCGTACAAATACCCTAATCCAATAGTATCGTATGCTAGCAGATAAGCACTAGTTAGCTACCGTACACTACGCCTTGACGGAGGCCAAACTACCGCAGCACGTATATTAAGTAGTACTTATCTGAAATGACGAAGGGTTACGCAGGTTTTTAAGAAAACCATGAGCATAATGAACTTGATATCGTCGTAGAATCAAGTGATTTTTGAAAAGGAGTGTTTTTTAGGCTTTTCTAGTTTCGCTAAAGAGGTCACTCTCAGTGAAGGGATCTCGGCTCTTTCCACATCGAATAAGGTGCAGGGTATATCATATATATCGTTGTGCAAAGCAAGAACTATATAAGCTGTCAAAAACTAAAGCTCTAGTTTGTAGCATTTGCCAGTTTAGCTAAAGAGGTCACTCCCGGTGAAGAGATCTCGGCTCTTTCCTCATCGAATAAGGTGCAGGGTATAACATATATACCGCTATGCAAAGCAAAGCTGTAGCTAACCTTTTATAAAGTTTTGATTCTACAACATCTTGTAGGTTTCTTTTCTTTTATTAATCTCATTAATATATCCCATCAGCTTATGCTTCCTAAGCATCACAGAAGAAACGAAAGCAGTAATATTTATATATCAGCATATATATATATATAGTATAAGCATTCGTCTCAGGCAGTAATATGATCTCATCACAGAACATTGCAGTAGAAGAACATATATGAAATATTGGATATATTAAGATGTCCGTGTTTTAATACGAGCCTGTATAAAACACGGATTCCACGGTCGCGATGAATAGCCAAACCCACATCCCTAGACCCCTACGAGAGCAGCAAGCAACGCTGCCAATTCTAGAGTTAGGAGACTCGGTCTCGACTCCTCGAGATGGCCTCCCACTGGACCCTAGAACCCGGTTACTTGTGCTCCCCTCCTTGGGTCTACCTAATGCGGAAAAGTAAATAATATACAATGGTGACATCATCCTCATCTCGGAAGTGCCCCAATAAAAGAATATTACATACAAATGAATTTTACATGAATGAAAATAAAAACCCCCATCTCACATAAAACCCCCAGCTATTCAGAACACGACGATCCAATACAACATATCACAGCAACACATAATATCTCATATCATCAACGTAAGCAAGTATGTGTATCCCGTTTGTCGTTGATATATAGCAATGAAGCCGGTGATACCCCACATACTACGCTTACGGTCACAGAAAAGAAAGTTAAAACTACAACATTTGGAATCCACAATTACTTTAGACATCATAAATCCGAAATATCATATACTTCGCATTTCATGCCTAACTATATGAACTCCACATATTGTATCACATTTCAGATAAATAGAAAATATTAAACTTTCCGATCGAATAATCAAATACCAAAGATTTCCTAAATAGCTCAACGCTTGAGCGGAGTTCAAAAAATCTCAGAATATGTCACAGTACCAATGGTATAGCCGTAAAAGGGTCAAACCAATGCCTCACATGTGGCAACGCCGTACTGCCCCAAACCCTAAGCTTTAGAGGCGGTTCAGACGGTCACATAATCGAGTTAAGGTTTGTGTTCTTCTAGAGGGTCCACCGCGTTACTTACACGTTTTTCCGAAAGATATAAACTCAAGAAAAATTCAGCACTTGAAAGTTTTTCATGCCGGGAAAAATTGAGTTAATGATATCCGTTCGAACATTTTAACAGTTTCTAAAATATCCGGAAAATAGCACAAAGTTAAACTTTCCGATCGAATCGACAAGTACTGAAAAATCCCCAGAACACTCAAAACTTGAGTAAGATTAAAAATACCCAGAAGCAGTTACAAATACCTACGGATATAGCCTCCAAACACGTGTCCCCAATTCCCACATATGGCCGCGGAACCACCGTGACAAGAATGTTCTTGCCGCGGTTCCGCGGCTCTTTGAAAGACTTCGGGGCTCGTCTTTCATGGATATCCTTAGAGTTCCCTGCTGATTTTTTGAGTATTTTTAATGCAGAAAAAACCAACTTTTTAGAAAATTTCCAGAGAGGGGGTCTAGTTTGATGTTTCGAGGTTCGATCGGAGTTTTAACTTCGTATACACGTCGCCTAATACTCTAGCTAGGCTCTGATACCACTGTAGGGTTCCTAGGCACTCTTACAAGGGTCTATAAGGCATCAACCATTCCCGATTTAAAATTTAGATGTGCCGAACAACCCAAAGCCGGGATTTTTGCTAGATTATTAGGGTTAAACATGCAAGTAAATATCTTTACAATTAAGAGTGAGAGATTACAACCTTTGTAGTCCACTCCTTTGCTTTATAAGCTCCGAGTAGAAATCCCTTCGCCGCTATCCATGATCTCCAGGTCTCAAGGGAGGCTCCACAACCCGAATGATCCATACTTGCTTGTAGTCTTCCTTTTCTCCGATGATCTACCTTGAAGTTCCTTTAACTCAAGCTCTTTCTCACTAATGAGGTGAACACCATAATCTAATTGGCTAGATTAGATGAGGATGATGAAGTAGGATGAATGCTCTCTTTTATTATCAAATTCTCACACTAAATCATCACATAAAGAAAACCTAGAAAGCTTTTTCAAAGCTCAAGGAAGAAGAAGAAGAATATGAATGAATTATTCTATTTGTGATGAATAATGAAAAAGATTATATGATTACAAATGCAACCAAGGTCAGAGATGACAAGGCAAACCATTGTAGAGAGTTAACGAGGGTTAAGGGTGTGGTATGGGTAAGGAAAATATCTCACAAAATATCCATCATAATATCTTTGCAAGAAACAAAAGGAAAGTTTCTAGAAGCTTCATAAGAGCACTAACCCAAATCAAACCCTAACCATATTTAATTTCCATTAATCATGTTGCATTAGTAATTATAACATGTTACAATATTATATATCACATATATAATATATTTTGTAACAAAAGAAAATAATACAATTAACATATATCGCATATATATCAATGTATTATCCGGTGAGAAAATGAAATAATAAAGCGAGTCAATATTAGATAATGTAATGTAATATATCACATATATAATTATACATTAAATTATCGAATCAACACTTGATCCGACAATCCGGTAATATCGAATAAAACCGACTAATATATCATGTACCGATTCATCGAATCAACACTTGATCCAATGACTCGGCCCATATCAAAATATCGCGAGAATATAATACGGTATCTCATATCGTATTATCCTCGGTCCTGCACATATCACATATGTGCCTTTACTTCGTTTTGCCTGAGTCAAGAAACCTCTGTGTAGGACTCTAAAGAATCGTCAATACGCCTGTAGCAGGTGATGATCATATCAAACACCTACAAGCTGCAAGCGGTCAGCTAAACGTAACAGCCACCTAGGTATTGAGCGATCAGAAGGTCAACAAGCAAGCCTGTACATTCTCCTGTGAATCCAATCGGTAACACTCCCGTACAGTCCGGTCTCTTCGTCTGATATGTTGCATATCTAGTCTAGGGGTGGTATACGTCAGACCACAGTAACCGATAAGTCGTGTCGATGTGAGGCTCATAACAGGTCAAGAACCTACTGATAACACTTACCAGTAGTACTCAATATCCGCCCTGGCCAGGGACTTCCAGTTAAAGCCAATCGAACACAACACAACATCAACTCCCTATACCGGGAGAGACGAATCCCCTCCTATCGCTCATTGCCTCCATGTGATTCGGGACTGTATCCAAAACCCACCGTTTTGCACGCCCTCTTGGACGTGGTAAGGTGGAAATCAAAGCACAGTGGGAATCACACAAGACTCTATGATGATCTCGGGTCTACAGACTAACTTGTACCAGTGTCACCAAAGAACTGCCATCTGACGTGAGATATAATACCATCTGGAAGTTCTCGGTGAGTCCATCCAGTGTACCCAGTCTCTACTGAGCACCCGTACACCATCCTTGATATCAAACACCGATGGATATGGGATCATCCATCGCCCATCATATGGGTCAAGATGCGTATACACTAGTCTACTCTGGTGTATCGATGCCCTGTCTCGATACACCCTCGACTAGGAACAGTTATAGGATGTACTAATTGACTACCCTGGCCCCACTAGTACAATCTCATCATAGTCGCAGTAGTCGAGTACATATCCTAAGGGCTTTATCAATATGTTAGAGTAAGCAGTAAACTAATATAAGTCAACATGTTAAGATAAAGTGAATCCAAATAGCATACTATCATAACGAGCTGGAAAGTCCTCTCTATATATACCAAGCATCCATTATAATATACATCATATGTACAACAATGGCCTCTAGGGCATATATATAACTAACACGTGCTGCATTCCCTACTTGTCTTTCTCTTCCACCGGCTAATGGGGATAATTTCGAAATTAAGCCCCACTTCATCAACATGCTGCAAAAATTTCACGGGCTTGAATCTGAATATGCCTACGTCTTCATCAATAAATTCCAGAACGTATGTGTGATGATGAAGCCAACCCAACTGTCTGATGATGTTATACGGCTACGAGTTATTCCTTTCACCTTGTGTGACCTTGCTGAAAAGTGGTTGTATAGCACCGTATCTCATTCGATAACCAGTTGGGACAAGTTTTTAAAGCATTTCTGAAGAAATTCTACCCGAATCATAAGACCGCACAGATCCGAAACGAAATAAATCAATTCACCCAGCTTCCAATCGAACCTTTTTGGAAGTGCTTTGACCGGTACAAGGACCTCCTTGTTCAGTGTTCTCATCATGGTATAGAGAAATGGCAACTTTTCCAAACTCTGTACGAAGGCCTGAATCCAGCAACCAGACAGTTGATACCATCTGTCAGGGTCACTTCCTGTCCAAATCTGACGAGGAGGCTTGGCAATTCTTTGACGATCTTGCGGAACAAACGCTATAGTGGGAGAGCACCCGACCGAACATCTCAACTTCTTCTTCTTATTTAGGTCCCTCTAGGACAGGAGTTCATCAACTCGATATCTCAATTGCAATGAAGGCCGAGATGGTGGCAATCACGAGGAAACTGGAAGAAATTGAGAGCAAATTCTCATCTCCTTGTCCTACCCCTGTTCTTCCTCCTCGTACCATTTGCGCTTTCTGTTTGAATCCATCTCATTTGACCGAAGAGTATCCTTACAATCCACCATCTCAAGGATAGAATCGGATTAATGCTGCTTTTCAGCAAAGACCAAGAAACGATCCATATTCTTCCACATACAATCCTAGTTAGAGGAACCATCCCAATTTTGCCTAGAATCAGAACCAGCATCAGTTCTAAGGCCAGAACAACTTTCAGAGACCTCCTCCTCCTCAACAACAAGCTCAACAACAATTTCAGCAGCCTTTCCAACCCTAACCTTTTCAAAATCCGACGAACAACTTTGCACCCTGCAACAATTCTTTTCCTCAAAACAATGTTGTTCCATCAAATAACGATGAGGTTTCCTCACTAGAACGGAGTCTAGAGGAGTTTGTAAAGCAATCGACTTAATCCACCGCCAACATCCAGCCTTCTATTCAGTCTCTAGTGCAACACACCGCTGCATATGGGCAAAGCATCAAGACCATCAAAACCCAGATTGCACAGCTGAACGCAGCATTAAGATAGCGAGAGAAAGGAAGGATTACATCTCAACCACTCCTAAATCCTGGTTACCCACATAATGTACATGTTGCTCTTGAACAACAGAACCATAATGTGAGTTCTGTGACTACATTAAGATATGGAAGAATGCTGAACAACAACATCGGCACATGAATTGATGATGATGACACCCCGGTCGTTTCTTCCTCTTCCTCTTCCTCTTCTTCTTCTTTTGAGCCTATTCTATATTCCTCAAAAGGCTCTTCTTCTTCATCTGCAGCTTCGAACGGATCCACATCTCACTCTACTCAAACTCCAGTTTTGGGTTTCGTTCCAACTCCACATCTCCTCCATAAGCATTGGACACAACCAATTTCCAAAATGTTCCATTTCCAAACCGGTTGAGATCCAATAAACAAAATCCACAAATGGAGAAGATTATGGAGTTGTTCAAACAAGTTAATATCAACATTCCCCTCTTAAATGCAATTTAGCTGGTACCATCTTACGCAAAAATCTTGAAAGACTTATGCACTAAGAAGAGGAAATCTCAGGTACGAAAGAAAGTTTTCTTGGCTAGTAACGTGAGTGATACTCTTACCTAAGATTTACCACAAAAATGGAAGGACCTGGCTATCCTACGATTTCAATAACTATTGGGGATAAGAACGTCAACCGCGTTGTTTTGGATCTTGATGCCAGTGTTAACCTGCTTTATTATTCTATTTATGAGCAACTCGGTGTAGGAGAACTGAAACCTACATACTGTACTCTTCAAATGGCTGACCGATCTATCACACATCCTAAGGGTGAGCTAGAGGAGGTGTTGATCAAGGTCGGAGACTTCATATTCCCTGTAGATTTCATTGTTTTAGATACACAACCTGTAGCCAACCCCCGGAATCAAATTCTGGTGATACTCGATCGCCTATTCCTTGCAATCTCAAATGTTGTGATCAATTGTCGAAATAGTTCCATGAACCCATCTTTTGGCAACATGACAATTGAACTCAACATTTTTCGGTTAGGGAATCAGCCACCCGAACCGAGTGATCATATACTAAATGTTTGTTCCATTCAGGAGATCGATCCCAATGACTGTGAATTTGAAGAATTTCTATTTGATCACAGTGAACTTAACGCCACTAGTGCGTTCCTCTTTGAATCTGCTGCTTCCGATTCTGACAATGATTACGAGTGCTTCACGTTTTCAAATGATCTTGGTTTCTCACCGCCCGAGTTTGAATCTGTTGAATTTTCGGATGCGTTAGTTGAACCATCCGACTAGGTTGCATACACTCGCTTTGAGCCCCTGTTAGAATCCTTTGAGTTCGAGACATTTTTCCCGATCTTGTCTTCAGTCGTTTCACCTCCTATGCTTGAACTCAAGCCTCTGCCGTCTCACCTCAGGTATGCTTTCTTAGATGAGAATGAAACTCTTCCGGGAATCATTTCTGCTTCTCTAGTTTTAGAGCAAGAGAAAGCCCTTCTCACGGTCTTACAATCCAATCGCCAAGCATTCGGCTGGAAGTGGCGGACATCAAGGGGAAGTCCCCTAATCGTTGAATATCACATTCATATGATGAATGATGCCAAACCAGTTAGGGACCACAGAGGTGATTAAATCCATTCATGAAGGAGGCTGTGAAAAAGGAGATCATCAAATGTCTGGATAGTGGTATCATTTACCCTATTTCAGACAGCCAATGGGTCAAATGCTATACACGTTGTCCCTTAAAAATCGGGTATTACGGTCATCACAAATGAGGAAAATGAGTTGAACCCTACTCGCACCCAAACCGGGTGGCGAGTATACATTGATTATCGAAAACTCAACGCCGCAACACGGAAAGATCACTTTCCGCTACCTTTCATTGACCTAATGCTAGAAAGATTAGCTAGACATGAGTATTAGTGTTTTCTAGAACGTGCAACTAGTACCGCTTACGGCTTGTGGTTAAACCCACTGCCAGCGTACTGTCGAGTCTTTAGAGTCCCACACAGAGGATTTCCCTGCATCGGGCGAAAGATGTAGAAGTCGTATGTTTTTACGAAAAGGCTTCGATCACGTACGTGCACTTGTGCGCATATGATGTTCGAGCGGATGATACTGGTAAGCTTTGGTTTAAGCCGGATCCTAGTATTATATTGATGGATTTTTTGTCTCTTTGTATTCGTATTCTTCGGAATGCGGATGCGGGTATGTATATATGGATGAGAGGCATTCTCGTAATTAGTTCGGGAAAGCTTCTAAAAGAGGACACCTATTAGGGTTTGGATTCTTTTTTATGGATTAAACATTATGGGTGGAGAAATGAGTTGGATTGTGAACATTGAACCTTGCATGGCTACTTGGTGACTCATGGCTGTAACTCACCATAAGATATTTGTGAACTTGTAAGATATTTGTGTGAGAAATATCTCTACAATTATTGAAAAAGACTCACTCATTCTAAGAGGGTAGCCAAGCATCTTCAAAGTTCACAACTCCTCTCTCATTTCTTAAGTCTTCTTCTTTTCTCAAGAAAACCCTAATTGTCTCATTAATTGAGAAACCTAGGGTTCCAATAGACAAAGTATTCCATCTTCACTCTCTACATCACCTAGGCCATCTAGTCTAGGAAGCTACTTGCCCTATTTACCTCGGAGTTGAGGTTGGAGCTCGGATTATAGACTCACGGGTGGATCGTCTTTGAATCGAGAAAGTCGACGAGGAAGCCACGATCCGTAACGATCCTCGGAGCATATAATGATAAGGAGGACAACGAATAAAAGACCTGAAAGAGGTATCAGAGCCTACTAAACCATAGCTAACAGTTTAGATAAAGTGTAAAACTACGAAACCGAAATAACTCCGAAACATCGAGACAAAGATCTAAGTTTCTGTCAAATTTTTCCGAGCCTCTAAAAATTTTTTAAACAATTGCAGAGTACTCTACTTGTTGTGATATGACCACACACCAAAATTGAAGTAGTTTCACCAGAATAGGACTGGCCAAAAGCTCAAAAAAATGGGTGTCACCTTTTTTGTTGTGGTAAAATGCTTTGAATTTTGGTCTTTGTTCTAGTTGCTTAGATCTAAGGTCTCGGGTGTTATTTGTTTTTGCCAATTTTGGATATACTGTTATCTTTTTACTGTGGCAATACGGGGTGTTTCGAAGCCATAGTTTTAACGCCGTTTAAAGTTTCGAGTTGTGATATATGTGTTTAGAAACGTCAACTAATTTCTATACGTCGATTAGTCGGGGTTGCATATATCTGTGTTGTTGTTCTTGTGGTTTGTGTATATGAACTTATTAGATCGTCGTGGATGAATAGCCGGGGGATGTGAGATGAGGGTTTTTCATTCTTTCATTCAATGTAATATTGTAAAGTGATGTAATATTATTTTGCGGGGCACATCCGGGTTGAGGTTGTAGCCAGCGTTGTATATTATTTCTTTTACTGTTTTCTGCTCCTAGGATAGATCCAAGGTAGGGTGCACAAACTACCGGGTACTTTGAAGCGCCGAGTAGCCTACTCACTTTGATGAGGGAGGTTGCTTCACTTCGGGTATTTGGCGGGTAGTTTGTCGCACCCGTAGGGGTCTGGGGTGGGGTTTGGCTATTCATCACGACTGTGGAATCCGACTTTCGTTACAGGCTTAAACGAAACGCGGAATTCCTAGTATATCCAATATGCTCATCTGTGATCTGGAATGCCTATTATTGCGTAAGACAGATGGTTATAATATATATTATATATTAGACATTGCTTATGCTTTGCATCCGTGCTAGTCCAGCCCCGCTCTGGCATTAGTTAAGTAACCTAACCGTGTTAGACGGGGCCCAGTGGAGAATGTGAATGGCATAAGCGTACGTTATATTTTCGTTTCTTTCTGTAATGATAGGTGTAAATGATGGGACTACATTTCATTAATGCAAAGTAAATAAACCAAAGTTGAATCGTCGGAACAATTTTAAAACCACTCGGTTTTTTCAAAACAGCAGACTTTTAAATGCGGAGCTTAAACCACTCCTTTTAAAGGCTATCAGGTTCCTTCGATTATATCAAGTTCACTACGTTCACGGTTTCGCCAAAACCAATCGTAGGCCTCCGTCATTTCATATGATTATTCAATAATATTCAAGTTATGTTTGTTGACCTTCGTCAAGGCATAGTGATTGGTAGTTGCTGGGTGTTCATATGTAGTATAGATAGATGCGTTGGTTTGGGACAGTCGTATTACCTTATTGACCTTCGTCAAGGGTATATACGGGTGGGTTCAAATTAACCCGGACAATGATGGGTAGAACTTGACATGTGACTTATGATTCGTTGACCTTCGTCAAGGTCATAAGAGCATGGGGCAAAAATCCACATCGGGAGTTTCTAAATAAACTGAAACTTGCTAGTGTTGCATACTATTTGGAGTTTGATAATATTGGTAGGATTCCTTCGGCATTATCACGCAATGATATTTGGATCCCGATCCTACTGTGAGTATCTGCTACTCCTCGGGAGAATTTTCACTTAACGATCAATTTTATAAACCAAGTAGCTGTCTAGAACAGTGTTAGCGGGGCTACGCCTCCAGAGAAAATAGGTTATTTAACTAAGGAACTTCACGAAGGCGTCGTAAAACCTCCCTCAAAGTACCGACACTAGCCTAGCTGAACGGTTAAGCAAGAATTGTACGGTGAGATTAATCCTGACTAATTCTTCTTTTATGCTTTGAGGAAGGATTCGAGAAACAGTGGGAGCCACTTGTTTAGTTAAATTAAAAACCAATCTAAACTTGCAAGAGCATCATGCTAAAGTGTTTTCTTCTCTCTCTCTTAATTGCAGCGACCCTGTGACCGGACATAGGTCACATCTAGATAATAAAATGACTGAATCTAACTATAATGATCGGCAAAGGTATTTTCAGATGTCCATTACCTATGACAAGATGGACCACCTCTTTACTACTAAAACCCCCGCCGTCCTAGGTCCAGTTTCCACCGTCGCGGATATTGATATCCATAAGACATCAGAAAAGGACGGTGTGGATGCCAAGTGCCTCATGTTGGCCTAAGTAGATTGTGTAAACCAGTGGCAGCACGAGAAGATGGACTCAGTTTCCATCTTTCTCCATAATAAAGATTTATATGGAAAGCAATCTCTTATCGCAAAATATAAGACTTCAAAGGAATTGCTTCAAGCGAGGTTGGTTGTTGGGTCATCTGTAGGGGACAACGTCCTTACGATGACTAGCTATATTGATGAGCTCACGGACCTGGAGACCAAGTTGGAGAACGAGTCACATGCTGACTTGATTCTACAGTCCCTACCATCTACTTATGTCCAGGGGAAGAAAGTTATACTTCTAGTTGAGGGCACTCTGAAGGAAACCAAGGTGACACCCACTCAGCTTATTGGGGAATCTTCCATTTCTGCATCCAAGACGAAAGAACAGGGTGAGAAGAAGAAGACATCCACAAAGACGATATGCGGTGTCAGTAAGGTAGAAGGACAGGGAAGGGCAAAAATTTCTGGGCTAACAGTAGGGAAGGAAGGATGTTCCTATTGTTATGGGAAAGGATATTGGTAGAGAGATTGCAGGGCTTGGAAAGCCAGTAGCCAGGATTCGAAGCACGTTGTGGCTTCGGCTTCGGGTGTGTTTGTAATTGAAAACTGTCTGTCCATTAACTCTACTTTCTGGGTAATAGATACCGGATCAGGATCTCATATCTGTAATTCATTACAGACTTTGAGAAACCATAGAGTTATTAGGGAAGGCGATACGACTCTCAGGGTTGCTAACGGAATGAGCGTGGACGCTGTATCCGTAGGGGAATATCACCAAGTAATGACAAGTGGGCAGATATTGATTCTACGTAACTGTTTGTATGTACCTAATCTAGCTTGTAATATCATATCTGTATTCTTACTTTCTAGGGAAGGATATGATTTTACATTTGTAAGCGATATGTTCCACATCCACCTAAATCAAACTCTGATTGGGTCAGGTACATTAGATAACGGTATATACGTATTAAATCAAGCTCAGGTTTTCAGTGTCCAGAACACACCTAAGAGAAAGTCTTCGGAAACAAATCAGGCTTTCTTATGGCATTGTAGACTGGGTCACATTAATGAAATACGGTTGACGAAGCTACATAAAGAGGGATATTTGGATCCGTTCGAATATCAGTCTTATGCAACTTGTCAATCTTGTCTCATGGGAAAGATGACAAAGACTCCGTTCACTGGACACAGAGTAAGAGAGAGCGAGCTCTTGGGACTCATACACAGTGATGTGTGTGGTCCAATCTCTACACATGCACGAAGTGGTTATTTCTATTTCATTACTTTTACGGATGATTTCTCTAGGTATGGACATGTCTTCTTGATGAAACACAAATCCGAGGCCTTTAAGAAATTTCGGGAATACAAGAATGAAGTGGAAAAACAAACAGGAAAAAGTATCAAGACACTGAGATCTGATCGATGTGGTGAATACTTAAGTGCCAAGTTCTTGGACTGCTTAAAAGAAAATGAAATTCTCTCTCAGCTTACTCCTCCACACATGCCTCAACACAACAGTGATTGGAAAGGAGGAATCGAACCTTATTGGATATGGTTCGTTCCATGATGAGTAAGGCAGAGTTACCGCGATCCTTCTGAGGTTATGCACTAGAATCAGCTGCATATCTTTTGAACAAGGTTCCTACTAAGTCAGTGCCTACCACACCATATCAGATATGGTGTGGGAAGAAACCTTGTCTTAAGTACCTTAAGACATGGGGATGTCCAGCTTTTGTAAAAAAAGCAGCATGCGGACAAGCTCGAGGCACACTCAGTACTGTGTAAGTTTGTGGGATACCCTAAGTACTCCAGGGGGTATCTTTTCTATTACGCAGAGAAACAAAAGGTTTTTGTTTCTCAACATCCCTACTTCTTGGAAGCTGAATTTTGAGAAAATCAGAAAAGTGAGAGCGCAATAGAACTGGATGAAATTACAGAACCACAAGCTATTACTGAGAGCTTGGTAGAACCAGAGGTTTCAGAAGAACCGGACATCCCAGCGCCACTCTGCAAAAGTAGTAGGTAGACTCATCCGCCCGAGAGATACTATAGTTTTCTTATAGACGGGGATCGAGAGGATTGCATCATTGACAATGATGAGCCTCCCAGCTTCCAGCAAGCCATTCAGAGCGGTGAGTTAGTAAAATGGCTGGATGCAATACGGACCGAAATGGAGTCCATGTACACCAACAAAGTATGGACTTTAGACATTGCTCCAGAAAGGGTAATGTTGGAGATAGTGCCCTCAGAGTCAATTATTGGATCACAGGCACGTGATTGCAATGATTGAGGGAGGACCTATCCCGGTAGGACAGTCTTACTCGAGATGATAGTATGCTATCTGGTTTACCTTTATCATCGTGTACTGCTTTAGGTGACCTGACATGTCGCTATTGCACGTTGATAGAGCCCCTAGGATTCTTGCTTGACTGCCAGCAGTATGAGGGCGATCATATAAGTGAGAGCTGGAGTCTATAAGCACATCCTTAAAAGGTCCCTAGTCGTGGGAGTTTCGAGACAGGGCATCGATACTCCAGAGTAGACTAGTGTATACAGTCGAGACCCCGACGAGGGGCGGTGGCCGGTCTCACAAGCCACTGGTGTCAGTTGGTTCACCTAAGATGTATACAGGTGCTCATTGGGTTATGAGTACACCGGACAGGACTCGCCGGGAACATGCTAGTTGGTCTTATACCTGACGTCAGATAGCAGTTCCCAGGTGACATGTGTACAGGTTAGTTCATCGACCTGGGGATCGTCATTTGTCTCGTGTGAGTTCCCACTGTGCTTTGATTACTACCCTACCACGGCTCAAAGGAGTCGTGCAAACAGGTTTTAGTTGGGTACAGTCCCGAGCCACATGGAGGCAGTGAGCGGATCTTCGGGGGTTTCGTCTCTCCCGGTATTGGGGGTGAGGTCGCGCTGTGTCTAGGAGAGCCATTACACGAAGACCTTGGCCAAGGCAGGAGATTTACTGGTAGGTATTCCAGTAGTATCTCAGGGTGTTCTGGGCTACACTCCGACACGACTTGTACCGCTTTTGGGGGTCTGACTTTTACCAACCCCCTAGGCCCGACATGCGATGCTCATAGACGAATGGACCGGACTGTACGGATATTGTCACTGACAGGCTCAGTAGGGCGTCAGGATGAGTTCGCTCATCGACGTCCCTTTTTAGTCAATAGCTGGTGGCCCGTTACGTATTGGCTTATACCTCTGACGTGCTAGTGGTTAAATCCATAGCCATAGTATTGACGAGTCTTTAGAGTCCACCACACTTTCAGTTACTCAAGTTTCGGGCGAAACGCTGTAGAGGCCGTATGGAGATATGGCAGGGTCCGATCAGATACGTGCGGTATTGCACGGATCAGGATTGGACAGTTTGTACTAGTGGCCGTATGGTTATATGGCAGCGTTCGATCAGATACGTGCGGTATTGCACGGATCAGGATCGGACGGATATTACTAGCCGGCTTTGGTTTAAGCCGGATCCTAGTATAGTACAGTGTAGATTCTGTCTCATTGCATTTGTATCCGGACGGAATACAGATGCGGGTGTGTATGCACAGTATGGGGTTTTCCTGTAATTTATTACGGGACCAGTTTTCTGGAATTGCCAGTTTGCTTTCCGTTCCGGCCGTTTTTCCTTTGTTCTTTCCCGGCCGGACTTTTCCGATGGAGAGGGTTATTTGCAATTGTGCAAATAACATTTGTGGAGGGGTTTCTTGCACTTGTATTCATTATGATAAGCATCTTTGCTTTATCATCCATGTTGTGCATTAAATGAGATTAGAAAGGATATGGGTTTGAAGTGATAAAAAGCATGGTTGATGTTTTCTTGTTTTATGATATGGTCACCACTTATGCTTCCTACACTCACCTCCCTCTTGCTTCATATTGTTTTCCTCCACCATTTTCTAAAGAGGAGAGATTATTATTCATGGTTAAGAAAAGAAAGAGAGAAGAAAATGAGAGAGCTTCATCTTCATCTTTGAGAGAGTAGCATTCATTCATCTCATTTTTGATACAAGGAAAAATGAAAGCACCATTTTTCATACCTTCATTCCTCCATCCTCAAAAGGCAACCAATACCCCAAAGTGAGACATACACTCTACACTACATTCTACAGCAAATCTTGGGCATGTCGAGTTGCCGGCTTCATGCCCGAGTTGCCTCCGTATAGAGGCGGGAGCCCGTAAAAGATGCAGGCGACGTGGTGCCCTTCCGACGAGGAGGAGACGGACGGAGATCCCGTGAGGAGATCGGAGTGGAGATGAAGACCGGAGGACTCGGATCAGTCGGTATATCTCTAACTCATTCTCTTGTTAGCTTAGACTAGTTTAATGGCATGATCCGGGGTTTAGTGCGCGGTGGTGCCGGTTTGCCAAGTCCGCAAAATTAAAGTTTATCACCGTTTCCGCGTTTGGCCGTCGGGTTGACGACCGGGGGGGCCGCCGTGCACTTACAGTGGTATCAGAGCCTCGCCATTAACTTCGTCTAGCTTTGTTTAATGTGTTTTACGTTTCCGATCGAACAAAATCCCGAAAACGCGTATTTCAAGCACATCAGTTTCTGTCGAATTTTTTTTGAGTCAAAAAATTTTTCAGGTTGTCTCAGAGTGATGTGCAGGGAATTAGAAACACACTGTAAAAATTTGGTACCATGAACTCACTGTTCCACCGCGGAAGGGCGGCCAAACCCCTGCTTTGGCCGCGCTTCCGCCGCAGTAACAACTGTTCATTTCCCCAAAATTTTGTAGAATGTTCCTGAGTTGAAAATGTGCTTTCTGGAATATTAAAATTGGGCCCAGGTTTTCTGTGAGTGCTACAGTTTTGTTTGGGGGCCCACTTGTTAAGGTTTGATCAATCGGAAAATTTTAAACACATTTTTCACAGTATTTACATTATATCTGCGACCGTGAATGTCACTTGATCGGTAAATCCGGTCTAACTGCTATAGCCCGGTTAGACGGATTTGCGAACGTGACTTTCACGTTGATGTTCTATGTATTTGCTGTGATGTTGCGGATCGGTCGTGGGGGATAGCCTGGATGCAATGCTAGTACAGTGTTGGTGTATTATGTACATTTGATATTGCGGGGCGAGCGTCCGACATGTGGACTGCCGTCACTGCCTGTTTGTATTATTCTTTTGGGGCACGACCTGGTTGCGGTCGATGTACCCGGTGTATGTATATTTTACTTTCTGTACTAGGATTACCCCGCGGAGGAGTGCACGGATAGCCGGGTTCTGGAAGGCAACAAGCCCGCATCTCATGGCATTGAGACGGAGGGGGCTTCACTCTGGGATTGGCGGGCTATTCGCCGCACTCGTAGGGGGTACAGGTTGACCCAGGAGGGGTGCCCAAGTTACCAGATTCCGTGGAGTGCTGGGTGGTCCATTCACGGAGCTGAAGGGGGCTGCCTCGCTTCAGGTTTTGGCGGGTAACTTGCCGCGCCCGTAGGGGTCTAGGATTTCATTGCACAGGCTATCCACACGACCAGGGGAACGTCGGGTTTCAGTAGTGGCTCTGTGAAACCCGGGGATCCCAGATATCTGTATTGTTCTGTGATGCTGTACATTTCTGTGATGTTGCATTTCTTTTCATGCCTTGAGCGAAATATAATATATTGGTATATATATTAGTAGATGTTGTATATGTTTTTTCATCCGCGCTAGTCCAGTCCCCGCTCTGCCGTTAGTAAGCTAACCTAACGGGTGATGACGGGACCCAGTGGCGAATGCGGATGGCATATACGTACGTCAGTATATTTTCGTTCTTTGTGGTGTGATTAATTGATGGGACTGCGTTGATTCGGATCAATGCAAGATAAACAAACCTATTCTGATGTTGTTGGAACACTTTTCAAAAAGCTGTTATTGCAAGGACGTTCACTTTTGTTTTGCATCGTGGTATTCATTTGGAATATCCTGCTCCTCAGTCGACGAGGCAAGGGCCGAGATCCCTTCACCGGGAGTGACCCCTTGGACAGAAGTTTGCGTCAGGGCATTAACTTCACTATAGCCGATTACTTTTGCTTTGCATCGTGGTATTCAGTTGGAATATCCTGCACCTCATTCTACGGGGAAAGAGCCGAGATCCCTTCACCGGGAGTGACCTCTTTAGTAAAGGTTTTCGTCACTATATTTTCTAAAAAGCTATCTGTTCCTTCAACGAGATCAAGTTCATTACGTTAAAGGTTTTCGCCAGAAACCATTCGTAGCCCTCCATCATTTCAGTTAAATATTCGGTAGTATTCATGCTATGTATTTTGACCTCACGCCAAGGCATAGTGTTTGGTAGCTGCCGGGTATTTATCTGCAGCATAGATAGATGCGTTGGTTTGGGACAGTCGTACTACTATTTTGGCCTACGTCAAGGGTATGTACGGGTGGGTTCAAATTAACCTGGATAATGATGGGAAGAACTTGACATGTGACTTATGATATTTTGACCTCACGCCAAGGTCATAAGAGCATGGGGCAGAAATCACATCGGGAGTTTCAAAAGTACTGAAACTTGCCAGATATGCGCATACCTTCTGGAGTGTGATACCGTGAGCGGATTCCGTCACGTTGTCATGCGATGAGAGTTGGATCCCGATTCCCACTGATGAGTTGGTTTACTCCTCGGGTGACCCCGACTAATTCTTCTTTCAGGTTTGGAGGAGAATTTGAGGTACAGTGGGAGGTTTCCAGATTAGATAAATTGGTAACCATTCTGATCTAGGATAGAGTGCACGCTGAGTGTTTCTTTTCTCTCTCTCTTTGGCAGCGACCTTTGACCCGACCCTAGACTATGACTCAGTGACCAAGTTGACCGAACCTTCTTAACACTGGCTTTTGGATTGTCAGAGTTGCAGACCTCATTGCCACTCCTACTTTTACCCTTTTCTCCAGGACACCCCGTATTACTACGAACGTCCACTTCCATTGGACAAAACCATCGTATGGTTATATACGAACTCGAAGGAATTTATTCGAGGATGATTTCCGGTTCTGGAGAAAACGGATAGGATTATTCAGTTGTCTTTTCTTTTCACCCTCTCTCATGTTGCGAGTACTCCTTGGTTTAGGAGTAGTACACCTATTGTGCAAATTGGATAGTCTTCTTCCAAACCATAGGCTGGTGCCGACCGGTAGGGAATGAAGAAAACTAATTAGCCTAAACGGTGTACAGAAGGTATTAAGTTAAGACAAAGAAAGGGATTAGTAAGAGGGCAAAGTAAGTTGCGACTGATATTCACGACCAAACCAAGTATTTCTTCGCCAATCCTAAATCACTTTTGTATTTCTCCAGGACACTCCGTATCACTACGAAGATCCACAGTTTATTTGGATACTCCATCGTATGGTTATATACGAACTCGAAAGGAACTTGTTCCAGTTCGGGGATGGATTCTGGTTCAGGAGAAATAGGAGTAAAGTACATTCAGGTGTCTTTTATCTTCACCTTCTCTCGCGTTGCGAGTGCTCCTAGGATTAGGACAGTACACCCTTTATGCTTTTTGGATAGTCTTCTTCCAAACCATAGGCTGGTGCCGAACGGTAGGGAAGGAAGAAAACCGATTGGCCTGAAGGGGTGTGCAGAAGGTAATGACTAAAGACATATAAAGGGATTTGGAGAAGTGGCAAAGAATTATACGGTTATAGTTGTGAATCTGGATAATGGAAGAGGCATTACTAAGAATACCGGGATACCCCACCGAAACATTTCAATGTTTCAGTTCAACTGTGTGCTGTTAAAAGAAAACTGATTTCCCGATTAGACACTTGCTCCAGGGTATGTATTTACCAGGTTTGATTCTCACATCTGTATGGTTTTACAGATGATGAGTGGGAGTAAATTATTGGGAATTGGGTGATCATCCTCATTATATCGGGATTCGTTGTAATCGGTGATATTTGAGGAGATCACCTGGGCTGTTTGCCGGTCGGCAAATATTTGGTTTTGAATATCCGCTGTTGTGCACCAATTTCAAATTGATATATATGTACGTCTATTTTCATAGAGTGAGATATACCTTTTGATATTATGTCGATAACATTTACCTATATCAGTGGATGGTTAGGTAAGGAGCATTAAACAGCGGTGTAATTCTTCTTAACCATAAGTACAGTTTTCAATCTACGACACACAGTGAAAGAGTTGTTAGACTCAGCGGACTTATACAAAGTATTGTATGTTGTCCAGTGTCCATTAAGACAGAGGGGTTGGTCCTCATACTATATTCTGTTTACTTTTAACTTCTCTAGTTCTTAGACATGTGTTTCGTAGAAACACAGAGTCTAAGTTTTGAGGAGTTATAGGTATTTGAATAGAGTAGAGAACCAGGTGTAGCAAGTATCGGGATTCTTCAAAGTGATCGAAGATGTAGATACTTGTGTATGGTATTCAGTTGATAGTAATAAAGAGAAATTGCTTCTCTTTCAGGTTACTCATAATTGGAAGCACTCCTAAGTTGAGTAACGCTGATCGGCCTCCTTCCATTTAGTTGACATGCACTGGAGACAGCTGCATGATTTGAATCTGGTTAAATTAAATCAGTGCCTCTGGTTCTATATTGGATATAGTACAGTTCATATCTTAACATTGTTAAGGCACGGGGGGTTGTCCGGCTTATGGTTAAAACCAGACTCTGGATAACTCAAGGCACGTTTCTGTAATGGCTGTTTGTGGGTTAACCCAGGCTATGACGAGGGTTGATTTTCTACCATCTGGCAGATCAATAGAAATATTGTTCTTGACTCGCCACAGTTTTATTAAAAATGGATTTTTTCAAAAACAGTAGTGGGAGTATGGTAGAACTGGAAGTGATTCCAGAACCGCAAACGATTACTGAAGATTTGATAAGGAACCTAAAGATTCAATCTGGCTTGACATTCCATTGGCCACTCCGCAGGTATGGTGGGTAACTTCAGGCACCCGAGAGGTACTCCGGTAGCCTCAAGGACGGTGACAGGGAAGTTCTTGTTTACCCACACTTGCCATTGTTGTTGTTCCAGTCTGCGAGACCCGGCAGGAGGATGAGTATAGCGTCGTTCTAAACTAGCTTTAGAAGTGCACGTCTATATGACTCTGCCAGAGGGTTGTCGTAATCAGTAGGAGCAGCGGAAGCATTGGTGGGCATCAGGCTTATGTCTATTTATAGACTAAAGCAGATGTAGCGGAGATAGATCATCTATTTCTGATGTGACAGTCATAGGTTTGACGTCATCAGAATAGGGGATGGATCTGTTGAGTAGGTAGTAGGAAGTGATATTCCTTTACTACGATCGGTTATACTTTGGTCGACACACAGTGGTTTCTCCACAAAGGACTTGGACATTATATCAGACATACTGGTTACTAGATCTATGGTTTTAGATCTAGATTTGGGCGGTTTCCCAATCAGGGTACCTTGACAGTATTCTAAGAGTATTAAGAATGGACGACTCCTGGCACGGTAGTGTACCTGCAGGTGATGGAGTCACCCTCTCTAAAGGTGTCTTATAGACTAAAGGGGAGAGGGATGTGCATGATTGGCAGATCACTTGCTTAGGCAATTGAGTCAATCATGAGATGTCAAGTACCACACCAGATGTTGATCTTGCACTAGATGCAATAAGTTGACATTAATCCAATCCTGGAGATACAGTCGGAAGCAGTTTTAGAACATAAGTAGATGTTCTAGGGATATGATAACGGCTGCCTCCTTTAGGAGGCAGTTATCATTCCAGGCTTCCAAGGTGACATGGACGACAAAGAGGTTGTCAGAGTCATAGTCATCCATCTGACGAGGGGCAGTGTTTTGGACAGATGGTCCAAGGTGATACTGAGGGAGGCATGGCGCAGGATACTGATTAAGTTCAGTTGACGATACAGTCTAAGAAGTTTGGATTTGGAGTTCTCTTATGAGCTAGGTCCCATCAGACATCCAGACATTCTAAGACAGGTATTGCTCATTTCGGGAGATAGTTTTCTCCGCGAACATGAGATATAGAGAGACATAGAAAGAAACATCAGAGCGGATCCACTCACTGAGGCTATTCCTCGAACGCAATAGTTTCACAAATGGGATTTGTGAGACTGACTAGTAGAGAAGTTGGGTGTTCGGTATCACACGGGCTGTGAGTATGCGACATCGCAATAATTAGCCTTGAGTGCAAGTGGGAGATTGTTGGAGATAGTGCCCTCAGAGTCAATTATTGGATCACAGGCACGTGATTGCAATGATTGAGGGAGGACCTATCCCGGTAGGACAGTCTTACTCGAGATGATAGTATGCTATCTGGTTTACCTTTATCATCGTGTACTGCTTTAGGTGACCTGACATGTCGCTATTGCACGTTGATAGAGCCCCTAGGATTCTTGCTTGACTGCCAGCAGTATGAGGGCGATCATATAAGTGAGAGCTGGAGTCTATAAGCACATCCTTAAAAGGTCCCTAGTCGTGGGAGTTTCGAGACAGGGCATCGATACTCCAGAGTAGACTAGTGTATACAGTCGAGACCCCGACGAGGGGCGGTGGCCGGTCTCACAAGCCACTGGTGTCAGTTGGTTCACCTAAGATGTATACAGGTGCTCATTGGGTTATGAGTACACCGGACAGGACTCGCCGGGAACATGCTAGTTGGTCTTATACCTGACGTCAGATAGCAGTTCCCAGGTGACATGTGTACAGGTTAGTTCATCGACCTGGGGATCGTCATTTGTCTCGTGTGAGTTCCCACTGTGCTTTGATTACTACCCTACCACGGCTCAAAGGAGTCGTGCAAACAGGTTTTAGTTGGGTACAGTCCCGAGCCACATGGAGGCAGTGAGCGGATCTTCGGGGGTTTCGTCTCTCCCGGTATTGGGGGTGAGGTCGCGCTGTGTCTAGGAGAGCCATTACACGAAGACCTTGGCCAAGGCAGGAGATTTACTGGTAGGTATTCCAGTAGTATCTCAGGGTGTTCTGGGCTACACTCCGACACGACTTGTACCGCTTTTGGGGGTCTGACTTTTACCAACCCCCTAGGCCCGACATGCGATGCTCATAGACGAACGGACCGGACTGTACGGATATTGTCACTGACAGGCTCAGTAGGGCGTCAGGATGAGTTCGCTCATCGACGTCCCTTTTTAGTCAATAGCTGGTGGCCCGTTACGTATTGGCTTATACCTCTGACGTGCTAGTGGTTAAATCCACAGCCATAGTATTGACGAGTCTTTAGAGTCCACCACACTTTCAGTTACTCAAGTTTCGGGCGAAACGCTGTAGAGGCCGTATGGAGATATGGCAGGGTCCGATCAGATACGTGCGGTATTGCACGGATCAGGATTGGACAGTTTGTACTAGTGGTCGTATGGTTATATGGCAGCGTTCGATCAGATACGTGCGGTATTGCATGGATCAGGATCGGACGGATATTACTAGCCGGCTTTGGTTTAAGCCGGATCCTAGTATAGTACAGTGTAGATTCTGTCTCATTGCATTTGTATCCGGACGGAATACAGATGCGGGTGTGTATGCACAGTATGAGGTTTTCCTGTAATTTATTACGGGACCAGTTTTCTGGAATTGCCAGTTTGCTTTCCGTTCCGGCCGTTTTTCCTTTGTTCTTTCCCGGCCGGACTTTTCCGATGGAGGGGGTTATTTGCAATTGTGCAAATAACATTTGTGGAGGGGTTTCTTGCACTTGTATTCATTATGATAAGCATCTTTGCTTTATCATCCATGTTGTGCATTAAATGAGATTAGAAAGGATATGGGTTTGATGTGATAAAAAGCATGGTTGATGTTTTCTTGTTTTATGATATGGTCACCACTTATGCTTCCTACACTCATCTCCCTCTTGCTTCATATTGTTTTCCTCCACCATTTTCTAAAGAGGAGAGATTATTATTCATGGTTAAGAAAAGAAAGAGAGAAGAAAATGAGAGAGCTTCATCTTCATCTTTGAGAGAGTAGCATTCATTCATCTCATTTTTGATAAAAGGAAAAATGAAAGCACCATTTTTCATACCTTCATTCCTCCATCCTCAAAAGGCAACCAATACCCCAAAGTGAGACATACACTCTACACTACATTCTACAGCAAATCTTGGGCATGTCGAGTTGCCGGCTTCATGCCCGAGTTGCCTCCGTATAGAGGCGGGAGCCCGTAAAAGATGCAGGCGACGTGGTGCCCTTCCGACGAGGAGGAGACGGACGGAGATCCCGCGAGGAGATCGGAGTGGAGATGAAGACCGGAGGACTCGGATCAGTCGGTATATCTCTAACTCATTCTCTTGTTAGCTTAGACTAGTTTAATGGCATGATCCGGGGTTTAGTGCGCGGTGGTGCCGGTTTGCCAAGTCCGCAAAATTAAAGTTTATCACCGTTTCCGCGTTTGGCCGTCAGGTTGACGACCGTGGGGGCCGCCGTGCACTTACTGGTAAAACCCGTAGACTGCAAATGGATCTTCAGAAAGAAGATTGGTGTAGATGGACATGTTGAAACAATAAAGATAGACTTGTTGCAAAGGGTTTTCGTCAAAGACCTGATTTGGACTATGATGAAACCTTTTCTCCAGTAGCTATACTCAAATCCATTTGGATCCTTCTTGCCATTGCTGCCTTCCACGATTATGAGATTTGGCAGATGGACGTAAAGGCCGCTTTTCTAAATAGAAATTTGGAAGAGTGAGTCTATATGGATCAGCCAGAGGGTTTCATTCAGAGTGGGAGCAGCGGTAAAGTGTGCAAGTTGCTTAAATCCATTTATGGACTAAAGCAGGCATCATGGAGTTGGAACATCTGTTTCGATGAGACGGTCAAAGAATTCGACTTTATCAAAAATCTAAATGAACCATGCATTTACTGTAAGATTGTAGAGTGAACTGTGGTATTTCTCATCTTGTACGTGGATGACATTCTCTTAGTAGGAAATGGCATTCCTATACTACAGTCAGTCAAAGGATTCTTGTCATAGAGATTCTCCATGAAGAATCTGGGTGATTCCTTTTACATTCTGAGGATCCAGATCTATCGTGATAGATCTGAACGGATAGTTGGACTTTCACAGTCAAGGTACATCGACACCATACTAAAAAGATTCAGTACGGAAGATTTAAAGCACGGTAATCTACAGGCTTGTCATGGAATCACCCTCTCCAAAGAGTTGTCTCTAAAGACTGATTTGGAAAGGGCTCGCATGTCAACTATACCCTACGCATCGGCGGTAGGCTCTATAATGTATGCGATATTGTGTACCAGACCAGATGTAGGATACGCATTGAGCGTTGTAAGCCGGTATCAGTCGAACCCAGGGGAGAAGCACTGGATAGCGGTAAAGAACATTCTTAAGTACCTGAGAAGGACTAACGAGATGTTCTTGGTGTATGGCGGAAAAGACCTCTAGATCAAGGCATTTGCTAACTC
Organism: Agapanthus africanus; assembly: GCA_030015575.1. NCBI lineage: Eukaryota > Viridiplantae > Streptophyta > Magnoliopsida > Asparagales > Amaryllidaceae > Agapanthus > Agapanthus africanus. Next base: position 58,618,037 of record JASDDO010000024.1, read on the forward strand.
CAGCTTCCAGAGTGAAAAGGATGACTCCAAGTCCATGTTGGGTTATGTCTTTACCCTCAATGGACGGGCGGTATGTTGGAAGAGCTCCAAGCAGGACACCGTTGCTGACTCGACAATGGAAGCGGAGTACATAGCTGCCTGTGATGCCGTAAAAGAAGCAGACTGGATGAGGAAGTTCTTAACTGAACTTCAGGTAGTTCTAACCATTGTTGATCCAATACCGCTGTATTGCGACAACAACGGCGCTATAAGTTTAGAGAAGGAACCCAGGTCCCATTAGAAGTCCAGACACATTTTGAGACAGTACCACCTGATCAGGGAAATCGTAGATCGCCGGGAGATCGAGGTGAGGAGGGTAGATATGGAGAATAACACTGCAGATCTACTCACAAAGGCCATCCCTCAGACACAATTCGAGCGGCTGATCGAGATGATAGGTCTGCGATATGCCAGTATATGGCCCTAGTGCAAGTGGGAGATTGTTAGTGATGTATGCCCTAGAGGCCATTATTATATCATACTGGTTTGTATATTACTTAATGGAAGTTTGGGATATTCACAATGGTATTGACAGTCTTTCTCAAAATGGTAGTATGCTACTTGATTTGTTTCTACTTCAATGCATGTGTTTCTTTTAGCATATCGCTTATACGTATTAGTAGAGCCCTTAGGATCTTTGCTTGATTACCATCGTTGTGATGGCAGTCGCACTAATGGGGGCTGGGTAATCTACAAGCACATCCTTATACAGGTCCCTAGTCGTAGGATTATTGATTTGTACGGAGTTTTATGCTTATGCGTTTTTAAATCAAAGAATTAACTGCAATCAAGAACGGTTTCGCTTGGTAGCTAGCCGGTTGAGTACGGGTCAGTCCACAGGGATTACATGTATTTTCTAGTTGTTCTAACGAGTCAATTCATATTTGTGTACGTTTTGATTTTCAATAAAAACTGAGTTTAAAATTAATTTGGATTAAAACCTTACTAGGGTTAGGATTAGGTTAGTTTGGGAAGTCAATTGTTCCCACCGCTTTCTTTGCCCTAATTAAGAATTTTTAGGTGTTAAGGTAATAGTTAACAAAGGGGATTAGCCCGATCGAGAAGAAACTATGTTTCTTCCATTTGGCCCTTGTCCGTCCTTTCTTCACTCTTAGCCCTAATCTCCATGGAAATCATACACAACCGGTCTTTAACTATGGTATCACTGCTACCTCGTAGGATAGGGTGCCGTAGTGAGCGGTGTGTGTATGTATGCATAGAGTCCTATTTTAAAATGTATAACGGGCAAGAAAGGGGTGAGAGATTTTCATCTCTCAAACCTTCCCCAAACCTAATCCTAACAAGTGAGGAACTACTCACTCATTAGGGAATTGATAAATGAGTTCATTTTTTATGGTTTTAATTTAACAACTGCGGCAGAGAAATAAAATTGCTAGAGAAATAACTAGGGCAGAAAATAAATTAAAATAACTAGGGCAGATAAGAAAGCTTACTTTTTTATTTGATGCGCTCTTCGACAATTACAGGAAATAAAAATTCTAAACTAGAGAAATAAAAAGAGGCATGCTCCAAAAAGAGCTATAGGATTTCTATTTATAGATAATAGAAACCCTAGGGTTTACATCTGATCCATATCTTGAATTACAAAAATACACTAAGAAAGCCTGGTCAACACACCGACTCCCACGGACACGTAACGAAGCACTGACACGTGTCCTATATGGCCGCGGATCCGCGACCATATGCCTTGTTTGGCCGCGGATCCGCGGCCAAATAGTGGAATCTCTTTCTCATTTTTCTAGGGCTGCTTCATGTTGCATTTGGCTTCTGGATTTTTCACTTGGTTTCTCAGAATGTCTTCTAGTTTCTTCCAGATTTCCACAGTGCAGAATATTGTGGACTTTTAACGTTCGCTTCATGTTGAAGTCTTGAATCTTGTGCTGCCTTCGTATCTTGTGCAATTGAACTGTTCATTGATCTTCACTTGTTCCTTAAACTATAGGCGGCATCATAAAGATTCTTCAATTTGTTGGTCGTAGTCTCACTTTTGTAGCGTTTTTTTACCATTTTCACTGTATTGTTCCAAAAACCTGTAACCTGCAATTATTCAATAGACATGGATCAAAAGCACCTATTTATTGCAATATGATTAAGAATGGGGAATATAATAATGCAAAATTATGATATGAACAAATACCCCCAAACTTATCTTTTGCTCGTCCCGAGCAAAACTAGTTTATTCTCGAAAAAACCTAAACTCACTTTCGCAGGGAAACGCGATTGCACTGAGCTCGTGCAACAAGCCGTTAAACCTCTAGGTGTTCCTAGTAGGAGGAGTGTTGTCTCCTGAGGATTTTCAGCAGATACTACCCACAAAATCCGATCAATTTGGCCTATTGAGTTTTATTTTTCAATTCGGTTTTCTAGAAATAAATTCTATTATCTTCGACTCGGAAATTATCAACCCATATTTTTCATGCTTCCTTATCATTTAACTTAAGATTGTATATGTTTTGTAAATTTATTTAGTTTTCAGCATCTTTTGAGTTTTCCTTCTAAGGTTCCATCTCAACTTAGGAATTTTTATCATCTCTACTAAAAATATAAGTTCTATTGTTCACTCCTATCTTTCATCCAAACCCCAATCATTTACCCATACGTGTGTGTATGTATCACCCCTACACTTGGAAATTCAATTCAAGCTCTTATACTCTTGTCCATCGTCCAAAGTACTTTTAGTTTGTGAATTTTAGATGAAATTTCTCACACATCCTTCATGCGACCGTTAATACTTCTTGAGGTATTAACGACCGATTACAAAATTTGTTCGCACATTTAGGCGTAATTCCTCGTCTTATAATACTTAAGGCTTTAGCAGTGACTCCCAAACCAGTTGGTCTAAGGCACTAGGTGATAAAGCATCCTCGCTATATACTTTTTTTATTTTACGCAACCTTAAGTAATTAAAAAACTAGTGTTCATTTTTTTTATATCTCTTTATTCACACTTATAATTTTATTTTCTTTCATATTAAGAATTTTAAACAAGAGCATTTCAAGGTATCCTCTACTATTCTAAGTTTCAAGATTCGTGTTTGTGCAAGTTGTAGGGTATATATTTTTAGAATTTAGATTTAAGCTTAGAGATTATTTTTCAGACTTACACTTTAATAAAAATTTCATTACTCTTCGTTTATTTTGACTTAGCCCAAGAAGTGAACTCAAAATTTACCTATTTCTAAGTAAACTACAAAGACATATAATTTGTACCATTAAATTTTAAGAAAGTTTATTTTTAGGGTTTTTAATTTACTAAGTTTTGGATCTAGTTTTTCCTAGCTAGTTAACCGTCTTGTTAAACTTAAGTCAATTATGGCCAAAATTAAACTTTTCAATTTTTATGATTTTAAAATTTTGTTTAGTTTTATTTGATTTTTTTCTTTTTATATATTTTTTTATTTTTTTCATTTTTTCAATTTTTATGATTTTTTTTATAAAGATGCATTGCAGAATTAAACATGCAAAAGAAAAAGAAAAATATGTACAAAAATTTTTTAAAAAAATGCAATGCAATGATAACTATTTACAACCACCACCTCCGCCAAACTTACCAAAAACAGTGCCCTCACTGCTCGGCCTCATGCCGCGCCCTTGAACGTGAACGAGAACGCTCCTCCCTAGCTAACAGGGTTAGGACCCCCTGCTCTACTTCAGTCAAACGCCGATCATGCTCCCTCATCATCCCCCTCAAATCGTCAACCCCCCTAACGGCTCTTCTTATTAATTGTGCATGTTCTAAGGGGGTGAGCTCTCCCACGCTCGCGGTCGAGCTGGAGCTAGAAGTTCTGGCGGGCACGTGTTCCGCCGGTTCTATTCGAGACTGTCAAGCGTGTATAGGACGTAGATACGCCCTCAATGAGAGGCCTGATGGGTATACCTCTATGCATGTAAAATTCAAATTCCTCCACAGGGAGGAAATGGCGACACGGTTGTGTCACTAGCATGGGGCATGGGTAGTTCGTGGCCCTTTTGCCCGCACCAATTGAGTTAAGCAGAACTGTGCACATATCGAATCTAGGGTTCCTTGTCATAAGTGTGTGCACAATATGAAGTGAGGGGGTGAAAAATGTGGTATTATGGGAACTCCCAAAAATATTGTTTTGTGCCCACCGGCACACAGTTAAAACATTAGCGAAAAGGGCTCTCGCTTATATTTCTTTCCGCGGTTTCCTTGAGCAATCATTACCCATTAAGGGCATGTAATCCTCAAACTGAAGGGGATGATCATGAACAGGTATCCTAGGGATTAAAGTGACTTCATGGATGAAATCTCTGTCTATAATTATTTCCCTATCACCCCACAGTAATTTTATAAAGCCATATTATGCGAGACAGCCGTCTTCCATACACTCGTAAAAACGAGTGACTAGATCTAGAAGGGCGTAAGCATTTGGGTGATTATAGATCAAAAAATTGCAGCCCTTACGTGCGATTTCATTATCAAAGTAACTCCTATATATCGTGTGTGAAAATATCTGTGAGAAATCACGCTCTAGTTGCATATTTGGTGCCATCACAGATAATCTACAGATCTAAAAAAATTAAAACAGAGAGTAGTTGAGAGATCGAACTGCCTCTGAGAAAATCAGAAGGAGAAGACACACAAGTGCGGCGGAAGCGCGGCTCAATGCAGGGTTTGGAGGCGGATCAGCGGCGGTCTGGAGCGATCTCGCTGCAAAATCGAGGCTGCGGCTAGGGTTTTCTGAGATGCAAAGTTAGGGTTATGGAAATTGGGCAGAGAGGGTCGGGTGCTATTTAAAGGGAGGAAATGTTAGCTATTTGTAAATAAACCCCACTAAAAAAAGGAAATTATTTGCAAATAAAAATTTTATTTTTATTTTTTTCATTTTTTATTAAATCTGGAAATTTACAAAAATACCCAAAAGAAAATTATTTTCAAATTTTTATTTTTTATGTTATTTTGTATTTATATAAAATTACAAATGATACATACCCCCAAACTTGTTTGAAACGGTGTTTTGGCTAAATGATTGAAAATTTGGGGGTAGATGGAGGAAGATCACTCAGTATAAATCGGCTCCTGCAAAAACATGAGCTCCTCCGAAAGATCCGCAGTGAGGAACGGTTTAAGTCGATGTCCGTAAACATTGAACAATGTACCGTCCTCCGGGTTTTCTAGATCTACCGCACCGTGCGAATATACGGTGCGTACCAAAAATGGCCATTTCCATCGAGATTTGAGCTTGCCGGGATGGAAATGTAACCGAGTATCGTAAAGCAAAACCTGTTGACCAGGTTTGAACGTCTTGCGCATAAAGTGTTTGTCGTGGAACACCTTCGTTCGGTTTTTAAAAATTACCACATTCTCATAGGCCTCATCCCGCTGCTCGTCTAATTCATTCAATTGCAGCTTTCTATTGCTGCATGCATCTCGCAAAGATAAATTCAACTCTTTAATTGCCCAAAATGCCTTGTGCTCTATTTCAACAGGAAGGTGGCAAGCCTTTCCATAAACAAGCCTGTATGGAGATATGCCAAGATCGGTCTTGTAAGCAGTACGGAATGCCCATAATGCATCAATCAGTTTTGATGACCAATCTTTACGGTTTTTGGAAACCGTTTTCTCTAATATTTGTTTAATTTGCCGATTCAAAATCTCGGCTTGCCCACAAGTTTGGGGATGATATGGTGTTGACAGCTTGTGAGTTATGGAGTATTTGCGTATTAAGGACTCAAAAGTCCTATTACAAAAGTGAGATCCATTATCACTTATAATCGCGTGAGGATGCCCAAACCGAGAAAAAAATGTTTTCTTTAAGAAATCTAACGACAATCTTGTTGTCATTCGTTCGGGTGGGCACAGCCTCGACCCATTTTGAAACATAGTCAACAGCAAGTAGAATATACATGTTCCCAAAAGAATTGGGAAATGGTCCCATGAAGTCTATCCCCAAAACATCAAAAATTTCAACAACCAAAATCGGTTGGAGCGGCATTTCATTTCTCCGAGATATCCGGCCCAAGTGTTGGCACCGGGAGCATGTCTTGCAGTATTCGTATGCATCTTTAAAAAGTCATGGCCAGTAGAAGCCACACTGCAAGATTTTTTCTGTTGCCTTCTTGGGGCCAAAATGCCCGCCACATGCTTGATCATGGCAGAATGACAGCACATTCTTAAACTCGTTGTCGGGGACACACCGACGGATGATTTGGTCAGAACAGTATTTAAAGAAATATGGTTCATCCCAGTAAAAACGTTTTACTTCGGACAGGAATCGGAGTTTATCCTGTTTCGACCAATCATTTGGTATCAGTCCGGTGGCTAAATAATTTACGATATCAGTGAACCAAGGTTCGCATGACACGGTTAAGAGCTGCTCATCGGGAAAAACGTCTTTGATAGGAAATTGAAGTGTAGGAGAAGAAGGGAGTCGTGAAAGGTGGTCAGAAACTACATTTTCACATCCTCTCTTGTCTCTTATAACAAGGTCAAACTCTTATAGCAATAGGATCCAACGTATTAGCCAAGATTTAGCATCCTTCTTCGCAAAAAGGTGGTGAAGAGCTGAGTGGTCCGTGTAAACTATGACTGGAGAGCCGATTAAATAGGGCCTGAATTTTTCTAGTGCAAACACAACGGCTAAGAATTATTTTTCAGTTGTTGTCTAATTTGATTGGGCAACATTTAATGTTCGGCTAGCGTAATAAATTACGTGCGATATCTTATTAATGTGCTATCCAAAGACAGCATCAATGGCGAATCAGATGCATCGCATATAATTTCAAATGGATGTGTCCAGTCAGGAGATGAAAGAATGGGCGCAGAAATAAGTGAGTGTTTCAATGACTCGAACGCTTTCATGCAGGTTGAGTCAAAATCAAAAGTTGTGTCCTTGGCCAACAAGAGAGTCAAGGGTCTAGCTATCTTGCTAAAATCCTTGATGAACCGTCTATAAAAACCGGCATGGCCAAGGAAGGCTCGGATGTCTTTGACGCACTTAGGAGGAGGAAGATTGGAAATGACTTCAATTTTTGCTTTATCAACCTTAATGCTGTTTTGCGAGATGATATGTCCTAAGAAAATACCCTCTCGTACCATAAAGTGGCACTTCTCCCAATTTAAAGTGAGGTTCTTATCTCTACAACGAGTAAGAACTGTGTCTAAGTGTAGCAAACACTCATCAAAGGAGTCGCCGAAAATGGAGAAATCATCCATAAAAATCTCCAAAAATTTCTCCACCATGTCTAAAAAGATACCTATCATACACCGCTGGAAAGTAGCGGGTGCATTGCATAACCCAAAGGGCATGCGACAGTAAGCAAATGTACCGAAAGGACAAGTAAATGCGGTCTTGTCTTGATCCTTTTCGGCAATGGGCACTTGATTATAGTCGGAGTAGCTATCCAAAAAGCAGTAAATTTCGTGCCCAGCCAATCGTTCTAGCATTTGGTCAATAAAAGGTAACTGAAAGTGGTTTTTCCGTGTAGCGGCGTTGAGTTTTCTATAATCGATGAAAACTCGCCACCCAGTTTGGGTGCGAGTAGGTATTAACTCATTCGCCTCATTCGTTATGACCGTTATGCCCGATTTCTTTGGGACAACATGAATGGGACTAACCCACTGGCTATCTGAGATAGGGTAAATGATACCACTATCAAGACATTTTACAATCTCCTTTTTAACAGCCTCCTTCATTATGGGGTTGAGGCGTCTCTGTGGATCCCTTACTGGCTTGGCATCATCCAGCATATGTATGTGATGTTCAACTATGAGGGGACTAATCCCCTTGATGTCCGCCATAGTCTAGCGAAAAGATTTCCGGTTATTTTGTAAGACCATTAAAAGGGTTTTCTTTTGCTCGAGAGCTAGAGATGCCGATATGATAACAGGAAGGGTCTCATTCTCACCTAGGTAAGCGTATTTAAGGTGAGACGGCAATAGCTTGAGTTCGAGTTTTGGAGGAGAAACAATTGAGGGTAAAATTGGTGAAACTGTCTCGAACTCGAAGGATTCCATCAATGGTTCAAAGCGAGTGTACGCAACCGAGTCGGATGGTTCAGCTAACTCATCCGAAAAATCAAAAAACTCAAACTCGGGTGGTGAGTCTTCAAAATCGTCCAAAAAAGTGAAACACTCGTAGTCATTATCTGGTGTAAAAGTTGTTTCAAATTCAAGGAGGAACGCACTAGTGGCGTCAAAACTGCTTTGATCGAACAGAAATTTTTCAAGCTCACAGTCTTCCTGCGTGATCTCTTGGATCGAGCAAACATCAAGTATACTAGCATTAGGCTCGGAGGGATGATTCCCCAACTTAAAAACGTTGAGTTAAATTGTCATATTTCCAAAAGATAGGTTCATCGAACCATTTCGACAATTGATCACCGCATTAGAAGTCGCAAGGAATGTCGACCGAGTATCACCGGAATTTGACTCCGGGGGTTTAGCTACAGGCTGTGTGTCCATAACAATGAAATCAACGGGGAAAATGAAATCCCCTAATTTAATTAACATGTTCTCTAACTCACCCCTAGGATGGGTGATGGATCGATTGGCCATTTGGAGAGTACAATGTGTGAGTTTAACCTCTCCAACGCCTAATTGTTCATATACTGAATAGAGTAGCAAATTAACACTAGCACCAAGATCTAAAAGTGCGCGATTGATGTTCTTATCCCCAATTGTTATTGAAATTGTAGGACAGCCAGGGTCCTTATGTTTTTGGGTAAAGGTTTGGTAAGAGCATCACTTACAGCACTAGCCACGAATACTTTCTTGGGTACCTGCGACTTCCTCTTCTTGGTGCATAAGTCCTTTAAGATTTTAGTGTATGAAGGGACTTATTGGATTGCATCTAAGAGAGGGATGTTAATGCTAACCTGTTTGAATAACTCCACAATATTCTCCATGTGGGGAGTTTGTTTATTAGATCTCAACCTGTTTGGAAATGGAATATTTTGAAAGTTTGTTGAGTTCAATGTTTGTGGAGTAGATTGCGGAGTTGGAACGGATCCCAGTGTTGGTGTTTTCATGGAGTGAGATGTGGGTCCGTTCGAATTAGAAGAAGTAGAGTCTTGTGAAGAATGAAGAATGGGCTCTGACGAAGAAGAAGAAGAAGAAGAAGAAGAAGAACAAGAAGCGGTGGTCGGGGTGTCATCACTAATACCCACATTATTGTGCAACACTCTTCCAGATCTCAACGTGGTCACAGCATTTACATTATGACTTTGTTGTTCATAAGCAACATGTGCGTTGTGTGTAACCGGGATTTGGCAATGGTTGAGACGGAAGATTTCCCTTTTCTCGCCCGCTTAACGCAGCATTCAGTTGTGCAATTTGGGCCTCAATTGATTTGATACTCTGATCATATGAAGCACTGTGTTGCACCAAAGACTGAATGGAAGTCTCCAACCTTGCTGAGGATTGTGTAAATTGTTTTAAAAATGCATCCAAACTTCATTCTAGCGAGAAAACCTTATCGTTATTCGGCTGAACAAAATTGTTTTGAGGATAAGATTTGTTAGGTACAAAATTGTTCATTTGGTTTGGATAAGGATGGGGTTAGAAAGGTTACTGATATTGAGTTTGTTGAGGGGCCTGTTGTTGTGGAGGAGGCCTTTGAAAATTGTTGTTGCCTTGGAATTGTTGTTGATTTTGATTCCAAGCAAAATTTGGATGGCTCCTCCAACCAGGATTGTAAGTTGAAGAGTATGGATCATTTCTTTGTCTTTGCTGAAAGGCAGCATTGACTTGATCTTGTCCTTGAACAGGTGGATTGTAAGGACACTCTTCAGTAAGATGGGACGGATCCGAACAACAAGCGCAAACTGTGCGTGGGGGTAAAGCAGGGGCAGGAGAAGGCGATGTGAATTTGCTCACAATTGCTTCTAGTTTTTTCGTGAGTGCAGCCATTTCGACCTTCATTGCAATCGACATATCAAGTTGATGTATGCCTATCCTAGACTGACCTGATGAAGTAGATGAAGTGGTCTTAGTGCTTTCTCATTGAAGTGTTTGTTCAGCAAGATCGTCGAGAAATTGCTAAGATTCCTCACTGGATTTTGTAAGAATGTGACCTTAGGAAAATGCTTCAGTTGTAAAAACATATAACCACTTGTATGTAGAATTATCGAAAAAGCTTGTTGATTGAAAAGATTTTCTCGTTGTGTAGTATGAAATGGTAAAGAAATCACAACCAAAAATTATTTGACCGCAATCAACTACGGTGTCGGATGTAGTTAGTATGTGAGTGCGGATCGTCCACAGGGAAAGTGTAATCGTTCGTCTTTTAAATTAGATGAATTGAAACTTTAATGAAAAGAAAACAAACAATTCAAGATTTATAGTTGAAGTTCAAGAATGAGAAAAAAACTAGATCTAAGAAAGCATTAAAAGATAGAATCAAGAATTGATCGTTTGATAATTTTTCCAAACCAAATCTCAAGAATCGAAATGAGGCTCGTAGGAATCGATCGGATCTATAGATGTGATGTAATCTTACAATTCCGTATTCTTATCCTTCGATGAATTGATACTAGATCGATGATGATCGATGAGAATTAGGGATTTCTTGTGAAACTAGGGTTTCATCTTATCCCTTGTTCATTCATCGATATCATTCATATTCTAGCATCTAGTAAATTCAAGAAACGATCGTAGATCCCTAATTTCGAGCGATCACAATCAAGAAAGCATCGCTACGAAACTAGGTCATCGATTCTTGAACTTGCTAGGGTTTACAAAACTCGTAAGACTTAAAAATCGTATTAATATTTGTTACATCATCATTCTACAATCGTCTCGACTCCTTAACGAGCGGAGTTTTACTCACACATCACAACAAGAACAACAATTACAAATTGAGATCTAATCATGATGCAAGAATTAAAAGAAAGCAAGATTAAAGAAATTCACCTTTTATTTATATCAACAATTTAGTTACATTCGCTCAAGAACTACAAGAGGAAGAACTTGATCGTCGACTTGGCTTCGCTCGTCTCCGTGGATCGCGGATCGGCTTGGATCACTTGCCCGATTGAAGATCGGCTCGGCTCCTAAACGGTTGAAGGCTTCTCGCTTGATTTGGTACTCAAGATCTTGGATTTGGAGTGGAATTAGGGTTAGGGTTTCGCACAAGCCTTGTCACGAGACTTGTGGAAGAAGATGATGAAAGAGGGAAAAGATTAACTAAAATTGATTAAAGATTGATTAGCCTTTTAACCCTAGGTCTAGGTTCCTATTTATAGACAACTAACCCTAGATCTAGGATTTCAAATTCTAAGTTTCCCTCCTAAAGTTTGTTGAAGAAATTCAAATTTCCCTCCAAAAGTTAGTTAGGGGAGAAGCTTCTAGATGTAATTAGTTAGGAGGAGCTTCTAGAAGAGGATTAATTAGGAGCTTAATTAGGATTAGCCTTCCTTAATCTTCTTTGCTGATCTGTAGTAGCTTCGAGAGAATTCTGGTATTTGGAGTATCACAATGAGCTGTGGGCCCAGAGGAAGAGATTCTGCACTCAAAATGAATCGATGACGTGGCATAGGAGGCGCGGAACCGCGGCTCAAGCCATCTCCTGCCGCGGTTCCGCGGCTGACTTGGAGCCTTGGGGCATGGGCTTTCTGGTTTGGTCTTGGGCTCACTTTTGGGCTTTTCTTTTATATGCTGAATTTAATAACTCCTTCTGAAATACTACCAGATCTGATTTCATTGAGTTGGCGTAATTTTGATCAGCTCTTTGGCTTTTCTTCCGTATTTTCCTGCACAGACTCAAGACAAGTGTTGCGCAAATACAGAAATGATGCGATGCCATGAAATGCGGTTAATTTCCTTTAAAGTGTCGGTTTAAAAGTCTAACACATGCAATCTCATATTTTGTGACAGATTTGCTAATATGTAGAATATGAATGCCGAACACTTCTAAATGTATGCAAATGTTAGGGAAATTGCCGGCTAAAATATACAATATTTTCGACTGATCAAATACCCCCAAACTTAATTTCGATCGTCTCGAGCGAATGTTTTATTAAAAAGAGAAGGAGAAAATAAAGAAAGAGAAAAACTAACTAGCACACTTTCGTAGGCAACACGATTGCACTGAGCACGTGCAACAAGCCTTTAAACCTCTAGGTGTCCCTAGTAGGAGGAGTGTTGTCTCCTGAGGGTTTTCAGCGGATTGCACCCACAAAATCCAATAATAAAAGTAAGATCATGAATATTACATTTAAAGACAAGAATTGTAAAAGAAAAGCCTTGAAAATTAGGGTTTCCAACTAAGCTAGCTTTTCGGTTGTCATGAGCCCTATCTTAATGGTCATGAAAAGATGTTAGAAATCACGTCCTCCCTCAATAAAACATCGTCTTATTCTTCATTCCTATCTGTCTTCCAAACATCGATCATATCACCCTGCGTGTGTGTAAAGACATCCCTACACCCGGAGAATTCAATTCAAGCTATCATACTCTTGCCCATCAACCTCAGTACTTTTTTTTATATAAACAAGATTGCTCACACACTTTCATACGGCCGTTAATACTTCTTGAGGTACTAACCGACCGATTACTAATGTGCTTGCATGCTTGGTGTATTTTCCTAGTCTTGCACCACCTCAGGCATAGCAGTGACTCCCAGACCAGTTGACCTTAGGGCACTAGGTGAAGAAGCACCCTTTTGCTATATATTTTTTTTATTACCTTTGGTGATAACAAAACCAGTGTCCATTTTTCTCACCACTTTAAAACATTTTTTTTTCATACTTTTGACTTTAAGACAAGAGCATTTCAAGGTATCCTCTACTATCCCAGGCTTCAAGACGTGTGTAAGCAGGGTAGCAACGTTCAAAATGTTTGGCTTCCAGAATAGAAACTATTTTTCAGACTTATTTTTATCCTCAGATTAGTGACGTCTTTCATCTTACTAACCCTTGGGACAACGGCTCATAACTACTTATTACTAGTTCGTATAAGAAAACTTCGAATTTTCTTAGTTTTCTTAAATTTTTCTAATCTCATGGATGTAATTTTTCACTATCTAAACTTTCATTATCTTATTTATGTACAAAAATATTTAAAAAAATTTTAAATTTTTATGGATTTTTTTAAAGAAATGTTTTGTGCTTATGCAAATGATATGCAAATGATGCAAAACTAAGCACAAACCTCCCCCAAACTTGTTTTCAACAGTGTCCTCACTGTTGCCTTCCGCTAAATCTCGAAAAACCTGTAAGCTTGGGAGGAATTTATTAGTGGGGGCAAAATATTTAAGTGAAGAACCTCCCGCAAACTTATTCTTGGCTCAAAATTTGTAAAAACTTTTCTTTTCAGGAGCCAGAAAAAATGTACCCCCTAAACTTGAGTTATGCAATGTTAAGCTTTGAAAATCACAAGTGGGGGTCAAAAATCATTGGTCGATGCCAAGCTTTACAAAGACCAAATGTTAACACCAACCATTCAAAAATTTTATCAATGCAGTGCTCGGGTTGGTGGAAGAAAAAGTGGGGAAAGGTCAAGTGGTGGAATAGAATGTGTGTGCGTCTCATTTTGGAGAGACGATGCAGTGAATGTGATGGATTACTCGCATTCTTTTTACAGTTCAGAAGAAGGGGTGGAGGTTCAATTTCAGTGATTGGAAGATAATTCATCTCAACACCCGTGTCATTCAAAAATGCGAGTTCATCAGCAAAGATTTCCTCAAAAGTTCCATCAATACCCCGATGAATAATGTCATCACAAAGTGCGGGGTGATCTTCAGACTCTAAAAGCAGTTCATAATCGGTGTTAATTGTTGACCCGGACAACTTGGTGGAAGAGTCCGTATGTGTAAGATACATAGTGTGGTCAAACAATAACATATGAAAAGAGTCAAGATCAGTATCAGGAGGATCATCAAATTCGCTGCTGTCGACATCCATTAAGTCGACAGAACATACCTGAGCAGTAGGTTCGGAGGGTACACTTCCCAACTTGTAAATGTTCAGTTCTATTGACCTATTCCCGAAGGATAGGGTCATAGAACCATTACGACAGTTGATTATTGCATTGAAAGTGGCCAAAAAGGGGCGACCTAAAATCACCGGAATTTGATTCCGTGGGTTCGCTACAGGTTGTGTATCAATTACAATAAAATCTACCGGGAATATAAATTCTCCGATTTTTTTTAACACATCCTCCAGTTCACCCCTAGGTTTGGTGATTGATCGGTCAGCCATCTGGAGAGTGCAATTGGTTGGCTTCAACTCTCCGATACCTAGTTGCTCATAGACTGAGTAAGGAAGCAAGTTAACACTAGCGCCAAGATCTAATAGAGCACGGTTGATGTGTTTTTCCCTAATAGAAACGGAAATAGTAGGATATCCAGGATCCTTACGTTTCCTCGGTAATTGTTGGGGGAAAGCCGTGTCTATTGTTTTTTCCATGAAAATCATCTTAGGCACTGGATTCTTCCTCTTCCTAGTGCACAAGTTCTTAAGAGTTTTCGCATAAGAAGGAACTTGTTGGATGGCATCCAAGAGAGGGATGTTGGTGTTTACTTGCTTAAAAATGTTCATAATCTTCTCCATATGTGGACTTGGTGTGTTAGCCCTTAACCGATTAGGATATGGTGCTTTAGCAATAAGTGCTGGGTCCATCATAGGAGAAGGAAGTGTGTGTGGAACCGATCCTAGAATAGAAGTGGGGATCGTCCGTGGAGGGGTAAAAGAGGTGGGCTGTAGTGGCGAGCCTTTTGGGAAATGAAGAATAGGCTCGGAAAAAGATGGCGGGGTAGAAGAACTAGGGTTAGAAGTGTGTAGAAAGGTCTCAGCCGGGGTTCTATTGATTGATTTATCAGTATCATCAAACTCTTCCCCAACATGAGTGTCAAGCACTCTTCCAGATCTCAACGTGATTGCATCCACATCATGTGAATAGCTAGAATTAGGTAAAGGTTGAGCTGGAAGTTTCCCTTTCTCTCTTGCACTCATTTCGGCTTTTAGTTGTGCAATTTGTTCTTCCATCGATTTGATGTTCTCGTTTTAAGAGATAATGATCTTCATTACATTCTCGACGGAAGATTGCAAACTTGCCGTCCCTTGGAAGGATTGTTTCATGAAAGTATCCAAGGTTTGTGCTAGTGCAGAGATATTATCAGTACAGGTCAATTGCAAAAAATTTTCATGTGGTGCAAAAGTGTTGATCGGATTTTGAAAATTTTGTGCTTGGAAGGGGTGCTGACTCAATTGAAATGGTGGGTACTGTTGTGGTGGAGGGACCCCTTGGAAATTGTTTTGGGTTGGAACCGTGTTTTGAAATTGTGATTGGTTCCAAGCAAAGTTAGGGTGATTCCTCCAACCCTGATCATATGTGGAGGAAGATGGATCGTTTCTAGGTCTTTGAAATGATGCATTGGTATGCTCATGACCTTGAAACGGACATTCTTCCGTCAAGTGAGACGGATCAGAACAACAACCACATACAGTTTTGGAGAGTGATATTTGACTTAGGGCGGCAGCTAAGAATTTGTCCATATTCTCGAGTTTCTTTTGTATAGCTGAAATGTCAGCTCTAACTTCTATGGAAATATCATTGCCATCCCTAGACGATTGACTCACACCCTCCCACTGTAAAGATTTTTCAGCGAAATCTTCTAGAAATTTCCAGGCTTCCCCATCAGTTTTGGTCATAAAGTTGCCTTGACACATGGATTCAAGGGACTGTCTTGTGTAAGGAGTAATGCCCTCATAAATGATTCGGCACAATTCCCATCTTGGGATGCCGTGATGTGGACATTGGACTAACAGATCCTTGAAACGGTCAAGACATTTTGAAAATGTTTCATTTGGAAGCTGGGTGAATTGATAGATTTCGCTACGGACTCGAGCTGTCTTTTGATGTGGGTAGAATTTCTTAAGGAATGCTTTGACGAATTCGTCCCAATTTGAAATGGAATGTGCGGTAGTGTTATATAGCCACTTCTCGGCTAAATCGCACAAAGTGAATGGGAGAAGACGAAGACGGAAAGCATCCACAGACAACTGTGAGGTACCCATCATTGCGCATACATTTTCAAATTTCGTGATAAACACGTATGCATCTTCAGACTCGAGACCGTGAAATTTTGGTAGAAGGTTGATGTATTGGGGTTTTATTTGAAAATTTTCCCCGTTGGCTGGTGGAATGGAAAGACAGGTGGAAAGTGGGCCTCGTGTAGGATAACATCTCTCTTGGAGAGAGATGCAAGGTGGAATCTGCGCACCAACGGACGGCGGCAGGGTAGTGGAAAAGAAGTTCGATGGAGGTGGATCTATCGATGTGGGTGTGGTGGTGGGTAAAAGAAAGGTAAATGTAGAAATACCGACTTTAGGGTCGATCGGGGAAACGTGGACTTAACGGGCACTAGAAACCCGTGTCCAGCCTATCTTGCACTAAAAAGGGTTAGTACAAGTGGCAGCGTGAATTTATAATTAGGGGAAAGAATGAATGTGATGGTGTTTGCTTTAAAAATTGATACGGATTTTGAAAAAAAATGATGCTACACAACAAATGCAACACACAAAACCCTAAAATCTAGTGGTCACCTAGGTCAAACTCTAGACCGCTCCTAACTGCCAAAAGACAAGTCGCAGGATCAATCCTCCACTGCCTCTTTATTCCCCTGTGGCCGGATAAGTGCCAGGTAAGTGGGAAGGTACTCCACTACGTAAGTAGTGGGCCTAATTAAAAACTACTAGCCTTAGACACACTCGCCTTAGGCTCCACAAGAAAACGCGGATAAGCAATGAATTACCCACGGCCTCCTTCTGTCCTAATTGAGCGCGACGGTCCTTAGAGTCATCTCTAGATTTCTTTTAATTAATGAGGGTAAATGCGGATGCAAGTTTTGCGATTTTCGGGGCCTAGGAAGGGTAATGAAATCCCCACCTAATTTGAATTTGGTCGTGCCCCTTAAATTCCGTATTAATATGCAAC
Organism: Agapanthus africanus; assembly: GCA_030015575.1. Lineage (NCBI taxonomy): Eukaryota > Viridiplantae > Streptophyta > Magnoliopsida > Asparagales > Amaryllidaceae > Agapanthus > Agapanthus africanus. Next base: position 58,634,993 of record JASDDO010000024.1, read on the forward strand.
AACCACAAGAATCAAAAACACGCACAAATTTTATTTTGCTTTGCGGCGCTGCGATTTATTTGCAAAGAATCCTGCACAAAATATTAGTTGGAGCAGAGGAAGGAGAAGATAAGAAAGTTAGAAAGTTACAGTGAGAAGTTTGTGCAGAGAGGCTTCAACAGAAGCGCGGAACCGCCGCGAATGAGGGGTTCTTGCCGCGGATAGGCGGTGGTCTGTTGGGATCAGTGCACAGAAATTTGTGCACAAGCTCCTGTTCACCTATACAGCTCTCTGGATGTTTCAGAAAAAATTTTCCATAGCTCCAATGATTCCAGATTTTCTCGCAACAAATCACAACACACGTATTAGGCTTTGTACGAGTTTAGATCTAAAAATTATGATGAAATAAATTGTTCAACTTAAATTTCAAAATACGAACTATTAGCGCACTATCCCCGGCAACGGCGCCATTTGATTGAAAAGATTTTCTCGTTGTGTAGTATGAAATGGTAAAGAAATCACAACCAAAAATTATTTGACCGCAATCAACTACGGTGTCGGATGTAGTTAGTATGTGAGTGCGGATCGTCCACAGGGAAAGTGTAATCGTTCGTCTTTTGAATTAGATGAATTGAAACTTTAATGAAAAGAAAACAAACAATTCAAGATTTATAGTTGAAGTTCAAGAATGAGAAAAAAACTAGATCTAAGAAAGCATTAAAAGATAGAATCAAGAATTGATCGTTTGATAATTTTTCCAAACCAAATCTCAAGAATTGAAATGAGGCTCGTAGGAATCGATCGGATCTATAGATGTGATGTAATCTTACAATTCCGTATTCTTATCCTTCGATGAATTGATACTAGATCGATGATGATCGATGAGAATTAGGATTTCTTGTGAAACTAGGGTTTCATCTTATCCCTTGTTCATTCATCGATATCATTCATATTCTAGCCTCTAGTAAATTCAAGAAACGATCGTAGATCCCTAATTTCGAGCGATCACAATCAAGAAAGCATCGCTACGAAACTAGGTCATCGATTCTTGAACTTGCTAGGGTTTACAAAACTCGTAAGACTTAAAAATCGTATTAATATTTGTTACATCATCATTCTACAATCATCTCGACTCCTTAACGAGCGGAGTTTTACTCACACATCAAAACAAGAACAACAATTACAAATTGAGATCTAATCATGATGCAAGAATTAAAAGAAAGCAAGATTAAAGAAATTCACCTTTTATTTATATCAACAATTTAGTTACATTCGCTCAAGAACTATAAGAGGAAGAACTTGATCGTCGACTTGGCTTCGCTCGTCTCCGTGGATCGCGGATCGGCTTGGATCACTTGCCCGATTGAAGATCGGCTCGGCTCCTAAACGGTTGAAGGCTTCTCGCTTGATTTGGTACTCAAGATCTTGGATTTGGAGTGGAATTAGGGTTAGGGTTTCGCACAAGCCTTGTCACGAGACTTGTGGAAGAAGATGATGAAAGAGGGAAAAGATTAACTAAAATTGATTAAAGATTGATTAGCCTTTTAACCCTAGGTCTAGGTTCCTATTTATAGACAACTAACCCTAGATCTAGGATTTCAAATTCTAAGTTTCCCTCCTAAAGTTTGTTGAAGAAATTCAAATTTCCCTCCAAAAGTTAGTTAGGGGAGAAGCTTCTAGATGTAATTAGTTAGGAGGAGCTTCTAGAAGAGGATTAATTAGGAGCTTAATTAGGATTAGCCTTCCTTAATCTTCTTTGCTGATCTGTAGTAGCTTCGAGAGAATTCTGGTATTTGGAGTATCACAATGAGCTGTGGGCCCAGAGGAAGAGATTCTGCACTCAAAATGAATCGATGACGTGACATAGGAGGCGCGGAACCGCGGCTCAAGCCATCTCCTGCCGCGGTTCCGCGGCTGACTTGGAGCCTTGGGGCATGGGCTTTCTGGTTTGGTCTTGGGATCACTTTTGGGCTTTTCTTTTATATGCTGAATTTAATAACTCCTTCTGAAATACTACCAGATCTGATTTCATTGAGTTGGCGTAATTTTGATCAGCTCTTTGGCTTTTCTTCCGTATTTTCCTGCACAGACTCAAGACAAGTGTTGCGCAAATACAGAAATGATGCGATGCCATGAAATGCGGTTAATTTCCTTTAAAGTGTCGGTTTAAAAGTCTAACACATGCAATCTCATATTTTGTGACAGATTTGCTAATATGTAGAATATGAATGCCGAACACTTCTAAATGTATGCAAATGTTAGGGAAATTGCCGGCTAAAATATACAATATTTTCGACTGATCACTTGTCACCTTAGGAAAGGATTTAGGAGGTGCCAGCAATGCAATCCAAGTTTCTTCACAATTAGGATCCCGTAGGTGCATTGTCACCTTGGGAAAGAATATGACCTTGGGAAAATGGTTATCGTAAAGATCCCGTAGGTGCATTTTCTCCTTAGGAGTCGTGAGGACCCCTAAGTGTGTTTTTCCTTTGTGAGTCGTAAGGATCCCATGGAGGTCTGTTCTCCTCATGCATCGTAAGGATACATGAGTGGGTCTTCCCAATGGAGCATAATTCTAAGGGCGGAGACCAACCGCGAAACTGGTGATTATGGTGGGGCATGGGTATGATGAGAATTATTTAAGCCCGTGGATTGTATACGGTAGTCAATTTAGGGACTGGCCGTAGGGCTGGAAGAATTTTAGGAAATTGGATTTTTGTTGGCGTCTGCATCGCTGCACTGGAATATGGTACCATGAGCGACCCATCATTCGCCGTTGTTTTTTTTTGTTTTTTTTCGTTTTACCACGATTGCTCTATCATTTCAGCTTTTCTTACCGTGAAGGTCGTGATTGCCCTATCATTTCGGTTTTTATTCGCGATTGGCCCATCATTTCGACTTTATTTTCATCTTTATTTTACTCGCTGATTTTTATTGCGAGTTGCCCCATCATTTCGGCTTTTATTTACACATTTTTTGTTTATTTACATATATTTCTTTTTACATTCCCAGTTTAACGACTTAGAGGTCGATTATTTTCAGAAAAAGGCATATATCTGAGAGAATCAGTTTCACGAAGAACTTCGGTCTCCGTTTGTATGAAATTGACGGTCGCAGCTGGACTGTTTGTTAACACGCCTTTAGAAAGTTCTATCTCTCCTGTCTTGTATTGCTTTTCGACCTAATTTTTAAAGACAAAGCAGTCCTCAATGGCATGACCTATCACTCTGTGATAGGGGCAGTATTTAGGGTCGTCGGTCATATTCGCTTCCTGCGGTCTTTTTGACTCTGGCAGTTGTAGATCGTTCTTCAGGACGTCTTTGAATATTTTATGTATTTTTTCCCTTCTGAAGGAATAGACCTTATCTAACTTCTCTTTGAGTGGAGATTCTCCTCCCTCTCCGAACACTGGCTTCCAAGGCTGGTTGGCACTAGGCCCGCTCATCCCTTACTTATTTCGGTTAGTCGAAGTGTTAAAAGATTCAGAATCGTCAGAATTCCCGCCTTTGCGATTATCATCCTTTCGGTTTCTCCTGGATCTATTGTTATTTTGGGAATCCGAGTAGGACTCCTGCTTTGAGCGCTCCAACATCTGAACTTTCCTGGTCAGCTCTTGGAATGTTTTGAGACCCACGGTGTATAGAAACGGGGCCATCCAATTGTTGAGATTTCCGACGAGGAGACTGACAGATTGGTCTTGCTCTATCGGCAGTTCACATTTGACGGAGAGATTGCGCCATCGGATTATAAAATCCGTGCCGCTTTCGTTGTTCTTTGGCTTGGTCCTTACGAGGTCGGTAATGGTGATCTTATCGTTGACGCTCATGAACCTCTGCCGAAACAGAGACTCCATTTGGACGAAAGTTGTGACGGAGCCATCCGATATGCTCACATACTAGTCGAAAGCAACGTCGGCCAAGCTATTAACGAACTGGCGGAGGAGAAGCGCATCATTGCCCCCAGTATTCCCACATGAGACTTTAAAGTGGGCGATGTGCTGATTCGCATTTCCTGTCCCATCGAATCTTCCGAATTTATAGGATGACATAGCCGCTAGGAAATTCTACCAGATCATATTGAGCAGGATATGGTCTCCCGCTGCTACTAACATCTTTTTGCGTTTTGGATTCGACTACCAATGTTTTGACTTTGTTGGCAACCAACTCCATAATTTGATCTTGAGTTAGCGGGCTACTGTCATCGGTAGCCAAGACATTTCCCGAGATAGGATGGGACTGACTTTCATGCGGTCCGTCAACCTTTGGATTTGAGGGAATAGGCGTCGGCTGCCCTGGGACACCATTTCCTGGTTCATGAGCAGAGCCCTGCGCTTGATTGGGCAGCTAGGAGGCAAGTCAGGCCATGAGCTGCATCACGACATTCGTCAAGTCGTCAATTTTGGAGTAGACTTTGGTCATCTCCTTGTCTTTGTTTTTGAGCTGCTTTCGGAGCTCATGAATCAACTCTTGCTCCACGGTCCTGGGGCGGAAAGTCGGATCTTCTTCGCTGTCCGAGTTTGACTCTACATGGATTGAGGGGTCTTTCTGCCTATCATCCTCGTCGAGAGAGTTTTCATCATCCAGCGGAGGTGGCTGTTCTTGGGAAGCGGAAACCACATTCAAGCCAGATTGGATTTGAGATGTGGTGGCCCTGTCCTTGCTCTTGCTGCGCGTTCCTACTGTATAGACAGTGTGGACCACATATCTAGCCATTTCCTCATCTTCGGCGGGATAAACCTGTTCTTCGAACCTCATGAGGTCCGGCCTAGCAGGAGCCCTAGCCCTTTGGTTGGCTCTATATCTGAGCCTTTTCTGCCTTAGCTTCTCGATTTTAAGGGCTTGGCGGGCATCTGTTTCCTGGAAAGCCACTGTGAGTCGATTAGCAGGGAGCTTAGAGAAGACACCCGATCGAGCAGTTGTCAGGGGCACCGCCGGAGCTTGTTCAAGACGCCTTGTTACTTTGTTGGTGTTGATGGCCTTGCCCCCAGCTGGGGCCAAGGAGATGTAAGTCCATGTCACGCATCCCACGAGCTTGCGGGGAGGCAGAATATATGAAAAACAATTATCAAAACTTCGTAACACGGACTTGAGCGCACGGATCATGTCTAAACCATTACTAGCAAACTACGAAAGGTTTAACTACTCAGATTCGAAGTTATACCTCACGTTACTTGTCCTTCGGGTCTTCATCACTGTCCTCCACACCTCGTAGGCTCTATGGAACATCGGAACCTCAACGGCCTCCTCGAGTCAAAGATGATCCACCCGAGAGCTACTACTCCAAGCTTGACCTCTAACTTGAAGTAACTAGGTTACTCAAAGTGCTAATCTAAGCAACCTAGGGAATATAGAGTAGGATTATGGATTAATAAGTCTAGCTAACCCTTGATCTCAACAAATGAGAGGTTATGGTTAGGGTTTGAAAGGAGTGAGCTTGAGGAAAGAGAAGATGAGAATGAGAATCCTTTTGGAATAATGATATCATTTGTGTATATATGAAACATATCATATTATTAAATGAATAACAAATCACGTTTCATTAATACACATAGTGATTCATCTCATGAGTCATTTAAATCATAAATGAAACATTAACTCCATGGATGAATCACTTCATGACTCATTAAACTAATTAATGCAAATGTCATCTTAGCCTCCAACTCATCATACTTCTAGAAGCTTCTCGACAAATTACGAGAACGCCCCTCCTATCCGTAAAAACACGGAAAAACTTTAGACTGTATAAATCCAATAATCCGATACTAGAATCTGGCTTAAACCAAAACCGGCTAGTAAAAACTGTCCGAACATCATACGTATGTAAAAACACGTATGCATCCGAACCCTGTCGTAAAACCATACGACCTCTATATCGTATCGCCCGAAACAGGGAAACCCTCTGTATGGGACTCTAAAGACTTGACACTACGCTGGCAGTTGGTTTAACCACAGACCGCAAGCGGCACTAGCAGTACGTAACGGTCCCCAGGTAGATGTCGATAAGAAGGACGATGAACCCATCCGAATTCCTACTGAGCCTGATGTGACAATCTTTGTACAGTCCGGTCTGTTCATCTAGGACTATCGCATATTGGGCCTAGGGGGCGGTAAACGTCAAACCCCTAATAGCGGTATAAGTGGTGTTGGAGTGCAGCCCATTACACCTTGAGAAACTACTGGAAGCCACCAGTAAATCTCGCTTGCCCTGGCCAGGGACTTTGCGTAATGGCTCTCCATACACAGCGCGATATCAACCCCCATTACCGGGAGAGACGAATCATGTCTAACCGCCACTGCCTCCAAGTGCTTCGGGACTGCACCCAACTACTACCTGTTTGCACGACTCCTTTGAACCGTGGTAGGGTAGTAATCTAAGTACAGTGGGAACACACCTGAGGCGAAGTAGCAGTATCAAGTCGACGGACTAAGCTATACTCATGTCACCTGGGAATTGCTATCTGACGATAGGTATAAATCCAACCTGCAGTTCCCGGCGAGTCCTGTCCAGTGTACCTGTAACCTAACGAGCACCTGCATACTATCTCCAGTACGACGTACTAATGGCTGTGGGACAGACCATCTTCCTATGCTGGGATGAGAAGCGTATACAACAGTCTACTCTGAAGTATCGATACCCTATCTCGATAATCCTATGACCAGGGACCTGTATAGGATGTTGCGTATAGACTACCCAGCCCCCACTAATGTGACTGCCATCACAACGTTGGTAATCAAGCAAATATCCTAAGGGCTCTACTAATATGTATAAACGATACGTTACAAGAAACATATGCACATATTAAATTAGACATAAACCAAGTAGCATACTACCATTTTTAGCAAGACTGTCAATACAACTGTGAATATCCCAAGCTTCCATTAAGTAATATACAAGCTAGTATGATACAGTAATGGCCTCTAGGGTATAAACACTACCAATCTCCCACTTGCACTAGGTCCATGTACTGGCATATCGCAGACCTATCATCTCGAATAGCCTCTCGAACTGCGTCTGAGGAATGGCCTTTATGAATGGATCAGCAATGTTATTCTCTATATCTACTCTCTTTACCTCGATCTCCCGGCGATCTACGATCTCCCTGATCAGGTGATACTGCCTTAAGATGTGTCTGGACTTCTGATGGTACCTGGGTTCCTTCACTAAAGCTATAGCGCCGTTGTTGTCGCAATACAGAAGTATTGGACCAACACTGGTAGGAACCACCTAAAGTTCTATGAAGAACTTCTTCATCCAAACAGCTTCTTTTGTGGCATCACAAGAAGCTATGTACTCCGCTTCCATCGTTGAGTCAGCAACGGTCTCCTGCTTGGAACTCTTCCAACGGACCGCCCCTCCATTGAGGGTAAAGACATAACCCAACATAGAATTGGAGGCATCCATGTCACTCTGGAAGCTGGAGTCAGCAAAGGCCTCGATCTGGAGGTCTTTTCCGCCATACACCAAGAACATCTCCTTAGTCCTCCTCAGGTACTTGAGAATGTTCTTTCCTGCTATCCAGTACTTCTTCCCTGGGTTTGCCTGATACCGGCTTACAACGCTCAATGCGTATGCTACATCTGGTCTGGTACATAACATCGCATACATTATAGAGCCTACCGCAGAAGCGTAGGGTATAATCGACATGCGATCCCTTTCCAAATCAGTCTTGGGAGACATCTCTTTGGGGAGGGTGATTCCGTGACAAGCCGGTAGGTTACCGCGCTTAGAATCTTCCATACTGAATCTTTTCAATATGGTTTCTATGTACCTGAACTGTGAAAGTCCAAACATCCTCTTTGATCTATCACGATAGATCTGGATCCCCAGAATGTATGTGGTATTACCCAGGTCCTTAATGGAGAACTTCTGTGACAAGAATCTTTTGACTGACTGTAGCATAGGAATATCATTTCCTATTAGGAGAATGTCATCCACGTACAAGACGAGGAATACTACAGCTCTCCCTACAATCTTACTGTATATGCATGGTTCATCTGGATTTTTGATAAAGTCGAATTCTTTGACAGCATCATCAAAACAGATGTTCCAACTCCACGATGCTTGCTTTAGTCCATAAATGGACTTAAGCAATTTGCACACTTTACCATTGCTCCCACTCTGAATGAATCCCTCTGGCTGATCCACATAGACGCACTCTTCCAAATTACCATTTAGAAAGGTCGTCTTTACGTCTATCTGCCAGATATCATAATCGTGGAAGGCAACAATGGCAAGAAGGACCCGAATGGATTTGAGCATAGCCATTGGAGAAAAGGTTTCGTTATAGTCCAAACCAGGTCTTTGACGGAAACCCTTTGCAACAAGTCTAGCCTTATAGGTTTCAACCTGTCCATCTACACTAATCTTCTTTCTGAAAATCCATTTGCATCCTACAGGTTTTACCCCATCTGGAGCAATGTCCAAAGTCCATACTTTGTTAGTGTACATGGACTCCATTTCGGTCCGTATTGCATCCAGCCATTTTACCGAGTCGCCGCTCTGAATGGCTTGCTGGAAGCTAGTAGGGTCATCATTATCAATGATGCAATCTTCTCGATCCACGTCTATGAGAAAACCGTAGTATCTCTCGGGCGGATGAGACTGCCTACTACTTCTGCGGATAGGCGCTGGTATGTCCCTTTCTTCTGAAACCTCTGGTTCTACCATACTTTCAGTAACAGCTTGTGGTTCTGGAATTTCTTCCAGTTCTACTGCGCTCCCACTCCTCTGATTTTCTAAAAATTCATCTTCTAAGAAGTGGGCATGACGAGAAACAAAAACCTTTGTTTCTCTGCGTAATAAAAACAATATCCCTTGGAGTTCTTTGGATATCCCACAAACTTACACTGTACTGAGCGTGCTCGAGCTTGTCCGGATGCTGTTTTTTTACAAAGCTGGACATTCCCATGTTTTCAAGTACTGAAGATAGGGTTTCTTCCCACTCCACATCTGATATGGTGTGGTAGGCACAGTCTTGGTTGGATCCTTGTTCAAAAGATATGCAGCTGATTCTAGTGCATAACCCCAGAAAGATAGCGGTAACTCAGCCCTACTCATCATGGAACGAACCATATCCAATAGGGTTCGATTCCGCCTTTCCGATACATCGTTGTGTTGTGGTGTGTATGGAGGAGTACGCTGAGAGAGAATTCCATTCTCTTTTAAGTAACCCAAGAACTCAGCACTTAAGTATTCACCACCTCGATCAGATCTCAGTTTCTTGATACTTTTGCCTGTTTGGTTTTCCACTTCATTCTTGTATTCCTGGAATTTCTCAAAGGCCTCGGATTTATGATTCATCAAGAAAATATGTCCATACCTAGAGAAATCATCCATAAAAGTAATGAAGTAGGAATAACCACCTCTTGCATGTGTAGACATTGGACCGCACACGTCACTGTGTACGAGTCCCAAGAGCTCGCTCGCTCTTACTCCGTGTCCAGTAAACGGAGCCTTTGTCATCTTTCCCATGAGACAAGATTCACAAGTATCATAAAATTGATATTCGAACGGATTCAAATATCCTTCTCTATGTAACTTAGTTAATCATGTTTCATTGATGTGACCTAGTCTACAATGCAATAAGAAAGCCTGATTTATTTCTGAAGATTTTCTTTTATGTGTGTTCTGGACATTGAAAACTTGAACTTGACTCAATACGTATATACTGTCATCTAATGTACCGGACCCAATCAGAACTTGATTTAGGTGGATGTGAACTATATCGCTTACGAATGTAAAATCATATCCCTCTCTCGAAAGTGAGGACACTGATATGATATTACAAGTCAAACTAGGTACATAAAAATAGCTACGTAGAATCAATATCTGCCCACTTGTAAAACCTAGGCGATATTCTCCTACGGATTCAGCGTCCACGCTCATTCCGTTTGCAACTCTGAGAGATAAATCACCGACCTTTATAACTCTACGGTTTCTCAAAGCATGTAATGAATTACAGATATGAGATCCTGCTCCGGTATCTAGTATCCAGGAAGTAGAGTTAATTGACAAACAGTTCTCAATTGCAAACACACTTGAGGCCAAAGACACAACATACTTCGAATCCTGGTTACTGGCTTCCAAAGCCCTGCAATTTTTCTGCCAATGCCTAATCCAATAACAGTAGGAACATCCCTCCTTACCTACACCAAGTCCCGAAACTTTTGCTCTTCTCTTTCCTCCTACTTTACTGATACCGTATATCGGCTTTGTAGAGGTCTTCTTCTTTCACCTTTTGCTTTCATCCTGGATGTAGAAGAAGAAGGTCCCCCATTAAGCAGAGCTTGTGTCTCCCTGGTTTCTTTCAGGGTGTAAGTAGAGGGTAGGGACTGTGGAAATAAGTCAGCATATGACCTGTTTCCCAACGTAGTCTCCAGGTCCTTGAGCTCATCAATATAGCTAGTCATTGTAAGGACGTCGTCCCCTACAAATGACTCGATAGCCAACCTCGCTTGAATTAATTCGTTCGAGGTCTTATATCTTGCGATATGAGATTGCTCTCCATATAAATCTTTATGGAGAAAGATGGAAACTGAGTTCATCTTCTCGTGCTGCTTCTGGTATACACCATCAACTGAAGCCAACATAAGGCACTTGGCTTTCGCATTATCCTTTTCCCTTGTCTGACGGATATCCATATCCGCAACGGTGGAAAATGGACCTGGGACGGCGGGATCTTAAGTAGTAATAGGGTGGTCCAGCGTGTCATAGGCAATGGACATTTGGACAGACCTTTGCCAGTCATATAAGTTAGATTCAGTCAAATTATTATCTAAATGTAACCTAGTCATGGTTACAAGGTCGCTGCAATAAGAGAGAGAGAAGAAAACACTTTAGCATGATGCTCTTGCAAGTTTAGATTGGTTTTTAGTTTATCTAAACTGGATGGCTCCCACTGTTTCTCGAATCCTTCCTCAAACCATAAAAGAAGAATCAGCCAGGACTAATCTCACCGTACAATACTTGCTTAACCGTTCAGCCAGGCCGGTGTCGGAACTTCGAGGGAGGTTTTCCAACGCTTTCGCGAAGTTCCTTAATTAAATAACCTCTTTTCTCTGGGACGTAGCCCCGCTGACACCTTTCTCGACACCTACTTAGTTTATAGCATTGATCGTTAAGTGACGAATCTCCTGATAAGTAGCATATACTCACAGTAGGATCGGGATCCAAATATCATCGTATGATAATGTTGAAGGAATCCTACCAACATTCATCAAACTCCAAATGGTATGCAACACTAGCAAATTTCAGTTTCTTTAGAAACTCCCGATGTGGATTTCTGCCCCATGTTCTTATGACCTTGACGAAAACCAACAAATCATAAGTCACATGTCAAGTTCTGCCCATCATTATCTTGTCAATTTGAACCCACCCGTACATACCCTTGACGAAGGCCAACAAGGTAATACGACTGTCCCAAACCAACTCATCTATCTATGCAACAAATGAATACCCCGGCATCTACCAAACACTATGCCTTGACGAAGGCCAACAAACATAGCTTGAATACTACTGACCATCCATAAGAAATGACGGAGGGCTACGACTGGTTTTAGCAAAACTGTAAACATAGTGAACTTGATATAATCGAAGGAACCTGATAGCTTTTTAAAAGGAGTGGTTAAAGCTCCTCAATTAAAAATTATGCTCTTTTAAAATAACCGAGTGGTTTCTTTTAAATTTGTTCCAACGATTCAAATTTGGTTTGTTTTCTCTGCATTAATATAATGCGTCCCATCATTTATCCTATCATTGCAGAAAACAACGAAAATACCACGTCCTCTTATGCCATCTGCATTCGCCACTGGGCCCCGTTATTCACCCGTTAGGTTACTTAACTAACGACAGAGCGGGGGCTGGGCTAGCACGGGTGTAAAACATAAATGATGTCTAATAGCTATCCTATATAGATATTGTACATTCGTCAGACGCAATAATAGGCATTCCAGATCACTGATGAACATTATTGGATATACAAGCAATCCGCGTTTCCTTCGAGCCTGCAACGAAAGACGGATTACACAGTTGTGATGAATAGCCATTACCCCACCCTAGACCCCTACGTGTACGGCAAACTACCAGCCAAGTACCCGAAGTGAAGCGGTCTCCCTCAACAACGTGAGTAGGCAACTAAACACTTCAAAGTACTCGGTAGTTTGTGCACCCCACCTTGGGTCTATCCTATGAGCAAAAATCAGTAAAATGAAATAATACAACGGTGGCTACAACCGCAACCTGGATGTGCCCCGTAAAAGAATATACAACATATTACAATTTATATCGAATGAATGAATATAAAAACCCATCTCAAACCCCGTCTAATCATCACAACGATCTAATCAAGTTCATATACACAAACAATAAAAACATTACAGAAATGTGCAACCCCCTGCCAACCGACATACTAGCAGTTAGGGTAGGTTTACGAACATATTAAACATTACAGATAAAAACCCGATTAGAAAATGACTTAGAATATCGATCGACAACCTTTTTCCGTGTCTACCCCAAATGCAAGCCAGTACTGAAGTAACCTGAGCAGAAATAGAATATACTGGAAAACAAAACACCACAAAATAAGAATTACTGTGAAAATCCGAGTCAACTCGGAGTTGACTCGGTGGCGGATCCGTGGCCAAAAGCACTATTCCGCAGTGGATCCGCATCCTTATTACCGAGTTAGCAGCTCGTATTTTCCCAGATTTCTTATAATCCCATGCTGTTAATTTTCAGGCCTATCAAATAATTTTTTCGACACGTTTAAAATTGACAGAAACTTGAGGGGTTCGGGGTTATGTTTTCGCGTTTTTCCGACGATCGAAGTTCTAATTAGTTGCTAACAAGCTAGTAAAGATTTAGTACGCTCTAATACCACTGTAAGTCCATGTCATGCACCCCACAAGTTTGCGGGGAGGCGGAATATATGAAAAACAATTATCAAAGCTTCGTAACACAGACTTAAGCACACGGATCGTGTCTAAACCATTACTAGCACACTACGAATGGTTTAACTATTCGGATTCAAAGTTATACCTCATGTTACTTGTCGTTCGGGTATTCATCGCCGTCATCCACACCTCGTAGGCTCTATGGAACGTCGGCACCTCAACGGCCTCCTCGAGTCAAAGACGATCCACCCGAGAGCTACTACTCCAAGCTTGACCTCTAACTTGAGGTAACTAGGTTACTCAAAGTGCTAATCTAAGCAACCTAGGGAATATAAAGTAGGATTATGGATTAATAAGTCTAGCTAACCCTTGATCTCAACACATGAGAGGTTAGGGTTATGGTTTGAAGAGAGAGAGCTTGAGAAGAGAGAAGGTGAGAATGAGAATCCTTTTGGAATAATGATATCATTTGTGTATAAATGAAACATATCATATTATTAAATGAATAACAAATAATGATATATCATCATGTTTCATTAGTACACATAGTGATTCATCTCATGAGTCATTTAAATCATAAATGAAACATTAACTCCATGGATGAATCACTTCATGACTCATTAAACCAATTAATGTAAATGCCACCTTAGCCTCCAACTCATCATACTTTTAGAAACTTCTCAACAAATTTCGAGAACGCCCCTCCTATCCATAAAAACACAGAAAAACTTTAGACTGTATAAATCCAATAATCCGATACTAGAATCTGGCTTAAACCAAAGCCGGCTAGTAAAAACTGTCCGAACATCATACATGCGTAAAAACACGTATGCGTCCGAACCCTGTCGTAAAACCATATAACATCTATATCGTTTCGCCCGAAGTAGGGAAACCCTCTGTGTAGGACTCTAAAGACTTGACACTACGCTGGCAGTGGGTTTAACCACAGACCGCAAGCGGCACTAGCAGTACGTAACGGTCCCCAGGTAGATGTCGATAAGAAGGACGATGAGAAACCCATCCGAACTCCTACTGAGCCTGATGTGACAATCTCCGTACATTCTGGTCTGTTCGTCTAGGACTATCGCATATCGGGCCTAGAGGGCGGTAAACGTCAGACCCCTAATAGCGGTATAAGTCGTGTTAGAGTGCAGCCCATTACATCTTGAGAAACTACAGGAAGCCACCAGTAAATCTCGCTTGCCCTGGCCAAGGACTTTACGTAATGACTCTCCATACACGGTGCGATATCAACCCCCGATACCGGGAGAGACGAATCCTATCTAACCGCCACTGCCTCGAAGTGCTTCGGGACTGCACCTAACTACTACCTGTTTGCATGACTCTTTTGAACCGTGGTAGGGTAGTAATCTAAGTACAGTGGGAACACACCCGAGGCGAAGTAGCAGTATCAAGTCGACGGACTAAGCTGTACTCATGTCACCTGGGAACTGCTATCTGACAATGGGTATAAATCCAACCTGCAGTTCCCGGCGAGTCCTGTCCGATGTACCCGTTACCTAATGAGCACCTGCATACTATCTCCAGTACGACGTACAAATGGCTGTGGGACAGACCATCTTCCTATGCTGGGATGAGAAGCGTATACACCAGTCTACTCTGGAGTATCGATGCCCTGTCTCGATAATCCTATGACCAGTGACCTGTATAGGATGTTGCTTATAGACTACCCAGCCCCCACTAGTGTGACTGCCATCACAACGCTGATAATCATGCAAATAACCTAATAGCTCTACTAATATGTATAAACGATACGTTACAAGAAACATATGCATATATTAAACTAGACATAAACCAAGTAGTATACTACCATTTTTAGCCAGACTGTCAATACAACTGTGAATATCCCAAGCTTCCTTTAAGTAATATACAAGCTAGTATGATACAGTAATGGCCTCTAGGGCATAAACACTAACAGGAGAGTCGTTCAAACACCGACTTGTGTTTGAGTTGGGACGCCTTCGAGACCACCACATTTAGCCTCTTGCCTTCCGAGACCGGCTTGTCTGTCACCGGGGCTTGCGGAGGTGGGATGGCGTTAGCTGACACGAACAGAATAAAGCCGAATGGTAGCGGCGGCTCTTCCCATTGTCTCCCGAGACTGGCCGGAAGGATCGTCCTGGCGTCTATCTTCATAATGTAGGAGATGGGAGCTGTGTCGAGAGTTGAGCTTGTCCTTGGAGACATTTTTGCTGCGACCGGAGATTGCAATTTGAAATTTGTTAATCTGCACAAAGGAGCATGATTTCAGTACAGGCAATTGATATGTATATTGATTTTGTTCGCATGGATATTTAACCCGAAATATAGGAGGAGAGAAATGTCCACCGGGCGTGCCAGAATCTGTAGGTTGTTTTTCGTCACCCCATTGAGATGGGAATACGCGCGCGCTGGCCAGGCGTACTACAGATTCCCCCTGCCTAGGGTAAGCGGGGGTTTATTGATTGTGGGGATCCGAATTTCCGGCAACCGCGGACTAAGCAACCGTTAATTACCCTCGCCTTTGGGGCGAGGAAACCTCCAATTGACGGGCTGAACTGGTCATGTGAACTCAATATGCAGTATTTTGTTTTAGAGAGTTTTGGATATATCGGGAGCCCCGCAGAGTTTTTACGGGGGTCCCGCTATCCGGATAGCGGGCTGGAGGTCAAGGGGGCTAACAGCCCCCTTCCGGGGTGCAAGGCAATGCCCCGTTAGAAATTTTTTTCTGACAAGGACAGTGTCGTAGAGTGTGTGTGTATGTATATATACATATATACATATACATATATATATAAGGGAAAAGGGCATCCAAAGGATGCATGGGAGAAAGCGCTCGGGCGCTAGCGCCTCATATGCCAGGCACATGGGCTCTCGGGCGCTAGCGCTTTAGGCGCTAGCGCTTTGAGCGCCACGGCACTAGCGCTTTGGGCGCTAGCGCCTCACGTGCCAGGCACGTGGGCGTATGGGCGCTAGCGCTTTGAGCACCAGCGCCTCATGTGCCAGGCACGTGGGCGTACGGGCGCTAGCGCTTTGAGCACCAGCGCCTCATGTGCCAGGCACGTGGGCGTATGGGCGCTCGAGCGCTAGCGCCTCACGTGCCAGGCACGTAGGCACTCGGGAGGCAAAAGGGGATTGGTCCCTGTAATGGGAATTGTACTCCCAGAAAGGAACACTTATTATTATTATTATTATTATTATTATTTATATATATATGAGGAGTTAAACTCCTAGGACATTTTGAAACTGATGAAGGGGCTTCTCCCCTTGAGCCCTGGATCTTCCCCAAAATGGGGTTTCGGGAGATGGGTCCCTTTCTTCTTCTTGTTGTTTGGCCGGATCATGGAGAAAGTGGGTGAGATTTAAAAATCTCCCCTTTTTGAGATCTAATGGAAGATCCAAGCTCCCCTTTGTGGGTTGTATGGTGAAAACCTATTTAGTTTTGGAAAAGAAAGAGTAAAACTCTTGATTTAATTCAAAAAAAAGGAAGGTTTTAGAATCTTGAGGAAGGAGAAAAAGGCACAGGCCCTGATTTTTTTAGAATGAAAAAGTCCCCCTAGATATTTTCATCATGTTGCCTATAGGCTTACACATTTACACATAGCCCCTTGGGCTTTACAAAATGGCATTTTTCCCATCGCATGGCTCATGTGCCATTTCTTTTTGAACATAAGCCATGGGCTTTACAAAAATTTGGCTTTATGCCCATTCAAGTATAAAAAATTACATCAAAATTATTTATTACATGATTTTTTATTTCAGCATGGGGGAGGCCGGCCGCTTCATGTTCGGGCTCGACTCGGGAATGAGCCCACTTGATCTGGCTTGGGCCCACTTGGCTTGGGGTTGACCTTGACTTTGACTTGGTCAACTGGGGTGCAATTTTCGACCCCAACAATACCATATAATAATTTGAAGCGCGCGGGACTGAGTCCTGCCCAGCTCAAGGTCTGTTCAGAAAGCAGAATATCGGCTCGCTGGATCGGCTTCCACCGCAACACTACCCTCGCTTCCGGGGCGTTTGATTGCTTGATCCTTGGGCAATCCGCCCTATGCTATTTGGTGGGCACTGGAAAATCCTCTCCCTCTGGAGGACCGACGAAAACAAACTTCTCCTTCCACTTGTGTATGGAAGAAAGGACGACCACTGCCCCAGCCTTGGCTGCCCTACCCTCATGTTTCTTAAAAGAAAGGTAAACCCAGCTCAGCTCATCCTTTCGAGTGCCAAGGTGATTTTTGTAGCAAAAGAAGGAAAGAAAGAGGCCCAAGTCAAATGGGATCCAATCAGTTTTTAATCGGACCAGGAACCCGAGGCGAATTCTTCACGAGTTCGGGGCTTGCTAGCTCGGGGCAAGCCGGAAGCAATGGAGAACGACACAAACCTTGAATGAGAAAAGAAAATGCATCCCCACTCGGAACGCTTCTAGGTACATAGCAATCTTATTGATCTGTACCTGGTCTGCTCGTTCACCCTCCCTGGCCAGACGAAGCGAATAGCCAGGGGGATATAGAAACGAGCCCGGATATTGGAAAGCCCGTCCAATCGATTCAATATCGAAAGCGTATCACGGGTATTTTTGATGCGCACCTTAGGGCCCTCTTTTCCACCAGACGACGAAGGACAAGGGCGTCACCATCCCTTGGGGGCGAGCCTGACGCCGGAGAAGAAGTTGAAGAAGAAAACGAATTCCCTCGGCTATCGGAAGCCGAGGAAGAAATAGATGACCCGCTGGACTCGGCTTCAAAAGCTGAAATCCCATTGCTTTACTCAACCATAACTATATCAATGGAAACTTCAGAAGAAGATATCTAATCCGATTCAAGAAAAGATTGGCTGAAGATGGATTTTGGCTGAAAATCCGACCTAAGTAACAGAGCACCGAGCAATCATCAGATAAGGAAGGCAACTAAAGAAAAAGTGTTTCCTAAGGAAAGGCCTCTCCTATTTATACTCCCAGCAAAAGTCATCCGACGGTCCAAATCCGCTCCCGTCGAAACGAAGCATCGCACCCCACGGCCCCAACGACGCCACGTGGAAAATGACCATTGGATGTCTCCCCTCATACGGATCCAAACTGGCAACGTCTCGCAGTCCGCTTCCCAATAGTGGCCACGTAGCATAAAGATCAACTGACTGAGCGAACGAAGCAACGTCTCCTTTATGGCGCAATCATTTCGTTGATCCGTTGATGTCATCAAGGATACACGTGGAAACCTAGACGTGTCGTGAATCACCGCTTTGATCCAGAGATCGAAGAAACACAATCGCTAAACGCCACATCACGCCCAGACAATCTACCACTAAGATTCCTCGGCACCAAGCCGAACGGAGAAAACTGAGCAGACCACTCTCAACCCGAACTATAAAATAAGTCGGAACGAGAGTTGGGGGCTAATGATGATACTCGTAAGTGGGAACTCCCTAGATCTTGACACGTAGCGGATGACGTGTCATCCATGTAAGCCCACTAGATTCTTGGGAGCTACGGAGCTGGAATAAATATGATACATTCGGAACATTTCTCGGTGCCTCGTCTCCGAGGCTGCGCCCGACTTTTTGGAAGATCTTTCCGGAATATGTTTACCCTTTGGCCGACCGCCAGCTAATAGCTCGTCTCCGAGCTGTCCTATAGCTGAGAATCCTCAGCTCCCTTGCTCGTCATCGAGCTATCCTATGTCTGAGATTTCTCAGCGTCCCTGTTTGGCCGGGAGCACGGAGCTCGAGCGCCCCCGTAACGGCTCCGTGTATCTTGCCACGACGAGATCTCCGCCGCTCCACGTCCCGCATCGCACGCTAGTGTGTCTTACCATTAATGAGTGTATCTCGCCGCTATATAAGCCCTTATATAGGGCATATCCCACCATCAACGCGAATGTGATACAGGGACGTAACGGACGGCGAGAATCTCGTAGCGTCTCGCTCCATGCGACCGCTATATAAACCCTTCTTCCAGACGACTCAGACAGGTCAAACTTATTTCAATACGTCGCTACTCTGCTCTAATATTTCTCGATACTTGCTTGATCGTCGGAGGATCCTAAGATGGTTTCCCACCCTGAGAATTCCCTTGCAGGTAACTCGGCGTCAGCAACAACCAACAACCAATTGAGATCCATACGCTCAACTCTCATCTCAAATCTCAACTGTTCAGCCCGCTAGCAGTAAGATCGACGGAGGACAATATCTGAGGGAGATTCCGGCCTCCATCAAGCTCTAAATTAGATGTCAAATTGTTACCTTCAGATTCTTTTTCCATCTCCCGTTGGGTGTTCAGGACATTCACAACCCACCTTAAGGGGAGTATTGACATTATTTCCATGAGCTTTCAGATTTATGTGAGATCATGTGTGGTCAAATATACTAAGATTAAAGAAAATTGCCTACACATAATCCTTACGGGAATTCTTGATTTTTGCACAATGATTATGTGTGGTCAAATTTACTAAGATTTTAGAAATTTGCCTACACATAAACCCTTATATGGATCCTTGATTTTTGTGATTTTGTGTGATCAAATCTTACTCAAATTAGAGAGTTATTAACAAGATTTCTCAACATTGATCCCAAGTGATTTTTTTTATTCTTTTATAGAAAGGAGGCTTGCAGACATGGCATGATCAATACACACAAAATTCGATTCTCTCTGTACTTATTGTTTTTGGCACTTTTATTATTGTAGCTGAAGATGGTCAAGAGTGGCAGGCTCAAACATGCGGTCAGGATCCAGCTCCAACTCTGCTGCCAAGCTCGACCATATGAATGCAGACACAAACCAAGAATCGTCACCTCTGCGGCTCGAAACAAAATTCACGTAACCTGTAAACCAATTGTCCATTGCCGAACAATACAAGCCTACCGAAGGCAATCCATTTCCATGGCATACTGTGACACGATGACACTATAATCACTGGAACACTATGTTTATGCATGATATTAGGCAGCATCTTCAGATATCGATTGCACTCGAAGAGAAAGCAAGCCCAAGAAATATTCACGATTCGCAACCTCATCGATTATCTCGAGATACAATCACTGCTACGTCTTGTAGAGAATCACCATTCAAATCTTTGACACTCTCTTCTACGGCCGCGTGTGGCTGCCACGATGTTCCCTGTAAAGTTTAGCATGGTTTCTAAATCCGGCTTGATCCTCCTGTGCCCGTCTACTGTCAAACCATCCTGCAATGAGTGTAGCTGCTCTTTCCGAATGCTTTAGCCGTCAGTTTCCACAGATACGCCAATAACGCCACGGTCCTGCTTCTGTTTGATGCTGCTTTTAAGGTTTCTAGAGTCGAACGCTTCACCAAGTAGAGACGTTTCACCATAGCACAAAACGGTGGCATCTTAAACATATCGTTTGTGCGCAACACGCTGTAGCTGCGATTGACAATCTGGTTGTAAACCGGAGGTGAACGAGGGCGAAAGATCGACCTATCAAGGTGAAGCAGAGTTGAAAGCTTTTTACTTCACCCTATTTGGAACCATGAGGACGGGAATTTTATGAAACCATAGGCATCGGAGAGGACATGATCGAATGCCCAGGAAATTGAGAATCCACCACAGTGGTAGTTGGTGATTTGTACGCTCAGCGCAAATTCAGAAGGATCCATGGTGATCATGAGTTTCTTAATAGTTTGGTTTAGGTTATAGAAGTCAAGCTGTGACAAGGAAATGTATGCAGTAGCTTCGATAAGGCAAACACCTTTGTTGTAGAATATGATTTCAGGTTCGCCATCGGGGATGTGCAGGATTTGTCCAGAAAAGGGAAAGAAGTGATTGAGAGATTCAGAGAGAGAGAGAGAGAGAGAGAGAGAGAGAGGAATCGATGGTGTGTACAACTGAAGGGAGTTCTCCGGCCGATGGTTTACGATACGCATAAAAGATGAGTATGGGGACGCGGCTCACGAGGCGATCGAAGTTTGAGAGAGGGAAGTTGTGATCATGGTTTGTGTTTGGGTTGGTGGCTTTGATGATGGTTTCTTTATTATCCCTCTCTCAACACCTATATATAGAAAATGTAGCTATAATAAAGTTCTGATGGGGATAATTCAGAACGCACTTTCAGATTTGGATGAGGCTTGATGCATGTTGCTTTTGTTATTAGCATGTAGGGGAGCAGCCCTGGTACGTATGATTCATTGGCAAGCTGCAAAGAAGACCACGAGATGTCTCCAAGACACTAAGGACTACCTGCCTAGTTATAGTTAGGAGATCCAACATTTTGGAAGTGGTTGGATATTCAGATTCAAATTTTGCTGGATATGCCTTGAAACGCGAAAGTCTACGTCTGTCTATGTGATGGAGGTCCTTTTCGGGTCTCCGTCAGGTGTTGTCTTTCGTTAATCTCCAGGTGGATTTTGGTGGCGATCTTCTGTTGCGTGTGGATATCAATGGATTTTGATGAGATTAGCGATTTGAGGAGTTTAGCGTCGAGTACCTGCAAAGAAGTCTCGGGATGGTTTGGTACCACCGAGGACCCTCCGACGATCAAGTTAGTGCTAGATCCGAGCAGAGTAGCAGCTAAGTGGAATAAAAATGGCTTACCTGACCCCTCTGTGATGGGGGTTTATATAGCGGCGGCAGCACGCAGCAGTAGGCGCAAGAGTCTCGCTGGCCGTTACGCTCCCGACGTCACGCCCGCGTGAAGAGCGGATCGCCCATTAATGGGGATCGTGATGGCGTAGAACGTGGGACGTTGCTGGCGGAGAATCTGCGTGTGACGAGATTCGCGGAACGGCGGTTACGTCTGCGAGTGGTGGAGTTGATCGGTCAGAGAGGCCGAGGAAGACGGCCTCGGCTGGGGGTCCTGTTCAGACCATAATATTGCATTTATCATTCCCTTATTCTTATCCGTTTTAGAAATAAACAGGTACTCTTGACGCACTTTTGTTGCATGTTACAGGATACAGGCTCTTGGAGCAAATACAGTGAAAAAGACGAAAGCTGATACAGAAAAGCGACTTTTGCCGAACAAGTAGACAGATCCTAGTCAAGCGAGACGAAGAACAGTACACAGTCCAAAAAGACGAAAGTGAAACGGTCAAAAGATCCTTACAAGTTTTTACTGAAGATCTGGAGGAAATTAAGAAGCCCAACAGATAAAAGAAATATAGAAACAGAAGCCCAAAGATCCAAGGAAAAGCCCAGAAAAATAACAGAGCCCAACTCCTTCCTTTGGCCGCGGAACCGCGGCCAAACCCAGCCTGGCGCCGCGGTTCCGCGGCCATATAGTGCGCATGTCGGTGGATTTTTGGCGTGTCGGTGCGACGGTGCGGGAGTTGGGATTTTTAGGGGTCAAATCTGTAATTTCACATGTGCGAGAATCTGTAACCCTAGTTTTCATGTTTTCCTATAAATTGTATTCCCAAATCTGTAAAAAACTTATGCCTCTTTTCAATCAATAAAATTCAGAAGTTCTGGGAATTATATTCAGATCTGTTCTTCTTGCTTGGAGGGAGCCATCGAATTAGTAAGTAATTTTATTTCTGTTCCTTTAATTAAAATGTTTTCTCATCCCCTAATGAGCGAGTAATCTCCTCGCTTGTTAGGATTAGCCTTAGGGAAAAGGTTGAGAGATGAGATCTCTCACCCCTTTCAATGCCACATTCACCTAAGAGTTAGAACTCCAGGCATGCGCGCACAACCGCTCCCTGCGGCATCCTACCCCTCGAGGTAACGGTGAACCGTAGTATAAAGGACCGGTTGCGCGCGTTTTCCATGGGGGTTAGGGTAATTATCAACAAAGGAAGGATACGAATCTAGAGGAAGAAACATCTTCCCAAAAGATTCGGATCCACTTTATCAATAATAACCGTAACATCTAATAGATCTATAAAAGAAGGCATTGAAAGC
Source organism: Agapanthus africanus (assembly GCA_030015575.1). Taxonomy (NCBI): domain Eukaryota; kingdom Viridiplantae; phylum Streptophyta; class Magnoliopsida; order Asparagales; family Amaryllidaceae; genus Agapanthus; species Agapanthus africanus. The sequence goes on from JASDDO010000024.1 coordinate 58,657,714, forward strand.
GGTGAGGAAAACGTTAATCTCCAAAACTTCCCCTAAGCCTAACCCTAGCAAGACTCTTTAATTAGATTAATTAGATCCGGTTTTTTTAGATTTCATAAATCAATCAAAACGAAAACTTGAATCAACTCGTTAAAACACATTAAAGAAAATTACCCATCTCTGTGGATCGACCCGTACTCACCGGCTAGCTGCAAAGCGACGCCGTTTCTGATTACGGTAAACATATATTTTTGACACTAATCAGGTCCGGGACCGAGCAAGAGGGTTGAGGAGTCTCGGTCCTATGGCAGCCGGGGGCGAGCTGAAGGGCCGAGGAGGCAAATTTCCGGGGGGGATACCGAGGAGGGTCAGCTTGTGCTTGCAGGTCGGGTACAAGGGTGGCATAGTCAGCCTCTGTGAGCTCTTCCTTTCGGGTCTCGGGACATGTCATCCGTCACGTGTCCTGATCTTGTATCGCCAATATTGAGCATCATCATTAGCCCCCCCCCCCACTCTTATCCCGACCAGCTAGCGGGTCGAGTCAGAAGTGGACTACCAGGCCTCCCGAGGTGCTAAGGCTTTGTCGGGACGAGTCCTCAGGCTGTCAATTGTCTTTTCTTCTAGCGAATCGGGGCGAGATCTCTGCATTTAAGGAAGGTACGCCGGTTCATGCACTCTGCCACTGAAGCGACGGTCCACGTGTCAAGCGTCGATTGGCCGACGCGACGTATCCAAGCCCGCGGCGTCTGATGGGATGCGGTCCAGCGCAGAGTCGACATGTAGAGCGATCGGAGCCGCTGGACGCAAGGAGTCGCTTTGGCGGAAGATGACGGGCGTCGTTGGATGAGGCCGCTTGCTGCAATAAATGGGGTGGGCCCGTCCTTAGGCTCCTACTCCTTCATTTTTCCCTCTTCTAAGTCCTGGTTGCTCGGCGCTCATCTTCTTTCTCCCGCTTTCGGCTCCCGAGGATTCACTTTTTCAAGGTTAGATGTCTTCCTTCGCAGAGTCAGTAGATATTGTAGGAGTAGGTTCTAGGGATCCTTTAGTTGTGTCCGAGTCCCCCTAGGAAGCAGGGGTCGGATTCTCTCCCCGCGATCGTGCGGCGGGGGCAGCCCCCAGGGATGAGGCGGCAGATGCGGCCCCCGGTTCCTCGTGTTGGGTAAGGCATAAGGACGAGCTCGCCAATGCCCAGGCTTGCTTTCCACATCCCCTCATGTTACACACTCCGACTGGCCAAGGAAAGGGAGAGAGCGGATCACGTACGGGGCAGGGAGATCACCCTGTATTTGGAAGATTTTTGTGGCGGAATGCGCCTGCCATTCTCTCCCGAGGTCGTCGCAGCGCTGCCTTTTTTCGGTTTGGCCCCCGACCAGTTAGTGCCGAACTCGTGGAGGATCCTCCTCGGGTTCTTGATCCGGCTGAAGTTACAGGCGGTTCCCTTCAGCCTCTCCCTTCTCGATTCTTCTCTCGTCTTCAAAAGTCACCCCGGTGGTCGAGTAGGCGACCCGAGATGGGTCTATCTCTCTTTCAGAAAGCAGCCGGGGGGCGTTGCTGGGACCGGGGTCATAGCCTTGCCCACTTCTATTCATGATTGGAAGAAGAAATTTTTCTTCGTTTCCCCTCCCGAGGGCGAGGACTGGCCCGTGCTTACCAAGTGGTCGAGGGAGAAATGTTTGCCGGGGAACCAGTCCAATGACCCCGCCGTGGTGAGAGTGGCGTCGTGGGAGCCCATCCTCCGACCCGACGTGCTGCTGTCTGAGAGGGTCCTGAGTTGGGCCGGGCTCAACCCCATCGAGTTCATCGGTAAGTTAGGCTTGCTTTTTAGTTTGTGTATTGCTCGTGTCGCTGACATTTTGGTATTTGTTTTGTGCAGGACCCATGGATTTCGACTCGCTTAAATCCTCCATGCGCCAGCCGTGGAAGGTTACGAAGGCTGGGGGCGTCAGCTCTTCTCGCGCGAAGCCCGCCCCGGCTCCTACTGCTCCTGAGGTGGTGTCCCGTGAGCGTTTGGGGGCGGATCCCGTCCTGGGTCCCAGCAGAGTGTCGGGCCGAAAGCGAGCCCTGGTTTTGGAGTACCCAGTCTCGGAGGAGGAGATCGGCTCTCCCTCAGAGCCGCTCAAGAGGAGCTCCCAGAAACCTTCCCGAGGCCGGTCCTCGCCAATCACGGTGGAAGAAAGGGGCCTCCGGTTCGCGGTGCCATCGGAGCTATCCGTTGCGGATAGCCTTCTGCATGAGATAGAGGCCTCGGCCGGGGGTAGAGTTTCCGGGGGGACTTTCAGGGCTCAACTGGCGTCCATCGCCCAGGAGTCCGTGCAGGTAAATGTTTGGTTCATTATGAGATTCGGTGCCTCCTTCGACTTTCTGATCTCTTTCGTATCTCTCAGGTTCTCCAGCACATTGCCCTCGCCTTGCGTATGGAAGCCGAGGTGGTAGCCCCGGCGCTGGAGGCTGCGGGCCAGCTCGCCTCGCTGGAAGAGAGCTCCAGGCGGGAGTTGGAGGCGGTGACGGCGAAGGTTGCAACCTTGGAAGGCGAGGTGGAGGCCAGGAAACGGGAAGTAGCCCGGCACCGTGAGGCTTGTTCCCCTCCGAATGGCGGCCACGACGACGTGAGGACGTCTTGCCTGAGATTCGGGGCAGATGCTATTTGGTTTTATCCATCTACCTCTCCGAAGATGCCAAGTTGATTTATGGCACCGTGCATCGGAGGTTTAGACGGATGCGGCCGATATAGCAAACTTCGTCAGATTCCCCCTCGCTTGAGGGGTTTTTTATTGTGGGGATGCTCTTCCCTGCAGGCGCAAGCCCCTGCAGGTAATTACGCTACCGCATCGTGGTAACCACTTTCTCCTTCTCCAGAAATTTCACTTCGTGTCATGTGTGTTTGTTTGTTTGTGGATGCCCGTGGATTGTATACGGAGACTAAGTAATGACGTCACCCGTAGGACGTGGATTAGTCCAAATCCGTATTTACTTAGATTTGGGTTTGGTGTTTTAGTTTAAGGATACGTGATTGAATGATTTCTCGTTGTGTAGTTTTTAGAAAATTATAAAGAAATTCACAACCAAAAAATTATTTGACCGCAATCAATAACGGTTTCAGTTGTAGCGCGTTAGTAAGTGCGGATCGTTCTCAGGGAAAGTGTAAGTGTTCGTCTTTTGAATTAGATGAATTAAAAATTTAAAGAAAACAAAACAAAACAATTCATGATTTAAAGAATTGACGTTCAAGAAGTAGAAAAAATCTAGATCTAATAAAAGTAAAAAATAGAATCAAGAATTGATAATTGGTGATGATTTTTCCAAACCAAATATCAAGAATCTAAATGTGGCTCGTAGGAATCGATCGGATCTATAGATGTGATGCAATCTCAAGATGACGTATTCTTGTCCTTCGATGAATTGATACTAGATCGATGATGATCGATAAGAATTAGGGATTTCTTGTGAAACTAGGGTTTCATCTTATCCCTTGTTCTTTCATCGATATCATTCATATTCTAGCCTCTAGTAATTTCAAGAAACGGTCGTAGATCCCTAATTTCGAGTGATAACAATCAAGAAAGTATCGCGACGAAACTAGGTCATCGATTCTTGAACTTGCTAGGGTTTACAAAACTCGTAGGACTTAAAAGTCGTTTTAAGATTTGTTACATCATCATTCTATTGATCTTCTCGATTCCTTTACGAGCGGGGTTTTACTCAAACATCACCACAAGAACAACAATTGCAAATTGAGATTTAATCATGATGCAAGAATTACAAGAAAGCAAGATTAAAGAATTTCACCTTTTATTTATATCAACAATTTCATTACAATCACTCAAGAAGTATAAGAGGAAGAACTCGATCGTCGATTTGGCTTCGCTCGTCTCCGTGAGTCGCGGATCGGCTTGGATCACTTGCCCGATGGAAGATCGGCTCGGCTCATAAAAGGTTGAAGGATTCTCACTTGATTTGGTACTCGGGATCTTGAATTTGGAGTGGAATTAGGGTTAGGGTTTCGCACAAGTCTTGTCACTAGACTTGTGGAAGAAGATGAAGAGAGTAGAGGTAAAGAATGAACTAATGAATTAATGATGAACAACCAATGATTGAACAACTAATGAACAACCTCAACCCTTAGATCTAGGTTCCTATTTATAGCCATCAAAACCCTAGATCTAGGATTTGAATTTTAAGTTTCCCTCCAAAAGTTTGTTAGATGAAATTTGAATTTCCCTCCAAAAGTTTGTTGGATGAAATTTGAATTTCCCTCCAAAAGGTTGTTGGATGAAATTTGAATTTCCCTCCAAAAGTTAGTTAGAGGAGAAGCTTCTAGATATGATTAGTTAGGAGGGAGCTTCTAGAAGAGGTTAGTTAGGAGCTTAATTAGGATTAGCTTTGCTTAATGATCTTTGCTGATCTGGCAGAAGACTCTGGAGAATTCTGGAATTTGACGTGTCAAAATGAGGTGTACCCACTGAGAGGAGAGTTATGCACCAAAATTGGAGTGATGATCTGACCAAACTGCCGCGGAATCGCGGCTCAAGCGCGCTCCCGCCACGGTTCTGCGGCGCTTTAGAGGCTTTAGGGCTTGCAACTTCTGGTGATGATTTGGGCTGACTTGTGGGCCTTTCTTTGATATGTTGATTTTTATATTTCCTTTTGAATTGCTACCAGATCTGAAATCATTGAGTTGGCGTATTTTTTATCAGCTCTTTTGGCTTTGCTCTTGCAATTTCCTGCACAAATCTCGACACAAGTGTTGCGCAAATACAGAGATGATGCGATGCCATAAAATACAGTCAATTTCCCTTAAAGTGCCGGTTTAAAAGTCTAACACATGCAATCTGATATTTTATGACTGATTTGCTAATATGTGAAATATGAATACCGAACACTTCTAAATGAGTGCAAAAGATGGGGAAATTGCCGTTTTAAGAATGCAATATTTTCGAATGATCAAATTCCCCCAAACTTAATTTCGATCGTCTCGAGCGAATTGTTTTATTAAAAAGAGAAGGAGAAAATAAAGAAAGAGAAAAACTAACTAGCACACTTTCGTAGGCAACACGATTGCACTGAGCACGTGCAACAAGCCTTTAAACCTCTAGGTGTCCCTAGTAGGAGGAGTGTTGTCTCCTGAGGGTTTTCAGCGGATTGTACCCACAAAATCCAATAGTAAAAGAAAGATCATGAATATTACATTTAAAGAAAAGAATCGTAGAAGAAAAGCCTTGAAAATTAGGGTTTCCAACTAAGCTAGCTTTTCGGTGGTCATGAGCCCTATCTTAATAGTCATGAAAAGATGTTAGAAATCACGTCCTCCCTCAATAAAACATCGTCTTATTCTTCATTCCTATCTTTCTTCCAAACATCGATCATATCACCCTGCGTATATGTAAAGGACATCCCTACACCCAAAGAATTCAATTCAAACTATCATACTCTTGCCCATCAGCCTCAGTACTTTTTGATTAATGAATATTTAGATGAGATTGCTCACACACTTTCATGCGACCGTTAATACTTCTTGAGGTAATAACCGACCGATTACTCATGTGCTTGCTTATTTGGTGTATTTTTCTCGTCTTGCACCACCTCAGACATAGCAATGACTCCCAGACCAGTTGGCCTTAGGGCACTAGGTGAAGAGGCACCCTTGCTATACATTTTTATTGCCCTTGGTGATAACAAAACCAGTGTCTATTTTTCTCACCACTCTATATATTTTTATTCACTTTTTTTTTATTTCCTTCATACATCGGCTTTAAGACAAGAGCATTTCAAGGTATCCTCTACTATCTCAGGCTTCAAGACGTGTGCAAGTGCGAATAGCAGGGTAGCAACGTTCAAAATGTTTGGCTTTCAGAATAGAAACTATTTTTCAGACTTAGTTTTATCCTCAGATTAGTGACGTCCTTCATCTTACTAACCCTTGGGACAACGGCTCATAACTACTTATTACTAGTTCGTACAAGAAAACTTCTAATTTTCTTGGTTTTCTTAAATTTTTCTAATCTCATGGATATAATTTTTTACTATCTAAACTTTTATTATCTTATTTATGTACAAAAATGTTTTTATATTTTTGAAAATTTTTAAATTTTTATAGGTTTTCAAAAAAAATGTTTTGTGCTTATGCAAATGATATGCAAATAATGCGAAAATAAGCACAAACCTCCCCCAAACTTGTTTTCAACAGTGTCCTCACTGTTGCCTTCTGCTAAACCTCGAAAAACATGTAAGCTTGGGTGGAATTTATTAGTGGGGGCAAAATATTTAAGTGAAGACCCTCCCCCAAACTTATTTTTGGCTCAATATTTTGTAAAAATTTTCTTTTCAAGAGCCAGATAATGTACCCCCCCAAACTTGAGTTATGCAATGTTAATCTTTGAAAATCATATAAAGGGGTCAAAAATCAGTGGTCGATGCCAAGCTTTGCAAAGACCAAATATTAACACCAACCATTCAAAAATTTTATCAATACAGTGCTCTGGTTGGTGGAAGAAAAAGTGGGGAAAGAGTAAGTGGTGGAATAGAAGGTGTGTGCGTCTCATTTTGGAGAGACGATGCAGTGAATGTGATGAATTACTCGCATTCTTTTTACAGTTCAGAAGAAGGGGTGGAGGTTCAATTTCTTTGAGTGGGACATGATTCATCTCAACACCCGTGTCATTCAGAAATGCGAGTTCATCAGCGAAGATCTCCTCAAAAGTTCCATCAATACCCCGATGAATAATGTCATCACAAAGTGCGGGGTGATTTTCAGACTCTAAAAGCAGTTCATAATCAGTGTTAGTTGTTGACCCGGACATCACGGTGGAAGAGTCCGTATGTGTATGATACATAGTTGGGTCAAACAATAACGTATGAAAAGAGTCAAGATCGGTATCAGGAGGATCATCAAATTCGCTGCTGTCGACATCCATTAAGTCGACAGAACATACCTGAGCAGTAGGTTCGGAGGGTACACTTCCCAACTTGTAAATGTTTAGCTCTATTGACCTATTCCCGAAAGATAGGGTCATAGAACCATTACGACAGTTGATTATTGCATTAGAAGTGGCCAAAAAGGGGCGACCTAAAATCACCGGAATTTGATTCCGAGGGTTCGCTACAGGCTGTGTATCAAGTACAATAAAATCCACAGGGAATATAAATTCCCCGATTTTTATTAACACATCCTCCAATTCACCCCTAGGTTTGGTGATTGATCGGTCAGCCATCTGGAGAGTGCAATTGGTTGGCTTCAACTCTCCGATACCTAGTTGCTCGTAAACAGAATATGGAAGCAAGTTAACACTAGCGCCAAGGTCTAGTAGAGCACGGTTTATGTGTTTTTCCCCGATAGAAATGGAAATAGTAGGATATCCAGGATCCTTACGTTTCCTCGGTAATTGTTGGGGGAAAGCCGTGTCTATTGTTTTTTCCATGAAAATCTTCTTAGGCACTTGAGTCTTCCTCTTCCTAGTGCACAAGTTCTTAAGAGTTTTCGCATAGGACGGAACTTGTTGGATGGCATCTAGGAGAGGGATGTTGGTGTTAACTTGCTTAAAAATGTTCATAATCTTCTCCATATGTGGACTCGGTGTGTTTGCTCTTAACTGATTAGGATAAGGTGCTTTAGCAATAAGCGCTGGGTCCATCATAGGAGAAGGAAGTAGGGGTAGACATGATCCCAAAAGAGGAGTGGGGATCATCTGTGGAGAACTAGAAGAGGGTTGCTGAGGTGTCGAGCCTTTTGGGAAACGAAGAATAGGCTCGCAAGAAGGTGGTGGGGTAGAAGAACTGGGGTTAGAATTAGAAGTGTGTGTGGAAGGAAAGGTCTCAGCCGGGGTTCTATTGATTGATTTATCAGTGACATCAAACTCTTCCCCAACATGATTGTCAAGCACTCTTCCAGATCTCAACGTGATTGCATCCACATGATGTGAATAGCCAGGATTGGGTAAAGGTTGAGCTGGAAGTTTCCCTTTTTCTCTCGCACTCATTTCGGATTTTAGTTGTGTAATTTGTGCTTCCATCGATTTGATATTCTCATTTTGAGAGACAATGATCTTCATCACATTCTCAACGGAAGATTGCAAACTTGCCGTCCCTTGGATGGATTGTTTCATGAAAGTATCCAAGGTGTGTGCTAGTGCAGAGGTATTGTCTGTACTGGTCAATTGCAAAGGACTAGACGGTGTAAAAGTGTTGGCCGGATTTTGGAAGTTTTGTGATTGAAAGGGGTGCTGACTCAATTGAAATGGTGGCTGCTGTTGTGGTGGAGGGACCCTTTGGAATTGATTCGGGTTTGGAACCGTATTTTAGGATTGGTTCCAAGCAAAATTCGAGTGATTCCTCCAACCCTAATCATATGTGGAGGAAGATGGATCGTTTCTAAGTCTTTGAAATGCGGCATTGGTATGCACATGACCTTGAAACGGACATTCTTCCGTCAAGTGAGACGGATCAGAACAGCAGCCACATACAGTTTTTGAGAGTGATATTTGATTTAGGGTGGCGGCTAAAAATTTGTTTTCCATAGTCTCGAGTTTCTTGTGTATAGCTGCAATGTCAGCTCTAACTCCTATGGAAATATCATTGCCATCCCTAGATGATTGACTCACACCCTCCCACTGTACAGATTTTTCAGCGAAATCTTCTAAGAATTCCCAAGCTTCCCCATCATTCTTAGTCATAAAGTTGCCTTGACATATGGATTCAAGGGTCTGTCTTGTGAAAGGAGTAATGCCCTCATAAATGATTCGGCACAATTCCCATCTCGGGATGCCGTGATGTGGACATTGGACTAACAGATTCTTGAAACGTTCAAGACATTTTGAAAATGTTTCATTTGGAAGCTGGGTGAATTGATAGATTTCGCTACAGACTCGAGCTGTCTTTTGATGTGGGTAAAATTTCTTCAGGAATGCTTTGACAAATTCATCCCAATTTGAAATGGAATGTGCGGTAGTGTTATATAGCCACTTCTCGGCTAAATCGCACAAGGTAAATGGGAGAAGACGAAGACGCAAAGCATCCACAGACAACTGTGAGGTACCCATCATTGCGCATACATTTTCAAATTTGTTAATAAAGGCGTATGCATCTTCAGACTCGAGACCGTGGAATTTAGGTAGAAGGTTGATGTATTGGGGTTTTATTTGAAAGTTATCCCCGTTGGCTGGTGGAATGGAAAGACAGGTGGAAAGGGGACCTCAAGTAGGATAGCACCTCTATTGGAGAGAGATGCGAGGTAGATTCTGCGCACCAACGGACGGCGGCAGGGTAGTGGTAAAGAAGTTCGATGGAGTCGGATCCATCGATGTGGGTGTGGTGGTGGGTAAAGAAAAGGTAAGTGTAGAAATATTGACTTTAGGGTCGATTGGGGGACGCGGACAAACAGGCACTAGAATCCCGTTGTCCAGCCTATCTTGCACTAAAAAGGGTTAGTAAAAGTGGCAGCGTGAATTTATAATTAGGGGAAATGATGAATGCTGGTGTTTGTTTTGAAAACGGACGGATTTTTGAAAAAATGATGCAACACAACAAATGCAACACACAAAACCCTAATTCTAATGGTCACCTAGGTCAAACTCTAGACCGCTCCTAACTGCCAAAAGACAAGTCGCAGGATAGAATCCTCCACTGCCTCTTTGTCCCCCTGTGGCCAGGTAAGTACCAGGTAAGTGGGAAGGTACTCCACTACGTAAGTAGTGAGCCTAATTAATAACCACTAGCCTTCGATACACTTGCCTTAGACACCACAAGAAAACGCGGATAAGCAATGAATTACCCACGGCCTTCTTCTGTCCTAAGTGAGCGCGATGGTCCTTAGAGTCATCTCTAGATATTTTTTAGTTAATGTGGGTCAATGCGGATGCAAGTTTTGTGATTTTTGGGGCTTAGGAAGGGTAATGAACTCCCCACCTAATCTGGATTTGGTCTTTGCCCCTTAATGTCCGTATTAATTATGTAAACAACCACAAAATCAAAACATGCATAATTTAATTTTTGCTTTTTGCGCGGCGCTGCGATTATTTGCAAAGAAACCTGCACAAAATGTTAACTAGAGCAGATTTTGGAGAAGATAAGAAAGTATGGAAGTATGCCTGAAAGTTTGGAACAGTGAAGAAGTTAAACTACGGCAGAACCGCGGTTTAAGTAGCCAATTGCCGCGGAATCGCGGTCTTCTAATGGGATCACTGCACCAATTTTTGTGTACAAGCTCCTGTTCACTTACACAGCTCTCTGGAGTTTGCAGAAAAAAATTTCCACAGCTCCACAAGTTCCAGATTTCCTCGCAATCAAATCACAACCACGTATTAGGGTTTGCGTGAGTTTAGATCTAAAAATTATAATGGAATAAATCTTTCAACTCAAATTTCAAAATACGAACAATTAGCGCACTATCCCCGGCAACGGCGCCATTTGATTGAATGATTTCTCGTTGTGTAGTTTTTAGAAAATTATAAAGAAATTCACAACCAAAAAATTATTTGACCGCAATCAATAACGGTGTCGGTTGTAGCGCGTTAGTAAGTGTGGATCGTCCTCAGGGAAAGTGTAAGTGTTCGTCTTTTGAATTAGATGAATTGAAAATTTAAAGAAAACAAAACAAAACAATTCATGATTTAAAGAATTGACGTTCAAGAAGTAGAAAAAATTTAGATCTAATAAAAGTAAAAGATAGAATCAAGAATTGATAATTTGTGATGATTTTTCCAAACCAAATATCAAGAATCTAAATGTAGCTCGTAGGAATCGATCGGATCTATAGATGTGATGCAATCTCAAGATGACGTATTCTTATCCTTCGATGAATTGATACTAGATCGATGATGATCGACAAGAATTAGGGATTTCTTGTGAAACTAGGGTTTCATCTTATCCCTTGTTCTTTCATCGATATCATTCATATTCTAGCCTCTAGTAATTTCAAGAAACGATCCCTAATTTCGAGCGATAACAATCAAGAAAGTATCGCGACGAAACTAGGTCATCGATTCTTGAACTTGCTAGGGTTTACAAAACTCGTAGGACTTAAAAGTCGTTTTAAGATTTGTTACATCATCATTCTATTGATCTTCTCGACTCCTTTACGAGCGGAGTTTTACTCAAACATCACCACAAGAACAACAATTACAAATTGAGATCTAATCATGATGCAAGAATTACAAGAAAGCAAGATTAAAGAATTTCACTTTTTATTTATATCAACAATTTCGTTACAATCACTCAAGAACTGCAAGAGGAAGAACTCGATCGTCGATTTGGCTTCGCTCGTCTCCGTGAGTCGCGGATCGACTTGGATCACTTGCCCGATGGAAGATCGGCTCGGCTCATAAAAGGTTGAAGGCTTCTCACTTGATTTGGTACTCGGGATCTTGAATTTGGAGTGGAATTAGGGTTAGGGTTTCGCACAAGTCTTGTCACTAGACTTGTGGAAGAAGATGAAGAGTGTAGAGGTAAAGAATGAACTAATGAATTAATGATGAACAACCAATGATTGAACAACTAATGAACAACCTCAACCCTTAGATCTAGGTTCCTATTTATAGCCATCAAAACCCTAGATCTAGGATTTGAATTTTAAGTTTCCCTCCAAAAGTTTGTTAGAAGAAATTTGAATTTCCCTCCAAAAGTTTGTTAGATGAAATTTGAATTTCCCTCCAAAAGGTTGTTGGATGAAATTTGAATTTCCCTCCAAAAGTTTGTTGGATGAAATTTGAATTTCCCTCCAAAAGGTTGTTGGATGAAATTTGAATTTCTCTCCAAAAGTTTGTTAGATGAAATTTGAATTTCCCTCCAAAAGTTAGTTAGAGGAGAAGCTTCTAGATGTGATTAGTTAGGAGGGAGCTTCTAGAAGAGGTTAGTTAGGAGCTTAATTAGGATTAGCTTTGCTTAATGATCTTTGCTGATCTGGCAGAAGACTCTGGAGAATTCTGGAATTTGACGTGTCAAAATGAGGTGTACCCACTGAGAGGAGAGTTATGCACCAAAATTAGAGTGATGATCTGACCAAACTGCCGCGGAACTGCGGCTCAAGCGCGCTCCCGCCGCGGTTCCGCGGCGCTTTAGAGGCTTTAGGGCTTGCAACTTCTGGTGATGATTTGGGCTGACTTGTGGGCCTTTCTTTGATATGTTGATTTTTATATTTCCTTTTGAATTGCTACCAGATCTGAAATTATTGAGTTGGCGTATTTTTGATCAGCCCTTTTGGCTTTGCTCCTGCAATTTCCTGCATAAATCTCGACACAAGTGTTGCGCAAATACAGAGATGATGCGATGCCATAAAATACAGTCAATTTCCCTTAAAGTGACGGTTTAAAAGTTTAAGACATGCAATCTGATATTTTATGACTGGTTTTCTAATATGTGAAATATGAATACCGAACACTTCTAAATGAGTGCAAAAGATGGGGAAATTGCCGTGTTAAGAATGCAATATTTTCAACTGATCAATACGTTAGCCGCATTGAAGCTAAGATCAACCTAAATGTTTGTTAAGGATACGTTAGTCTTATTTGAGACTAAGAACAACTTAACAGAAAGAGCATTTGAGGGCTCTATTGTTCCAGTTTAGGGACGTAGTGGTCCATAGGTAGTTTAGGGACATTGCGATCCATTGCCAGTTTAGGAACATGGTGATCCATAGGTAGTTTAAGGATGCATAAGTCCATAGGCTTAAGGACCCCACAGTCCATATGGGTGTGTTTAAGGACTCATTAGTCCGTTAGTTTAAGGACGCATAAGTCCGTAAGTTTAAGGACCCCACAGTCTGTATCTTGGTTTAAGGACGCATAAGTCCATAAGTTTAAGGACCCCACAGTCCGTGTTGACGCGTGGTTGTCGGGACCCGTCACCTCTCTGACGTCGTTGAAGGATTACAACGATAGGTGTCAGAGGAGTTTGGAGATGTACCCTTGAACCGGTTGTAAATTGATTTAGGAGAGCAGTCTTGCTCAGTTAATTTAGTTTGAGGACTTACGGCCATGATTGGGCTAAGTCCTGTTGAATATGTTCAACGTTTTTTCTTTATCTTTGGCCTATTAGGCCTGTGCTAGGGCTTTGCCCATGTTTAATAATGCATAGCATTAATCTTGGTCTCTGTTGGACCTTTATTTGGGCTCTGCCCCTTTTAAATGATGCACAGTATCTGTTTTGGTCTGACAGACCCTTGTTTGGGCTCTGCCCCTTTTTAAAAAAGAATGATGCATTGCATCTGTTTTTATTTGGGCTCTGCCCTTTTTTTTAAAAAAATAATGCATGGCATTTTATTAGGCCTGTTAGGCCTTTTTTAATTGGGCTTGGCCCTTCTGCAAATAATGCAGTGCATTAATTATCTGACAGTGGTTTGTTAGACGCTTTGCGCTAATTATTGAGCGCAAGCGCATGTGGAGGTGACACGTGTCACACTCTGGTGAGCGCAGGCGCAACAGCGCAGTGCGCTATGTCAGTGCGATGCGCTGTTGCGCTGCTGACACGTGGCGCTCTCTGATGGCTTGCGCCAACCCAGGAGCGCAACAGTGCAGTTTTTGCAAGTGCAAGGCACTGTTTCAGTAACTTGATCCAATTTTGGATTCAAGAAAAGAATCTTTAAGATTCCAGAACCAATGGTTCATAAAAAGTGCAAGGCACTGTTATTATTTTTATTTATTGAAGATCATTGATCTTGTTCTTAGATCAATGATCTATTCAGAAGAACTTCTTCTTCTTTTTCATAAAGGTTTTTACCTTCTTTCTTGAGTTCTTCAAAATTCTTCAGAGCTTTCTCTTTTTTGTTGTTTTTTCTGAAGTTCTTGATGTCTATCTGTTTTGAATTGGGGTCTAGTGGCCTTTATATAGTGCATATAAATTTGTTAAATTTGTTAAATTTGTTAAAGAGATTATTCTCTGAGTGATTTGGGGAATTTTCCCCACCGTTGGATCTTTGATCCAAGGGCTTCTGTTTTACAGAAGACAATCTTCTTGTTTTAACAAGAACAGAAAGATCTTACTAGAATTTTAATTCTGTTTGGCACAGATGCACCTGCGATTGACACGTGTCGCGCAGCGCACAGCGTGGCACACAGTGCAGCGCAGCTGCGCTAGCGCACCTGCACTGACACGTGTCGCGCAGCGCACAGCGCAGCTGCGCTTGCGCAACTGTGCTGACACGTGTCGCGCAGCGCAGCGCTTGCGCAAATGCAACTGTGCTGACACGTGTCGCGCAGCGCAGCGCTTGCGCAACTGAAGCGTTGCTTCCTTTAATTTTGTTTTTTAATAGAGCCTTGCTCTGATTGGGTGCACTGCCTTGGGCGCTGCGCTGATATATCAGCTTCTGACACGCGGCGCGTTGCGCGCAGCGCACGGAATTTGAAGTGTTGCTTGCACACGGAATTTGAAGTGTTGCTTGCACACGGAATTTGAAGTGTTGTTTCAAAATTTGAATTATTGAAATTCAAACAGAGCCTTGCTCTGATTGGGGGAAACAAATGCCCCCCATCGTTGCGCTTACGTGGCATCAAACGTGAGCGCGGCGGTGGCGGAATCCCAACTGTTGGGAACTTGGAACGACACTTATTGCCTATAAATAGGATCTTTTGTCCCTTAGATGATCTTCATCTCTTCATAAGAATTTTGTCCAGAGCCCTGCTCTTTTTGTTCAAGCACTTTTAAGAGTTAAAACTCTAGAAAAAATTTAGGTAAAAATTAATTTGGATTAAATTAAATTAATTTTAAGAGCCATACTCTAAATAGATCCCTGATCTAGAGAAGACCCATTTAGGGTTTCACTTAGCAGAGCTTTGCTCTATAGGTCTAAAAGGATCAAAAGAGAACTAAAGGGAACCCTATTAGGGTTCCATTAATGGAGCTCTGCTCTCTAAAAGATTTTCGTTGTATTTTTTGAATTCGTTAATGGAGCTTTGCTCCTTCCAAATCATCTAAAAGAACTCTTAGTAGTTTTTCATTGATCTTGGAGTTTAAAGATGTCATTTTATTCCTCGGTGCATTATATCGCTTTGCTTAATCAGTCTTTCTGATAATTTTGTTGATTCTCTTTCACAGAAACAATGGACGCCCATATGTACGATCTTGTTGAGATCATCTCTTACGGGGACATCCGCTGACTTGGCCGTTCTCAAAATCGAGAGTTCACGAACGCGGAGTGTGCTGAAATCATGAGCCGCTTCGACGCATATAACGGTCAGCTGCTTCCCAGACGTTCCTCCTCCTGAAGTTTATCGTGGGAGCCATCTGGGAAGCGCTTCCCCTATTCTGTTCCGGTATGCCGTTTGGGGCGTTGGATGCCGCCGAGGATAAGGTGTACTCGGTGTACCTGATGAACTTAATCTCGAAGAGATGGCGAGACAATCTTGTCGATCTCCTGCACCAGGCCTTCCAACAGTCCGCCATACTCGCTGCTTATTAGAGGGAGGAGGACATCCGTGGGGACCACGACGCTTGTGCTCGCGAAAGAAAGCACACTAGGAGGTTCGCCAGGCTTGGAAAATCTTAGATAAGGTTACTTTCGAGTTCCTTAATCCATGTTTTGGGTCCGAGGTTATACCGTTATAAACATTTCAATAATGTTGTTATTTATTTTTTTATGGTTGTAAAAGCCTTTTGAAATATGAATGGAAAATTTTTATTTCAGCTTGTCTTATTTCTCATTCTGAGTTTGTTGCACACACACGAATGGATGTGTCTCGAATGCTTGATCAAATGCAAATCGAATGTCCTTTTTGTCGCTTCCCTCTTTCTTTTATTATCAGTATACTGCTTTAGTAAACATGGTTGATAGGTGATAGAGCTAGCATCCTGTATTGGCTTCTTCAAAAGGCAGCGATGGCTTAGGCCATAGGTTCAAATCCGCTGCCTAAGACTTTTCAACTTTATGAGCCGTGAGGGTCTCATAAAGACTTTTCTCGCTACGGATCGAGAGGATCTCGTAGGTGGATTTTCTCCTTAGGAATCGTGAGGATTCCTAAGTGCGTTTTCTCTTATAAGTCGTAAGGATTCTATAAGAGAATTTTCCCTCCTACGAGTCGAGAGGACTCGCAAGCGGTTGTTTCCCTCCTTGTCGAGATTCGACTTCGGAGAGTGAAACCCGTGAATAGTATACAAGAGACTGTTTTAAGCCGACTTGCAGGGTCCCAGTGCTTAGGAAACAATTTTTTTTTTAAATCCCTGCTGCCTAAGGCTTTATCTTGCAAGTTGAAACGAACCGGGAAGTTCTCGCGGAGACACCAGTTTCTCTGCGGGCCGACGCGAATCAGGAGGCTCTCATCAAGGACGCTAGTTTCCCTGAGTTGAGGAGTTTGCCAAGGACACTGATTTCCCTGGGGTTGAAACGAGTCGAGATGTTCCTGCAAAGACGCTAGTTTTTCTGCGGGTCGACGCGAATCGAGGTGTTCTTGTCATGGACACTGGTTTCCCTGAGTCGAAGTATTTTGCCGAAGACACTGGTTTCTTCGGGGTTGAAACGAATCGGAGTATTCCTGCGGAGACACTGGTTTCTCTGTGGGCCGACGCGAATCGAGGAGGCTCTCATCAAGGACGCTAGTTTCCCTGAATTGAGGTATTTACCAAGGACACTGGTTTCCATGGGGTTGAAACGAGTCGATGTGTTCCTGCAAAGACGCTAGTTTCTCTGCGGGTCGACGCGAATCAGGATGTTCTCGTCAAGGACACTGATTTCCCTGAGTCGAAGTATTTTGCCGAAGACACTAGTTTTTTCGGGGTTGAAACGAATCGAATTATTCATGTGGAGACACTGGTTTCTCTGCGGGACGACGCGAATCAGGAGGCTCTCATCAACGACGCTAGTTTCCCTGAATTGAGGTATTTGCTAAGGACACTAGTTTCCCTGGGGTTGAAACGAATCAATATATTCCTGCGGAGACACTGGTTTCTTTGCGGGTCGACGCGAATCAGGATGTTCTCGTCAAGGACACTGATTTCCCTGAGTTGAAGGATTTTGCCGAGGACGCTAGTTTCCTCGAAATTGAAACGAATCGGAGTATTCCAGCGGAGACACTGGTTTCTCTGCGGGCCGACGCGAATCAGGAGTCTCTCATCAAGGATGCTAGTTTCCCTGAGTTGAGGAATTGGCCAAGGACACTGGTTTCCCTGGGGTTGAAACGAGTCGAGGTGTTCCTGTAGAGACGCCAGTTTCTCTGCGGGTTGACACGAATCAGGATGTTCTCGTCAAGGACACTGGTTTCCCTGAGTCGAAGGATTTTGCCGAAGACACTGGTTTCTTCGGGGTTGAAACGAATCGGAGTATTCCTGCGGAGACACTGGTTTCTCTACGGGCCGACACGAATCAGGAGGCTTTCATCAAGGACGCTAGGTTCCCTGAATTGAGGAGCTGCCAAGGACACTGGTTTCCTTGAAAGTTGAACTGATCTGTGGTGGTCTTTCAGGTTTTATATAAGTTACCGTCAAAACCGTGAAGCTAGGAATTTGATCTTCGCTTCATTTATTGGCACTGCGTCTGCTGTATCGAGATGAATGTCACGATTGTCTCTAGGCTGTTGGTGAACCGTCGAGATTTGGCTTTGTATTTTGGCGGAGCCTGTTGGGAAGGTGTGGTTCCCTCTTTGTTTACGCCCTTGGATTGTATACAGGGATCGATGTGATCTCAACTGTAGGGAAAAAGATTTCATATATTTTTTTATTGTTTTATTTCCGCGATGCTCTATCATTTCAGCTTTTATATCGCGAAGGTCGCGATTTGCCCAATCATTTCGGCTATTTTTCGCGGTGCCCAATCATTTCGGCTTTTTATTTTATTTTTACTCTCTGCTTTTTATTGCGAGTTGCCCAATCATTTTGGCTGTTTTGTATGCATACGTTTTTACTTGCTGCCTTTTATTGCAAGTTGCCCCATCATTTCGGCTATTTTGTATGCATGTACGGCCTACTGGCTTTTCGCCGTAAACCTGAAATTAGACACCGATTTCGGCATCAGCACCGCTACAACTGGGATATTGCCAGGAACAAATCATCATTTGCCTCTGTCGATGTCGAACAAAGGTGGCTTAGCGAACAGGGTTAAGGTCCTGTCGAGTAAGGCTTTTGATTTCATGAGCCGTGAGGGTCTCACAAAGGTATTACTCCCTACAAGTCGTGAGGATCTTGTAGGTGTATTTTCTCGTTAGGAATCGTGAGGATTCCTAAGTGCATGTTCCTCTGTAAGTCTTAAGGATCCTACAAGAGGGTTTTCTCCTTATAAGTTGAGAGAACTTACAAGGGTTGTTCATCATGCGAACATATCCCTAGTCACGGGTGGGACTTTGTTAAGGAAATGTTTATTCGCGCCCGTGGATTGTATACAAGGGTCAGTACTGAGCCACTTGTAGGGCGATATTGAAGGTTGTGGGGGTTGTTTAAGCACAGGTTTAGGTCTCTGTAACTTAAGACTTTCAAATCTTATGAGCCGTGAGGGTCCCATAAGAGAGTTCTCCTTACGAGTCGTGAGGATCTCGTAAGTGCATTTTCTCCTTAGGAATCGTGAGGATCCCTAAGTGTGTTGCTTCCTTGTGAGTCGTAAGGATCTCACGCGGGTGGTTTCTTCTTACAAGGTCGAGAGGACCTTGTAAGTGTCCTTTAACGAGGTTGCGCCCTTTCGGATTTTCACAAACACTCGCCGGTAGTCCTGCTGTTTTTACTCACGGAGCCCTTTCGGGTTTTCATCCGTGCCCTTTTTGCTTATGGACATACCTCTTTTTTTTATTATATATTTTTTATTCTTTTTTTTACGAAGTCGCGCCCTTTCGGATTTTCACGAACACTCGCCGGTAACCCTGCTATTTTTACTCACGGAGCCCTTTCGGGTTTTCATCCGTGCCCTTTTTTGCTTATGGACATACCGTTTTTATTTATTTTTTATTTTTTATTATATTTTTCTTTTATTCATCTCGTCAGCCTAAGGATGATGCGGTAGTAGTTTAAGGACGTTTCGGTCCGTAGCTAGTTTTAGGACGCAGTGGTCCATCATTAGTTTAAAGATGTTTCGGTCCGTCATTAGTTTAAGAACGTTTCGGTCCGTCATTAGTTTAAGGACGTTTCGGTCCAGTCAGGAGAAGGCCGGCTACTGCTTATAGAGTTTGGGCTTAGGAAGATAGCGAGCGGACATAGTCGTCGTCATCTATCATTGACCTAGGTTGTGGCTCATTAAGCGTAGTATTTCTTCAGGAAGCGACCGTTTATTGGCCTGAAAGGCCTTTCACCGTGCATATCCATGAGTAGATAGGCACCACCCTGGTAGACCTTGTCTATGATGTACGGGCCTTCATAGTTTGGCTCGAATTTTCCCCGCTTGGCGCGATTGGGGATCATAGGCCTTTTGACCACTAGCACGAGTTCGCCTTAGCGGAATGTCCTCGGTCGGGTCAATCTTTCATATGAGCGCGTCATCTTTGCTTTACAAGCTTCTAGATTTTGTTGCGCTATGAGTCGTGTTTCATCAAGGGCATCAAGCTCCTCAAGCCGAAGGTGAGCATTTTCTTCGTCAGTCAGCTCGTAGTGGACTGCCACTCGTAGAGAGGGTAACTCTATCTCGAGGGGGAGTCTTGAATTTTCCCTCCAAAAGTTTGTTAAGAGAGCCTTCTAGAAATAGTTTGTTAAGCCGAGCCTTCTAGATGCGCCACGTGGAGTTTCTCGGGTCTTCTGGAAGCTTGGGCCGTTAGAGGTAAGCACGTGGGAAAATTGGAGCTTCTTATGACATCATACCACCGCAGATCCGCGGCGCCAAGTGGGTTTGGGCCGCGGATCCGCGGTCCTTTGAGGGCCCCACTGCATGACAATTCTTGGTAATTCTTTGGCTGACTTATGGGCATTTTTATGATATGTTGAATTTTATTTGGCCTTCTGTATCGCTACCAGATCTTTAGCCTTTGAGTTGGCGTATTTTATCGGCATTGTTTTCACAATTTTGGCTCGGTTTCTGTAATTTCCTGCACAGACTTCAAGACAAGAGTTGTGTTATACAAGAATGGTGCGATGCCATGATAAACACACAATTTCCCTAAAAGTGCCGGTTTAAAAGTCTAACACATGAAATCTGGTATTTCAGAGATGTTTTGCTAATATGTGCAATATGAATACCGAACACTTCTATATGAGTTCAAATGATAGGGAAATTGCCGTGTTAAAAATGCAGTATTTTCGACTGATCAAGGATGAAGAAAAGGAGAAGGATTGGAGATAAGCCTTTGTAGAATACTTCAAATCTCATCATACGCCCGAAGACGCGTTGTCAAGACATCAGCTCATGAAACGAGCTCTATCATTCGCCTTCGTCAATGATACTTTATATAAGATATCGTTTGACAATTTGTGGCTAAGATGCTTAGGACCGGAAGAAGTAAGGAAAGTCGTCCAAGAAACTCACGACGGATTCTGTGGTTCCTATCAAGCTGGGCCAAAAGATGAAGTTAAAAATCAAGAGAATGGGTTACTATTGGCCAACAATGATTCTGGACTGCCTTGAATATGCAAAGCAGTGTCACTCGTCCCAAATACACGGGGACTTCATCCACCAGCATCCGAATCCTTTACACCCAACATTGACTAGCTGGCCATTCGAAATGTGGGGAACCGGGAACCGATATAATCGGGCCCATCGAACCAGCATCATCTAAGGGACATCGGTTCATACTAGCAACAACCGATTACTTCTCTAAGTGGGCAGAAGCAATACCGCTAAGAGAGGTGAAGACGGAGAACATCCTCCATTTCTTTAGGACACATGTCATCTACCGGTTCGACACTCGGCGACGGATCATCTGGGATAATGGGCCGACCTACAGAAGCCATAAGATCAGCCGCTTCGCACAGCAGCATAAAATAGATTGAAGATACTCTTCAGTCTATAACCCCCGAGCTAACGGTCTAGCTGAGACTTTCAACAAGAACTTGACGAAGATCATAAAGAAGACGGTGTCCACAAACATAAAAGATTGGCACGAGTGATTGCATGAAGCTCTTTGGGCTTATCGGACTATGTTCAATACGGCCACGAATACAACGCCATTCGCGTTGGTATTTGGCACGAAAGCAGTACTTCCCTTGGAGATAGAGCTACCCACTCTACGAGTAGCGGTCCGACATGAGCTGACGGATGAAGAAAATGCCCACCTTCGGCTTGAGGAGCTCAATGCCCTCGATGAAACTCGTCTCATGGCGTAGCAAAACCTAGAAGCTTACAAAGCGAGGATGACGCGCTCATACGAAAGACTAACCAGGACAAGAGTATTCCGCCAAGGAGAACTCGTGCTATTTGTCAAAAGACCTATGATCCCCAATCGTGCCAAACAGGGGAAATTCAAGCCAAACTATGAAGGTCCGTATATCATAGACAAGGTCTACCAAGGTGGGGCCTACATGCTCATGGATATGCATGGCGAAAGACCCTTCCGGCTAATAAATGGCCGGTTCCTTAAGAAATACTATGCTTGACAATTCACGGCTCAGGTTAAAGATGGATGCCGACGCTCATGTCCGCTCGCTGTCTTCCTGAGTCCAAACTTTATAAGTAGTATCCGGCGAAACCTCGCCTCAAAATCCTGACGGACCGCAACATCCTTAAACTAGCAGTGGACTGAGATGTCCCTAAACTAACAACAGACCGCAACGTCCTTAAACTAGCTTTGGACCGAGATATCCCTAAACTAACAACGGACTGCAACGTCCTTAAACTAGTTTCAGACCGAGATGTCCCTAAACTAACAATGGACCGAGATGTTCTTAAACTAACATTGGACCGAGAAGTTTTTAAACTAAAAATGGACCGCAGTGTCTTTAAACTTAATACGCCTGTTCCCCTCCGAACGGCGGCCGTTGACATGGGCTGTCTCGCCTGAGGTTCGGGGCAGATGCTAATGGGTGCTATCCGTCCACCTCTCCGAAGATGCCAAGTTGATCTATGGCACCGAGTATCGAAGGTTTAGACGGATGCGGCCGATGTAGCAGACTTCGTCAGATTCCCCCTCGTTTGAGGGGTTTTTTGATTGTGGGGACGCTCTTCCCTGCAGGCGCAAGCCCCTGCAGTTAATTACGCTACCGCATCGCGGTAACAACTTTCTCCTTCTCCAGATGGTCACTTCGTGTCGAGGGTGTTTATTTTGTTTTTTATTTCCCGTGGATTGTTTACGGAGACTGAGTTATGTCGTCGCCCGTAGGGCGTGGACTAGTCCAAATCCGTGTTTATCTTAGATTTGGGTTTGGGGGTTTGGTTTGAGGATACGTCAGCCATACTTGAGGCTAAGATCAACTCAAACGTTTGTTAAGGATACGTTAGTCTAACGTTGAGACTAAGATCAACTTAACGGGATCGTTTAGATCCGACAAAAGAGCATTTGGGCTCCGTTGTTCCAGTTTAGGGACATAGTTGTCCATCGTATGTGTGGCCGTCAGGACCCGTCACCTCTCTGACGACGTTGAAGGATTACAACGACGAATGTCAGAAGAGTTCAGAGATGTACCCTCGAGCCAGAGTTAATTGGGGGGATTCATAGTCCAGTCTGTTTGAAGGTTTAAGGATACGTTAGCCATCTTTAAGGCTAAGATCAACTTAAACGGGACCGTTTAGATCCGACAAAAGAGCACATGGGGCTCTATTGTTCTAGTTTAAGGACATTGCGGTCCATGGGTAGTTTAAGGACATTGCGGTCCATTGTTAGTTTTAAGATATCTCGGTCAAGGTTAAGGACGTCATAGTCCATGGGTTTAAGGACTCCACAGTCCGGTATGTGCTCTGGATGCTTCACACGGGTTCACTGCCGTGCTAGGCGAGGACCAGGCTCCGCTCTGGACGTTTTCCACGGGGTCAAAGAGTGACGTTATCCACGTTCCACGTAACCAGGAATTTTGCATTAGACGTGGGTTTAAGGACCCCACAGTCCGTATCATGGGTGGTCGTCGGGACTCGTCACCTCTTTGAAGATATTGAGGGATTACAATGCCAAGTATCAAAGGAGTGAAGAGATGTACCCTAGAACCGGAATGGCTTAAGTAGTCCTTGGCCCAATTTAGGGTCAAGACCGATTAATTATGTTATGAGCCCATTAGCCCAGTTAATTACGAATTGAAGACTCATGGCCTAGCTCGAGCTAAGTCCTAGCATGTCTGGAATATTGGCTTTGTGTTGGCCCATTGAAGGAGAGGCTTTGCCTCTATCCATTTAGCCAGTTGGGCCAAAGCCTAGTGTTAAACACTACGGAGCAATCAGTGTTGAACACTGAGAATGAGGTTGACAAGTTAGTGTTTAACACTAAAAGATAATTGGTGTTAAACACCAGCAGCAAGGCTTCAAATTATCATAAACACTAAAACAGATCAGTGTTGAACACTGGCGATGGAGATCTCAGATTAGTGTCGAATATTAAGGTAATCAGTGTTTAACACTGTGAATAAAATTCTTTGATTAGTGTTGAACACTAAGGCCCAACAGTATTTCAATACTGGATTCGAGGGTTCCAATTGAGTGTTAAACACTAAGGCAGGAGGGGTCACGTGGTAACACGTGAGGGCGCCCTCCCTTTATTTGTTCTGCTGAGATTATCGCATCTTTCTGAGCATCACGTGCCCTCACGTGACGGGCATTTAAATGCTTGTATGCTAAAGCTTCTGCCGAGGGTCACGTGGGTCACGTGGGGTGCTGCCTCAAAGGGGCTTTTTGTAGATCTCTTGGGGGGTCACGTGGTGACACGTGACCCTGCCTCTATGTATGCTGTTTAGAGGACCTGCTAATCTTTTCCAGGAATTAAATTCCTCGTAGGGTTAAACCCTGACAGTACTTTCAGAGGAATTAAATTCCTACTTCCTTTTGAAGATTTATATTCTGAATAGAGTTAGACTCTGAATTTTTTGTAGGAATTAAATTCCTCA
The DNA here is from genome assembly GCA_030015575.1 of Agapanthus africanus. Classification (NCBI taxonomy): domain Eukaryota; kingdom Viridiplantae; phylum Streptophyta; class Magnoliopsida; order Asparagales; family Amaryllidaceae; genus Agapanthus; species Agapanthus africanus. Next base: position 58,681,540 of record JASDDO010000024.1, read on the forward strand.
TAAATATGAAGAACTAAATAGGGTTAAACCCTAAAAAAAGGCTTTCAAGGAATTAAATTCCCATTCTCTGTTAAATTATGATCAAGGGAATTAAATCCCCGCTGTTCCAACAGAACTAGGTTCTTAATTAGGGTTAAACCCTGTTTCTTTTTGTTTTGAAGGAATTAAATTCCCATAACACAGGGTTAAACCCTAGTTTTGTTTTTAAAGGAATTAAATTCCTATAGTTCTGTGAGAATTAAATTCTCATGTTTCCATTCCCTCTCTATGTTTTGGATCTGCATGGCAGGATCTCAACCCATTGAGAATTAAATTCTTAACCTAAAGGGGAGATGTGCACTTTGTAGATCCTCTATCAAAGAGAGAAGAAATATGTTCTTCTATTTTATATTATCAGAGTTAAACTCTGTTGAGAATTCAATTCTCCCTCCTTCAAAAAGCCTTCCCTTTTCTTACCTAGGGTTTTCTTTTGCAGAAGCTCCAAATTCTTCAAAGTAATCAAGGCTCTCACCTTTTTTTCTCCCTCTGCGTATATATCTTCTTTTTTGTATCTCTTGGCTCCTATTTATAGGAGAAGCAGCCGAATAATTAGTTTTTGACGAATCTTCGTTGAGATATTTGATTTGCATCCATTATTCGTTCTGGACCTTTGGATTATTAGGTGAATTTTATTCACCATTGGATTTCAAATCCGGGGATTCTCCCTTGTTATTTCGGTTAGATTTAAAGGGGAAATCTTTCCAAACCCGAGATTTTCCATAGATAGGTGATATTTAATCACCTCTAAATCTTTAATTCGATCGGCCCCAGATAATCACTTTCCTTTGGAAAGATTTAAATCTCCTTCAGAATTTAATTCTGTTAACAAAGCGGGCTTTGAAAGCCGGTCACGTGTGACCACGTGACCCCCTTAGAACGAGCCTTCCTGCTTTCTTTTTATTCTCTGTCTTCTGGTTGCTGATTTAGTCATCACGTGTCAACACGTGACCATTGGTCACGTGTGAACACGTGACCCCTGTCGGGAGCCCCTTTCCTTGACTCAACTGGAGAACGAGTCCTCTTCTGAAGCCTTTTCCTTGACTTGATCAGGGAACCAATGTGCCCTTTCCGCTGCTTTTATATGTCACGTGTCAACACGTGACTGCTGGTCACGTGTAAGCACGTGGCCCCCTTTCTGAAGCTTTTCCCATAAGCTTTCCTGATTTTAAATCAGGAAACAAATGCCCCCACAGCGTTGTTCTCACGTGTCTGCACGTGAATGCAACGCTGTCACTTTTGTGACCGTTGGATTCCTTTAGGGATTTGGGGAGATGAAACGTTTCCATTGCCTTCTATAAATACCACTGTCTCTTCATAGGAGCCTTCACTTTGCTCATCTTCATCTTTTTCTTCTGAGAACTTCTTCTTTGAGAATTTAATTCTCGCTTTCAGAGCTTAGTTCTCTGTCTTGAAACAATCTTCAGAGTTTAACTCTGTTCGAAAAGAATCCTTTTTCTCAGGTAATGTTCTTGGACAATGATGGACCTTCACATTTCTCTGGATTTTAAATCCAGAACAAGGGTTTTTACCCTTTTTCTTTCATATTTTCCATAAGAACATGAAACCGCTTAACCTTCAAACTGTAGATCTCTTAGGGTTTAGGTGATCTTTGGGGAGATGATGATGGCGTTTCAACCCCATGGAATTTAATTCCATCAAAAAATGTTTCTGGGAATTTAATTCCCTTTTCTTAATAAGGAATTTAATTCCTATGAAGAACTTCGTTTCTTCGCATGGAGGCTTCCTGAGGTCTCTTGGCCCTAGGTTGTTCTTCCTGCCATTAATGCAATGGGGGCTTTGTAATGATTTCTCGTGACTTTTATTTCAGGTATCATGGATGCCCATCTGTATAGTCTTGACGAGATCATTTCCTACGGGAATATTCGTGCGCTGGGCCGCAGTCAGAACCAGGAGTTCACCGATGCTCAGTGTGCCGAGATCATGAGCCGCTTTGACGAGTACAACCATCGGCTACTCCCCCGTCGCTCTTCTCTTCTGAGGCTGATCGTGCTGGCGATCAGGGAGGCCCTCCCTTTATTTTGTGCTGGTGTGCCGCTTGGATCATTGGACGCCGCCGAGGATAAAGTACACTCGGTGTATCTGATGCACTTGATCTCCAAGAGAAGGCGGGATAATCTCATTGATCTCCTGCATCAGATTTTTCAGCAATCAGCCATACTTGCCGCCTACCGGAGGATAGAGGACATCCGCGGGGACCCCGACGCTTGTGACCGTGAGAGAAAGCATACTCGGGAGGTTCGAAATGCTTGGAAGATCTTGAATAAAGTTAATTTCGAGTTTCTCAACCCATGCCCCGCGTCTGAAGCCTTGCCATTGTAAAAGTTTTCTTTTTATTTTGTATGGCCTTCTTGAAGTCTGGATGATAAGTTCTGTTGTGTCTTTGTATGTTTGCATGCTTTTTCTCTGGGATTTTATTATTTTGCTACTATTGTTGTTTGTGCTTTTTTAATATGCAGGGTACTACTCCATATTTTTCCTTTTAAATGCACATCAGGTTTAGGCCTCATGTGTTCTACACGTGGGATCCCTTGATGTGGCCGTTCACAAGATTTTCCCCATGCCATATTTTCAGTGCACAATATTAGATGCAGAAAAAGGGCCTTGGAAATAGTTCCATCTCCTTGATTTTCGATGCCTTTCCTTTTTTAGGCCTTGGAAATAACTTCACCATGCAAGATTTTTCGCGCACAGCACTTAATGCACTTCATTATATATGAGGCTATAGCTTTCTTTTCCTTTCACAGAGAGATTTATATCATATATATTTTTTTTTCTTGAGAGAGAAACGAGTGCCATGGCTTGTAATCGCCCTCATGCTCGTCGACAGCCATGGGAAGTTCCTCTTGAGGAGATGATCCCCCGCTTTGCTGCTCGGTTGGTGGACCCCCTCCTTTCCGACAACGAATGTGACTTGGCCATGCATGAGCTCTCGATCCGTAGAGGGTCTCCCCTCCCGATGGGTTCTCTCTGGCTCCAAATGATTCTCGCGGCCGTGCTTGCCGACATCCCTCCTCACCCGGCAGAGATGACCTTGGCGATACTTGGCGCGGCTGAAGAAAAGCTCGAGGGCTTCCATGAGGCGCGTCTGATTACTCGGGCTTTGAAGGATCGCTCAATTAATCTGCTGAGCCAGATAAAGGCCCGGCGAGCTGTTATGTCTGCTTTCGCAGACGAACACGGCGCCAATCGATGGGGAGCGACTCCTCGTGAGAACCGTCGCTTTGATGTGCTGGAGAGAGCGGAGAGAGAGATGGAGAACCTTGTCATTTATTTTGTTAACCCTTGTGCCGTTGATCCCGTGTTTGGTGACCATTTTCCATTAGCGTAGCATTTTTAAATTAGTGCCTTCTTTTTGTATGCTTTATGTTGAACTTCCATGTAGGCTTGGTACTCGTATGTACGTTTCCGCTTGCATGAATAAATTTTGTGTTCCTCTTATGAGAACTTTCTTTAATTGCAAATGCTATCATCATTCTCCTGCGTATTAGACCTTTTTGGGCATTATGAACGTTCATGCGACTGCAAATGCCATTATTATTTTTTGAATGCTCATATGATTGCGAATGCATGCTCGAAATATATTTGAGATCTTTCTTGTTGCCTTGCACGTCAGGTGATGTGAGCGCGTTTTAGATCGATTATTCCTGTCGGTTGGAAGCCCATTTATACGGCCTTGTAAATGTCTTGTTTCCGAGGCCGTGGTCACGAACGCGAGCTTTCGTGGCCACGTAGCGAACATATCGTTATGCGAGAGAAAGGCTCGTCCGTAAATTTTCGGAGAGGGAGCTAGCTTCCAAGGCGCTGAGCGAGCTTCGCGCTACCCTTATCGCCAAGGCCAACCAAGCATATGAACTCTGGCGGTTGCTTCAGGAGTTCATCAAAGAGGTGGTGTCCCTCGATAAAGCTGTCACGTTCACTTGTGAAAGGGTCGAAGCTCATAAGGCCACTGAGAGAGAGCTTGAAGCCCGGCTTGCTTCATATCAGGCCCAACAAGCTCAGGCGGAGGCTCGCCTTCTGGAGATCTTGCGTCATGAAGCCGTGGCTCAGCAACAGAACGATGAGCTGGTGAAATTATTACACCGCCCGCCGGCTTGAGGACTTGTATCTTTTCTCCTTTTTTTGTTTGTACATACTCATGGATAAGAGTATCTTTCTTTTTGTTTCTTTCATGAATTGTACTTTGTATCCATTTTGGCTTATGAATAAAAGATACAATTTTTCTCTCAATGGTGTATCCCCTTTTTATTGAATGTATTCTGCGGATATTCTATTTTGATCTCCTTGCAGGACGGCCATGGCTTAGGATTCAGGGTTAGGATCTGCTTCCTAAGGCTTTTGCATCTTATAAGCCACGAGGGTCTCGTAAAGAGTTTTTCTCCCTATAGGTCGAGAGGATCCTATAGGTGTAAGTTCTTTTTAGAGATCATGAGGATTTTAAGCGGGTTTTCCCTTGAGGGTCGTAAGGATCTCACAAGGGAGTTTTTTCTTCCTTACAGGTCGTGAGGACCTGCAGGTGCTGAATGTGGTCACCCTTATCCGTGTTTCACAGGGTCAGAGGCTGCTCCAGGTATCGTAGTTTAAAGACGTCGCGGTCAAGGTTAAGGACCTCATAGTCCGTGGATTTAGGGACTCCACCGTCCGCTGTTAGTTTTAAGACATCACGGTCAAGGTTAAGGACCTCATAGTCCGTGGATTTAGGGACTCCACAGTCCGATGCTAGTTTTAAGACATCACGGTCAAGGTTAAGGACCTCATAGTCCGTGGATTTAGGGACTCCATAGTCCGATGTTAGTTTTAAGACATCACGGTCAAGGTTAAGGACCTCATAGTCCGTGGATTTAGGGACTCCACCGTCCGCTGTTAGTTTTAAGACATCACGGTCAAGGTTAAGGACCTCATAGTCCGTGGATTTAGGGACTCCACAGTCCGATGTTAGTTTTAAGACATCACGGTCAAGGTTAAGGACCTCATAGTCCGTGGATTTAGGGACTCCACAGTCCGGTGTTTGGTTGCAGGGACCCTTCACCTCTTTGAAGACGTTGAGGAATTACAACGCCAGGTATCAAAGGAGTGAAGAGATGTACCCTTAAACCAAGGAAGAATTCGTAGGGAATCGGGGTGTTTGATCGTTAGTTTTAAGACATCACGGTCGAGGTTAAGGACGTCATAGTCCGTGGATTTTAAGGACTCCACAGTCCGGTATTTGCTCTGGATGCTTCACACGGGTTCACTGCCGTGCTTGGCGAGGACCAGGCTCCGCTCTGGATGCTTCACACGGGTTCACTGCCGTCCTCTGCGAGGACCAGGATCCGCTCTGGACGTGTTCCACGGGGTCAAAGAGTGACGTCGTCCGCATTCCACGTAACCATGAATTTTGCACTAGATGCTTCACACGGGTTCACTGCCGTGCTCGGCGAGGACTAGGCTCCGCTCTGGATGCTTCACACGGGTTCACTGCCGTGCTCTGCGAGGACCAGGATCCGCTCTGGACGTTTTCCACGGGGTCAAAGAGTGACATTATCCGTGTTCTACGTAACCAGGAATTTTGCACTAGATGCTTCACACGGGTTCACTGCCGTGCTCGGCGAGGACTAGGCTCCGCTCTGGATGCTTCACACGGGCTCACTGCCGTGCTCTGCGAGGACCAGGATCCGCTCTGGACGTTTTCCACGGGGTCAAAGAGTGACATTATCCGCGTTCCACGTAACCAGGAATTTTGCACTAGATGCTTCACACGGGTTCACTGTCGTGCTCGGTGAGGACTAGGCTCCGCTCTGGATGCTTCACACGGGTTCACTGCCGTGCTCTGCGAGGACCAGGATCCGCTCTGGACGTTTTCCACGGGGTCAAAGAGTGACATTATCCGCGTTCCACGTAACCAGGAATTTTGCACTAGATGCTTCACACGGGTTCACTGCCGTGCTCGACGAGGACTAGGCTCCGCTCTGGATGCTTCACACGGGTTCACTGCCGTGCTCTGCGAGGACCAGGATCCGCTCTGGACGTTTTCCACGGGATCAAAGAGTGACATTATCCGCGTTCCACGTAACCAGGAATTTTGCACTAGATACTTCACATGGGTTCACTGCCGTGCTCGGCGAGGACTTGGCTCCGTTCTGGATGCTTTACACGGGTTCACTGCCGTGCTCTGCGAGGACCAGGATCCGCTCTGGACGTTTTCCATGGGGTCAAAGAGTGACATTATCCGCGTTCCACGTAACCAGGAATTTTGCACTAGATGCTTCACACGGGTTCACTGCCGTGCTCGGCGAGGACTAGGCTCCGCTCTGGATGCTTCACACGGGTCCACTGCCGTGCTCTGCAAGGACCAGGATCCGCTCTGGACGTTTTCCACGGGGTCAAAGAGTGACATTATCCGCGTTCCACGTAACTAGGAATTTTGCACTAGATGCTTCACACGGGTTCACTGCCGTGCTCGGCGAGGACTAGGCTCCGCTCTGGATGCTTCACACGGGTTCACTGCCGTACTCTGCGAGGACCAGGATCCGCTCTGGACGTTTTCCACGGGGTCAAAGAGTGACGTTATCCGCGTTCCACGTAACCAGGAATTTTGCTGATTGTATCCGCATTTCACGGGATTGGGGTTTGACTCTCTGTGGGAATACATCGTCGAGTCATGGAACTGGGAGTTGCCGCTGTTCCGTTTCGCTTGATGTTGTGTTTGCTGCCATGAGACGAACGACGAGATGATCTCTAGGCTATCTGTGAATCGTCGAGATTTGGCTTCTCCTTATGATGAAACCTGGGGAAGGAGTATGATCCCTTCTTTGTTTGCGCCCCTGGATTGTATACAAGGGTAGATGTACCATCACCTGTAGGGCGAGGATTTCATTTTTATTTTATTTCTTTTTCCGCGATGCTCTATCATTTCAGCTTTTATATCGCGAAGGTCGCGATTGCCCCATCATTTCGGCTATTTTTCGCGGTGCCCAATCATTTCGGCTATTTATTTATTTTCTACTCGCTGCTTTTTATTGCGAGTTGCCCCATCATTTCGGCTATTTTTCATGCCTTCATTTTTACTTGCTGCTTTTTATTGCAGGTTGCCCCATCATTTCGGCTATTTTGTAGGCATGTGTGGCTTGCTAGCTTTTTCGCTGCCAGCCTGGCTTTTAGGCACCGATTTCGGCATCAGCACCGCTACAACTGGAATGTTGCCAGGAGCGAATCATCATTTGCCTTTGTCGATGACGAACAAAGGTGGCTCAGCAAACAGGGTTAAGGGTCCTGTCGACCAAGGCTTTTGACTTCATGAGCCGTAAGGGTCTCACAAAGGTATTTCTCCCTACAAGTCGTGAGGATCTTGCAGGTGTATTTTCTCCTTAGGGATCGTGAGGATTCCTAAATGTGTGCTCCTATGTAAGTCGTAAGGATCCTACAAGAGGGCTTTCTCCTTATGGATCGAGAGGACCTACAAGGGTTGGACTTTGCTGGGGAAATGTTTATTCGCGCCCGTGGATTGTATACAAGGGTCAATTTGAGCCGCTTGTAGGGCAATATTGAGGGTTATGGAGGATTTGCTTAAGAACAGGTTTAGGTCTCTATAACTTAAGACTTTCAAGTCTCATGAGCCGTGAGGGTCCCATAAGAGAGTTCTCCTTACAAGTCGTGAGGATCTCGTAAGTGTATTTTCTTCTTAGGAATCATGAGGATCCCTAAGTGTGCTGCTCCTTTGTGAGTCGTAAGGATCTCACGCAGGTGGTTTCTCCTTACAAGGTCGAGAGGACCCTATAAGTGTCTTTTTAACGAGGTTGTGCCCTCTCGGGTTTTCACAAACACTCGCCGGTAGTCCTGCTGTTTTTACTCACGGAGCCCTTTCGGGTTTTCATCCGTGCCCATTTTGCTTATGGACATACCGTTTTTTTTTGTTTTTTTTATCTCGTCAGCCCAAGGATGCTGCGGTAGTGGTTCAGGGATATTTCGGTCCGTCGCTAGTTTAAGGACGTTTCGGTCCGTTGATAGTTTAAGGACGTTTCGGTCCGTAGTTAGTTTAAGGACGTTTCGGTCCGTCGTTAGTTTAAGGACGTTTTCGGTCCGACGTTAGTTTAAGGACGTTTCGGTCCGTAGTTAGTTTAAGGACGTTTCGGTCCGTAGTTATGGGAAGGCCAGCTGTTGCTTGTAAAGTCTGAGCCTAGGAAGATAGCGAGTGGACATAGTCGTCGTCATCTATCATTGACCCAGGCTATGGCTCATTAAGCATAGTATTTATTTAAGAAGCGGCCGTTTATTGGCCTGAAAGGCCTTTCACCGTGCATGTCCATGAGTAGATAGGCTCCACCCTGGTAGACCTTGTCTATGATGTAAGGGCCTTCGTAGTTTGGCTCAAATTTCCCCCGCTTGGCACGATTGGGGATCATAGGTCTTTTGACCACTAGCACGAGTTCGCCTTGGCGGAATGTCCTCGGCCTGGTCAACCTTTCGTACGAGCGCGTCATCTTCGCTTTGTAAGCTTCTAGATGTTGTTGCGCCATGAGCCGGGTTTCGTCGAGGGCATCAAGCTCCTCAAGCCGAAGGTGAGCGTTTTCTTCGTCCATCAGCTCGTGGTGGACCGCCACTCGTAGAGAGGGTAACTCTATCTCGAGGGGGAGTACTGCTTCCGTCCCAAATACCAACGCGTACGGCGTTGTGTTCGTGGCCGTCTTGAATGTAGTTCGATAAGCCCAAAGGGCTTCTTGCAGCCTCTCGTGCCAGTCTCTCTTATTCCGGGAAACGGTCTTTTTTATGATCTTCGTCAAGGTCTTATTGAAGGCCTCGGCCAGACCGTTAGCTCGTGGGTTGTAAACTGAAGAATATCTCCAGTCTATATTGTGCTGCTGCGCGAAGCGGCTAATCTTATGGCTTCTATAGGCCGGCCCGTTGTCGGAGATAATCCGCCGTGGGGTTCCGAACCGATAGATGACGTGCGTCTTGAAGAAATGGAGGATATTCTCCGTCTTCACTTCCCTCAGCGGTATTGCTTCTGCCCATTTGGAGAAGTAATCAGTTGTCGCCAGGATAAAACGATGTCCCCGGGATGATGCTGGCTCGATGGGGCCGACTATGTCAGTCCCCCACATTTCGAATGGCCAACTAGCCACCGTTGGATGTAGTGGATTCGGATGTTGGTGGATAAAGTCTCCATGAATCTGGCACGAGTGGCATTGCTTCGCATACTCGAGGCAGTCCTGGATCATCGTGGGCCAGTAGTAACCCATCCGTTTAATTTTTAACTTCATCTTTGGGCCTGCTTGGTGAGAACCGCAAAGTCCGTCGTGAACTTCCTGAATGACTCTTTCCGCTTCGTCAGGTCCTAAGAATCTCAGCCATAGAGAATCAAATGATCTCTTGTATAGAGTATCGTTGACGAAGGCGAAAGATAGAGCTCGTTTCATGAGCTGATGCCTTGAGGATGTATCTTTGGGCATTTGGTGGGACTTAAAGTAGTCTATGAAGACTTCCCTCCAGTCCTCAGCCTTCTCACGATCTTTTATTTGTAGGGTCGTCTGCTCAGTCGCTCCCTTTTCTTTATATAATTCCGGAGGTATTTCTGCCGGGGCAAGCACTCGACGGCTTTGTACCACGATTCTTACATCATCGAGGTTTTCGTCCGCCAGTTCTTTAGCAAGTTTGGCTAACGCGTCTGCTTTTTTGTTTTCCGCGCGTGGTATGTTCTCCAAAGTATAGGAGGGAATTTGGGTCAATAGTTGTTGCACCTTTTCTCTGTACCTCACCAACTCCGGTTTGCACGTTTGGTAATCACCATTTACTTGACTCACAACCAGTTGAGAATCCCCGTATATAAGGAGGTCTTCAATTCCCAAGTCGATGGCGATTTCGAGGCCCGTTATCAGAGCTTCGTATTCAGCTTCATTATTTGTCCTCGGCTCTGTTAAGGAGAAGGCGAAGCGCATTATCCCTCCTTGTGGAGTCGCAAAGATGAGGCCTATCCCCGATTTGATCATTGGGATACCTTGTTTCTGTTTCTTTACGGAGGACGCTCCATCGAAATAGAGTTCCCATCGGGTGCTACCTCCGCCAATCGCATCAAATGCATGCTCGTCCGGCAAATCACAGTTCAGAGGAGAATCGGCCGGTATCGGGTGCTCAGCGAGGAAATCGGCAATGGCCTGGCCTTTCACTGTCTTGAGAGGTTGATACGTTATCGAGAACTCCATCAAGAGCAGGGCCCATTTAGCGAGTCGTCCCGTCAATATGGCTTTTGACATCAAGTATTCAAGGGGGTCCACTTTTGAAATAAGACGGACTTCATGCGCCACCACATAGTGCCTGAGCTTTGTTACCGCGAAGATTAAGGCCAAGCAATGTTTTTCAATGGGAGAGTAGTTGCTTTCTGCCCCCAGTAGAACTCGACTTAAATAGTAGAGTGCTCTCTCTTTTCCCTGATCGTTCTCTTGCGCCCATAATGCGCCCAAGGAACCTTCGAGGGCGGTCGTATAAAGAATGAGGGGCTTTCCCTTGACCGGCGTGGCTAACACCGGAGGGTTCTGCAGGTATTGCTTGATCTCGTCTAGTGCACCTTGGCATTTGTGATCCCAAACGAATGGAGTTCCCTTTTTCATCAGGTGGCTGTAAGGACGGCATTCGCCTGAAAGATTGGCGATAAATCGCCGGATGTATGCGAGCTTCCCTTGGAGAGACCGCAACTGTTTGAGGGTTCTTGGTGGAGGCATTTCCATGATCGCTTTAATCTTTGACGGATCTATTTCAATACCTCGGTGTCGAACGATGAATCCCAGGAATTTGCCCGAGGAGACTCCAAACGCGCATTTGAGGGGATTCATTTTCAAATTATATTGCCGAAGGCGTTGAAATACAGTCTCCAGGTGGTTTAAATGCTCTTCGTATGACATGCTCTTTACTACGAGGTCATCGATATAGCACTCGACGATGTCATGTATGAGGTCGTCGAAGATCTTTGTCATGGCCCTTTGATAGGTAGCGCCAGCGTTCTTCAGACCAAAGGGCATAACCCTGTAGCAGAATATACCCAAAGGGGTCCGGAAAGCGGTGTGCTTTTGGTCTTCAGGATGCATATTTATCTGATTGTATCCTGACGAACCGTCCATAAAGGAGAAAACCTCGTGAGTGGACATGTTATCTATCATTAGCTCGGTTACCGGTACTGGGAAATCATCCTTTGAACAGGCTTTATTGAGATCCCTGAAATCTACGCATATGCGTACCGTCCCATTCTTCTTCATTACCGGGACGATATTGGCGATCCAATCGGGATATTGGACTTCTTGGATAAATCCAGAATCGATCAGCTTCTTGACTTCGGCGTTGATGCTCATCTCAAGCTCGAGTCACATCCTTCTTGGCGCTTGCTTGACCGGCTTGATATCTGGGGATATTGCTAATTTATGCACAGCAACCTCCGGATCTAATCCTGGCATCTCGAAGTAGTTCCACGCGAAGCAGTCTTTATGTCGTAGAAGCACGTTCTTCAACGCGGCCACCCTTTCCTCAGAGAGTAGCTCACTGACAAATGTCGGTCGCGGGTCATCTGCCGATCCCAACTCAATCTTCCTGAGGTTATCTGCCGTAGTATGTATACCATCTTCCAGTTCTTTCGGAGCTGACGGAAATTCTGAGATCACCTCATCATCGCTGTTCTCAAAGCACTGGGGAAGGTCATCCACGTTCTCGCGCTCTTCTTTTAATATCGCGATCGTATAACAGGTGCGAATCCGCTCCCAGGACCGAGGCGGATCCGGTTCTGCTCTTGCGGCCTTGGGTTCATGCTTTTGTGGCGGCGTTACCCTCCAGCCGTTGGATAAAGCGAATTTGCTCCGTTGGTACTGGTCCTCGACCCGGTTCTTGAAGGTGAAGCAGTCTTCGGTAGGATGTCCTATGGCTCGGTGATAAGAGCAATAGCTCAAACGAGAAGCCTTGTTAGCTTGCTCAGGGTGTCTAGACTCTGGAAGCGCGATCATTTGATGTTTTAAAGCGAGCTTGAGTAACCTCTCCGTCTTGTCTCGGGGGAAGGAGTACGCTCGACTCATCTTCTCCATGAGGGACGAATCCGAGCCGTGCTGTACCCGTAACCCTCTAATCCTGTGTCGTTGTTGTCGGCTCCTCTTCCCACTTCTTAATTTATTTTCGTCTCCGCATTGGGCCTTTCGTACAACGGGTTGACAAAGATGAGCATCTTTGTCTTTTGGAGCCTGTTGAAATAGACGTTGCGTCCTGGCCTTCTCGTAGATGGCCATCTCGCGGTTGTGGTCTTCCCGAGCTTTCTGACCCATTTTCCTGATAGGCTTGTCCGTTCGTTCTTCAAACGACGGACTCGGTGCTTCAATCGCGGGGTCTGGTTTTGATGAGGGGTTGGCATCTCCTGACGAGGCGTCCTCTTCTTCATCAAAGGTGTATATGGCGTAGCTGCTGTGGGCCCGTTCCCATTTTCCCGCTCTAGCGTATCCAAGCCCGAGTGTCTCCATTTTCCCATTGGGCAATTTGCGTTGAGTTCCGGGGACATCCCAAATCTTGTTGTAGAACCGAGCCTGCCGAACAGTCTGTTTTAGGGGTATTCCCTGGCGCTTCAATAGCTCCTTTAATCCATTTGTATAGTATCTAGGCAGACGGATGGGTTGGAGCCTGTCAGGTGTAGCATCCGCGCCATGCCAGATCTCTTTCTCTACTTTCGATTCCGAGGATCGGTAGAATAGGATCACCTTCTCACCCCTTTGCCTGGGAGGGACGTAAAATGTTCGCAGGTCCTGCACATTATGAGCTTGCAGCGTGTCGAGATCCTTGTAGTGTTCTCGCGGTACCATGGTGATTTGCAAACTATGGTCATCGCCAGGGGGTGCTTGTATTGACAGCCGATTGGAGAACACAGCATTAACTTCATCTTCTGAATCACTTCCGAAGACCAGTATGGGGGCGGGCGTCCCCAGGTTGTTGCGTTGAGATGGCCCTGCATAAACTATCTCTTCCTCTTCTTCGGTATCGCTCCCGAAAACAGGGATGGTGGCGGCGGTTTTGTTCTCCGGGTTGCGACACCTTTCTGTATCCTCGAAATCTGGCAAAAAGTATTTCGCATCTTCGTATTTGCGGACTTCGTTCACGGAAAATGGGTTCAACTCACCTGTTACAGTATACTCGAAACCATCTTTAAAGTACTTCATACACTGATGTTGTGTAGAAGGGATGATGTTGTACTCGTGTAGCCAAGGACGGCCGAGCAAGGCGTTGTAGCAAGTCTTGGCGTCGATGACATGGAATTTGATGTCCGTGACGAGAAGTCCAAAGCGTAATGTTAGTATCACAGATCCGAGAGTCCATGACGATTGTGAATCGAAACCGGAGATAGTAATTTTGTCACGAGCGAGGTGTTGCACACTCATGCAGATTTCCTTTAACACCCGAACATTAAGGAGATTGACGGAGGACCCATTATCCACCAGGATCTTGCCTATCTTGATATCATGGCAGTATCCGGAGACATATAGGGGACGGTTGTGGTCGCACGTCCCGAGAAGGAGGTCTTCATCACCGAAAGTAATATCGGCCGTATGCACTTCCTCCAGTTCATCCTTCATCTTTTCAGTGGCGAGGAAGACTTGGAATTGCTCAGGTTCTTGTAACGCCTTAATTAGTGAGTCTCGCGCTTCTTTTGATAATAGGAGGGCATCGAGAATGCTAAGCTGAGAAGGTAGCTTCCTTAGGTGCGCGAGGATGTTATAGTCCACCTTACCCTTCCTGGGAAGGTCTTTGGCGGCCAACTCTCTCATGACTTGGTCGTCTAAAGTGATATCTTCAGTGACATTTTCCTTCCCCTTATCTTTTCTATTCGCGGGCCCGAGATTCTTTTCCGGGAGTGTGCGATTGCGCAGCTGAATATTTTCGCAGGCTTCCGATTTCTCCTCTTTCCCTAAAACGGATTCTTTAAAGAGAGGGCCCAGAGCCATTTCTTTATCATAGTCGCTCCCAAAGGTGAGAACTTGTGACCCCTCGGCGTGAGCCATATAACAGTTGCCAGCAGTTCTGTTGTGCCTTTCGACAGTGCTTCTTTGCTCCCGATGGATCTTGCGTTTCATGCGCTTGACATGTTGCCGACGAGCAACATATCCTTGCCACCATATCTTAAAGGCGTCGCACTCCTCCATGGGGTGTGAGATTTTCCGATGATATGCGCAATAATCAGGGTGCCTCTCCGCCCCATCGTGCGTGTTTCCTTCCGAGGGTGGTAGCTTCATTCCCATTGTCATGGCTTTGGCAAACCTTTTCCTCGTCTTGAATATCTTCTTGTCTACTTCGGATGCCTTTTGCTCTGGCAGGGGTAGTTCAACTCTTTCGTTCAGTCGCTCGCCTTTGGTTCCTTCTGACGTTGCCATCTTACGCTCCTGATCCGCTCTATTCTTTAGACGAATCTCGTCTAGAAAGGCATTGATCATTTCATTTGTTAGCCACGCACACTCTGGTTCGGGTCCCGTCCCCAGCTTCTTAGTGTCAGGAGTTTTCTCCTCGTCGGTAAACAAGTGGGAGATTACGTTACAACTTGCCACATACTCTTCGGATTCATCCGATGAGCTCTCTTCATCATCTCCCTCTTGAAAGATGTGGTTGAGGAACTCTCGCAGTGTGACAGGAGTTCGCGCCATTTGATTGTATTCTTCCAGCGCGTCAATTTGCTTCTGCAAGTTCGTGTGCTCGTCTCCGGGCTCCTTGGATTTCTTCTTCTTTTTCTTCGAAGATTTTGACGGTTGGGCGTGAGTATTTGGGCCATTATCGCGAGTCTTCGTAGTTGGGCGGGGCTTCAACATCCCTTCGATAACTTGAGGTTCAAGAGGGTCCTCCCATCTGATCGCGGGGCACGTATGAACGTCTCTCAGCATTCTTTTGGTTTTAGGTGATAGCACGACCTCCCATGGAGCTTCTTCAATAAAGGAGCAGGTTTCCCCCGGTGTATCTGCTTTCTTAGGAGTATGCGGCTGTGGTGGGTTCACCTTCCACTTTTCGGATAGTACAAATTTCCCCTGGAGGTATTGATCTTCAATCCATCCTTTGAAAACGAAGCAATCCTCAATCGGATGGCTTACCGTTTGATAGTAAGGGCAATAGTTGGGGTTATTCACCTCAATGGGTTGTGGCGGTCGCCTTGGATTTGGCAAGTTTATAAGTCTGTTGCGTACTGCCAGCTCAAATAACCGTTTCGTCTTGTCCCGTGGGAACGAGTAGGGACGTTTCATCTTCTCATTATAATACCGGCGTCTTTCTTCCAGTTGATCTGCCGGTTTCGGGGCGTTAGGTTGCTGTTGGGCATTCGCGACGAAGGTTGCCCTTCCTTTACCCTTGTCATTCCGAGGTTCCGACTTCGGGGGAGGTGGTCTATGACCCATCTGGTCCATCTAAGCCAACTTGTCGATTAAAGCCTGGAATGTGGTTGGCTTAAAGAACATCATAAACTGGAAGATAGTTGCGTGGGGGTCTAGGGTTCCCACGAACATGCCCACTGCGGGTGCTTCCTCAATGCGTTGCTCGCATCTCGACCACAAATTCCGCCAGGGTATAGCATACTGGACCCAGGTTTCGCCTGGTTTTACCCGGGCGTTAATCAATGCAGTTATTGGAGTGCGTTCGCTGGCACTTGCGAATCGCTGAGTGAACAACAGCTCCATTTCAGCGAACGTTTTGATAGAATCGTTCGGGAGTTCCGAATACCATTCGAACGCCGTTTCTGATAAGCTGCCCACGAACTGGAGGAGCAACAGTTTATCATCGCCGCCGGTGTTACCGCAGAGGGCCCGGAACTGGGCGACATATTGATGGGGGTTGTCGGTCCCCTTATACACATGGAATTTTGGTATCGTATAGCCTTGCGGGTATTTGATTTGGTCGTACCAGCTCGGATACGGCCGCCCCGTTTTTACGACTTGACCAGCTGCCTCAGTCGCATGGTGAACCCGGATTTGCTGGGCTATGTAGTCAACCAAGTCAGCCTTAGAGATTGCCTCCTCCTTGGCCGTTGATAGGGCTGGTGGTGGATTTGACGTCTCCCCTCGGTCGTCTTCAAGAACGATCGGGGGATCCTCGGCGGGTAAGTCCTGCTGGATCATCATGCCTATCATATCTTGGAAAAGAAGGCCCATACGTTGTATGTTGGCTGCTTGTTCAGCAGCCTCTTTGTCCTTTTTCTCCAGTATCCGGCGAAGAAATTCAGCGTCGGTTTCTTCCTCCTGGCGTGCGTCCGAGGACGTTCCTGGGCTTTCTTTTGGCCCGGTAAGTGCGGCCATAGCATTCATCATTTCCTGAAGCTTTTGTTGCTGCTCCTGGGCTTTCGTCACGGATCGGGTAAGCAGTCGGTGGCCTGTAGAAGTGCGGCTTTCCTCCTTTCCAGAGGCCATGTAAACAGTGTGCACCACCATGCCCCCAGACTTAGGGCGTTTGGACTCAGTGCTTTTAGCCGTCGTTGCACGCTGGGGGGTCTTCTCTGGCTTCCTCCTTTTATGAGCCATGGAGGTTGAGGGGGCCGTTGAGGTGGGCGTCCAGACATCCTTTCGGGGTTTAGCCTGGTGACCAGCCTCCGGTTGGATTTTCAGCTTCTTGAGCTGGCGGGAGAAGTTTGGATCGATGATCGAGTCTCGGGCCTGCCGCCAAACCTTATAGATTCTGGAAGACAGCCGTTGAGGAGATCGGGGTTGTTCTGATTTTATTTCCACAACCTTTTTTAATGGGGGAGGAGACCTCTTTAGCACTGCAGTAGGGGAATTCCTTCGCACCTTATTTAGCATCTCGAAGCTGTTCCCAGTTGGAACAGCAGCATTAACTTCTGCCATCGGGGCTGATGGAGTCAACCCGGAGGGGGAGTTGCCCCCAGCCTTCCTTACTCGGCGCCAATGGCGACGTCGAGCGTGTCGAGCGGACGGCGTTGGGTCAGCGGTAAGAATGGTTTCGTCTTGCCCCCTGCGTTGGTGGGGGGTCGCTGTTGGTGTTAGCCTATCAAAGACCGATGTCCTTTGGGCAGCAGGAGCGGGAGATGAAGCCGCCAATCTTGTAAAGACCGACTTTTTGGCCGGAGAAGCCGCCTTGGCGATTTCGAGAGCAGGAGCGGTCACTTTCTTAGAAGCAGCCTTCTTTGAGATTGTAGGCCCCATGATGAGTTCGCAGGATTTCTGGCCCAATCTAGAGAAGACCGAGGCGTTGACGTTGGGCGACTCGTTGAGGGGAGCCGCGGCAGGGGTAAGACGATCAAAGACCGACTTCTTGGGAGCTTCCTTTGTCAGCACTGGCGCCGTGAAGCTCGTTGGTGGGAGTATAGTCCCAAAGAACAATCCGGTAGTGGCCTGAGTTACTTGGTCCACCGGCATTGTGAACAACGAAGCAGCTTAAGGTCCGTAGGCTATGCCTCCTGGCGAGGCAAAGCGTTGGTCGCAATTGCAGTTTGAGCAGTTGGAGAGTTTCGCAGAAGTAGAAGCCATCGATCCTTTGCTTTCTGCAATAAGCAAGACGCCAATTCTTAGTATCTTGAAACCCAAGGGCAACTATTAGCGAACCGCGATTGGTTCGCGAATCACGACACACGAAGTGTGGAGTGGAAAGAGGAAGAGGTCCCACCGGGCGTGCCAGAATCTGTTCCCCTCCGAACGGCGGCCGTTGACATGGGCTGTCTCGCCTGAGGTTCGGGGCAGATGCTAATGGGTGCTATCCGTCCACCTCTCCGAAGATGCCAAGTTGATCTATGGCACCGAGTATCGAAGGTTTAGACGGATGCGGCCGATGTAGCAGACTTCGTCAGATTCCCCCTCGTTTGAGGGGTTTTTTGATTGTGGGGACGCTCTTCCCTGCAGGCGCAAGCCCCTGCAGTTAATTACGCTACCGCATCGCGGTAACAACTTTCTCCTTCTCCAGATGGTCACTTCGTGTCGTGGGTGTTTATTTTGTTTTTTATTGCCCGTGGATTGTTTACGGAGACTGAGTTATGTCGTCGCCCGTAGGGCGTGGACTAGTCCAAATCCGTATTTATCTTAGATTTGGGTTTGGGGGTTTGGTTTGAGGATACGTCAGCCATACTTGAGGCTAAGATCAACTCAAACGTTTGTTAAGGATACGTTAGTCTAACGTTGAGACTAAGATCAACTTAACGGGATCGTTTAGATCCGACAAAAGAGCATTTGGGCTCCGTTGTTCCAGTTTAGGGACATAGTGGTCCATCGTATGTGTGGCCGTCAGGACCCGTCACCTCTCTGACGACGTTGAAGGATTACAACGACGAATGTCAGAGGAGTTCAGAGATGTACCCTCGAGCCAGAGTTAATTGGGGGGATTCATAGTCCAGTCTTTTTGAAGGTTTAAGGATACGTTAGCCATCTTTAAGGCTAAGATCAACTTAAACGGGACCGTTTAGATCCGACAAAAGAGCATATGGGGCTCTATTGTTCTAGTTTAAGGACATTGCGGTCCATTGTTAGTTTTAAGACATCTCGGTCAAGGTTAAGGACGTCATAGTCCATGGGTTTAAGGACTCCACAGTCCGGTATGTGCCCTGGATGCTTCACACGGGTTCACTGCCGTGCTAGGCGAGGACCAGGCTCCGCTCTGGACATTTTCCACGGGGTCAAAGAGTGACGTTATCCGCGTTCCACGTAACTAGGAATTTTGCATTAGACGTGCGTTTAAGGACCCCACAGTCCGTATCATGGGTGGTCGTCGGGACCCGTCACCTCTTTGAAGACATTGAGGGATTACAATGCCAAGTATCAAAGGAGTGAAGAGATGTACCCTAGAACCGGAATGGCTTAAGTAGTCCTTGACCCAATTTGGGGTCAAGACCGATTAATTATGTTATGAGCCCATTAGCCCAGTTAATTACGAATTGAAGACTCATGGCCTAGCTCGAGCTAAGTCCTAGCATGTCTGGAATATTGGCTTCTTGTTGGCCCATTGAAGGAGAGGCTTTGCCTCTATCCATTTATCCAGTTGGGCCAAAGCCTAGTGTTAAACACTACGGAGCAATCAGTGTTGAACACTGAGAATGAGGTTGACAAGTTAGTGTTTAACACTAAAAGATAATTGGTGTTAAACACCAGCAGCAAGGCTTCAAATTATCATAAACACTAAAACAGATCAGTGTTGAACACTGGCGATGGAGATCTCAGATTATTGTCGAATATTAAGGTAATCAGTGTTTAACACTGCGAATAAAATTCTTTGATTAGTGTTGAACACTAAGGCCCAACAGTATTTCAATACTGGATTCGAGGGTTCCAATTGAGTGTTAAACACTAAGGCAGGAGGGGTCACGTGGTAACACGTGAGGGCGCCCTCCCTTTATTTGTTCTGCTGAGATTATCGCATCTTTCTGAGCATCACGTGCCCTCACGTGACGGGCATTTAAATGCTTGTATGCTAAAGCTTCTGCCGAGGGTCACGTGGGTCACGTGGGGTGCTGCCTTAAATGGGCTTTTTGTAGATCTCTTGGGGGGTCACGTGGTGATACGTGACCCTGCCTCTATGTATGCTGTTTAGAGGACCTGTTAATCTTTTCCAAGAATTAAATTCCTCGTAGGGTTAAACCCTGACAGTACTTTCAGAGGAATTAAATTCCTACTTCCTTTTGAAGATTTATATTCTGAATAGAGTTAGACTCTGAATTTTCTGTAGGAATTAAATTCCTCATAAATATGAAGAACTAAATAGGGTTAAACCCTAAAAAAAGGCTTTCAAGGAATTAAATTCCCATTCTCTGTTAAATTATGATCAAGGGAATTAAATCCCCGCTGTTCCAACAGAACTAGGTTCTTAATTAGGGTTAAACCCTGTTTCTTTTTGTTTTGAAGGAATTAAATTCCCATAACACAGGGTTAAACCCTAGTTTTGTTTTTAAAGGAATTAAATTCCTATAGTTCTGTGAGAATTAAATTCTCATATTTCCATTCCCTCTCTATATTTTGGATCTGCATGGCAGGATCTCAACCCATTGAGAATTAAATTCTCAACCTAAAGGGGAGATGTGCACTTTGCAGATCCTCTATCAAAGAGAGAAGAAATATGTTCTTCTATTTTATATTATCAGAGTTAAACTCTGTTGAGAATTCAATTCTCCCTCCTTCAAAAAGCCTTCCCTTTTCTTACCTAGGGTTTTCTTTTGCAGAAGCTCCAAATTCTTCAAAGTAATCAAGGCTCTCTCCTTTTTTTCTCCCTCTGCGTATATATCTTCTTTTTTGTATCTCTTGGCTCCTATTTATAGGAGAAGCAGCCGAATAATTAGTTTTTGACGAATCTTCGTTGAGATATTTGATTTGCATCAATTATTTGTTCTGGACCTTTGGATTATTAGGTGAATTTTATTCACCATTGGATTTCAAATCCGGGGATTCTCCCTTGTTATTTCGGTTAGATTTAAAGGGGAAATCTTTCCAAACCCGAGATTTTCCATAGATAGGTGATATTTAATCACCTCTAAATCTTTAATTCGATCGGCCCCAGATAATCACTTTCCTTTGGAAAGATTTAAATCTCCTTCAGAATTTAATTCTGTTAACAAAGCGGGCTTTGAAAGTCGGTCACGTGTGACCACGTGACCCCCTTGGAACGAGCCTTCCTGCTTTCTTTTTATTCTCTGTCTTCTGGTTGCTGTTTTAGTCATCACGTGTCAACACGTGACCATTGGTCACGTGTGAACACGTGATCCCTGTCGGGAGCCCCTTTCCTTGACTCAACTGGAGAACAAGTCCTCTTCTGAAGCCTTTTCCTTGACTTGATCAGGGAACCAATGTGCCCTTTCCGCTGCTTTTATATGTCACGTGTTAACACGTGACTGCTGGTCACGTGTAAGCACGTGGCCCCCTTTCTGAAGCTTTTCCCATAAGCTTTCCTAATTTTAAATCAGGAAACAACGCCACCTCAAGCACGGCGAGAGTGGAATCCAGGTCCACAGGTCCCAGCGGCGAGGATTGCAACTTAAGTCCCGCTGGCTGCACAACCGCCCCGGTAGTGAAATTCCCCCTAAGTGCCATTGGCAAACAGAGGAGTTAAAAAAATGCGGTAGGTCCAGAAGCAAAAAGGGCACGGATGAAAACCCAAAAGGGCGCCGTGAGTAAAAATAGCAGGGCTACCGGCGAGTTTGTGAAAACCCGAAAGGGCGCGATCTCGTTAAAATAAAAAAAACACCTGCAAGGTCCTCTCGACCTTGTGAGGGGAAAACACCTGCGTGAGATCCTTACGACTCACAAGAGGGCAACACACTTATGGATCCCTACGATTCCTAAGGAGAAATTACGCTTACGAGATCCTTACGACTCGTAAGGAGAATCCCCCTTATGAGACCCTCACGGCTTATAGGATTCGAAAGCCTTAAGTTACAGGGATCTGAACCTGTTCTTAAGCCATCACATTCCCCATGTTTCCCACAGGCGGTCCGATATCAGCCCTTGTATACAATCCACGGGCACAAATAAACATTTCCCCCACCAAGTCCCACCAACGACAAGGAATGTCCTCATGTGGTGAACGACACTTGTAAGTCCTCTCGACTTATAAGGAGACAACGCTCTTGTAAGATCTTTATGACTTATAAGAGAACACACACTTAGGAATTCTCATGACTCTTAAGAAGAAAACATACCTACGAGATCCTCACGACTCGTAGGGAGAAATACCTTTATGAGACCCTTACGGTTCATGAAGTCAAAAGCCTTAGTCGATAGGATCTTAACCCTGTTTGCTAAGCCACCTTTGTCGAAATCGACAAAGGCAAATGATGATTCGCTCCTGACAATATCCCAGTTGTAGCGATGCTGATGCCTAAATCAGTATCAAATTCTATGTCCTTTCACGGTAAATGATGATTCACTCCTGGTCATATTTCAGTCGCAGTGATGCTGATGCTAAGATTGGTATCAGATCTCAAGTTCCTTACTCGCAGCAAAAAATCAGCGAGCCAAAAATGCATATGAAATAGCCGAAATGATAGGTCAACTCGCAGCAAAAATTAGCGAGTAAAATATATGCATATAAAAATAGCCAAAATGATTGGGCAACTAGCAATAAAAAGCAGCGAGTAAAGAAAAGAAAAATAGCCGAAATGATTCGACAATCGTGACTTTCGCGATATAAAAAGATGAAATGATAGAGCATCGCAGAAAGAAACAAAAAAATGAAACTTTTGCCCTATATGTGAGATCATATTGACCCTTGTATACAATCCATAGGCACAAACAGAAAGAGAACCATATTACCCCATCGGGCTTCATCGAAGGGAAGCCAGATCTCGATGGCTACATTTATAGCCTAGAAATCAACAACGACGTTCCTTCTCGTTTCAACCGGAAGCAGATACGACGTCAACAAAACGGAGCCACGGCAAAGTCCCCTAGTTCCAAATCTCGACGGTTCACTGACAACCTAGAGACTACCTCGGAGCCATGGAAAAGTACCTAGTTCCAAGTCTCGATGGCAGCATCCACAGCCTAGAGATCAACAACAGAGTTCTTCCTCCCTCCAGCATGATACATACGCAACATCAATAAACGGAGCTATGGCAAAGTCCCCTAGTTCCAAATCTCGACGGTTCACAGACAACCTAGAGACTATCGCGGAGCCATGGCAAAGTCCCTAGTTCCAAGTCTCGATGGCAACATACACAGCCTAGAGGTCAACAACGATGTTTCTTCTCCCTCCAGCAGGATGCAGACGAGATATCAACAAAACGGAGCCATGGCAAAGTCCCCTAGTTCCAAATCTCGACGGTTCACAGACAACCCATAGACAACCTCGACATTCGTCGTAATATTGCAGACACAATGTCAATAAACGAAGCAAAGGAAGATCCCTAGCTTCAGGGTCTTGACGGCAACTCAAATGAGACCTGAAAGACTATCGGAGATCATCCCACTCTAGCGCAGAGTGGTCATGACTCATCGGGGCTCCCCAAACTGAGCCTAACCTCAAGTAAAAAGTGGCATGGAATATCCCTAATGCTTGCTATTTCGACGGTAATATCACCTGGAAGATTACTTGAAAACGTCTTTTCCAGCCCCTGAAGGGATCAGAGACACGACGGTCACGGGGCTACTCGAACAGCAAAATTGCGTATCGAGGAATACACCGGCCAATGCGGCGGTACGGCAGGTAAAAAACCTAGTACTACAGACCCTAACAGAATTCTATGAGCAGGAGTTAACTGTGACGTTAGGACTTCCTTGCGAGAACTTCTCGATTCGTCTCGACTCGTGGGGAAAATAATGTTCCTGCGAGAACTTTTCGACTTGTCTCGACTCATAGGGAAAAGCCTTAGGAAATGGGGATAAAGACCTGTTTCCTAAGCACTGGGGCCTTGCAAGTCGGTCCAAGATGGACTATTGCATACTATTCACGGGCGACACTCTCCAAATTCGAATATCGGTAAGAAGGGGAACAACCACTTACGAGTCATCTCGACTTGTAAAGGGGGAAATTCTCTTGTGAGATCCTTACGACTCTCAAGAGAAAAATCACTTAAGGGTCCTCTCGAATCCTAAGGAGAAAATACACCTAAGAGATCCTCTCGACTCGTTGAAAGTCTTAGGGGACAGATCTGAATCTGTTTCCTAAGCCATCACTGCCTTACAAGTCGGTCCAAGATGGACTATTGTATACTATCCATGGGCCACGCTCTCCAAAATTGAATATCAACAAGGAAAGAAAAAAACCATTTACGAGTCCTCTCGACTTGTAAGGGGGAAAATTCATTTGTGAGAACCTTACGGCTCTCAAGAGAAAACGCACTTAGGAGTCTTCACGACTGTTAAGGAGAAAATACACCTATGGGATCCTCTCGACTTGTAGGGAGAAAAGTCTTTATGAGACCCTCACGGCCCATGAAGTTGAAAAGTCTTAGACGGCAGATCCAAACCTGTTTCCTAAGCCATCGCTGCAGTACAAGGAGGTCAAGATGGACTATCTGCGAGCCACATTCGCCAATGAAATAAATAAGCTACTTACGGGTCCTCACGATTCGTAAGGAAAATACCAGAGTGAGATCCTTACGACTCACAGAGCCGACGAACACTTAGAAATCCTCACGATTTCTAGGGAGAAAATACACCTATGAGATCCTTACGACTCGTAAGGAAAATAATGTACTTACGAGAACTTCTCGATTCATCTCGACTCGCAGGGAAAATAATGTTCCTGCGAGAACTTCTCGACTCGTCTCAACTCGTAGGGAAAACAATGTTCTTGCGAGAACCTCTCGACTCTTAGGGAAAAAAACCTTCTTGAGACCCTTACGTCTCATGAAGATGAAAAGAGAAAAGTCTTAGGCTACAAGGACCCTAAATTTGTCTCCTAATCCATTAATTCTATAGCCATGCATGACTCTGCACTACTTCACCCACGTACATACTTACGTGGGTAAAGTAGTGGGGGGTATTTGTTCCCGCCAAAATTTACGGCCAAGAGCTACTTGTTCCCTTATAAAAAAAAATGGGGGAGAGCCCTCAAAATTTGGCCTCACGTGTTAAACACGTGGGCGCTCATATGCAAAGCATATGGGCGCTGAAAATAAAACAACTAATGGCCAAACAGGCCTCACGTGTAAAACACGTGAGCGCTCATATGTAAAGCATATGGGCACTGAAAATAAACTAAATAAAACAATTAATAGCCAAACAGGCCTCATGTGCACTCATAAGTAAAGCATATGAACGCTGAAAATAAACAGGCTAAAACCCACACTAGGGGTCACACGTCAAACACGCGAGTTCTCTTGCTATTCACGTGCAAAGCATGTGAGCGCTGCAATTTAAAATGCTCCTGTCAAATTATAAAATTAAATTCTATTTGGGAAATATTTACCTGATCTTTCTCAAACTAGAAAGAACGGGGGTTCAGAATCATTTTTGATCCAACGAAAGAGCATTTTGGCTCTATCGTTTTAGTTTATGGACGTTACGGTCCATAGATCACCATTTTTTGGGGTGGGGGTTTAGTTTAAGGACGTTGCGGTCCACAGCTAGTTTAAGGATATTACGGTCCATTGATAGTTTAAGGACATTTCGGTCCACAGATCACCATTTTTGAGGTGAGGGTTTAGGTTAAAGACGTTGCGGTCCATAGCTAGTTTAAGGATGTTGCGGTCCATTGGGATGTGCTCATGAGTTTGGGAGTGTACCAAAGAGCTGTTGGTTGTCGGGACCCTCCACCTCTCGGAAGACGTTGAAGAATTACAACGGCATGTATCAAAGGTATGGAGAAATGTACCCTTAAACCAAACTCCAGATTGAAGGGAAAGATCATGGTGGAATAAACACCATTTTAGATACCATATGTTAGGAGATCATTAGTCATCTTTGGAATTGAGATCGATTTGGGGAGACCTGAGCTTAGGAAGGCTCGGTTAATTGGTGATCAAAAGAGTTTTGGCCTCGGGAGACCTATCTAGTTTAGGCTAGGGTTGGCTTATCATAGTGTTAAACAATAATATCTACTCGAAGCTCACGTGCTCCCACGTGAGGCTCTAAAGCAGTGTTAAACACTGAAAATTAGGATCCTCACGTGAGGCACGTGAGGCGCCTGAGAATTAGGCACTGCTTCTTTAGGTTTATTCCCTTTTTCTTGTATAAGTGCTAAGCACTATTGGGGGTCACGTGGGATCACGTGAAGCGACCCAAAAATGGGAACTGTCTTTGATTTATTTCCCTTTCCTTTTATAAATGCTAAGCACTATTAGGGGGTCATGTGAGATCACGTGTGGAGCCCAAAAAAATGGGAACTGTCTTTGATTTATTCCCCCTTTCCTTTTATAAGTGCTAAGCACTTGGACCCTATGATGCTCACGTGCGAACACGTGAGGCGCCTTCAAAATGTAAGCGCTGTTTTTGGATCTATTCCCTTTTCTATATAAGTGCTTGTTCGGGCGTCACGTGGGAACACGTGACTGCCCTAGGAAGCACTTCTTGTGCGCCTTTTAAGTGCTCGCGTGTGAAACACGTGACTCGGTCTCAACCATTCTTTTATTGGTCTTCAGAGGCGCTCACGTAGGAAACACGTGAGGTTTCATTATAGTGTTAAACACTAATGAATCACCAGGTTGTTCTTCTGTAGTTCTGAGGAATCAAGTTCTCCTTTTGTTCTTTGCAGGGATTAAATTCTTTTTAAAGTGTTAAACCTTAGTTTCAGAGGAATTAAATTCCTATATGTTTTACAAGAGTTAAACTCTTTTGAACTAAGTTTTTTCTCCTAGATTTTGAATCTGCATGTTCTTTGAGAAGAGTTAAACTCTTGGTTTGAGAATTAAATTCTCTTTTTGTTTTGTGGGAGCTTTGGGGAGGGGTTCTTCTTCTTTAGAGAATTAAATTCTCTCTGTATTTTTCTTCCCCTCTCTCTGTGTATATCTCTTACCTTTTTTTTCTCCTCTCCTTGCTCTTATTTATATGAGAAGAAAAAGAATCAATTTGTTAAGAAAATCTCTCATTGAGAGTTCATGATTGATTCCATGATCTTTTAGATCAATCGGTGAATTTTATTCACCGTTGGATTTTTAATCCAAAGGCTCTTTATTTAACAGAGAAGATTTCTTGTTTGTTTAGCAAGATTATGAATATCTTGTTAGTTTTAACAAGACCAGAATTTTATTCTATCATATCTTCTAATTTAATAAGATCGGAAATATATTTTCTTAATATAGAATTTAATTCTATCATATGGATATATCGTTAATTTAACATAGAATTTTATTCTTATCATATGAATATCTTATTAATTTAATAAGATTAGGAAAATATTTTCCTATGATAAAACTTTATTCTACCAGATGATCACCATTGGATTTTTGATCCAAAGGTCCTCTGTTTAACAGAAAAGATCTTTCTAGTTTGAGAAAGATCGGGAAAATATTTCCCAAATAGAATTTAATTTTATAATTTGACAGGAGCATTTTAAATTAGGGCGCTCACAAACTTTGGACGTGAATAGCAAGAGAACTCACGTGTTTAACACGTGACCCCTAGTATGGGTTTTAGCCTATTTATTTTCAGCTCTCATATGCTTTATATATGAGCGCTCACGTATTTTACACATGAGACCTATTTGGCTATTAATTGTTTTATTTAGTTTATTTTCAGCGCTCATATGCTTTACATATGAGCGCTCACGTGTTTTACACGTGAGGCCTGTTTGGCCATTAGTTATTTTATTTTCAGCGTCCATATGCTTTCCATATGAGCGCCCACGTGCTTAACACGTGAGGCCAAATTTTGAGGACCCTCCCCCCTTTTTTATAAGGTAACAAGTAGCTCTTGACCGAAAAATTTTGGCGGGAACAATCCCTTTACCAAGACATTATCTAGAGATTTGGTAAAAAATACGTCGATCGGAATGGGATTTAAATATTTACAATTTGGCATCAGAAATGGTAACCTAATTTTAATTAGTAAAAACTAATTTTAATAGTTCAATGGGCAATAATAAGTTACTGTCATGTGTCTGTATTGCACTAGATGTCTCGTTCTTATATAAATCAGTATCTAGTGTTGTCTGTTACGATAAAGACGATGAGTGAATTCTCTCAATGGAGTTATTTAATTTTTAAATATCCACAATAACAGGGATATAATAAAGGAAACTCCACCTATATGAGCATAGAAGTGGTACCACTTTCACAAGAGATATGAAATGTTCTCCTGTAAATGCTTATGAAGAACAAGAATAGCATATGAACATAATAGTGCTAAAGCAGTTATAGACCTCTTAGAAAATAAGATGAGTATTGTGTGTGTTGTATTTCAAATTCTAATAATAAAATTTTTGGTTTAATCTGTGGACACCAATAACTTTGTTAGATGATTGATATATATAAACTAATAGAAGGTTTAAATCAAGTGATTCCTTTTTTTATGCATAACATTTGTCACGAGAGAGATGTGGTTGCAACCAATATATACAAACTAGCGGGGGATTGTTGGTAGTTTGAATCTATTGATACCATTTGTATATGGGAAATAGTCCCACATCGGATGGAAAGAAGAATGTCCAAGCCTTTATAATAATTCTCAATCTTTAAATAATATCTTGAATAAAGTGGATTATGAGCCAAGTGGGCCTAATTTATAGTGGGCTTATAATATTTATTTATTATTGTTTTTGATAGGGCACTTGGGGTATCTTAGGTTTTGACTTGAAAACAGAGTTTGCCTTTTTTTTTGAATTTCGAATTCAAAAGTTGTCTGAAAACTATCTACTGCAGTTTTGTTATTTGAACAGTTACAAAACAAACAGTTGTGCCTGTTCAACTCTATAAATTAAGTTTTTCTCTTCACAGATTTTGCATTTTCTTCTTATTATCTTCTAAACGAATTTCACGGGGTTTGTTGTATCTTGGGGGTAATTGTCTTCTGCTGTACTTCCATAATAGGGGTAATATCATTTTTCGGAAAGTGTATCATACATGCCTCAAAACTTTTAATTCTGTCTTAACCAAACTTCAAATCTAACAAGCAAGACATTAGACGACATGTTCTTAGCTAGGCCGATTGACCTCGACCCAATCAACCAAACCTAAGAAATACTCATGATTCGTAACCTCATCGATAGCTCCTGACAAAATCCCTGCTACATGTTCCAGTGATCCTTGGTTCAAATTTTCGATGCTCTCTTCTCCGTAAGCCATCGATATTACATTCCCTGTAAAATTCAGCATCGTTTCTGAATGCTAGCCGATCCTCTTGCGCCCGTCTACTACCACGCCCATGCTGCAACGAGTATAGCTGAACTTTTTGAATATTTTAGCCATCGGCTTCCACAAATAGGCCGATAAGGCCGCGGTCCTGGTTTTGTTTGAAGTTGCCTTTAGGGTTTCGAGAGTCGAACCTTTCACCAAGTAGAGCCGCCTCTCTGTAGCACAAAACGCATGGCAACGTTCCAATCATGGTATTCATGCTCCACACACTGTATATTCAATCGATATATTGGTTATAAATTGGAGGCGAACGAGGGAGAAATCGTGGCAAAACACGATCGAAAGTTTTTTCATTCTTGCCATGTCTCACCAAGCGGACTGGAATTTTATGAATCCCAAAGCATCAGCGACCGAGTGATCGAAGGTCCAAGAAATTGAGAAGCCTCCCACAGTTGTACCTTGTTATTTGTAAACATACCAGAAACCGATTTGGATGATCAATTGGGAGCAAGAGATTGTAGTTGCAAAATTGGGGTTGAAACCAATGACAAGAAAAAACACAAGGCAATAGATTGGGTCAAAACATGTTTGACGTTTTTTTGAAACAATATTCGCTCCCTACTATGCAAAAGGTATTTACAAGCTCTCGTGTTGCACCCGCAGGGAATTGTCCCGAATAACTTGATCTTTATGAGTACCAAAAATAATGAAAGGATGAGAAAAAAAAATGAGTTGTATTTGAAAAATGAAACTAAGTTGGAAAACCCCCTTCACTGTGAAAAGTTGTCTCTAGCCGTTGCAAAGTAACCATAGCCAACATTTGGATTTCAAATTTTGAAAAATCAACTCTTGGATTTTTGGTCGGCAAGCAACCATTAATGAAGTGAAAGGTTGCAAATAGTTAGGCTAACAAAATACGGCCACCACTATTGGATCTTTGGCCCGATACTGCTTTCTCTCTTTTAGCCTTGGTTGGTTTCTCACTATCAACGGTCAAAAAATCAGTTTGACTTTGTCAAGCTTCACATCAATATTTCCCAATCTTATTTTCAACTAAAACACATAAACATAAAGACTTAAATATTTATTGTTTCGATTTGAATTATCCGTAGGATACCCTACATATCAAAAAGATATACAATCAAACCTATTTCTCGATTCATTAGAAGCCTAAAGAAGTGAATATGATACCCAAATAACGATAGATATGTCAAAAGCGGGTCCGATTACACATATTCCTAAAACTAAATAGAATGTAAAGATTATAACAAATAATATAACATTCCCAACCAATTTCAAAAAAATTCAAAACCAAACAAAAGTTGAGAATAAATGTACATACATACCAAGAAGAGAACTTCTGGAATTGAATTTTCACTTAGTGTAGTTACATCAAAATCCAATCAAGATGCACAATAACCGAAGTTTTGAACCGTGGACTCTTTTGCGAAAGAACCGGGGACCGTTTTGCGAAAGAACCGTATATAAAGCACATATATACATTTAAAAAATCAAGTAATTTATAAGTTTGCACTATTATGCCCATGTGCATGTCCTGATTTCATGAATACTTATGAGAAAACTTTTTGAACTCATAGAAGACGGCCGTACTTTCACATTCATATAGATAGGTAATCTAGTATGACCTATACTCATACATTATCATCTATAAAGAAATAATTCAACCTCTTCATTTATCTACAAGAACCAAGCATGATCATTTCAGGGATAAGAATAAGTTGTCATGCTTTTACAATCAATCGTAACTACTCTTTCTTTGAACTCGTCGTATTTGGAAGCACATGTATCGAGTATGATTCAAATGATAGTTAATCTACGTGTAAGGTTTCACCTTATCCCCAACAGCAAATCTTCTGAAAAACCTTTCATAAAAGGATCAACAAGATTCCAATTTGTATGAATACAATTTATCCCAATTACTTACTCATTTTTGAGTAATTATCGGATATAAAAATTTCTTAGACTCAAGTGTCTAGATTTTTCACGCTATTAATTTAGCATTATCATTGTCACAATTAATGACAATGGGTGGCTTAGAGTTAGACACGAGGGGATCAAAAGAAGATTCCTTAAACATTTAGCTTTCTTTCCGTAATAGGGTGGAGCAATAAATTTTGTCCAGGCTTTGGAGCCTAACAAGAACATAACATCGCTATACTTTAAAATAACATAGAGTATATTTTCTCTCCTTTTTCAAAGTTTTTAAATTTTCTTATTTTTTTAAATTTTCTTATAGAGTAAAGTTATATAATACCCATTCAATAGCATCATTAAAAATATAATCTGTATGTTGCATATGTTATCATGTAAGGGAGATGATTGAATGATTAAATAATAAAGATATAAAAGCATATCTCATGCAAAATTTTAAAAGCCTAGTTTTAAAATCATGAAAAATCAATACTCACATGCCAATCATATATATATGCATGCAAATGTATGATTAGCACGTAGGCAAATGCATGTCTAAAAGCACAAGAAACAGTATATATATATATATATATATTAAGTAATGCGGAATGACTATTTTCAAAATATTTAATCTAATATCTTGCCCGAAAAATAAACAATAAGCCGAAAATTCACTCATTAAAATAAATAATGTACTTTGATAAACTGATGTTTATATATACATATTTTTTATTATTATTATTATTATTATTATTATTATTATTATTTATTAAAAGCACAAGCAGAAATAGGTCTTAATTGAATTAATCAAGCATACGAGAGAGTATTCTTATCTATCACGCAATAAATAATAGAATTCAACGTATAAGTAGATATAATATCTTTATTTGTTTAAACCAACTTGAACATCATATTACATACACTATATTTTCTCATAAATACTCCACTCTTAAAAATTACAAATTTATGCGATGAGTCCATTCTAGGCTGCATTTGCTTCCGATTTCTTCTCCCTTTTGAGCTTTCTTGAAGTGACCGGCCTTTTTACAATGAAAACATTTTTAGATCATTCTTGTGTCCCTTCTTCTTAAGTTTGTACTCTTTCAAGTCTTAAACTAATTCTTTTGATCGTTACTTTCCACCATATGAGTATTGAAAATTATTTCTTTCGGTTCATCTTTCTTATCTCAAAGACATAATTTCTCTTCTATTCAAAAATGGTGACATATCAAAATCAAAATATAACTCTTTAGTATCATATTTAAGAGTCTTTTTATAATCTTTCTAAGAGTTTGGTAATTTGTGAGTAATTGCATGAATATGGAAGGCATCAAATGTGATACCAAGTTGACGAATTTCGCTAAGATGACATGTAATTCGTAAACTTGATCAAGAATAGGTTTATTATCAATAAATTTAAAATCTAGATACTTATTTACCAGAAAGCTCTTCTCTTCCGAATCTTTGGTTTTGTATTTTGCTTCAAGCGCCTCACACAATTCCTTCATCGTTTCCATATGTTGGTAGACGTCGAACAAACTCTCCGCCATTGCTTTTAAGGTGTGACCCTTGCATAGATAGTCATCTTGTTCCCGCTTTTACTGTCATCTCTTTTGTGCAAATGTTTCATCCTCTTCATTTTCCGGCATGATGGCCTTCCAAGTATTGAGTACGTAGACGATATTGAGAGTTGTGAGAAGAAAGTGGGCTTTATTTTTTCCACCGCTTGAAGCTGGTACCATTGAAGCAATCAAGTTTGACAAGTTTGTGACTCGTCATTTTCATCGTGGAGTTTTCCGTGCCATTGACAAATACGAATATTGCTTTAAATTTTAGTTGCAAAATTGGGGTTGAAATTAATGACAAAAACACACACAACATAATAGATTAGGACGAGACATGTTTGATGCTTTCTTTAAAAAAATATTTACTTCCTACCATACAAAAAGGATTTATACTCGCTACTACAATAAGAGGTTGTCCCTACGGATTTATCCGTAGGCGCAAACCACTGACCCTACGAATATAGCCGTAGGGACATAAAATACCCCGTAGGTGAAAGGGCCATAGGTGCAATTTTTCTCTCTGAACATGCTCCTATGGAGTAATAATTTCCCCTACGCCTTAATCCATAGGGACACGTATACCTACGGATTACTCCGTAAGGCCTGATAAATATTATAATTTATTGGTTTATAAAATAAACTACTTGCCCCTACGGATGTATTCGTAGGGGCTGATTGTTGCCCCTACGGAAATATCCGTAGGTCCAGCTAAATGCCCCTACGGATAAATTCGTAGGGGTAAGTTTTATTGAGTCCATAGGGACAAAATACATGTATCTTGATATTTTGTCCCTACGGATAACAGTGTAGGGGCAAATTTTGCACCTATGGATTAATCCGTATGTGCAATAGATCTCCCTACAGATTAATCCGTAGGGAAAAAATAACAGATTTTTTTAAAAAGGGATACTGTTTTTTCCCCGTCATGTGCACAATAATATATACATTATATAACTAAATATAGAAATATTCATAATCAATATCTCACGCATAATATATATAAGAAATAAAGAAACAGAATACGATATCAATCTAAATTATTGTGAACAACCACAAAAATCGTCCAAAATATATACAATATGTATCAAGTACGTACATCCTCAAAAATATAAAAAAAAAAAGCTACCCTAACTGGTCCAGCTCCTCCACCTCTGATAAACGCCGTAATCTGGCACATCTGCTCTTCGATGCAGCCCTGAGTCGTCAAAAACTCGATCAATGAAGGAGTGGAATGTGCGGGAGTCTGAGCGGGCTATGGAGATGCAGGAGTAGTCTATGCAACCGCAGCCGAGGTAATGACTTGCGAAACCACAGCTGAAGGAGATGCATGTGGAGCCACATTCGAAGCAGCCTGCCGCATCTATTAAATTTTGTGTGTAATAAACGAGTAAGAATACTTAGGGACTTAGGCCTCGTTTGGGTATCTAGTTTGGAAAACCATGGTTTATTTTAATTAGAGAGTTTTATGTAAGTATGATTAATCAAATCTAAATATACAACCAAATAAGCTCAGGCTACTAATATTGCATATGTTACTATTTATAATGTGATATAATATTTTACTATTAAGGAGTATACGTACCAATATCTCCTTCAACTCCTCGACGGTGGTCTTCATGGCGGCAACATCATGCTCTAGAAGTCACTCAGGGGGGGGTACGGGAGGTAACCGCCGGAGTGGAATCCAACCTCATATGGGCCATGTTAGGAACCAGTCCCCGGCCTCTCTCCAAAACCCCGTGGTGCCTTCCGTGTGCGGTGTCTAGGACTGGGGTCAGCAGTATCGGATCGATTTGTCCAATAAAATCGATCCCCGATACCTCCGCCTGCTCCACCACCCCCTCCTACACCCACATTAACTATTAAAATATAAGTATATCATTTAAATTTGAAATTTTCAAAACAAAAATTTCAAATCTGTTAGAATAAATATTAACACTTACGCAATACTCCTGGGTAGTGGTGTCGGGGAATCGAAGCTCACCCGTGGCGGGATCTGTCGAGGTGCCGTGTACGGCAAGATACGTGGTCAGCACGCTCAGTGTACTACCCTGCGCCAGGGATTGAGCTTTCTGCAATTATCAAAAAATTCACATATATTATAAAATAACTCTTAATATTACATTAGAACAGAATATATCTAATGTAATTTACCGATGCCTCTATGGCACGATTAATGTTCCTCGAGCCACCTGTATAAGTGGGACGACCCCTTTTCGCTGACTTCCTATTCTCTTTATTTTGATCGGCATGTTTCTGCACAACACATTCAGATTTAGTTTTTTAATTAAGTAACACAAAAAATAAATTATATACTAAATAATGAATTAAATTTAAATTACAAATTCGTTTGCGCTGAGAGTCAAAATATTGGCACAAGAGAGGAGAGGCCATGTATCTTCGCCGGCTCTCGCAAAAACCGGAGTATGTAGGAGAGCTGCTCTCTCTGCCTCGGGGGTCGCCATCCACAGGGAATAGTAGTCGATCTTCAGCTCGTTTTTATTGTATCGGACCTTTGATTACATGTTCTTCATCATGCCATGGTACAGAGCGTGAAGATCGAGCACTCTCTCAAGGTGATCAGGGTCGGGTATAGGCTGAAAGTCGTGATCCAACCACAAATACAAACAAATAATGTATTTAAATTGCGAGTGTTAAATAATAATAAATATATTGGATAAATCAAAAGAAAATATATATTAATACACGAGCCCGATCCCAGAAGAGGGTGAATGAGCGCCGGTGCTGATCGCCCCACTCAACGTGAAGTGGATACTTCTTCACGAAGCGACTCTCATCTCCCATATACCGGCCGAAACTTTCGGCATAATCTCTGGTATAGCGATAATCGGGGGTAAAGAAGAGGGGGAATGCTGCCTCCCTCCTTGCTCTGTCGGGCCTCAGCCTATGGGAATGATTCAGCCATCGAGTCCCCTCTCGGGATGGGGCTGCTCTGCATCCACAAGAAATATCAAGACAATCAATATTAAGACAAAGTGGTATTAAGAAATCAAGATTTAACGAAAATTGAAGTGCGATATATACCTCCGGTGACAGCAGCACAGACCTGGGCCCGGGCAGCAGCACGAGCGGGACGATAGTTCCTCCGGTGATGAACAGCCGATGACCCAGACGTGGACGCATCCCCTCCAACTAGAAAATAAACAATAAAATTACATGAAGTTCATGTTTATTCTAAAAGAACATGTAAAATGAATAAATATTTTATATTTACTCATACTAACCTGCAGACTGAGTGGAGGGTACGGGAGTGGCGGGAGTAGCCCCTGCGCCAGATGTGGACACACCACCTATAATTAGACAATTAAAAATAGATTATATAAGCAATTGCAAAAAGAATGTGTATATCAATAATATAACATTCTAAATCAATATGCATACACGATATATAAATATACCCGCAGGTACGGTGGTGGCCTTTGCCTGAGATGTGGAGGCACCACCTACAGCTAGACAGTAAAAAAATTATTATTTAAGTAAGAGCAAAAAGAACATGTGTATATTTATGATATAACATTCTAAATCAATATGCATGCACTATAGGATATATAAACATACCTGGAGGTGCGGGAGTGGCCTCTGCCTCTGATGTGGACGTACCACCAACAGCTAGACAATCAAACATTGACTATATAAGTAATTTTGAAATAAATATACGTGTATATCTATAATATTACATTCAAAATGAATATTCCTGCAATATACCTGGAAGTATGACAAAGTCCACATGGAATGAGTCATTCGAAGGGGTCTCCGATCGGGGTGCACGATAGGCCCTCTGAAGCTCTCTACGAAGTTCTTTGGGCGGCAGAACCGCTATGCCTCTTGTTTACCGCCGAAAACCGATCCAAGGACTTCTGTTTTACAGAATACCTTTCCTGTTTTTAATAAGATTGGGAAATATTTTCCCATACAGAGCTTATTCTATAGCTTGGTGATTTTTAACCACCATTGGATTTTTAATCCAACGGTGCTCTGTTTTACAGAGAATAATCTTTCTTGTTTAGAAAAATTTGAGGAATATTTTCTTAACAGAATTTAATTCTGTATTTT
This sequence comes from Agapanthus africanus, assembly GCA_030015575.1. Taxonomy (NCBI): domain Eukaryota; kingdom Viridiplantae; phylum Streptophyta; class Magnoliopsida; order Asparagales; family Amaryllidaceae; genus Agapanthus; species Agapanthus africanus. The sequence goes on from JASDDO010000024.1 coordinate 58,717,792, forward strand.
GATGATCTATCATCTTCGTTGGATTTTTGATTCAATGGCAGAGAACTTTTAGTTCTAGCGTCAGTGCCCTCGTGCAAGACACGTGAGGCGCTGCCTCAGAATTTTTAACTTTTTGCGTTGGCGTTCTCGTGTAAAGCACGTGAGGTATTGCCTCAGAGTTTTTAACTCTTGGCGCTAGCGCCCTCGTGCAAGGCACGTAAGGAGATTTCTAAGAGTTTTTTAACTCTTGGCGTTGGCGCCCTCATGCAAGGCACGTGAAGCGCTGCCTCTTTACTGAAGGTGTATTTTTGCTTTTTCTTGAGTCAAACTTTTCTTTTCCAACGCTTGGAAATAGTTCCATCATGCACGACATTTTCTGTGCATAGACTTAAATGTCTTCCTTCATAATATGATGCAATGCTTCTCTTCTCTTTCACTTTCAGAGAATTATTTTAACAGAGAAGTGCTATGGCTTGTAATCGTTTATATGCTTGCCGGCAGCCATGGGAGGTGCCTATTGAGGAAATTGTTCCTCATTTTGCTGCCCGCTTGGCGAACTCTGCTCTCACGAATGACCAATGTGATACGGTGCTGCACGAGCTCTTGACTCGTAGAGGATCTCCTCTCCCTATCGGCTTCATTTGGCTCCGGATGGTCTTCTTGTCCGTGCTCAATGATATTCCCCCTCATCCAGCGGAGATGACTCCGGCGATACTCGACGCAGCGGATGACAAGATCGAATTCTTTTATGAGACACTTTTGATTACCATGGCTCTTAGGGATCGCTCTGTTCAGCTGCTAAGCTAGATACGGGCTCAGCAGGCTATCATGTCTGCCTTCGCTGATGGGCATGGTGCTGGCTGATAGAGAGCGACTCTTCGTGAAGATCGCCGCTTTACCTTGGTAGAGAAGGCAGAGAGGGAGTTAGAGAATTTTATCTATAGTTTTGTGAATCCCTGTACTTTCGATCCCATGTATGGTGATCTATTTTCTGTAGAATAAAATGTTCAATTAAATGTTTTCTTTTTATCGTTGACCACTAAGTGCTCCCTTTCTAATACATGTTCTTCCTCTGATGTGTGTATGTGCGTATATGAATGAGCCCGATTTCATACATATCTGTAAATGAAACTTAAACCAGTGTAAACAGGAACAAATAGCTCTTGGCCGAAGATTTTGGCGGGAACACCTCTGCCTCTGCCGGTGTCGTGGCTGGTACTCTTATCGCCCTTCACTACTCTGGTCGTCGTCATAAAATCTAGACAAGAGTACAATCGTTAAATATGCAAGCTATATATGTATAGATCGTAAAAATGTGAAGTAATAATATAACATTACTGATAACTTTTTTCGTTTCATAGACGTATTAGACATATATACTTGGATTTCATCACTGATATCATTTCTAACCCACATAACTACACGATCAGCCGGAAACAACCCGTCTTTTGAAACAGACGGTCAGAGTTCTCTAAGTCTTCTCTCTTTTTCATCCTCATCGTTGTCTTCCATATGATCCTCGAATTTTGGGATTTCGTAAACATCTCTGGGTTTCCAACCTCATAGACACTCCATCCTAGATGCTTCAAGCACCATGAGTAGTATAATTGAAATGCTTGGTTCGGAAAGATAAATGGACCGTCCTGACCGTAAAATCAAAGTGTGTTCGCACAAGTCAATCCATGTTTATCTTTTCAAGTCCCGAGATTGTTTCTCTACTTATCCGTATCGGTTCGTGTATCATACCAAATACACTAATATATATAAAATGGTTCTGATCGTCCGGAATATTGGATGCTAAGTATGTAATTTAAGTATCTATAATAAATCACACCATCTGATCCTACCGGCGCAATCCCACTATTCTTAGTGGTTCAAGATGTTTATATATCCTTAATTTCAAATTTGTATCCAAGGACACCGAATCCTTTATAATATGCAACCTCCATGATAGAAAACTGAGCTAAACATCTTGAATCTCTCTCTAATGATGCAAACAAGTTCGGACCGTATATCTGACAAAACAAATTTTACGGCAAATATATAAAAATATAAGTTTAGATAAAGACTGGTAGTAATAACATATTATTCGAACAACTTACATGATCTGCTATCCAATCGCAAAAATTATCCCGATGATGTTTTTACAATCGTTCATCATTCCAATCAGCATGCCCCTCATGTACATCATTAAAATAATTTTTTTTCTCAACAATAAATTATGACATTGATATTATATCATTTCATGCACACACAAACACAAATTTAACAATTAATCCAAAAAAAACTTACTCTTTAATTTTTCAAGACATACGTTATTAAGGAGGATAAACCGATATATCTTGTTGATAAACATAGTGTCTACTCTTTTATAATCAGTTTTACCATATGGCCAGTCCTGAATTCTCCGAGACCGGTTACGTTTCGTCTCAATGTTCTCGTCCAGATAGCGGGAACAAAATGTGGTTGCTTCATCTAGAAAATAACCTTGCATGGTAGAACCCTCTGGTCGATTTCTATTGCGTATATACTTTTTTAGAGTGCAGAGGTACCTAAAAAAATGTTAAATAAATAAATACGGGCATATAAGACAACAATAATTTTATAAATTTCGTGAAACGAAAAATTCCACGTACCTTTCGACGGGATACATCCATCAATACTGTACCGATCCGGCTAACTTAGGCTCAGTTGCAAGATGAACCGTCAAGTGTATTATGATATCGAAGAATGACGGTGGGAAAATACGCTCAAGCTTACAAAGTATCAATGAAATAGAATATTCTAGATTCTCCTGCGTCATAACATCCAAGATTTTAGTGCACAATTCTCTTAAAAAGCAACAAAGGTCATTGATTACTAGACAAACCGATTTGGGAAGGGAGGTCCTGCGGGATAATGGGAGAAGGTGTTCCATAATAACACGGTGATCATGAATTTTCAGCCCATCGATCTCGCTTTTCACAATTTTTATTTTCTTTCTAAATGATCCTGAAAAACCTGTGGGAACTTTCAAATCTTGCAACACCTGTAGGAAACTTTTCTTCTCCGGTTATGACATATGATACACGGCATTGGGAAGTACAAACTTGCCTGATTTACTCGCTATCGGTTTAGGATGCAATTCACATCTAATTTTCAAGTCCTGAAGATCCATCTGAGCACGAAGGTTGTATCTGTCTTTACAAAGAAGCAAGTTGAGTACGTGCTCGGATACTCCCTTCTCTATGTGCATACCGTCCAAACAATGACACACTAAATTTTTTGATCAGTATGGAAGCTCGTAGAAAATGCTTAATTTGTTCCAGTATGGTGCTTTGACATGTTTTGCCGGATCTATCCCGAAGGTCAAATTATTGTACCCATCCCACTGAGCAGTCACGTTAATGAGGCTGGAGGCCCAAGAAGCTCCTGATGACTATCAAAGTGAGCAGCGTCTAACCTGTAGGGATGGTCTAGTGGTAGGAAACGCCGATGACCTAAATAACAAACTTTCCTGCTAAAATTCAAGAATTTTGATGTTGTATATTGATGACAATAAGGGCATGCTTTGTGACCATGTACGGACCAACCTGATAGCATTCTATAAGCAGGAAAGTTATTAATTGTCCATATTAAAGTTGCACGCAGTGTGAAGGTTGTATCTGTGTTTACATCGTAAGTCTCTACACCATCAATGAATAAAGATTTTAACTTATCGATCAGAGGACGGACATAGACGTCGATATTGTTTCCTAGTGAGTTTGGTCCGTCAATAAGAAGAGGCATCATAAGGTAGGATTGATCCATAACCAACCAAGACGACAGATTATAAACTATCATTACAACAAGCCATGTGTTGTGGCTTCCATATAGTTGAATGAGCAGAAGTCATCACTAGCGAGTCCGAGCCTAACATTGAGAGGATCACTATTAAATATTTCATGCCTCCTCTCGAAATCCTTCCTTGCCGGTGAATCTGCCACGCCCCGCTTTCCAGTGTACGGGAAAGGGGGCGCGGCAAGGACCGCTACGTATTTATTCAGAAATAAACACGCTAAACGTATCTAAGCAATATAAAGTAAAATATACACAAGAAATGACAAAAGATATAATTAAACAACAACTTTTTATTGATTACACATTCTTATACACGTACAACTGGAATGTAAATACAGAAATAGAAAGCAGTGTCTAAACAATGGCATAACTGAAATGAAAAGTAAGTACAAGTGTCTACAGTTCCGAGGCTTCTTCAAACTGCTCCAAGTCTTCGGTGCTGGGCTTGATTTCTAATGGGTCCAATCCACCTGACAACATTCCAAAGAAAAAAAAAACGGAATATCGTCAGCGAACAATCGCTCGGTAAGTCCTAAAGAAAGAAGGAGAAGAATAGACAGAGGAGAGTACAATTATTTAATGTTTTATTATATTGTTAACACTGTTGTTTATTGCTTGGTACAGAAAATGCCAGTGTATACAAAAAGAGTCCCACTATTCCGGAGACTAAGGTATACGGAGCACAAGGAACCGTTCATTCACGGTACAATGGAAATGGATATTTAGGTTAGGTGTATTATGGTTACAGTCTCGTGCCAACACATTCCGTACCAATCTACCCCTTATAAACCCCACGATGTTTTTTGTATTGGTTGGATTGTATTGTGTTGTCTTGTATTATAAATTGTATATGGATGACTTACCGAAACTATGATATCAGTAAATAAAACAAATATAATGGATGAACATGTAGATGGAATATATCCGTGGTTCGGTTCGGTCAATATAGATTGATATAGATTGAATAGACGGATTCATATTGAATTGTAGATTTATACTTGAATCATATTCAAGTCAGATTGATTAGATTGATACTCAGTCTGAGTTAGAAAAATTGAAAAGAAATTGAGGTCCTGAATTAGTTTTGATGTTATCGGTAATCGCTGCATATGGACGGCAGGATTTATGTATTTTTCCAAGACAATTACCGTATTGATAACTCCAGTTTAGTTATCTATCTTAAATAGGCAAGCACCCACTTTCTCTGGCTCCCTGGGGCTCAAGAGAATTGGTCCCACTTAAACCTATATATACTACGGTCCTTATTGTAATTTAGAATAACTTGAGGGTGTTTTATGTAAAAATAGTTTTGGTATAATTTCAAAATACATCTCAAGTATTTAATTATCGTCTTTAGGGTTTTGATAGATGTAAATTTTAAAAGTGAACTATTTTCTAGTTGATATAAACCTAGTGTTATTTATCCATGGTATTTTACTGTAATATAGAAGTTGTTTTGAATTGTGATAGTAGTTTCATGTAATATTTGGATTCTTTTCTTTTTATTTTGAAACATGGAATATTTTATATCTTAAAATTAGGTATCTTGATAATTTTTTACATATACAATTATTTATAAAAATATAATTTTATTATTTTCTAGAAATCTCGTTTTTCTTAAATTGTAATAATAATTCCATCGGAATCCGAATGCTCCTTGCGGAGGTCTAAATTCCGCCCTACTAGATCCGAAGACGTGCAATAATCCTTACCATCCCGATTAGATTTTCCCAAAAGTGGGTTGTAAGGACGAGAATTGTATGTAATTAGTTACTATATTTTAAAAAAATACGGTTTTATATAATTTAGGGTTTTTTAATGTAACATGTAAATTTCCCACAAATATTATCTAAGAGTAATATCGTGCTATATCATGAATGCGTGTTGTGAGGAGATAGGTTATTAGCTCATGAGTTTTCTAAAGGTAATATGTTTAGAACGAATAAACAACGTCGAAAGTAAACATGGAGGTATTTTAATATAAAAGTGAAATAGAAGTTGCTATGATTATTATTTTGAGATGAAACTTGTTCTAATATTTTTATTTTTGTTTGTTAAAAATTATGAGTGAATTTGGTATTTAATTATTTTTATAAAATGAAGTTTTTTTTTTAAAAGAAAAACAGATCGGAAGTCGGAATAACTCCGCTTCCGTTGAGTTTTGAAAAAGAGAAGTTTTAGAATAGGGATGGAGGAGGGAATGAGGAATTACTGGCTATTAAGAAAGAGGGATGAAGGAGAAAGCTCTCGGAACCTTCGGGGCGTCATTTCGTCGCCAGAATCTCCTCGAAATGTCGTCGGAACTTCGCTTCTTGCTAACTCCATCTGTACAACTTTTTTGACTTAGAAAATTTAGAGAGTTTTGATAATGAATTTCAGAATAGAGAGGGTTGTGGTTTCGCGAGAGTGGCGAGATGGAAAAATGAAGGAACGAGAGAAAGAAGAAAAGAGTAAGGGTGTTTAAATAGTATTAGGATTTGATTTTTATAATAATAATTTATATATATATATATATATATATATATATATATATATATAAAGAGGAAGAAAGAGTTGGGTGTGAGTTGTAAAGAAAAAAAGAGAAAAAGAAAAAAGTGTGGGTTGTAAAGAGAGAGAGAACATGAGAGTTGTGGATTGAAAGATTATTTAAAAAAAAGTTATATATATATAAAAGAGAGAGTGTTGTGATGAGATGAGGGAGGTGAGAATAAGGAATGAGGGAGGTGTTGGGATCTTTAGAATTGGTTTGAAAATATAATAATATATAAATTTGAGTTTTAAGGCTTATACAAAAATACTCCGAAAAATACTCGGGTTGTGTCTAAAAATTTAGTTTTAAACTATGGAGAATATACGTATAAGTTAAAATCATAATGCGATATCCGGTTAATAAAAATGCATACCCCCAGGAATGGATGCACGTAAAATGCACGTAGCAATGCAAACTAGTCCGTTTCAATAAACAGGTTGTGAACACGATATACGGATGCAACCATAGGGTCTAAGGTATGATGCAGGCCATGTGTTGGTGTCGTTCCATATATCTCAGTACATATGTTTGATTAATCTGACTTTTCATTTTACGTGCAGTGTATGCGCAAACTTTTGGGCTTCTAAAAGTTTAAAAGAAAAATCAACAAAAATAATATATGGCTGGGGGATTTGAACACATGTGTGCTATGTCTTAGCTGTAGGGTTCCCTAAATCGACAGTAAGGTTTCGGGAGGTATCGTCCATACCGTTTTCAAATTTTTGCCATTCTGAAGAACCATAACCTAGAATCTTTAACTAGAGTTTTAAACCAAATATCATGCAAACAACTTTGCAAGTAAAGTGAATGAGGAATACAACCTTTGTAGACCGGTCCTTCACTTCTAAAGCTCCATGTAGTAATCCCTTCGCTTCAAGTAGTGAACACCCGGACTCTAGTAAGATTTCACATGAAGAAATGAACAACCTTGCTCAATTTCTTCGAGGCCGAAAATGATCTACGTCAAGAAGACTCAAGCTCATGTTATCTCTTCACTAATATATGAATTGGTGAAGCAAACACCCTAAACTAAATGGCTAATAGTAGAGGATGATGAAGTAGAAAGTGTGCTCTTTTTAGATTTTATTTTCTCACAATATTTTCTCACTTAGAAAAATCTAGTAAGCTTTTTCTCTCATGAAGAAGAAGATGAAGAATGAAGATGAGAAAATAAACTCATTAAGTGAGAATAGCAACTATGGGTGAGTTAGTATCATACACTAACTCATGTAGAGAATAAACCATGGGTTTCAATAATGGTTAGATTAATAAATATTTACAAGTAAAACAAAACTAGTGGACTAAGTCAAAAATACTACAAGCTTCTCCAAGCTTTCAAGCATGTGACTAATTTCTTACTAATTTTGATTAACTTTAAATAAATAAAACCATTCCATTATTATAAGCATGGTGTAAGTCTCATACATCCATGTCACATGTGGCATCAAGCATGACGCAAAATAATGTACATTAATATATATCACATATATACTATATGCACACAAGTGAGAAAAGAAATTTTAAGTGGGCTAACATTAGTTAATATAAATTAATATATCACATATATAATTTTACATTAAATTATTAAATCAATACTTGATTTAATAATCCGGCTATATCACATACAACCGACTAATATCAAATGCACCAACTTATCGAATCAACACTTGATCTGATAACCCGGCTATATCGCATATAACCGAACGATATCATATATCGCGAGAATAAAATGTGGTATCATACACGCATTAATCTTGTTCCGGCATATATCGCATACGTGCTCCTACTTCGTTTCATATGAACCAGGAAAGCTCTGTGTAGGACTCTAAAGACTCGTCAATACCCCGGCAGTAGGTGATAATCATATCAAACACCCACAAGACGTAAGCGGTCTGCTAAACGTAATGGCCACCCGGGTATTGAGCGATCAGAAGATCAATAAGCAAGCCTGCTCATACTCTTGCGAATCCAATCAGTAACACTACCGTACAGTCTGGTCTCTTCGTCAGATATGTCGCATATCAACAGCCTGGGGGTGGTAAAACGTCAGACCCCAATAGCCTAATAAGTCATGCCGATGCAAGGTCTATAAAGGTTCGAGAAACTACTGATATTACTTACCAGTAAATCTCAGTAACCCTGGCCAGGGATTTCATGTTATGGCCAATCGAGCATAGTGCAACATCAACTCCCAATACCGGGAGAGATGAATCCCCTCCTATCGCTCATTGCCTCCATGTGACTCGGGACTGTACCCAAAAACCATATTTTTGCACGATCTCTTGACCGTAGTATGGTGGAAATCAAAGCACATTGGGAATCACACAAGACTCTATGACGATCTTGGATCGACAGACTAACCTGTACCAGTGTCACCAGAGAACTGCTATCTGACGATAGGTATAATACCATTTAGGAGTTCTCGGCGAGTCCGTTCAGTGTACCCAGTCTCCACTGAGCACCCGTATACCTTCTCTGATGTCAAACACCAATGGATGTGGGATCATCCATCACCCATTATATGGGTCGAGAAGCGTATACGCTAGTCTACTCTAGAGTATCGATACCCTGTCTCGATACTCCCACGACTAGGAACAATTATAGGATGCACTTGTGGATTACCCTTGGCCCCACCAGTATGATCTCCATCATAGTCCTGGTAGTCAAATACACATTCTAAGGGCTTTATCAACATGTGAGAGCAAGACATCATCACTTATACAAGTCAACATGTTAAGATAAAGTGTAACCAGATAGCATACTATCATATCGAGCAAGAAAGTCCTCCCTATATATGTCCAAGCATCCACTACAATATACATCCCATGTACAGTAATAGCCTCTAGGGCATATATATAACTAACATCAGCAATGCAAGATTTTACCAATGAGCTATAAGCTCTTTCTTACTGTTCAAAAGAAAATTTAATTCATAACTTGTGCTCAGGCTTAGATATTCCTTTCTGTATTTTGAAAAAAAAATTGTACAGAAATGTTAGGGTCGTTACATTCTACCCTCCTTACAAAAATTTCGTCCTCAAAATTTACAATTATTAAGAACTAATTTACAAACAAGTGAGGGTATCTTGCACGCATGTCGTATTCTCTTTCCCACTTTGATTCTTCTAGTGTGTCTTTTCTCCATATCACTCGAACCAAATTTATTTCCTTGTTCCGAAGTGACTTCACCTTTTTTTCCAGAAGTTCAAAGGGTTATTGCTTACAAGATAGATCCGTCTGTACAGTGAGCTCGAAGTGATCAAGAATGTGACTGGGGTCACTCACATACCTTCTGAGTTGGGATATGTGGAACACATTGTGCACTCCTTCCAATGAGGGTGGAAGTGCCAAATGGTATGCCACTTCTCCAACTCGTTCGAGTATGTCAAACGTTCCAATATATCTCAGACTTAATTTACCCCTTCTTCCAAAATGAATCACTCTACGGTTTGGAGAAATCTTCAGAAAGACATGATCTTCCAGTTGGAACTCCAACTGAAGGTGCTTTGCATCAACCCAGTGTTTCTGTCAGTCTTGGGCTATGCGCATTCTTTCCTTAATGGTGCGGACCACATCTACAGTTGCCACTATCAGCTCAGGTCCAAGGAGTTCTCTATCTCCGATGTCGTCCCAACTTAATGGCGATCGACACTTCCTTCCATAGAGCGCTGCAAAGGTTTCATTCCAATTCTTGCTTGGTAGCTGTTGTTATATGAGAACTCCACAAGATATATGTGATCTTCCCATGATCCTCCGAAGTCTAACATACACGCTCTTAGCATGTCTTAAAGGATCTGAATAGTTCACTCAGATTGTCCATCTGTTTGTGGATGGTAAGCTATGCTAAAGTTAAGACTTATTCCCAATCTAGCTTGCAGACTGTGCCAAAACTGCGATCGGAATCTAGTGTCATGATCGGAGACAATGCAAACCGGTACTCCATATAATCTCATGATTTCCTTCATGTACTTCTTTTCTAGTTTCTTAGTAGATTGGCCAACTCGAAATGGGATGGAGTGAGCCGATTTTTTGAGTTGATCCACAATAACCCATATTGCATCATTACCTTTCGTGCTGCGAGGAAGCACAGTCATGAAGTCCATGGTGATGTGTTGCCACTTCCATTCTGGGATAGGTAACGGTTGAAGTAATCCAGCAGTCCTGTGATATTTAACCTTTACTTGCTGACACACCAAGCATTTAGCGACACTTCTGACTACTTCACGCTTCATTCCATGCCACCAATAATTTTGACGTAGATCTTTGTACATCTTTGTACTTCCAGGATGTACTGAGTAGGGAAAGCTATGAGCTTCTTTCATTAACTCTTCCTGCACAGAACCTTTTGGTACACACAACCTGCTGCCGTATCTCAAAGATCTGTCTTCATGGATGATGAAGTCTGTTCTAAGTCCACTTTCTACTTGTTCTCTGATCTTTTACAACTTATCATCAGTTGCTTGAGCTGCTTTGATTTGATTGACAATGGTAAATTGAACCTGTAAGTTTATCAAACTTGAAGCGTTACCTGGAATGACTACTTCAATCTCCATTTGATATAAGTCCTGTTGAAACTTCCACTGAGCGGTGAGATTCAATGCTAATGGTTGGCGACTGAGGGCATTAGGTACTATATTCACCTTCCCTGGAGGATATTGTAGGTTGATGTCGATGTCCGCCATAAGTTCTAACCATCTTCTCTGCCCCATATTCAACTCTTTCTGTCTAAACACATACTTCAGACTTTTATGGTCTGTGTATATATCTACCCATTCCCCAAGAAGATAATGGCACCAAATTTTAAGAGCAAAGATGACGGCTGCCAACTTCAGATCATGCGTTGGATAGTTGCGCTCATGAATTTTCAGCTGTCTTGATGCATAAGCAACAACTTTACCGTGCTGATGTAGAACACATCCTAATCCTTTATCGGATGCATCGCAATGCACTACGAAACCTCCAGATTGGTCCAATATTACGAGAAGAGGCACTGATGTCAATTTTGACTTAAGTTCTAAGAAAACTTGTTCGCATGTTTTTGACCACACAAATTCTTCATCTTTACGTGTGAGCTTGGTCAGGGGTGTTGCAATTTTCGGAAATCCTTCAATGAATTTTCTGTAATATCCTACTAAACCTAAGAAGTTTCGAATGTCATTCACCGACTTCGGTGTCGGCTATTCGCTTACTGCTGATACCTTTGCTGGATCTATAAAGATTTCTTTGCCTGATACAATATGTCCGAGAAATCCGACTTAATCTAGCCAAAACTCACACTTGTTGTATTTGGCATAGAGCTGATACTGTCGCAAAGTCTTCAGGACAATTCTCAAGTGTTCGGCGTGCTCTTTCTGACTTTTTGAATACACCAGGATGTCGTCGATGAAGATGACAACAAACCTGTCTAGGTACTCTCGGAAAACTTGATTCATCAGGTTCATGAATATTGCTGGTGCGTTGGTCACTCCAAATGGCATCACGAGATATTCATAATGTCCATAATGAGTTCTGAAGGCTGTTTTATGAATATCAGCTTCCTTGACCTTCACCTGATAATAACTCGAACGAAGATCTAATTTAGAGAAAATACAAGATCCACTTAGCCGATCGAATAAATCATTGATGCGCGGTAGTGGATATTTGTTCTTTATCGTTACTTTATTCAAGACTCTATAATCAATGCACATTCGGTATGAACCTTCCTTCTTCTTCACGAGAAAAATTGGAGATCCCCAACTTAAAGTACTGGGACGAATCTATCTTTTCTTCAATAACTCGTCCAACTGAGTTCGGATCTCTTTCAAACCTTCTGGACTTAGGCGATAAGGTGCTTTGAATACCGGTTGTGCTTCAGGTACTAAATCAATGCTGAATTCAAGAGCTCGATAGGGAGGCAAACCTGATATGTCTTCAGGAAATACATTATTGAACTCTCGAACTACCTCTGGCTTGTCTTCTTCCGCCTGATGCATAGCAATCACTGCCTTCTTCGGTTTCACTTTGTAAGTGCCTGGCTCAAGGGTACGATCTCCACTTTTGAAATAAAAGACCGAATGGTCTAGAATCTCGAACACTACCCTCCTTTGACGACAGTCGATAGTAGCGTAGAAGGTTCCTAGCCAATCCATTCCCAGAACCATATCAAAGTTCGGTATGTCCAGTATCTTGAAGTCAGCATAGAATTCTCTGCTGCAGATGACCACTAGACACAGGTTGTATCCCATTGTTTCCGTTAGAATGACGTTCCCTGAACTGACATTCCAGCTGGATACGAGCGGTGTAACTGGAATCGCATGAGTTCGGACGAACCGTTACAACATAAAACAATGAGATGCTCCAGTATCTAAAAGTGCGAGTGCAGGAAGTGAGGCTACTAAGATTGTACCTTAAGTATGTGTGATATGTTTTAGGTTTAATGAAAAGATATATGGATATGTATATGGACAGAATAAGAGTTTGAAAAGGGAAGTGTTACCAGTGATAAGTTGGCCGGTGGCTTCAGCTTCTTCCACAGTCATTGTGAAAGCCTGTCGCCCCGGCACGTTCCTCCTTGTTAAAGGAGCATTCCTCTGTCCGTTCCTCTATCCTTGAGGTGGGTTCCGTTGAGCTTGATGGAACTGACAAGGAGGAGGTGCAGTCGGTCCACGAGAAGGTGGAGCAGGGAGAGCGAGCCGTGGAGCTGGTACCTGAATAGCTGGCCGCTGCAGGTAGGTGATTGTGCAGCATTTGGGTTATGTCGACGAGGACAAGATCCAATGTCATGAGTAGCTGAGCCGTAGACTAAGCAAAGGTGATTCACACGCCGGCAGTCCTTTGCTAGATGTCCATCTCCTCTACAGTTTATGCAAAAAGAAGGACTAGGCCGGTTGTTCGGTACTCCCGGTCTCCTGGGCACAAACGGTGACCTTGAAAAGGCTCCTCCTGCCATCTGGTTGGTAGGGCGCTTTACTCTGGAAGATTAAGGTCTTCCCCTCATCTTTACCACTGTCTTATATCGACGGGCAGCTTTCAGAGCCAATTCGTGGGTCGGGAAATCCCCTGTGGTTAACGCAGCTTGGATCTCCGGATCTAATCCTTGTTGAAATCGTCGGGCTCTGATCTCATCCCGTCAGTATCAAGTGTGCTGCGAATCTGTTAAGGTATAGTATTAGCTGTATAGTATGTGATATTTGAAAATCGAAATAGAGAGACATATCTTACCGACTGAGCATGGTAAACTCAGTATCGTACTCATCCACGGATTTGGTCCACATTGAACCCTGTTGTAAGTGGATGAAATGATGTTCCATATCGAATCTGGCAGTCTCGGGGAAGTACTTCGCGTAGAACATATCGTGAAAAGTTTTACATTCGATCGGTTGGGTGAGACGGCTTTCTTTCATTTTCCGGCAGACTCGGGCGTTATCTGTGAGCTGCAGCTTTGCAACTCGTACCCAAGCGACCTCTGGCACTTGTGCTGCTGCCAGGTCATCCTCAATACTCTGAGCCCATTCCTCAACTACCAAAAGGCTCTCTTTTCCGGAAAATTGCTTGGGGTGTAAAGCTCGGAATTGCTTTACCCCTGGGGCTTCTGCTTCTGGTCGATTCATCAGAATAGTAGTCTGTTGCTGCTGTCCTTCCAGGAGCCTACAGATTGCCTCAAGCAGTACCGTCTACTCATTGATCGGAGCAGCTACGGCAGGTGTAAGCGGTAGAGGTGGAGGTGTGTTATTGACATTGATGCTGGTGTTGTTCGGGGAATCTATAATCTTGAATGAAGAAATAGGGTTAGGATAGATTCAATGAATATCAAACGGTAAGATTTCAAGGAATATGAAATTGTAAAGAATGTTTTCAGTTGCCGTTTCTTGTGTTATATTACTTAAGACTTCATGCAGAATTGACCTGCATGTCCATACAGAACTGACCTGCATGGGCCCGCCAACAAAAGTTGTCACGCCACGCTTCCCAGTGTATGGGCAAAAAGGGGCGCGGCGAGGCCCGCTACGTATTTACTCATAAGTAAATATGCTAAGCGTATCTAAGCAATATAAAATAAAATGTACACATGAAATGACAAAATATATAATTAAACAACAACTTTTTATTGATTACACATTCTTATACAGGTACAACTGGAATGTAAATATATAAATATAAAGCAATACCTAAACAGTGGCATAACTGAAATGAAAAGTAAGTACCGGTGTCTACAGCTCTGAGGCTTCTTCAAACAGCTCTGAGGTCTTCGGTGCTGGGCTCGATTTCTAGTGGGTCCGATCCACCTGATAACATTCCAAAGAAAGAAGAAACGGAATGTCGTCAGCGAACAATCGCTCGGTAAGTCCCAAAGAAAGAAGGAGAAGAATAGACAGAAGGAGAGTACAATTATTAAATGTTTTATTATATTGTTAACGATGTTGTTTGTAACTTGGTATAGAAAATACCAGTGTATACGAGAGGACTCCCACTATTCCGAAGACTAAGCTATACGGAGCACAAGGAACCGTTCAACCACGATACAACGACAATACATATTCAGGTTAGGTGTATTATGGTTACAGTCTCATGCCACTTTTAACACCTTCTGTACCAATCTACCCCTTATAAACCCCGCGATATCTTTTGTATTGGTTGAATTATATTGTGTTGTCTTGTATTATAAATTGTATATGGTTGACTTGCCGAAAGCATGATATCAGTAAATAGAACGGATATAATGGATGAACATGTAGATGGAATATATCCATGGTTTGGTTCGGTCAATATAGATTGATATAGATTGAAAAGATGGATTCATATTGAATTGTAGATTTATGCTTGAATCATATTCAAATCAGATTGATTAGATTGATACTCAGTCTGAGTTAGAGAAATTGAAAAGAAATTGAGGTCCCGAATTAGTTTTGATGTTATCGGTAAGCGCCGCATATGGACGGCAGGATTTGTGTCTTTTTCCAAGACAATTACCGTATTGATAACTCCGGTTTAGTTATCTACCTTAAATAGGCAAGCACCCACTTTCTCCGGCTCCCTGTGGCTCAAGAGAATTGGTCCCGCTTAAACCTATATTTACTAGGGTCCTTAGTGTAATTTAGAATAACTTGAGGGGATTTTTATGTAAAAATAGTTTTGGTATAATTTCAAAATATATCTCAAGTGTTTAATTATCGTCTTTAGGGTTTTCATAGAAGTAAATTTTAAAAGTGAAGTATTTTCTAGTTGATATAAACCTAGTATCCATGGTATTTTACTGTAATATAGAAGTTGTTTTGAATTGTGATGTTAGTTTCATATAATATTTGGATTCTTTTCTTTTGATTTTGGAAACATGGAATATTTTATATCTTAAAATTAGGTATCTTGATAATTTTTTCATATATAATTATTTATAAAAATATAATTTTATTATTTTCTAGAAATCTTGTTTTTCTTAAATTGTAATAAAGATTCCATCGAAATCCGAATGCTCCTTACGGAGGTATGAATTCCGCCCTACTAGATCCGAGGACGTACGATAATCCACAACATCCCGATCGGATTTTCCCAAAAGTGGGTTGTAAGGACGAGAATTGTATGGAATTAGTTACTGCATTTTAAAGAAATATGGTTTTGTAGTAATTTAGGGTATTGTTCATATCATAATATTGCATTATTACATTCCCCATTCTTATACATTTTACAAATAAACATGTGCTTTTGACCCATGTCTGCTACATAGTACATGTTACAGGTTCTTGGAGCAAAAACAGTGAAAAAGACAAAAGGCTACACAAAAGAGGGATTTTGACCAACAAATAGAAGGATTTTAGTCAAGCCTACACGAAGAACAGTTCACAATGTACAAGGCAACGCATGATCCAAGATGTCAAAGCGAACGGTTAAAAGTCCACTACAACTATTCACTGAAAAATCTGGAGAAGACCTAGAATCCAAATGGTGAAAAGAACCAAAGAATCAGGAAGCTCAAAAAGCCCAAAGTCAGCACAAAAAGTTTCAGAAAATGACTCCATCATTGGGCCACGGAAACGCGTCCCAACCCATGCTGCGGCCGCGATTCCGTGGCAATCTAGTGCCCGTACTTGGTAAAAATTTTACCATAACTTGGAGGAGGCGCTGAAAAGTCTTTCTAGGAGTATTTTTGCAAATGCAGACGTGCGGTAATTGTAAACCTAGGGTTTTCTATGTCCTATAAATAGAAACCCAATTCATTGTATTTGTTCATGCCTCTTTACATCAATAAAAAATTAGTTTTCTTTGAAGTTTGGAGAGCATCAATCGTAACTAGGTTTATTTTTCTGTCTTAGTTTTAGTTTTAATTTCTGCCCTAGGTAATTTCTTTTCTTGCTAGTTTAATATAGTTTAGAATTTTTATTAACTTGCAGTAGATGTTTCATCTCTTAAATCAAAACAACATAAAAATTATGTTTTTAGTAGATCTCTCAATGAGCGAGTAGTTTCCTCGCTTGTTAGGGTTAGGAATAGGAAAGGATTTGAGAGATGAAGATCTCTCATCTCCTTTCTTTGCCAATCTCTTATGAATAATTAGGACTCCATGTATACTTTCATCTTTCGCTCCCTACGGCACTCTACTCACGAGGTAACGGTGATACCGTAGTGTAAAAGACCGGATCTGTAAGTTTTCCATGGAGGTTAGGGTGAGTATTAATAAAGGACGGACAAGGATCTAGAGAAAGAAATATCTTCCCAATCATCCCAATCCCCTCTATTAATAATTACCATAACTCCTAATATGATATCTAATTTAAGACATTGAAAAGAGGTATAGATCTTTATTTACCAAATTTTACCTAAACCTAATCTTAGCAAGTTTCCTAATCCTAGTATAACTCAACTTAGTTTTTAGATTTAATTAAAAGACCCAACACCATTTGGAATTAGCTCGTAAGAACATATAGGAGATTTACAATATCCCTGTGGACCGACCTGTATTCAACAGCTAGCTACCAAGCGACGCCGTTCTTGATTGCGGTAATATATTTTTGATCTATAAAATCTCTCTAAATCAAATGGCGCCGTTGCCGGGGATCGAACCCGGGTCACCCGCGTGACAGGCGGGAATACTCACCACTATACTACAACGGCCCCTCTGCATTTGCTCTACCAGATTTAGTTACCCATTTTTATGAACACATGGAGGATAGATGTCTAGCTGACTTAGGATATATAAAGTTGAATTGGGGAGATCGCGTAATAAACATTGATAGGGATTTAATTCACGATGTCACACTTATACCTCGTTACCTGCACACGACCTTCCCCTACAATTTGAGGACTACTTGCCCTTGATGGGCAACGATTGCTCGAGAGAGACGTGAAAGGGTATCCAAGCAAGAACCCTTTTCGCGAATGTTTTGATTATGTGCCGGTGGGCACAGAATAACAGGCAGCTCTCACAACACAACTTTTTTCACCCCCTCCTTACATGTGGTGCACACACTAATGATGAAGAACCCACGTTTCGATATGTGCACAGTCTTGCTTAATTCTATAGGTGGGGGCAAACGGGCCTCCAACTACCCCTGTCCTATGCTTGTCACACAGCTTTTCCGTTATTTTCTTCCCGTTGAGGAATTTGAGTTTTACATGACGGGAGGGATTCCGGTTCGACCACTTGTTGAGAACGTTTCTTTGTCCTACTCTAGATTGACTGATATATGGTCGCGAACCGAACCGGCGGAGACTGTACCCGCTCACACCCCTAACTCTAGCTCAACATCGAGCGAGGGCGAAATGGCCCCTCAAGGGCATGCGTGCTTAATGAGGAGAACTGTGAGGGGAATTGATGCTTTGAGGGAGGAGTTTAGGGCGACGGCTAGGGAGCATGACCGTCGACTAACGGAGGTTGAGAGAGGTATTCAAACCCTATTGGCAAGAGAGGAGCGATCACGTTCACGCTTAAGGGCGCGACGTGGGGCCGGGCAGTGAGGGCACTGCTTTGCTTAAGTTTGGGGGAGATGGTGGTGTATATAGTTATCTTTTGCATTGCATTGCATATTTTCATTTTTGTATATATTTTTCTTTTCCTTTTGCATATTTAATTTCTGCATTGCATCTTTATATGAAAATCATAAAAGTTTGAAAATTTTGAAAAATAAAAAAAATAGAAAAAGAAAAACCTATAAAAAATATGAAAAATTTGAAAAATTATAAAAATTAATGTATTCTATTTTGGCTGTATTTGACTTAAGTTTGACAAATAGGTCAACTGGTTAGGAAAAACTAGATCTTAGACTTAGTAAATTAAAAACCCTAAAAATAACCTTTCTTAAAGTTTAACGGTAGAATGTATATGTCTTTATAGTTTATTTATAAATAGGCAAATTTTGGGTTCACTTCTTGGGCTAAGTCGAAACAAAGGAAAAATATTAATATTTTTATTAGAGTATAAGTTTGAAAAATAATTCCTAATTTAAGTCTAGATTCTGAAAACATATACCCTACAAATTTCACAATCACACATCTTGAAACTTGGAATAGTAGAGGAGACCTTGAAAAGCTCTTGTCTAAAGTCATTAGTACAAAGAAAATGAAAAAATATATACAAATGTGAATAAAAAAAATGAACACTGGTTTTTGTGATTACTTAAGGCTAAAAAATAGAAAAATATTTAGAAAGGGTGTTTCATCACCTAGTGCCTTAGACCAACTGGTTTGGGAGTCACTGCTAAAAAGCTTTAGGTTTTACAAGACTAGGAAGTACGTTTTAAAGTGCAAACGCATCTTGTAATCGGTTGTTGGTACCTCAAGAAGTATTAACGGTCGCATGGAGAATGTGTAAGCAAAATTCAATTAAAAATTCACCAATAAATAAGTGCTTTGGACAACGGACAAGAGTATGATTGCTTGATTTGAATTTTCAAGTGTAGGGGTGATATTTACACATACGTAGGGGTATGTGATTGGGGTTTAGATGAGAGAAAGGAGTGAAGAATAGAACTTGTATCTTTGGTAAAATTGATAAAAATTCCTAAGTGGAGATGTAACCCTAGAAGGAAAACTTAAGAGATGCTAAAATCTAAGTAGGTCTGCAGAACATATCTAATCTTAAGTTAAATGATGAGCAAGTGTGAAGAATATGGGTGGATAATTTACAAGTCGACGATAATAGAATTCCTTGTCAGAAAACCTAATTGGAGAACAAAAGTCGAAAAGCCAAATTGATAGGATTTTGTGGGTAGTATCCGCTGAAAACCCTCAGGAGACAACACTCCTCCTACTAGGGACACCTAGGTTTAACGGCTTGTTGCACGAGCTCGGTGCAATCGCGTTTCCCTGCGAAAGTGAGATTAGCTTTTTGTCGAGAATAAAACTAGGTTTGCTCGAGGAAGAGCAAAAGATAAGTTTGGGGATACTTGTTCATATCATAATATTGCATTATTATATTCCCCATTCTTATGCATTTTACAAATAAACAGGTGCTTTTGACCCATGTCTGCTACATAGTACAGATTACAGGTTCTTGGAGCAAAAACAGTGAAAAAGACAAAAAACGACACAAAAGAGCGACTTTGACCAACAAATAGAAGGATCTTAGTCAAGTCTACACGAAGAACAGTTCACAATGTACAGGGCAACACAAGATCGAAGATGTCAAAGCGAACGGTTAAAAGTCCACTACAAGTATTCACTAAAAAAATCTGGAGAAGATCTAGAATCCAAATGGAGAAAAGAACCAAAGAATCAGGAAGCTCAAAAAGCCCAAAGTCAGCACAAAAAGTTTCAGAAAATGACTCTATTATTGGGCCGCGGAAACACGGCCCAAACCATGCTGCGGCCGCGGTTCCGCGGCCATTTAGTGCCCGTACTTGGTAAAAATTTTACCATAACTTGGAGGTGACGCTAAAAAGTCTTCCTAGGTGTATTTTTTTAAATGCAGACGTGCGGCAACTGTAAACCTAAGGTTTTATATGTCCTATAAATAGAGACCCAATTCATTGTATTTGTTCATGCCTCTTTTCATCAATAAAAATTCAGTTTTCTTTGAAGTTTGGAGAGCATCAATCGTAAGTAGGTTTATTTTTCTGCCCTAATTTTAGTTTTAATTTCTGCCCTAGGTAATTTCTTTTCTTGCTCTAGTTTAATATAGTTTAGAATTTTTATTAACTTGCAGTAGATGTTTCATCTCTTAAATCAAAACAAAATAAAAATTATGTCTTTCGTAGATCTCTCAATGAGCGAGTAGTTTCCTCGTTTGTTAGGATTAGGAATAGGGAAGGGTTTCAGAGATAAAGATCTCTCATCTCTTTTCTTTGTCAATCTCTTATGAACAATTAAGACTCCATGCATACTTTCATCTTCTGCTCTCTACAGCACTCTACCCACGAGGTAACGGTGATACCGTAGTATAAAAGACCGAATCTGTAAGTTTTCCATGGAGGTTAGGGTGAGTATTAATAAAGGACGGACAAGGATCTAGAGAAAGAAATATCTTCCCAATCATCCTAATCCCCTCTATTAATAATTACCATAACTCCTAATATGATATCTAATTTAAGGTATTGAAAAGAGGTATAGATCTTTATTTACCAAATTTTACCTAAACCTAATCCTAACAAGTTTCCTAATCCTAGTATAACTCAACTTAGTTTTTAGATTTAATTAAAAGACCCAACACCATTTGGAATTAGCTCGTAAGAACATTTAGGAGATTTACAACATCCCTGTCGACCGACCCGTATTCACCTGGTAGCTACTAAGCGACGTCGTTCTTAATTGTGGTAATATATTTTTGATCTATAAAATCTCTCTAAATCAGGTATTTTAATGTAACATGTAAATTTCCCACAAATATTGTCTAAGAGTAATATCGTGCTATGTCATGAATGCATGTTGTGAGTAGGTGGGTCTTTACCTCATGAGTTTTCTAAAGGTAATATGTTTAGAACGAACAAACAATGTCGAAAGTAAACATCAGGGTATTTTAATATAAAAGTGAAATAGAAGTTGCTATGATTATTATTTTGAGATGAAACTTGTTCTAATATTTTAATTTGTGTTTGTATAACATTATAAGAGAATTTGGTATTTTATTATTTAAAAAAATAAAGTTTTTTTTAAAAAGAAAAACAGATCGGAAGTCAGAATAACTCCGCTTTCGATGAGTTTTGAAAAAGAGAAGTTTTAGAATAGGGATGGAGGAGGGAATGGGGACTTACTGGTTATTAAGAAAGACTGATGAAGGAGAAAGCTCTCGGAACCTTCGGGGCGTCGTTTCGTCGCCGGAATCTCCCCGAAACATTGTCGGAACTTCAAATCTTGCTAACTCCACTTGTACAACTTTTTTTAACTTAGAAAATCTAGAGAGTTTTGATAATGGATTTCAGAATAGAGAGTGCTATGGTTTCGCGAGTGTGACGAGACGGAAAAAAAGAAGGAATGAGAGAAAGAAGAAGAAAGTGGGGGTGTTTAAATAATATTAGGATTTGATTTTTATATTATATATATATATATATATATATATATATATATATATATATATATATATATATAGGAAGAGAGAGTTGGGTGTGAGTTGTAAAGGAAAAAAAGGAGAAAGAAAAAAAGTGTGGTTTGTAAAGAGAGAGAGAACATGAGAATTGTGGGTTGAAAGATTATTTAAAAAAAAATATTATATATATATATAAAGGAGAGAGAGTGAAGTGAGGAGAGGAGGGAGATGGGAATAAGGAACTAGGGAGGTGCTGGGATCTTTAGAATTAGTTTGAAAATATAATAATATATAAATTTGTGTTTTAAGGCTAATACAAAAATACTCTGAAAAATATCCAGGCTGTGTCTAACAATTTAGTTTTAAAATATGGAGAATATACGTATAAGTTAAAACCATAATGCGATATCCTGTTAATAAAAATGCATGCCCCCAAGAACGGATGCACGTAAAATGTACGTAGCAATCTAAACAAGCCCGTTTCAATAAACAGGAAGTGAACACGATGTACGGATGCAACCATAAGGTCTGGGGTATGATGCAGGCCATGTGTTGGTGTCGTTCTATATATCTCAGTGCACATGTTTGGTTAATCTGACTTTTCATTTTACGTGCAGTGCACGTACAAAATTTTGGGCATCTAAAAGTTTAAAAGAAAAATCAAAAAAATAATATGCGGCTGGAGGATTTGAATACAGGTGCTATGTCTCGGCAGTGAAAGACTTTACCAATGAGCTACAAGCTCTTTCTTACTATACAAAATCAAATTTAATTTATAATTTGTGCTCAGGGTTAGGTATTCCTTTCTGTATTTTGAAAAAAAAAATTGTACAGAAATGTTAGGGTCGTTACAGACTCTCTTGGATGACTCATTTTTCCATCTTCACTTGGAGGAGCACGGTGATATCAAATCATTGTCTAGGCTGTTTTCTTGCACCTGAATTGCCTCTGCAGCCTCTGTATTATGGAAAAATATCATGCTATCTTGACAGGTATATCGGGCTTCTTATCGGATTCTTTCAGCATATACCTGGTATCTCCGCATGTTGGACAGTCTTTCAAAATCTGAATCATCTATTCGGTAAAACACACATTTTTTGGGACATGCTTGAATCTTCTCACGTTTCAGACCCAAATCAGACATCATGTTCTGGGCTCCGTACCAGCTTTCGGGCATGTTATTTCCCGGGGGCATGGAATCTTTTATGAACTTCAGAAGTATCGTGAATGACTTGTTGCTCCATCCATTTAGGCACTTAATCTGGAAAAGTTGGACGAACCAAAAGAGTATTAATGAACTTTTCATACTTATTCGCATGCGGTCCTCGTCTGAAAGGAATGTCATTTTCAGTATGAATACTATCACCTAGGGCAGCCTCTACTATATCCTCCATTTCTTCTCCTGGAAAGAAGTTACAGTTTTCTTCTTCTGCCGCATTACGGTCTTCTTCTTATTTTTCTACCGCATTACTGTTTTCTTCTTCTCCTTTCCTGTGATATAGCTAAGTTGTATAAAATCTAGTAAAACCATATTTAACGATGTGAAGCTCTACGAATTCTACCTTCTGCCACTACTTATTCCCACACCTATCACACGGGTAGAGAATCTTATATAACACGATCTTATTGTGTGAGCATGCAAATTCAATGAAAGCAACAACTCTTGTGGTAAACTTAGGTTGCATACGTTGTTGTCAATCCACGTATATCCAGTCCTTAACTCCGATGTACTCATTGGCCATGTTAGACTGTATAATATATAAATTATAGCTTATGATGACTATATTTAGAACTCTAAGAACGGGATGTTTACTGACAAAGAAGAAAATCCGTAGATGCAATAATAAATTATCGATAAACAAAATTAGATTTGAATATACTCAAGTATGAGTTGTATTCTGTGTATGTATGTTTCAATTTATGATTTTGCTTAAGAGCAGACACCCATTCGTTTGTATTTTTATCCGTTTCGAGTAAATTTCGGCAGCACCTCCCTGCTTTTCTCCGAGTACACTGTAATATAATAGATAATCATTTCAATATTGTGAAACAACGTTGAAATAAATATCTAATCTATCTATGTAAACGTAGAACCAGCGAAAAAGTACCGACAAAATAACTCCAAACGAATGAAAACACAAGTGAATATAGGTGTTTGCTTTATACATTGCTAACTTGTCCACACTGGACAAATCTATCGGTTATCATCCGATTAAATTTTCTTGTCACATAGACAACACGACGGTTGTTGGTACAGCGAACTATACCGACCGATATTTAACAAATTTCGTATAGTTCTATATCACGAATATCAAACGTATGTTAACCGATATATGAGAACTAAGTCGTGCTTTGATTTTCACGTATGAGTATCGATGAAAATATGAAAGTTTCATATTATCATCGAGTATCATATATTGGTTTTAACTTGAACATTTAACATGAATAGGTTTTACGTTTACATTTCATTATTAAGGGTTTCGAAGTTTTTAATTTAGGGTAAATTTTTCTTGCGTTTACGGTAAAGTTGTACGTTTACGTTATAATCGAGTATCTTACTGAAGGAACTAGTGCACCCTAAACCTAACCCTAACCCAAATTAACCCAGTTAACCTAATTAACCCAAATTAACCCTAACTCCAATTAACCCAAAATTAACCCAATTAACCAAAATTAACTTAATTAACCCTAATCAACACTCTAACCCTTAAAATTATCACTAATTAACCCAATTAACGCTAATCAACACCCTAACAAAAATACACTCTATTTTACCTAATTAACCCAAATTAACCCTATCCCAAACCATAACCTAAATTAATCTAACCCTAATCATCAACCAAACCCCAACACAAATTAACTCCAGCCCAAACCAAAATTAACCCTAATTAATTTAATTAACCCAAACCCTAGTCCTAATCATCACCAACCCTATTTTACATAATTAAGCCAAACTAACCTTAACCCTACCTAATTAATCCTAACCCTAACCCTAACCATAAACCATCCCTAACCCTAACTATAAACTGAACCCTAACTCTAACCCTAGCCCAAACCCTAACTCTAAGACCTGGTAGTAACCGTAAAATCAATAATAACACAAACAAAAGCATAATTATAAGTTAAAATTGAAATTAACTCACTTTACTAGAAGTTTCGCCGGCGATTCTACTATCGATGAGGTGGAGGAGGCCGGAGATTCCACAATCGACGAGACAGAGTCGACGACGCGAGCTCACGGGATAGTACTGTTGACGAGGAAGTCGACGATGGTGTACCGGCGACGAGGAGGCGCACGCGCGCGTGGTGGCGTGGAGGCGCACGCGCGCGTGGTGGCGTGGAGACGCGGGAGATCGGTGACGACGGAGTTGGGAAATTTTGGGAACGATGAGGAAATTTCCGGGCTTTATTTATTTATTTTTTTATATAAATAAGCCTTTGATGTCCCGACTTTCTTTTGTGGCTACGTAGGGCCAAATCAATGATTACATTTTAATAATTTTTAATTAATCCGTAGGGCACCGTAAGGACAAACCGATGGCCCTACGGATTAATCCGTAGAAGTAATAAAAAGTTGCCCCTACGGATTCTTATACCCGTAGGGGCACCTCCTTATTGTATTAGTGGCTATTCATTTTCAGGATATAATAACCCAACCTTATGTTTACAATCTCCTGCGTTGTACCTGCATTGAATTTTCCCGAATAACTTGATTTTTATGAGTATCAAAAATAATAAAAAGAAGAGGAGAAAAGGAGTTGTATTTGAAAAATGAAAATAAGTTAATTTATTTAAGAGTTGAAGGCGTTTTGGAAAAAATCCTTCACTGTGAAAAGTTTTCTCTAACCGTTGCTTTCTCTAACCGTTGCAAGGCAACCATAGCCAACATTTGGATTTCAAATTTTAAAAAATCCAACTCTTGGATTTTTGGTGTCAAGCAACCGTTACTGAAGTGAAAGGTTGTTTGGCTAACAAAACAAGGGCACCACTGTTGGATCTTTGGCCGAATACATTCTTTTAGCCTTCGTTGGTTTCTCACTTTCAACGGTCAAAAAATCAGTTTGACTTTGTCAAGCTTCACATCAAAATTTCCCAATCTTATTTTCAACTAAAACATATAAACATAAAAGACGTAAATATTTATCTATACATAATTTATTGAAATTATATTAATATTATAACAGAGATTTCCGATACTTTTTGGTTATTAAAGACGGGTTCAGATAAGGAAATATTTAAGTCCAGTCCAGATAAGGAAATGTTTGCAGAAGCTTCGATGAGGCGAATGCCTTTGTTGTTGCATAGAATTTCGGGCTTGCCGTCGGAGCTGTGTATGATTTGCCCAGAAAATGGATAAAAATGGTTAAGTGATTTAGAGAGGGATATGGATAAAGTGATTCAGAGAGGGATATCTTGATCATCGTGTTCACATTTGAAGGGAAATCTTCGGCCGATGGGTTTTTATAAGCATAAGATGATTATAGGGAGGTCGCTGGCGAGGCGATCGAAGTTCGAGAGAGGGAGATGCAGTCGAGCCTGGTGTTCGGATTGGTTGCTTTGATGATTGTTTATTCTTCGGCTTTTAAAAATCTCAAAATTTCTTTATTCTACGGTTTTTCAACATTTTGTTTATTATAACACACGAAAATCACGAAATGCACAAAAATGCTAAAGGTTTTTGTTTTCTTCGTGCATGAATATGGAGAAATTTTAAAAATCTTAAGATTTTTATTTTTAGTTTCTAATATTTTGCTTGCTGTAGTATTAATATTTTCAATGATATAACACACAAGAAACCAAATTTTTTTTAAAAAAAATTCATGTTTCTTTCTTTTATCAATGTTAAGGATGATATATCCCATGAAAAGCATGTAATTTTCAAAAATATAAAATTTTTCCGTTTGATTCGGTTTTCCAACATTTGGATGCTATAGTACATGACAATCACGAAATCTATAAAAATCCAAAAAATATTTGTTTTTCTCAAATTTACATTTAGCAGCTACGACACGAAAATTACGTAATTTTCAAAAATCTAAATATTTTCTCTTTTCTCGGGTTTTCAATATTATATTTACTATTGCAAACAAAAACCGTGGAATTTACTAAATATGAAAAAATTTCAATGTTCGTTCATTTTTCACAAAAAAATCATGAAATTATAAAAATCTCAAAATATTTTGTGCTTTTCGTTTTTTCAATATTTTGCTTGCTGTAGCGCACGGATATCACGATATCTTCAAAAATAAAAAATGAAAAAAATTCCTTCTAGTTTTCAATATTTTGTATAGTATAAAATTGCAAATTTTTTTAACATTTAAATTTTTTTTTATTTTCTTCAAATTCTAAATATTTTGCATGCTATGTAGGACACGAAAACAGTGAAAATTTCAAAAATCTCAATATTTTTTATTTTATTCAGTTTTTCAATATTTTGCTTGGTATACATAAACATCACGAAATTTTTTAAATATCAACATTTTTTGTTTTCTTTCAGTTTTCAATATTTTTTTCTTATAGCATACGAAAACCGGTAATTAAAAATCTCGATTTTTTTGTTTTCTTGGGTTTTACAATTTTTTTGTAAACCACACGAAAATTATGAAATTTTAAAAAATCTTGAAATTGTTCGGTCTTCTGTTTTTTGTTATTTTACCCGCTGTTGTAACAACCGCAAATTTCATATATTTTCCTTTTTAATTTTCCTTTTTTGAATAAATTTTTTTTCTTTGAATTAAGTAGGTATATATGAATATTTTTGTGATTAATGTACATAATTATCCATAGTACCTACTAGTTACCTGCTTGCATCACCATCTCATACGTTACAATACAAGTATGATTTTTGATATTTGCAATATCTTGTTTTATTTTCTTTTTTGATCTTTTTTTGATCTATAGCTTTAGTGGGTGCCACACAAACCCCGAAACGATCATATCAAATACAGAGTGTGTTTTTGACTTAACGAGACCTGGTAGGACACACTGCCCAAGATCCAGGCCATTTGGCCATGCTTGGGCATCCCCAGGCGGTGGTTTGGCTGCCCCCGGCAGCTATTGTGGGCCCGAATCACACGAGTTTTCTCGTGTGATCTGATCGGGTCCCCAATAGAGTTTTTATTCCCCCTAATTTTTATAAATCAACCCCAGAGGTTCCAGAAGCCTATAAAACCTATTCAAACCTTAAATCTTTTTCTTTTTCTGAGCCTTCTTCTTCATAATCTGAATCTTCTTCTCCATTCTCTGATTTTTCCCTTCTCTCGACTGTTCATCTCTCATGCCCTTGGAATTCTGGCAAGCGCAGAAAAGGCCCTTGGAAAAGGAGTCCCTCCAAACATTGTCTCCATCATCTTGATCAACTCGAGACAATGACGGACAAGTCTCTTGATAGTAAATTCCTCCCTTTCCTCTTTTACTTTTAACATATGAAAACCCTAGTTTTTAAGGAAAAAAAGAAACTATTTTAATAAAGCATTAATCTTAGACATAAAAAGTGAGACTTTATGATATGTTGCCTTCAAGCGTATTATTATAAATTATGTAGTAATCATGGTTCTTTATGTGATCTTGATGGAGAGTTTTAAACTATTAATTAAGAGAACACATAGATCGTATCACCAATGAATTTGCAAAACATCTTATAAAATAATTTATTTATAAAAAAGAATTTTTTATGAAGCAATACAGAAAAATAATAAAAATTTATCACGTTATAATATAAGCCATCAAAATGATCATTTCTATATATGTTAATCATGTTTTGTATTTATCTTCGATACACCTTATTCGCATCGTTATTTTGTTTTGTTTATTACCTTTAGATTAATAACCACAAATAAAGATCATACATTTGTCACAAATCTTGAAAACCTTAATTCTGTCAATAGAAAAAAGGTAATCTTTTTATGAATTTTTATCTCATTATACCAATTTTATCTTAATCGTTAAAATAGAAAGATTTCTTGTAGTTATCTTGACACCCTATGTTATGGGTTTCTATTTCATAATGAATACTACTGATTTTTTTTTTCTTTCGACATCTTAGGTCATGACTGTCAATATCATGTTGGTTGCATTTAAATTTTATTTTTTTCTGACATCCTATGTGATGGATGCCTATATCATGTTAATTAGTGTGACATATGTTAATATTATGCAATCATTTATATGTTTATACCCTATGTTATATGTTTTCCTATATTTACATATAGGGGGACTTAACCTGAAATTATATTTCACAATGATCCAGCGACTGCTCTATCGTACTTATCTAACCTACGAGCGATGACGTCTCCCTGTGGTCAGTACGAAATTCATATTTTAGGTTAAGTTGGGTTGTTGCATTGTTTTACTTTTATGAATGAAATCTGTTTTTCTTGTAACACTGAAACTAATTTACACATGCATTAGAATAGACATAACTTCTAAGTCTGATGTCCAAATTAAGCGAACTCAATTTTCTAGAATATCTACCAAAAAATAGCTAAAATTTTCGCCTAAATTAATTTTCTTGAAGACTAATGGAAACTATCTTAAAACATATTTTAAAAATATGTGTCGAATCTGAACAGCAGCAGGAACTATCTACGCAGCTATCGTAGAATAACCATAACTCTCTCTGCTTATTGAAACCAGGAGATTTTTATGGTGAATCGTTCCCAACGCATAGACGCTTTTTTACTCTTTTATTCTTGAAACTATAAACTGAACAGAATATTCTCGAAAATGCAATACCACCAGTGCATGCATTCTCAAATCTGCACCGGCCTATTATGCGCAGCGTTATGAAAACACCAGCAACTCTCTCATCAGGAACCTTATCGAGACAAACTCGGTATCATTATTTACACGACACCTTGAACGAAAACTTACTCCTTTTGTAATATTTCCAAATTCCAATCCAAAACTACGTTTTTCTGCTTGCGAACTTATGGTTGATTTCTAGCCTGAATAAGTGATGATTGGAGTTTCATACTGCGCGTGTATAGATATGTTTACATTACATCTTGAACTCGACATGACTCTGTGTATACATGTATCGATGAAACTGTATTAATCTATAAATAGTTTGACCAATGATTGCTGGGGGAGTTGGTATAGTTGAAAATGAGTCATTCAGCTGCTTCGGACCCCCTACTGGAACCCGTGAACCCGTGTTTGTTGTGGCACCAAGTCGGAAAGGTCCATTATATTATTTCCTGTGGTACATAGCCGGAAAGGTACATCCCGTATAAAATCTTATGAAGCGATTGAACACCATGTCTTAAGTTGCGTTAGAACAGGAAACCTATAAATATATATGACCATACAATCTTCCTTTAGTCTTGACCTGAGAACTCCACGTTTATATATGAATTCTCTGACCTCTATTATCATTGTTTACATGTACTGACATATAATTGATTATCATGCCATTGTTATTCATTGTGATCTGTCATTTTCCATAATTGTATGCTAAATCTCTGATCTGTACCATCATGTTAATGCTAAAGTTATATGCTTGATTGCCATGCATTCCTAATACTATATCTTGTTGTTAAATGTTTCCTCTTGTAAGCATTGCTTGTGATTGTTGTGTCTTTTGTTATTAATCTAATGCATCATTGGTTTTCATATACTTTGTTACCGTCTCTTAAATTTTTTAAATTATATATTTTTCAAATATAAAATATTTTTTTATAATAAGAAACTTACCAGGTGCAAGTTCGCTGACAGACATTCTACTTTGTTTTCTTTCTTATTGGGGATGTCTGTTAGAAGTCACAAAAACATGTGATGCAGTTCCATACGAGATTGGGGAGGACAGCCAATATCTCAATCCACAAACCGATATTTAGTTTCTTTTCCTGTTAGTCCAGTGTGCCTTATGCTTAAGGCTTAGTTTCAAAAAAAATTATTTATTGTAGTAGTTTTTGTTGGGCTGTGTTCCCTCTAGATTTTGATAGTGTAATAGATGGTAATGGATATTCATTTCTTATTCAGTTGACTTTTAAATTTTCTTGTTATTTATTCTGTTTAACCAGATGCTTAGCGTATTCAAATCAAAAAGGTGTGCTTCTTGGTGTGAATACATTGTAGGCTTGTCATTCTCTCTCCTCGTCTTTTTGGGAAGCAGGGTGTAACAGTTATAGAGCATGAAAATTGCAATATTTTAAACAATTCCAAAAAATTTCTATTTTTTTTGTTTTTCAACATTTTGCTTGTTATTACAAATAATAATCGCAAAATGTTCATAAATCTTTAGAAAATCCGTTTTCTTCACTTTTCAATATTTTGCATTATATAACACATGAAATAATGAAATTTTCAAAAATTTGGAAAAAATCGTTTTCCTTTCTTTTTTCATTATTTTGCATGTTGTATATAACACACGAAAATCATGAAATTTTAAAAATCTCATAATTTATTGTTTTCTTCGGTTTTCCTATATCTTATCTTCTCATACTTTTAGAGATCTTTCAAGTATCAAGAAGAGAAAAGGCTTCATTTTCCAATATTTTACTTCTTTATGCTTTTAGAGATCTTTTAGATATTAAGGAGACAAAAAGATACGTGACGTAAAAAAATCGTCGATTGCTACTAAGAAACTATTTGAACAAAGATTCTATTCCGAGTGACCGATACTCGGATGACTAAAAACTCTTGGCAACACAAGAAAATCTCGAAATTAGAAATACCAAAGAATTTTTCTTTCTTCAAATTTCTAATATTTTGCACAAAACATAAGAAAATCGCAAAATTTTAAAAAATCCCTAAATTTTCTATCTTTTTTTTTTCAATATTTCTTTTGTTATAACACATACAAATAATGAAATTTTCAAAAATATCAAGAATTTTATGTTTTCTGTCCGTTTTTCCATATTTTACATGCTATTGCACCAGACAATATTCTGATTTCTTCTATTTTTTCAATATTATGCATATAACGCATGAAAAAAGTGAAATTTTTAAATTCATATTTTTTCCTTCAAAATTTTAATATTTTATATGCTACCACATGAAAATAGCGAATTTCTCAAAATTTTATGTTTATTTTAGCTTTATATATAGAGAGAGGGGTGCGTATGAGCCGACGACTTTTTTTTAAAAAATGAGCCATCATCCTATAACATACATACCGCCGTGTATTTTATCGATCCAAACCAGCCATCCTAATTAATCTACGCATTATGAAACCCTTATATACAAAAAATCTCAGAATTTAAAAATCTCTAACACGTTCATCAAGCGACTACAATTTTCTTATACCGATAAGCCATTAATTTTTCTATTTGCTTGATTAACGCGTTAGAGGTCTTTAAATCCCTAGATTTCGTATATAAGGGTTTTATGATACGTAGATCAAGATGGTCAGTTTGGATTGGTAAAATACAGGGGGGTATTTTTGTTTTGGAACGAAGCTCATTTTTAAAAAAAGGGGTCGCCAGCTTATACCACTTTATATATATCATGACCCGAAAAGGCACATGATCGACACAAAGATCACGTGAAGTCCAGTGGATCCCACCGTAACCTAAGTAAGAAAAAACCATGAATCTAAACCATATATAAGTAAAATAGATATTAGTAAGTAGAGGTGAAGTTTTAAGAAATTTTTTAAAAAATGAAGCAAGTTTGTTTCTATAGACGTTTTAAAAAAAATGGACAGACCTCCTTTGTAAATTTCGAATAAATATCCTGTACAATAATAAAATATTAAGCATCCTCACATGGGAGCTAACTCAACGCCTACACGGTGGAGACACAATCCATGCAATAATATACGACACCAAAAGGTGAAGATGAACAAGCGGAAAGCAATAACACTATATATACATAAAGTCAAGCCGATTCCACACGAGTTTGATTACAACAACAATACAACATCTAAGGTTTCAGTCCAATACACTAGACTTAATTGATGGAGTACTTCTAAATACAATAATAGATACAATGCAAATGCCAAACCGAATTCTAATCCACCTAACTTAAAAGGTACATGCAATCACGCCCAAAGAAATAAAATGTGTCAGCAATGTCGCTATTGATCCAAGCGGTCAAACCTGCAAGAACTATGGCACAACGGGGGTGAGTTACCAACTCATGAGTAGAATTCACGTAACAAGATAGAAATCGTATGGATAAACGGTGAAAAACTAAAGCATGACAAACATGTACATCAAGGAGGGTAAATAAGCAAGCATCGAAACTAGAGTCCGAGTGATGAACAACAACAAAAATAATAACCCCTCATGTACAATTCGTGTACCACCATCCTAACATGTGCAGTAATAATATGTGTGGTTATCATGTTATCAACAAATAATCTATATCTCACCCAATATGACATAGCATAACCACAAGCATAAAAAAGCATGTGAGTCACGAACGTAATATGCATAAATGCGTAATGACATGATAACAATCATCATTCATCAATAACTCAACTGCATATATATACAACGGTGTTAAATCACTATCACCGTAGCCGTAGTGCAATATCTATAATACACGACCAAGTATAAACACAATCAAGACTATAATACATATAGAACACGCATTCATGTGTAATCATATAAAAATAGCCGAAAAATATATGTTTGTAAAATCCTTTCAAAATAGCCGTATGGTGTGTATATCACGGTATAAGTAGAGGACAATAATTTTTGAAGCAATATAAGCATTTCGTTTAAAATATACGTTACGCCTTTGAAAAGGATTTAAAGGGATTTCTTTTGAAGGATTCTTGTGTCGATCATAGACACGTGGAAAAATAGTACGGATAATTTTTTTTTGAAAACCTCTTTAATATACATCGATATATGAAAATAATATTTCAGGTAATGTTTCTTGGACCAGTCCCGTTCGGCTGCTATAAAGCATAATACATCTCATTCTCGGCAGGGTATCTATATCGACCCTTCGATCTCGATTAAGACATCTCGTGCCTTCTCACCTCAATCACTCATGGATTGATCAGAATTTATGTATATGTATATGTATATAAATATATGTATGTATGTATGTATATATATATATATATATATACTCAATCGCCCACGGATTGATCACAGAACCCGGCCATATCCACCGTGTTCGAAACTATCATTTCATACCATAATTCTATTTCATATAATCTCTTCATATATTCTCAATTTCTTAGGATTGATATTATATCATTTCTAAAATAATATAAATCTCGTTTAAATCGTACTCTTTTAGTCTCTGTGAAAAACATAACACAGACGGATAGTATAACACAGCGCAAGCTAGTAAAATAAACATAGTGCGAACTAATAATCACAGTGCAATGGATAATATAAGCGCAGTATAATCGATAAAGTAAATATAACGTACACGAATAACATATAAAGCAAGCATAGCGTGAATGAACATAGTAGATAGATAAATAATTCCGAATAATCCCATATATATATATATTAAAGTAGAACGAAGCGTTATTTGAAAATAAGGAGGCTGCGATATTTTAAAATATATATAGATATCCTTTTGAATTCCAAGCAACACATCCTTAGCATTATGGCTTTTAGAACATGAAATGAATCGTTATTTGGAAATAGGTAAAAACATTTATATTTTCATAATCTCCTAATAAGGATAAATAGTAAGACTCCGCGAGTCAATAATATAAAAGGCTGTAATCGACTAACCATCATCATTTCATCCAGTACGGAATCACACCTCTTACGATAACAACCAAATATTCCATTTAATCAAATTATGATAATTGGTATGGACATCTAGTCTACGTACCTAAATACACGGTTTAACTAGTAAGGACATTGAGTCTACGTACACACATATCAATTAGTATGGACATCTAGTCATGTATGCACACAACGACTAGTGCGGACATCTCGTCAACGCACTCGCTCAACTATCGGTATGAATATCAATTCTCGTACATGCACATTGACTAGTACGGACCTCTAGTCGCGTACTTGCCCAATAATCAATACGAACATCTAGTCGCGTACATGAACATATCGTTGATCATTCTATAACATATATAGCATGACAAGTCTTATTTGTATCGTACTACAACGTAATGCATAATAAGGTCTACACGTATCGTACTATAACGTAAAGCATGAGAAGCCTTACTCGTGTCATGGCAATTACTAGTAATGTGTATGTGTTGGTATGCACATTTATGATTGTGCCACATGACAATTACTAGTAAACGTGCAAGTGTTCTAACAAGTGTATTCACGATAAGCATGCTAAAGCAAAACTAATGAAATCTACTAATTAACAAACAAGTGTCAATATGCATATGGCATGAATCATAAGCATATAAGTTTAAAGATTTTTCATGGAGGTGCTCCACGCTATCCATCCGATTCCCCACTCGTAGATACAAATCTACTCACTGACCATGACACTAGCTAACCAGTCGAATCTCATGATAACCGCGCTTCTCTTTGTCATCCAGCGATCATCCACACTCGATCCTATAACCAATTGTAATTATAAACAAGTAAGGAAATCCCATCAAAATCGACATAAATCCAAGAAAAAAATACGACGAAAACAATAAGAAAATTAGGCCATAAAAAAGAATCAGACGTTTGAAGAAAAATGTCTTAGACGTCTGACGAAGACGTCTCAAAGAGACAGAAAAAGGCAGACGTCTGAAGAAGAACTTTCATACGTCTTAGGAAAAACATCCAAAAGTCATAAATTACAGGCAGATGTCTTATTCTTTAAGCCCAGAAGTCTGAAGAACATATATGAATAAATAATATCGAATCGGCAGACGTCTGAAGAACAACGTCTAGACGTCTGAAGAACAACGTCTAGACGTCTGAAGAAGAAAAATGCTGGTTCGAGAATATGGAATTTTGCAAAACTCCAAAAATCATACTTTTGCTTCAAACTACCCTTTACTTTCCAAAACAAGTTGAAATTCAAAAGAAATTTGCTCCAACACACTACCACTACAATAATCAACAAAACTTCATTTGCAACAACTTTGAAAACTATGCTTTACCCAAAATTCTAACGCTTTCAACCTAAAACAAGTGAAAACAACTAGGATAGCTAAATTCTACCACTACAAATACCCACTTAACACTACTAAAATAAGGGTTGCCCCTATGGATAACAGCATCCGTAGGGGCAGATTTAGTTTGGCCCTACGGATTACTCCGTAGGGCCAAACGGTTGCCCCTACGGTCCTTCCATATTTATTTAAAAATTATTAAATCTTAAAGTGTTGTTTGTCCCTACGGAGCCGCAAACCAAGCACCTACGGGTATATCCGTAGGGGTATCTAAATAGAGATTTAAGTGATCGTTCCCTACGCTGATTATTTCTTATTTCATTTATCAGTTGCGCGCGAACCCAAATCCCCAAACCCTCGACGTTCCCGCCGATCGCCATTCTCGTCGTCGCCAGCACCGGCCGAATCGTCGTCGCCACCGCCTGCTTCTTCCTTATCTCCGTTCGTCGTCGCCATCGCCTGCTTCTTCAACCTACGGCCGATTCGTCGTCGCCACCGATTCATCGTCGCCACCGCCTGCACAGGTTAGGAAATCTTAATTAAACAAATTTTTGATTGTTTTAGGTCTATGGTTCATGGTTTGGGTAGGCATCGGTTGGGGTTAGCGTTAGGGTTAGGGGTGGGGCTGGAGGGCTGCTGTTACGGTTGGGGTTGGGGTTCGGCAGGGGGTAGCGGTTGGGGTTGGGGTTGGGGTTGTGTGTCCCTGAGCACTTCTTGATTGGGGCTGGGGCTGGGGCTGGGGCTGCGGGCTAGGGCTGGGGCTAGGGCTGGGGTTGGGGCTCGGGCTCGGGCTAGGGTTGGGGCTGGGGCTCGGGCTGCAGCTAGGGCTGTGGTTAGGGTTGGGGCTGGGGCTGGGGCTCGGTCTGTGGTTGGGGTTGGGGTTCGGCAAGGGGTTGCTGTTGGGGTTGGGGTTAGGGTTGGGGATGGGGTTAGGGTTGGGGTTTTGGATTTCAGGGTCTAAGTTAATTTCCATTCTAATTAGCATTAAGCTCGTTAATTGAAATGTTGATGATGATCATAAGAGGAAAATGTGTCTAGTTTGAGAATGTGTTGGAAACTGGACTAATAATGTGGGTAAAGCCTAGTTTAATTAATAATTTTATTTGTCATTCTCAAATTTTCTTGGAAACGGAGACTGTTTTGTTGAACTTTTAGTCGTTGGGCATGTTGGGTTGAATTTGTTTGCTAATTGCATAAGATGCTCATAAGATTCTGGATTTTGAGGATGGGCCGTTGTAATTGGAAATGCTTAGAATTGTAGGAACTTCTTTGTTTTAGCTATATATAATTGCAAAAAAAAAAAGACACATTTCTGAATTGAAGAAAAGGAAGGGCAAGATAGGGATTTAGTTATGGATTTTACTTGGACGCCAGAAAACTTTTCTGACACCGTGTACCCAATTTTCCCACACACACCCCTTCACACATGAAGGTTGGCAGAATATGTTTTTCTGGTAACATCTTCAGCATCATCGAGACTTAATTGCATTTGAAAGGAAGATATATATTCTTTCAACTTAAATTTATATTATATTCATCTTGTTTATTGATTTCTTTTCTATGTTGCAGGTATGTATCTCAATCTCAAGTCTAATTCATCTTATTTTTTTAATGCTCAATTCTCAAAGGAGCTTAGTTCTCCATAGGAGCTTAGTTCTCCAAGATAGGAGCATGCTCCTCCCCATAATGCGCATATGCGTAAGCAACACGTTCACTACGTGCAACGCACGTGTGCCCGCCATGCGCGCACCACGTACAATGCACGTGCACACCACATGAGAATATTTAATAATATTAAAAGGAGCTTAGTTCTCCATAGGAGCTTAGTTCTCCAAGATAGGAGCATGCTCCTCCCCATAATGTGCATACGCGCAAGCGCTATGTGCGCTACGTGCAGCGCACGTGTGCCCGCCATGCGCGCACCACGTGCAATGCACATGCGCACCACATGAGAATATTCAATAATATTAAAAGGAGCTTAGTTCTCCAAGTTAGGAGCCTGCTCCTCCCCATAATGCGCATATGCGCAAGCGCCATGTGCGCTACGTGCAACGCACGTATGCTCGCTATGCGCGCACCACGTGCAATGCACGTGCGCACTACATGAGAACATTTAATAATATTAAAAGGAAATACGTTCTCCATAGGAGCTTAAGTCTAATGCATATACACGGATTTTCTCCTTTGTCAGTAACTATCCCGTTCTTATATTTCTCAATATAGTCAGCATAACCTACAATTTATATGTTATACAATCTAACATAGCCCATGAGTACGTCAGAGCTAAGGACTGGATGTATGTGGATTGGAAACAACGTATGCAACCTAAGTTTGTCGCAGGAGTTGCTGCTTTCCTTGAATTTGCACGCGCACATAATAAGATCATAATAGAGAAGATTCCTTGTCCGTGCGATAGATGTGGCAATAAGTACTGGCAGAAGGTAGAATTGGTAGAGCTTCATATTGTAAAACATGGGTTTACTAGACTTTATACAACTTGGAAATATCACGGGTGTTCCCCTCCGAAAGACGGCGCGACCGCGGAGACGTCTCGCCTGAGATTCGGGGCAGATGCTAATTGGTGCTATCCATTACCTCTCCGAAGATGCCAAGTTGATTTATGGCACCGTATATCGAAGGTTTAAGCGGATGCGTCCGATGTAGCAGACTTCGTCAGATTCCCCCTCGCTTGAGGGGTTTTTGATTGTGGGGACGCTCTTCCCTGCAGGCGCAAGCCCCTGCAGTTAATTACGCTACCGCTTCGCGGTAACAACTTTCTCCTTCTCCAGAATTTCACTTTGTGTCGTGTGTGTTTACTTTGTGTTTAGTTGCCCATGGATTGTATACGGAGACTGAGTTATGTCGTCGCCCGTAGGGCGTGGACTAGTCCAAATCCGTATTATCTTAGATTTGGGTTTGGGGTTTGGGTTTAAGGACACGTTAGCCTCGTTTGAGACTAAGATCGACTTAAACGTTTGTTAAGGACACGTTAGTCTAGTTTTTAGACTAAGATCAACTTAACGGGATCGTTTAGATCCAACAATAGAGCAATTAAGGGAGCCCTGTTGTTTAGTTTAATGACGTTGCGGTCAATAGGTAGTTTAAGGACATTGCAGTCCATGGGTAGTTTAGGGACATTGCGGTCCATAGGTAGTTTAAGGATGTAATACCCCAGGTATTATCTGGTATACCCATATATACCAGATAAGCATGGGGACCCACTGTAGAACATGGGGAATCTTCGGAATACATTCCGAAAGAGGTCAGACCTGTACTATAAATGGAATGATACCCCTCTTCAATACAGAGGCGCCTTTTAAGTGAACTGGCACTACAAGAGTTTGAGAACTCCGTAGTTAAGCGTGCTCGGGCCAGGGAAGTCCTGGGATGGGTGACCTCCTGGGAAGTGGCCCCTGGTCGGGTCCGGTTCGCTCCGAAGGACAAAACCGTGCGGCTTCGGCCAGAGCGGACAATACTCTCTGTATTGGGGGCGGGTCGTGACAGAATGGTATCAGAGCTGGTTCCTCAATAGTAGGTTTGTGGTTCGAGGACGAACCATTGTTCTAAGTGGGGGAGAATGTAATACCCCAGGTATTATCTGGTATACCCATATATACCAGATAAGCATGGGGACCCACTGTAGAACATGGGGAATCTTCGGAATACATTCCGAAAGAGGTCAGACCTGTACTATAAATGGAATGATACCCCTCTTCAATACAGAGGCGCCTTTTAAGTGAACTGGCACTACAAGAGTTTGAGAACTCCGTAGTTAAGCGTGCTCGGGCCAGGGAAGTCCTGGGATAGGTGACCTCCTGGGAAGTGGCCCCTGGTCGGGTCCGGTTCGCTCCGAAGGACAAAACCGTGCGGCTTCGGCCAGAGCGGACAATACTCTCTGTATTGGGGGCGGGTCGTGACAAAGGACATTGCAGTCCAATGTTAGTTTTAAGACGTTGCGGTCAAGGTTAAGGACGTCATAGTCCATGGGTTTAAGGACCCCATAGTCCGTTGTTAGTTTTAAGACATCTCGGTCAAGGTTAAGGACATCGTAGTCCATGAGTTTAAAGACCCCACAGTCTGTTGTTAGTTTTAAGACATCTCGGTCAAGGTTAAGGACGTTGTAGTCCATGAGTTTAAAGACCCCACAGTCCGTGTCAATGTGTGATCATCGGGACCCGTCACCTCTTTGAAGACGTTGAGGAATTACAACGCCAAGTATCAAAGGAGTGAAGAGATGTACCCTTGAACGGGGGTGGGTTAAATAGTCTTTGGCCCAATTTGGGATCAAAACCAATTAATTATGTTATGAGCCCATTAGCCCAGTTAAGTTTGAATTGAGGACTTATGGCCATCTTGGGCTAAGTCCTATCATGTTTAGAATACTGGCTTTCTGTTGATCCATCGAAGGAGAGGCTTTGCCTCTATCCACTTAGCCAATTGGGCTAAAGTTGGTGTTAAACATTAGAGATCAGCAGTGTTGAACACTGGGAACAAGTTAGTGTTTTAACACTAAAAGACAATTGGTGTCAAACACCAGCAACAGGGGGTTCAAATTAGTGTTAAACACTAGAGCAAATCGGTGTCAAACACTAGCAGCAAAGATTTCAAATTAGTGTTAAACACTAAGAATAATCAGTGTTAAACACTGGTGACGGAGATTTTAATTTAGTGTTGAACACTAAGGGAGTTAATCTTAAGCTCTGTTAACAGGGGTTTAATTTAGTGTTAAACACTAAGAAATTCAGTGTTTAAACACTGCAAATAAAGTTCTTTAATTAGTGTTGAACACTAAGGCCAAACAGTGTTTAACACTGGATTCCGGGGTTCCAATTTAGTGTTAAACACTAAGGCAAGAGGGGTCACGTGGTAGCCCGTGAAGGCGCCCTCCCTTCATTTGCTCTGCTGAGAATATTGCATCTTTTGGAGCATCACGTGCCATCACATGACGGGCATTTAAGTGTTTGTCTGTTAGAGCTTCTGCCAAGGGGTCACGTGGGACACGTGAGGCACTGTCTCAAAGGGCCCTTTCTGTGGATCTTTTCGGGGGTCACGTGGTGGCACGTGACCCTGCCTCTATGTATATTTTTTAGAGGATCTGTTAATCCCTTTTAAGAATTAAATTCTTCGTAGGGTTGAACCCTAACAATAATTTTAGAGGAATTAAATTCCTATTTCCTTCTGAAGATTTATATTCTGGGATAGAGTTGAACTCTGAATTTTCTGTAGGAATTAAATTCCTCATGTATATGAAGAATTGCATTCTGTCATAGGCTTAAACCCTAACAAAAGCTTTAAAGGAATTAAATTCCCACTCTCTTTTAGAGAATTATTCTGATGAATGAGATTCTGTCTTAAGGTGAAACCCTAATTTCTTCTTTCTTAAGGG
Organism: Agapanthus africanus; assembly: GCA_030015575.1. NCBI lineage: Eukaryota > Viridiplantae > Streptophyta > Magnoliopsida > Asparagales > Amaryllidaceae > Agapanthus > Agapanthus africanus. The sequence goes on from JASDDO010000024.1 coordinate 58,758,941, forward strand.
AATTAAATTCCTGTTATTTTAACAGAACTTAGTTCTTAACTAGGGTTGAACCCTGATTCTGTTCATTTAGAAGGAATTGAATTCCTGTAATATAGGGTTAAACCCTAATTTTATTTTAAAGGAATTAAATTCCTATAGTTCTGTGAGAATTAAATTCTCAAACTTCCATTCCCTCTCTATACTTTGGATCTGCATGGCAGGATCTCAACCCAATGAGAATTAAATTCTCAATTCAAGGGGAGATGTGCACTTTGCAGATCCTCCACTAAAGAGAGAACTATGTTCTTCTGTTTAATATCAGAGTTAAACTCTGCTGAGAATTAAATTCTCTTTTAAAGGCTTTCCCTTTCTTACCTAACCTTTTCTTTTGCAGAAGATACAAATTCCTCCAAAGTATCAAGGCTCTCTCTTTTCTCTCTCTGTCTTCTCTTTTTTTTTTGTTTCTCTCGGCTCCTATTTATAGGAGAAGAAGCAGAATCAATTAGTTTTGGTGAATTTTTCATTGAGAGATTTGATTTGCATTCATCATTTATCTGGTCCTTTGGATTATTAGGTGAATTTTATTCACCATTGGATTTTAAATCCAAAGATTCTCCTTTGTTATTTCGGTTAGATTTTAAGGGGAAATCTTTCCAAGTTCAGGATTTTTCCACAAATAGATGATATTTAATCACCTTTAAATCTTTAATCCAATTGGTTCCAAATAATCATTTTCCTTTGGAAAGATTTAAGTGATCTCTTCTCAGAATTTAATTCTGTTAATAGATAGGCTTTGAAAGCCGGTCACGTGTAGCCACGTGACCCCTGGTTACGTGTGGGCACGTGACCCCCTTAGAACGAGCCCTCTTCTTCTTTTTGCACTCTGCTTTCTGGCCGCTGCTTAGCCGTCATGTGCCACCACGTGACCCCTGGTCACGTGTGAGCACGTGACTTTCGTTTGGAGCCTTTTTCTTGATTTAATCAGAGAATGAGTCTGCTGCTTTTAAATGTCACGTGCCAACACGTGACCCCTGGCCACGTGTGAGCACGTGATCTCTTCTGAAGCCTTTTCCTTGATTTGATCCGGGAACTGATGTGCCTTTGAAGCCGCTTTTAAATGTCACGTGCCAACACGTGACTGCTGGTCACGTGTTAGCACGTGATGCCTCTTCTGTAGGCTTTCCTTATTTTAAATCAGGAAACAAATGCCCCCACAGCGTTGTTCTCACGTGTCTGCACGTGAGTGCAACGCTGTCACCTTTTGCGACCGTTTGATTCCTCTAGGGATTTGGGTAGATGAAGCGTTTCCATCACCTCCTATAAATATCGGGGTCATTTCAGAAGAGCCTCCACTTTGCTTATCTTCCTCCTTGCAAACTTTTTCTGGGAATTTAATTCTCTTTTTTCAGAGCTTAGTTCTCTGCCTTGAAACAATTTTCAGAGTTTAACTCTGTTCGAAAGGAATTCTTTTCCTCAGGTAATGTCCTTGAACAAACGATGAACTTTCACATTCCTCTGGATTTTAAATCCAAAACAAGGGTTTTTTACCCTTTTAATATGAACCCATTTTCCCTTAAGTTTTTTCCACTGAAGTATGAAATAGCACTTTCAACAGTAGATCCTTTTAGGGTTCATATGATCTTTAGGGAGATAATGATGACTGTTAAAATCTATGGAATTTAATTCCATCCCCAAAAGAGTTTCTAGGAATTTAATTCCCTTTTTCTTAATAAGGAATTTAATTCCTACGAAGAACTCAGTTTCTTCATATGGAGGCTTCTTAGGGTCTCTTAGCCCGAGGTTGTCCTTCTGTGATTAATGGAATAGAAGTTTTGTAATAATGTCTTCTGTGGGTATTTAATTCCTTTGATCCTGTTGGATCTGGTGTAGGGCCCGAGACAGATTTGTCTTCTAGGGGGGATGTGTAGGGTCACTTGAAGCCCACCCTTTATTTAATGAGGATATTCCCTCTGTTTTATTACAACTGTTTGGTCTCATTATCAATGAGCCGTCATCCTGATTCTGTGGGGCCCATGTGTTTTGTAGCCAATGGCCCCATAAAAGAGTCTGTTGTTGTTTTCTTCAGCTAGTCTTCATGTTCATGCATGTATATATATTGTTAGCTTTGCTTTTGACTGTCTTCTTTTATTGGATTTCAGGTGCGATGGCTTCTGTTCCATGCTTTCCCTTCACTCGTTCGGAGGCTGCTTTTCCTCAATCACCCTCTGATGAGGAAGCAATGGCGATGATCCAGGCTCATGACCCAAACTGCACCAACCTACTTCAATGGGGATCTTGGTACAACTATATTATTCAGGGTCGCCGGAGTTTCCTTTGCGCAATACCGACAGAGCCCACTTTCCCATTCTTACCGATGGATCCTCCGAGGACGGTTTTCGCTATGGAGATGCCAAATTGGACCCCAACGGGACGGCTCGAGCCTTCAACGACCGGTATCCCGAACCATCCAATCCCTGCTATAGATATCTTGGGACGACGCATTTGCCAGGGTGAGGCCCACC